>OX457095.1:4809725-6272225 GCA_949752805.1 Deilephila elpenor | reverse complement strand
TTTCCTATGAAGCCTAAGTGGCAGAAGAGACTTGAATATAAAATAGCTAATTTACGGGCGAAAATCGGAAGAGTAACTCAATATATCTGGGGAAACAGGAGTAAAAAAATAATAAACACGTTGAAAATGTACTTAAATATTATAAAATACATATCACACACGAAGAAACAAATACACAAATATCAGAATTCCTCGACACCTTAAAACAGAAATTATCAGTTGCTAGTGGACGATTAAAAAGATACCTAAAATGCACACAAAGGAAATCACAGAATAATCAATTTATACCGCGTTGATACGACAGATGGGCATTAAATTACACTACGTATACTATACGTCCTTAGTATTAATTCGACACGGCACAAAAATTAATAATACCAAAAATGAGATTTTGTTTGTTTCACGTGCGTGCGTGCGTGCGTGCGTGCGTGCGTGCGTGCGTGCGTGCGTGCGTGCGTGCGTGCGTGCGTGCGTGCGTGCGTGCGTGCGTGCGTGCGTGCGTGCGTGCGTGCGTGCGTGTCGTAAGAAAGAGTCATTAGCCAATTTGAGATGGTCACTTTGCATTTCATATACGTCATAGGATAAATATTAAGGACTTTATTAATATTGTTATACAGCATGGGACTCATTAAATAAAAATGTCGGCTAGCAAATGTTGTCCTTCTATACTCAACTCGGCAGACTTTGTCTGTTCGACGTTTCTTTTTAAAATGTTTTGGATCACATGTAGTTTGTGAGTGTTTACGTAGTATTGTACGAAGAATAAAGAGCTGTCGAATAGTCAGGACTTTACATTTACAGTATAGTTCACTTGTGGGGAATAAAATAGGTTTACGGGTCATTACTTTTAGAACAGCTCTTTGAGCTCTCTCGAGTCGGATAATCATGCTTTTTGAGCAGTTTCCCCAAACAGTAACACAGTAAGTGCAAATTGATTCAACTAGGGCATAATAAACGTTCTTTAATAATGAGAGGGTCATGATGTCCCTTAGTATTTTAAAAACAAATATAAGCTCATACACTTACAGTAAATAATTTTAATATAGTTCTTCTAAATCAACAAGTGCAAATTGTCCGTATTTATGCAAAATGGAACCACACGACAAATATCGTTTTTTACTTTTTTTGAAGAATACTAATTTAAACGTGCTCTAAATTCTTATACAAAAAAGAACCACACGATTTTTCCCTTAAAAACAAGGTATACTAAAAGCTGAATAGAACCAACAGCAGAAACAAACATTATACATAAAGCCAAACCGAACCACAGCACAATGGAACTCGATTGTTCAAACAAATAAACGATATTAATACCATGTCATTTTATACAAAACAGATCCACACATACTTGGTACCATTATACGTTACACATATTTCTATTATTAACAATCATTTTTAATACCCCAAATGGAACCAAGTTGCTGTGATATGGTTATGCGTAAAATAAATTCATATTTTAATTGCTGACATTTTTATGCAAAATGGAATCACGAGCATTCGGTTCTATCATTCATTAATAAATATTGTAAAACAGTAGAACCACTAGCATGTGATTCCATTATGCATATAACATTTTGAAACCCATCATCGCTCAAAGGTACCAAATGACATGATTTGTTACATGCCTCTTATCTTTAAACAACGAAATATAAACTTTATTCCATTGCATATATGGCTCAAAGTGCAATAACTCAAAGTTTTAAAGTAAAACGTCGAAATCTGTCAAAATAGGTGACATTCAACGAAATAGTTCGAATGAGTGACGACCGTTATTTTTCTCCGCGAAGAAAGTTCTATTGTTTTTATTAATTTCTTATTAAATTAAGTGTGAAAATGTTGAGTAGAAGCAAGCAATTAGTAAATAAAGCATTGGAGATGAACACCGAAGATAATTTTGAACATACAACAGGTAAGTAGTTTTATTTAGTGCATTTAAGTACTTAATGAATCTGAGTTGTACGCTTTATCCACATTTGATTTATTCCCGATTGTGGAGTGAGTCACCTAATTGTCTGTGGTTTGTCGCGGTGCCGGGATAGCTATTTAACTATTTGTTCGATTTTAATACTCATGAGGCCGCTGTTTTGTGCAGAAAAAGGTTAGCTACGCCTTAGCCCGCGAAATTCAAAAATTAACAAGTTTTTTTTTGCATGATTTTTATACAAGGCGCATGTACAACATACTTTTTGAAGTGACATTAAGGCGCGTCCCCACTAGGCGATATTTCCCCATGTCGCCCGCCTGGCAACGTCGTCACCCGATGTCACCGGGGACACACGTTGCTCGAGTAATGTCGCCTAGTGGAGACACGGTTTTATAAGAACTCATAATATTTTGCTATCGTCATTTATATATAAAACCTTACGGTTTTGTTGCTTTAATTTTAAAGCTTTAATTTATTACAGCAGAAGGTAACGAAGAACCTGGTACATCGGAACCTCTGGATAAGCTTTCTTCACCTTCAAGCAACATTTCAACTTCGCCAGATCGCTTAGAAGAATATTCCTCGCCGGTATTAGAACTGCTCAAAAACTTGTCCCCCTTTAAAAGTCCTGACTATGTATCAGATTCATCAGAAGATGGTTATAAAGTAGTTGCTGGCAGCAAGAAAATGAGGCTGCCTAATGGAAAATCGAGACGTACTATTGTAGAAGAGTCTGCCTCTGAAGGCGAAAGTACAGCGAAATCACCAGTGTTTATACCATGTTCTGATGATGATACATTGAGTATTAATGAAGAAGTAGTTGCAAAAGGAAGACCAAAGAAAGGCCGAAAGTGTAAGTATGGTGGTGTATCTAGGATGGAAAGAAAGAAAAATAGACATTCTAATAAGCCTTTTCATAACTACAAAAACATCGAAGTCCAACCGAAAGCATTTATTGATTTTAAATGTAACTGTAAAACGAAGTGCTGGGAAAAAATAGATTCTAACATTCGACAGAGAATATTTGAGAGCTTTTACAAACTAGAAAATTACAATACCCAAAATATGTTCATCGCAGCGAGCGTCAAAGAAGCCGATGTAAAAAGAAGGATGACTAATAGCAATATGAAGAAAAAATTCTCTCGTAAATATCTATTGGACAAAGCCGAAGTGTGCCGGGATTTATTTGTCAAAACACTTGGCGTTTCTACAAAGAGAGTTAATACTGCTTTGATTAAAATGAGGTCACAGGATTTTACAGACAGAAGAGGATCTAAAAGTGGAGGTAGGAACAAATGCAGCGACGAAATAGTTTCACAAGTGAGATGGCACATAAACTCTCTTCCTAAGTACAAATCACACTATAGAAGAAGTGAGCGCGAAACCGAATATCTTATGCCAGACATGACTTTAGACAAGATGTACGATTTATACTGTGAACATATAGGAGAAGCTGAGAAGGTCAGTAAGGCAATGTATTCAAAGTTATTTTACAAATATTTCAATCTTAAACGAGCGCCTCTTAAGAAAGATACTTGTACCAAGTGTGACACATTACAAGCGAAATTAACTCGTTGCAAAACTGCTGAGGAGAAAACAGCCATAGACACAGAACGTGAAGAACATTGCCGAAAATGGGAAGAAGCTCGAAATAAAATGAGGTCTGACTTTATTCTGGCTACTCAATGTAAGGAAATAGAATGTCTCACATTTGATCTCCAAAAAACACTGCCAATGCCTAAGATCCCTACCGGAATAATTTACTATAAACGAAAGCTTTGGCTGTACAATATGGGAATTTATTCTGCAAAGACTAACTTGAGTGAGTGCTTTGTTTGGATAGAAGGAATGGCTGGTAAAGGTGCCCAGGAAGTCGGTTCTTGTCTATTAAAATACCTAGGCGAGCATATTTCTGAAGATGTCGAGGAACTAATTTTATGGAGCGATTCATGTG
Organism: Deilephila elpenor; assembly: GCA_949752805.1. NCBI lineage: Eukaryota > Metazoa > Arthropoda > Insecta > Lepidoptera > Sphingidae > Deilephila > Deilephila elpenor. The sequence continues at coordinate 6,268,347 of OX457095.1, read as the reverse complement.
GAGGGCAGAATCGTAACATAAAGATAGCTTTGATGTTAAAAGCATTTTTGCATTCTCATCCCAGCTTAAAAAAAATAACACAAAAATTTTTGATACCCGGACATAGTTACTTACCCAATGACAGAGATTTTTCCCACATTGAAACGGCTATGAAGAGATATCCGAGACTATACACTCCGGATGATTATGTGCAGGTCATGAAAGATTGCAAGAAAAAGAACCCGCTTACAGTTACAGTTATGGCAAAATGTGATTTTCTGGGAACTTCTAAGGTTGAGAAAATGATTATTAACCGGAAACGTGGTATTAATAAAGAATGTATTAATTGGCTACAAACTCAGGAAATATACCTGAAAAGAGACTCACCAAACTCAATTTATTTTAAAACAGATTTCCTTGGGAGTTCTGTGGAAGTAAATATAGGGAGAGCACCTGTTCGCGGCAGGCCAGCTGTAATCTTGACGGAACATTTAGTTCCCCTGTGGCCGTTAGGGAAGCCAGTATCACCAGCGAAACTAGCCGATATTCAGTCCATATTACATCTCATTCCACAAGATGCACTGAGTTTTTACAATGGTCTCGTTAGTGATGATGCAATAGAAGACGACATAGATGGACTAGACACGGTGGATTTCGAAATCCAATTTGACGATAACGTCGATTAAAGATATATATGTATTATTTTTAGTGAATTAAAGCTTTATTACGATAATATAAATACATAGTTTCATTTATATCAGGGAGTCCCTGCGTTGTGGTTCTTTTTTGCATATGAGAAAACCTATCAATTAGTAAATGTTAAAAGGAACCACATGCACATTTTCTTAAATATCTAGAAAGTTTAAGAGTATTCAGAGTAAATATATATACACATAGATAAATCAGTAATTTATCACTAAATTTAAATAAAATAAATAGTAATTTTACTTAATCTAACAGAGCTGCACATGTTTTTGTAAATCTTTTGATATCTCAGAAGTGCGTTTTTGCTGCATGGTTCCTTTTTGCATAAATACGGACAATTATAAAACAGCATATTTTAACCATTGAACATACGCCGCCGTCCTCATAGGACCACAGTTCGCGATGACTGATTTGTTTATTTAATTTGACATGCATTGTTTATACAAGTGACACTCTCGAACTTCAAAGCAGTCGTACTATTTTTTATTGGGATTGAAACAAAATCTTTTTATCCAAGTGTTATCTAGATTTAATAATACAAGCATATGCGATTACTTCAATACGTATTTATATATGTTTAAAATATGAATGAACTATTTTCCGTTCAAATAAAGGTGTATTTACTACATTTAAAAGCGAATAATTATGTTTAAGAATAGTTTACCGATTTTTTGTCACTGACAGACATCCTTATTTTAAGCGTCGCAGGGCTAACTTCACTTGTAACGCTCTTATCACAATCCGATCTTACGAATATTTCGACATCAATGCAAGACTTAGGATTCTTGTTTCAAGAGTAGCGAAGTTGTACAAATCGGTTCCGTAATTGGTCTTATATTGTCTTGGATTGATATTGATATTAATTTCAAGAGTAGACTTGCAGGCCATGTGACTCGAATGCATCCAGATCGTTGGGCAAATACCGTTACCCAATGGATACCTGATGGTCGACGACGCCGCGGCAGACCTAAAAACGCTGGCGAGACGATCTGGATGCTTTCGAGCCTATGTGGCCCGAAATCTCGTTAGAGCGCGAATTGTGGAGGAACAGGGGGGAGACCTTTGCCCAGTAGTTGGAGGAAGTAGGTCAATTAAAAAAATATTTATAAATTTACTTTTTATAAATTATTACCCAAGCCGTACACACGAAGTCGGTACAAACAAAATTGAAATAACACTTATACATACACATTTTTTTGCCAATATTGTTTTACATTATTATTTATTATACACGGAACAAGACTCCAATAATTATTTATGTGTTTTATTTTATGTATTTACTATATTTGGAACACCAACAGCACGATATAAATAACATTAGGTACGTATTATTAGATGTTTAACAATTTATTGTTCAATAAAAGTACACTTGCCAATAACAGACGAACACGACAAACGCTGCAAACATAATAATTTCTCAAAAATAGAAAACAATATGTCAATGCAGAGAAAAAGCAAAAAAGAAACTGAGAAATAAAAAGTAGGTGAACACATCTACGGCAATCTTACTTTTTATAAGTGTTCAGCAATTTTGTTGCTTTTGCTGTTCATCAACTTTTGTAACCTTAAGGTGTTCATGAAATTTTGTGGCCGACACCCGTCACTGACTTCTGTTGCTTAATTTGTCTATGACTTTTGGCGTTTTAAATAAATAAATAAATAAATAAATACACCCAACAGTCACATACATAGTCCTGACCCCACAGTAAGATCAAGTCTTGTGTCGTGGGTATCAGAAGCTACGAGAGACTTTTCGGTCTCACAAACACCCAGACCCGAAACAAATACCTGTGGATCACACAAATATTTGTTTCGATGCGGGGATCGAACCCGCGGCCTCTCGTTTCACAGGCGGCGTCAAACCAACTGCGCCACGGAGGCTGTCAAATGTGTTCAGCTACTTATGTTGGTGACTGTACCTCTATTAAATTATTTGGAGTAGGATTTCGTTTATTTCGTCGGAACCTTGAGAGAGCTAGACGACGTTCTGCTACTGATTTAGACATACGAGTATTCCAGTAGGGCTTGGGAACAAATTTTGTATCTGGGTTCGTGTTGCACTTGACAAAAGATATATGCATATCTGCTGAAGAATTTACACAGTCAATAAATTTATTATATGATAATTGTAAATCGCCCTCCACTGCTACCTCTTCGAAAGCAGCATTTAATTGTTTTTTATAGCTAACCCAATCGGCTTTTTTTAAATTTCTTTTAACTATCATGTCGGTTTTTGAATAAAAAAATGTACTAATTTTAACAATTGAATGATCGCTACCGAGAGTCTCATTACATGTAGTCCAGTCAAATTTTAATGCGATGTCAGTAGTCACACAGGTTATAATATCCGGAGACGATTGTTGCAATACATTATTAACTAACTTGATTCTGGTAGGTTGACCATTATTTAATGTTATAAATGTATTATCCATAAGCGTCTCAAATATTTGTAAACCTCTTTGGTCTGTCTGATAGGACCAATTTAAATGGTGTCCGTTGAAATCGCCAACTATAATTGATTTTTTATTCCCCTCACCGAACAAAAGTTCCCAATCGCGTTGATTAGTATAACCGGAAGTTGCACAATATATTGACAAAACCTTATGAATTTCGTTACAGTTATAAATTCTTATGCCCAATACTTTAATACCAGGATTAATCATCTGTGTTGAGGATAGTTATTCCTCCTGGTGATCTTTATCTGCTGGCGTTCCACAGGGCGGCGTGCTATCTCCTTTACTCTTTGCTGTCTTTATAAATTCCATTTCTAATAATCTTCGCTCCTCCTACCACCTTTACGCTGATGATTTACAAATTTATACTTGGGCACCTTTAGGCAAGATCAACGATGCGATTGCTAACATCAATAGAGACATCCAGCACATCTGTGAATGGAGTAAGACTCATGGACTAAAAGTGAATCCATCTAAAACACAGGTGATTGTTGTCGGCAGCCCCAGAATGAGTTTGAAACTAGATAGAGACAAGCTACCACCTATTTACTGTGATGGTACTATCGTCACATTTAGTGATAAAGTCAAAAACCTTGGGCTATATCTGGACAAGTCCTTCACCTGGGGTCCGCAACTTCAAGAACTAAGTCGTAAGTTGTTCGCCTCAGCAAGGTCCTTGCGAAGACTACACAATCTTCTACCGGTTGCTACGAAGATTTCCTTAGCGCAAACTCTCCTTCTCCCTATCCTTGATTATGCCGATGTCAGCTATCCAGATCTCACCGAGGACCAACTTAATAAACTTGAGCGTCTTCAAAACTTTATTATTAGATTCATATTTGGATTACGCAAATATGATCATATTTCTGAATTTCGTACTAAGCTCAAGTGGTTGCCCATACGGCTTCGTCGGAATGCTCACATTCTTTCTCTTCTGTACAACATATTGTTTAATCCTCTCACCCCCTCTTATCTTAAAGATCGATTTGTATTTCTCCATGACTCACATACAAAATCCCTAAGGTCGTCAGAGAGCCTGGAGTTGAGAATGCCCGTGCACTCCACCACCTTTATGGATAAGTCGTTCACCGTGGAAGCTGTCCGATTGTGGAACGCACTACCAGATGCGGTGAGACGGGCACGATCAGTAACATCTTTCAAAAAGCTGGTCAAGGATCACTACCTTCTCCCTGAATTGTCACATTGATGAGGATAACTTTTCCTAGTTGTATGTACTTGTACTATATTATACAGGGTATATCAAGACCGCGACCGAAAACGAAGCCAGGTGGTAGTTTTAGCGGCTACAGACACAATGCAACTAAAAATTTTGCAGAATAAGCGACGGATTTTTTTTTACAATTTTTAAAAAATCATCGTTTTTGAGGGGTAAATTCCTAGTTTTTGCAAAAATTGTAATTTAAACCCTTACGTACCATTGCGTGTTTAAAAATTAAGCGATGTACGTCATTATAATAGAATAACTATGTTTAATCACTCAAATACGACGATATGTAAAAAATAACAAAACAAAAAAATTTAGATTTTTTTTGTAAAATTTTTACTACAAAATTTTTACAGGAGGTAGTATTAGTAATATCAAACACAATGCAAGTAAAAATTTTACAAAAAAAATCGTCAATTTTTTTTTTGTTATTTTTTACATATCGTCATATTTGAGTGATTAATACATAGATTTTCTAAAATAATGACGTACGTCGCTTAATTTTTAAACACGCAATGGTACGTAAGGGTTTAAATTACTATTTTTGCAAAAACTAGGTATTTACCCCTCAAAAGCGATGATTTTTAAAAAATTGTAAAAAAAAAATCCGTCGCTTATTTTGCAAAATTTTTAGTTGCATTGTGTCTGTAGCCGCTATGGTACGGGAGCTAGCAACGTTTGGAAAGTAAGAATTTTAGGTCAGCTGATTTTGTGATATGTCGTCCTTCTTGCACTTTCGGTTAGAGTCTGGGCTATCTGGCTGGCGGTAGCGGTTGCGTTCTTTAGTGCGCATCCTACCTGTCCAGGTAATAATCCTGGATTTTAAAAACATTTTAGAAGGCGTAATTTTTAATTTTTTGTTTTTAAATAAGTCTACCTGACATACTTTTTTTATTGCCAGACATTTTTGACAATGCTAACTATGTGCCATACGCGATTTATTTTTTATTTTTTATAAAAATTTCAAAGTATTTTATAATGTCTGTAATTTTAATATTATGTTATTTAAAGATAAGAAAAACTTAAAATAAATTTGCCAGACATTAATTCGATTGTTAAGTCTTGAATTAAAATGAAAAAGTCATGAAAAGTATTGCAGTATAATGCTAGTAGTCCGAGAGAGTCAGTTGCAGAATAAGTCGAGAATGATACAGAGAACCATTACGACAGTAAATGACTTTTCATTGTGCATATAATAAAAAATAAAAAAATATTAATAATAATAAGCCCCCCAAAATCCTACCTTACGTCCGTGTCGAACACCAGACCACGTGGGGGGCGGGCAACGTGTATAACTTAAACCTACACGGCAAACAAGGCAAAGGTAACCCATTAATATGGAGACTCGTAAAAGAAATGTACGTATAGGGTCGCTACCCGAGGGTGATCGTCGGGGCACGTCTGTAGCTGGCCACGGGCGTGACAGCATGCTAGCCAGTGACTCCCGGCTGGACGGCTGGGCGGGAGTCGGGGACGCGGGGGGTAGGGGAATGTCCTCAAGGACTACAGCCGATATTGTAGATGTACAAGATAGTAGGAGTAGCTGTGATGGTGCAGCTACACCAGCCGAGAGTGTTTCGCAGGAGGCTCAAGCTATTCAACCTACGACCACCAAGGCTGGTAAGCCAAGAGTGCGCATGAATTGGAGTGATGATATTAATGTTTTTATCATGCACACATACTTTTATGTTACCAACTTAGAAACAGATAAAACCATGTACTGCAAGAAACTACACGATCAGTTTATTTTAAAATATCCACAGTTAAATGTATCCGCTCAAAGAATCGCAGATCAAAGAAGAGTCATTATTCGTAATAAACTATTGTCTGACGAAGTCATAAACAGAATAAAAAAGGAAGTTTCGGAAAAACTAAAAGAAGAAATGAGAGACAACCAGCCCCCACTAATAGTTAACAATTGTACTTCTGAGTCATTAATATCTTCTAATGTTGATAGCACCGAACCCATAAACACCGATACGGAAAATATTGGATCAGGCCAAATCCTGAAAAATAATATGTTAACCGCGCAGGGGTCCACTCATGCGTCAACACAAACAACCACACTACCTAGCATAAACTCAATAACACAACAAATAAAACAAGATCAAATCACTGATGATGCTAATACTTTCATGACTTTTTCATTTTAATTCAAGACTTAACAATCGAATTAATGTCTGGCAAATTTATTTTAAGTTTTTCTTATCTTTAAATAACATAATATTAAAATTACAGACATTATAAAATACTTTGAAATTTTTATAAAAAATAAAAAATAAATCGCGTATGGCACATAGTTAGCATTGTCAAAAATGTCTGGCAATAAAAAAAGTATGTCAGGTAGACTTATTTAAAAACAAAAAATTAAAAATTACGCCTTCTAAAATGTTTTTAAAATCCAGGATTATTACCTGGACAGGTGGGATGCGCACTAAAGAACGCAACCGCTACCGCCAGCCAGATAGCCCAGATTCTAACCGAAAGTGCAAGAAAGACAACATATCACAAAATCAGCTGACCTAAAATTCTTTCTCGAAAACGTTGCTAGCTCCTATACTATAACATGAGTTCAGCAATATTGCAGTCGAGGTAGATTTTGTTATAGTACCCGCATCATACATGAACACACCTATGATCATAGGGACAGATGTTCTCAATCGGGAAGGTGTTACATTTGTTCGTACGAAAAATGAGCAATACTTAACCTATACACCCAGCATCATAACCAAAGTAAATACGGTGAATGCAGGCGAACCTACACAAGTAAATACTCCTCTCAAGGATACAGAACTTGCCAAGCTAATGGTAGTTATAGACGAATTTTCTGAGTTTTTAATATCTGGAACCGCCACCACAACTGTGGATACTGGCAAGATGCATATTAGCTTGACAAGCGACGCTCCAGTTGCATACCATCCGTACCGTTTGTCCTATCAGGAGAAAGTTAAGGTTCGCGAGATTTGTCAGGACCTTCTAGATAAAAAGATTATTAGAGAGTCGAATTCTGAGTACGCTAGTCAGAACATTTTGGTCAAGAAAAAGAATGGCTCAGACAGAATGTGCGTGGACTTCCGTGCCCTAAACCGCATTACTGTCAGGGATAGGTATCCCTTGGGGTGCTATGTCGGGAACCTCCAAGTGGTGCACCCTGGGCAACGTGGGTCATCGTAGTTGCGATTTGCAACTACCATGGCCGACGGCGAATACCCGACGGGGAGGGCAGGGAGTTTGGCGGTCGCTGTCTTTTGTGGCGGCCGCCTCTATCTGTCGTTGCAGGCGAGACCCTGCATTTGGGTCGCCCTCCGGTTCTGTCCCGGAGGTTTCGGCGGGCCCGGTGTGCGCTTACCCCGCCGCCGGGCGGGCTGTGGGAGTGTCCCTCCCACGGTCGCCGTCGTATATCGTATCGGTTGTGAGGTTTGTGGTCATGTCTCGCACTCCTGCCGGACCGAGGGTCTTGGCTTAACCGCCCGGACCGCGAGGGAGGATGCCTCTATAAAAAGTACCCCGAATCCCAAGCGGCGGCGCACCGCGAAGGGATGCATGGCTGATGGGCAGTTCAGTGTCTAGTGCGACCCCCGCCAGAGTACCGGCCGACCCTCTGGCGGGTTACGCTAGGCTTACCCAGGTACAGGGGGCACTGCCTGGGCGGACCTTCCTTTCCCCCATACTCGTGGGAATACAATGGATATTACTAAAAACAACAAAACAACAAAATCTTGTACGGTGGTAGTGGAGAGGATGCCAGGCTCGGATGCATCTCAAGCGTCCAGTCGGGCACCTTCAGCATCGGGAGCGCCTGCGGAGAGGAACGCGCCATCCCGTGACTTTGATTCGGAGTCCGGGATGAGCAGCAACTCTTCGCATGCGAAGAGAAGCCCCACTAGGCCGCGCGGGCCGCGTCCGGCGGAGAAGCGGCAGAGGGCTAGCGATGGTGGCAGTACGGCGGAAACAGACTCCCGTGCTGCCACCAGAAAGCAGAGGCGAAGATCCCCGGCTCCAGCCCGGAGCACGGGCGTAGATGACGACGCCGTCATTAGGGCGCAGGCGGCTTACGAGGCTGCCCTTGATCAGGAGCGCATCGCAGAGGCCGAAGCGATGGAGGCAGATGAGGCCGATCTGCGAAAGGCCAAGGAGGCGCATCCTTGGTCAAAGCCAACTCCAAAGGAGGCGCCGCCGGTTACCCGCAGCGAGGCCCTCATGAGGATGGCAAAGCGGCTCCAGCACGTCTCTCGCACGTCCCGACACCTCAAGGGTACGTATGTTCGGGACATCAATGAGAGCGTGTCGGAGTTGCTGGCGTTGGCGCAGGAGCCGTCCTCTGCGGAGCTCGCCAGGGTCGAGGCGGAGAACCGCGACCTTCGCCAGAAGGTGACGGCGTTGGAGGCTGCCCTCACCACGCAGGGCAGGATGATAGACGACCTGATGGCGACGGTCGGGTCGCAGCGGCAGCCTGCGGCGGAGATGGCATCCGGCGCTCCGGGAGCGGACGTCCTAAGGCAGCTGTTGGAGGTGCACATGGCGAAAGTAGACGCCAAGCTAGAGGCGATCGCCATGCGGCTGCCTCCGGAGCCGATTCTCCGCCCTCCGCTGGCTGCCGACCGGGCTAGGGCCAAGGCAGCCCCGAAGCCGCAGCCACCCGTCGCAGGGATACCGGCCGCCTCATGGCCGGCTCTAGGAGCGGGGAAGCGGAAAGCTGCCCCTGCGGCCACTGGCCGCCCCGCACCAGCACCAGCTGCCCCTGCGGCGGCACCAAAAACCCGGCCGACTGCGGCTTCGACGGCTCCGCCGCCAGTCGCCTCTCGGGAGTCCCGCGGGCGCAAGCGCGGTACCCGAAAGCGCGCCCCGCCTCGGTCGCAGACGCCACACCCGCCCCTTCAACCAGCCACATCCACGGAGACTCCGTGGACTGTGGTGGCAAAGAGGGGCAAGAAGAAGTCCCGGGCGGCCCAACGGCCGGTCCAGACCCCACGCAGGGCTGCTCCCCAGCTCCGTCTCCCGCGAAAGGCCGCCGTGACGCTCACGGTGACGCCGGAGGCGTTGAAGCGGGGAGTGACGTACGCACAAGTCCTGCGTGAGGTCCAGACGAAGGTGGACCTGGCCAGCCTTGGCATCGCAGCCGGGCTAAAGTCAAGGCGGATAGCCACCGGGGCGTATCTCTTTGAGGTGCCCGGGCCTGAGTCGGAGGCGAAGCCCGTCTCCCTCAGTGCAAAAATGAGGGAGGTCCTTCGCGGGTCGGAGGAGGACGTTCGCGTCTCCCGGCCCGTGAAGACTGCGGAGCTGCGCGTCTCGGGGTTGGACGCCTCAGCCAACTCCGAGGCAGTCGCAGCGGCCATCGCCCGTCTCGGGGAATGCTCCCCTGACGACGTTAAGGTCGGGGAGATCCGAGACGAGCGTTCGGGCCTGGGTGCGGTGTGGCTCCGCTGCCCAGCGAAGGCAGCGGATAAAGTAGTGAAGGCGGGGCGTGTCCTGGTGGGCTGGGTGGCGGCGGCAGTGCGGCTGCTCGAGGCCCGGCCCCTTCGTTGCTTCCGCTGCCTATACAAGGGGCATGTGCGGGTGCAATGCACCGGCGAGTGCGACCGTAGTGGGCTCTGCTACCGCTGCGGTCAATCGGGCCATAAGGCCCGGGAGTGTTCCGCGGACCCGCACTGCGCAATCTGCGCGGATGCCGGTAAACCCGCGGACCACCGGGTGGGCGGCAAGGCCTGCGTTGCCTCCTCGGTCCCGCACCGTTCTCAACGCGGTGTGGGAGCCGGGGTTGCGACGCGGCCGCAACCGTCCCGCCCTGAGGCGATGGAGATCGCCCATACTTAGATGGAGCTTAATTTCCTCCAGGCGAACATCAACCACTGCGTCGGAGCACAACAGTTGCTTGTTCAATCCCTGGCGCAGTGGTCGATTCACGTGGCTGTGGTCGCCGAGCCATACTCTTTTTTTTTTTTTTTTTTTTTTTTTTTTTTTTTTTCTCGCGGGGAAAATCCCTTTACGGACCATCCCACCCCTGAAGGGGCGAGGGTGTGTCGGACTCACCGGCGCCTTCCGAGCCCAGCGAAGATGTTGTGCCGCCCGTGGATGTGGACGGGCGGCCGCTGGGTCGGGTCCCTACCGTAAGTCTACGCGCCGAAATACCGACTAAAAACCCCGCGTCGGCCACCATCGGTGCACTTCAGAGACGGCCCCGGGATACCGTTGATACAGAGCGCGCCGGGACCGCCTCTATGTGCACTGCCGCTGAAGCGACGCGACATGAGACGCGTGTTGCGTCACGTCTCGGGGGCCGCCAAGGTAGGGACGGCGGCCCCGCGTGGCCTCTCCGGCGCCGGGTTAGGTGGCATCCCGGCGCCTCCTTCGTCTTCTGTGGCGACGAGCGGGATCGGTCTGCTCCCGATCCCGCTCGGCACTCTCCTTCTGCGACATGACACATTCGCAGAAGGAGAGCATGGCTCGCCACGACCTCTTACTGCCGACCATGGCGGCGACCACGACCGGCAGCGAGAGGTCTCTTCCTACGACCGCGATGAGAGCGCTGCGCTCCTCGTCCCAGGCTGGGCACTCCTCCAGCGTGTGCTGGGCCGTGTCCTCACGGCAGTTGCCACAATGGTGGCACACGGCGGACTCCTCCGCTCCGGCTACGCGACACAGGTACGCACCGAAGCAACCGTGCCCGGTGAGCACCTGCGTCAGCCGGTATGTCGGCGCGCCGTGGCGCCTGTCCATCCACTGTTCGAGGACAGGTCGCACTGCCGCGACGGTCCTCACGCCAGCACTCGGGCTCTCCAGCCTGGAACGCCACTCCTCCACGGCGGTCCTGCGGAGGGAGGCCAACATGGCCTCGACCTCACGGGGGACCAACCTCTGCCCACGCCCGGACGCCTCTTCTCGCCGGAAGAAAGCCGATGAGAGGGTCTTTGCGTCCAGCACCCAGGGCAGAGTTCCCGCCAATACGCAGGCCGCCTCATGCGAGACCGTGCGGTAGCCCCTGATAATCCGCTGCGCCACCATGCGCTGCGGACGATGCAGCAGGCGGACGCAGCGATCGCCCAGGGACTCGGCCCAAACGGGACACCCGTAGAGGGCCATGGACCGCACGACTCCAGCATACAAGTTTCGGCAAGGGATGCCAGGACCATCAGTGTTGGGCAGCAGGCGCCCCAGTGCGCCCGCCGCCCTCACCAACTTCGGCGACAACTCCTCGAAGTGCGCACGGAAATCCCATCGACTGTCGAGGACGAGACCGAGGTATTTCATCCTCGACTCGACGGGAATCCGCACGCCCTCCACCGTGATGTGGGCCCCAGGCGGAGGCCCACACCGAGGACCGTGGAAACACACGGCCTCGGTCTTGTTGAGGGCCACCGTGAGGCCCAGTCGCCGAATCCTGCCCACCACCAGTCCGGTACCGAACGAGGCAAGCAGGGCGGACCTCTGGAATGTCCTGGCCGTCGCTGTCACCAACGTGTCGTCCGCGTAGCAGACGACAGCGACGCCCCGAAGGTTGGTACCACGGAGCACCCAGTCATAGCCACAAGGCACAGTCAAGGCACAAGCGGAGCGTGCGGTGTCCCGGGGTAGGGTCGTGGTGGCGGTGTCTCTCGACATCGCCAACGCGTTCAACACCATGCCCTGGGCCTGCATCGAAGAAGCACTGCGGTACCACGAGGTGCCGCCCTATCTCCGGCGTCTGGTGCACGCGTACTTGTCTGACAGGTGCGTGGTGTATCCGGGCGCCAACGGGTGGCATCGCAGAGCGGTGTCGTGCGGTGTTCCGCAGGGGTCGGTTCTCGGCCCGCTCCTGTGGAACATCGGCTATGATTGGGTGCTCCGTGGTACCAACCTTCGGGGCGTCGCTGTCGTCTGCTACGCGGACGACACGTTGGTGACAGCGACGGCCAGGACATTCCAGAGGTCCGCCCTGCTCGCCTCGTTCGGTACCGGACTGGTGGTGGGCAGGATTCGGCGACTGGGCCTCACGGTGGCCCTCAACAAGACCGAGGCCGTGTGTTTCCACGGTCCTCGGTGTGGGCCTCCGCCTGGGGCCCACATCACGGTGGAGGGCGTGCGGATTCCCGTCGAGTCGAGGATGAAATACCTCGGTCTCGTCCTCGACAGTCGATGGGATTTCCGTGCGCACTTCGAGGAGTTGTCGCCGAAGCTGGTGAGGGCGGCGGGCGCACTGGGGCGCCTGCTGCCCAACACTGATGGTCCTGGCATCCCTTGCCGAAACTTGTATGCTGGAGTCGTGCGGTCCATGGCGCTCTACGGGTGTCCCGTTTGGGCCGAGTCCCTGGGCGATCGTTGCGTCCGCCTGCTGCATCGTCCGCAGCGCATGGTGGCGCAGCGAATAGTCAGAGGCTACCGCACGGTCTCGCACGAGGCGGCCTGCGTATTGGCGGGAACTCTGCCCTGGGTGCTGGACGCTAAGACCCTCTCGTCGGCTTTCTTTCGGCGAGAGGATGCGTCCGGGCGTGGGCAGAGGTTGGTCCCCCGTGAGGTCGAGGCCATATTGGCCTCCCTCCGCAGGACCGCCGTGGAGGAGTGGCGTTCCAGGCTGGAGAGCCCGAGTGCTGGCGTGAGGACCGTCGCGGCAGTGCGACCTGTCCTCGAACAGTGGATGGACAGGCGCCACGGCGCGCCGACATTCCGGCTGACGCAGGTGCTCACCGGGCACGGTTGCTTCGGTGCGTACCTGTGTTGCGTAGCCGGAGCGGAGGAGTCCGCCGTGTGCCACCATTGTGGCAACTGCCGTGAGGACACGGCCCAGCACACGCTGGAGGAGTGCCCAGCCTGGGACGAGGAGCGCAGCGCTCTCATCGCGGTCGTAGGAAGAGACCTCTCGCTGCCGGCTGTGGTCGCCGCCATGGTCGGCAGTAAGAGGTCGTGGCGAGCCATGCTCTCCTTCTGCGAATGTGTCATGTCGCAGAAGGAGAGCGCCGAGCGAGATCGGGAGCAGACCGATCCCGCTCGTCGCCACAGAAGACGAAGGAGGCGCCGGGATGTCACCTAACCCGGCGCCGGAGAGGCCACGCAGGGCCGCCGTCCCTACCTTGGCGGCCCCCGAGACGTGACGCAACACGCGTCTCATGTCGCGTCGCTTCAGCGGCAGTGCACAGAGGCGGTCCCGGCGCGCTCTGTATCAACGGTATCCCGGGGCCGTCTCTGAAGTGCACCGATGGTGGCCGACGCGGGGTTTTTAGTCGGTATTTCGGCGCGTAGAATCACGGTAGGGACCCGACCCAGCGGCCGCCCGTCCACATCCACGGGCGGCACAACATCTCGCTGGGCTCGGAAGGCGCCGGTGAGTCCGACACACCCTCGCCCCTCAGGGGGTGGGATAGTCCGTAAAGGGATTTTCCCCGCGAGAAAAAAAAAAGGTTAATTGATATCTTAAATATCTTACATTTCCGATTACTATTTAGGAAATGTATAGATTTCCTAGGAAATGTATAGATTTCCTAGGAAATGTGTCTAATGTAATTTATTTTACACATTTCCGGTCGATTTTAGGAATTACATACATTTCCTAGGAATTGTATACAATGACGGATTACACACATTTCCGTTAACATATACATATATATACACATATACATACACATATACATATAATATCAATAATATAGCAAGGACAAAGTTTAGCGTGCAAGGAGGTGTGCTTTTACCCTAGTTTTGAAAGTTTCCAGCGAGGGCGACCGTCTTATACTTAGAGGCAATGCATTCCAGAGACGTACTGCTTCCACGGTGAAGGAGTGGTCGTAGAATGTTGTCGTGTGAGCTGGAAACTTCAACATCAGATTCTCTGACGACCTGAGGGAATGAGAATTTGTAGTATAGAGGAAACTAAAACGTTCCTGAAGATAGCGCGGGGCCGAGGGATTGAAAAGAATACTGTAGAGAAGAGACAGAATATGAGCATTCCGGCGATGTCGAATACGAAGCCACTTGAGCTTATTTCGGAATTCGGACTCATGGTCATATTTACGGAGTCCAAATATAAACCTAATACGAAAGTTTTGAAGGCGCTCAAGTTTGTCCAGCTGGGCCTCGGTAAGGTCAAGATAGCTGATGTCTGCATAGTCGAGAATAGGCAGCAAGAGAGACTGTGCAAGCGCAATTTTGGTGGCAGTCGGAATAAAGTTGCGCAACCTACGCAAAGAACCCGCAGACGCAAAAATTTTGCGACTGACAGACATCATCTGAGGGCCCCAAGACAAACTGCGGTCGATAATTACGCCAAGATTTTTCACAGTGTCACTAAACGGGATAGTAACCCCGTCAAGCAACACGTGAGGCAAAAGAGTCCAGTCTTCCTTGCAGATGGTTCTTGGGCTTCCCACGATAATGGCTTGGGTTTTGCTAGGATTTAATTTGAGGCCGTGTGCGTTACTCCATTGGGCAATTTTCTCAAGATCGCTATTCATCTGATTAATAGCGTCATTAAGTTGAGTGAGGGGAGATTGGCAATAGAGTTGAAGATCGTCTGCATGAAGGTGGTAGAACGAAGAAAGATTACAAGATATAGAATTAATAAAAACTGAAAACAAGAGAGGAGATAAGACGCCACCCTGAGGTACACCGGCAGATGTGTTACACCACGAGGAAGTAATTTCCCCAAGGCGGATACACTGACGGCGACCGTACAGATAACTTTGAAACCAGTCAATCACGCTTGGAGATATGTTGAAGGAGCGAAGCACAGCAAGAAGAAGATCGAAATCGACCGTGTTAAATGCGTTGCTGAAGTCCAGGAGCGTAAGGACGGTCAACTGCCCGTTTTCCATCCCGAGACGAATGTCATCGGTGATTTTGACAAGTGCAGTGACCGTGCTGTATCCTGGACGAAAGTCAGATTGAAAGTGATTAAAGAGGTCATTTCGGGTAAGGAAAGAGTTTAACTGATTGTAAACCAGACGCTCGAGGACTTTAGATAGGAAAGGGAGGATGGATATCGGACGGTACTCGGAAAAAGTTTTAGGATTCGGTTTTTTAGGTAAAGGAATAATCTCTGCTTCCTTCCATAAAGAAGGAAACACGGATTTGGAAATGGAGAAATTTAAAATATGACATAGGATAGGAAGAACATCATCAAGGATAGGAAGAAGCATTTTACGGCCTATACTGTCCATCCCAACTGCATTAGATGCTATTGAGAGGATGCTCCTCCGAACATCACAAGCAGTGAATTGACGAAACACAAAATACCGTTGAATATCGCGAAATCAATAAACAAGTTAAACGTAGCATAACGGATGATTTATGCAAGCATAATTGTTATCTAATAGAAATGGTCTAAAAGAAACATACACCGCTTAGGGTAGCTAAACAGAGGATATCTACAGGAAGGTGTTGGATAAATATGTAGTTAAAAGATGAAGAAGGAATTAAACATAGTAACCGCACTAAGCTTATTGAAATATGCACGAAATTTTACCAAAAACTTTATTCTGACGCTACCAAAGAACTTCAATCAGATTATTCCAGCCCGAATCCGGATACTATTCCCTACATAACTGGCTGCGAGGCTTATAAAGCTCTCCGCAGTATGAAATTCAATAGGAGTCCTGGAGAAGATGGCATGACAACTGAGGCTTTTCGAATCGGATCACCTACGCTGCTTCCTTACATAGCAAATCTATCCTTGCAACTGGGAAACTTCCATGAAATGTGCCAGTCCAACATCATTCTTTTGGATAAAAAGGGAGACAAGCTGATATCGCTAATAACAGACCCATAAGCCTAACATCACACTTGTATAAAGCGTTCATAAAAACAATACAGAATCGAATAAAGAACACACTTGATTTACTCCAACCCCCAGAACAAGCCGGTTTTCGCCCAAACTTTTCCACCGCAGACCACCTTCACACTTTGAGTCAAATTATAGAAAAACACCTGGAATATGAAAAACTATTATACCTTGCCTTTGTAGACTATACAAAGGCCTTCGACAGCGTATATCACTCAGCCATATTCCAAGCACTACATAGACAGGGAATAAATAAAATCTACATAGATTTACTCCAGCATATTTATGATCACAGCACAGCCACCATTAAACTTAAACGTACTGGTCCATCATACCATATACAAAGAGGAGTAAGGGTATCGATATCGGCAGTAAGAAACTTACCAACTTGCGCTTCGCCGATGACACTATGTACTATTAATACCGATGATATACTATTTGCATCATCGGCGCAAGACCTCCAATGCATGCTTGAAACGTTAAATATGGCAAGCCTCGGGGTGGGTCTAATGATGAATCGGTCAAAGACTAAAGTCATGACAAATAAAACAAAAGTCCACATCCAAGTGGATGGAGAGGACACACTATGTTTCCTTCCAAGGCCGGCAAGATCTAGAAATTCATCGCCGGATGGAAAATGCCTAGAAGAGCTACTGGAACCTTCCAATATCCTTAAAAAGGAAACTCATCGACATTTATAACTTGCCTATTCTACCCTACGGAGCTAAGACTTGGTCTTTGACCGAATCACAAAAGTCCCAGCTCAAGTTTTGTCAGAGAGCTATGGAGCGCAGCATCCTGGGAATAAGGCGGACTGACATAGTGCGAAACAGCGAAATTCGCTTAAAAACCGGCGTGACAGACGTGGGAAGCAAAACAGCACTCCTTAAATAGAACTAGGCAGGCCATGTGACTCGAATGCATCCAGAGCGTTGGGCAAATATCGTTACCCAATGGATACCTGATGGTCGACAACGCCGTGGTAGACCTAAAAACGCTGGCGAGACGACCTGGATGCTTTCGAGCCCATGTGGCCCGAAATCTCGTTAGAATGCGAATTGTGGAGGAACAGGGGGGAGATCTTCGCCCAGTAGTGGGATGAAGTAGGTCAATTAAAAAAATATTTATAAATTTACTTTTTTAAATTAGTACCCAAACCGTACACACGAAGTCGGTACAAACAAAATTGAAATAACACTTATACATACACAATTTTTTGCCAATATTGTTATACATTATTATTTATTATACACGGAACAAGACCTCAAATAAATATTTATGTGTTTTATTTCATGTATTTACTATATTTGGAACACCAACAGCACGATATCAAGAACATTAGGTGCGTATTATTAGATGTTTAACAATTTATTGTTCAATAAAAGCACACTTGCCAATAACAGACGAACACGACAAACTCTGCAAACATAATAATTTCTCAAAATAGAATACAATATGTCAGTGCAGAGAAAAACCAAAAAAGAAAATGTGAAATAAAATTTAAAAATAAATACATAACAACGCGACAAAATTAGGTGAACACATCTACGGCAATCTTACTTTTTATAAGTGTTCAGCAATTTTGTTGCTTTTGCTGTTCATCAACTTTTGTTGCTTTTGCTGTTCATCAACTTTTGTTGCTTTTGCTGTTCAATAACTTTTGTTGCTTTTGCTGTTCATCAACTTTTATAACCTTTAAGGTGTTCATGTAATTTTGTGGCCGCCACTCGTCACCGACTTCTGTTGTTTAATGTGTGTATGACTTTTGGCGTTTTAAATGTGTTCAGCTACTTTTGTTGGTGACTGTACCTTATGGAAACCAATGAATCTCAACTAGTGGATTGCAAGAGTAATATTGATAATCAGCCACAAACTTCAAATTCAGAGGACAATACAAATGTGTCTTTTCGTACCTAATTTGTTTTTTACTGAAAATTGCAATTCTGTATTTTTTGCTATTCATAATTTAATTGATTGGTTAATAGATTCTGGTGCTAGTATCTCAGCCGTAAAAAAATGAAAGCATTGCACAATTGAACATACCAATCCATAAAGATAGCATTACTATAAATGGAATTCATAGATAATACACTATATAATGGAATTGGTGGTCGGATAACAGCGAACGGGTACGTTTATTTAGATTTATGTTACCATGGGCACAAAATTAAACATAAATTCTATGTAATTCAAGATTTACCGTGTAATAACGATGGTATATTAGGTCAAGATTTCTTATCCCAACATAATTGTATCCTTTTTTTTTTTTTTTTTTTTTTTTTTTTTTTTTTTTTTTTTTTTTTTTTTCTCGCGGGGAAAATCCCTTTACGGACCATCCCACCCCCTGAGGGGCGAGGGTGTGTCGGGCTCACCGGCGCCTTCCGAGCCCAGCGAGATGTTGTGCCGCCCGTGGATGTGGACGGGCGGCCGCTGGGTCGGGTCCCTACCGTGATTCTACGCGCCGAAATACCGACTAAAAACCCCGCGTCGGCCACCATCGGTGCACTTCAGAGACGGCCCCGGGATACCGTTGATACAGAGCGCGCCGGGACCGCCTCTGTGCACTGCCGCTGAAGCGACGCGACATGAGACGCGTGTTGCGTCACGTCTCGGGGGCCGCCAAGGTAGGGACGGCGGCCCCGCGTGGCCTCTCCGGCGCCGGGTTAGGTGACATCCCGGCGCCTCCTTCGTCTTCTGTGGCGGCGAGCGGGATCGGTCTGCTCCCGATCTCGCTCGGCGCTCTCCTTCTGCGACATGACACATTCGCAGAAGGAGAGCATGGCTCGCCACGACCTCTTACTGCCGACCATGGCGGCGACCACAGCCGGCAGCGAGAGGTCTCTTCCTACGACCGCGATGAGAGGGCTGCGCTCCTCGTCCCAGGCTGGGCACTCCTCCAGCGTGTGTTGGGCCGTGTCCTCACGGCAGTTGCCACAATGGTGGCACACGGCGGACTCCTCCGCTCCGGCTACGCGACACAGGTACGCACCGAAGCAACCGTGCCCGGTGAGCACCTGCGTCAGCCGGTATGTCGGCGCGCCGTGGCGCCTGTCCATCCACTGTTCGAGGACAGGTCGCACTGCCGCGACGGTCCTCACGCCAGCACTCGGGCTCTCCAGCCTGGAACGCCACTCCTCCACGGCGGTCCTGCGGAGGGAGGCCAATATGGCCTCGACCTCACGGGGGACCAACATCTGCCCACGCCCGGACGCATCCTCTCGCCGAAAGAAAGCCGACGAGAGGGTCTTAGCGTCCAGCACCCAGGGCAGAGTTCCCGCCAATACGCAGGCCGCCTCGTGCGAGACCGTGCGGTAGCCCCTGACTATTCGCTGCGCCACCATGCGCTGCGGACGATGCAGCAGGCGGACGCAACGATCGCCCAGGGACTCGGCCCAAACGGGACACCCGTAGAGCGCCATGGACCGCACGACTCCAGCATACAAGTTTCGGCAAGGGATGCCAGGACCATCAGTGTTGGGCAGCAGGCGCCCCAGTGCGCCCGCCGCCCTCACCAGCTTCGGCGACAACTCCTCGAAGTGCGCACGGAAATCCCATCGACTGTCGAGGACGAGACCGAGGTATTTCATCCTCGACTCGACGGGAATCCGCACGCCCTCCACCGTGATGTGGGCCCCAGGCGGAGGCCCACACCGAGGACCGTGGAAACACACGGCCTCGGTCTTGTTGAGGGCCACCGTGAGGCCCAGTCGCCGAATCCTGCCCACCACCAGTCCGGTACCGAACGAGGCGAGCAGGGCGGACCTCTGCAATGTCCTGGCCGTCGCTGTCACCAACGTGTCGTCCGCGTAGCAGACGACAGCGACGCCCCGAAGGTTGGTACCACGGAGCACCCAGTCATAGCCGATGTTCCACAGGAGCGGGCCGAGAACCGACCCCTGCGGAACACCGCACGACACCGCTCTGCGATGCCACCCGTTGGCGCCCGGATACACCACGCACCTGTCAGACAAGTACGCGTGCACCAGACGCCGGAGATAGGGCGGCACCTCGTGGTACCGCAGTGCTTCTTCGATGCAGGCCCAGGGCATGGTGTTGAACGCGTTGGCGATGTCGAGAGACACCGCCACCACGACCCTACCCCGGGACACCACACGCTCCGCTTGTGCCTTGACCCGCAGAATTGCGTGGACCGTCGACCGGCCCCGCCGGAACCCGAACTGGCAGTCTGCCAAGTCCGGGCCCGCGTCCTCCAAATGCTCGACGAGGCGCGCGTGAACTACGCGCTCAAAGAGCTTGCACACCTCATCGAGCAACACGATGGGCCGGTAGGCCGACGGCGAGTCTGCGGGTCGCCCCTCCTTGCGGAGCAGGACAAGCTTGCCCGTCTTCCACAGCGACGAGAAGATGCCCTGCTCAAGGCACGCGGAGAAAAGGCCGCGGAGCCTCGTACCCAGCGACTCGACGGCCAGCACCCAGACACGACCGGGCACCCCGTCGAGCCCCGGGGCCGAGTTCTTGCTCCGCAGCCGAAGCACTGCCGCCTCTAGCTCTTGCGGCGAAACCTCCGGGATATCCCTTGCCGAAACCAACGACAATGACGCCGGTGGACGTGGCGCCATCGGTGGAGGAGTGAACTCCTCGGTGGCCGGAAACAAGGCCGCGACGACGTCCTCCAAAAGTTCGGTCCGGAGACTCTGTGTCAGTGGGGGCGCCCATGGGCGGAGTTTTCTCAACGCCACACGATACGGACGCCCCCATGGATCTCTGTCCAGAGACCTCCGGAACTCTACGTTCGCCGCGGCCTTCGCTTGCGCGATGGCCACCCGCAGCGCTCTCTTCGCCTCTCTGTGGAGGTCGAGAAGGTGCCGCCCTTGCTCGTCGTCGCCGGGTCTACGTGTCCGACGACGACGGTGCCTGGCGAGTCGGCGGCGCGCGACCTGGCAGGACGCACGCAGCTCAGTGAGCTCGGCCGACCACCAGTACACCTGGCGTTTCGCTGGGAGGCGGGTGACCCGGGGCATGGCCGCGTCGCAGACTCGCGACATCGCCACCCCGAACCATTCCGCCTCTTGCTCTACCCGCACCGGCCCATGCGGTGCGGGGAGCCACGCCTGAATAATGGCGGCTTCTTCGCGGCCTCCACATCGAGGCGCTTCGCGGCCCAACGTCGGCCGCCCGTGAATCGAGCAGTCGGACCACCTCCGGACTGATGCGTGGAGACCTGGGAGGTCGAGACGCTGTACCGAATGTAGAGATGATCGGACAGCGTCTCTTCCTCGACCAAAACCCTCCAGTCCCGAACACGGCGGGCAAGGGCCGGGGTGGCGAACGTCACGTCCACCACCGAACCGCCGTTGTGCCGCACGCACGTGTTCTCCGACCCCCGATTCAGGACGACCAACCCGATGGAGATCGCCCATTCCTCCAGGGCCTCGCCCCGCGCGTCGGTCACCGACGAACCCCAAGCCAAGGATTTGGCGTTGAAGTCGCCGGCTACAAGCGCGGTGCGAGGCTGGCTGTCAAGCTGCACCAGGGCCCCCAGGCGCGCGAGAAAGCTCTCGAATTCCGCCTGGGACCTGTTGGGAGAGAAATAGACTCCTACTACCCACACCCCTCCCACCAAGACCGCCACGCATCCCGCACCCTTCGCTACTTTTTCGAAGGGCGGAGAGCCGGCGGCGCCCCGGGTGATGACGGCCACCGAGCCATCAAGGTCCCCTGCCCAGTCGTCGCGGGCAGGGACAGAGTATGGCTCGGCGACCACAGCCACGTGAATCGACCACTGTGCCAGAGACTGGACAAGCATGTCCTGTGCTCCTTTACAGTGGTTAATGTTCGCCTGGAGGAAGTTAAGCGCCATTTATGTATGGGCGATCTCCATCGTCTCGGGGCGGGACGGTTGCGGCCGCGTCGCAACCTCGGCTCCCACACCGCGTTGAGAACGGTGTGGGACCGAGGAGGCAGCGCAGGCCTTTCCGCCCACCCGATGGTCCGCGGTTTTTCCTGCATCTGCGCAGATTGCGCAGTGCGGGTCCGCGGAACACTCCCGGGCCTTATGGCCCGATAGACCGCAGCGGTAGCAGAGCCCGCTACGGTCGCACTCGCCGGTGCATTGGATCCGCACATGCCCCTTGTGAAGGCAGCGGAAGCAGCGAAGGGGCCGGGCCTCGAGCAGCCGCACTGCCGCCGCCACCCAGTCCACCAGGACACGCCCCGCCCTCACAACTCTCTCCGCCGCCTTCGCTGGGCAGCGGAGCCACACCGCACCCAGGCCCGAACGCTCGTCCCGAATCTCCCCGACCTTAACGTCGTCGGGGGAGCATTCGCCGAGACGGGCGATGGCCTCCGCGACTGCCTCGGAGTTGGCTGAAGCGTCCAACCCCGAGACGCGCAGCTCCGCAGTCTTCACGGGCCGGGAGACGCGAACGTCCTCCTCCGACCCGCGAAGGACCTCCCTCATTTTAGCACTTAGGGAGTCGGCCCTCGCCTCCGACTCAGGCCCGGGCACCTCAAAAAGATATGCCCCGGTGGCTATCCGCCTCGATTTCAGCCCGGCTGTGATGCCAAGGCTGGCCAGGTCCACCTTCGTCTGGACCTCACGCAGGACTTGTGCGTACGTCACTCCCCGCTTCAACGCCTCCGGCGTCACCGTGAGCGTCACGGCGGCCTTTCGCGGGAGACGGAGCTGGGGAGCAGCCCTGCGTGGGGTCTGGACCGGCTGTTGGGCCGCCCGGGACTTCTTCTTGCCCCTCTTTGCCACCACAGTCCACGGAGTCTCCGTGGATGTGGCGGGTTGAAGGGGCGGGTGTGGCGTCTGCGACCGAGGCGGGGCGCGCTTTCGGTTGCCGCGCTTGCGCCCGCGGGACTCCCGAGAGGCGACTGGCGGCGGAGCCGTCGAAGCCGCAGTCGGCCGGGTTTTTGGTGCCGCCGCAGGGGCAGCTGGTGCTGGTGCGGGGCGGCCAGTGGCCGCAGGGGCAGCTTTCCGCTTCCCCGCTCCTAGAGCCGGCCATGAGGCGGCCGGTATCCCTGCGACGGGTGGCTGCGGCTTCGGGGCTGCCTTGGCCCTAGCCCGGTCAGCAGCCAGCGGAGGGTGGAGAATCGGCTCCGGAGGCAGCCGCATGGCGATCGCCTCTAGCTTGGCGTCTACTTTCGCCATGTGCACCTCCAACAGCTGCCTTAGGACGTCCGCTCCCGGAGCGCCGGATGCCATCTCCGCCGCAGGCCGCCGCTGCGACCCGACTGTCGCCATCAAGTCGTCTATCATCCTGCCCTGCGTGGTGAGGGCAGCCTCCAACGCCGTCACCTTCTGGCGAAGGTCGCGGTTCTCCACCTCGACCCTGGCGAGCTCCGCAGAGGACGGCTCCTGCGCCAACGCCAGCAACTCCGACACGCTCTCATTGATGTCCCGAACATACGTACCCTTGAGGTGTCGGGACGTGCGAGAGACGTGCTGGAGCCGCTTTGCCATCCTCATGAGGGCCTCGCTGCGGGTAACCGGCGGCGCCTCCTTTGGAGTTGGCTTTGACCAAGGATGCGCCTCCTTGGCCTTTCGCAGATCGGCCTCATCTGCCTCCATCGCTTCGGCCTCTGCGATGCGCTCCTGATCAAGGGCAGCCTTGTAAGCCGCCTGCGCCCTAATGACGGCGTCGTCATCTACGCCCGTGCTCCGGGCTGGAGCCGGGGATCTTCGCCTCTGCTTTCTGGTGGCAGCACGGGAGTCTGTTTCCGCCGTACTGCCACCATCGCTAGCCCTCTGCCGCTTCTCCGCCGGACGCGGCCCGCGCGGCCTAGTGCGGGCCGCGCATCTCTTCGCATGCGAAGAGTCGCTGCTCATCCCGGACTCCGAATCGAAGTCACGGGATGGCGCGTTCCTCTCCGCAGTCGCTCCTGACGCTGAGGGTGCCCGACTGGACGCTTGAGAAGCATCCGAGCCGTGCAGCCTCTCCACTACCACCGAACAAGATTTTGTGTTTTTTGTGTTGTTAGAATTCATTATTATTCTCACGAGTATGGGGGAAAGAAAGGTCCGCCCAGGCAGTGCCCCCTGTACCTGGGTAAGCCTAGAGTAACCCGCCAGAGGGTCGGCCGGTACTCTGGCGGGGGTCGCACTAGAGACTGAACTGCCCATCAGCCATGCATCCCTTCGCGGTGCGCCGCCGCTTGGGATTCGGGGTACTTTTTATAGAGGCATCCTCCCTCGCGGTCCGGGCGGTTAAGCCAAGACCCTCGGTCCGGCAGGAGTGCGAGACATGACCACAAACCTCACAACCGGATTACGATATACGACGGCGACCGTGGGAGGGACACTCCCACAGCCCGCCCGGCGGCGGGGTAAGCGCACACCGGGCCCGCCGAGACCTCCGGGACAGAACCGGAGGGTGGCCCAGAGATGGGCCCCACCTAAAAACGACAGATGGAGGCGGCCGCGACAAAAGACAGCGACCGCCAAACCCCCTGCCCTCCCCGTCGGATATTCGCCGTCGGCCATGGTAGTTGCAAATCGCAACTACGATGACCCACGTTGCCCAGGGTGCACCACTTGGAGGTTCCCGACATAGCACCCCACATAATTGTATCCTAAATTATGCTCAGAATACCTTAACGATATGTGAAAATTTAGTTTTACCTATACAATTAATTAAACTATGTGAAAATAATACTTTGAAAGTACCCCCTAGGTGTGAAAAAATATTCTTAATGGATACAAATGAAACTGAGGAATGCATAACAATATCAAAAGAATTATATGAAGGGGTATTTCTGGCAGGAGGTATTAGGACGTCCACTGCTGAACATAGGACTCTCCCAATGATTTCCACAGTGACAGCCCGTCCCGCCACCTTTACCAGGTCGTCTGACCATCTTGTGGGTGGACGTCCTACGCTGCGCTTTCCGCTACGTGGCCTCCATTCGAGAAATTTTTGGCCCCATCGGCCATCACTTCTCCGCGCTATGTGCCCCGCCCATTGCCACTTCAACTTACTAATCCGCTGGGCTATGTCGGTTACTTTAGTTCTCCTACGGATCTCCTCATTTCTGATTCGATCTCGTAGGGAAACCCCGAGCATAGCCCTCTCCATAGCTCGTTGAGTGACTTTGAGCCGCCTAATAAGGCCCATAGTGAGAGGCCACGTCTCGGTGCCGTATGTCATCACTGGCAACACACAACTATCGAAGAATTTCGATTTGAGGCACTGAGGTATTTTGGACAAGAAGACGTCGCGTAGTTTCCCGAACGCTGCCCAACCGAGTTGGATTCGACGATTGACCTCTCTCTCGAAGTTGGACCTGCCTAACCGGACCACTTGTCCTAAATAGACATATTCGTCTACAACTTCAAGAGTCGAGCCCCCAACTCCAATGAGAGTGGGCACAACATGGACATTCGACATGATCTTCGTTTTGTCCATGTTCATTTTAAGACCCACCTGTTGGGAGACTCGATTGAGGTCTTCGAGCATAGTGCTAAGGTTCTCCAGCGATTCTGCCAAGACTACAATATCGTCGGCAAATCGAAGGTGAGTGATATACTCGCCGTTGATGTTGATGCCGAATCCTTTCCACTGCAAGAGCTTGAAGGCGTTTTCCAGCGCGGCAGTGAACAGTTTCGGAGATATGACATCTCCCTGTCTCACGCCTCTCTGTAGTGGAATAGCCTTCGTGCTCTGATCTTGTACTCGGACCGACATGGTGGCGTTGTTGTATATACACTTCAACACTTCGATGTACCGATAGTCTATGTGGCATCGTTGGAGAGACTCTACCACAGCTCAGGTCTCGATCGAATCAAAAGCTTTCTCATAGTCCACAAACGCTAAACAAAGCGGCAAGTTATATTCCTCGGTTTTTTGTATAACTTGCCGAAGCGTATGAATGTGGTCTATGGTACTAAAGCCTTTTCGGAAACCGGGTTGTTCGGGAGGCTGGAAGTCATCAAACCTGCGTTCGAGACGATTTGTGATGACCCTGGAAAACAGCTTATAGACATGACTCAGGAGCGAGATGGGCCTGTAGTTCTTCAGCAAAGTGTTATCACCTTTTTTGAAGAACAGTACCACCACGCTCCTGCTCCATGCCTCTGGCGTTGATCCCTCGAGGAGAACGGAATTGAAGAGCCTCTGAAGGACTTTCAGTATCGGCGCTCCGCCCGCATTCAGAAGCTCTGAAGTGATTCCGTCCTCACCCGGCGCCTTGTTGTTCTTAAGCTGCTTCAGGGCCATCTCAATCTCACACAGGCTGATGTCCGGGATATCATCGCTAAAGTGTCGGATCAACTCGGCTCTCGGGTCTTCGGCCGAGCTAACAGTAGGTTCGGCAACCGAGGTATAAAGCTGTCCGTAGAACCTCTCGATGTCCCTTAAAGCCTCTGCCCTCGTCGACAATACGCGGCCGCCGCCCGTCTTCAGCCTACACAACTGGCTTTGCCCAATAGACAAGTCTCTTGCAAACACTTTGGAGCCTCCATTCCGCTCAATTGTCTTTTTAATGCTCACATTATTATGAGTACGACATCGTGTCGCAAGGACTTCCAGATCCGTCTATTGAGCTGCCTATATGCTTCGGCGTCATCGGAAGACTGCAGCGCCATAGATCGACGTTCGGCCATGAGGTCAAGAGTGTGGATCGAGAGTTTTTGTGGTCTATCTCTACGTCGAGGTCTAAAATACTTAGATCCCACCGTATGGACAGCTTCTACCAAACCGCTGCTTAGCTCGTCCACTGCAAAGTTTTCTTTGAGACAATCAAAGCGATTTGCCAGCTCAAGTTGAAAGCTCTCGGGGTTTTGGATATGGGCACGAGTAGGTCGGAGCGTAGACTTCATCAAGCGACGCCTTTCTAATTGGACATTGATATTCAATGAGCCCCTTACCATTCGGTGATCACTGCCGGTTTTCACCCTGTTGATCACAGAGACATCACTGAACATCTGTCTATTCGTCGTCAAGATGAAATCTATCTCGTTTCTCGTAGAACCGTCAGGGCTCAGCCAGGTCCATTTCCTGTGAGGCGGCTTCTGGAAAAAAGAGTTCATCGCAAAGAGTCCCTCTTTCTCCAGAAAGTCGGCCAGCCTCTGACCCCTGGGGTTCCGTTGCCCATGTCCAAATTGCCCCACTTTCAACTCTGCATCGCTTCTCATGCCCAACTTTGCGTTGAAGTCTCCCATAACAACATTGAAGTAGGTTTTGGAAGTATGTATGGCCCGACTAATGTCCTCATACATCTCCTCTACTTCTTCATCTGGGTGTGTCGAGGTCGGCGCGTATACCTGTATGACCTTCAACGAATATCTTTTTGATATTCTGCGTATAAGGTATACTACCCTGCTCGACACACTTTCGATGGATACGATGTTGTTGATGATAGACCTGTGGACGAGAAATCCGACACCTCCTCGGGACTGTTGGTCGTCCCCCCGGTAGAAGAGCAGGTTACCGGACTTCAGGGTTATCGTATCCTCCCCGATTCTACGGACTTCCGATAACCCCAAAATGTCCCAGTGTAACCCACTCAATTCTTCTTCCAGTTCGACAATCTTCTCGTCTGTCCTCAACGTGCGTATGTTGTGTGTTACTAGGGCCAGTCGTCGTCGGGGGTGGTAGCCGGGGCCAACCCGGGGATTCTTAGCACCCCCTGCCCCGCCGTAACCATGGCCGCTACCATAGCCAGGAATAGCGGGGCTGCCGGGGACTGGGGGCCTGGTCCTGGTGTTGCTAATCATTAGGAGGATTTTGCCAATACTCGCTACGCTTGGCAGGCGGGTTGGCGAGCGCAGAAGGGGGGGGGGGGGGGGGAGACTCGCGTTGATGACGCTGCTGCCCGTCATCAACCGGGGGAAGGGAAATAGGGTTTGTGGTTGGAGGATGTTATGGGAAAGGGAAGTATGGCCTGTAGGAGTGGATACTGCAGTCACGGAAGGGAAGGTTGGTAGTGACTGCAGTAGCTCGGGGGGCCGAGGTCGCGTACTCGTAGCACCTATTCTAGTGACAGGCCATGACCACTAGATAGTAGCATCCCTGACCGTGTAGCATCCCTGACCGTATGTGTGTAGAAACATAAATTAATTGTTATCCATGTTAGAAATATTTATTAAAATGTTTTTTGTAAACTGAGATTGATTTAATCTAAATATGTCTATAACGTCAAAGTATGTGTTATAGTTTTGAATGAATTGCCGAAGTGGAGAGCTTACACCAGCGTTGGTGCGCCACATCAAGGTCGCAAAAAAAATATACGAACTGACTCCACGACGGTTAACAGTTCTAGGTACTACAACAGTTGTGTTGGACAGCTTCGAATATTTCAACTATGAATATTTTTGGTAGAAAGGATTCCATATTGAATGTGCGTATTCTAATTGAGGTCTTACAATGGATATATACAGGTATCGAAGGGAACTTTTCGAATTTCTCAAAATGAAACCATACATACTGTAGGCTTTATTAACTATGGCAGTAACGTGAGAATCAAGATGTAGTTTCGAGTCCAGAATAACCCCAAGGTCACGCAGAGATGTTACTTTCTTTATGGGGGTATCACAAAGGTAGTAGGTATAATTTAATTCGAATTTATTTTTTGAAAAAGTAATTGCGTTGCATTTAGCAATATTTAATTTAAGATTATTATATTCACAATATTCTGACAAACTATTAAGATCTTTTGGAAATAATTCGTAGTCACTTGATGTTTTTACTGCCTTGTAACATTTTAGATCATATGCGTATAAAAGAAAATCAGAGTATTTAAAACATTTATTTATGTCATTTATAAATAAGATAAATAGGAACGGTCATAAGATTGAACCTTGGAGCACCCCTGACGTGCCTCGTACCGTTTCAGACTCATAACCGTTAATAACTACTTTTTGGGTTCGGTTGGTGACACAAGAGACAAACCATCGAAAGAGATTACCACGAATTCCATTATACTCGATTTTCCGAAGAAGTATTCTATGATCCACCTTGTCGAAAGCCTTGCGGAAATCTGTATATACAACGTCAGTTTGCAGACGATTATCTATATTGTGGAATATCGAATTTGTAAAAATCATTAAGTCTGTAGTAGTTGACCTGCGTATTTTAAATAAACAGTATGACACACTTTCTTGAACCTCCGTCGGAAATGAGTGATGGCGAGAACCAGGATGGATAGTTGGTAGCTTTAACTGTTCTTTGTGGTGTGTGTGCCTTTATTATTTTGTAAATTGAGTCGTAAAAGGTTTCGATTGATTCATCTACATTTGGTTTGGTCAGAACTTTTTCCCAGTCGTAATGAGTAATTTGCTCGTTAATGGATTTATAATCAGCTTTATCAAAACTAAATTTAACATGAGGTCGCACCGTCATGGGTAGAGACATATTAAGGGTGGCATTGACACAGAAAGGAGGATGATGATTGTCTCTCGGTAATAAGGGTGGTAAGGGTATTTTTGAATCTGGCACAAGACATTCCGTATTAGAAATAAATAGATCCAAAATTTTGTCATTAACATTTTTAAATGTATTATATTGTAATGCACCATTTAGCGACATAAAATTAGACGGCATAATACCTGTATTAGAAGCAGTGGAACATGTCAAGGCGCTGGTGTTAGTGAGACTGTCAGACCAAACCAAATTAGGAAGATTAAAGTCACCAACTAAGAAAATCTTGTCCGTATCAATTCTGTTTAAGCAATCATTTAAAGATTCAAAAAATTGGTTGTACGTCTCATCTTTAAGTTTGGGTGGTATATACACAGCACATAATAAATGATAGTAATTGGATTGCGAGCTAGGTAATTGAACGACAACATATTCAATTGAGGTACATATTGATAAAGGTAATTGGGGGACAGCAGGTGCAAACTCTTTAAGTATGGCGATAAGGACACCACCTCCATCCTGCTTTTTAGTGCTCAATCGATCACGGTCGCACCTAAACGTTATGTATCGATAATCAATAAACTCAGCATCTGCTATATCCGGTACAAGCCATGTCTCTGTCAGTATAATAACGTCATAACAATTAGAAAGAAAATTGGTATATAGTATATGCAGTTTTGTGCGAATCCCTCTACAGTTTTGATAGTGGAATGTAAGATTACTTTTGGTATTAACTATAGTTTATATTATAAGCCAAAACTTATTGTAAACGGTATCGATCCCCACCACCGCCTATAAAGGCTTGTTCAGTAGCACTCATTTTTCATGCGGCCGCCGACTGGTAAGGTTATTGGAATTGATACCGGATGGTTTTTCTGTTCATCTGTGACTGTGAGTTATTTTTGCTATTAATTATTTTGAAGTTGTTATTGTGTTGTGATATTAACGTATGTTTATACTGTCGGTGTCTTAATTGATTTATTGGTTAATTACTTTTTCAATTAAAGTTACTTTTAAATTAAATAGTTTTAGGTTATTTGAATTGTTTATTTTTATTTGTCAAACACTCTTGATTCCTAAAATCAGAAGTGGGATAGGATTTCGCTCATAAATAAGCCTTGAACAGTAAACATCCGTTAATTTTTGTGTAAAATGCCACGTGCTTCCTGTGAACGGTCAGTTCGAACACCGCCCCGGAACGGGGTTGAGCGTAGTGGTCGCTGTGAATCTCCATGACGCAGTAGGTATCGTTCACATTCGCGACGCGATAGATCTCATGAACGATCGGGTCGTTATGCGGCGCGTTCGCGTTCACGCAGCAATAGAACCCGCCCTCAGTCGCGTCGCAGTAGAAGTCGTTCGTATTCGTGTCATGACAAGTCGCGCACGCACTACGACCGAACTCGCTCGCATCATAGTCACTCGCGTACGCGTGACGATCCAAATCGCGTTCAATCGCGCATCGTCACCGAACCAAATCCCGATCCTACCCTCAGAATAGTGCTATGACGAGCGCGTTGGGCACTATTATGTCACGTTTAACAGCTATCATAAGACATCATTCATTCGTTCGATGTGTATCGCAGTAGACAGTTTTGTACGTGCTCTAAGCAATTTAATTTCCGAAGTGGTGTTAATTGATGTAGTTTGTGGAATCTAATTGACAAACGTTAATCTATACGGACCAAGTGATAATAATATGATATTGGTTTATTCCAATAGTGATACGTAAACGAAAAATCTACTAAAATTTAAACGAAACTGTGGGTGGTTCTAAGACGACGCGACACTGTGTCTGTGTGCTAATATATAAAAATATATAAAATATATCCTACTTGCAAATCATAACAAGTTATTAATGAACTGCTCTGATTTAAACCAACTTGTAATTTTTGTAATAATCATAGATTGTAAACTGGTTTTGAAAAGACCAACACTAGAGTTTCTTGCCCGTTCTTCTCTAGTGAAAACCGCTTTCCGAACCGGGTGGTAGTTCAAAAAATGACTGAGTCTAAACAATGTTGAACATTTTAATGGATTCAATAAATTATTTTCATTTCATTTCAATAGGAAACGCTCGGATTCTGTGTCGCCGCTGTGTTCAATCTACACTCACGGATTATTACTTTATAATATACCATTACATTAGTACTCGGGTCCTATAGTGTCGAAATAATGATACGATCACCTAATAAATGTAATTCAAATCCAGATCTTACAAGTGATACAGTTTGTGTTGAAAAGATACCGAAGAGAAAACGAAAACAGCCCGAATCTGAAATCGAGGTTGCTATAAATGATTTGTCTAAAAAATTTAATGAAAAACTGGACACCTGGCAGTTTTAGGTCAGAGGGTCATTCTTCTGGCAACCTGTCCGGCTGTCTTACAGAATGGCAGGGGCACGCACTCCCGGCCCCTCGAGCCACCATTGCCGCATTCCACTTCCCATTCCGCGGCTTTGGTGTCCTCCCCCCACCCCCATCACTGGTGGTAGGGTTTGGGATTGAGTTCTATTTTTTTACTCAATGCCAAATCCAAGCGGGTTGGTACCACCGTCCGGTCTATTTCTGCCGCTAAGTAGAAATGCGTTCCGGTAGAAGGGCTGGATAGCCGTTCCCCCCTCATCCGTTCCCACCCTTCTGATAGGTGTTGGTGGATCCAGGCGATGCTCGTTGATGTGGTTGGGTGTCGGGGCGGGCATTAGGCTGGGGGACGCTGGTGTGGAGTACAGGGAGACCCGGTGGGAACGGTCACCGCCGGCCGCCTGCCGGTCAGTAGGGGACCTGAACCCGGGGGCCCACTATTGTCAAACTCCCTCCCCGGGAAGCTGTCCCGCCAACCGGCGAAAATCCCGTCATGCAGTCGTCGTGCCAGAGTGGGAGACTGGAGTGGATCCCGGCGACTGCACACGGGGGGGCACCGGGGGCCCTTCCGTGCTTCTCGCTGGCTCCTCCTATTGCCGTATGCCCGTCCCGCACTATATCCTCCCTTTCTCGGGTATCGTCTTGGGTCAACCACGCTTTTTTCCTTTCCCTATCCCACTCTCTTTAAAATAAAAATAAAAATGCGAAGGAAAAACAAAAGTAGGCTCTCCACGGCGGGAAATGCATCCACATTTTCTGTGGACTTCTGCAATGTCAGGGGTCTACATAGCAACCTCGACGCCGTCCACCACCATCTAGAGACGGCGCGGCCTGCCCTGCTCTTTTTAACGGAGACGCAAATATCCGCCCCTGA
Organism: Deilephila elpenor; assembly: GCA_949752805.1. Taxonomy (NCBI): domain Eukaryota; kingdom Metazoa; phylum Arthropoda; class Insecta; order Lepidoptera; family Sphingidae; genus Deilephila; species Deilephila elpenor. The sequence continues at coordinate 6,235,682 of OX457095.1, read as the reverse complement.
CGATGTATCGTACTTAAATTACCCCGGTTACGTATTGGAACATCAATTCCTACGTAAAGCCGGGGTGTGCGTCTTCGTCAGGGGTGATATCTGTTGTCACCGCCTTCGGGGCCTCGAGCGTCGGGACCTGTCCCTATTATGGCTGCGGGCAGAACTCAAGGGTAAGACCCGAGTCTACGCATGCCTGTACAGGTCCCACGGCAGTGACACGGGATCTACTGAATTATTTGAGAGCGTCCAAGTGGGGACTGACCGGATTCTCGAGCAGTTCCCTTCCGCGGAGGTAGTGGTCCTCGGTGATTTCAACGCTCATCACAAAGAGTGGTTGGGATCCAGGACCACTGATCTCCCCGGTCGGGCTGTTTACGAGATGGCCTTGGCTTATGGTCTCTCGCAGCTGGTAACACAGCCCACCCGTGTTCCAGATGTTCTGAGCCATGAGCCCTCTATGTTGGATCTTCTGCTGACGACACACCCGAACGGATACAGGATAGTGGTTGATGCTCCACTGGGATCGTCTGACCACTGCCTGGTCCGTTCGTGGGCCCCTGCAGCGGGTTCCAGTCGTTCTTCTACAACTGGAACTCGCAAGGTTTGGCGGTATATGTCAGCAGATTGGGACGGACTCCGAGAATTCTTCGCGTCCTACCCATGGAGGCGGCTTTGCTTCTCCTCTGATGATCCTGACGCCTGTGCGGACTGTGTCGCGGAGACAATTGGCTTGGGTATGGAGACCTTCATACCCAGCTCAAAAATACCCGCAGGGCGTCGCAGCAGGCCGTGGTACAATCGTGCCTGCGCCGTTGCTGCGCACCTCAAGCAATCCGCATACGCGGCGTGGCAAGACGCCAGGAGGCGTCGGGATCCAAATTCGAAGGAGGAGAAACGGAAGTTTAATGCCGCCTCTAGATCCAACAAAAGAGCCTTAGCTAGGGCCAAGGCGGAGCACATCCGCAGAATTGGCGAGCGGCTCCAAAGCTATCCCTCTGGAAGCCGTGCTTTTTGGTCGCTCGCTAAGGCTGTGGAGGGCAATTTCTGCCTATCCAGTCTCCCACCACTGCGTAAACCCGATAACAGTTTGGCCCATAGTGCAAAGGAGAAGGCCGATCTCTTGGTCCAATTCTTTGCCTCGAACTCGACTTTGGATGACGGGGGAGCCACACCGCCGAACATCCCCTGGTGTGAGAGTCTCCTGTCTGATATAAAAATCACCCAGCGTGCTGTCAGACGGGAGCTCATGGCTCTCGACATCCATAAGTCGAGTGGGCCGGACTGTATCCCCGCAGTGGTTCTTAAGACGTGCGCCCCTGAGTTGACCCCCGTGCTAACGCGCCTTTACCGTCTTTCCTACAAAACCAACCGGGTTCCCGCTTCGTGGAAGGTCGCCCATGTCCACCCAGTCCCCAAAAAGGGTGACAGATCGGACCCTTTATGCTACAGGCCGATTGCTGTCACATCCTTACTCTCCAAGGTCTTGGAGCGAGTTATAAACACTCAGCTCCTGAGGTATCTTGAGGACCACCAGCTGATTAGTGACCGCCAGTACGGTTTCCGTCACGGTCGTTCAGCTGGTGATCTTCTTGTGTACCTCACGCACCGTTGGGCGGAGGCTTTGGAGAGTGGGGGTGAGGCGATTGCGGTCGGCCTTGACATAGCGAAGGCGTTCGATCGAGTGTGGCATGGCGCCCTTCTGGCGAAGCTACCTGCGTATGGTATCCCTGAGGGACTCTGCAAGTGGATCGCCAGTTTTTTGGATGGTCGGAGCATAAAAGTCGTGGTGGACGGCTGTTGCTCCGAGACCAAGACCATTAACGCTGGTGTTCCACAAGGATCGGTGCTATCGCCGACACTCTTCATCCTGCATATCAATGACATGTTGTCTAACGACAGCATGCATTGTTATGCGGATGATAGTACGTGTGACGCGCGATACATCGGCCATCAGAGTCTTTCTCGAGGTTCCATTGAGGAAAGACGGTCTCAACTTGTGTCTGAAGTCGAGAGATCTCTGGGGCGGGTCTCCGAATGGGGTGAATTGAACTTAGTTCAATTTAACCCCTCGAAGACACAAGTTTGCGCATTCACTGCGAAGAAGGACCCTTTTGTCATGGCACCGCAATTCCAAGGAGTTACTCTCCAAAGATCCGAAAGTATTGGGATCCTCGGCGTCGAAATATCGAGCAATGTTGACTTTAGGAGTCATTTGGAGGACAAAGCCAAACTGGCGAGTAAAAAGTTGGGTATCCTGAACAGAGCCAAGCGGTACTTCACGTCGGGTCATAGATTGACGCTTTACAAAGCACAAATCCGGCCCCACGTGGAGTACTGCTCTCACCTCTGGGCAGGTGCCCCAAAATACCAGCTCAACCCACTTGACTCCTTACAGCGACGAGCTTGTCGAATAATCGATGATCCCAATCTTACGGACAAATTGGAACCGTTAGGACTGCGGAGAGACTTCGGGTCTCTCTGTGTGTTCTATCGTCTGTTCCATGGGGAGTGCTCCGAGGAATTGTTTGAGATGGTACCAACATCGCCCTTCTACCATCGCACCACCCGTCACCGCAGCAGAGTTCATCCCTACCACCTGGAAGCGTACCGCTCCCGAACGGTACGTTTCCAGCGTTCTTTCTTACCACGTACGTGCAAGCTCTGGAATGAACTCCCTGCATCGGTGTTTCCTGAGCGCTATGACCTGTCCTTCTTCAAACGAGGCTTAAAGAGAGTACTATCCTTAAGGTAGGCAGCGACTTTGTTGTGCTGGACCCCTGGCATTGCGAAGGTCTATGGGCAGCGGTAGCCGCTTACCATCAGGCGGGCCGCTAGCTCGTCTGCCTATACGGCAATAAAAAAAAAAAAAAAAAAAGTTGGAAGTTCGCCGCGATCTGGATAGTGCTATGAAATTTTAATATTTCGTTTGATTTTAAAGCCTGGATACAGCTACTACATTTGATCAATCCACAAATACGTCGAACAACAAACCCAGCTATGTATCCTACTACTTGCTCGAAATAATCTGCATATTCTGGATTAATTAATAAAGAAATGTCAGACTGGGTTACAATATCATGTCGACCAGCGCTTACAGTATCGCACTCATTGTCATCTTCTGCTCGCGTTTGTGATGTAGTTTCATTTATGCATTTTATTGCAGAAGTACATGTTAGGATGCTGACGCTTTCTAAAGGCACGCAATTACCAGTATCAACTGCTTTGAGTTCCATGTGGCATAGAAGCTTTCTAAATATTCCCTTAAATTGTCTCGCATTCGGGCTATCATTGTGACCTCCATGCATTCGTACAGCACCAAAAAATAACTCAATGTGATCTTGACTTAAGCGGTATGTTGTCAAATATTTTAGTTTTTGGGTGGGTATAAGCGAGTCATACAATTTTATTAAGCTTTCGATATTAATTAAGATCCCTAAGAAACCGGTAAATACAAGAAAGAACAAACAAAATTACTATTTAGTGGGTGACGTCATGTATTTAATTTATATTATATGTAGGTAAGTTATTATTTACTGATCAAATAAATAATTACACCTTTAAAATAATAATGTTATTTTGACCGAAAAATGATGTAATGTTATTTGAATTTTGTTTCCCATAGTTTCAGCAAATCTCCCTAGTAATAAAGTGACAACACTGGCTAATGAAACTCACCTTCAAAAATACGACTTAAAAAATCGTATTTTCTTGTAGTAATAGTTGTTGAATAACAAAACTTACCGATGAAAAGTGATTTTGGTGTTATTATACAGTTTTCCCACATAATTGCGACACAATTTGACAACACAAGCCGGCATAATGGATTATTTTTCAGGAGCACGTTATCCATATGTAGTTCAAATGACACTGACGTATGTACGTGAGAAGCGAGTCTACCAAATTTGGTAGACTTTATTTGAGCCGTGCGGTGAGGTGTGATGTGTCATCTAGACGTGTATATAATCTAAGTTGATAAACATATTGATACAATCGTAAATAAAGCGTACCGAATGTTCGGTTTCGTCATAAGATCCGCGGTGGACTTCATTCGTCCCGACACTTATATTCATTTATATATATATCTTTGGTTAGGTCTCAGTTGGAATATGCTGTAATGGTATGGGGTGCTATGTCGGGAACCTCCAAGTGGTGCACCCTGGGCAACGTGGGTCATCGTAGTTGCGATTTGCAACTACCGAATATCCGACGGGGAGGGCAGGGAGTTTGGCGGTCGCTGTCTTTTGTGGCGGCCGCCTCTATCTGTCGTTGCAGGCGAGACCCTGCATTTGAGTCGCCCTCCGGTTCTGTACCGGAGGTTTTGGCGGGCCCGGTGTGCGCTTACCCCGCCGCCGGGCGGGCTGTGGGAGTGTCCCTCCCACGGTCGCCGTCGTATATCGTAATCCGGTTGTGAGGTTTGTGGTCATGTCTCGCACTCCTGCCGGACCGAGGATCTTGGCTTAACCGCCCGGACCGCGAGGGAGGATGCCTCTATAAAAAGTACCCCGAATCCCAAGCGGCGGCGCACCGCGAAGGGATGCATGGCTGATGGGCAGTTCAGTCTCTAGTGCGACCCCCGCCAGAGTACCGGCCGACCCTCTGGCGGGTTACGCTAGGCTTACCTAGGTACAGGGGGCACTGCCTGGGCGGACCTTCCTTTCCCCCATACTCGTGGGAATAAAATGAATTGTTTAAACTCAAAAACCCAAACTTGTTCGGTGGTAGTGGAGAGGTTGCCAGGCTCGGATGCATCTCAAGCGTCCAGTCGGGCACCCTCAGCATCGGGAGCGCCTGCGGAGAGGAACGCGCCATCCCGTGACTTCGATTCGGAGTCCGGGATGAGCAGCGACTCTTCGCATGCGAAGAGAAGCCGCACTAGGCCGCGCGGGCCGCGTCCCGCGGAAAAGCGGCAGAGGGCTAGCGATGGTGGCAGTACGGCGGAAACGGACTCCCGTGCTGCCACCAAAAAGCAGATGCGAAGGCCCCCGGCTCCAGCCTGGAGCACGGGCGAAGAAGACGCCGCCGTCGGCAGGGCGCAGGCGGCTTACGAGGCTGCCCTCGACAAGGAGCGCATCGCAGAGGCCGAGGCGATGGAGGCGGATGAGGCAGATCTGCGGAAGGCCAAGGAGGCGCATCCTTGTACAAAGCCGACTCCAAAGGAGGCGCCGCCGGCTACCCGCAGTAAGGCCCTTACGCGGATGGCAAAGCGGCTCCAGCACGTCTCTCGCACGTCCCGACACCTCAAGGGTACGTATGTTCGGGACATCAATGAGAGCGTGTCGGAGTTGCTGGCGTTGGCGCAGGAGCCGTCCTCTGCGGAGCTCGCCAGGGTCGAGGCGGAGAACCGCGACCTCCGCCAGAAGGTGACGGCGTTGGAGGCTGCCCTCACCACGCAGGGCAGGATGCTAGAAGGCCTGATGGCGACGGTCGGGTCGCAGCGGCAGCCTGCGGCTGAGATGGCATCCGGCGCTCCGGGGGCGGACGTCTTGGGGCGGCTGCTGGAGGTGCACATGGCGAAAGTGGACGCCAAACTAGAGGCGATCGCCATGCGGCTGCCTCCGGAGCCGATTCTCCGCCCTCCGCTGGCTGCCGACCGGGCTAGGGCCAAGGTAGCCCCGAAGCCGCAGCCACCCGTGCGCGTCTCGGGGTTGGACGCTTCAGCCACCTCCGAGACAGTCGCAGCGGCCATCGCCCGTCTCGGCGAATGCTCCCCTGACGACGTTAAGGTCGGGGAGATCCGAGACGAGCGTTCGGGCCTGGGAGCGGTGTGGCTCTGCTGCCCAGCGAAGGCAGCGGAGAAAATTGTAAAGGCGGGGCGTGTCCTGGTGGGCTGGGTGGCGGCGGCAGTGCGGCTGCTCGAGGCCCGGCCTCTTCGCTGCTTCCGCTGCCTCTATAAGGGGCATGTGCGGGTCCAATGCACCGGCGAGTGCGACCGTAGCGGGCTCTGCTACCGCTGCGGTCAATCGGGCCATAAGGCCCGGGAGTGTTCCGCGGACCCGCACTGCGCAATTTGCGCAGATGCTGGAAAAACCGCGGACCATCGGGTGGGCGGCAAGGCCTGCGCTGCCTCCTCGGTTCCGCACCGTTCTCAACGCGGTGTGGGAGCCGAGGTTGCGACGCGGCCGCAACCGTCCCGCCCCGAGACGATGGAGATCGCCCATACATAAATGGCGCTTAACTTCCTCCAGGCGAACATTAACCACTGTAAAGGAGCACAGGACATGCTTGTCCAGTCCCTGGCACAGTGGTCGATCCACGTGGCTGTGGTCGCCGAGCCATACTCTGTCCCTGCCCGCGACGACTGGGCAGGGGACCTTGATGGCTCGGTGGCCGTCATCACCCGGGGCGCCGCCGGCTCTCCGCCCTTCGAAAAAGTAGCGAAGGGTGCGGGATGCGTGGCGGTCTTGGTGGGAGGGGTGTGGGTAGTAGGAGTCTATTTCTCTCCCAACAGGTCCCAGGCGGAATTCGAGAGCTTTCTCGCGCGCCTGGGGGCCCTGGTGCAGCTTGACAGCCAGCCTCGCCCCGCGCTTGTAGCCGGCGATTTCAACGCCAAATCCTTGGCTTGGGGTTCGTCGGTGACCGACGCGCGGGGCGAGGCCCTGGAGGAATGGGCGATCTCCATCGGGTTGGTCGTCCTGAATCGGGGGTCGGAGAACACGTGCGTGCGGCACAACGGCGGTTCGGTGGTGGACGTGACGTTCGCCACCCCGGCCCTTGCCCGCCGTGTTCGGGACTGGAGGGTTTTGGTCGAGGAAGAGACGCTGTCCGATCATCTCTACATTCGGTACAGCGTCTCGACCTCCCAGGTCTCCACGCATCAGTCCGGAGGTGGTCCGACTGCTCGATTCACGGGCGGCCGACGTTGGGCCGCGAAGCGCCTCGATGTGGAGGCCACGAAGGAAGCCGCCATTATTCAGGCGTGGCTCCCCGTACCGGATGGGCCGGTGCGGGTCGAGCAAGAGGCGGAATGGTTCGGGGTGGCGATGTCGCGAGTCTGCGACGCGGCCATGCCCCGGGTCACCCGCCTCCCGGCGAAGCGCCAGGTGTACTGGTGGTCGGCCGAGCTCACAGAGCTGCGCGCGGCATGCATGGTCGCGCGCCGCCGACTCGCCAGGCACCGTCGTCGTCGGACCCGTAGACCCGGCGACGACGAGCAAGGGCGGCACCTTCTCGACCTCCACAGAGAGGCGAAGAGAGCGCTGCGGGTGGCCATCGCGCAAGCGAAGGCCGCGGCGAACGTGGAGTTCCGGAGGTCTCTGGACAGAGATCCATGGGGGCGTCCGTACCGTGTGGCGTTGAGAAAACTCCGCCCATGGGCGCCCCCACTGACACAGAGTCTCCGGACCGAACTTTTGGAGGACGTCGTCGCGGCCTTGTTTCCGGCCACCGAGGAGTTCACTCCTCCACCGATGGCGCCACGTCCACCGGCGTCATCGTCGTTGGTTTCGGCAAGGGATATCCCGGAGGTTTCGCCGCAAGAGCTAGAGGCGGCAGTGCTTCGGCTGCGGAGCAAGAACTCGGCCCCGGGGCTCGACGGGGTGCCCGGTCGTGTCTGGGTGCTGGCCGTCGAGTCGCTGGGTACGAGGCTCCGCGGCCTTTTCTCCGCGTGCCTTGAGCAGGGCATCTTCCCGTCGCGGTGGAAGACGGGCAAGCTTGTCCTGCTCCGCAAGGAGGGGCGACCCGCAGACTCGCCGTCGGCCTACCGGCCCATCGTGTTGCTCGACGAGGTGTGCAAGCTCTTTGAGCGCGTAGTTCACGCGCGCCTCGTCGAGCATTTGGAGGACGCGGGCCCGGACTTGGCGGACTGCCAGTTCGGGTTCCGGCGGGGCCGGTCGACGGTCCACGCAATTCTGCGGGTGAAGGCACAAGCGGAGCGTGCGGTGTCCCGGGGTAGGGTCGTGGTGGCGGTGTCTCTCGACATCGCCAACGCGTTCAACACCATGCCCTGGGCCTGCATCGAAGAAGCACTGCGGTACCACGAAGTGCGGCCCTATCTCCGGCGTCTGGTGCACGCGTACTTGTCTGACAGGTGCGTGGTGTATCCGGGCGCCGACGGGTGGCACCGCAGAGCGGTGTCGTGCGGTGTTCCGCAGGGGTCGGTTCTCGGCCCACTCCTGTGGAACATCGGCTATGACTGGGTGCTCCGTGGTACCAACCTTCGGGGCGTCGCTGTCGTCTGCTACGCGGACGACACGTTGGTGACAGCGACGGCCAAGACATTCCAGAGGTCCGCCCTGCTCGCCTCGTTCGGTACTGGACTGGTGGCGGGCAGGATTCGGCGACTGGGCCTCACGGTGGCCCTCAACAAGACCGAGGCCGTGTGTTTCCACGGTCCTCGGTGTGGGCCTCCGCCTGGGGCCCACATCACGGTGGAGGGCGTGCGGATTCCCGTCGACTCGAGGATGAAATACCTCGGTCTCGTCCTCGACAGTCGATGGGATTTCCGCGCGCACTTTGAGGAGTTGTCGCCGAAGCTGGTGAGGGCGGCGGGCGCACTGGGGCGCCTGTTGCCCAACACTGATGGTCCTGGCATCCCTTGCCGAAACCTTTATGCTGGAGTCGTGCGGTCCATGGCCCTCTACGGGTCTCCCGTTTGGGCCGAGTCCCTGGGCGATCGTTGCGTCCGCCTGCTGCATCGTCCGCAGCGCATGGTGGCGCAGCAAATAATCAGGGGCTACCGCACGGTCTCGCACGAGGCGGCCTGCGTATTGGCGGGAACTCTGCCCTGGGTGCTGGACGCAAAGACCCTCTCGTCGGCTTTCTTCCGGCGAGAGGAGGCGTTCGGGCGTGGGCAGAGGTTGGTCCCCCGTGAGGTCGAGGCCATGTTGGCCTCCCTCCGCAGGACCGCCGTGGAGGAGTGGCGTTTCAGGCTGGAGAGCCCGAGTGCTGGCGTGAGGACCGTCGCGGCAGTTCGACCTGTCCTCGACCAGTGGATGGACAGGCGCCACGGCGCGCCGACATACCGGCTGACGCAGGTGCTCACCGGGCACGGTTGCTTCGGTGCGTACCTGTGTCGCGTAGCTGGAGCGGAGGAGTCCGCCGTGTGCCACCATTGTGGCAACTGCCGTGAGGACACGGCCCAGCACACGCTGGAGGAGTGCCCAGCCTGGGACGAGGAGCGCAGCGCTCTCTACGCGGTCGTAGGAAGAGACCTCTCGCTGCCGGCCGTGGTCGCCGCCATGGTCGGCAGTAAGAGGTCGTGGCGAGCCATGCTCTCCTTCTGCGAATGTGTCATGTCGCAGAAGGAGAGCGCCGAGCGGGATCGGGAGCAGACCGATCCCGCTCGCCGCCACAGAAGACGAAGGAGGCGCCGGGATATCACCTAACCCGGCGCCGGAGAGGCCACGCGGGGCCGCCGTCCCTACCTTGGCGGCCCCCGAGACGTGACGCAACACGCGTCTCATGCCGCGTCGCTTCAGCGGCAGTGCACATAGAGGCGGTCCCGGCGCGCTCTGTATCAACGGTATCCCGGGGCCGTCTCTGAAGTGCACCGATGGTGGCCGACGCGGGGTTTTTAGTCGGTATTTCGGCGCGTAGATTAACGGTAGGGACCCGACCCAGCGGCCGCCCGTCCACATCCACGGGCGGCACAACATCTCGCTGGGCTCGGAAGGCGCCGGTGAGTCCGACACACCCTCGCCCCTTCGGGGGTGGGATGGTCCGTAAAGGGATTTTCCCCGCGAGAAAAAAAAAAAAAAAAAAAAAAAAATGCTGTAATGGTATGGAATCCCCTCTACAAGAATTACGATGATTTTATTGAAAATGTCCAACGCAAATCTCTCAGAACAATGCATTACCGTTGTTATCATAAATATGTTTCTCATGATACACTAACTAAGAAATATAAATTCACGAGCCTGAAATCCAGACGCATTTTTCTTGAAACAAAATTTATTTTTGATTTGTGTAACAATAGATATGATTGTTTAGATTTTGTAGGTACAGTATGTACATGTAAGGGATATGTATGTGTGTGTCAACGTTGAGTAATTAGAGGCGGCTGCGCCCGCCGATTAAGTTTACCTAGTAGTCGCGAATAAATACAGTTAGAGTGAACACGCAGTCATTTCCTTTATGTTTAACCTTTCCCATATCAATATATTTCCTTATCCCTAAAGATTTAATAAATAGTATTTGTTATTTTGTACCTAGAACTGTAATGTCACGTGATGTGCGCATAAAGCCATTATTTGCCGTCTCGTCTTGGCGTACCAATGCAGGAGTGCGCGCACCTTTGCACCGTTTAATGATTAACTATAATATACTTTTTCACAACATAGATATATTCACATTATCACCCATCAAATTCAAACTTTCATTAATTAAAGTCATTCAAACTTTAGAAATTAAGTGACATGTTTTTGTTTTTGTACCAATTCAATGTTTACCATGATGTCACAAATATTATGTTACTAGTGTTAATTAGTATGTAGGTTATTGTAATAATGAATTAAATATAAGTTTACCTAACGCTAGATTTAATCATCTGTGGATAACGTAGTTAGTTGCGCATTTAATTGTATCTAGAATTATGTACCCTTTATTTATTAAAATGTGTAACTGTTTGATTTCCCAAATAAAACAAAAAAAAACACGGCAATTGGTTCAAATGTAACCTCGTCCGGTCCTGGTAGTACACCCGCATTAGATAAAAACGTCACTTCTACGGCTCGAACGCTTGCCGATGCGATTGGTATGATAACAAAATCAAAGACTAGCAATTATTATGTGTCAAATTTCGATCCATCAGTAAATAACTTTGAGGTTTAGTGCAGTGAGGTAGATAGGGCTAGACTTGCGAATAATTGGGATGATCTCGAGTGCTTTTCTCGTGTAGCGCATTGTTTGAGGGGTGACGCAAAGGCCTGGCTGAATGACTGGAACGCGAATGATCGTTCGTGGACTGGTTTTGTGAGAGAATTCAAAGCCTTGTGTCCACAAAAGGTAAAATAAGCGCAGATCTTACATGAGGTTGTAAATTCTACATCTGACAATTTTTTATCATACGCAGAGTATGCGCGTCGTTCATTATTACGTTTACGCGTGATCAAAGGGTTGAGCGAGGAACTTATGGTTCAAATAGTGATTTAGGGTATTAGTATTAGTATATAAAATGTAATAAAAATCACAAAGATCAAAATGTAATAATGTACAGCGATGACATAGGTAGGGACATGGGAAGGTTGGTAAGTCTGGAGAAGGGACAGTTTCTCAATTACTGTATGCCTAATGCCTCCTATTCTGATGTTATGAAGAGCATTTTGGGCAGTAATTTATCACCAGATACAAAATTAATTATATTTGTTGGAAATAGGGGTAATTTAAACAAAAAAGAATTATTACAATTCTATGACAGTCTGAATAATTTAAATTTAAAGGACATTGTAATGTTTACATTACCCTACGACTACAACTTGCCAGCGGAAGAAAATAGCATTAGGCATAGCTTAAATTTGACAATGCACACTCTGTTGTGCAATAACAATTTCCATTTGATTGATATAAATAATTATTATAGTAATAAGATATTTAATAAGACAAGAGATAAAGTTTATCTTTCTCATTTTATAAAGAGACAGATAGCTGATGCGCTATCATATTATTTTTATATAACAGCCAAGAACTTGGCTAACCGACTTAGCTCTATTGAGCAAACAAATGTTGACTCAGATTATAGTAATCTGAAACAATTGACATCCAACAATTTTTTAAATTAGATTTAGGGACAATAGAGATAAACTCTGGCTCTGTTAATGAAAATAAATTTATTATACAATGTTGTAATAATAATAAACAGGCTTTTAACTTGGTGCATCAAAATATACAAGGAATAAGAAATAAAAATCTAGAAATTGAGTTGTTCATGAACTGTAATAAAATTGATATTTTATGTATTACTGAACACTGGCTGAAAAGCCATCAGTTCATGTTTAATTTCAATAATCACCAAGTTGCAAGCTCGTTCAGCAGAGAACATATTTTACATGGAGGCTCTTTAATAATTATAAATAATTTTATTAAATATAAGGAAAGACTTGACATTGTGAGCCTGTCTGTTGAACGAGTTATGGAAATAGCTTGTATAGAAATTGAGCAGTATATTGTATTAAGTGTATACAGGCCCCCTTGTGCACCACAAAATACGTTTTTTGATATTCTGGAAGATGCTTTGCACAAGGTATGTGTTTCACACAAGAGAATTGTTGTCTGTGGAGACTTTAATATTAATATTTTAGAGGAATCTCCTATAGCTTGCAGTTTTATCAATCTATTTAAATCATACAACTTACAAAACGTTTTTTTCGAACCAACTAGAATAACTGCCACTAGTGCTACATGTATTGATAACATTTTCATAAATTTCTCAATTAATGAAAAGTCGGTTGTTAACGTGTTAGACTCTGATCATTGTGGTCAGTTTGTTTCATTGCCTAGCACTAAATGTAAAGTACAAAGAAAAAGTATTAAGTTTGTTCCTAATAATATATATCGTATGGAAAAATTTAGAATAAATATTCAAAAAAATCTACCAATGCTGCCCCCTCACCGAGACCCAGACAAACTGTATAGTTCATTATTTGAACTCATAAAAGGTGAATTTAAAAAAATATATAAATCTAAAACTATTATGGTAAATAAGGGACTAACATTTAGTGAGTGGGCAACCACTGGTTTATACAAAAGTCGGAATAAATTATATGATCTATATAATGAAAGAATGTATAACCACAATCCGACCTTTAAGCAATATGTAAAATATTACTCGAAAGTTTTCAAACGAGCCTGTTCCATAGCTAAATCGTTATATTTAAGAAACAAAATTAAAATGTCTAAAAATAAAATTAAAACCACTTGGAATATTATCAATATTGAATCTGGTAGAAACTCTGTACGCGACAATGAATTTAATCTTAAAATAAATAATAAAAAAAATACAGCAGATCTGGAAGTAGCCACTGAATTTGAAAGATTTTTTACTGACATTCCTAAAAATACCACTCAACATCTTCAGTCATCTTCGAGGTCTGCACTGTCGATACTTGAAAAACTTGTACCTAAATGTGACGTGGCGTTTGAATTCTCGCAAATTGGGCCGCAGCATATATTAAAAGCTTTTAAAGAAATTAGTTTAAAGAAGACCGGGGACTTGTGGGGGATTTCTGTTATTAATATTTCTTTAATCATTGAATATCTAGCACCCCATTTAGCTGATATATTCAACCGCTGCGTGGTGTCTGGTGTATTTCCTGACCTGATGAAACAGAGCAAGGTGGTGCCTCTTTTTAAATCCGGTGACAGCTCAGACCCGACCAATTTCCGACCTGTTTCAATTCTACCAACGCTTAGCAAGTTATTTGAGAAAATAATTCTGTCTCAATTGTTAACCCATTTCAACACCAATAACTTGCTACACAGGAAACAGTTTGGATTTACGAGAGGTCGATCAACAATTGACGCGGGAGTCGATCTCCTAAAACAAATTTATGAGGCTTGGGAGGAGTCACAGGATGCCCTTGGTGTATTTTGTGACTTATCTAAAGCTTTTGATTGCGTAGAGCACGACACCCTGGTCAGGAAATTACACCACTACGGTATCAGGAACGAGGCTCTCAATCTTTTGTCCTCCTATTTGAACAATAGAGTACAGAGGGTTGATATTAATGGAAAACTTTCTCGAGGATCTGCGGTCACTATGGGAGTACCGCAGGGTTCAATTCTGGGACCTTTTCTGTTTCTCGTCTACATAAATGATTTACCTTATCACGTCGGGAATAGACACGAAGTTGTATTGTTTGCGGATGATACGTCATTGACATTTAAAATTAAAAGACAACAATTAAATTTTGATGAAGTAAACAGTGCTCTTCGTGAAGTTGTACACTGGTTTAATATTAATAATTTATTGCTTAATGCTAATAAAACTAAATGTATTAAATTCACATTGCCCAATGTTAAGCAATTATCTACCACTTTACAAATTAACGGCGAGGAATTGGATCCTGTTGCGTCTACGACGTTTCTAGGCATTACGGTAGACGCAAAACTCCAGTGGGGACCGCATATTAATAAATTATCTGGTAGATTAAGTTCAGCGGCATATGCAGTTAAAACCATTAGGCGTTTAACGGATGAGGTAACAGCAAGAATTGTTTACTTCAGTTATTTTCATAGTATAATGTCTTATGGGATTCTTCTGTGGGGAAATGCTGCGGACATTAATAGTATCTTTATTTTACAAAAAAGAGCTGTTAGAGCCATTTATAAACTTGGTCCCAGAGTTTCCCTAAGAGAAAAGTTTAAAGAGGTAGATATTCTTACTGTAACATCTCAATATATTTATGAAAATTTACTGTATGTTCGTAAAAATATAACTCATTTTAAGCGTAATTGTGACTTTCATAGTAAGAACACTAGGAACAAACTTAATCTTGCCTCCCATGTTACTCGTCTCCACAAGATAAATAGTTCTTTTATGGGTCAAAGTGTACGCTTCTTTAACAAACTTCCCAATGGTATTAGAGAACTTCCAATTAACAAGTTTAAAAATATAATTAAAGTAAAGCTGTGTAAAAAGGCATATTATAGTATCTCTGACTATATGGAAGACAAAACTGCTTGGGAATAAATTGCTCAATTTCTATGAAATTAGAACAATTATTGACATGATAATAATATATATATACAGACGATACTGTGATATTTAGATAAATCAACCATTGTAATTTAAACTGGCCTTTAAAAAAAAAAGAAAAAGAAAGAAAAGACAAGCAAAAAAAAAATGAAGACAGTTCGTGTTGCTGAGGGAGTTTCTTGCGCCGTTTCTTCTTCACAGCTACAACACGTTCCGAAGCGGTGGTAGCAGAAATTAACGATTCAAAAGATCTTGTAAAAGACTACTTGAATAAAGAATATTTTGATTTTTGATTGATTTTGAGTGATATACAGTGTACGCGCGTCGGCAACCAATGCTGACCTAACGACAGAAAACCTTGTTTCTTTTTTAGCTACTTATACTAAACCTACCCGCAGATTTGATAATTGTCCGTCTGGCAAATCGGTGCCGTTTAAGTGTGAAACTTAAACAAAAAACGTAATCACAATAACTCGAGCAGGCCTGGTAGTAGCTGTTACATCTGCGGTCAAGCGGGCCATTTTAAAGATAAATGCCCCAAGAAACGTAACGTTACGGATAAGACCGATAATAACACTAGACCCATGTGTACTTTTTGTAAGAAGGTGGGACATAGGGAAAGCGACTGTTTCGCCAAAGCTCGATCGAAGGCTCAAGGTAAAAATAATAGTCAACGGAAAGTTAACCTTGTGTAGCGAAATTTCTAATTCGAATCGTAACAATGACATAAGCTCAGCGGTAATTCAGGGCGTACCTGTCGACGTCCTCATAGATAGTGGTGCACTCAACGTGTCTTTGATGTCGTCTGCGATAGTAAATTATTTTGCTGGCTCTCGGAAACATGCAAACTGTTTTTTAAAGGGAATAGGTGACAAAGAGTTTGTTGCCCATGAATACATTACTCTAATGGTACGGGAGCTAGCAACGTTTGGAAAGTAAGAATTTTAGGTCAGCTGATTTTGTGATATGTCGTCCTTCTTGCACTTTCGGTTAGAGTCTGGGCTATCTGGCTGGCGGTAGCGGTTGCGTTCTTTAGTGCGCATCCTACCTGTCCAGGTAATAATCCTGGATTTTAAAAACATTTAAGAAGGCGTAATTTTTAATTTTTTCTTTTTAAATAAGTCTACCTGACATACTTTTTTTATTGCCAGACATTTTTGACAATGCTATGTGCCATACGCGATTTATTTTTTATTTTTTATAAAAATTTCAAAGTATTTTATAATGTCTGTAATTTTAATATTATGTTATTTAAAGATAAGAAAAACTTAAAATAAATTTGCCAGACATTAATTCGATTGTTAAGTCTTGAATTAAAATGAAAAAGTCAGCATTGTCAAAAATGTCTGGCAATAAAAAAAGTATGTCAGGTAGACTTATTTAAAAACAAAAAATTAAAAATTACGCCTTCTAAAATGTTTTTAAAATCCAGGATTATTACCTGGACAGGTAGGATGCGCACTAAAGAACGCAACCGCTACCGCCAGCCAGATAGCCCAGATTCTAACCGAAAGTGCAAGAAAGACAACATATCACAAAATCAGCTGACCTAAAATTCTTTCTCGAAAACGTTGCTAGCTCCTATACTATAACATGAGTTCAGCAATATTGCAGTCGAGGTAGATTTTGTTATAGTACCCGCATCATACATGAACACACCTATGATCATAGGGACAGATGTTCTCAATCGGGAAGGTGTTACATTTGTTCGTACGAAAAATGAGCAATACTTAACCTATACACCCAGCATCATAACCAAAGTAAATACGGTGAATGCAGGCGAACCTACACAAGTAAATACTCCTCTCAAGGATAAAGAACTTGCCAAGCTAATGGTAGTTATAGACGAATTTTCTGAGTTTTTAATATCTGGAACCGCCACCACAACTGTGGATACTGGCAAGATGCATATTAGCTTGACAAGCGACGCTCCAGTTGCATACCATCCGTACCGTTTGTCCTATCAGGAGAAAGTTAAGGTTCGCGAGATTTGTCAGGACCTTCTAGATAAAAAGATTATTAGAGAGTCGAATTCTGAGTACGCTAGTCAGAACATTTTGGTCAAGAAAAAGAATGGCTCAGACAGAATGTGCGTGGACTTCCGTGCCCTAAACCGCATTACTGTCAGGGATAGGTATCCCTTGGGGTGCTATGTCGGGAACCTCCACGTGGTGCACCCTGGGCAACGTGGGTCATCGTAGTTGCGATTTGCAACTATCATGGCCGACGGCGAATATCCGACGGGGAGGGCAGGGAGTTTGGCGGTCGCTGTCTTTTGTGGCGGCCGCCTCTATCTGTCGTTGCAGGCGAGACCCTGCATTTGGGTCGCCCTCCGGTTCTGTCCCGGAGGTCTCGGCGGGCCCGGTGTGCGCTTACCCCGCCGCCGGGCGGGCTGTGGGAGTGTCCCTCCCACGGTCGCCGTCGTATATCGTAATCCGGTTGTGAGGTTTGTGGTCATGTCTCGCACTCCTGCCGGACCGAGGGTCTTGGCTTAACCGCCCGGACCGCGAGGGAGGATGCCTCTATAAAAAGTACCCCGAATCCCAAGCGGCGGCGCACCGCGAAGGGATGCATGGCTGATGGGCAGTTCAGTCTCTAGTGCGACCCCCGCCAGAGTACCGGCCGACCCTCTGGCGGGTTACGCTAGGCTTACCCAGGTACAGGGGGCACTGCCTGGGCGGACCTTCTTTTCCCCCATACTCGTGGGAACATCATGCAAAATAATCAAAATATAACAAATTGTAAAGTTGTTGTGGAAAGGTTGCTCGACTCGGACACTTCGCAAGCGTCCAGTCGGGGACCATCCATGATGGGGCCTCCTGCGGAGAGGACCGCGCCACCCCGCGACTTCGACTCGGAGTCCGGGGCGTGCAGCGACTCTTCGCTGCCAAAAAGAAGCCGAGTTAAACGGCGGGGCTCTCGTCCAGCCGAGAAGCGGCCCAGAGCCAGTGATGGAGGTAGTGCGGTAGAGACAGACTCCCGCACTGCCACCAAAAAACTGAAGCGGCGCCCTGCGGCGCCTGGGACGATGACGGATGACGCTGTTGCCAAGGCGCAAAGCGAGCTCGAGGCTGCCTTGGATGCGGAAAGCATCGCCGAGGCCGAAATGCTGGAGGCGGAAGAGGCTAAGCTTCGGAGGGCCAAGGAGGCGAATCCTTTGACCAAGTCGGCACCAAAGGATCCTCCTCCAGCCACCCATAATGAGGCCTTGATAAAGATGGCAGAGCGGCTCCGACATGTTGCACGTACGGCCAAGAATCTTAAGGGCACGTACGTAAAGGAGATCAAAGACAGCGTGTCGGAGCTGCTGGAAATAGCCCAGGAGCCGCCATCAGCGGAGCTCTTCAGGGTCGAGGCGGAGAAAGCCGAACTCCGCAAAAAGGTTACGGCGCTGGAGGCGGCCCTTACAACACAGGGGAAAATGATCCAGGACCTGATGGCCACAGTCCGGACGCAGCAGCAACCAGCGACTGAATCGGCATCCGGCGGTTTGGAGGCGGAGGCCGTGAAGGCGTTGCTCGAGGTGCACATGGCGAAGGTCGACGCCAAACTCGAGGCGATCGCCATGCGGCTGCCTCCGGAGCCGATTCTCCGCCCTCCGCTGGCAGCCGACCGGGCTAGGGCCAAGGCAGCCCTGAGGCCGCAGCCAGCCGTCGCAGGGATCCCGGCCACGTCATGGCCGGCCCTAGAAGCAGGGAAGGCGAAAGTTGCCCCTGCAGCTGCTGGCCGCCTCGCACCAGATGCCCCTGCGGCAGCTCGTCGCCCCGCACCAACCACCCGGCCGACCGCGGCTTCGACGGCTCCGCCGCCAGTCGCCTCTCGGGAGTCCCGCGGGCGCAAGCGAGGCAACCGGAAGCGCGCCCGCCCCGGCCGCAGACGCCACACCCGCCCCTTCAACCCACCACATCGACGGAGACTCCGTGGACTGTGGTGGCAAAGAGGGGCAAGAAGAAGTCCCGGGCGGCTCAACAGTCGGCCCAAACCCCACGTGGGGCTGCTCCCCAGCTCCGCCTCCCCCGTAAAGCCGCCGTGACTCTCACGGTGATGCCGGAGGCGTTGAAGCGGGGAGTTACCTACGCACAAGTCCTGTGTGAGGTCCAAAAAAAGGTGGACCTAGCCAGCCTCGGCATAACAGCCGGGCTGAAGTCTAGGCGCATAGCCACCGGGGCTTTCCTCTTCGAGGTGCCCGGGCCCGAGTCGGAGGCGAAAGCCGACTCCCTCATCAGTAAAATGAGGGAGGTCCTTCGCGGGTCGGAGGAGGACGTACGCGTCTCCCGGCCCGTAAAGACTGCGGAGCTGCGCGTCTCTGGATTGGACGCGTCAGCAACCTCCGAGGCAGTCGCAACGGCCATCGCCCGTCTCGGCGAGTGCTCCCCAGACGACGTCAAGGTCGGGGAGATTCGCGACGAGCGCTCGGGCTTGGGCGCGGTGTGGCTCCGCTGCCCAGCAAAGGCAGCGGAGAAAGTCGTTAAGGCGGGGCGCGTCCTCGTCGGATGGGTGGCAGCGGGAGTACGCCTACTTGAGCCTCGGCCAATGCGCTGCTTCCGCTGCCTCTACAAGGGGCACGTTAGAGTGCAATGCACCGGCGAGTGCGACCGCAGCGGGCTCTGCTACCGCTGCGGTAAACCGGGCCATAAAGCCCGAGAGTGCTCCGCGGACCCGCACTGCGCAATTTGCGCAGATGCCGGAAAACCCGCGGACCACCGGGTGGGCGGCAAAGCTTGCGTTGCCTCCTCGGTCCCGCACCGTTATCAACGCGGTGTGGGAGCCGAGGTTGCGACGCGGCCGCAACCGTCCCCCCCTGAGGCGATGGAGATCGCCCATAAATAGATGGAACTTAATTTCCTCCAGGCGAACATCAACCATCATCGGAGCGCAACAGTTGCTCGAACAGTCTCTGGCGCAGTGGTTGATCCACGTGGCTGTGGTCGCCGAGCCATACTCTGTCCCTGCCCGCGACGACTGGGCAGGGGACCTTGATGGCTCGGTGGCCGTCATCACCCGGAGCGCCGCCGGCTCTCCGCCCTTCGAAAAAGTAGCGAAGGGTGCGGGATGCGTGGCGGTCCTGGTGGGAGGGGTGTGGGTAGTGGGAGTCTATTTGTCTCCCAACAGGTCCCAGGCGGAATTCGAGAGCTTCCTGGCGCGCCTGGGGGCCCTGGTGCAGCTTGACAGCCAGCCTCGCCCCGCGCTTGTAGCCGGCGACTTTAACGCCAAATCCTTGGCCTGGGGTTCGTCGGTGACCGATGCGCGGGGCGAGGCCCTGGAGGAATGGGCGATCTCCATCGGGTTGGTCGTCCTGAATCGGGGGTCGGAGAACACGTGCGTGCGGCACAACGGCGGTTCGGTGGTGGACATGACGTTCGCCACCCCAGCCCTTGCCCGCCGTGTTCGGGACTGGAGGGTTTTGGTCGAGGAGGAGACGCTGTCCGATCATCTCTACATTCGGTTCAGCGTCTCATCCTCCCAGGTCTCCACCCGCCAGTCCGGTGGTGGTCCGACTGCCCGATTCACGGGCGGCCGACGTTGGGCTGCGAAGCGCCTCGATGTGGAGGCCGTGAAGGAGGCTGCCATTGTTCAGGCGTGGCTCCCCGTACCGGATGGGCCGGTGCGGGTCGAGGAAGAGGCGGAATGGTTCGGGGTGGCGATGTCGCGAGTCTGCGACGCGGCCATGCCCCGGGTCACCCGCCTCCCAGCGAAGCGCCAGGCGTCCTGCCAGGTCGCGCGCCGCCGACTCGCCAGGCACCGTCGTCGTCGGACACGTAGACCCGGCGACGACGAGCAGGGGCGGCACCTTCTCGACCTCCATAGAGAGGCGAAGAGAGCGCTGCGGGTGGCCATCGCGCAAGCAAAGGCCGCGGCGAACGAGGAGTTCCGGAGGTCTCTGGACAGAGATCCATGGGGGCGTCCGTACTGTGTGGCGATGCGAAAATTCCACCCATGGGCGCCCCCCTTGACCCAGAGTCTCCGGACCGAACTTTTAGAGGACGTCGTCGCGACCTTGTTTCCGGCCACTGAGGAGTTCACTCCTCCACCGATGGCGCCACGTCCACCGGCGTCATCGTCGTTGGTTTCGGTAAGGGATATCCCGGAGGTTTCGCCGCAAGAGCTAGAGGCGGCAGTGCTTCGGCTGCGGAGCAAGAACTCGACCCCGGGGCTCGACGGGGTGCCCGGTCGTGTCTGGGTGCTGGCCGTCGAGTCGCTGGGTACGAGGCTCCGCAGCCTTTTCTCCGCGTGCCTTGAGCAGGGCATCTTTGTCCTGCTCCGCAAGGAGGGGCGACCCGCGGATTCGCCGTCGGCCTACCGGCCGATCGTGTTGCTCGACGAGGCGTGCAATCTCTTCGAGCGCATAGTCCACGCGCGCCTCGTCGAGCATTTGGAGAGTACGGGCCCGGATTTGGCAGACTGCCAGTTCGGGTTCCGGCGGGGCCGGTCGACGGTCCACGCGATTCTGCGGGTGAAGGCACAAGCGGAGCGTGCGGTGTCCCGGGGTAGGGTCGTGGTGGCGGTGTCTCTCGACATCGCTAACGCGTTTAACACCATGCCCTGGGCCTGCATCGAAGAAGCACTGCGGTACCACGAGGTTCCGCCCTACCTTCGGCGTCTGGTGCACTCGTACCTGTCTGATAGGTACGTGGTGTATCCGGGCGTCGACGGGTGACACCGCAGGGAAGTGACGTGCGGTGTTCCACAGGGCTCGGTTCTTGGGCCGCTCCTGTGGAACATCGGCTACGACTGGGTGCTACGTGGTACCAACCTTCGGGGCGTCGCTGTCGTCTGCTACGCGGACGACACACTGGTGACAGCGACGGCCAGGACATTCCAGAGGTCCGCCCTGCTCGCCTCGTTCGGTACTGGACTGGTGGTGGGCAGGATTCGGCGACTGGGCCTCACGGTGGCCCTCAACAAGACCGAGGCCGTGTGTTTCCACGGTCCTCGGTGTGGGCCACCGCCAGGGGCCCACATCACGGTGGAAAGCGTGCGGATTCCCGTCGGCTCGAGGATGAAGTACCTCGGTCTCGTTCTCGACAGTCGATGGGATTTCCGTGCGCATTTTGAGGAGTTGTCGCCGAAGCTGGTGAGGGCGGCGGGCGCACTGGGGCGCCTGTTGCCCAACACTGATGGTCCTGGCATCCCTTGCCGAAACCTTTATGCTGGAGTCGTGCGGTCCATGGCCCTCTACGGGTGTCCCGTTTGGGCCAAGTCCCTGGGCGATCGTTGCGTCCGCCTGCTGCATCGTCCGCAGCGCATGGTGGCGCAGCGATTAATCAGGGGCTACCGCACGGTCTCGCACGCGGCCTGCGTATTGGCGGGAACTCTGCCCTGGTTGCTGGACGCGAGGACCCTCTCGTCGGCTTTCTTCCGGCGAGAGGAGGCGTCCGGGCGTGGGCAGAGGTTGGTCCCCCGTGAGGTCGAGGCCATGTTGGCCTCCCTCCGCAGGACCGCCGTGGAGGAGTGGCGTTCCAGGCTGGAGAACCCTAGTGCTGGTACGAGGACCGTCGCGGCAGTGCGACCTGTCCTCGAGCAGTGGCTGGACAGGCGCCACGGTGCGCCGACATACCGGCTGACGCAGGTGCTCACCGGGCACGGCTGCTTCGGTGCGTACCTGTGTCGCATAGCCAGAGCCGAGGAGTCCGCCGTGTGCCACCATTGTGGCAACTGCCGTGAGGACACGGCCCAGCACACGCTGGAAGAGTGCCCAGCCTGGGACGAGGAGCGCAGCGCTCTCGTCGCGGTCGTGGGAAGCGACCTTTCGCTGCCGGCCGTTGTCGCCGCCATGGTCCCTACCTTGGCGGCCCCCAAGACGTGACGCAACACGCGTCTCATGTCGCGTCGCTTCAGCGGCAGTGCACAGAGGCGGTCCCGGCGCGCTCTGTATCAACGGTATCCCGGGGCCGTCTCTGAAGTGCACCGATGATGGCCGACGCGGGGTTTTTAGTCGGTATTTCGGCGCGTAGATTAACGGTAGGGACCCGACCCAGCGGCCGCCCGTCCACATCCACGGGCGGCACAACATCTTCGCTGGGCTCGGAAGGCGCCGGTGAGTCCGACACACCCTCGCCCCTTCGGGGGTGGGATGGTCCGTAAAGGGATTTTCCCCGCGGGAAAAAAAAAAAAAAAAAAAAAAAAAAAGGTTGGGGTGCTATGTCGGGAACCTCCAAGTGGTGCACCCTGGGCAACGTGGGTCATCGTAGTTGCGATTTGCAACTACCATGGCCGACGGCGAATATCCGACGGGGAGGGCAGGGAGTTTGGCGGTCGCTGTCTTTTGTGGCGGCCGCCTCTATCTGTCGTTGCAGGCGAGACCCTGCATTTGGGTCGCCCTCCGGTTCTGTCCCGGAGGTTTCGGCGGGCCCGGTGTGCGCTTACCCCGCCGCCGGGCGGGCTGTGGGAGTGTCCCTCCCACGGTCGCCGTCGTATATCGTAATCCGGTTATGAGGTTTGTGGTCATGTCTCGCACTCCTGCCGGACCGAGGGTCTTGGCTTAACCGCCCGGACCGCGAGGGAGGATGCCTCTATAAAAAGTACCCCGAATCCCAAGCGGCGGCGCACCGCGAAGGGATGCATGGCTGATGGGCAGTTCAGTCTCTAGTGCGACCCCCGCCAGAGTACTGGCCGACCCTCTGGCGGGTTACGCTAGGCTTACCCAGGTACAGGGGGCACTGCCTGGGCGGACCTTCCTTTCCCCCATACTCGTGGGAATAAAAATGAATATATCCTCAAAATCCAAAACTTGTTCGGTGGTAGTGGAGAGGCTGCCAGACTCGGATGCACCTGAAGCGTCCAGTCGGGCACCCTCAGTATTGGTAGTGCCTGCGGAGAGGAACGCGCCATCCCGTGACTTCGATTCGGAGTCCGGGATGAGCAGCGACTCTTCGCATGCGAAGAGAAGCCGCACAAGGCCGTGCGGGCCGCGTCCTGCGGAGAAGCGGCAGAGGGCTAGCGATGGTGGCAGTACGGCGGAAACGGACTCCCGTGCTGCCACCAAAAAGCAGATGAGAAGAGTAGATGACGACGCCGTCATTAGGGCGCAGGCGGCTTACGAGGCGGCTCTTGAAAAAGAGCGCATCGCAGAGGCCGAGGCGATGGAGGCGGATGAGGCCGATCTGCGGAAGGCCAAAGAGGCGCATCCGTGGACAAAGCCGGCTCCACAGGAGGCGCCGCCGGTCACCCGCAGTGAGGCCCTCATGCGGATGGCTAAGCGGCTCCAGCACGTGTCTCGCACGTCCCGACACCTCAAAGGTACGTATGTTCGGGACATCAATGAGAGCGTGTCGGAGCTGCTGGCGTTGGCGCAAGAGCCCTCCTCTGCGGAGCTCGCCAGGGTCGAGGCGGAGAACCGCAATCTCCGCCAGAAAGTGACGGCGTTGGAGGCGGCCCTCACCACGCAGGGCAGGATAGTGGACGCCAAACTAGAGGCGATCGCCATGCGGCTACCTCCGGAGCCGATTCTCCGCCCTCCGCTGGCTGCCGACCGGGCTAGGGCCAAGGCAGCCCCGAAGCCGCAGCCACCCGTCGCGGGGATACCGGCCGCCTCATGGTCGGCTCTAAGAGCGGGGAAGCAGAAAGCTGCCCCTGCGGCCGCTGGCCGCCCCGCACCATCTGCCCCTGCGGCGGCACCAACAACCCGACCGACCGCGGCCTCGACGGCTCCGCCGCCAGTCGCCTCTCAGGAGTCCCGTGGGCGCAAGCGCGGCAATCGAAAGCGCGCCCAGCCTCGGTCGCAGACGCCACACCCGACCCTTCAACCCGCCACATCCACGGAGACTCCGTGGACTGTGGTGGCAAAGAGGGGCAAGAAGAAGTGCCGGGCGGCCCAACAGCCGGTCCAGGCCCCACGCAGGGCTGCTCCCCAGCTCCGTCTCCCGCGCAAAGCCGCCGTGACGCTCACGGTGACGCCGGAGGCGTTGAAGCGGGGAGTGACGTACGCACAAGTCCTGCGTGAGGTCCAGACGAAGGTGGACCTGGCCAGCCTTGGCATCGCAGCCGGGCTGAAATCGAGGCGGATAGCCACCGGGGCATATCTTTTTGAGGTGCCCGGGCCTGAGTCGGAGGCGAGGGCCGACTCCCTCAGTGCTAAAATGAGGGAGGTCCTTCGCGGGTCGGAGGAGGACGTTCGCGTCTCCCGGCCCGTGAAGACTGCGGAGCTGCGCGTCTCGGGGTTGGACGCTTCAGCCAACTCCGAGGCAGTCGCGGAGGCCATCGCCCGTCTCGGCGAATGCTCCCCCGACGACGTTAAGGTCGGGGAGATTCGGGACGAGCGTTCGGGCCTGGGTGCGGTGTGGCTCCGCTGCCCAGCGAAGGCGGCGGAGAAAGTTGTAAGGGCGGGGCGTGTCCTGGTGGGCTGGGTGGCGGCGGCAGTGCGGCTGCTTGAGGCCCGGCCCCTTCGCTGCTTCCGCTGCCTTCACAAGGGGCATGTGCGGATCCAATGCACCGGCGAGTGCGACCGTAGCGGGCTCTGCTACCGCTGCGGTCAATCGGGCCATAAGGCCCGGGAGTGTTCCGCGGACCCGCACTGCGCAATCTGCGCGGATGCTGGCAAACCCGCGGACCACCGAGTGGGCGGCAAGGCCTGCGCTGCCTCCTCGGTCCCGCACCGTTCTCAACGCGGTGTGGGAGCCGAGGTTGCGACGCGGCCGCAACCGTCCCGCCCCGAGACGCTGGAGATCGCCCATACATAAATGGCGCTTAACTTCCTCCAGGCGAACATTAACCACTGTAAAGGAGCACAGGACATGCTTGTCCAGTCTCTGGCACAGTGGTCGATCCACGTGGCTGTGGTCGCCGAGCCATACTCTGTCCCTGCCCGCGACGACTGGGCAGGGGAACTTGATGGCTCGGTGGCCGTCATCACCCGGGGCGCCGCCGGCTCTCCGCCCTTCGAAAAAGTAGCGAAGGGTGCGGGATGCGTGGCGGTCTTGGTGGGAGGGGTGTGGGTAGTAGGAGTCTATTTCTCTCCCAACAGGTCCCAGGCGGAATTCGAGAGCTTTCTCGCGCGCCTGGGGGCCCTGGTGCAGCTTGACAGCCAGCCTCGCCCCGCGCTTGTAGCCGGCGACTTCAACGCCAAATCCTTGGCTTGGGGTTCGTCGGTGACCGACGCGCGGGGCGAGGCCCTGGAGGAATGGGCGATCTCCATCGGGTTGGTCGTCCTGAATCGGGGGTCGGAGAACACGTGCGTGCGGCACAACGGCGGTTCGGTGGTGGACGTGACGTTCGCCACCCCGGCCCTTGCCCGCCGTGTTCGGGACTGGAGGGTTTTGGTCGAGGAAGAGACGCTGTCCGATCATCTCTACATTCGGTACAGCGTCTCGACCTCCCAGGTCTCCACCCATCAGTCCGGAGGTGGTCCGACTGCTCGATTCACGGGCGGCCGACGTTGGGCCGCGAAGCGCCTCGATGTGGAGGCCGCGAAGGAAGCCGCCGTTATTCAGGGGTGGCTCCCCGCACCGGATGGGCCGGTGCGGGTCGAGCAAGAGGCGGAATGGTTCGGGGTGGCGATGTCGCGAGTCTGCGACGCGGCCATGCCCCGGGTCACCCGCCTCCCAGCGAAACGCCAGGTGTACTGGTGGTCGGCCGAGCTCACTGAGCTGCGTGCGTCCTGCCAGGTCGCGCGCCGCCGACTCGCCAGGCACCGTCGTCGTCGGACACGTAGACCCGGCGACGACGAGCAAGGGCGGCACCTTCTCGACCTCCACAGAGAGGCGAAGAGAGCGCTGCGGGTGGCCATCGCGCAAGCGAAGGCCGCGGCGAACGTAGAGTTCCGGAGGTCTCTGGACAGAGATCCATGGGGGCGTCCGTATCGTGTGGCGTTGAGAAAACTCCGCCCATGGGCGCCCCCACTGACACAGAGTCTCCGGACCGAACTTTTGGAGGACGTCGTCGCGGCCTTGTTTCCGGCCACCGAGGAGTTCACTCCTCCACCGATGGCGCCACGTCCACCGGCGTCATCGTCGTTGGTTTCGGCAAGGGATATCCCGGAGGTTTCGCCGCAAGAGCTAGAGGCGGCAGTGCTTCGGCTGCGGAGCAAGAACTCGGCCCTGGGGCTCGACGGGGTGCCCGGTCGTGTCTGGGTGCTGGCCGTCGAGTCGCTGGGTACGAGGCTCCGCGGCCTCTTCTCCGCGTGCCTTGAGCAGGGCATCTTCCCGTCGCTGTGGAAGACGGGCAAGCTTGTCCTGCTCCGCAAGGAGGGGCGACCCGCAGACTCGCCGTCGGCCTACCGGCCCATCGTGTTGCTCGACGAGGTGTGCAAGCTCTTTGAGCGCGTAGTTCACGCGCGCCTCGTCGAGCATTTGGAGGACGCGGGCCCGGACTTGGCGGACTGCCAGTTCGGGTTCCGGCGGGGCCGGTCGACGGTCCACGCAATTCTGCGGGTCAAGGCACAAGCGGAGCGTGCGGTGTCCCGGGGTAGGGTCGTGGTGGCGGTGTCTCTCGACATCGCCAACGCGTTCAACACCATGCCCTGGGCCTGCATCGAAGAAGCACTGCGGTACCACGAGGTGCCGCCCTATCTCCGGCGTCTGGTGCACGCGTACTTGTCTGACAGGTGCGTGGTGTATCCGGGCGCCAACAGGTGGCATCGCAGAGCGGTGTCGTGCGGTGTTCCGCAGGGGTCGGTTCTCGGCCCGCTCCTGTGGAACATCGGCTATGACTGGGTGCTCCGTGGTACCAACCTTCGGGGCGTCGCTGTCGTCTGCTACGCGGACGACACGTTGGTGACAGCGACGGCCAGGACATTCCAGAGGTCCGCCCTGCTCGCCTCGTTCGGTACCGGACTGGTGGTGGGCAGGATTCGGCGACTGGGCCTCACGGTGGCCCTCAACAAGACCGAGGCCGTGTGTTTCCACGGTCCTCGGTGTGGGCCTCCGCCTGGGGCCCACATCACGGTGGAGGGCGTGCGGATTCCCGTCGAGTCGAGGATGAAATACCTCGGTCTCGTCCTCGACAGTCGATGGGATTTCCGTGCGCACTTCGAGGAGTTGTCGCCGAAGCTGGTGAGGGCGGCGGGCGCACTGGGGCGCCTGCTGCCCAACACTGATGGTCCTGGCATCCCTTGCCGAAACTTGTATGCTGGAGTCGTGCGGTCCATGGCCCTCTACGGGTGCCCCGTTTGGGCCGAGTCCCTGGGCGATCGTTGCGTCCGCCTGCTGCATCGTCCGCAGCGCATGGTGGCGCAGCGAATAATCAGGGGCTACCGCACGGTCTCGCACGAGGCGGCCTGCGTATTGGCGGGAACTCTGCCCTGGGTGCTGGACGCAAAGACCCTCTCGTCGGCTTTCTTCCGGCGAGAGGAGGCGTCCGGGCGTGGGCAGAGGTTGGTCCCCCGTGAGGTCGAGGCCACGTTGGCCTCCCTCCGCAGGACCGCCGTGGAGGAGTGGCGTTCCAGGCTGGAGAGCCCGAGTGCTGGCGTGAGGACCGTCGCGGCAGTGCGACCTGTCCTCGACCAGTGGATGGACAGGCGCCACGGCGCGCCGACATACCGGCTGACGCAGGTGCTCACCGGGCACGGTTGCTTCGGTGCGTACCTGTGTCGCGTAGCCGGAGCGGAGGAGTCCGCCGTGTGCCACCATTGTGGCAACTGCCGTGAGGACACGGCCCAGCACACGCTGGAGGAATGCCCAGCCTGGGACGAGGAGCGCAGCGCTCTCATCGCGGTCGTAGGAAGAGACCTCTCGCTGCCGGCCGTGGTCGCCGCCATGGTCGGCAGTAAGAGGTCGTGGCGAGCCATGCTCTCCTTCTGCGAATGTGTCATGTCGCAGAAGGAGAGCGCCGAGCGAGATCGGGAGCAGACCGATCCCGCTCGTCGCCACAGAAGACGAAGGAGGCGCCGGGATGTCACCTAACCCGGCGCCGGAGAGGCCACGCGGGGCCGCCGTCCCTACCTTGGCGGCCCCCGAGACGTGACGCAACACGCGTCTCATGTCGCGTCGCTTCAGCGGCAGTGCACAGAAGCGGTCCCGGCGCGCTCTGTATCAACGGTATCCCGGGGCCGTCTCTGAAGTGCACCGATGATGGCCGACGCGGGGTTTTTAGTCGGTATTTCGGCGCGTAGATTAACGGTAGGGACCCGACCCAGCGGCCGCCCGTCCACATCCACGGGCGGCACAACATCTTCGCTGGGCTCGGAAGGCGCCGGTGAGTCCGACACACCCTCGCCCCTTCGGGGGTGGGATGGTCCGTAAAGGGATTTTCCCCGCGGAAAAAAAAAAAAAAAAAAAAAAAAAAAAAAAAAAAAAAAAAGGTTTTTTGATATCTTAAATATCTTACATTTCCGATTACTATTTAGGAAATGTATAGATTTCCTAGGAAATGTGTCTAATGTAATTTATTTTACACATTTCCGGGCGATTTTAGGAATTACATACATTTCCTAGGAATTGTATACAATGACGGATTACACACATTTCCATTAACATATATATACCACGTTGATACGACAGATGGGCATTAAATTACTCTACGTATACTATACGTCCTTAGTATTAATTCGACACGGCACAAAAATTAATAATACCAAAAATGAGATTTTGTTTGTTTCAAGCAAACTAAATAGCCTACAAATAAGAGCAAAACGCAACCATCCTTTGTAAATAAATTTCACTGACCATTGATGAACTGAACTGGCAACGTCGCGCGGGGCATGTGTTATCGTCGTGTCGTGGTGGGATGCCGGCGCACCGCGCGTAGTTACGTAGTTTTGAAGGTAGTTTTAGGTCTAAAATTCGTTCTTCCCAAGCAGCGGGTATTTGCCGCGCTGGCACTCCCTCCTGTTGCGGCACTATACTTTTGTTGTCTCGTATCTTTGTACTGCCAATGTTATTGTGCGGGCGTTCCTGGGGCAATTGTGGCTGTCACCATACCTTTCGCGGTATGTACACAGAACTAAAGCTGCTTTTCCATGGCATTCGCCGTAAATAAAAACCAAGCAGTGTATTCTGACGCAGTGTATGTTACATGAGGCATTGTTAAACAGTTTAATTACAAACACAAACACAATTTAATTACGTGTCCTTGACAATAAAAACAGTCAATAACTAAAAAATCATTTACTAATAATTATCCCAAGTTACGTGTCCTATCACAATAACAATACAAAATTGTCGGCGCGAGATCGACGAGATAAAAGCGGCGCGGCGCGGCGCGGCGGCGCAGGAGTTTCCGTGTTACATCCGTTCCGAAAGGATAGCGACAGCGCACTAAAATAACAATTTCTTTAGCAAACAATTTTTATTTGTTAAGATGCAATAGCAACACACTGACCTATTTCTATTTCTTTTACGCGCGGGATGTTTTGCTATGATTTGTCTTTCTCGTAATGAAAGTGCAGGTGTGTATTTATTGCTTCCTTATTTGCATCGCCAACTTTTTAAGTAATTTAATTGTAAACGATTTAAAAAAACACACGATCATCGTTGTGGGTCTCAGGAATGCCCAACATACAAGAATAAGCTCGAGCAATTAGTTTTGTCGACCCAATATTAAATAAATATGGATAACTTTGCAATCGGTCAGTTAAATCTTCATAACGATAGGGTAGCGACGTCAGAATTAGACATGTTAATTCGCGATTATAAGCTGAATGTCGTGCTGGTTCAAGAGCAATACCAACATGCGCGATTACGTAGTAGGGTGATACAACTCGATAACAACTCACGAGCAGGTATTTTCGTGTCGGGTTCAAATCTTACCGTTACCTCAGTACGTAATCTTATGACGTCACACTGTGCTGTCGCGGAGGTGTCGAGTCCGATCTGTAAGGTTTTTCTTGTGAGCTGTTATTTTCAATACTCTGACCCTGTGGGTCCCCACTTGCATCACCTCCGCTATGTCTTGCGGTCCCTCGCTGGACATAAAATTATTATAGGTGCTGACGTTAATGCGTCATCAATCCTTTGGTATGGCAAATATCGCTCCACCGATACCGAGCGACGTTGCGCTGTAGAAGATTTCATTGCAGAGATGAACCTCGAAGTACATAACACCCCCGATGCACCACCTACTTACAGCTGCCCTATGGGCGAATCCTCTATTGACGTCACACTTTCTAGTGGAGACGTCCGTATTGATAGGTGACGCGTCCTGCCGGACGCGTCGTGTAGTGACCATCGCCTGATTGTGTACGAGTTCTTGCCTAGCGTGACACAGAGTCCGGTACATAATAATTGTAATTTTAGATATAAATCCATAGGTGCCAACTGGGATTTATTTAGCTCTTTATTTGCTCAGCATGCCAGGGACTTCACTTGCGATGATCTGTCAGCTGAGACTTGTGCCGAGATTATGTCGGACACGTTTACGTATTGCGCGGACGTTACCATTGGTCGAGGTCCCATCACAAAGACTCGGTAGTGTGATTGGTGGAATGACTTACTAGTCCAACTACGTCGAACTTTTCGCAGAGCGCGTAGGCGGTTCAACGGGCTTAAAAAACGTCGTATTACAGGGGAAGCAATTACATCTGCTTTTAATGAACTGAGAGTTGCCAGATCACATTATAGAGCGGCTGTCCAAAAATCTAAAGGCAATTTATTACGTAAAATTGTAGCCCGGTTAGATAGTGAAGGTCCGTGGTCTCCTTTATACCATGAGTTTAAAGCTAATAGGTCAATCAATTTAGCTTATATTGAGAATATAAAAATTAATAACAACTTCACAACTGGCATTGAGGAGACAACGGAAGCTTTGTTACAATCGTTAATACCGGATGATAATGTTGGGAATGACACAGAATACCACAAGCAGATTAGGATGTGGGCCGCGGAACTGCCAAACTCTTGCGATTCAAATCTCTCATCATTTGATGAATTTAGTGAAATAGTTCGATCTTTGCCACTAAACAAGGCTTCCGGTGACGATAAAATATCCAACAAAATGATCAAAGAAGCGTGTAAATCGGCCGGCAATGCAGTACTAACTGTTTTTAATCGATGTATTGCTGAAGGGGTATTTCCGCGAGTCTGGCGTACCGGTTTCATTCGGATAATACCCAAGGGTGGCGATAAATCTCCTCAAGATCCTAAGTCTTACAGACCCATTACACTCTTGCCGTCGCTAGGTAAACTTTTAGAACGTCTTACCGTCCCTCGATTGCTACCAGGTGGACCAATATTCCATGAAAAACAGTTCGGTTTTACTAAGGGTAGGTCGACTATTGACGCGGCAATTTTGGTTAGAAGAAGAGTAAGTACATCGATACGCAAATATGTACTCGGTATTTTCCTGGACATCTCCGGTGCTTTCGACAATGCTTGGTGGCCAATGCTGCTTCTTAAGTTAAAATTGCGAGGTTGCTTTAAAAATATATATTCACTTATATACTCGTATTTCTCGCACGGAACAACAAAACTTAAACTTGGACACCATGCCGTGTCGAAGCCACTGTCGATGGGCTGTCCACAGGGCTCGGTCTTGGGTCCTTATTTATGGAATTTAGGCTTCGACGATTTTCTTACAATTCCCTTACCGTCGGGGTGTTCTTTGATTGGATATGCGGACGATGGCCTCTTGCTTATTGAGTCAAACAGTAGGTCGGGACTCGAAAATATGGCAGACACGTGTTTAAAATTAATATCTGATTGGGGCGATCGAAATCGCTTACAGTTCGCACCACATAAAACGTTCCAATTACTTCTAAAAGGAATTTTAAAATCACCGCCGCGAATTAAATTTAATAATATCACCGTAAAGAAAAAAGAATCAGTTTGTTATCTTGGTCTAATTTTGGAAAGGAATTTTTCCTTTCTTGAACATATTAAGAAAGTCGGAGAAAAATCGAAAAATAACTTTTTTGCTTTGACAAGAATATCGAAGTCAACGTGGGGGCTATCTTTCAATACTTTAAAAACCATCTATGGAGCGACTTACTTAGGATGTATTACTTACGGATCCCCCGTATGGGCTGATAGGGCCACTATCGGTGCTGTGCGACGGAAATTGCTCCAGAGCCAACGTTTGGCGTTGATATTCTTGTGTAAGGCGTATAGAACTGTTAGTACCGAAGCTTTGCCAGTCCTGGCGGGTGTACTTCCAGTCGACCTGGAGGTACAAAGTCGCGCCGCGATGTATTACTCAACTAGAGAGAATATGGACAAAAGATTCTTAAATTCACGTGAATTTTTAAAAGTAGACAGATTATTTAAGCCGCTCTCAGTTGTATATAACGAACTAATAAATGAATGGCAAAATAGATGGGATGTATCTTTGAAGGGTCGGCATCTATACCAATATTTTCCATGCGTGCGTGATCGTTTGACTAAGACTTGGCTAGATATCGATTATTACGTATCACAGTTTCTTACGGGCCATGGTAACTTTAAGTCTAAACTGTACTCATTTAAGCTCGTTGATTCGCCTGCGTGCTCATGTTCAACACCTTATTGCGAATATGAGCAGTCCGCGCATCATATACTGTGGGAGTGTAGTCTTTGGCAGAATGAGCGTAAAACCATGCTAGATAGTATGCAAATAACATCTGGAGTTGTATACTACACGGACCTTGTGGAGACTAGGAAGAATTTCCGTGCTTTCCGGCGATTTTGCCATACCTATTATTGGAATCAAGTATAACAGCTTACATTATAGGTCCCATTTAAATGTTATAATGACTAATCCGTGGTGCTTTGCAGCTGGCTTCTCTGGCTGTAAACGTCTTTATGCGAGGTTATTTACCTCTTTAGTTCATTGTTTTTTGTCACCCGCTTTATTAGGGAGGGAAGTGGACAATAATTTATTTCCAACTCCTCCTATTAATTTAACTTTTTTGATTGATTTCGTTGCGGGTTAAAGACAAGTTAGACATTCCCAGAGACGCGCTGAGCTTCACTGTTCAGTGTCATTAAAATGCGTGCCACTGTTGATCCTGGCTTACAGGAGTTGCAGTGGCGGGTGTGAGGGCGGGACAGTCTCTGTCTTAATTTAATTGTACTTTATTATGTGACTTGTGTAAGAGCGGCAACAGCGCGTAGATTTTAGTAGGATCTATCGTTTTAAGGTGTTTGACCTGTGCGTTAGACGTAATCAGCTGTTAGAAAAGCTACATCGTGTTCAAATGGGGCAAAAACTTACAAAATCATTTATGACTAAGCTACTGCTCCTATTTAATTGATTTTTAGTACAGAACTTTGAAATGGTACCTAGTATAAGCAGTTTAAAAAAATGCCCATCGGTCGTATCAACTTTGTATATACGGTTCGTTTTCGATCGCAGTCTTGATATACCCTGTATATATATATATATGTTTGTATGTATGTATGTATATTGTATGTATGTGTATGTGTATTTACGCTTTATTTGATATATATATTTGTATATACTACTTTACTTTATTTTATTACTTGTAGCTATTAGATTATTTGTATTTGATTTATTATTCAGTGTTAGCTTCTATCTCTTACACTTTAAACTGCCCTCAGTTAATCCTTTTCAAAAATCCATCCCATGGTTGTCTGTAAGATATTGCCTTTGAGCGATAAGACCGCCAATTGTACTTTTTATGTATGTGATTTTCTTTTTATTTGTATTTTTTTGTGTGTGTGCAATAAAGTGTATATATATAAATAAATAAATAAATTAATATTTCTTAAAGAGAGCTGACTTGCTTTAACAGATTTGTGAACTAAAATCGCAACACATACGCATCCTCTCTATTTTTCCGGTAAATATTGTAACCATTTAACTTAATATCGGCGGCAATGTGGATGTTTTCTTGCGATAAAAATTGTTCTAGTACCATTAACTTGGGTTTTAAGCTTTGAGCATTCCACTGGATAATATTTAACTTTACTACTTCTTTAATTGTGTTATCCATCGCTACATGGATAACACAATTAAATAATTTTGAATCAAGTCGCTCGCTAGCTGTCAAATAGTGAAGTCGATATAAGCTTATTTCTAAATAAACCAATAAGTACCCACAATTCAAACAAATATGCCTAAATGTGATAATTGTGACAAAATTATAACGAAGAAAGTCCCTGGGATTGAATGCAATAAGTGCGGAAAAATAGTACATGCAAACCAAGCTTGCACAGGTCTATCAGCTAAACAACTCTCAGCTTTGCGAAATGCTGAGAATCTCGGGTGGACATGTGATGAATGTCATACAGATTCACCGCACAGAAAATCATTCATAGTTCCAGATGAAGATTACGAAGACGACGATGGTAGCAAAAAGATCGGAGGCAGTGATTCTACAGTGATAAATAAACTACTTCATGACATATCAATAGAAGTTAAAAAAGCAGTCAAGAAAGAATTGTCCTATTTAAATGAATCTTTAAGTTCATGCTGTAATAAAATGGACGACATCAGTGACGCATTAGAAATCATTAAGAGCAAAGTTTGTGATTTAGAAAGAAAAAATATTTTTCTAACTAATCAAAACACACATCTAACATTAAAAATAGAAGCTCTAGAACAACAATTTGCGGATATGGAACAAAAGCAATTGGATAATGTTGTTGAGGTGTCTGGGTTGCCGGAAGATATTAACGAAAATCTGGAAGTATTCTCAACAAAACTAGCCATGAAATTAAATACAGATAGAAGCCAAATTTATAATGTAAAAAGATTGAAGGGTAGACACGGAAAAGAAGGTGTGATTCAAATAATATTAAAACATAATGGCGAAGTAAATAAGTGGATACAATCTGCACGAAAAGAATATATAGCAGTCAAAGACGTAGTGCAAACCGTAAACTCTAATGAAACAGCAAAATCAAGAATCTTTGTGCGGCGAGCTCTTACGAAAACATATAAAACCCTTCTATGGCAAACAAAACAGGCCCTAAAGGATACCTACAAGTACATTTGGTTTCAAGATGGAAGAATCTTGGCTCGTAAAACTGATAATGAAAAACCGATAACCATAAGAAATTCCGCTGACATTGAAAATATATCGAAGCAGGGTATTCAAACTCGATAATAGTAAGCCTTATTAGTCTCAGTAGAAATAGGCGAAGTAACAGAAATTTTGGAAATTTTTAACTGTACTAACGTAAACAACTTCCATTCTTATTTACCTTATAAAAAACCGAGCCTAAATATTGTGCATGTTAATATACGATCGATAATTAAAAACTTTGATCTGATCTTGCAACTAATATTTTCCTCTAAAGTGCAAATAGATATTATTATTTTAACAGAAGTAGGTATATCTAGTAGTAGTAATCTTGTCCACCTATTCAACATACAAGGCTATATTATGTATTGTACACTACGTGAACAACGACGAGGTGGTGGTGTCATGATGTATATAAAAAATAATCATAAATTTGTAACTATAAGTAATAATTCATTAAAACACTGTGAATCTATTATCGGCACACTATCTACATCACATCACTACACAGCTGTCGTATGCGCATTATATAGGCCTCCTAAAGAAGGCAGACACTTATTTGTAACAGAACTGAAGCAATTATTGTGTAAAAACTTCTATAAACGCAGAGACATTTACATACTGGGCGACATCAACATAGATTTAAAATCACATAATAACATACGCGACTACTACATTAGTGCTATGGCGGAGTGTGGTCTAACGAGTGCAATATCGGATTATACAAGGATAGAAAAACGTAACAATATTGTTACACAAAGTTGTATTGATCACATATTTGTAAGAACGCGCTCGTTAGATCTTTACTCTGCGGCACTCGGAACTGTTCTAGCTGACCACCGCATGACGACGTTGTCGTGCGTAGGGATAGAAAAAAGAAATATTGTACAGGATGGTGTTCATTATAAACAAATATTAAATAATGACAAATTGAAAGAAGCCCTATATTCTGTAAATTGGGATGTAACATCTAAAATGGATTGCCCCATAGAAATATACAATTTTATAAAACGCAGTTTTGATTCATGTTATGATATATCCAAGCGGTCTATAAAAAATAACGAAAACAGCAAACGAAATAAAGAAAGGTGGATAGATAATAAAATTATTGATATGTGTAATAAGAGAGACACGCTATTTTTAAAATGGAAGCAAGATAAAAATAATAAAATTCTTAGATTGCAATTTAACAAATATAGAAATAAAACTCAAAAAGTTATACAAAGATCTAGGAATACATATTACTATAACCTAATAAATGATAACCGCCATAATGTGAAAAAAATATGGGATATACTAAATTCTTTAACGGGTAAAGTTTGCAAATCAATTGATGAGGTTATATTACAAGCATTTAAAAATAATAGAATAAAATCAAAATGTATAGCTAATAATTTCGGCAGAGAATTTATTGCGAATGTTAAAAAGATTGTACCCAATTGCAAAAATAAACTAATCTTAGACTCTGAACACGTTTCTCCACAAAATAAATCTATGCTGATACAAAAAGCCAATAATAAAGCCATTAACAATATAATTAAAAACATAAACCCTAAAAAAGCTGCTGGAATTGATGGCATTCGAAGTATAGATGTAAAGCTTTTATGTAACAAAATTACTGACGTTTTTGTAAGATTAATAAACACATGTATACAAAAAGGGTTATACCCACAACAACTGAAAACTGGAATTGTTAGACCAATTTACAAGACTGGATCGCATTGTGAATATCAAAATTACAGGCCTATAACAATCCTACCAGTTATTGATAAGATAATTGAAAAGTATGTATGCCAACAAATTCAGAACTTTTACACAAAACACGAAATTCTCTCCAATACTCAATATGGTTTCCAACCAAAAAAATCTACTTCAGGCTTATTATCTAATTTCACGGACGAAGTTAATAAACACCTTGCGAACAATAAACACGTTATTTTACTTTTCATAGATTTCAGCAAGGCGTTTGATACTCTCAGACACGATATTTTGTTATCGAAATTAAATGATACTGGGGTTCGGGGCCCTATACTTAAATGGTGCGAGGAATACCTCAAGAACAGAACTTTTCGAGTGAAAGTTGAAAACGAACTTAGCAATGAATTCGTGATAGAAACTGGAACCGCACAAGGATCAGTTCTAGGTCCTTTACATTACGTAGCATATGTCAACGATATGAGTAATGTAATAAGGAATTGTACTATCTTTCAATACGCCGACGATACATGTCTTGTTGCAGCATCCAAAGATATTTCTATAGCGGAAAAGAACATACAACATGATTTTACCAACTTGTGTAAATGGTCCCATGATGTGGGGTTGGTGATCAACGCGAGTAAAACTAAAGTTATCCATGTCCGTTCGAGTCATTTATTACATTCTGATAAACCACTTAACATTATTGCCCACAATCACCAATGTCTCCATAGTATGCAATCATTAGCAAGTAATAATAATTGTAGCTGTGAACCACTAGAACAAGTAACTGAATACAAATATTTAGGACTGATAGTTGATAACAGACTTAACTGGGGACAACACATTAATAAAATCTGTGATAAATTGAGAGCCATGCTGGCAAAGTTTGCCTTTTTAAAGTATAAAATTCCATTTAAAATATTACTTAGTTTGTATAATTCCCTTTTCGAATCCCATATTATATACGGCTTAACTAGTTATGGTAGAACTTTTAATAGCTATTTGGATAAAATATATAGTTTGCAGCTGAGTATTCTTAAAATAATAGTACCCGATAAAAT
Source organism: Deilephila elpenor (assembly GCA_949752805.1). Classification (NCBI taxonomy): domain Eukaryota; kingdom Metazoa; phylum Arthropoda; class Insecta; order Lepidoptera; family Sphingidae; genus Deilephila; species Deilephila elpenor. The sequence continues at coordinate 6,197,470 of OX457095.1, read as the reverse complement.
TAAAAAATCTATATATGCCAATAACAATGTAATGGGTTTGTTTAAATATTGTAAAATATTACCTGTGTATGTAAAAGTGAAAATGATGTTACTCATTGAACAATTTCGTAATAAAAGCATACAAATAAAATTATCACACAATAATAATACTACGAGGGCTATGGCTAAATCTAAATTAAAGGTTCCCAAATCTAAAAATTATTATGGAAGAAGAACTCATGCATATTTAATACCTACTTTTATGAATGAGCTACCGTCAGAAATAAGGAATGAATTAACGGACAAAAATTTTAAATTTAAATATAAGGGATATTTTCACAATATTTTACAAACAAACCCAGAAAAGCTACTTACATAGCGTGTGTATATGATGTGTCCCTACATGGATATGAAGGAATATAATATGTACATGAACATATTATAAACATAAACGAAGTCTTAAAAAATGGGTAATGAATAAATAATATCGGTTAAAACCTCCTGTATAATGCATAGCATTCATTGATGCGGCCGGGCCGGTCGCTCACTCGCAGTCGGTTATCAAGTAAAATATTGTATTGTAACATCGGATCAAAGTTTTACTTACCCTCAAGTTGTGTTATATTTTATTGCCGACTTTTTGTTTATTATTTAATTCTTCTTAAACAATTGGTGTGTTAAATAGTGAGATGTGTAGTTGATGATCTATCATACAAGTATTAGATATTAAATACATATTATAATAATATAGTCTAAACTATAAACACATTGGTTTGTATAGATTGCTTATATTAATAAACTTTCAAGAGTGACTCAGTATCCAGACAAACCTGTAAAAGGTTTTTGCGATACTTTATTATATGTACTAATAGTTTAACTTAAAATGAATAAATAAATTTTAAAAAAAATTAAAAACATAAAAAATCTAAAATACTATGTGAAATAGGCCATTCAGGAATAAAATCTGCAATCAGTAATACTAGCCACTCCATACAATATTTAATCACCGTCTTAATTTTAGTTTGCACCGTTACATTTTTAACAAATAAGGCGTTTTTTATTTTCTCCAACAATTCTTTTAAATGAATTTAAGTACAATTCCACATAAAAACTTAAAATAATCAAATGTTTTCCGTCTCAGAGTAATCTTTCTCTAAAAGCCATTTCTTTACTTTATGTTTACATTCATATCTGTTAAGTGAGTATATGTTACAACTTTTATTTATTTTATTGTACATTTGATTACTAGAAATCTTGTAGCTGCGTTTAGCTAAGGATGTTTGGAATGATATAGTAGGACAAACATCGTAGGCGCGTCGCTTCTTTAATATATTACAGTCAAACCTTAAAGTGGAGTGCTTACGTAGGATAGTTTGTTGTATATACAGTTGTCTTACTGTGAGGACTTGGCAATCTTTATATAAGAGGTGTGTCGGATATCGAAATGTCCTAGAAGTCAAAACTTTGAGCACGGCTCTTTGCGCACGCTCTAATGGAAGAAGGATTGTTTTGTGCGCGCTACCACATACAGTTATGCAGTAAGTCAAAATGGACTGCCCTAAAGCATAGTACACAGTATAGAGTGTATTCTGGTCGGCTGAGTGTCGAAGATTTTTAAAAATGTAAATAAGTTTCCTTGTCCTAGAAGTAAGGGATGCTACATTAATTTTCCAGGTAAGATGGCTATCTATGTGTACTCCAAGGTATTTTACATTTATGGATCTGCTTAATATATGGCAGTCACATGTGGAGCTAGGTGTCAATGTAATACATGAATGCGCTTTTAGTACTAAAGAATCTATTGAAAGTTGATTAAAAGGTTTTAAGGAAAACATTAAATAGGTCGACTTGTTTAGATTAAGGGTCAGTAAATTTCGCGAGAGCCAGGTCATAACTTGTTTAAGGGCGTATTCAGAGTTTAAAAATGCCTCTTCCCAGTTACCTCCGTGAACAACCAAGGCAGTGTCGTCAGCGTATGTGAAAATAGAGCAGTTAGGCATCGAGAGTCTACATAAAGAATTGACGTATATCAGAAAGAGAGTGGGACCTAGAATAGAGCCTTGTGGAACACCATATGTAAGATTTGAGTAGCTGCTAATGTGTGAGCCAATTTTCACACATTGACTACGGTCAGTCAAATAATCTTTAAAAATAGATAGAGCAGTTCCCCGTATCCCTATTCTTTCCATCTTATTCAAGAGAAGCGAAATTGAGACGGTGTCAAACGCTTTCGAAAGGTCAAGAAAAATTCCGAAGCATTTTTCATGGGCATCCATCTTCTCAGTGATATGCTCAACTAAGGAGCTCACGGCGTCTTCCGTGGATTTTCCACGTCGAAAACCGAATTGATTGGGTGCAAGGATATGATGCGTCTCTAAGAAATTAATTAAACGGCTATTAAACTTTCTCCAATAATTTAGACATGGAAGGGAGGACTGAGATTGGCCTGTAATTGTTAACGTTGTCTCCGCTCTTAAAAATAGGGTGGACAATGGCTTTTTTAAATGGGGTGGGAAACGTGCCAGTGGTAATAGAGATATTACAAATGTGTGCTATCAGCGGAGCCAGTTTATAAGAACATTATTTCAGTATCTTTGGAGAAATACCATCCCAGCCAGTAGCAGAGTCAACACGTAATCTATTTATAAGTTTAACTATTTCTAGTTTATCTGTGGGAAGTATAGCAAAAGAATTTGGAACGCCATTTTCAAGGGACGATTGATTTGACAATTGGGAGACGGGTATGAGTTTTTCTGCTAGGTTCTTACCAATACTAGAAAAAAATTGATTTACTTTGTTGACTGATGAATATACATCAGGAGTTATTTTTAGCAATTCCGTAGAGGGGATAGTTGTACGATGAGATTCAGTAATATTTTTGATGATTTTCCAAGTTGCTTTAGGGTCGCGTTTTGCTTTATCAAATTGAGATTTTTCATAAGCATGTTTTAGCCTCTTGAGCAGTTTATTACAAAATTGCAGTATCTCAGATAGGTGACCTTGAGGATATAGTTGGTAGGTTCTTTTTTTAGTTTTTGGAACATGTTATCCCTATTACGAATACAACGTAACAGACCCCGGGTAATCCACGGTTTGAACACTTTGCATTTAGAAGGAACTTTAAGTGTTTTCGAATGTTTTTTTATAATGCAGTCAAGAGTAGAGATTAATAATTCAGTCGACAAATTTGCATCCAATGTATTTGTAACCTTGCTAAAATCGGTGTTTAAGATTTCATCACAAACGGTGACATAATTTATCAATGTACGTGTAGATAAAGTTTTAGAGGACGAACGTTGAATATCAATATGCAGTAAAACAGAATTATTTTCAGTAATTCTAGTGTCAAAAATTAAGGTGGTTGTGTTTAAATTTGCTTTTAAAAGAATGTGATCTAAACAATTGTTTTCGCGAGTGGGGAGAGTGTGCGTAGGTAAAAGCCCGTGAGAGGCTGTAAGATCGAGGTAGACATTTGCCCTCTGATTCTGATGTGTTGGATTGATATCGATGTTCAAGTCACCCATTATAACAATGTGCTTTTGGCTAGAGTTCGTAATAAGTATTGTTAGAAATCAGAAGCAGGTTTAATTTTTAAAAAAATACAATTTATTACTTAAACTAAAAATTACAATTACTTGAACAATTATTGAAAATAAAATGAGACAAATTCTTATCTGAACAAAATTAAACAAATAACAATCTACCACCGCAAGAAAAACAAATGACAGAACCTAGATTATGACCTACGTCTATCTCGCACAACGAATGCAAACCGAATGACACGAGGTGCCTGTATTCAGCTGCTTATAAAACAATAATCATTCTAACCCCACTCTTAACCTAAAAAAAAATGTCTAACACGGCCTTTCCTGACATCCTGACGTCCTCGTCAGGTAAACCAAAAGGCTTCAATTCAGATCAGGCATGTCAAGTCCTCGAGAAGACTAGTTTTCCAGGCGATCTGGTTTTGAGGAGGGCCCCGGTACTGGTTCTGGTGCAGGTATAGACTCGAGCTGGTCTGGTGCAGGCGACTCTGGCTGGGGTGACTGGTCTTCAACCAAACTATCACCGTCATTATCGTCATTGTCTGTTGACAAAGTCAAACCATTACTAAACAGCGAGGGCACCAGCCCATGTTATCTTCACGCTGGTTAATTTTTGTTAGTGCTAAGATAACCAACTAACTATAGGGTTTGAACGTCGGTGTATTGTAACTTAGTTAAAAAAAAAAACTCCAGAACTTGTAAACACTAACGTTCAAACTACTTAGGTACTAAAATAACTAAAAGTAACTATGACTAGCATGCTTATTAAAGAACACTATGAGCGTACATCTCACAGTGACTGATCGGTTTGCAAAGCCGACCAGCTTCCAGAGGTCATGAGTACACTCAATAGATGCACCACACTGACAGAAGGCCAAACAACACTACTATTCCCATGAATAGTAAGCATTATCACAGAGTCCAAAAGGCAGCATTGCCCCAGAACATCTCTTCAAGAGTATCACACAAGTTGGTCAAAGGCACCAGCATCCTTACCCTCGAAGAAACCAGCACACGACTCAGGTGTCCACTCGCCTCCCCAAGGCACCATGTACTGTGCAGCGGCAAAGGTTCTTTTGCCATAGGAACCGGCCACCAGTCGCAACTCGTAGCGCCCATGAGGCAAAACACGAACCACTCGATAGGGCCCGCGCATGCCATGATCAAGCTTTCCCGTGGACTGGGTATACTTAATTACGAAGACCAGATCTCCTTCCTGAAACGCACGAGGGGGACGCCTGTCCCGGTTAACTTGAGCGTCCATAGCCGCTTGGTTTCTAACTAGCCGTTCGGCCGTCCTTTGTCTGACAATCTCTCTTCTCGATTCACGATTTTCTGAGGCAGTACTAAGTGCGACATCTCGCACAAGGACTCGAATTGCTGGTGTCACATTCTCATGGCCAACTAAGAGGTTCAGAGCCGAAGTTTGTGTGGTCTTTTGTTGTGTCAAATTAAGAATTAGTTGAAGACGCCACAACTCCTCAGCCCATTCGGTTTTCTTGTGAGCTACTTCGATCCTTAGCATATTCAAGACAGTGCGAACGTACCGCTCCACTTGTCCATTGGAGCGGTGCATCTCAGGTGTTATATGGTGAAGTGAAATGCCTAGAGATTGCGTCCATGACTTAAAGCTTGCGGACTCGAACATTCGGCCTCTATCGGATATTATCAGACGAGGGGTTTCAGTGCTTCTAAGTCTTGGGAGCGGATAGGCGTAAGTATGCAATATTTACTGAACGCATCAATGACCAGCATCACATGTTTGAAGCCCTTAGATACAGGCAGAGGGCCAAGCGCATCAATATGAAGAGTGTCGAATGGGACATCAGGTTTAGGCCAAGAGAGAATAGGTTGAAGGGGCGCGCGAGGGACTCGTTTATGTGCTAAGCAAGTTACACAATGACGTATGTACTTTTTAACAAATGCCCTAAGTCCGGGAAACCAGAAATGTCTTAGAATTAATTCTAAAGTTTTATCGGTACCTATGTGACTATGTTCATCGTGGAACACACGCAAGAGACTCAGGCGCTGTCCCTTTGGTATATAGCAAAGGAGTCGCGTCTCCTCTCCAACGCGACTGTACTGATAATAGAGCACCTCATTTCGTACCAAATATCGAGAAGCGTCTAATTCTCCTCGCTGCACCGCCTGAATCATGTTGCGTGTTTCCTCGTCTCCGGCTTGAGCGATTTGAGCCCAGTTACGCGGCCTATCAATGTTATTTACAGGATTACGGCTTAGGTAATCCGCATGCGGCAACATGGCGCCTTTTCTATATGAAATGGTGAAATTAAAATCTTGAAGATAAATCCACCATCTTGCCACACGCGGGACCAGGTCTTTTTTATTCTGAGTAGCTTTTAAAGCATTACAATCAGTAATTACAGTAAAATGAGATCCTATTAAATAATGTCTAAAATGTTTTAGAGCCTTTACTACAGCCAGGGTCTCGAGCTCGTACGAATGGTATTTTGGCTCTGCACCCTTGGTCGCCTGGCTGTAGTAAGAGACCACGCGTTTAGTACCGTCCTTACGCACTTGTAACAGAACGGCACCGTAGCCCAAGCTGCTTGCGTCAGTGTGCACTTCAGTGGCCAAACTTGGATCGAATATGGCTAATACAGGTGCACTGGTCAAACAAACAATAATTTCTTGTCTGACGCGCTCTTGCTCTGATCCCCAAGAAAACGAAACATCCTTCCGAGTTAAACGTGCTATGCAAGCCATTCTGTTCGAGTAATTGGGGATATATTTGCGAAAGTACCCTGCCAATCCCAAAAATTGACGGACTTGTTTTACGCCTTGTGGAGGACCAGAGTTCACAAGGGCCTTGACTTTACTAGGTGAGGGTCGCACCTCCCCGTTAGATATCACACGTCCCAAGTACTCGATTTCGATACACAAGAACGAACACTTTTTAAGATTGATTGAGAAACCAGCTGCGGTTAAAGTGGCTAGAACCTCTTTCAAGGTTTGAAGTCCATCATCAATAGTGTCTGAAAGTATTAGACAGTCGTCTACATATACCAAAACCTTTCCGGATTCTATAAAACTGCGCAAGGTGGAAGCGATTATGCGTTGATACACTATTGGTGCGTTGGTGAGACCGTAGGGCATTTTTAAGTATTCGTAATGCCCCTCGGGCGTCACGAAACCGGTGTAGGGAACGGATTCATCATCAAGTCGGATTTGATGGAACCCCGTAGTCATATCAAGACCAGTGAAAAAGCGACACTTACCCAAGCGATCGATGTGGTCATCGATTAAAGGTAATGGGTAGCGATCTTTGACCGTTATCTTATTGAGAGCTCGAAAGTCCACGCACATGCGGTCGGAGCCGTCCTTCTTTTTCACCAACAGAATAGGGCTGGAATAAGAAGACTCCGACTCGCGAATAATGCCCTTGGACATAAGGTCCCGGATGATGTCGCGGACTTTCGATTTCTCATCGTACGACATTTTGTAAGGTCGATAGTTCACTGGAACATTGCTATTGAGTTGAATGCGCATGCACCCAGTTGTAACAGTAGACGTCGCAGTGCCCGATATCATGTGCTCCGAGTATTCGTCTAAAATTCTTTTTAGTTTAACTAAATTGTCACCAGTTAATGGGGTATTAATAATTGACTGTGCGTTCGGCTCCACACTAGACACTAGTACTAGACTAGAATTTCGTACAATACGTTGTGTATTTTTGGTACGAATGTAAGTAACACCGTCCCTATTAAGCACGTCTGTGCCTATTATGATAGGTGCATTCATGCACTCACTCGGCACAATTAACAAATCTACCTCCAACGAGATGCCTTCCAACTCAATCATTAATGTTACATACGAATCTATTTGGGTAATTGACTCGCCTACGCCCTTTATTTCGCGACTTGTGGGTTTCTTAGCACATGTAAAATACTTAACCACCGAAGAAGATATCAAAGATACGCCTATAGCGCCACTGTCAATTAAAAGATCGATCGGAATACCTTGGATAACTCCTACGACAATATCATTACGTTGCGAGCTAACCGCACAGAAATTTACGTTACTTTTATTACGCTGCTGATCAATACGTTGTTTCGCAAAACACGACATAATATCATGACCAGACTTTTTGCAGTAAGAGCAAACAAACGAAGAATTAGGCTGTTTTTCATTTGGCTTTGGATCCGAATTAGTAGCTTTGAAAGTAGAGAGCTTTGCCTGCTTAGGGCATGTAGCCTGCTTATGACCAGTATCACCACACCCAAAACATTTGGCTAGACCTATTGGGCGTTTCCTGAAACCCTGTGATTTACTGTTACCACTGTTATTAACCTGGACATTCGAGCGAAGAGTTGAGGCCGTGATTTTTGATGGCTTTACAAAAGAGGATAAATAATTCACTAGCTCAGAGGGTTTCAAGTTTGCATTGGTCGCAGTCGCTTTTACGTGCGGGTCAACAATGCCTCTCAAAACAATTTCCGTGGTTAAATCGTCACTGAGACCCTTAACAATGCGTAATCTTAGCAGGGATTTTCGCGCATACTCGGCGTATGTTTGGTATTTATCAGAGTTAGAGGACATGACTTCGTACAAAATTCCCGCCGAATCAATTTTCTTTACACATAAAGGTTTAAAATCTAATTTAAAATTACTCCACGTACGATCATTACACACCCACTCATTGAGCCACGACCTGGCGTCTCCCTTCAGACAATTACCTATCCTAGAAAGGCATTCAAGGTCGTCCCACTTGTTAACTAACTTGGCCCTGTCAACCTCTTGGAACCAAGAATCTACGTCGTGAATGTTGGGGTCGAAGTTCGAGACATAATAATGATGGGTACTTACAGATTTCAGCGACTGAATTGCCTCCACAATTTGCTCTGTACCTTGTCCAACTGAAGTCGGTCCTACCGAAGCTGGCACTCGAGAACTCTGTTCCAGCGCTTCCAGTCGCGCCAGTACAGCAATCCAGGATTCGCAATTGCTCGGCGGCGGGGCCACATGCGACAGCGGCGGCGTACACGCAGCGCGCGACGCCTGCTTCCCATGCGGTACGAGACCATGCCCGCAGTCCCGTCCACTGGATCGCCTAATGTGCGGCGAGCGCCCGCGCGAATTGCTGCGAGAGTGGCATCCTCGCGTGCGCCGATCCCGCGAACGTTGGAGGCGCGGAGTGCATGTGCGCAAATCATCACGACAAAGCCGTGATCGAATACACGAATCACTTCGTGAACGACTATTCCGTATACGACGGTGGATACGCAAATGTCTATCGCGAGACACGCGTGAACGGCGGTGAGAAGACCGGGAACGATTTCGTTTATCCATTGTCAAATTATGAATCACGAAAAAAAAATATGAAAACTTACACAAAACTTAACATAAGGAAACAACAGCAAAAAAGGGTATGCTAAACCGCAAAATAAAACAACTACTTTGCAATTACAATAAAACTGTTCAAATCAAGTCAGGATATTAGTAGGAATGAATCTTTTATCTCACTTCTGATGTTAGAAATCAGAAGCAGGTTTAATTTTTAAAAAAATACAATTTATTACTTAAACTAAAAATTACAATTACTTGAACAATTATTGAAAATAAAATGAGACAAAGTCTTATCTGAACAAAATTAAACAAATAACAATCTACCACCGCAAGAAAAACAAATGACAGAACCTAGATTATGACCTACGTCTATCTCGCACAACGAATGCAAACCGAATGACACGAGGTGCCTGTATTCAGCTGCTTATATAACAATAATCATTCTAACCCCACTCTTAACCTAAAAAAAAAATGTCTAAAAGTATATTATCGAGGGAGTTAAAAAAGTTATCCAAATCATAGAAAGAGGGTGAACGATATAATGCTATAACAGTGATATTAAAATAGTTAATTTTACAAATTAAGCAATTAGCGTCTACAAATTGGGTTCGGTTACCAAATGTGACAGATTCGATTTTATATATAATGTACCCCGTCATTTTGATTATTGTTATTCTTAGTAGAATATGAAGTGTATCCATCAAGAACTGGTACATTGGAGTTATCATGTAGCCAACATTCTGATAATATCAGAACATCTGGGGTAATCCATATATTTATTAAAAATACTCTAAGTTCATCGAAGTTCCGATTTATACTACGTATATTTACATGTAGAAAAGTGAGGGATTTACTAGTATGTTTGAGGTGTTTCGTACAATCATCTGGTTTGCAAACGGTAGATTGACAAGTTCTTATTAAATCAAGTACGTCCGTTATAGAATTTAAATCAAGCATGTTAGAAACAGAAAAAACAACATAATTAATAGTCGCCAATAAGGACAAAAGGTACAAAGAGAACACTATTTCTTTGCGTGTTTTAGGGGCTATAGTATGAAAAGGTAAGTTTACCAATATATTTATGGAAAAATAGATGATCAAAGAATAAAGTAATTTGCGACGGAATAAACTATAAAAAGAGAAGAGTGTACAATCGTGCGTGTACTTTAAAATGTGTGTGTAGTGTAATTGTGTTAATGTGTAATTTGCAATGTAAACTGTGAGGTAATGAAAGCCTTTATCTTTGGGCGTGAAATAATAGTTTAAATTAGAAAAGAAAACAATTAGAATAAAATGTACGAACAAATGAACTGCCTCAGTTTTCTGCTGGTAGCAATTGTTTGAGACTTGAAATCGAAGGAATATAAATGTATTTTGATCTTTCGTTTTCACGAAGAAAAATTTTTGAGTTTTGTACCCAGCAAAATTTATAATTGTGAGCTTTTGCAAACTTGGCAAAGCTGGGAGGTGTACTGCTATAAAAATAGGAGTTGTTTGCACATTCAGTTGAATATGAGTGGTGTTTAATTTGTCAGAAATTGGTAGACTCTTGTTGAATTTGCGCGAACATTCGATCACTTTCATTTTATTAAAAACAGCTTGGAATTCTGCAACTATAGGTCTGTAATCTTCTTTTTTCCAGGCAGACGATAAACGTCACGAAGGTCGGTTTGGCTTATAGCAGATTGTACGATGTTGCATGTTTTTAGAAATATTGAAGTTAGGTCTTCCGTGGATTCTTTTTCTCCGACAGGAACATTCCTTATTTCGATGGTGGCAGAGCGGGACGTATGCTGAAGATCGTTCACTTTCTTCTCAAGTTCGAGAATGTACAGGCGTTGATCACTCCGCTCTTTTTCCATTTTTTCGATCGTTGTCCTCATGCTTTCATATTCTTTATTAATGTATTCAATCGCCGTCTCAATTTCCAGATTAGAATTTTGGATTTTACTATTTTGTAGTTTGACTTCTGATATGTCAGATGTAAGCTTTTTCAAAATTAAGTCTTGTTCAGATTTCCAAGAAGTAAGCATAGACATTATGCGATCTTCAAAAGACTGAGGGTCGCTTTCTACAGTAGAGACACAAGCTTGGGCGCGTTTTCCTCTCGTCGTCATTTGGGAAGTGGTTTTGTTTGCAGGCAAGTTAACCTCTAGTCCTGAGGTCGGTGAACGTTGGACTTTGGGCATCTTAGTGATGTTGGTTAAGTAGCAGCAAATTTTGGACTTCAATATTGTTGGCGAGGAGCCGCAGGGACAAACAAATAAAAACAGGGTTTAAGATTAACACGGACATGTATTATCAACAGCAATCAGTTACAACTAACTTATAATAGACAAGTGACGCGAGCGCAGCCAAACTACCTGCATATAACTGATATCGAGTGACGTCGTCGCTGGGTCACACACGTACAGGCACACTCTCGCAACTTCGTATACCAACACCTCCCCTCGAAGTTGAGAGCTACTCAAATACTTATATACTAATTATCATTCATAATGCCTAAGTTACGTACACATTCACAATGCTTTGAGGCACACAGACCTTTGGTCAAAACATCGGCTGGCATCATATCTGTACACAAGTACTTAAGATCTATTACATTTTGTTCGCACATATCTCGAATAAAATGGTGCCTAACATGTATGTGTTTTGTCCGCGAGTGATAACTCTTATTTTGAGCTAATTTAATCGCGCCCTGACTGTCGCTGAACAAAGACACACAATCACACAACATACCGACATTGTTCAATACATCTCGCAAATACACTGCTTCTTTCGTAGCCCGAGTACATGGCAATATCCGAATATTGCCATGTACTCGGCTTCCGTACTGGAAAGTGCCACAGTTCGCTGTTTTCACATAATCGAACGTGATAAAGATTTCCAACACGATTGGCACGCATATGAACTTTATTGTTTTTATCGATTACCTCCGCTCCATTGTTTTTGAAGTGAACTTCGAAACCGTGGTCAGTGATCTTCGCAACGGATAACAAATTGGTACGTAAATCTGATACATAATGTACCTTCTGTAGGTCAATTCGGCGCTCTTCGCTTCCTGTATCCACCATGAAACTCACGTGACCTGTTCCTGTTATGCGCGTGACCTCATTATTTGCCAAGTTCAACTCACTTTCCGTACGAGTAAAACCTTTAATAATGTTCTTGTCATAACACATGTGTCCAGTGCACCCACTATCAATGCACCATACAGAACCTCTATCCTGGTTGCCCAGCATTACGTCTTCCGTAACTCTTAACATAGTTGAGTAGCTGCTGGTTTGTTTATTTTCTGGCACATGTTTATTCTTTTCGAATTTAGTTCTACATTCTTTTGCTATATGTCCTTGACGTCCGCATCGAAAACATTTCCTGAATTTCTGACTTTGATTTGTAAAACTTTCCTTCTTGTGAGCTTGTTGATTTTTCTTCTTCATATACATCGCACCTTGCAAGTTTGCGTCTTTCGATTGGCGGCCCTCATAGTCTTCAATGATTTTAACCTTCAGCACGTCCGTGGAGGGTAAATCGTCACGAGATTCCATAGCTGTTCGAAACATGGAAAAAGATTCCGGCAAACTGTATAGCAATAATATGGCAAGTAGTTCGTCTATAACTACTAAGCCGATTTCTTTGACCTTCTTTACGGCATCAAAAAAATCTGCGATGTGTTTGCGCAGGTCACCATCTTCCTGCATGCGTGTCAACACGAGTCTCTTCAATAACGACGCTTTCCGCGCAGGCCCACTTGATTCGTACAAAGTCCTGAGTTTGTCCCAAATCGCTTTCGAACTTTCCAAGCCATCTAATGCTATTAATTCGGTAGGACTCACAGCTAATAAAATGTCCGATTATTTTTTTCCATCCATCCGAATCCAACCCGAATATTTAGGGTCGGAACGTAACGGTCGCGGTAATTTACCGGAGACATAATCCCACAAGTCATTCTTCTTCAGAATAGCCCGCATATGTATCTTAGTATCATAATTATCGCCCGTAAGCTGATCAATCTTTATAGTAGCTGCCATGGTTTATTTTGTTCGATAGTATTGTATTAACAAAACGGTAATCACCACACTGTATAAGTTCGAACGTAAAAAACATCTGTCCACGCGATAACACTAGATATAATTATTTTATTCACGCTTGTTTACGAAAGATTCACTGTTTATGCGATTAATGTCTATTACCGGCACGTCTACCTGGGCCCATAACCTTTTCCTATATAGTGTATTATCTATGCATAACCTGTTGGCGAGGAGCCGCAGGGACAAACAAATAAAAACAGGGTTTAAGATTAACACGGACATGTATTATCAACAGCAATCAGTTACAACTAACTTATAATAGACAAGTGACGCGAGCGCAGCCAAACTACCTGCATATAACTGATATCGAGTGATGTCGTCGCTGGGTCACACACGTACTAGGCACACTCTCGCAACTTCGTATACCAACAAATATAATATAAGCAAGCTCTATTTTATTGTAACATGCAGTGCACCACACAATTAAATTCGAAAAGCAGTACACACATTCCCTTGTTAGTGTGCGAAACGGGGTGTAGGTACACATTAGAGTTACCTGTGTGTAACATAGCGTGAGTTATGTATGTGTGAGTTATGAATGTGATGAGTGCGCATTACACAAAGTAACGCGGCTGCGCCCGCGGTTGGTTTAATGTACGGAGTCAGTCGTGAATAAACGTAATAACGTGTCACACATGTTTAACTAAACCTCATCCTTGACCTAGTCCATAAAAGTCCTAAAGTGGTGACCCCGACTCGAACAGGCGCGCGTATAAGTTTGGAAGATGAATCCCCAAAACCCGCAACAAAGTGCGTTTTTGCCCACGGTCGCTCGGGACGAAAAAAGCGACATGCGGGAAAAAGATGACGCAACACTGGCGACGATCACCGTCACATCTAGAGTTCCGGAATTTTGGACAGACCAACCACGACTCTGGTTCGTCCAATTTGAGGCAGCGGTACAGAACCAAAGGCTGAGTGATGCAGCAAAAAACAATTTGGTTATCACCAAATTAAGTAAGACTGCAATACAGCAAGTAAGTGACCTCATTCTGTCTCCACCAGAGACAAGGAAATACGAAACGCTGAAAGATCGCCTACTTCAAGTGTATGAAGAGTCCGAGACGCGACAGTTCCAGAAACTACTGGAGGAAATGGAACTTGGGAGCCAAAAACCGTCCCAACTACTACGAATGAGAGAATTGGCGCGCGGGAAAATACCAGACCCGACTCTTCAAATAATGTGGAACAGGCATCTTCCGTCAGCGGTGCAAGCGGTACTAGCGGTGACGGACATAAGTAAATTAGAAAATCTTGCTGTAGTGACCGATAAGGTGATGGAGGCGTCCAGACCAGTCGAAGTTGCAGCGATTACAACTCATGCAACATCCATAACACCTAATATAAATAGGGATTTAATAGTGGCATTAGAACTCTCATAGAACAGAGTGAATCAATTCGATCAAGCGAGTTATTGTGTGTACCGGCTTAACAAACACTAGCTGAAATAATGAAGGCGAGTAAAGAGTGGCAACCTCGAGTAGGGGTCGATGAATGGACCAAAGTACAGAGAAAGAAATGTTCTAAGTATAGACATATTGGTCAAAGAGGTAAAGCCAAGAGTGAGACTGAAGATAATTTTAGGGCAGTTGAAATTAAAGTGCCAATCTACATTTCAAATGTATCTAAAGAAACGAAGATGGAAGATATCGATGGCTCCAATGAACACTCCTCTAACTCAAAATTCATAGGTTTACAGGAGGAGCATTTGAAAGAAAAGAGTTGATAAAATCTTTACTATTGTAGATATAATTATGAGTTTTTTTGTGTGAATAGCTGATTTACTGTTGCTTTAAACCCCATTAATAATATTTTGTACATCTTTCTGGTTTTAATGTTAGCTCTACTTAGCGGAATGTAACAGAAAAAACTCTTATTCAAAATTAGGATACACTCCGCTAACTCACAGTTAGTGGAGTATATGAGGGAACACTCAAGAATACACAACTTTAAATTAAATCCGTGTCAGAACTAAAACACATATTACTTACGTTAAAAATCAATTTTGTAAGTATTTTACAGTATCATAACCATTATTTTCTTATAATAAGACCTATTCTATCAACTTATAAAAGTTGGCGTTGTATAGTTATAATAATAAGAAAATCTTCGGCCGTGATACAAACCGCTATCAATAATATAGCGTAATGTTACTCAAAATGTGTATGGACTTGGCGGTTTGTATTAGTAAATATTCAAGAAAATCGTAGGATTGCACCCTAGTTGGTTTTAGCTTTTTAAATAATAAGGAGTATCTATTGAAATAAAACTATTTTATACGGATTTTATCGCGATTTGGTTTAATTTTTTTAATTTTTTAACTTCCCGACGTTTCTATTACTTTACAGCTTTCGTGGTCACGACTCACGGGCGGACTCAAAAATTTTTAAAATATAAAGTATAAAATAGTTTATTTCAATGTGTAACATTCGCGTAAATCTAAGAAACCATTAAGGAGTATCTATTTGGTATAATATAGCCAAAAACGTTGTTAAAATTTTATTTTATGTAGGAGGGAAGTATAATTCGGAACAAAGTTTAGATTTAAACAGAATATTTATTTATTTTTATTATAAATCTTCAAAATGTCTTAATAACACAGCACTCTTGTGGTACGAATAAAACTATAATTTTAACTTAAAAACTTGTAGGAAATAATATTCTTACATAATAAATCACAGTAATATGTTCGCAGGAATTTTTAAAGAGATGGTGAGATCAAGCAATGGCATGTATTGACAATATTTTGAAATATTAATGTTTATAATATTTTTTCAAAAATTATAATCATAAACAAAAGATAATAAATGTAATATTATCAAAATTTAAGAAAACAAAAATGATTTGAATTTTGCTAATCAATTTTCTTCATAATTATTATTCGTTTCGGGTTCTCCTGTCACTGAAAAATTCTTATAAAAATTGTGATATTTTTTAAGGACTATGCTATTAATACAAAAATAAACTAAGTCCTTGTACTTAGCTCTGCTAATTGCCAAAACGTTTTCATATGTCTTTTGTGGCAAAGCCTCCACACGAGGCTGTCTAGTACCCATTTTTTTGAAGCATTGAATTTGTTTACAACAATGGCGTTTTTGAAGTTGAGAATTACATCTTGTTTCATCTCTATAACAGTGCAAGGCTTTCCGTGTACATATATATATATACAGGGTATATCAAGACCGCGACCGAAAACAAAGCCAGGTAGTAGTTTTAGCGGCTACAGACACAATGCAAATAAAAATTTTGCAAAATAAGCGACGGATTTTTTTTTAAATTTTTTTAAAAATCATCGTTTTTGAGGGGTAAAAACCTAGTTTTTGCAAAAATAGTAATTTAAACCCTTACGTACCATTGCGTGTTTAAAAATTAAGCGATGTACGTCATTATTTTAGAAAAACTATGTTTAATCACTCAAATACGACGATATGTAAAAAATAACAAAAAAAAAATTGACGATTTTTTTTGTAAAATTTTTACTTGCATTGTGTTTGATATCACTAATACTACCTCCTGGCTTCGTTTTCGGTCGCGGTCTTGATATACCCTGTATAATTATTATCGTAAAGTTTTCATCTGTTTTACATTAATTCACACTGCTTATAGGTTTATTTATGCAGGTTAATCTTTAGCGTAGGAATTTCTTTACAGTAACTAAGCTGTTTATAATATTAAGTTTTATTTTGTTTAGGACTTGGCACCGTAAACCTATGAATAGGTAGCACATACAAATAATTGTATTTTATTGATATGAAAGCTATAGGTTTGCATAAGAGGTGTATTAAATTAAATCTTTATTAAGTTGTTTTATACTTTTCAGTACTTGAAGTCGGTTTTTTATATGTAGTTTTTTTGTTTTTTTTTTTTTTAGTGTCTGTAAGCTAAACTTAATTTCCGTTAGCAACGCTCATAAGAGCATAACGTCTACAATAACTTAAAACCGTACACAAACTTAAATTATATCGTCCACGTAAACAAATATGTACATTAAAATAAATGTTCTTACAGATGAAAAAAAATCACTGAAATCGGTTCAATGCTACGGAAGATATTAAGTATTTACATTTTCTCACCCCCCTCTTAACCCCTACTCCTTTTTCTCTACCTCACTTTAACTTGACTTTAATACTGAACCTATTGCAAAAAGAACCATTTTTATGGGACCAAATGACAGCTATTTTGCAACCAACTAAAGAAGAATTACGTAAATCGGATCATAAATCTCAGCGTAATCGCTGTACATACATAAAAAATCCCAACGAATTGATAGCCTTCTCTTGAAGTCGGTTAAAAAGTGATCGCAAACGGGCAATACACCGCCAACTGTCAAAAAGAGTAAATATTAACAAATGACTTTCCGCCAATTCTAGATGGCGGCATGTTCCACGCAGGCTGCCCGCCGCGCGCGCCGTAAAAACTCCGCTATATTAACATGGCGGTATGTTTATCGCACGATTGCCAAAAGTACATATAGTTAGCGTTATGTAAACCTGAAAACTTCTTTATTTTTCACAATATTTTTCTAAATTTTGGTGGGCGTAATACTTACTAAATAGTAAAGCAATTTACGTGAAAAACGAAAATTTCAAAATTTTGAGTTAGCGGAGTGTTCATTGGAGCCATCGATATTATTACTTATTTAAAAGTAAAACAAATGAAAATGTACATGTAGTGAAATTTAATATGAAGATTGAGAAAAGTTATAATTCTTATAAATCTTATAAAGAAACGTATAGTTTCTAAGTTTAATTTAGGATTATATCTCAAGGAGTCATTTTGGCCAAATGGGATATCTTTTAGACGTTTTGTTAATTTTAAAAACAAAACAGAAAAATCTGAATCTATTGAGCCAGCTGCAACTGTATGTTAATATAGTTTTTGAAAGTATAATCTATATAACAATAATTATGAGTACGAAATATAAATTTGTGAGTTTTAACTGCAGATCTGCTAAGAGATCCAAAGAAGATATTAGAAGATTGTGTACAACTTGTGATATAATAGCACTACAAGAGACTTGGCTACTCCCATTTGATATTCCGATGTTGGGTACTATCCACAAGGATTTTGAGTATACAGGTAAATCAGCAGTGGATCTATCTACCGGGCTTTTACAAGGAAGACCATATGGTGGTGTAGCAATCATGTGGCGGAAAAGTGCGTTTCGGATGGTAATCAATGTGGACTGTTTAAATAAAAGACTTACTGCCATTAAGCTCACACTAAACGAACGTTCAATATTAGTTTTTTGTGTATACATGCCTATCGATTGTCCAGAAAATTTGCCTGATTTTACTAATTGCTTAAGTGAGATTAGTGCCATTGTAGAAAATATTGACGTGGAATCGATTTATATATTAGGTGATTTTAACGCTCATCCCAATGAGCCTTTTGCAATTGAATTGCTTGACTATTGTCGTGAGCAAAATTTGTTGTGCGCAGACCTAAATATATTAGGTTCAGACTCTAGTGTTCATACTTATATTAGTGAAGCACATGGCTCTAGGAGATGGTTAGACCATTGTGTGGTATCTCAATCAGCTTGGTATACAATTACAAATATTTACATTGAATATGATATTTTTTGGTCTGACCACTACCCGATTGTTATGGAATGTGATTTAAGCTATGTTAGATGTAAGTATGCGCCCATTCAAAGTATGAATAATCGAGTTCTTTGGGGCACTAGAGACTCGGTTCAGATAAACAAATATTCAGAGGCCTGTAACAAAAGACTAAGAATGATTGATTTTCCTTATGAGTGTTCTAATTGTTGTGATACTCATTATTGTGATAATAAAAGCCATTGTAATATTATTAAAAATATGTATAAAAATATTATTGACATTTTAACAGATGCAGCTGTTCAAAGCAACTCTAAACAGCACTTGCGTAAGGGACCACAGCGATGTATAACTGGTTGGAATAAACATGTACGTAATGCTCACTGGGAGGCTAGGCAAAAGTACTCAGTATGGAGTTTTTATAATAAACCACAAACTGGTAAGATATATGATGAAATGGTTGAGTCACGTAAAATATTTAAAAGTAGACTTAAATGGTGCCTAAACCACCAAGATCAGGTGCGTTTGGACATACTGGCAACCCACCATTCGAAAAACGATTTTAGACAATTTTGGAAGTCAACCAATAGCTTAAACATTAAACCTGGTCGACCCGTGAGCGTATCGAATAAAACAGACCCGAAAGATATTGCAAATTTGTTTAAGAAGCAGTTTAGGGTCAAGTCTCCGCAGGGTCCCTTGCGCATGATGCTCAATTCTGAGACACATCATGAAACTGCACCTATGCGCTTCTCTACAAAACAGGTTACAGATGTAATACGAAGTATGAATGGGGGCAAGTCGCCGGGGCATGATGGTCTCAGCATTGAGCATCTAAAATATGCTGGAGCTCATTTGCCAAGAGTTTTGTCCTTATTTAATTCCTTATGTCTAAGTCATGCATATTTACCGCCTGATTTAATGAAGACTGTTGTTGTACCAGTAGTGAAAAATAAGACTGGGGATATTGCGGACCCAACAAACTACCGACCTATTTCGTTGGCAACAACAGTAGCAAAGGTGCTGGACAGCCTGCTTGAGTCCCAACTCAAGAAACATATTCATGTGCATTACGCCCAGTTTGGGTTCCGTCCTGGACTGTACACAGAAACAGCAATATTGGGACTCAAGCATACAGTTCAATACTATACGAGCAGACAAACACCTGTATATGCGTGTTTCCTTGATCTCTCCAAGGCGTTTGACCTTGTGTCATATGAGAAACTTTGGAAGAAGTTAAAGGATGTGGGCCTCCCCATTGAACTGTTACGTGTTTTTCAGTGCTGGTACAACAACCAAGTCAACTATGTACGTTGGGGAGAAGTGCTATCAGATGAGTATGGCTTGGAGTGCGGAGTAAGACAGGGAGGGTTAACCTCGCCTATGCTTTTCAACCTATACATGAATGATCTGATAGTAGGACTCAGTAATAGCCATGTCGGATGCTACATTGACGGTGTTTCTGTAAACAACATCAGCTATAAATAAATAAATAAAAATAAATACACCCAACAGTCACATACATAGTCCTGACCCCACACTAAGATCGAGTCTTGTGTCGTGGGTATCAGAAGCTACGAGAGACTTTTCGGTCTCACAAACACCCAGACCCGAAACAAATACCTGTGGATCACACAAATATTTGTTTCGGTGCGGGGATCGAACCCGCGGCCTCTCGTTTCACAGGCGGCGTCAAACCAACTGCGCCACGGAGGCTGTCAGCTATGCAGATGACATGGTGTTGCTGGCACCGTCAGTGGGAGCGCTTAGGCAGCTTATTTGTTTATGTGAAAAGTACACGGCCAGCCATGGGTTGGTATATAATGTAAATAAAAGCGAATATATGGTCATTAAGGCTCAAGGAGCATGTCCGGAATCGATCCCTCCGATAAAATTAAATGGAGCTCTTCTTAAAAGAGTCCACAATTTTAAATATTTGGGACATTATGTTACCGACGACCTTAAGGACAATATAGATGTAGAAAGAGAACGTAGGGCATTGGCAGTCAGATGTAACATGCTGGCTCGCAGGTTTGCGCGTTGTAGTGAAGAGGTGAAGGTAACGCTTTTCAAAGCTTTTTGCCAATCCTTCTACACGTGCAGTCTGTGGAGTAACTGTGCAAAAAGGGTGCTCGATGTTATACGTGTCCAATATAATAACGGGTTCAGGATGTTATTGGGCTTGTCTCGGTTCTGTAGTGCCTCTAATATGTTTGCGCTAGCACACACGGATGACTTTTACGCTATCATCCGCAAAAGAACTGCCTCTCTATTAGGCAGAATAAGGACAAGTGACAATGACATCCTGAAAATGATAGCAGACAGCTTTGATGCTCCTTTTGTTAAACATTCAATGCATACCTTAATCAGGAAGAATTTTTATAGCTTGTGAATGTATTCTACTAATATAGTATAAATAAATCTTTTGTAAGTACTAACACAATTATATTTGGATCTTTGTTATCTGAATAAAGAAATTTATTTATTATTTATTTATTATTATTAGAAAAATTGAGTGTTGAGGTTGCGGAATTACGCCACTCACGACACCAAACAAGAGACCGCGGAGGACCAAGACGATTTATGCGTTCAAGGTCAAGGACGAAGGATACCAGCAAGACACGGAAGGACCAAGATTGGCTATGTTACTACCACCATAGGTATGGAGCCAAGGCCACCATGTCTCTCTTCTTCAGCTTATTCCCTTCCAGGATTCCACCTCATCAGAAATGATCGTACGGCACGTGGTGGTGGTGGTGTTGCCATTTATCTACGTTCTCAGTTCCGATATTCGATTGTAAGTGCATCCCCACAACCCCCACCGCTTAATGCTGGTGAACATCTTTTCTTGGAGGTGGAATTCTCACTTAAAAAACTCTTACTCGGTGTATACTACTGTCCTTCTCTTCGCGTTGACTTCTTTTCTTCTTTCGAAATTATTCTTGAAAATCTTGTCCCATTGTACAGTCAAACTATAATCATGGGTGATTTCAATACCTCTCTCCTCAAGAACGATCGTCGTTCTACCTCCTTGCTTAATACTATCCAATCCTGCAACCTTTCTATTCTTCCTCTCTCAGCCACTCACCATTCCCCTAATAACACTCCTTCTCTTCTTGACCTCATTATTGTTTCCTCTCCAACCTTAGATGCTAAACATGGGCAATGTTCCGCCGACGCCTTTTCCTGCCATGATCTGTTATACCTTTCCTATTGTGTCCGTCCTCCTAAATCATTACCTAAAGTCCTCATGCAACGGAATTTTTGGGGTATGAATCTTGATGATCTTCGTAGGGATGCCCACGGCATTGACTGGAGCTCGATTCTTATTTCAGATTGTGTTGAAACTAAGCTGCATACTTTCAACCTAAAGTTGACCGACCTTTTTGACAAACATGCGCCTGTAAGTCCTATTAAAATTAAGCACCTACCCTCACCATGGCTCACTGCTGATATTAAAGCATTGCTATGTAAAAAAGCGTCGGCCAAGAGCAAATATAATCGTCGTCCGATTGAGTCGAACTGGCTGAAGTATGTAGCTATCCGGAATCACTGCAGTAAGGTGTGTAGGAATGCTCAACGCCGATACATTCACAATTCAGTCGATAATAGTGATCCAGCCAAAGTCTGGAAATTTTTAAAAACACTGGGAGTGGGTAAATCACCACAAGATTCTATTCCCAAATCTATTGATTTAAATTCTTTAAACATTCATTTCTCTTCTCCATCCTACTTTGATAGGATGACTAAAGTTAACACCATTAAGCATCTTTCCACCCTTAAAACTCCCGTTTGTTCTACCTTTGTCTTTAAACAATTTGCCACTTGTGATGTTACGAAAACCATTACTCTTATGTCATCTAACGCAACGGGTAGCGACTTTGTTAGTCGTAACATGATTCTCCCTGTCTTAGACGAAACCCTTCCTATCATTTCCCACATTTTAAACCACTCCATCTCTACTGGGATCTTTCCTACTGCTTGGAAAGAAGCCCATATTATTCCCATTCCCAAAAAATCCAATGCTTCTCTACTTTCCGAATTTCGTCCTATTTCCATACTTCCTTTCCTTTCCAAAGTCCTAGAACGTTTAATCTATACCCAACTTAATGATTTCCTTTCCAAGAATAATCTCTTAAATCCTCTTCAATCTGGGTTTCGTCCGGGGCATAGTACGACCACCACTTTGACCCATATCACAGATGGTTTCAGATCCGGCATGGAGGACGGCAAGCTGACGGTCTTAGCTTTGCTAGACTTCAGCAATGCCTTTAACACTGTGGACTATGACATTTTACTTGCCATGCTACGTTCTCTTAACATATCTCCAATGGCTGTTGATTGGTTTCGTAGTTACCTGTATGGACGCCAGCAACGCATCCGTGTGGAGGAAACCTTTTCCTCCTGGTGCCCCGTATCTGCTGGCGTAACTCAGGGCGGCGTGCTATCTCCTCTTCTCTTTGCTATATTTATTAATTCTATAATCAACCTTTTACGTTCCTCCTACCACCTCTACGCTGATGATCTCCAGATCTATACTCAAGCACTCTTAAACCAGATTTTCGGTGCGATCGCTACTATTAATACAGACATTCAGCACATCTGTAATTGGAGCAGCGCTCATGGTTTGAAGATCAACCCATTGAAAACCCAGGTCATTGTTGTTGGCAGTCCCAGGATGATCGCGAAGCTGGATTGGACTCAACTTCCCAGTGTTTATTGTGATGGTATAACCATCCTTTATAGTGAAACCGTCCGCAATCTGGGTCTACTTATTGATAAATCCTTTACTTGGGGTCCCCAGCTTCGTGAAATAAGCCGTAAGCTGTTCGTTTCAGCAAGACCCCTGCGAAGGTTACGCAACTTTCTACCCGTTACCACGAAGATTTCGCTTGCGCAAACCCTCCTTCTCCCCACCCTTGATTATGATGATGTCAGCTATCTTGATCTCACCGAAGACCAACTTAATAAACTTGAGCGACTTCAAAATTTCTGCATAAGATTCATATTTGGTTTACGCAAATATGATCATGTTTCCGAATTTAGAGCTAAGCTCAAATGGTTACCTATACGACTTCGTCGGAATGCTCACATTCTTTCTCTTCTTTACAATATTTTATTTAATCCTCTTACCTCTTCTTATCTTAAAGAACGATTTATTTTTCTTCATGACTCACATTCGAGATCCTTGAGGTCGTCTGAGAATCTTAATCTGCGAATGCCTGTGCACACCACGACATTTATGGACAAGTCATTTACTGTCAAAGCAGTTTGATTGTGGAACGCGCTTCCTACTGTGGTGAGACAGGCGCAAACACTGTCTTCGTTCAAGAGGCTTACTAAAGAACACTACCTCTCTCTTTAAACTGATTTTATTATTATTTCCTACATTTGAATTCTCTTTACTTTTTGTATATAAATTTATATATGTATGTATGTATGTATGTCTATTTATTATGTATTTATTTTATTTGTTATAATAATAATAATAATAATAATAATAACACTTTATTATTACACCACACAACATAAAATACAAAAAAAAAGAAACATATATACATTTGGTGAAACAATTGGCTTCCTTATCGCTAAAAGCGATCTCTTCCAGACAACCATTCGACAAGGTTTTAATGAGGACACATTGGCGGTGCCTTTTATTTAAAATAAACTTACATAAACAATACATAGATAAATATTCCTAAGTTTATATATAAAATAAATTCAGCATACAATAAACTTATATATTACAATACATAACAAATACATACATACATATACATGATTGTGTATGGATATTATACTATTGCGAGAGATAGTAACCCTTTACCCGTAGTTTAAAGGTTTCCAGAGAGGACGAACGTTTTATAGAGAGAGGCAAGGCGTTCCCCAGCCGTACTGCTTCTACCGTAAAAGAGCGGTCATAAAAAGACGTCCTATGTACTGGAAACTCTAACATAAGATTGTCTGACGACCGAAGAAAATGTGAATTAGCAGTATGCAAGAAACTAAAGCGTTCCTGAAGGTAGCGCGGAGACGAGGGATTAAACAGAATACTGTAGAGAAGAGACAGGATATGAGCATCCCGACGGCTACGTATAGGAAGCCACTTGAGCTTAGAACGAAATTCAGAAACATGGTCATATTTGCGTAATCCAAATATAAACCTAATACAGAAAATTTGGAGCCGCTCAAGCTTATTTAGCTGGGCCTCTGTAAGATCGAGATAGCTGGCGTCGGCATAATCAAGAATAGGGAGCAATAGAGACTGTGCAAGCGCAATCTTAGTGGAAGTGGGAAGAAAATTACGCCACCTACGTAAAGACCGTGCAGAGGCAAAAATTTTGCGACTCACAGCCATTATTTGAGGTCCCCAAGACAAACTGCGGTCGAGAATTACGCCAAGGTTTTTGACATGATCACTGAGCGGGATAACAACCCCGTCCAGCATCACGTCTGGCAGAAGTGTCCAGTCGACCTTGCAGATAGTTCTCTGGCTTCCTAAAACAATGGCTTGTGTTTTCGCGGGATTAAGTTTGAGGCCATGTTCATAACATGAACAGCGTGACCCAACTGATTGAGCGGAAATTGGCAATACAGTTGTAAATCGTCCGCATATAGGTGGTAGGAGGAAGATAGATTACGAGATATGGAGTTAATGAAAACTGAGAAAAGAAGAGGAGATAAGACGCCACCCTGGGGTACGCCGGCAGCGTCAACACAGTTAACTGACTGTTCTCCATCCCAAGATGAATGTCATCAGTGATTTTAACCAGTGCAGTAACCGTGCTGTGTCCAGGACGAAAGCCGGATTGAAAGGGATTAAGGAGGTCGTGCCTGGTGAGGAAAGAGCTCACCTGGTTATAAACCAGGCGCTTGAGAAGCTTTGAAAGGAAGGGGAGAATGGATATAGGACGGTAGTCAGAAAAAGATTTGGGAGAAGGTTTCTTGGGTAGAGGGATAATCTGTGCCAGGAAGAATAATATCAAGGATAGGAAGGAGCATGTTGCGGCTGATACTATCCATCCCAACTGCGTTAGATGTTATAGAGATTAAGCCCCTTCGAACATCACTAGCTGTGAATGGACGAAAGACAAATGAAGAATGGTCAGGAGCGGAAGTCATTGAGAGATGATTAATAGTGTGCGCTTTAACTGCGTCGTCAATAAAGGATGTTGAAGTAAAGTGTTGGTTCAATAAGTTAATGTTTAAGATGTTAGGAATAGTCTCTTGACGAGATTTTCCAACTCCCAGTGACCTGAGGAACTTCCACACCTTAGCCGGGTCCTCGACTTGGACTGAATCATGAATATAGCGTCGTTGAGCGTCCCTACACACCATATTGCAGCGATTTCTGACCTTCACATAGCGTGTTTTATTCGCCTCTGTAGGTTGCATCTTATATTTTGATTTGGCTACTAACTTCTTTCTTTGAAGCTCCTTGATTTCATTTGTAATCCACGGAGCAGGAAGATGTTTGATTTTAACGGCTCTCAAAGGTGCATGGGTGTCATATAATTTTATGATGGCTGTACTAAATATGGCAACTTGTTCGTCGATAGACTCAGCCTGCATCACAGGACCCCAATCCAGAGCTTTTGCTTCCCGCAAAAAAGCCTCTTTGTTCATACCACCAAAATTGCGTCGCAGAAGAATTGTAGGTTAAAATTTTGAGGCCGAAGTTTATACGAAAGGAAGATTAAATTGTGGTAGGAAAAGCAATCAGCTAGGCATTGGCCGTGCTTGGCGACATGTTCTAGTGATGAAACAATTATAAGATCAAGGAGAGACGGAGTCGAGTTTGGAAAATTATGGGTGGCACTGAGGGAAAGAATGTGCATGTTGCTCGATTTTACAATGCTTTCTAAAGAAGAGGACCGATGATCACGTTTAAGGAGACATGTGTTAGAGTCACCCATAATTATAGTATGGTTATAAGCAGGCATAAGGTCTTCTAATAACTTTTCGAACGAGGGAAAATAATTAACGCGTAAAGAGGGACTGTAATAAACTCCGAGAAGTAATTTTGTATGGGCTAGAATGACTTCAATAAATAAATGTTCGCCAGCATTAGACTGGGGCGGTTGGGTGGAGGTACTAATTACGGAGAAAGGAATATGTGCACGCAGATAAATAGCCACTCCACCACCGCCGCTGCCAACCCTGTCATTGCGAATAAGATTGAAGCCAGGCAATGTGTACGGAACGGATGGAAGAGAGGGTTTAAGCCAAGACTCGGAGACTAAAATTGCATGAATGTTTTTAATGTCAAAGACACCAGCATATCGGAGAAATGAGCCGGAATGCTCTGCGCATTTATGTGAACTACATTCAAATTCTTCGGGACGTCAGAAAAATGCGAATCTAATGTTTCTGAGAGTGAGGGTATACTCTCAAAGCTGTCCTCACTCACACTGCAGTCATTGCTTGAAATGGATAAAAAGTTGCTGCTATCACTGCAATCAAAAATATTATTCATGTATATAATAATAAATATATATGTTGATCCTTGATTATGCCGATGTCAGCTATCTAAATCTCACCGAGGACCAACTTAATAAGCTTGAGCGTCTCCAAAACTTTTGTATCAGATTCATATTTGGTCTCCGCAAATATGACCATGTTTCTGAATTTCGTGCTAAGCTCAAGTGGTTACCCATCCGGTTTCGTCGGAATACTCATATTCTCTCACTTCTGTACAATATTTTGTATAATCCTCTCACGCCCTCTTATCTTAAAGATCGATTCATCTTTCTCCATGATTCACATTCGAGATCTTTGAGGGCGTCGGAGAACCTGAAATTGAGAATGCCTATGCACTCCACAGTATTCATGGACAAATCATTTACTGTCCAAGCTGTCCGACTGTGGAACATACTTCCAGTTGAGGTAAGACGGGCACCGAGTGCTGGCGTGAGGACCGTCGCGGCAGTGCGACCTGTCCTCGACCAGTGGATGGACAGGCGCCACGGCGCGCCGACATACCGGCTGACGCAGGTGCTCACCGGGCACGGTTGCTTCGGTGCGTACCTGTGTCGCGTAGCCGGAGCGGAGGAGTCCGCCGTGTGCCACCATTGTGGCAACTGCCGTGAGGACACGGCCCAGCACACGCTGGAGGAGTGCCCAGCCTGGGACGAAGAGCGCAGCGCTCTCATAGCGGTCGTAGGAAGAGACCTCTCGCTGCCGGCCGTGGTCGCCGCCATGGTCGGCAGTAGGAGGTCGTGGCGAGCCATGCTCTCCTTCTGCGAACGCGTCATGTCGCAGAAGGAGAGCGCCGAGCGGGATCGGGAGCAGACCGATCCCGCTCGCCGCCACAGAAGACGAAGGAGGCGCCGGGATGTCACCTAACCCGGCGCCGGAGAGGCCACGCGGGGCCGCCGTCCCTGCCTTGGCGGCCCCCGAGACGTGACGCAACACGCGTCTCATGCCGCGTCGCTTCAGCGGCAGTGCACATAGAGGCGGTCCCGGCGCGCTCTGTATCAACGGTATCCCGGGGCCGTCTCTGAAGTGCACCGATGGTGGCCGACGCGGGGTTTTTAGTCGGTATTTCGGCGCGTAGATTAACGGTAGGGACCCGACCCAGCGGCCGCCCGTCCACATCCACGGGCGGCACAACATCTTCGCTGGGCTCGGAAGGCGCCGGTGAGTCCGACACACCCTCGCCCCTTCGGGGGTGGGATGGTCCGTAAAGGGATTTTTCCCGCGAGAAAAAAAAAAAAAAAAAAAAAAAAAAAAAAAAAAAAAAAAAGACGGGCACGAACACTGCCATCATTTAAAAAAATGATCAAGAATTATTTCCTCTCTCAACAAGATTGTCGCTGAGTACTATTCCTTTAATGAATGTTAGGATAAGTATATAATATGTTTACGTATATGTATGTATTGTATGTATTGTATGTTTGTATGTATGTATGTATGTATTGTAAGTATGTGTATATTCATATATTTTTACATGTGTTTATGTTTATATTTATATATATTTAGAGTAATACATTATTATTATTTATTTTACGCTTTAGACTGCCATTTCTTTCTCCTGTTTATATATCCATCCCATGGTTGCCTGTAAGAAATTACCTAGTGTGATAAGGCCGCCACTTGTACTATTATTTGTATTGTATAAGTTTGCATGTGTATATGTCCATTTAGTGCAAAAAAGTATTAAATATGACGGCGCCACCGTGTTTTGAGAGTGTAAAAGAAACGTCAAAAGTGATATTAGCACTGGACGGTAACATTTAGAATAGTGCGCTTTTGACGTTTCTTCACTCTGACGCAACTTCAGGCTCTTTTGTGCGCAGAGTAAAACGGACCATAATCCTTTTACATCTCGCGTAAGCAAGACGTGCCTGGTGGAGCGTCGTTACTTTATTATAATATTGAAAGTGCTGATTATTGTATTGTTAATATTTTGTTAAAACTATTATTATTTCAAATACGTGGTTTTAATTCTCCTCGCACGCCTACCCACGATCGCTCGGCAGCCACAAATGGATGCAGGAAACATTGATAATGGCCATGTGCCGTTAAATAAATAAATAAAATAAATAAATATGTTTACAAAACTAGAAAATAAACAAAATCTAAACTTATTAATAATTATTCAGCTTCTAATGCAGTCAACGTGTTTGATGTTGGAGAAGATAGTTTTTGCTGCCTCTCTTCAAACTCTGCAAACCTTTCATTGAAGATCTGGCTAAGTTGTGTGATTGACTCCATAATAGACTCCATATTGTCAGTTGTGAAGAGCAGAAAATTAAAAAGTGTGTTGAAAGCGATGTTGAGTATTATTTCACCAATGAAATACAGTCACCGGCAGGTACAGTAAATTCACTTTAATTGTACATAAATTACACTTCACAATATATACGTATATTTATATTATAAGAAATAAATATGTAGAGCAAAAACGAACGTTGCAAACTTCACAAGTACCGCCGAACAAAAACCTATGTAAGTATGTAATGTCTGTGTATTTACATTTATATGCTTATTTAGTTTTATTTGTCTTCCATTCCTTATTTATTTAATTTCTTTTTTTTTTACACTGCCCTCTCTTTCTCCTTCTCTTAAATCCATCCCATGGTTGTCTGTAAGACATTGCTTTATGCGATAAGACCGCCATTTGTACTTTTTTTTTCTTTTGTTTCTGTATGTTAATTAACTGTGTACAATAAAGATTTAAATAAATAAATAAATAAATCTTGTGGACCTCGGGATCCATGAGCTGGTTCTCTCGAACCTCCTTGGGGTCCCTCGACCGGAAGTCAACTTCAGCATAACGGACGTCGCATTCCAGGTCTTCGGTACAACACGGCCGTGAAAGAGTATCCGATATAACGTTAGCTTTACCAGGAGTGTATTGAAACCTCAGATTATATTCTTGAAGCGTGAGGGCCCACCTTGCCAGTCAGCCGCTCGGCGATTTGATGGTCATCAGCCATCGCAGTGGCTGATGATCGCTCTTTATTACCACCTCTGACCCTTCGATATATCCGCGGAATTTCGTTAAAAAGGGCGATAAAAGCTATTCCATTCTATTATTAGATTTCAATTTATTAAAATAATTAAACTAAAATTGTAAAAACGTAATTATAATAACAGAAAAAAGTAATAATGGTTGTATGGCTCGAATTATTGTCGGAATAGGTATTAGGTACCTACAATTAGATATACTTGAAGACTCCTGCAGTAAATTGTTGATACTTTGGCAAGTTAATATAATATTATTAATATAATTAATAATCAAGGCATTATTTAAAGAAAACACCTAAATCAATATTAAAATAACACCAATTTGTACTACTGAGTTGTACGATAAGTTTGCTTACGTGCGTATGCTTTAAATAGAAATATTAAATAATTTCACCTATTGACATTTATTTGATTCGAATCTCTTGTAAATGTATATTTTCTCGAAGGAGAAATAAATAAAAACAATTAAGGTCAATGTGGGTAAGTCCGTCTGCGGGGTAAGACCATCAGCATTCAATATTTTCTTAACTGTAACGGTCAGAATGTCAACAGTTAGGTCGGTAAAGCAGCATGATTTTAGGGTCCTAACTATATCACATAGATGGCGCTATGGGATCGAAAAGTTGAAATAACAGCCACCAAAGTTTTAGTGCGTTTTGAACTCTGAAGCAGAGTGCAGTGTGCAGTGTTCAAAAAATTGTAAGTATTAAATTAAGATAGTTACAATTTTACCTTTTTGTATATGTATAGCGTAATGTCTCTTTTAGTGTTTTTACTATTTGTTTTAAATAGTACTACGTACAGTAAAGAATTATACCGTAAAACAATTGATTATCATCAAAATGGTAAAGTGGCGAAGTCCGTCTATTCCACGCGGGGCTAAACCGTCATATGCCGGACTTAGCCCAAGACATATATCACAAACCTTTTTGCATTGTATTTTGTTATTTCTAATGAAACTACTTTGTTGATATGACTTAGAACAAAGTATGTACCAGAATGTCGCTTTGCCAAAATTGTAATGATCCTACTTTTAAAAAATGTTTTGTGATTTATTGTGTGATTGATTTATTTGTTATATATTTAATTTATTTGTGGTAGGTCTTTTTTTATTATTCCAATGAATGGCGAGACGAGCCTGCCGCTCGCCTGATGGTAAGCAATACGACCGCTTATGAACAGTAGCAAAACCAAACAATACCTTAAATTACAAAGCAATTCTTGGCATTCCACCACGCTCCCCATCATACAATGTTAGGTCTCAATATGTCCAGTAGTTACTCTGGCGACAATGACCTTCAATCCGAAACACAACAGTGCATTAACACTGCTATTTGGCGAGAGAAATAGACATTACGGTGGTACCTACCCAGATGGTCCCTGACATATGAGAGGCCTTATACACTTTACTGGTGGTAGGTAGCAAGGACATTGTAGCCAGAGCAACTACTGGACATACTGAGTCTTAACATCTTGTCTCATAATGGCGTGCGCAGTGGAATACCAAGTATCGCTTTATAATTCAAGGTGTTGTTTGGTTTGCTACTGTCCATGAGCTGTCGTATTGCTTACCATCAGGCGAACAGCATGATCGTCTTGCCATTCATTGCAATAAAAATTAAATTAATAACCTAATATAATATAGATAATTATTCCATATTATAAATAAAGTTCAATCTTTTAATTTTACTCCATAAAATGTATTATATTCTTACAGGTTAACGTATCACTATGGTTAGAAACTATAAAAGGAAAACCGATAAGGGATCTTATAGTGATGACAAATTACAAGAAGCCGTTCGAGCCGTTCAGAATGGGTCCTTGAGTGGATACAAGGCTTCAATATTGTACCGAATACCACGTATGACAATTATGGACCACGTGCATAAGAAGAGAGGCAAGTCAAAAACTCTCGGAAGGAGCACTGCTTTGTCATTGGAAAGTGAGAAAAATCTTGCTTCTTGCTTGCACACTATGGAAAAAAATGGTTTTGGACTGAGCAGAGAAGAAGTTCTAAGTATGGTTGGAGATTATGTTAGCCGAAACGAGATATTAACACCTTTCAAAAATGGTATACCAGGCAAGGACTGGCTGTATGCGTTTCAAAAACGGCACAATCTATCAATAAAAAAACCACAAGCAGTAGAATATGCAAGAAAAAAAGCTGTAAATCCTTTTTTAGTATACCCTTACTTCGACATACTTCAGAAGACACTTGAAGACTTAGGTTTGAGAGACAAACCTTCGTCTATTTGGAATTTAGATGAAACATGCTTCTCTAAAGATCCATCAAAAACTAAAATTATTGGCCTTAAAGGTCACGCAGCCACCAGAATAATCTCTACACCCGGAAAGGACAACACAACTGTTTTACTTGGAGCAAATGCGATAGGAGAAAAAACGCCACCGTTAATAATATTTAAAGGTAAGAATGTGTGGGACGAATGGACCTCACCCAATGCGTTTCCAGGTACTACATACGCTGCAACTAAAAACGGGTGGATGGAGACGCAAGTTTTTGAAGCATTTTTTAAAAAAACATTTTTACCGACTGTAGGTAATCAACGTCCCATTTTACTGATATATGATGGTCATTCTACACATGTGGGATTGAATTTAATACAGGAAGCCAGGAAATCAAATATCACGATATTAAAACTTCCTGCCCACACCAGCCATATTTTACAGCCGCTAGATGTGGCAGTTATGAAATCTTTTAAGGATCGTTGGGATCCTTTACTAGTTAAGTGGCAACGGATGAACGTTGGTAAACCATTACCGAAAAAAGAATTTGCACGCCTGATTGGGCTAGTATGGGAACAAATTGACCCACAAGTATTGTGCAACGGATTTAGAAAAAGTGGTATTTATCCATTTAATCCAAGCGTAATTTCAGAAGACAAGTTTGATGCTTTAAAGTTAAAAAGTTGGAAAGAATTCATGAGTACTTCGGAGAGATTACTACGACTTCAAAATTTAACACTTATCAATAATAACCAATCTACAACTAATTATGAATTAACACACAAAGGATCATCAAATGAACTCATAAAACTGAATACTAATATCACGAAAATGGAACCTAAAACTTTGTCATCGATAGTTCTAAACATCTTAAATAATATTATTATAATTAACAATTGCGAAGTCAGTAATGGAAAAAATCTACAGGATAAAGTACAAGAGAACAATGACTTCAAATTTGACCAAATTACCGGGGAAAAAAGTGTTACATTTGAAGAATTACTTCTTGAGAAAGTAAAACTTGGTGACACCACTAAGATTGTTAGGCGCAAAGTGGCTACGGGTGCAGAAGTAATTACCCACGATGAAGTAGTTAATCTTAAATCTGAAGAACAACAGAGAAAGCTTCAAAAAGAAAATAAGAAGAAAAAGTTAAAAGTTGAATCCATTTTATTAACAAAACACAACAATGTCGTCCGCCTATGTGATGTTTCAAAAAGTGATACAGACTTACAAGCATTTATCGCACGTAATACAAAAGAGCTGCCTCGATGTCTACAAAAACAAAAGTCGGAATTAAATAAAATTCAAATTCTATCGAATACTATAATCAAAAGCTCAACAAAACCAAATGAAGAATATTTACTGACGGAACCAGGTTCATCTGGTATTAATAAAATTAAAGACAAAAGTAATAAGACACGAAATAAATTTGCGGAGTCTTATAAAATTTATCCTAAAAACCAACCAACTGTAACATCTTTTAAAGGCAAAGGAATTGGCAAGAAAAGTGGTAAAGAAAATAAAATACCTTCCACTCAAATCGAAAAGACTGATAATATAATTTCTTACAAAGAAAAAAAGGAAACACATTCTTTCTCCTCAAAAAGTTCAACCACTAGCGTATCAGGCTCTATGAGTATACACAGTGATTCCGATTTGATGACTGCCGGTTCTGGTTTAGATGAGGTTGATGCTCTTTATGATACAAATGATTACGTTTTAGTAAGATATTTCACCAAGAAATGGACATACTATGTCGGAGTTATAGAACACGTAGAAGCACAAAATAAAGAAACATATTACAGCGTAAGATTTTACAAAACTGTTAAGAAACCAAAACTTGTATTTAAGCAGCCCAGAAAAATTGATAGAGATGTGGTCCCAGAGATATCGATCGTAAAAAAGGTTAATCTAGCAAAAGATCCAACAAAATTAAACGACTATATTTTAGCTGACGATGATGATGTGATTTACTTTTGATTTTTATATCTAATTTCTTAAATAAATAAGTTTGTTATTTGCCAAAGTATTGTGTTCATTAAATAATTTGTGATTTTTTTAATAAATAATATATAATTGATTATTATCTAGTTCATCATTTGTATAGCCATTAATTATATAACATGTTATAAAAGTTTCTAATAATTTATTGAATCTTAATGGGGTTGGTAACCCCTGATCCAGAAAGTATGCCGGACTAGCCCCCTGAAATATTTTTATACAATAAAATCTCACTAGTGCCGTATAAAGGTGCCATTAAAACACATATTTCAATAGCATCCTATTTTACACGTATGTAATTCATGTTTATTCAAAAATATTGTAATTTTATAGATGAAACTGTTGCTAGACGAACCTCCCCAAAAAAGGTGGGAAAGTCCGGCTACTAACTAAGTTTTTAAAAAACATATTTATTAACACATTAACAAAAATTGCCGCTATTTAAAACATTAACTTAATATAACCTTAAATATATAGTAGCTTAGTCCAAGAATATCAGTAACAAAGTGTATAGGACATGAGATATAGTCAGTCAAATTCAACTCGCAAAAAAATATGCCGGTCTTGCCCTCATTGACCTTATTTAATAACCAAAAAATGTTCATAAATGCCCGAATTAAGTAACTCAAATTATTCAGTTTTCCTTCAACTTGACTAGTTTCATTAGAATATTTTCGTTCGAGGAAGAACTAAATAACTTAATTTAGCTAATTCATTTCATACTCAAGTGAACAGAAGTCACACTTGTTCATTTATTTACATAGTTAGAAAATTTTTCTGATAATATTTAGTGTCCATTCAGACATATCTATTTCTACAACTGAAACACGAAAATGGCTTTATTTTTGGATTGGATTAAGATATAGGAATGTTTCTTAGACCAAAAGATGCGGCACTTTTTGGGGTTCACGAAAATGGTAAAAGGTCAATTTGGCCAAAATCGGAGTTATTTAGTTCTTCCATTATACCGACTATATTCCTAGGGCTGTCGAATATCAAACTGAGTTAAACAAGTATTTGCATAACTCCAAGAAAAATGACAAAACCATTATAGAGTGGACGGACATAGCAAACGAGGCATTTATGAAATGTAAGGAAAGCTTACAAAGCGCCGCTACATTATCATATCCTTTGCCTAACACTAAATTAGCACTGATGACAGACGCATCTAATACTTGCGTCGGCGCAGTTTTACAACAATGTGTTGATAATGCTTGGCAACCGCTCGGATATTTTTCCAAGAAGTTAACGCAAACACAAAGTAATTATTCTACTTACGATAGGGAATTGTTAGCTGTATTCATGGCCATCAAACATTTTAAAAGTTTATTGGAAGGTCGATTATTAACCATTATGACAGATCATAAACCCTTAACTTACGCGTTTTCAAAAATAAATACTGATAAGGAAAGTCTCAGGAGAATCAGACAACTTTCATATATTAGCAAATTTACTACTGATATACAATATATAAGCGGTAGTAACAATGTTGTGGCTGACGTTTTATCGCGAGTCGAAACAATCAGTTGTCCAACATTGTTAGATTTCTCAGAAGTAGCAAAACAACAAGCCACTGACGAATACTTACAGCAAGCATTGCGTTCAACCGAAAACAATGACGAATGTAACTTGCAGCTTAACCCTTATTTCGAATTTGTTTGGTGGGAAGGACAAGTACTTTAAAGAAATGTGTAGTGATTAACATTTGTATTTTTAATAAATTATTTTATCCAAATGGTAGGAAATGTAATAAAAATATAGAAAAAAAATATTTTTGTGGTCTGGTAACACCGCATCAGTCACTTGTTGAGCAAAATGGCGCCGACGCGGAGCTCTTTTTTTTTTTTTTTTTTTTATTGCCGTTATAGGCAGACGAGCTAGCGGCCCGCCTGATGGTAAGCGGCTACCGCTGCCCAGAGAACTTCGTAGTGCTAGGGGTCCAGCACAACAAAGTCGCTGCCTACCTTAAGGAGAGTACTCTCTTTAAGCCTCTTTTGAAGAAGGACAGGTCATAGCGCTCAGGAAACACCGATGCAGGGAGTTCATTCCAGAGCTTGCACGTACGTGGTAAGAAAGAACGCTGGAAACGTACCGTTCGGGAGCGGTACGCTTCCAGGTGGTAGGGATGAACTCTGCTGCGGTGACGGGTGGTGCGATGGTAGAAGGGCGATGTTGGTACCATCTCAAACAATTCCTCGGAGCACTCCCCATGGAACAGACGATAGAACACACAGAGAGACCCGAAGTCTCTCCGCAGTCCTAACGGTTCCAATTTGTCCGTAAGATTGGGATCATCGACTATTCGACAAGCTCGTCGCTGTAAGGAGTCAAGTGGGTTGAGCTGGTATTTTGGGGCACCTGCCCAGAGGTGAGAGCAGTACTCCACGTGGGGCCGGATTTGTGCTTTGTAGAGCGTCAATCTGTGACCCGACGTAAAGTACCGCTTGGCTCTGTTCAGGATACCCAACTTTTTGCTCGCCAGTTTGGCTTTGTCCTCCAAATGACTCCTAAAGTCGACATTGCTTGATATTTCGACGCCGAGGATCCCAATACTTTCGGATCTTTGGAGAGTAACTCCTTGGAATTGCGGCGCCATGACAAAAGGGTCCTTCTTCGCAGTGAATGCGCAAACTTGTGTCTTCGAGGGGTTAAATTGAACTAAGTTCAATTCATCCCATTCGGAGACCCGCCCCAGAGATCTCTCGACTTCAGACACAAGTTGAGACCGTCTTTCCTCAATGGAACCTCGAGAGAGACTCTGATGGCCGATGTATCGCGCGTCACACGTACTATCATCTGCATAACAATGCATGCTGTCGGTAGACAACATGTCATCGATATTCTTTCACCTTTACAATATTTCTTTTTATTTTTCTCCACAGGAAAAAACCCACGGAACTGTTTTTTCAACTTTCATGTTAACAGTAATGCATAAGTTTAGATAAATACATATTTTTGTGATTTTTTCTTGTTTTATTTTAAAATATCTTAATTTGCTAATGTCCTCTAGAGCGGACAAGTCGCTTCGTTTATAAATTTCACTGTCTACGGCGGAGTCCGCTGTGGCGGACAACCTTTTTCTCAAAAATGGTAAGTGCAAAAATTTTTTTATTATTTTTTCGTGGGTCTAATATGATACAAAACACGGATTTTCAAATGATTTTATAAAATTATAAGATTGAGAACCCCGTCGAAATAAGGGTTAAGCAAATTAATGTACCAAACGGAAACACAAATGTTTACTGCGAAATCTCAACTAAGTATGTTAGACCATACATACCTAAAAATTTTAGAGAATTAGCATTCCATTCCGTTCATGATCTCAGTCACTCAGGTATTAAAACTAGTAAACTATTAATTAAACAAAAATATTTTTGGCCTCGGGTTCAAATCCCAGGGCACACCTCTGACTTTTCGGAGTTATGTGTGTATTGATAATTTATTAATGAAACCTTCATATCTGTTTTGTGTATGATGTTTGTAATCTTGGCCGGCAGGATATTCAAATGAAATTCTCCTTTTTTCCATAAAAACGTTTATGCTTAATTATTGTACATTGTCTTTTAAAACGAATGCGTATTAAAAAATTACGTTAGAACGAATGAAATGAATGATATAAAACTAGAGAATGAATTGAATCCAGATAATCTATAACAGATCTATTAAAAATTAAAAATATTTTATAATCGTTGCGCTGTGAGCTGTCCGCGCAGTTCCCACGCGGATCGCTAGATGGCGTTGTGCTCCAACATGCCGGCCGCCTTGGAAGAACCATCTACCAACCGCTGAAGACTTCATAAATCGGCGTCCATCTTCATTCGGTACACACAGGAAGTGGGCAAATCTTGGAACAGGCGCGCTTGATGATTCCTGTTGCGGTGCGAATTTCGGCAACCCTCGAAATTCCATCCTTTCCGGGAAATAAACGGATAATCCTGCCCATTCTCCATCTTAATGGCGGAAGATTGTCTTCTTTTATTAAGACCAGGCTGTTGTAGTTGATGTCATCTCGGTTAGTCATCCATTTGGTTCGACGTTGAAGTTCTGACACGTATTCTTTGGACCAGCGCTTCCAGAAGTGTTGTCGCAGTTGTTCAAGCCGCTCATATCGTACCAGGCGGGTGGTTGGCGTAGTGGTCAGATCCTCGGACACAGGCGCAGTCAACGGCCGGCCGATAAGGAAATGAGCTGGCGTGAGAGGGGAATAATCAATAGGATCAGCGGAAAGAGGAGACATGGGACGGGAGTTCAAGAGAGCTTCAATCTGTGTTAATATCGTACTGAACTCTTCAAAAGTTAATTTTGCGTCACCTACAACCCGTTTTAAATGGTGTTTACATGACTTTACACCTGCCTCCCATAAACCACCAAAATGAGGCGAATAAGGCGGAATTTAGTTAAAACGAATATTATTACTGTTAGCAAATTCTAATATATTTTTACTATTCTCAAAAATAACGGATAGTTCTCTTTCTGCTCCTACGAAATTTCTTCCGTTATCAGAATATATTTGATAAGGTTTACCGCGCCGTGAGATAAAGCGTTTAAGTGCCAATAAGTAGTCTTGCGTAGACAATGAACCAACCAACTCTAAGTGCACCGCGCGGGTAGTGAAACATACGAATAAACAAATGTAACGTTTAATTAAAGTCGAGCCTCTTCCTTTTCGGTTCAAAACGAACACAGGTCCCGCATAATCTACCCCACATTTAATAAATGGAAAATTTGATTCGAGGCGTTCGGATGGTAAACTACCCATGAGTGGATTTAATGTTTTTCCTCTCATGCGAGTGCAAGTAACGCATTTATGAACCACTTGCCGAGCTAAATTCCGCGCTCCCAGTACCCACCATTTATCACGCATGGTAGAAACCAGAAGCTGAGGCCCAGCATGAAGTAATCTTTTGTGTTCGTATGCACACAACAACCATGTAAAATGATGCTTTGCAGACAACAACATAGGATGCTTTTTATCGTAATTAAACTGGGAATTGCACAGTCTACCACCTACACGAATAATATTATTCTCATCTAAAAATATATTTAGGCCTGAGATTTTATTGATGCGCTTATCATTTTTATAATTTACAGGTAAATTAAGTATAAGGTTATGATATTCATCGTAAAACGATTGTTTTTGAACCAATCGCGTTAACGCTTGCACAGCTTTTGTTATCTCGCTGACTGTTAATGAGCCGGTTTCGCGTGCACTGCGCGAAGTGCGTGCATTCTCGATGAACCGCCACACGTATGCATAACTTCTTTGTAAACGATTAAAGCATGAAAATCTCTCAAATGTAAAAGTCAGATCCGCATCCAAAGAAGCAAAATTTAACGTAATATGCTGTTTCACATCCGGTAAATCAACATCAGTACAAGTATTTTCATCACACGCTGCTGTCAACCAGCTCGACGTCGGGTCGCGTAGGAAAGTAGGGCCGCACCACCAAAAGCTAAAGTGGTCGTCCTTTAACGCATCAAAATAAACACCGCGAGATAATAAATCAGCAGGATTCTCCTTGCCTTCGCCAAATCGAATTACTTGTTAAATCGTTTATTTGCACAACCCTATTTTGCACAAAGGTTTTCAATTGATGTGGTGACATACGAAGCCAGCCCTGCACTATAGTGGAGTCAGTCCAAAAATATACTTTATCGAATTTTAAGTTTAATGAATTAATTATTTTATTATATAATTTTGCTCCAACTAATGCTCCACATAGTTCAAGGCGTGGAATGCTAACAGTTTTTATAGGGGCGACTTTACCCTTGGCGCATAATAACCGAACCGTAGCCGGTGAGTTATCACTATCATTATATGAACGTATATATGCACACGCACCGTATACCACCTGCGAGGCGTCGGTACAAATATGCAATTCTTTACGTTGAACATTTTCTTGTAATACGTAACGGGGAACGCTTATCTCGGGCAAATATTTAATGGTATGCACAAACTTATGCCAAATGGACGCAATATTGTTTGGAACCTCATCATCCCAATCAATTTTACTCAGCCACAGCTGCTGTAATAATATCTTAGCCGTAGTAATAGCCGGCGCGACTAATCCCAATGGATCATATATCTGTGAAATAATTGACATAATTATTCGTTTAGTTATAATTTTATCGCTTTGACACGTGTTTAAATCAGAAGTAAAATATAATTTATCGTCTTTATTAGACCAACCTAAACCCAATGTCTTAGACTGGTAAAATTCACCTATACTTAAATTCTTGCAGGTTTCCGGGTTAACAACAGAATTAAAAGTCCATTTCTGTAAAGGTAAACAACCGCTTTGTAATACTTGAGATGTTTTATTGCAAATATTTAATAAAACCCCTAATTCGTCATGGCCCGTTAACAGATCGTCGACATAGAAATCGTCATTGACTACGCGCGCAATGACGTCATCGCCACAATCATTCGCCAGCTGTTTTAAACACCGAATACTAAGGAATGTAGCAGACGCGGTCCCGTAGGTCACCGTGTTTAACCGATAGACGAGAAGTGGCTTACTACTGTGTGTCCGCCACAAAATCAGCTGTAAATTGCGTTGATCAGGTTGAATTGTAATCTGTCGGTACATTTTCTCGACATCTGCACAAGCGACACATCGATATTGTCGGAATCTAAGTAAAATGGAGAAAATATCATTTTGTAATGTAGGCCCCACGTGTTGAATATCATTTAGTGATTTATTGCTAGTCGTATTTGCACTAGCGTCAAAGACTACGCGTAACTTTGTGGTCATGCTACTCTCCTTATAAACACCATGGTGAGGCATTATGTAATATGGTTTAGGTACATCGTCAATATTGTCTGATAAAAGTGTCATGTGCCCTAACTGTTCGTATTCCCGCATAAATTCGCAATAAAGTTTTATAAATTGTGATGAACGTTGCAAATTATTTTCCAATGACAAAAACCTATTTTTTGCACTATTATATGAATCTCCCAACACGTCCGGCGATTGTTTCAAGGGCATTCTGACCGAGAATCTACCTTGTTTATCGCGTTGGGTAGTTTCACTAAACAACTTCTCGCATATTTTTTCTTCTAAAGAGAAAACACGAGGAATATTTATTTACTCAATTTCCCAAAACTTACGTAATTGGGAATCAATCTGGGTAAAATTGCATTGCACTGTAGGTGTGTTTAAGGTACGCATATGTTTATCATAAACAGGACCGGATATAATCCAACCCAGCTTAGTATCTTGGAGGCATGGACCACGCTCCAGCATAATCATTTTATTCTCATTTAATAAAAACCAGAATACGTCCGCGCCTATCAATATGTCGATCTCTGCCGAGATATTGAACGAAGGATCGGCGAGTGTAATATAAGTAGGTATGCACATAGAATCATAATTTACGTTTAGCGCAGGCATACGCGCAGTGATTTTCGGCATAACTAAACAATGCAAATCGGTCTTAAAATCGCATAATTTTGAACGCATATTAATTGTACACGTTTGATTGGCATGTGATATCGTTTCTCCCACGCCGCTAATAGTATAGGAGCTAGCAACGTTTTCGAGAAAGAATTTTAGGTCAGCTGATTTTGTGATATGTCGTCCTTCTTGCACTTTCGGTTAGAGTCTGGGCTATCTGGCTGGCGGTAGCGGTTGCGTTCTTTAGTGCGCATCCTACCTGTCCAGGTAATAATCCTGGATTTTAAAAACATTTTAGAAGGCGTAATTTTTATTTTTTTGTTTTTAAATAAGTCTACCTGACATACTTTTTTTATTGCCAGACATTTTTGACAATGCTAACTATGTGCCATACGCGATTTATTTTTTATTTTTTATAAAAATTTCAAAGTATTTTATAATGTCTGTAATTTTAATATTATGTTATTTAAAGATAAGAAAAACTTAAAATAAATTTGCCAGACATTAATTCGATTGTTAAGTCTTGAATTAAAATGAAAAAGTCATGAAAGTATTAGCATCATCAGTGATTTGATCTTGTTCTATTTGTTGTGTTATTGAGTTTATGCTAGGTAGTGTGGTTGTTTGTGTTGACGCATGAGTGGACCCCTGCGCGGTTAACATATTATTTTTCAGGATTTGGCCTGATCCAATATTTTCCGTATCGGTGTTTATGGGTTCGGTGCTATCAACATTAGAAGATATTAATGACTCAGAAGTACAATTGTTAACTATTAGTGGGGGCTGGTTGTCTCTCATTTCTTCTTTTAGTTTTTCCGAAACTTCCTTTTTTATTCTGTTTATGACTTCGTCAGACAATAGTTTATTACGAATAATGACTCTTCTTGGATCTGCGATTCTTTGAGCGGATACATTTAACTGTGGATATTTTAAAATAAACTGATCGTGTAGTTTCTTGCAGTACATGGTTTTATCTGTTTCTAAGTTGGTAACATAAAAGTATGTGTGCATGATAAAAACATTAATATCATCACTCCATTTCATGCGCACTCTTGGCTTACCAGCCTTGGTGGTCGTAGGTTGAATAGCTTGAGCCTCCTGCGAAACACTCTCGGCTGGTGTAGCTGCACCATCACAGCTACTCCTACTATCTTGTACATCTACAATATCGGCTGTAGTCCT
This sequence comes from Deilephila elpenor, assembly GCA_949752805.1. Classification (NCBI taxonomy): domain Eukaryota; kingdom Metazoa; phylum Arthropoda; class Insecta; order Lepidoptera; family Sphingidae; genus Deilephila; species Deilephila elpenor. The sequence goes on along the minus strand of OX457095.1, from coordinate 6,154,685 downwards.
TGAGGACATTCCCCTACCCCCCGCGTCCCCGACTCCCGCCCAGCCGTCCAGCCGGGAGTCACTGGCTAGCATGCTGTCACGCCCGTGGCTAGCTACAGACGTGCCCCGACGATCACCCTCGGGTAGCGACCCTATACGTACATTTCTTTTACGAGTCTCCATATTAATGGGTTACCTTTGCCTTGTTTAAATAAATAAATAAATAAATACACCCAACAGTCACATACATAGTCCTGACCCCACACTAAGATCGAGTCTTGTGTCGTGGGTATCAGAAGCTACGAGAGACTTTTCGGTCTCACAAACACCCAGACCCGAAACAAATACCTGTGGATCACACAAATATTTGTTTCGGTGCGGGGATCGAACCCGCGGCCTCTCGTTTCACAGGCGGCGTCAAAACCAACTGCGCCACGGAGGATGTCAAGGTAGGTGGTGTAGGTTTAAGTTATACACGTTGCCCGCCCCCCACGTGGTCTGGTGTTCGACACGGACGTAAGGTAGGATTTTGGGGGGCTTATTATTATTATTTTTTTTTTTTTTATTATTATATGCACAATGAAAAGTCATTTACTGTCGTAATGGTTCTCTGTATCATTCTCGACTTATTCTGCAACTGACTCTCTCGGACTACTAGCATTATACTGCAATACTTTTCATGACTTTTTCATTTTAATTCAAGACTTAACAATCGAATTAATGCCTGGCAAATTTATTTTAAGTTTTTCTTATCTTTAAATAACATAATATTAAAATTACAGACATTATAAAATACTTTGAAATTTTTATAAAAAATAAAAAATAAATCGCGTATGGCACATAGTTAGCATTGTCAAAAATGTCTGGCAATAAAAAAAGTATGTCAGGTAGACTTATTTAAAAACAAAAAATTAAAAATTACGCCTTCTAAAATGTTTTTAAAATCCAGGATTATTACCTGGACAGGTAGGATGCGCACTAAAGAACGCAACCGCTACCGCCAGCCAGATAGCCCAGACTCTAACCGAAAGTGCAAGAAGGACGACATATCACAAAATCAGCTGACCTAAAATTCTTACTTTCCAAAAGTTGCTAGCTCCCGTACCATAATACGTATCATGGACTGTATAATAGGTATGTTTAATCGCTTACATAAATTCTCTGTTACAAAAGAATTTTGACTACCACTATCAAGCAACGCACGAACTGTGTGGTAGTTATTTTTCGAATCGGCTACTTCAAGTAACGCAGTTGACAGCAAAACTGACTGCAATGCTTTTGCGTTTACGCCGGTGAACGCTTTACACTCGGGGTTAACAATCTGATCAGCTGTTCCGCTTACGCAGTGCGAGACAGATGACTGTGACGACGTATAATTGTTAACTGACGATTGTGGCGCTACATTTGTATTGATGTCATTATCAACATGCAGCAATGTGTTATGTTTTTGACGACATAACTTACAGGCACCGAAAACACACTCATTTATTGTGTGGCTACCTGTACGTATACAATTTTGGCATATACCGTTCGATGTCACAAACTGTAACCTATCTTTTATAGGCATGTTAAGGAAGTTTGCACATGAATAGGGTGATGACTACCATTGCACAACCGACATGTATAGTTGTTACGTTTCTTCTGAATACCCGATGTAGTACACTTATAACTATTAGTGTGTTGTGCATTGGAATGTTTTTTATAATCGTATGATGCCTTTGAATCATTTTTGGTTTGGAAATGCATAGTGTTACTTTTATTACTCGATTTTATCATATCTAACATATCCGCCCTATTCCTTAAAAATGTAAGTAAATCGTCTAGTTTTACAGAGTTAGAATCTTTACGCGAATCCGAAAATAGAGTACCTTTATAAGTTTCCCATTCCCGCTCAGTGGCCGTATCTAATTTGGTGACAATTAAATATACTATCAACGTGTCCCATGAATCGGTGGGTTCCTTCAAAGAATTAAGTGCGCGTAAATTGCGTAACACAGTATCTATCAATTTCCGGATTTGCGCCGCAGATTCTTTATTGAGTGATTGGGCAGAAAACAATGACTTCACATGGTTTTGTACTAATAATCTATTATTATGAAATCTATTCTCAAGTAACTCCCAAGCGTGTATGTAATTAGTGGCCGTAAATTCTAATGCACTAATCACTTGTAATGCAGATCCACTGAGAGACGATTTTAAATAGTGGAATTTTTTAATTGAATCTAGATCTTGGCGGTCATGTATCATGGTTACATATGAGTTCCTAAACTCCAACCACTGATCGTATGATCCGTCGAAGGCAGGCAACTTTATTTGTGGTAATTTAACACATAAAGGTTTACTGAAAGTGCACTGAGAGTTTTTCGATTCATTTTGTTCATCTTCATCAATGAAACATTTTGCGACGGCGGTACTCGAAAAATATTGGCACTCAAACGCATCCCTGTATTCTAATTGAGACAATAAATCTTTTTCGTCTACACAACGTTCAATATTTGATTGAATTTGATTAAACTCGTGAAAGAAACTGGATGCCGCTTGCATTCGTAGTTTCACTTGAGTTTTGGTTACGGAATCTACACATGACTTGTCTAATTTGTTAACAAAATTTATAAAAAGGGTTAATCTACCTTTGATCGCACCGCGTTGTCTTTTAAGATCACTAATATTAACTTTGCACTCATCGTCACTCATTTTGGTGGTATATAAAGACACAGGTACTTACGAGTCGGGTCACCTTGTGCGCCAAATACGCAGATCGAACCTCTGGAAACGTATAGGTACGATATTAGCACAGAACGAATAAGAAAGGGATAGAGGAGTGATGGATAACCTGACCGTTGCTGGCTGATGCTCAGATGCTGACGCCTGGTTACTCCATGTGCTTTGTCCTCTCCGGCTACCGGCAATGACTGGTTTCTTGCTACTGAATGTAATGAATTCGGATCGAAGGTCCAATGTTTTGTGTATGATGTTTGTAATCTTGGCCGGCAGGATATTCAAATGAAATTCTCCCTTTTTCCATAAAAACGTTTATGCTTAATTATTGTACATTGTCTTTTAAAACGAATGCGTATTAAAAAAATACGTTAGAACGAATGAAATGAATGATATAAAACTAGAGAATGAATTGAATCCACATAATCTATAAAAGATCTATTAAAAATTAAAAATATTTTATAATCGTTGCGCTGTGAGCTGTCCGCGCAGTTCCCACGCGGATCGCTAGATGGCGTTGTGCTCCAACAATATCAGTTGATCAAATGGGCATAAACTAGCTTAAATAGTAGTCACCAGGGAACTAGTCACAGATATTGCTCGTAGAATTAGCACGCTGAAGTGGCAATGGGCGGGCCACGTCTGCCGCCGGACAGATGGTCGGTGGAGCAGACATGTATTGGAGTGGAGGCGTCGCGGCCGCTTACGTAGTGTAAACGTAGTGTACGACGTCCTGCAGCACGATGGACCGACGACTTGAAAACGCGGCGTGTAGCAGATGAATGATGACTGCTCAAGACCGGGATGGTTGGCGCTCACTTGGGGAGGCCTACGTCCAGCAGTGGACGGCGATAGGCTGAGTATATACTCTGTCCTGTGTGTCCTGCGACCATGAATCCTGTAAGGTCTTTGAAACGTCGGGAAAATAATTTCAGTGTGTAATATTCGCCTAAATATAACATAACATTACGAAATATTACATTAATGTGTTGGCATCGTCGACTAGGCAATGTCTTATGGCGCGTCCACACTATCGCCAATCAGAATTATTGCATTTCTCTAGACGATCCTGCCCAGGTAACGAGTTTTACACGTACGTTAAATTACACGTTCCGCTCTTTAACATACTATAGTCGTCATTGCTTCATCAAGTATATGCACAAAAGTTTGTAAGGGTGGACATATTTCAAAATGATTAATTATGATGCATGATAAATTGAACAAGAAAATCAGTTTCTTACACACATAAACAACATTTCGTACATCTCAATTTGACAGGATACTGGCATTCTATATGAATCGCGCATTGAATCGCTTATACACAATGGGCGCAATAAAAGTTGAAACGCAGAGTTCTACTGGAGCTAAAACACACATCTGCACAAGGTATCATTTCAAGACTGTCAATTGTCAATTTGACATGTTGCGGCTAGTCTATCAGCGGATCAATACGTCTCCACACACTTCGTCCATAGATTTTTTTTTATGGAACTTCTCATCAATCTGTGAGGCTCTGTTATTCTTTGACTACCATCAAATGATTGAATTGTATCGTTATTATCCTTGGTAAATTCGGGATAAACAGCTTATATTATGGGTCTCGTCTATCAGTAGAATATATCTAAATCCCTTTAGGTTTTTTCCCACTTGTCTAGTAAATTCTAGTAAACTTTTTGTAGTGCTAGCTAGTCCGACTACATGAAGGTGTAGTTCGTTATTAAAATAAGTTACATTGGGAAGTCTCGATAATGCATGAGTCATTTCCATACAGACTCGTTTATTTACATACATACATAAATTCGTGCCTTTTTCCGCCCATAATGTGATAAGGTCCTAGCCTAACACTATATAGGGTACCTGACTTCGGGCTGATAATAAATAGAAAATTCCAATACCACTTTGCCCGACCTGGGATTCGAACCTGAGACCTCAGCGCTGTAATCGTACTTTAGGACAACTGCGCCACTGAGGCAGTCACTTATTTGCATGGCTTGTACTGATACTCAGTAATAGTACTACATTTGCATAGCCTTTTACTAGTTGCACTGACTAGTGTTTTCATTGCGTGAATCTAAATGTCTCTAGTATGTAGGTGGTATACTTATAGGTAATTCAAAGAGATCCATAATTAATTTGCATGGCCATTTATTATTCATTTCTGAATACGTTGCCCTTTTAATTTTGGATTGTATCGGTCTACAGACATTAGATAGGTTAGTAGTATTTGTCAGAACTTAGAGGTATACAAAATATCATATGAGAAATATTGAGAATATAATAGAATTCATTTTCAAAAACACTGGTACAGTGGTTTAGTTGCCTCTGTTGTAAAATCGGTTTAGGATACTTTTAAGCCTATGAATTTGTTTTATTCACGAAACTATGAAAAGTTAGATTGGTTCTGGTTGATGTTTTAACTCTTTTCTTCATAGTGGTTACTAGGGATAACCACCTATAGTTTGGCTCGTAATCTAGAACAGCGCCATCTTACGAAAATCGCGCGTACTACGATGGTTTTAGTAAACTCAAACGGTAAGACTCCGATCTAAAACAACTAGCGCCACGGTTTTCTAACGTACTAAAACTTTAATCGAAATTACCGTTTTTTAAGTTTGGAGTGAAAGTGAATGTTTTTTTTTTGTGGTAAGTAAATATTTATTTATTTATTTATTTAAATATTTATTGTACACAATTAAAAATGAAAATACACAATACAGAAACAACAATAAAAAAAAAAAAAGTACAAATGGCGGTCTTATCGCTCTACAGCAATGTCTTACAGACAACCATGGGATGGATTTAAAAGAAGGAAAGAGAGAGGGCAGTGTAACTAATAAATAATTAAGGCTTAATAATAGAAATTAAACATATTACATAAATACACAGACAAAGTATACATATATAATATATATTCATAAATACATACATAAATAAATAAATAAGTGTCTATATATATATATATATATATATATATATATATATATATACCGTAAGGTCGGGTTACTTTGGCTACTTTTGCCGTATATTTTTAGATATTTCTCTGGTGTAAAAACTCTAACTGACTTTATAGGGTAATAATGGTTTTATTTAGTAAAGAAGGATGTTATCAAGCAATTAATAAACTTTATTTTTTAAAGTATCGGTGTTATAATCTTTTTTTATTTGTTTAAATTTGAGCCAAAGTTGTTCTTCGGGGAGGGTTACTTTCCTTCGCTCTCTTTTTTGATATAAAATAGATACTAAACCATAACATAGAGCCAAAGTAAGGCCTCGAAATGAAAGAAAAGACAAAAATAAACGTTTTGGCATACAACATTCTTTAATTCTTAATAGAAAAAAATAAAAAAATGAACATTAACCCAAATTTAACAAAAACTTTGATACCTTACTAAACGTTGTTAACTCTTATTACCTATTGAGATCTATCTTATCTATTCTTATTTTTCTATTCGTATCTTTAGTACTTAGTTGTCTAATTCACGTACTGAAAAACAGCCTTTCTTTTCAAATTTGGGAGCATCTATCTTACAAAGAATATTTTCCCAACTATAGAGCTGCTCGTCCTTGTAGACTGGCCATCGCCAATAAAGTTTGCCTCTTTTCATGCAGCTTACAAGGGCTCCCTCTTTACTTACTACAGCAGTAACTTGCCCAGGATATTTTTGTGAGTTCCACGTGATTAAAACATAGTCGCCTTTCGATATATTTTTTGCGTCCACATTACCTAAATAATCTAAATCTTGGTCCACAGCCATTCCAGTCTTCGATAATTGTTTGGAATGAGTTACAGGAGTGTCATGATGTGTAGCAGAATTGTCTAGATTATAGAGTTCTTCAATTTTAATAGATCTTGTGACTTCTTTTGAAGCATTCTGTGACTCAAGACGATTTTGTGATTGAATCAGAGATGACAGAATATCATTTGACGTGTTACTTTGTGAAGCTGACTCTTGAAAGGAAACGACAGGACTTCTTATATTTATATTAGAAAATTCGTCGTCTTCATCATCCCAGGGCATTTCGTGATCCTCAGTAGAAGATGCTAAACTCATGTCGAAGTCGCTGCAACTTGTCGTTTACGTTTTGTGCGTTTAAACTTGATGTGGTTCTCTATTCCTAAACTTTTAGGTGGCTGTAGACCAGAAAAACTTTCACCTAAAAAATCATCAGCACTGATCGCCTTTCCAGGAGCTACATGGATTTTTTTCTTCCTAACAGTCTTCTTTTCTAGGCAAATGCTAGCTCGATTTTCGTTTAACTTTTGCATAAATGAATCGCTAATAAGATTTGCATCAACGATTCGATCCTGTCTTGGAATTCGGCTTAGAGGCTGTTCCTTGTCAATAGGAAATATTCCAGTTTTCCTAAACCCTGAAATTAAATTTTCTTTTGTGTCTGTTAATGAGTCAAGAGCCTGCTTCAAGAGACTTGGAAATTGGTCCTTAGGAGTTGATGGTAGTCTCCTTCCAGACTGACCGTTTTTCCAGTTTAGCAAGACTTGACGCCATTTGCATTTCAGGGGACGGAAGTAAGCAACGTCTAATGGTTGCAGAATGTGAGTTGCATTGGGTGGCAGACAAATAAAGCTTATGTTCTGCTTTTCACATTCTGCCAGGACTTTTGGATTGATGTGCGATGAGAGATTATCACCAATAACCACCTTCCGTCCGTCTTTTTTCTTTAATATTGGAATGAGGTGGTTAATAAACCAGTCTTCAAATGTAGCTGTATCGATCCATCCACTTTTGGTCCTGTTGTATTTAGTATTTTTTGGGCCATTAGATGTCCATGTTGTCCAAAGATGTTCAGATTTATAAATTATGTAGGGTGGTACTTCTTCACCGGCAGCATTTCCGCAAAACATCACAGTAAAGCTAACTTTAGTAGCGTTAACTATTACTTCAGGATATTTGGTCCCTCTTCTGCATAAAACTGTTTTCCTCCCAGGATCATTACAGAGATTAGTCTCGTCAAAGTTGTAAATGTTATCTGGCGGTACATTCTCCAATTCTGTACTTAGATTTTCAATGAATTGTGTTATTTCCTGTTCTGAAATCTGAGCTCTCACTCTTTTGATATTATTAGCCATGCGCCGTGATAGGATTTTGTGTCGATTGAGAAAAGATCGTAACCAATCTTTGCCTGGTACATTATTTTTAAACTGTGGCACATTTCTACCTTGTGCTACGATATAATCTTTTATAATCATTTTCAGATCGAACTCGGTCAAAGGGAAGCCAAATTCTGAAAGTGCCGGAATGTGAGCAACAAACGTACTCTCCTCTTGCTCCGTAAATGTTGTTGGGCGGCCCGGTTTGTTACCAAACTTCTTTTTTAATTTGTTTTTTATGGTACTCCATGGAATGTTGTAGTGTGCTGCAGCTTCCCGTTGAGTCATTTGTTTAGATCGTACAACATTCAGACATTCTACTAGTACTGCGTCTGTGTAATCGACATACCGGCGACTGCCTGGCTTTCGCCGATACTTAGACGGCATGAAGATGGCTAAAACATAATAAAATTCTATTATACACTTTTTGATTTGTTATGAAAGTACTAAATAAATCAAAAGAAATCATTTATGGCCATGATTAATAAACGATCTTCGTTTCTATCTAAAGATCGATCGTGAAAATAAACCAATGGGCTCAAGGTATTGCCGACACACTCACATTTGATGAGTTCTGATTGGTCTATTTTCCGGATTGATCCTTAGATAGGGATTGGGATTGCTTATTAATTTTGGGTGTAAATCGCTAAATTGTATGCGGTCGGGTAACATTGGCTCAAGAGCCAATGTTCCCCGGATTTATGAGTCAAAGAATCCCCACACTTTATATTTAAAATTTCGTTATTTAAACCTGTATAAAAGCAATCATTTCCATTACTATTCTACTCCTAAATATATTTCTGACCCGATTAAATGTAATGTTAAATAAAACTTACCTTATAAACACCGTTACACTAGAAAGTTTGCAGACGAGATTACCAGACGTTTTACATGACACAAGCCCAAAATGCAAATGGCGGCTTTAGGCTGAAAACTAATCGTGCATCCTTCCGAAAGTAGGCGCATGGTAACGCCATCTAGCGATCTCGGCTTAAACTAAATGGATAAATGACACTGTTGCATAGAGGCGGGAAGTTTAAACTTATTTTTTATTTGAGCCAAAGTTACCCTCTAGAGTCAAAGAAACCCGATCTTACGGTATATATACCGCGTTGATACGACAGATGGGCATTAAATTACACTACGTATACTATACGTCCTTAGTATTAATTCGACACGGCACAAAAATTAATAATACCGAAAATGAGATTTTGTTTGTTTCAAGCAAACTAAATAGCCTACAAATAAGAGTAAAACGCAACCATCCTTTGTAAATAAATTTCACTGACCATTGATGAACTGAACTGGCAACGTCGCGCGGGGCTTGTGTTATCGTTGTGTCGTGGCGGTACGCCGGCGCACCGCGCGTAGTTACGTAGTTTTGAAGGTAGTTTTATATCTAAAATTCGTTCTTCCCAAGCAGCGGGTATTTGCCGCGCTGGCACTCCCTCCTGTTCCGGCACTATACTTTTGCTGTCTCGTATCTTTGTACTGCCAATGTTATTGTGCGGGCGTTCCTGGGGCAATTGTGGCTGTCACCATACCTTTCGCGGTATGTACACAGAGCTAAATCTGTGTTTCCATGGCATTCGCCGTAAATAAAAACCAAGCAGTGCATTCTGACGCAGTGTAAGTTACACGAGGCATTGTTAAACAGTTTAATTACAAACACAAACACAATTTAATTACGTGTCCTTGACAATAAAAAACAGTCAATAACAAAAAAACATTAACCAATAATTATCAACGTTACGTGTCATGTCACAATAAAAAAAAGAAATAATGTCTTCAACTCATTTAGTGTCCTATCATAATAACAATACAAAATCACAATTGTCGGCGCAAGATCGACAAGATAAAAGCGGCGCGGCGCGGCGGCGCAGGAGTTTCCGTGTTACATCCGTTCCGAAAGGATAGCGACGGCGCACTAAAATAACAATTTCTTTAGCAAACAATTTTTATTTGTTAAGATGCAATAGCAACCCACTGACCTATTTCTATTTCTTTTACGCGCGGGATGTTTTGCTATGATTTGTCTCTCTCGTAATGAAAGTGCAGGTATGTATTTATTGCTTCCTTATTTGCATCGCCAATTTTTTAAGTAATTTAGTTGTACTTATTTATGTGACTTGTGTAAGAGCGGCAACAGCGCGTAGATTTTAGTAGGATCTATCGTTTTAAGGTGTTTGACCTGTGCGTTAGACGTAATCAACTGTTAGAAAAGCTACATCGTGTTCAAATGGGGCAAAAACCTATAAATCATTTATGACTAAACTACTGCTCCTATTTAATAGATTTTTAGTACAGAACTTAGAAATGGTACCTAGTATATGCAGTTTAAAAAAATGCCCATCGGTCGTATCAACTTTGTATATATATGTATATATAGACACATATTTATTTATTTATGTATGTATTTATGAATATATATACATATATATATATACAGGGTATATCAAGACCGCGACCGAAAACATATATATGTTTTTATTCATAATTATATATATATATATAATTATATATATATATATATATAATTATGAATAAAAACATATATACTATAAATAGCCAAATGATTTAGTTTAAGAGAATAATACTAAAGTCTAGTTATGGAGAAAGGTAGTGCTCTTTAATCAACCCAACCTCTTAAATGACGACAGCGTTTGTGCCTGTCTCACCACAACAGGAAGCGCGTTCCACAATCGAACTGCTTTGACCGTAAAAGAATTGTCCATAAATGTCGTGGTGTGCACAGGCATTCTCAGTTTAAGATTCTCAGACGACCTCAAGGATCTCGAATGTGAGTCATGAAGAAAAATAAATCGTTCTTTATGATAAGAAGGGGTGAGAGGATTAAACAAAATATTGTAAAGAAGAGAAAGGATGTGAGTATTCCGACGAAGTCGTATAGGTAACCACTTGAGCTTATCACGAAACTCAGAAACATGGTCATACTTGCGAAGACCAAATATGAATCTTATGCAGAAATTTTGAAGGCGCTCAAGTTTATTAAGTTGGTCTTCGGTAATATCAAGATAGCTGACATCGGCATAATCGAGGATGGGGAGAAGGAGGGATTGCGCAAGCGTAATCTTCGTGGAAACGGGTAGAAAGTTGCGTAACCTTCGCAAGGACCTTGCGGAAACAAACAGCTTCCGGCTTAATTCCGAGAGCTGTGGACCCCAAGAGAAAGATTTGTCTATGTGTATGCCCAGATTGCGGACGGAGTCACTGAATGAAATCGCGATACCATCACAATAGACACTTGGTAGTTGGGACAAGTCAAGCTTCGATATCATCCTGGGGCTGCCGATAACAATGACTTGGGTTTTACAAGGGTTAATCTTTAAACCATGAGCTTTACTCCAACTACAGATATGTTGAACGTCTGTATTGATTATCGCAATCGCATCCGACATCCTGTCTAAAGGAGCTTGAGTATAAATCTGGAGATCATCAGCGTAGAGGTGGTAGGAGGAGCGAAGAAGATTGGTAATGGAGTTTATAAAGATAGCGAAGAGAAGAGGAGATAGCACGCCGCCCTGAGGTACGCCAGCAGATACGGGGCACCAGGAGGAAAAACTTTCTTCCACACGGATGCGTTGCCGGCGTCCATACAGGTAACTACGAAACCAATCAACTGCCATTGGAGATATGTTAAGAGAACGTAGCATGGTAAGTAATACGTCATAGTCGACAGTATTAAAGGCATTGCTGAAGTCCAGCAGAGCTAGGACAGTCAGCTTGCCTTCCTCCATGCCTGATCTGATGCCATCTGTGATATGTGTCAATGTGGTAGTGGTACTATGTCCAGGACGAAACCCAGATTGGAGAGGATTTAATAAGTTATTCTTGGAGAGGAAATCATTGAGTTGGGTATGGATTAAACGTTCTAGGACTTTGGAAAGGAAAGGAAGAATGGAAATAGGACGAAACTCAGAAAGTAGAGAGGCATTGGATTTTTTGGGAATGGGGATAATGTGGGCTTCTTTCCAAGCAGTGGGAAAGATCCCCATGGAGATGGAGTGGTTAAGAATGTGGGAAATGATAGGAAGGGTTTCGTCTAAGACAGGGAGAATCATGTTGCGGCTGATGCGGTCGCTACCCATGGCATTTGATGACAAAAGATTAATGGTTTTCTTAACATCACAAGTGGCGAATTGTTGTAAGACAAAAGTAGAACATACGGGAGACTGAAGGGTAGAAAGATGCTTTATAGTGTTATCTTTAGTTGTCCTATCGAAATAGGACAAGGAAGAAAAATGAACGTTTAAGGAATTTAAATCTATGGATTTGGGAATAGAATCTTGTTGTGATTTACCCACTCCCAGTGTTTTCAGACTTTGGCTGGATCACCGTTTTCGACTGAGTTGTGAATGTATCGGCGTTGAGCATTCCTACACACCTTACTGCAGTGATTCCGGATGGATACATACTTTAACCAGTTGGACTCGCTGGAACGACGATTGTATTTAGACTTGGCGGACGCTTTTTTACCAAGTAGCTCTTTGATGTCAGCAGTGAGCCAAGGTGAGGGTATATGTTTCAGTTTAATTGGCCTGACAGGCGCATGCCTATCAAAAAGGTCAGTCAGCTTGTCGTTGAAAATACGCAGCTTGGTGTCAACACAGTCTGTATCAAGAAGCGAGCTCCAGTCAATGTTGCCGGCATCCTTGCGAAGATTATCAAGATTCATACCCCGAAAATTGCGTTGCAGTAGGACTTTGGGTGAGGCTTTAGGGGAACGGACACGGTAGGAAAGGTAAAGCAAATCATGACAGGAAAAAGCGTCGGCGGAACATTGTCCATGTTTTGCAACCAGGTTAGGGGAGGAAACAATGATAAGGTCAAGAAGAGAAGGAGTATTGTTGGGGGAATGGTGAGTGGCTGAAAGAGGAAGGATAGATAGATTGCAGGATTGGAACGTATTTAGAAGGGAGGAAGAACGACGGTCGTTCTTAAAGTAAAGTAAAGTAAAGTATATATTCATAGACCAAATTACGTTACTGTAGGCGACACATTTATTTGTTTTTAAATTTTGTTTTAATTGATTTATATTTCATTCTTACATATCTCATGTATAGCGCCCTCTATCGGAGCCTATGATAGTTCCGATATGCGGCTTACAGTAACCGATAGAGGGCGCGTCTGTCTACCGTAAAATATGGCCGCGAATGCGTAGACCTAATTTCCGACGGATATTATATTTTTTAGCCTCTTCAACAATAAAAGTGCGTGTTAAAATTGGTGTGAACTTTCTTTAATCACCCCGCTCGACAACAAATGGTTCTTCGACCGGATTAGTGAATCGGGAGTTTTTTGTGATGTACCGCACGCCGCCATCAAAAATCGTAACACGCCGCATGCGAAAACTGTTAGAAAACATGGAGAGTGCTGCAAATAAGTCCGATAATATGGTTTCCCATGGCAACGATCGTGATATTATGCCACGGGACCATGTACGAGCTGAGGCAACGCCAATGGCAGCCAAATCGAGTTGTGCATCGAAAAGAACGGTTTGCTCAAAAAAGTCTACGGCATCTTCAACTGCACGACGAAAACAGCTGGAACTAGAGGCAGCGGAAGCGAAGGCCAAAATAAAGTTGGACTTGATTGACAAAAAACTGGAAGCTGACCTCGCCAAGGTCGAAGCGGAAGACAACGCGACGACATGCAGTGAAGTGTCCCGCGACAACGACGCATGTTCTGAGTATGTTGCGTCCGCTGTGCACGAACATCAACGCAGTGTTAATAAATGGCTGGATCGGCAGGAACAGCAACATAACATTAATGTTGAACAACTCGCTCACAACTTGAAGGACCTTATGAAAGAACCGGGCACGCAACAAAGCGATCGCCTCCTTAGCCGGCTCGCCACGCCGCGCGAACTGCCTGTATTTAGCGGAGACTCCATCGAATGGCTGCATTTCAAGAACGCGTATGAAGAATCATCCCGAATTTGTGGGTTTAGTGACGCGGAAAACATATGGCGACTACGGCGCGCGTTGCGAGGTCTAGCAAAAGAAGCCGTATCGGACCTCCTGATTGGCAACACGCCACCATCAGATGTTATGAGTACCTTGGAGTTGAGGTTTGGTCGACCAGATTTAATAATTTTTAATATAACGGCTCAGTTAAAAAAGCTACCTGTGTTATCGAATTATTACCAACAAGATTTGATTAATTTCGCTATTAAAATCAGTAATTGTGTAGCAACAATAAATGCACTCAAACAACACGATTATCTTCGTAGTCCAGAGCTCGTTGCCGCCATTATGTCTAAATTGCCGAGCACCTTGATGGGTAAGTGGACTGATTTTGCATATAGTCGTCGTTATGAAGACAAACCTAAGCTGGAATTACTAGCTACTTTCATGAAATGTGAAGCGGAAATGATAGCCGCCGTTGGATATGTCCAGCCTCGAGAATATAATATTAAGAGGACGTATACCATCGAAGACAAACATCCACATCGCTCAGTATATACTGCTGTGACTAGTACTTATGACGCCAAGTGTCTATTTTGTCAAAAAGGCAAGCACACGTTGCCCAATTGCCGCTTATTTAAACGTGCACTACGCAGAGACAAATGGCTATGTGTAAAGAAACACCGATTGTGTTTTTGTTGTTTAACCGCACGACATAATAATAAAACATGCCCTGAACCGGTATGTGACATCGAAGGTTGCGGCATGGCACATCACCGCCTGCTACACTGGACGAAACCAACGTCTACGTCACGATCCGATGATAACCCAAACTCGGAATCGAACCTACTTACAACCGATGACTACGCTGCGACCGCACATGTCGCCCGAGATGACAGCGCCGCCGTCAATGCTACGAGCTCGTCGTGCACGAAGGATTTCGCAGTGCTCAAAGTGATTAGTGTACAAATTCGCGGACCAAATGGTGTTTTTAATACTTATGCACTTTTGGACGATGGTGCTGCAGTGTCAATGATAGACTCGGACTTAGCCGATACTTTAGGGTTACGGTGCGAAAATCCATGCGATATTAAGTTTACTGACGCGTTCGGCATAGAGGTATTCCAGTCAGAAGTGCCTAGTGTAAAAATGCAAATCTCAGGACAGTATAATATTAGTGAATATTATGATATTAAATTACGAAAATGTTCTAAACTTAAATTAAGTAGTCAAAACATGTCTCTTATACATAATGTTGACTATCCGCACTTAGCGCACATTAAACCGTTGATATGTAAACATAATGTAACGCCTCGAATATTATTAGGGCAGGATAATTATTTTCTTATAGCTCCTCTTGAAGTTGTACACGGAAACAGGGGTAAGTTATACGCAACTCGCTGTCGACTGGGATGGACCGTGCATGGCTAGCACAGTGCTGGTACTCACTCCTCCGTGGTAAGTACACATAATAATATATTCCATCTCGCACACTCTCAAACTTGTGAATCGCTTGAAATTAGTGCTCTCAATGATTTAATTAAAAATTCATTTAAGTTAGAGTCAGTTGGAATTTCTTCCTTATGTCGTAGCAATAAAGATCACGATAGAGCAATTGATATATTGGATAAAACTAGTCGCCAAGTAGGACAACAATGGGAAGTTGGTTTACCATTTAAAAAGGATAGTTTTTTAATGCCTGATTCATATTTTAATGCCTTGTCTCGTCAAAATACATTGTTACGTAAGTTTCATAAAGATGTCGCATATAAAAGTAGATATACACAAGAAATAAATAAATTACTTATTAACGATTATGCTCGAATAATCAGTGACACTAGTAGGGAGAGGTCACCTGAACACGTATGGTACATACCTCACTTTGGCGTTCTAAATCCTAATAAACCTAATAAGATGCGGTTGGTATTCGATGCCGCCTCCAAAGTAAACGGTGTATGCTTGAATGATTTTTTATTAACAGGTCCCGATTTATATAACTCGCTTTTAGGCATAATGTTTCGTTTCCGTGAAAACCCGATTGTCATCATAGGTGATATTCGTGATATGTTTTTGCGTATAAAAATAAGGCCGGAAGATCAGCATGTACTTAGGTTCTTATGGCAAGAATCTACAGGAAGCCCGATTAAAGTTTACGTTATGCAAAGTTTAATTTTCGGTGCGACATGCTCACCCTTCATTGCGCAATATATAAAAAATAAAAATGCATTAAAATACGAGGACATCAACCCGGAAGCGCGTGACGTCATCTTGGATTGTCATTATATGGATGATTGTTTGTACTCAACGAATGATGTAAACAAAGCGATTAAATTAGTACACGATATTACTGAAATACATAAGAAAGGTGGTTTCGAGATAAGAGGTTGGTCGAGTAATAATAAACAGGTTTTGAACTCGATACCTACAAATTCGTTAGCAGATAGTGCTGTGCAATTTAAAGACGGTAACAATAATATAGCCGAGCGTACATTAGGTTTGAAGTGGCATCCGGACGATGACACGTTTTCCTTTCAAATTAATTTAAATCGAATACCTGAGGATGTTTTGAATGGAACGGTCGCGCCTACTAAGGCAAAAATGTTAAGTGTCATTATGTCTGTATATGATATACACGGTTTTTTATCACCGTTCATTATTAAAAGTAAAATTATATTGCAAGACGTGCATAGATCTGCGGTTGACTGGAATAGCCAGATTCGACCAGCTGAGCTAAAAAAATGGCTTAAATGGCTCGACGAATTAAAACAGCTGCCTTCGTTACGGATACCTCGTTGGTATTTTAAGGCTAGTACTCACACTCAATATAGTTCTTCATGGGCAGGTACTGTGCAAGAAAACACAGTAATAAATACACAACTACACGTTTTCAGCGACGCCTCAATCAAAGCGTATGCTGCTGTTGCTTATTGGCGTTTTACATTAACTAATGGGGAGGTTATTGTATGTTTTGCCGCCGCGAAGAGTAGAGTAACTCCACTTCGTCCCGTATCAATTCCAAGGTTGGAATTACAAGGAGCGTTAATAGCTTCTCGTCTCGCAGATACAGTCCAGCGAGAACATAAGGATGTGAAGCCCAATACGCGCCATTTTTGGACAGATTCACACACGGTCCTTCAATGGATCCGTAGTGACCCGAGAAATTATAAGCCCTTTGTTGCGTTTAGACTCGGTGAAATTGACGAACTGAGTAATATACCCGAGTGGCGATACGTTCCGTCCCGACTTAATGTAGCGGACGTAGCCACTAAGGAAGAATCGTTGCCATTACATTATGAAGATGTTTGGTTTCAAGGTCCCAGTTTTCTGCGACAACCAGAATCTGACTGGCCCAAGGACCTGAAGACGACCAAATTGTCCAAAGATGTTGTTTGTGAACAACGGAGCATTAATACAGTGGCCACATCTTCTGCCACTAAGTATACGTTGCCGGATGAAAATAATTTTTCATCTTGGATAAGACTTGTAAGAGTGACGTCACAAGTTTTATTATTTATAAATCGATGTCAGCGAATTAACACACAGCTTGATTTGGAGCTGATGTCTAAAGCCGAACGATTGCTGATTATTAAGTCTCAGCACGATTCATTTGCTCACGATATTGAGCACATTCAGCAAAATAAGCCTTTACCCCGTACTAGTCGATTGTTAGTGCTCACCCCTTACGTCGACAGTGAAGGAGTCTTGCGAGTCGGTGGTCGTATCGATAAAGCAGTCGGAGTTGATCGGTCGACATTGAGACCTGCCATACTTGATGGTCACCATAAAATATCCAGATTACTGGTAGAATATTACCATAAAAAGGCCCTACACGGTGCTAACGAACTGGTCGTAAATGAGTTACGGCAACGCTACTGGATATTAAAACTGCGCCCAACTGTACGGACAATCGCGTCACAGTGCCTATTCTGCCGGTACCGCCGTGCAACGCCACAGCCGCAGCGAATGGCAGACTTACCTACGGAACGGCTGCAGCATAGCCGACGACCTTTTACTTTTACGGGTATTGATTTTTTTGGCCCAATGGAGGTCACTATTGGCCGAACACGGCAAAAACGATATGGCGTCATTTTTACCTGTCTGACCATACGTGCCATCCATCTGGAGGTAACCGAGGGTCTCACAACTGACGCAACTATTATGGCGTTAAGACGCATGATAGCGCGCCGTGGGACCCCGAGTGTGATTTACTCTGACAATGGCACGAACCTACGGGGGGCGGACAAGGAGTTAAGGCACAATTTAAAACAACTCAACGAAACTAAAATAAAAGAAGACGGCACGGTTAGGGGCATTCAGTGGAAGTTTATACCTCCCGGCGCCCCCGAAATGGGCGGTGCTTGGGAGCGTATGATTCGTACAGTGAAAGTATCCCTTAAGGTGATCCTGAAGGAACGCGCTCCTCACCCAGAAACTTTAAGCACGTTATTTGCCGAAGTTGAAGCTCTCATTAATAGTCGTCCTATAACTTATGTTTCAAATGACCCTAATTTTCCTGAAGCCCTAACACCTAATCACTTTTTGATAGGCACGTCATCAAATGGTCCTGAGTTCGGTAAATATGATAATAAAGATTTGTGTTTGCGTAAAAAGTGGCGCATAGCCCAAAGATTAACTGACATGTTTTGGTCGCGGTGGATTCGTGAGTATTTGCCTACTTTGTTGCCTAGGTACAAGTGGAATAAAGAGCAGAGAGCGTTGCGAGATGGAGATTTTGTGTTGCTAATTGAGCCAAACGTAGACCGTGGATTGTGGCGCCATGGAGTGGTGAGTGCCACACACGCCGGTGACGACGGTCGCGTGAGAGTAGTAGATGTGCGCACACGCACTGGTATGTTGCGTCGCCCTGTTACTCGTGTCGCCTTACTATCACCTGTGGATTGTTAGTGCTGACCAAGATGTACTTATAATTTGTCATTTAGTTATTATTATTTTATATAATTGTCATTTAGTTAAGTACTGTACAAAATAGTTTTCATTTTGTTTATTTACTTTAATAAAATAAGGTTTGTGTATGTTGTTTTCAGCACTATGGGGGCGGATTGTAGGCGACACATTTATTTGTTTTTAAATTTTGTTTTAATTGATTTATATTTCATTCTTACATATCTCATGTATAGCGCCCTCTATCGGAGCCTATGATAGTTCCGATATGCGGCTTACAGTAACCGATAGAGGGCGCGTCTGTCTACCGTAAAATATGGCCGCGAATGCGTAGACCTAATTTTCCGACGGATATTATTTTTTAGCCTCTTCAACAATAAAAGTGCGTGTTAAAATTGGTGTGAACTTTCTTTTAATCACCCCGTTCGACAACAGTTACAATTTCTTAAAACTAGTTACAATTAAAGTAATTACTAAAACTAATAGCAGTAGTCAGGGGTTCCCAAACTAGGCTTAGCCTGTTTCTTGGGTAACCAATTTTTGTTTGAAATATCTGAAACTTAAGTTTAAATCTAATTTAAGGCGAAACAGTAATCACAAACGTAAGTAATTAAAAATATGATAACAAAAATGCTTATTTTAAATTAAAAAAAATAAACAAAAGGAAACAAATTGTACTGAACTAAAATATGTATATATAAATAGTTAATATAAATAAATAAATAATTATAGTATAATCATAGATAAAATAAGATAAAATAAAAAGGAAAATATTAATATGAGGAGAGAAGAGACTCTGTCTCATCATAGTCAAGGCTGTTTAACCACTTTGTGATCTTCTTTTTGGCTTCGATGACTGTTGCTCTTTTTATGTCGCACAATTTCGTAACTTTGTTATAGAGAACGGAATGTAAATAATATGGGAACCTTTTAGCAAAAGTTGAATTAACTGCTGGTTGATCTAGTTTAAAGACCCTTTTGTTCAATAATGTTTCGTAGATATCTGAGTTAATTGTTATTTTATGTGTTAAGAGGCATGTTTTGAGTATAAATAGATGGCGGACTCTAAGGACATCTGCTTCCTGGTATAAGGTATTTGTGGGAAATCTAAAGGGTTTCATCAACATTACCTTTAAGACCGCTCGCTGTGCCCTTTCAAGAGGTAGCATGTGGGATTTCGAAGCACCACCCCATATTGCAATACAATAATTGAGCAGTGATTGACAGATAGCGAAATAAATTAGTTTACGGGTATTAATATTGGCAGAGTTACGTATAATCTTCATGATGCCAATCACTTTGCGGATTCTTTTTGCCAAATTTGTAATATGTTGCTCAAAATTCAACCGATCATCCAGAATTAGGCCAAGGTACTTGAGTTGATTGATTTGTTGAATCGAGTTGCAGTTGCAGCTAGTATTATATGTGGAATCGCAAGAGTGGATTTTGATTTCGACTGGTTCTGGAGGTTGGCTACGTGCTGTTTTATGAAAACCCATGAATTTGGTTTTTTCGGTATTCAGAGTCAGGAGATTAGTCTGTAGCCATTTGTAAACCAAGGACATTCCACTTTCTGCCGCTCTTCGAGCATGTTCCCAATTTTGCCCATAAAATACAATTGCAGTGTCATCTGCATAACACACAATTTCGGCTGCTTCTAAACGTAGGTCATGGATATCATTCATGTATATAATAAATAATAACGGACCCAAAATGCTGCCTTGAGGCACACCGTAATGAATAGGGAGCGTAGTGCTTCTTAATGAGTCAACTTTCACAACTTGGGTTCTGTTGGAAAGATAGCTGCGAAACCAGTTCAATGCAGTGCCACGAATTCCTAATCTTTCAAGTTTCCGCAACAGGATAGGAACCGATACCGTGTCAAAAGCTTTGGCAAGGTCGAGGAATACCCCGTAACAGCTGAGGCCAGAGTCGAGACGTGACGCTATGCTGTTTACTAGCTCTTGTATTGCACCCTCGGTAGATTTTTGTTTCCTAAATCCAAATTGTCTATCCGAGAGTAGGTGATTGATTTCCAAGAAAGCTGTTAGGCGTTTATTTGTTAGTTTTTCCAATAATTTAAGGAGACAGGTATTGAAATCACCCATGATTATAGTTTGACTGTACGATGGGACAAGATTTTCAAGAAAAGTTTCGAAAGAAGAAAAAAAATCAATACGAAGAGAGGGACAGTAGTAGACACCGATTAAAAGTTTTTTAAGAGAAAATTCCACCTCTATGAAAATATGTTCGCCAGCATTAGATGGTGGAGGTTGTGGAGATGCGCTAACAATCGAATATCGGAACTGAGTTCGGAGATAAATTGCAACTCCGCCACCGCCACGTGCCGTGCGATCATTTCTGATGAGGTGGAATCCTGGAAGGGAGTAAGCGGAAGAAGAAAGACATGGTTTCAACCAAGATTCTGAAACAAGGATAGCATGTATATGAGTACAGTTAAAACTAGCCAGCATATCGGAGAAATGAGCCGGAATACTCTGGGCATTGAAATGGACCACATTGAAATTCCTAGGGACGTCAGAGAACACGCAGGAGAGAGTATCAGCCAGCGATGGAACACTGACAAAGCTATCGTCACTACAGGCGGAAAAGAACTCGTCACTGTCACTAGAATAATTGTACACAGACATTTGTGAAATTCAAAAATAATATTATATAGAATATTGTATAGCTATAATAAATAAATTTAAAATATAATGAATATACAAAGCTAACCAATATAAATAAAAGAAAGACAAAATAATAAAAATAACAAAAAAAACAAACTACATATCCATCTGCCGGTTGTAATAACAAAACATATATAAACTATTCTATAACTTATGCAATGTCACTAAAAGTAATAAAAGATACAAAAAAGTAATATAACTAATCAAAAATGCTAAAGAGAAAACAAAAATGCTTAACAAAGAGTTGAGGGTCCAGGTAAACATTTAAAATTAATAACAAAAAAAAAGAATAATAATAATTAAAAATTAAAATAAAAAAACAATAACTGGAGTCATTTCCGAACGCAACGGCTAAATGTCAAGATGACATTTGACAATAGCGGCTAGAATTGAGGTTATGTTTGTTTACTACAGTAATTCAATGCGGGTGGAAAAGAAAAAAATAATCACGAAATGTTATCAACTAACAAAACAACATCAACAAGTAACAGAGAATAAGTATCAGAAAAAAATATCACAGTAATTAAAAAACTAAGATTGAGTAGTTTACCTGGAACGAACATTGCTAACAAAACATAAAACTACTTCTTGGCAGCCGTAGCCCGCCGGGTCTTAGGCACTGCTATGGTCCTCTTCACTGGTGTCGCCTTAGGAGGTGTGTCAACGTTGATCTGACTAAGCAAATCAAGCGACACTATGCGATGCCGGACACCAGCGCTCACGACAAAGACATTGCCGTCCCGAGTCCATGCATTGGTCACACCAAGCTTATCGCGAGCTGCCATGAATAAGTCGTGGCGTCTCTTAGTGAGGAATTCGGATAGGGTTACGCCAGAACTCCGGAGGTCTCTGGACAGAGATCCATGGGGGCGTCCGTACCGTGTGGCGTTGAGGAAACTCCGCCCATGGGCGCCCCCACTGACACAGAGTCTCCGGACCGAACTTTTAGAGGACGTCGTCGCGGCCTTGTTTCCGGCCACCGAGGAGTTCACTCCTCCACCGATGGCGCCACGTCCACCGGCGTCATCGTCGTTGGTTTCGGTAAGGGATATCCCGGAGGTTTCGCCGCAAGAGCTAGAGGCGGCAGTGCTTCGGCTGCGGAGCAAGAACTCGGCCCCGGGGCTCGACGGGGTGCCCGGTCGTGTCTGGGTGCTGGCCGTCGAGTCGCTGGGTACGAGGCTCCGCGGCCTTTTCTCCGCGTGCCTTGAGCAGGGCATCTTCCCGTCGCTGTGGAAGACGGGCAAGCTTGTCCTGCTCCGCAAGGAGGGGCGACCCACAGACTCGCCGTCGGCCTACCGGCCCATCGTGTTGCTCGACGAGGTGTGCAAGCTCTTTGAGCGCGTAGTCCACGCGCGCCTCGTCGAGCATTTGGAGGACGCGGGCCCGGACTTGGCGGACTGCCAGTTCGGGTTCCGGCGGGGCCGGTCGACGGTCCACGCAATTCTGCGAGTGAAGGCACAAGTGGAGCGTGCGGTGTCCCGGGGTAGGGTCGTGGTGGCGGTGTCTCTCGACATCGCCAACGCGTTCAACATCATGCCCTGGGCCTGCATCGAAGAAGCACTGCGGTACCACGAAGTGCCGCCCTATCTCCGGCGTCTGGTGCATGCGTACTTGTCTGACAGGTGCGTGGTGTATCCGGGCGCCGACGGGTGGCACCGCAGAGCGGTGTCGTGCGGTGTTCCGCAGGGGTCGGTTCTCGGCCCGCTCCTGTGGAACATCGGCTATGATTGGGTGCTCCGTGGTACCAACCTTCGGGGCGTCGCTGTCGTCTGCTATGCGGACGACACGTTGGTGACAGCGACGGCCAGGACTTTTAGAAGATCAGCCCTGCTCGCCTCGTTCGGTACCGGACTGGTGGTGGGCAGGATTCGGCGACTGGGCCTCACGGTGGCCCTGAACAAGACCGAGGCCGTGTGTTTCCACGGTCCTCGGTGTGGGCCTCCGCCTGGGGCCCACATCACGGTGGAGGGCGTGCGGATTCCTGTCGGCTCGAGCATGAAGTACCTCGGGCTCATTCTCGACAGCCGATGGGATTTCCGCACGCATTTCGAGACGTTGTCGCCGAAGCTGGTGAGGGTGGCGGGCGCACTTGGGCGCCTGCTGCCCAATACTGATGGTCCTGGCATCCCTTGCCGAAACCTATACGCTGGAGTCGTGCGGTCCATGGCCCTCTACGGGAGTCCCGTTTGGGCCGGGTCCTTGAGCGCTCGCTGCGTCCGCCTGCTGCATCGTCCGCAGCGCATGGTGGCGCAGCGAATTATCAGGGGCTACCGCACGGTCTCGCACGAGGCGGCCTGCGTATTAGCGGGAACTCTGCCCTGGGTGCTGGACGCGAAAACCCTCTCGTCGGCTTTCTTCCGACGAGAGGAGGCGTCCGGGCGTGGGCAGAGGCTGGTCCCCAGAGAGGTCGAGGCAATGTTGGCCTCCCTCCGCAGGACTGCCGTGGAGGAGTGGCGTTCCAGGCTGGAGAGCCCTATTGCTGGTGCGAGGACCGTCGCGGCAGTGCGACCTGTCCTCGAGCAGTGGCTGGACAGGCGCCACGGTGCGCCGACATACCGGCTGACGCAGGTGCTCACCGGGCACGGCTGCTTCGGTGCGTACCTGTGTCGCATAGCCGGAGCCGAGGAGACCGCCGTGTGCCACCATTGTGGCTACTGCCGTGAGGACACGGCCCAGCACACGCTGGAAGAGTGCCCAGCCTGGGACGAAGAGCGCAGCGCTCTCATCGCGGTCGTGGGAAGCGACCTTTCGCTGCCGGTCGTGGTCGCCGCCATGGTCGGCAGCCGGAGTTCGTGGCGAGCCGTGCTCTCCTTCTGCGAACGTGTCATTTCGCAGAAGGAGAGCGCGGAGCGGAATCGGGAGCAGACCGATCCCGCCCGTCGCCACAGGAGACGTAGGAGGCGCCGGGACAACAACTAACCCGGCGCCGCAGAGGCCACATGGGGCCGCCGTCCCTACCTTGGCGGCCCCCGAGACGTGACGCAATACGCGTCTGTTGCCGCGCCGTTTAAGCGGCAGTGCGCATGGAGGCGGTCCCGGCGCGTTCTGTATTAACTGTATCCCGGGGCCGTCTCTGAAGTGCACCGATGGTGGCCGACGCGGGGTTTTAAGTCGGTATTTCGGCGCGTAGGTTACGGTAGGGACCCGACCCAGCGGCACAACATCTCGCTGGGCTCGGAAGGCGCCGGTGAGTCCGACACACCCCCGCCCCTTCGGGGATGGGATGGTCCGTAAAGGGATTTTCCCCGCGATAAAAAAAAAAAGGGTTACGCCAGAACCTTTCAACTTGGTTTTATTGAACCAAAGCTTGTTCCTCAAAGCGACGTCCTGCAACTTCACTAGTATGGGTCTTGGCTTCTTGGAAGAAGATGGTCGACCCAACCTGTGGCAGCGTTGTAAGTCAGCAGCCTGGAACTCCGCAACACCAAGACGCTTTGCGGCGGGTTTAGGGACCGCCCGCAGATAGGAGTAGGTAGAAAATAAGAACACAGGGTAATTACGTGGTTCAGGCTTTAATATTTCGCATCACCGTCTTACACTCGGTACTGTTGCTGGTGTTATGCAACAAGAGTCACTGGCCTTCTGTGGACACTGATCCGGGTCTTCTGCACGTGGCGGTTTCCGACGACAGCTCGCCGGCAAGGTTGGCTGCCACGTGGCCGGTAGTGGTGCGCAGGTCAGCGGCTCGGCGCAGGTGCGGTCGCAGCACGGGCAGGAAGCGGTGCGGAGTGAAGCCTGAGCACGGCACGCTCCGTGCCGTAAGCAGGAAGAGAATAGATAGCAGATAGGATGAACCTGGAATCAGCGTCCAAGAAATCGGAATGCAAACTAGGTTTACATTCCGTGCCAGCAACTCGAGGTAGTTCACAAGCCGGCGGCAGAATAAGCTGCGAAGCAAGCGGTTAAGCGGTTAGCAAGTTAGCACTTTTAACACTCACCCCAGCGGGTACACAACACGCGTGGTAGCACGCAGTTTATTTTTAGAAAGAGGACGCAAGCGAGGTTACACGCGTATTTATGCGTACGATGACAGTTCGCACGTTTTAGCTGTCAGAATTGAATCGACCAATCAGCGCAATGGAGGCGTTGATTGGCATAGACAATATGATTATTGAGCCATAGACCTAAACTAATCCGGGTGACATTCTACAACGTCACAGCTTCTTGACAACATCGACAATGAGCTGTGCAGAGTTTTCGTCAGCAACCTCAGCTACACCGTGAACTAACAGCATCTTGCGACGTCTCTGCATTTCCATTGTGTCCACAGTGTTGGTCAATGCTTCAATTTGCTGCTGAAGCAGAGTGAGAGCCTGAGTGATGAAACTTTTATAAGTGGCAAATTCCACGGCTAAGTTGGATGAATCGGTTACACTTGTGGTGGTCTTCAGGTTGTTCTCAAAAGCAGCCATTCTCTGGTGAAACTCGTTCCTCATTTCCTCGATTGAAGCTTGCAGTGTGGACTCCATATTTAAATAAAGTGACTTAATTGCAGTGAAAAGTGTAAAGTGCAGAAAAAAAAGAAAAAATAGGAAATATTATACTAAAACCGGCAGGTAAAACATTTAACTAATGTAATAAAACATATATAATTGTAAATAAGTACTTTTAAATAATTAAATTAATTAAAATTGTATGGAGCAAAATTTTATTGCACTGTCCTCTACAACTACCCACGCAGAAAAAAAATAATAAATATTATGATTTATAAGTTATTTATTGTGTTGTTTTGTTCAATATACCTATTCAATTAAATGTAGTGCAGAATTAAACTTCAGGATACCATACTTTTTGTAATAAATTTACTTATTCAAAGTGGTTAGCAGCGGTAACCACCGTTCATCATGTGTATATTTTTTATGGAAAAACTTAGTGTATTAGAAATATTACTTAACTTTCCTGTTTTTTAAAGGAGATGCCAAAGAAGAAGTTATCCGACCGGGAAATTGAAAGGGCATTAATATTCGAAGATATACCTTCTGATCCTGATAGCTGTGCTGGTGGAGATGACTCGGATGCTGAAGACCAGCCTGAGAATGAAGAAGTGGTTCCGCAAGAGATGGTGCTAGGTGAGAATACAATGTCATCTGACGAATTCACTCAGTCAGTCTGAGGATGAAATTCCATTAGTAGAGCTGCTTCAGCGTAGGCAGCCCGCCGCTGTTGCTGCTGCTGATCCGCCGCGAGTTCCTACTATTGTTAGATGGCCAAAATGGAAGAAATCTTACTCCATTTTAAAACCTGATAACTATACTCCTTCTCTCCATTTTCCTGACGATATATCTAGTTTAGCTGCCCGTCAACAGTTGACTCCTCTTCGAATTTTTCAATTGCTATGGACAAACGATCTTCTGCAGCACATAACATTTCACACAAACTTATATGCTGAACAAAAAGGAAATATGTATAAGCCTGTCACCACAGATGAGATGTCGGTATTTATTGCTCTGAATTTAGTGATGGGTATAAAAAAGACTCCGAGTTACAGAGACCATTGGTCATCTTCACCTGACTTGCGCGACGACTTTATATCATCTTTTATGCCACTCAATCGCTTCTCGTGGATCCTCGGTAATTTACATCTAAATGACAATAATCTGCAGCCTTCACGAAACGATCCTAATTTTGATAAACTGTACAAGATCCGACCATATATAGAAATTATTTGAAACGCTTACAAAACAAATTACCACCATACAGAAAAATTTGCTATTGACGAATCTATGATAAAATTTAAAGGTCGTAGCTCTTTGAAGCAATATATGCCTAAAAAACCGGTAAAAAGGGGCTATAAGGTGTGGACAAAATGTGCTTCTACTGGCTATTGTTTAGATTCTGAAATATATACTGGGAAGGTTGGAGAGAAGGTGGAGACTAACTTGGGGGGAAAAGTTGTGAGAGATTCTGCGAGGGATTGGAGGGTAGGCACCATAGGGTATATTTCGACAATTATTTCAACAGTTACGAATTGCAGGTTGATTTGAGACAAAAAAACATTTATGCTTGTGGCACTGTTAATTATAATCGTAAATATCTTCCTACTTTAAAAACTGACAGGCAATTGAAGCGCGGAGATGTTGATTATAGAGTTAGCGACAATCAGATGGTGTCCTATATGAAATGGAAAGATAAACGTTGTGTTCATATCTTGACCAACTTTCATGATCCCCGAAATATGGTTCATGTAACTAGGACTGAAAAAACTGGAGAACGGATGGAAATACCATGTCCTTTAGCATTGAAAAATTATAATGAAAATATGAATTTCGTGGATAAATTTGATCAGCTGAAAGGGAGTTACGCAATAGATCGGAAATCAAAGAAATGGTGGCATCGCATATTCTTTCATTTTCTTGATTGCACAGTGGTCAATGCTTTTATCATTTATAGAGACCTTCAAAAGGATCCAAATTCTTGTTTTGAAGAATTGTGCCTGAAAGATTTTAGGCGACATGTTTACCAAGATATGTTGGCACTTTCTTATGTGAATAACAAAAAGTTGTTGTCTCGCACTTCTAGCAAACCTGCTTCTCCTGTCTGCGTTGCCATCAAAAAGCACAAACCTGAAGTGCCACGCTCAATCAGGACTGCTTTAGCCAACCACCTGGCTATAAGGGGTACATCAAGACGTTGCTGTGTATGTAGCACGAAAAATATGCCTGTGCGCACCATATGGAGCTGCGAAGTATGCAAAGTACCACTATGCTATAGAGAGGGTAAAACTTGTTTTAAAGATCACCATGCATCTTTTTAATTTTTATGTTCCTAATTTGATTTTGATCTCAGTTTTGTGATTCATAATAAATACTTATTTACTTATAAATTTTTGTAAATTTATTTCATAGTGGTCACCTAAGGTAACCACCTCATAACACACCCACCAGGTCTATGTAGTAAAAAAAATCAACAGATATGGTTTATAGTATGCCTAAATATTATATTTTTATCAAAATTACGATCTTATCATTAGTAATAAAAATCTGTGCCGAAAAGAGTTAAATCCATCTCATATTTTACAAAAAAAACAGGAAAAATGAGAATTAATTAATAATAGTTACGTTCTTGAGTACCAATTTGTATCAAAACATTCACTTTCAAATAATGTAATTACATAAAAATGTAACAGAAATAATTTCAAACATAAGTTAAACTTCTGAAAAATCCTTTTTATGAGCTTTTCTTCTCTTTCTTTTTCAGGTATATACTTTTCGAAAAATATCTTTCGAAGAACTAGCAGTAACAACCTGTCTTGTGAAGTTCTCATACCGTGACATCTTTATTTCATCTCTTTTGCAATCTAGTAGGATTTTTCTCCCTGCTCTTTACTTTCGGAATCAATCAAAAGTTCTGTAAGGGTTATGATCATAATCTAAAGACCGAATAGAGTACGCCACTCATTTTTGAGTAACTTCAAGTATCTTAAATCTGAGGTAAACTATAGTTTTTTTTTAATTGATTGGTAATTTCAATAAAAATCCATTAATTTGCATTTTAAACTTCCGCGCGTAAATGTAAGAAAAACTTGACGCAATGTTTCGTTTGATTACGTCACTCTGCGAGCACATAATCTATGTAAACAAAACACTGTTGTTAGTAGAGTGAATTTTTGCAATAAACATGAATTACTCTCTAGTAATATTTTATTTAAAATAATGTCCGCCAACCCGCACTAGGCCAGCGTGGTGGACTATATGGCCTAACCACTCTCAATCGATTCTCTCGACTGTAGAGTAGGCCCGTGCCCTGCAGTGGGACGTATATGGGCTGATATAGATATAGATAATGTACAGGAAGAATAGTGTTCGAACTTGTTTGTTAACATACTAGTTTAACTATTTACTTGAGGTTTTATGTCATACCGCTAGCCATCATGGCGGCTACCATTTCATATATTTGTATGACAGATGAATGAAAATGGAATATGTAATTAAAAAAACTTATTTTTTGAATTCATAATTAAAATTGACATATTATTCTGATTGGTTAATACTATACTATTTGTAGTTTTTAGATTTTTCTCACTTATAGGCAAATACCCTATTGTTCTTCTTCTTCTTCTTCCTTCTTCTTCATCTTCTTCTTCTTCGAGTGCCTCTTCAGGTTGGCCGTCAGCTTCTTGTATTTTTCCTTGTCCTTAGCCAGGTGGAATAGTTGTTGAACGGTGCTGATACCGGTCCACTCCCGGATGTTTCGCAGCCACGATTTTTCCCTTCGTCCAGCGTGTCTCTTGCCTTGCCCATAATTATTAATTGGAGCAGGTTATATCTATCGCCATACCCTATTCTAAGGCCATCAAACATTCAGGTTTTAAATTTTCTATACTCAGTTTTTTTTTTAATTAGAAAGCATTTCCCATTCATAATCAATGCTTTGTCAAAACTGCTTCCTAATTCCTAATAGAATTTCAACCAAATAACAAACACTTGAAAATAATTTGTCTTCTGAAGAAGTTCTTAATGTGTGAATTATTGAAAATGTCCCATACGCTACAATCATTAAAACTGCGCCATTCCAGTAGCTTTGTTAAGATATTCGAATGCTGTGGACTTGATAGCACAGAAATCCATAGAGATATCCAGGGCAAAATATTAAATTTGATGAACTGCAATTTTTTTTTATTACTTCAATCAGTACAATTTTTTTTTTTCACCAATAATGAATAATTACAATTTGCAATTAAATAAGACTGGTACATATTATAGCCCAATACTGTGAGAATTACCAATAGAAACAAAAATCATACAATAATAAAAGAAAATTATGTTCGCAAAATTTATTTTTATTTTTACCGCATGATATGGTACGTCTTACCGAGCAGCGTTCCTCCTAGCCGTGACTGTTGGCTGTATAGTTTATGGGCCTTTGCTCGACAGTTAAAACCTTTCACGGAAAAAAGGTGGGAACCAGGATGATGATGAACATTGTTGTAATATACCACTTTTAGGCGTAATATTACTTAATGTTATTTATGAATATTTCCCAGTAATTTAAAAATACTATATTCATATACTCATAACTCGCCTTATTAGACTAAAATTTGTTGACTTAAAATCACACACCTACATGACAAATATAAGTTTATACTTTATAAAAGTAGGTAATTAATACAATTATAGACAACTAAGTCCTTGCAATAGGTATTCTTGATGCATATCAATATAGCACAACTATATTATTATTGTAATATTAGTGACCTATCAGTCTGAACACCGACACAATCACTTTTCAACAATCATTAATCTTGCGTGGCCCTTTTATAACATGCTCGTGTTATATCTTCTGGATAAAGGCATGACCATCAATTGTCATTTATTTAGCTGTGGTACATCATGCACCTATATCATAGCAGTCACGTAGGCAGGGTTTCATAACAACGATCACCCTCCTATTATTTTTTAACAACCTTGGTATGTATTTCATTGGTAAGCTATTAAATAGCTAACATACCTATGTTAGTTTTACATTAAACATATGGAAACTTCTTCCATTAATACTCGTAGTATACGTTTCATAATTCTAATTTACTATGTAAGTAATACTTACTAATTATTATGATAACATGTCAGCCATGCGCATGGACCCCATCTGTCGCGCATTTATTTCCATTATAATTTGTTGTTTTTATATTTATTTGCATAATTTTGGTTACTTTTATCCTCGTCGCCACTTGTAGTACTTTAGGAATCAATGAAACACACTTTATACTTCATGAGGTGTAGGTATATGCGCACTCAACGGTTAAGCTGTTCACTGAATGCTCGCCAACCTCGTACGCGCATACACTACAAATGTATTCTCGCTGAAACCAACGGACTCACAAACTGTCTTGAAAGCTATAAAGAAAATATCGACTAACGCCACAGGTATTGACGGCATTTCAAAGGAAATGTTGGACCTCACCTTGCCTCACTCTTTAAGTTGCATTACCAAAACTATAAATCAATCAATTGCGTCAAATAAATTCCCAGCCTTGTGGCGGGAAGCAATAGTCCGTCCACTGCCAAAAAATAATAATCCGCAAAATATTAAGGATCTCCGGCCTGTTAGTATACTGGCCTGTTTGTCCAAGGTGTTGGAAAGGATCGTCTATTTGCAGGTGATCGACTTTCTCGAAAGTAACAATATATTGCCAGATTTACAGTCGGGATTTAGAAGGGGTCGAGGGACAGCAACAGCATTAGCGGATGTTATAGGGAACATTCTGGAAGCCAGGGATCGTGGGGAGGGGACAATATTGACACTACTCGATTGTCAGCCTCCGTGGCGCAGTTGGTTAGACGCCGCCTGTGAAACGAGAGGCCGCGGGTTCGATCCCCGCACCGAGACAAATGTTTGTGAGAACCACAAGTATTTGTTTCGGGTCTGGGTGTTTGTGAGACCGAAAAGTCTCTCGTAGTTCCTGATGCCCACGACACAAGACTCGATCTTAGTGTGGGGTCAGGACTATGTATGTGACTGTTGGGTGTATTTATTTATTTATTTATTTATTTATTCGCGGGCTTTGATTCTATCAACATCTCCCTACTTTTATCAAAACTGTCATATTACGGGTTCGAAAATAATACAATTAAATGGTTTGAGAGCTATCTCAATGGGAGGTCGCAGCGAGTAGAAATCGTAAAGAAAGATGGGTCAACACTGTCTTCCCCCTCCCGATCCATAGGCCGTGGAGTCCCTCAGGGGTCGTTGTTGGGACCTATACTGTATATTTTATACAGCGCCGATATGCCAAGACACGTTAAGGAATGTAAGTACCACATATATGCGGATGATACCCATATATGTTTCTTTTGACGCTAATTATAACACCTCACTCGCAGTAGATACCCTAAATGTGGAGCTCAACAGATTTTCCGCATGGTCCGCGAGTAATTCACTAGTGCTCAATCCCGAAAAATCTAAATTCATGGTGCTGGGAACTAAAAAACAAATACATGCAATTAAATCGGCATTACCCGATGATAGAATATTGGGACAGTCTGTACAGATGGTAGATTCTGCGCGCAATCTGGGGCTGGTGTTCGACCCGGGGCTGCGGTTTGAGAGTCATGTCAATGGTGTTGTAAAATCCTGTTTCTATAGGTTGAAGATTCTGTATCGAGTAAGAGACTATCTTAGTGTTACGTTGAGAAAGAGATTAGTGGATTCCTTGATTCTATCTAAATTCAATTACTGCGATACTGTCTACGGACCCTGTCTCCTATCCCGTACGGAACACTTAATACAACGTGTCCAAAATACCTGTGCACGGTTTTGTTTTGGAATTCCCTGAAGGGACCATGTTACACCATACTTGAATTGCCATAACGTGTTGAAAATGGCTGCACGTAGGAAACTACATTTAGCGACATTAATGTTTGGTATAGTACAGTCACACACACCGAGATACCTGTATAGTAAATTATCATGGAGACAGGAGCATTACAATTATCCCACTCGTTCTACGTCGAACCCGCTCTCGATGCCACGCTTTAAAACTGCCGCCTTCAGAGGATGTTTCAAATTTGCAGCCGCTCGCTGCTGGAACGATCTTCCGCCGCCAATGAGATTCCTAAAAACAAAAAATACTTTTAAATTACACATTAAAAAACACTTATTATACAAGCAAAAGAATCCTCAATAAAACTAAGTACATAAAATATGGTATTAATGATAAGTATTTATATTTACCTAAAGTTAATGAATCATCGGCGTGGCGTGACAGTGTCCTCGCGGCGGGTGACAGCGTTCCTCCAAGACGGATAGTTAGTTATTTTACGTGGTTAGTTGCCTCCCCTTTCACGTTGGATTCGCCTTTAAAATAAGTGTTAGAATTATGTCATGAATATTATTGTTTGTATTTATTTTATTTTATTCTTTCCCTCGAGATAATTGCTGGGATACGATAGGTACTACTCAATATTTGCACATATATATTATATTATATTCACCAATATATTATATTGTTCTATAAACAATATTATGCAAGTCGTACTTGTCTCGTCGTTGTGGGTCTCAGGAATGCCCAACATACAAGAATAAGCTCGAGCAATTAGTTTTGTCGACCCAATATTAAATAAATATGGATAACTTTGCAATCGGTCACTTAAATCTTCATAACGATAGGGTAGCGACGTCAGAATTAGACACGTTAGTTCGCGATTATAAGCTGAATGTCGTGCTGGTTCAAGAGCAATACCAACATGCGCGATTACGTAGTAGGGTGATACAACTCGATAACAACTCACGAGCAGGTATTTTCGTGTCGGGTTCAAATCTTACCGTTACCTCAGTACGTAATCTTATGACGTCACACTGTGCTGTCGCGGAGGTGTCGAGTCCGATCTGTAAGGTTTTTATTGTGAGCTGTTATTTTCAATACTCCGACCCTGTGGGTCCCCACTTGCATCACCTCCGCTATGTCTTGCGGTCCCTCGCTGGACATAAAATTATTATAGGTGCTGACGTTAATGCGTCATCAATCCTTTGGTATGGCAAATATCGCTCCACCGATACCGAGCGACGTTGCGCTGTAGAAGATTTCATTGCAGAGATGAACCTCGAAGTACATAACACCCCCGATGCACCACCTACTTACAGCTGCCCTATGGGCGAATCCTCTATTGACGTCACACTTTCTAGTGGAGACGTCCGTATTGATAGGTGGCGCGTCCTGCCGGACGCGTCGTGTATTGACCATCGCCTGATTGTGTACGAGTTCTTGCCTAGAGTGACACAGAGTCCGGTACATAATAATTGTAATCTAGATATAAATCCATAGGTGCCAACTGGGATTTATTTAGCTCTTTATTTGCTCAGCATGCCAGGGACTTCACTCGCGATGATCTGTCAGCTGAGACTTGTGCCGAGATTATGTCGGACACGTTTACGTATTGCGCGGACGTTACCATTGGTCGAGGTCCCATCACAAAGACTCGGAGGTGTGATTGGTGGAATGACTTACTATTCCAACTACGTCGAACTTTTCGCAGAGCGCGTAGGCGGTTTAACGGGCTTAAAAAACGTCGTATTACAGGGGAAGCAATTACATCTGCATTTAATGAACTGAGAGTTGCCAGATCACATTATAGAGCGGCTGTCCAAAAATCTAAAGGCAATTTATTACGAAAAATTGTAGCCCGGTTAGATAGTGAAGGTGGTCTCCTTTATACCATGAGTTTAAAGCTAATAGGTCAATCAATTTAGCCTATATTGAGAATTTAAAAATTAATAACAACTACACAACTGGCATTGAGGAGACAACGGAAGCTTTGTTACAATCGTTAATACCGGATGATAATGTTGGGAATGACACAGAATACCACAAGCAGATTAGGATGTGGGCCGCGGAACTGCCAAACTCTTGCGATTCAAATCTCTCATCATTTGATGAATTTAGTGAAATAGTTCGATCTTTGCCCCTAAACAAGGCTTCCGGTGACGATAAAATATCCAACAAAATGATCAAAGAAGCGTGTAAATCGGCCGGTAATGCAGTACTAACTGTTTTTAATCGATGTATTGCTGAAGGGGTATTTCCGCGAGTCTGGCGTACCGGTTTCATTCGGATAATACCTAAGGGTGGCGATAAATCTCCTCAAGATCCTAAGTCTTACAGACCCATTACACTCTTGCCGTCGCTAGGTAAACTTTTAGAACGTCTTACCGTCCCTCGATTACTACCAGGTGGACCAATATTCCATGAAAAACAGTTCGGTTTTACTATGGGTAGGTCGACTATTGACGCGGCAATTTCGGTTAGAAGAAGAGTAAGTACATCGATACGCACATATGTCCTCGCTATTTTCCTGGACATCTCCGGTGCTTTCGACAATGCTTGGTGGCCAATGCTGCTTCTTAAGTTGAAATTGCGAGGTTGCTTTAAAAATATATATTCACTTATATACTCGTATTTCTCGCTCGGAACAACAAAACTTAAACTTGGACACCATGCCGTGTCGAAGCCACTGACGATAGGCTGTCCACAAGGCTCGGTCTTGGGTCCTTATTTATGGAATTTAGGCTTCGACGATTTTCTTACAATTCCCTTACCGTCGGGGTGTTCTTTGATTGGATATGCGGACGATGGCCTCTTGCTTATTGAGTCAAACAGTAGGTCGGGACTCGAAAATATGGCAGACACGTGTTTAAAATTAATATCTGATTGGGGCGATCGAAATCGCTTACAGTTCGCACCACATAAAACGTTCCAATTACTTCTAAAAGGAATTCTAAAATCACCGCCGCGAATTAAATTTAATAATATCACCGTAAAGAAAAAGGAATCGGTTTGTTATCTTGGTCTAATTTTGGAAAGGAATTTTTCTTTCTTGAACATATTAAGAAAGTCGGGGAAAAATCGAAAAACAACTTTTTTGCTTTGACAAGAATATCGAAATCAACGTGGGGGCTATCTTTCAATACTTTAAAAACCATCTATGGAGCGACTTACTTAGGATGTATTACTTACGGATCCCCCGTATGGGCCGATAGGGCTACTATCGGTGCTGTGCGATAGAAATTGCTCCAGAGCCAACGTTTGGCGTTGATATTGGTGTAAGGCGTATAGAACTGTTAGTACCGAAGCTTTGCCAGTCCTAGCGGGTGTACTTCCAGTCGACCTGGAGGTACAACGTCGCGCCGCGATGTATTACTCAACTAGAGAGAATATGGATAAAAGATTCTTAAATTCACGTGAACTTTTAAAATTAGACAGATTAATTAAGCCACTCTCAGTTGTATATAACGAACTAATAGATAAATGGCAAAATA
This sequence comes from Deilephila elpenor, assembly GCA_949752805.1. NCBI lineage: Eukaryota > Metazoa > Arthropoda > Insecta > Lepidoptera > Sphingidae > Deilephila > Deilephila elpenor. The sequence goes on along the minus strand of OX457095.1, from coordinate 6,118,608 downwards.
GATGGGATGTATCTTTGAAGGGTCGGCATCTATTCCAATATTTTCCATGCGTGCCTGATCGTTTGACTAAGACTTGGCTAGATATCGATTATTACGTATCACCGTTTCTTACGGGCCATGGTAACTTTAAGTCTAAACTGTACTCATTTAAGCTCGTTGATTCGCCTGCGTGCTCATGTTCAACACCTTATTGCGAATATGAGCAGTCCGCGCATCACATACTTTGGGAGTGTAGTCTTTGGCAGAATGAGCGTAAAACCATGCTATATAGTATGCAAATAACATCTGGAGTTGTATTCTACACGGACCTTGTGGAGACTAGGAAGAATTTCCGTGCTTTCCGGCGATTTTACCATACCTATTATTGGAATCAAGTATGACAGCTTACATTATAGGTCCCATTTAAATGTAATAATGACTAATCCGTGGTGCTTTACAGCTGGCTTCTCTGGCTGTAAATGTCTATATGCGAGGTTATTTACCTCTTTAGTTCATTGTTTTGTCACCCGCTTTATTAGGGAGGGAAGTGGACAATAATTTATTTCCAACTCCTCCTATTAATTTAACTTTTTTGATTGATTTCGTTGCGGGTTAAAGACAAGTTAGACATTCCCGGAGACGCGCTGAGCTTCAATGCTCAGTGTCATTAAAATGCGTGCCACTGTTATTTATTAAGTCTTTATTGTACACAACAATGACACAATATACAAAAATTACAAAAATAATAAAAGTACAAGTGGCGGTCTTATCGCTCTAGGCAATTTCTTACAGACAACCATAGGATGGATTTAAGAGAAGGAAAAAGAGAGGGCAGTGTAGATATAAAGTTAAGTAATACTAGCTTAACATATAAATACACAAACATAATATACATATTATGACTCATAAATACATAAATAAAAATATAAATAAATAAATATACAAGTACATATATAAATACTTATACTATAATATATTACCAATTAATTCAGACGGAGGAGATAACACTAATATCTGTTTAAGGAGAAAGGTAGTGTTCTTTAACCAGCCTTTTAAATGATGACAGTGATTGTGATTGTCTCACCACAACTGGAAGCGCGTTCCATAATCGAACTGCTTTGACAGTGAATGAGTTGTCCGTAAATATTGTGGTGTGCACGGGCATTCTCAGCTTTAGGTTCTCAGACGACCTCAGGGACCTCGAATGTGAGTCATTAAGAAAAATAAATCTATCTTTAAGATAAGAGGGGGTGAGAGGATTAAACAAAATATTGTAAAGAAGAGAAAGGGTGTGAATATTCCGACGAAGCCGAATAGGTAACCACTTGAGCTTAGCACGAAACTCAGAAACATGATCATATATGCGGAGTCCAAATATGAATCTTATGCAGAAATTTTGAAGACCCTCTGAAAGTTTGTTAAGTTGGTCTTCGGTGAGATCTATATAGCTGACATCGGCATAATCGAGAATGGGGAGAAGGAGGGTTTGCGCAAGCGAAATCTTCGTGGCGATGGGCAGAAAATTGCGTAACCTTCGCAAGGACCTAGCTGATATGAACAGCTTACGGCTTATTTCACGAAGCTGAGGACCCCAGGTAAATGTTTTGTCTATTGTCGCGCCGCAGTACAACATTAAGCTGAGTGGTCACCTACGTGTCACTTTTTTGCGACGTACAAACTTTTTTTTATTTTTGAATTTTTTATTTCTGTATGGTGTATGTAAATTTATGTTATATGCGTTGTGATAGGTGACAAATAAATGTGTTTTCTTTCTTTCTTTCTTTCTTTCTTTCTTTCTTTCTTTCTTTCTTTTTTTCTTTCTTTCTTTCTTTCTTTCTTTCTTTCTATACTTGGTTTCTATGTGAAGAAAAAGTAAATCATCAGATGAAGACTCAGAAGGACTGATTCACCGTCTTATTGTTTAACAGGAGATAGATGAAACGTGTCAACCCACGCCTATCTCTTTGTACAAGGAAGCTCTAGTCGAACTAGATAACCAACACTACATTATATCGTTTCCAAAGTCTACTAAAGTTCAAATATTATGTGGAAAAGAGCAGCACCAAATCCTAGAAGGCTGTTTCTTAGCAACTATCCCTCAAAACTGCAAGACTAGAACACCTGAGTTCACTTTGACTAACAGCTACAACCAGCTTCGCGGGAAACCAATAGAAATTATGTCACTTCCAGATATTGCAATTTCTCAGAACACTGGAGTCATATATAATCTTACAACAATTGATTTGGATAAATTACATAACATACAAAATCAAATTTCCATGGAAATTCCAGTGAAGCCACCTGTTATTGACTCATCAAGCATTCTTCCCATCACAGTTCCAGTATACACTTTCGTAATCCTGACTATCGTATTCGCTGTCGTTATTATGTTATACATTCGGAAAAGACTGAAGAAATCTGCGATTGCAGCACATACAATTGAGAATATTCCAACAACTGCCATAGCAATGTCACCTCAAGATAGAAGAGCCGCAACATTTGCATTAAACATTGGCAAATAGTTATCGGTCTAGGAGGGGAGGTGTTACGTGTCGCCCCTAACGAAACTCCCAAAAAGTTCCCACGAATCTGCACAATCGGCAGATTCCAAAGGAATAAGTCACGCCGATGACCCACCTGCATCGTCGGACCACCATCACCGGGCAGCAGCGCTTTTCTTCTTCGATCGTCGTCGAGAGAAGTCGCGACAACCAAATTTATTATTGTTTATAATTAGTTTTAGTCCAATTTGTAATAATTAATTATATTAAACGTTGTCCTAATTAAATTTGTGTTTTTAAAAACCTCCTTCCGAAGGCGACTAACGTAACTCACTTGTTAATATTTATGTTAAATATTATTGTAGTGTTATTTCTGTTATTAATGTCATTATCATTAACTGTTATACTGGGACGTCAAATTGTGGATTTTTATACATGTTGCTGTTGTTTTTCTTGGTTTTTATTTATTGTGCATTTTTAATTGATTGCTCTGTTCTTGTTACTGATATATTATATTAATATTTTTCACCATGGCCTCAACACTTAAAATCTATTATCAAAACACGCGAGGTTTACGTACAAAGACACATATATTCAAGCGTAACTTACTCTTGAACTCATACGACATAGTGTCACTTACCGAGACTTGGTTACTTGACGGTATCTCTGATGAAAGAAAGAAAGAAAGAAAACTCATTTATTAGTCACAAATAAGATGACGCACACACTCGTTTAACATAAATTTATATATATATATAACTAACAACAAAAAGAAAATAAAAAGGAGTTTGTACGTCGCATAAATGTGACACGTAGGTGACCACTCAGCTTATTGTTGCACTGCGACGCGAGCCACAGCGCAACGCTGGTTTTCAGTGGTCACCTTGAGTGACATGCGAACGCCAGCCTACATACTAACATAAATTAAAACATATTGTTTAATTACTACTTAAAAAAAAATAACACTAAAAAAAAAAAAAAAAATACAAGTCATAATAAGGAATAATAACAAAGGAAACAAGTAAAAAATAAAAAAAATAATTAAAAATAAAAACCTACTACACAAACAGTACAACACATACAAAGAAAAGGCAAAAAATAATAACTAATATAGTTTATAAATACAATTGTAATAATTATGAACTCAAGTAACGAAATAACAAGCCTTGGATAATGCTCTGTCCCGCTTCCGCTCGCTCAACACATCAGTGAACCCGCGCCGCGTCGCCCGCGCCCAGGCCACGCGAGCCTTTTGTAAGCCATACACACTACGGTCTACCGGAGAGGTCATCTGTGCAGGTATGCCTGCGCAGGTAGACCGAACATTGGTACCGTGTATGGGAATGTTACGGTGTACCGGAGCGGTCTTCAGTTCTTTTTGCGATGGCATCGAATGAGGACGATGACGCACTGGCATTGCTAGGCCTTGCTTTAATTTTAAAGATAAAAGATGCAAAAACAATGAAAAGGAATCGAAAAAAGAGTTGTAAGCATTGGTTATTGAAAAGAAAAACATAATATAGTCATGTTAATTTATTGAATGAATTAAAATTTAAACCAGAAGATTTTAAAAACTATCTCCGAATAGACGAGAAAACATACCTATCTTAAATTACTGGAAATTGTTAATCCTATGATAAAAAAAGAAGATACAGTTATGAGAAATAGTATAATATATAATTTCTTTGTAACACATTAGTGTGATGCATAAAAAAATAGCAAAATAATACAATCGATGTAATTTTTTTGCGGGGTATGTATGGGGGTTGCTAATGTCATGTAATGGTATAAGCATAGATTATAAAGGATCTTAAATGTTTTAAGGGACGTTGATCGATCATGCTAGAAAACAACTGACGCGACCTGCGCAGGCGACCGGAGTACAGGCACACACGCACAGGTACGCCGTACGGTGTCAATCGAAAGAATTGATTTTCGATTCTGCGCCGGTCGCCTGCACAGGCTTAAAAAACTGCACAGGTCTATTCCCACACACATTACGGTATACCTGGGCAGGCATATCTGCACAGGTGGACCTTTCCGATGGACCGTAGCGTGTATGGCAGCCATTAGCATTGCACAATAGTAATAAAATTAGTGCAAAATGCTCTCTGCAGTCTGCATTCGTCCGACGACGGGGACGTGAGAGGACGTTCTTTGCCAATTACAATGCGTAAAACCTGAGTCGTGCGGCTAGTGCGACGCGTCGCAAACATGGATTGTTGAAAGCATGGCTAATTGTCCTGGCGAGTCAAAAGTACCACCAAACTGTATAGCATAAAATGACTGTCTCCGGTAAGTGCAACTTGCGTAATAAAGATATGGCATTAATATGAAATATGAAATATCTAATATCTAATTAATTAGCTTTAGTAATTGTCTCGAGGAAAAATAAAATAAAAAACACAAACAAAAATAAACAATAATATTCATAAGATAATGAAAAATTTTTTAAAGGTGAAAACGACGTGAAAGGGACAATTTGGTAACTAATAACGTAAAAAAGACTAACTATCCGTCCTGGAGGAGCGCTGCCACCCGCCGCGAGGACACTATCACGCCTCGCCGATGATTCACAAACATTAGGTAAATAGGACATAGATATAGATATGCATACAAATATAATATTAATAATACCATATTTTATGTAATTACTTAGTTTTGTTGGAAGTGCTTTTGTTCGTATAATAAATGTTTTCTAATATGTAATTTAAATGTATTTTTTGTTTTTAGGAATCTCAATGGCGGCGGAAGATCGTTCCAGCAGCGGGTGGCCGCAAATCTGAAACATCCTCTAAAGGCGGTAGTTTTAAAGCGGGGCATCGACAGTGGGTTCGACGTGGAACGAGTGGGGTAATTGTAATGCTCTTGTCGCCACGATAGTTTGCTATACAGGTATCTCGGTGTGTGTGACTTTATAATTCCGAACATTATTGTCGCTAAATGCATTTTCCTGCGTGCCGCCATTTTCAATATGTTGTTACAATTTAAGTATGGCGTAACATGGTTTCTCCGGGGAATATCAAAACAAAACCGGGCACAGGCATTTTGGACACGTTGTATTAAACGTTCCGTACGAGATATAAGGCACGGCCCGTATACAGTATCGCAATAATTAAATTTTGAAAGTATCAAGGAGTCAACCAATCTCTTTCTCATAGTCAAACTAAGGTAGTCCCGCATTCTATACAAAATCTTTAAACGATAGAAACAATTTTTTACTACTCCGTTGATGTGAGTTTCAAACCGCAGCTCCGGGTCGAGCACCAGCCCCAGGTTACGCGCATTTTCTACCCTCTCAATGCTGTGCCCCATGATTCTAACGTCAGGGTTTGCCGCAATAATTGACCTTACTTGGTTTTTGCTCCCTAAAATCATGTATTTCGACTTTAGGGGGTTCAACGTCAATGAATTGCTTGCAGACCACGCAGCGATTCTATCAAGCTCCGAGTTAAGAATTTTAATTGCGGGTGATACCTTTTGGGCATCACAAGAAATATATATTTGAGTGTCGTCAGCGTAGACGTGGTATTTGGAAGACTTGATATTGTTAGTCATATCCGCGCTGTATAATATATATAGAATCGGGCCTAACAATGATCCCTGAGGGACACCTCTGCCTACTGATTGTGGGGAAGAGGACAAAGTTGTACCATTTCTATTATGAATTTCAACTCTCTGCGACCTACCGGTTAAATAACTCTGAAACCATCGTATTGTGTTGTATTGAAATCCGTAATATGCGAGTTTCGACAATAGCAGAGAAACATTAATTGAGTCGAAGGCTCGTGAAAAATCAAGAAGCGTGAGTATAGTCCCCTCCCCACGATCACGGGCTTCTAGGATGTTTCCTACGACATCTGCCAGAGCTGTTGCGGTGCCACGACCCGTTCTGAAACCTGACTGTAGATCTGGCAATATATCATAGGTTTCGAGGAATTCTGTGACCTGTAAATATACTACCCTTTCCAACACCTTGGATAGACAGGTCAAAATACTAATTGGTCGAAGATCATTAAAATTTTGTGGGTTATTATTTTTAGGGATTGGTCGTACTATGGCTTCCCGCCACAGGTCAGGAAATGTATTTGATATGATGGATTTATTTATAATTTGTGTGATGGTTCCTAACGATTGTGGGAGGGTTAGTTGCAACATCTCTCTAGATATGCCATCAACGCCTTCTGCATTCGTAGAAATGTTACCTATAATTTTACGCACTGTTTCTGAATCAGTTGGTCTTAAAGAGAATTTTGCCGAGCCGTATCGATGGAATTCAAAAAAAGTAAGTTGCGAAATTGAGACATTGGGATTACCTGGGACATTGAGAAATGCCGAATTCACGCTGTCCGGGTCGGTAAACTGACCTGTAATGTCACAATGATGCGAAGGAAGAATATGTTTTTTAATGTTGGACCATAGTAATTTTGCCTTGTGTATATTTTCATTTATGTAAGTGTTAAAATACGCCTTCTTTTCATTGTGTAAGCCTACTATTGCTACTCGTTTTAAGTCCAAGTAGTACTGTCTATGAGCCTCCAATTTTGTACGACAATATCGATTCCGTGCGTCATTTCTAAGTTTAAACATAAATTTAATGTTATCTGTTATCCAAGGTGTCGGTTGGGTTTTAAATAGTCTGATTTTCTTCGGCGCGTGGACATCAAAGAGCTGCCCAACGTATCGATCAAAAAGTAAAACCATGTCATTCACGTCTCTCAACTCATCGATCGAGCTCCACGGAATAGCCTCAAGGTCACTTCTGAATTCGTCAGCCAATATGTTCTTAAACGGTCGGTATGAGATAAGTCTGCGAGTCGGTTTTTCCTTTTTAAAAACAATTTCGCAAGTAACAAAGGAATGATGCCCGAGTTCCGATATATGATGTACATCGGCGCCCCGAAACCGCGCGTCCGTGCAAATCACATCGATTAAGGAGGCACTGTCTCCCACAAAATGTGTAGGTACATCTACAATTTGGGCCAAATTAAAATGCTTTAAAAATTCTACTACCTTTTTGACCATAGAATTGTTAGTTTCGAGCATATTGACGTTCAGATCACCTAGCAAGACTACATAATCATAGGGACTCAATGCGCAAATGCTATCAGTGATAGCATCTATAAATATGTCTAAGTCTAACCAGGGAGGCCGATAAACAGTGCCTATCAACAGCTTGCGAGAGTTTGCCGTGAGACTCATCCACTTTTCTTCCACCTGTGAGTGGGGAGGATGGTAGGTAATACGGACATTGATTCCAGTTTTAATATAGAATCCGACCCCTCCTCCTCGCCCTCCACGAATTGTTTCTGGGCGTGGAGTGTGCCGCAGTCTATATCCCGGGACCACAGGTGCTCTGCCTTCCTCTCCCACACGCAACCATGTTTCATTTATTGCCATTATGTCAACTGAGTGATGGTTCATTGCGATTATAAATTCGTCATGGTTCGTAGATAACGAGCCGGCATTAAACAGCCCTAATTTTAACATATGTTTATTGTGCAGCATTTATACAAACAAATATTTTAAACATATTTACAACTTTTATGTATAAGTTTATGTTTATGAATATTACAATTTTATAACAAAAAATATATATAAATAGTAAAATCAAAATAAACCAATTCATAAGCAAAATAGAAAATATGGAATTTCTTTGCGTGTGTGTACATATTATGTAAATATTAAAAATTAAAGTGTTAGCGTACACCACAGTCCATCCGCCTTTCTTATGACAATTAAATGAATGAAAATAAAAAATATTACTACCTTTATCGAGACAATTAAATGAGATCAAAATAAAAACTCTAACGACATACATCCAGTTTAAATTCAAGACATAATCAAGCATCCGGCCCAAATATACGTGATAGGTCTGCCTCATTCCGGATGGTTGACACTTTGTCATCACCATTGTGCCGCGCAAGTATACGACCATGTTTTGTCCACACGTATTTCCAGCCCAGACGCTGACCCGCTTCGCGTGCACGCCGAAATAACAGCCGATTGAATTTGGTTAATCGCTCATTCAAAAAAAATTTCCGAGGTTGTCCGGGCATGTTGAGATCGCCAGTATTAGCGCCCCGGCGCACCCGGGCGGCGCGCAACAACTCGTCGCGCAGGTCGCGGCGCACCAGGCGTACTGCAATGGGGCGCGGCCTTATCTCCGTTGCGCCCGCGGCACTCGTCGCGTTTATTCGCCTGCCACCGACACGATCCGCGCTCACAATATCGATGTCTTCTATATGGACCCCTAATTTGCTTCCTATGAGCTTCACCACATGTGTAAGGCTTTCGTTGCTGCTCTCTGGTAAATTTGATATCTCCAAATCATTAGAGAGCAGTTGCTGGTCACGGTCATTCAGTTGTAATTTTTTTTGAGCAATTTCATCGACCGACTCAGATGAAACATTGCAGCTCTGCTCAATAGTCGACAACCTAGTGTCCAAGGCGCCAAGTTGCTCCCTCAAGGAAGTGACGGACTCCTTCAGCCGGTCACCATCTCTCCGCAGTCCCACGAAGTCTTGACGCAGGTTTTTGAGTTCGTCTAAAAATTATTTTCTGACCAAAATGAACTCTTCCCTGAACATTTGTCGCAACTCCCCCCGCAGCTCCTCCCTAAAACTATCCAACGCATTCAGCACATCCGAGTCACGTTTACCATCATGGCTCGATACACCGACTTCTTCATTGATGCGGTCCGCTATGGGCGTTGCGTTACCTGTAATGCCTTTTAAACTCTTACGGGTACAATCAGAGCAACTCCATGATGGAGTTATGGGACCCGAAGATGGTAATGAGCCACAAGCTCGATGAAAAAGTGCCCTGCATACGCTGCATGCTGCTGCACCCAGCGGCGACAAATATTTAGCGCATCCACCACACTTAGCAGCGGGCATTTTGTAGCGTAAAGTTTGCCGATTGTGCTAAATGTTTCAATGTAGTAGCGATAGATGGCGCTAAAAAATTACTATTGAGAATGGGAGCTTAAGTTCACAATCGATTCTGCTAATAGTTCCAATGTCGTGACGATAGATGGCGCCAAAAATTAATGTTCGAGATGGGAATTTATGGGGTATTACTATAGTGTAACACACCACAAGGACGACCACTATGTCTGAGAAATGCACACACACCGAGACACACTATGAATGTTCCGTTTCACTATACTTATGTAACTATAACGTTAACTTTTTTCACAGTTTAGATAGTTTAAGGTAGTTTTAGCACTTTCCGAGGATTAGACTTAAATTGTTCACAATTGTATTTATACACCTCTAATGCACTGTATAACGATATGGCTCGGTAATCTCACTGTGTGTATTACTTTTTTAATTAAATAAGTCCAAAAATAACACTTGTTTTATTTTTTAACACGATTAATATGGGATTAGCTCCGATCAGCTTGACGTTCGTGACGTCACTGATAACGAATTGTTTGATAATAGATACCTAGTTTGGCGTCGAGATAGGAATTATGAGCGTACACGAGAAAAGTACGGTGGCGGGGTACTTCTAGCGATACGTTGGGATATAACATCTATGAATCGTTTGGAATGGACTACTACAGCGGAGGATATTTGGGTTACGATAACAATAGAGCTAAAGCACAGGCTATACAAGAAAATTCATCTATGTACTCTTTATCTCTGTAAAGAAAAGAATGGTAACACTTTTAACTCTCAATTACATAACTTTACAAACAATCTCTCTTCTATAGTTAATGCATGTCCTGATGACACTTTTGTAATAATGGGAGATTTTAATATGAGTAATATTGAATGGATTAGTGACGGAAATTGTTTCCAGCCTTTAGGTGCCACTGGACAGGCCCAGTTATACTTTATAGATACCATCTCAAAATGCAATTTAAACCAGTTTAATTCCATGAAAAATGTAAATAATAATATCTTAGACTTAATTTTGAGTAATGATTCTTTAGAAGTCTCTGCTTGCCAAACTCCCTTGGTTCCTGAAGATTGTCATCATAAATCGTTAGTTATACAAACAGGTTTTGAAAGTACTGAATATCTTACATTGAATGCCAGAAAGAGGTACTATTACCAGAATGCTGACTTTGACGAAATCAATTCATCGATCAATAATATACCATGGGAAAGTTACTTGCATAATAATGAATTTGAAGACTCAATATCACATTTTTATAAATGTATATATGATTTAAGAGACAAGTATATTAAACATAAATTTGTATGCAATTCGACTTTTGCACCTTGGTACAGTATGGCATTAAAGAAAATTCTTAAAGAAAAATATAAATTTCTCAAAAGATACAATATATTATATAAAAATAGTCAAGATTACTCCGCCTTTTCCTTACTCCGTAAGAGGGCGAAATTAGTCGAAGATGAGTGTTACCGTGATTATATCAAAAACATGGAGGAAAGAATTTCTAAGAATCCGAAACTATTTTGGTCATTTGTTAAATACAATAAAAAAGGTTCCGGTGGATTTCCCTCAACAATGACATATTTAAATAACTCGGCGAGCACGGGCGTAGAGATTTGAAATCTATTTGCTACATTTTTTCAATCATAATTTCTTCAACATAGTAAATCTTGCGACAGTACTCCTTTTAATGATAAAACCTTCATCTTAGACAGTGCCTGTGATATAAGTAATGTTACGGTAGACAGTAACGAACTACAAAAATTACTCAAGTCATTAGATCTTACCAAAGGGGCTGGCCCTGATGACATCCCTCCATTATTCATAGTTAATTGTGCTGATAGCTTAACTAGACCATTAAGTATTTTGTATCAAAGATCTCTTAAAGAAGGGAAAGTTCCTAAAATGTGGAAATGCGCTTACATTACCCCCGTTTACAAAAATGGCAATAGGGGTGATGTCAGAAATTACAGACCTATCTCCAAATTATGCATATTTGCCAAAATACTTGAGAAAATTGTGTTCAAGAATGTTTACAACGTTATGTCACATAAATTTGTTTCTGAACAACACGGTTTCATAATGATGCGTTCAACGACTAGTAATCTAGCATCTTTTATTAAATTCACTTCGTCAAACATCGTTGCTGGAGGCCAGGTAGATACAGTACTTACTGATTATAGTAAGGCATTCGATCGTATAGATCATGAGCTACTTCTCAAAAAATATTATTAGCAGGGATACATGGAAATCTGTTTCGATGGTTTAATTCGATGGATTCGAAATCGAGCTCAAGCTGTTGCAATAAACGGTTATAAATCTAAATGGCTAACAATTCTTTCAGGAGTTCCACAAGGATCTTTGCTCGGGCCCTTATTATTTAATATATTTATTAACGACATAAACACTTGTTTCATAAATTCGAAATTTATTCTTTATGCTGATGACATGAAGATATATAGTCGGATTAACAACTGCAATGATTGCCAGCTTTAACAACAAGATCTTTTTTAGATTTCAACAGTATTGCAAATTAAATAACCTGCACGTAAATATTTCCCAATGCAGCATCATATCTTTTACTCGTAAAGCTAACCCAGTTGATTACACCTACAAGCTGGAAGATAATCCTATTACACGTGTCAATGAAATACGTGACCTCGGAATAATACATGACTCAAAGTTGATATATAATAAACATATTGATTGTATCGTTAAGAAAGCCAACAAGTCACTAGGTTTCGTCATAAGATCATTTTCTCAATTTGGTAGTATAAAATTAATATTTAAACACTTTATTGTTCATATGTCCGTAGTATACTAGAGTATTGTCCACAAATTTGGAATCCACAATATGACGTTTATATACATAGACTAGAATCAGTACAGCGTAAATTCATGAAATTTATTCAATTCAAATCCAAAATTTATGATAATACCTATGAAGGCAGATGCAAGAGACATCATATTTTGCCACTTGAAGTAAGGAGAAATATAGCTGACGTTTCGTTTTTATTAAATATTGCTCAGTGTGCAATTGATTCACCTGACCTTCTTTCTAAAATTTATTTAAATGTCCCTGTAAGAACGATAAGAAAACCCTGTCCCTTATATGTAACGCACACTATCAATAAATATAGGAAACAATCATTCTTCTTAAGATCTGCGAATTCCTTTAATAAGCTGGCTAACAATCATGACCTTGATATATTTAACTCTAAAGCATCAGCAGTCAGACGTAAAATGTCCAAAAAGTGGTTTAACGCGGTTCAATAGATATAAGATATCCTTGGACCGCCGTCAGGTGTAAACGTGTAACGGGTCATTTACGAAATTAAATTGCAAATTTTATTTAGTTTTCTTAAACAATATTCAATCTAATATAATAGGAGTGCATAAGTGAAAGAAGTTGTTTTTAACGGCAGTGACACTACTCAATGGACGCGCTTCTGTCACCCTGGTATGACTATTTGGTACACAAATCGGCGCACGCGCTGCTCTGAGCCAATAGCATCCGCTGACTAGCCACTCCCACTCAGATCTAATTGGCTCCAGAGATTATAGAGGGCGTCCTCTGGATTGTTGGTTGATTACGTGAACATTTGAGAGCCACACGACGTGTTTCTGCTTATTGTATCCTAGTACAGTAGACGCAAACAGCGGCTGTATATCGGATATGACAACTACCTCCCCAAATGTCTCCCGACGCAAAAAGAGAGGTGACAATAATAATACTAATGTAGACTTCGAGAGTTTTAAAATCCACACGGAGGAGTTGTTCAACTCCTTTATTTCTACTCAACAAAAACAACTTCAGGAAATTACCGCAAACCTTTTTTTTTTTTTTTTTGTTTTTTTTAAACTGGCACGGCATAGTGACTGCATTGCACCTGATGGTAAGTGCTAATGCCGTCCAGATAGAGTATCGAATGGTATCAAACGGTAGTCTCATACCATTCGATACAATCATGCCGGCCCGCTGAGATGCCTCTTCACGCTACGGCGGAAGGACCCAGGATTATAGGAAGGAGGGAACACGTGCGATGGCAAGCCGTTCCACAGCTTGACTGTACGGCAGAAAAAAGAATTAGAGAACCTTTTGGTTCGCGCCGAAATGGATTGAACAGACAAGCTATGGCTCCGCAAGCCAGCACGCGTGGTTCTGTTAAGGAAAGGAGAGGAGGGGATCAAATTGAACAATATCTCAGAGCATTCGCCATGATACAGACGGTAGAACACGCTTAGAGAAGCGACATCCCTCCGCAACTGTAGCGACTCTAAGTTGCCCGTAATGTCTGCATCATTCACAATGCGGATAGCCCGGCGCTGCAATCCATCCAAGGCATCGAGCAAGTACTGGGCGGATCCATCCCAGAAGTGAGAACAGTATTCCATACCCGGCCGAACCTGCGCTTTATACAAGCGGTAGAGAGGACCCCAACCCTGCGGGAAGTGGCAGATATTACACCCTCTATGTGATTCCTTGGATTAAGATCACAACGGATATCCACACCAAGGATACTCAGGTCATTCCACATTGAGAGGGGAATACCCTGAAGAATGGGGAGGGGAGAGAAGAGAGGGGTTTTCCTTGCATTGAACTCAACCATATTCCTGGTGTGCGTGGTGGCCTGTTGGTAACGGACCAGACGCGGCCGCCTACATGTTCACGGTGGTCGCGGGTTCAAATCCCAGGGCACACCTCTGACTTTTCGGAGTTATGTGTGTATTGATAGTCAATCACCACGCACTTTAACGGTGAAGGAAAACATCGTGAGGAAACCTGCATACCGTAGCGATTTTAAAGAATTTCTACGGTATGTAAGTCCGCCAACCCGCACTAGGCCAGCCTATACTACATGGCCTGGACTATATGGCCTAACCACTCTCAATCGATTTTCTCGATTGTAGAGTAGGCCCGTGCCCTGCAGTGGGACGTATATGGGCTGATATAGATAGATAGATATTCCTGGAGCCCCATGTAGAAATGAGATCCAAGGACTGATTGAGCTCAATGACAAGATCCTCGCGCCCACTCACAGTGTCGAACCGGCAACCTGGGGACCCATGGCAGTACCGCCCATGAACCGTGCTGTCATCTGCATAGCAATGAATGTTACCAAGTGACAACATATCATTGATATGCAATTGATAAACCTTAAAGATATACAACAAACTAATAGCAGCATAGAGGAAACAGTAGCTTTTCTTGCCGGTCAAAATGAAGATTTCAAAAAACAAATTGAATCGTTGGAATTGCAAGCTAGAAGAGATCGAGAACATATATCTATTCTTGAAGAGAAATTGGAGGAATCTCAAGCGACTCTTAGAAAATCGAAGTTAGAATTAAAAAATGTCCCAATAATAAATAAATATAATAAAGAATCTAAGAATGATTTGATAAGCCTATTGCTCAACCTGTCAAGAAATATTGACTGCCCTTTGGAGAAAAAAGACATAAAGGACATTTACCGTATACGACCAAAAAAGGAAGGGGTCAAGAATCCTCCCATTATAATAGTAATGAGCTCTGTGATTTTAAAAACTGATTAACTCAAAATGTGTAAATCATTTAACATCAAAAATTAGGAGAAACTGCGGGCCAAGCACTTAGGTTGCAAGACTGAGGAAGATACACCCATCTATATGAATGATCAACTTACTGCCAAAAATGCTCGACTTTATTGTCTGGCAAGAGATTTGACTCGAAATAGGACTTTTAAATTCTGCTGGTCTGCCCTTGGAAAGATATACCTAAGAAAAGACGAAAATTCGCCAATAATTCTAGTAAAGAATGAAAGTCAAGTCCAACAGCTGCTACAAGTAGCATGACTGATAACTGACATATCATGTCGCATTTTGTGTATACCTATTAACTCAGGTCTGAATTTTATATTTGCTTATTACTGTTTTTACTTTATGTTGGTATTCAATAAGCTAAACAAATTCTGCATGTTTCTGGCTATGTGTTTTGCTGATATTGTTGAATTTCTGTTTGTTGTTGAATTTCTTTTTGTTATTCTACACTGTTACTCACTACTCATATCACATTTACATTCATACACATTTACTTTCTTTTACTCACACACATATTCACAAACTCAGAATGATATTAATGTTATTTTATTAACTGTGTCTTTTCTACTCACATTGATCAAGGTTCAATGGTTTTTTTAACTATTGCTGTGTAATCTAAAGGATAGAGGGTTATTTACTCGTTGCAGCTTAATGATTATTCGATCTCTGAATAAATATTTGGTTTTTGCTCTACCAAAAATGACAATGTACATTAAATACTATAAAAGAATTGGATAGCATAGAATTTGCTCAAAGTATGCAAGGATCTATAGAGGATCTTGGCAAATGTCGACATTTTAAACATTCTACATTAAACATAATAACGCAAAATATTCGGAGTATCTATTCCAATATGGACGAAATTAAATTAACATTAGCACAATTTAATTTTCCTATAGATATACTGGTACTTTCTGAATGTCGTTTAAACACGAATAAAAGTATTCCTAATTTGCCTGATATTATACAACCAAAATGATGGAGTAGTGAGTAGTGGAGTTACTGTGTGTTTATTGTTTACATATGCAATGTAAACAATAAACACACAGTAACAGTCAGAGATCTCACTAAAACATGCTTCCTGTCTCCAAATTCGTACATTAAATTACACTATTATTGGTATCTATAGATCCCCACCACACACTAATGCAGAATACTTTATTGACTCGTTAAATTCTTATCTTGATACGATGAAAAATCATAACAACATCATAATTACTGGAGACGTTAATATTAATTTAATTCCTAAGCATAGTGAAATACCTAATGAGCGCAATAATAGGCAAAAATATATTGAAATGTTATCATTGCATTTTTTATTCCCAGGACATACTTTACCTACGAGGCAACAAAACTGTTTGGATCACTTTATTATTAAATTTAGTAAAGGCTCATTAGCATTCATCTATGTTTTTAACCGACTTCATTAACCGACTTCAGAGGTTATCAATTCGTAATTTTTTTTTCTTATGTATGTTCACCGATTACTCTGAGATTTCTGATTCGATTTACGTAATTCTTCTTTACTTGGATGCAAAATAGCTGCCATTTGGTCCCATTAAAAGTTGGTGAAGATCTGATGAATATCTTTGGACCTAGACAGTAGAATCACACAAAATTGAGTAAGTTTCCATCAATTTGCAAGTAAATACTTAATATATTCGGCAACTTTGAACCGATTTTAGTAATTCTTCTTTACTTTGATGCGGAATAGTTGCAATTTCGTTCCATGAAAAGTGTTGAAGATCTGATGAATATTTTCGGACCTAGACAGTAGAACTTCTCAAAATTGAGTAGGTTTCCAATAGTTCTATTTAACAGGTTCAGTATTAACGTCAAACTATAGTGAGGCAGAAGAAATGGTGGGGGTGAGGAGGAGGGTAAGAAAATTAAGTTACTGTAGGCGTTTTGCTCTTATGAGCGTTGTTAACGAAAATTGAGTTTAGGTACACACTAAAAAGTAAAAAATAAAAAAAAAACTACGTTTAAAAAAATCGACTTCAACTACTAAAAAGTATAAAATAACTTAAAGATTTAATTTAATACACCTCTTGTGCAAACCTATACCTTTCATATCAATCAAAAACAATTATTTATATCTGCTACCTATTGATAGGTTTGAAGTCGGTGCCAAGCCTTAAACAAAATAAAACTTAATATTATACACAGCTTAGTTCCTGTAAAGATTTTTTTATGCTAAAGATTAACATACATAAATAATCCTATAAGCAATGTGCATTTATGTGAAACAGATGAAAACTTTACGACAAATATACAGGATGTACAAAAGAATGGAGCACTAGCTAAGTTGGGTGCAAGGGCATAATATTAATATGATAATAAAAGAATAATATTTGGAAAATACTTATCTGTTTTGGAGTTATGACCGTTTAAAGTTTTAAGTATTATCATCACATGTTCGCAAAAAAAACAGTTGAAATGGGTAAAGAACAAGATTTTAATATATAAGTATTTTTCGTTTCGTTGTTAATTAAATGGTTAACGAAATATACCACGAAAACATTTTTTTTCAGCAACAAAAATTTCATAGACTTCGAGTTACCACGGCATAGTAACCCCTTTATGCAGACGTTGCAGCCCACTTCGGTCATCGAGTCATCATTCCATTAATTGGCCGATGCATTCGTTTACAAATTATTGATTAATTATTTTTATTGTAATAGAATCAGTCTTGTTATAGCTCTCATTTGATAAACGTGTATTTTTAATAAATAAATATTTTTTAATTAAAATCCCGATCGCGGTAACTTAACTGGCGCAGTCGGTAGGATCGCGGCACGCTTATCTCGAATACATCTCTTTGAGTATAGCTGTGACGGTTCTTAAATCGTACCCTTGCGATCCGAAAAGAACTTACGCGCGATCGGGCAGAAGCTGAAGAAACTGAAGAAACTGTTGTTGCTGACAAGACTCCACAGGCGATGCAGAGAGCGGTCTGGTAAGTACTCTCGTACCATTCAAGTGCTCCTTGCTCTATTTCCTGTGTTACTATTAGTTTATCCTATTTCCTATTGTGTGTGTCTGTCTATAAGCTAGAATTGCGTTAGGCATTCCATAATAATTACTAATTTACAAAATACTTAGAATAACGTTTACTCGCGCGAGCGCATTCCATTAAAGTGTAATTGTACACCGTATTGTTTTTAATATTGTTTAAGAGTTTAGCAAAAATGTCTCTTAAGGATTGCGATAATGCTCACTTTAAATTACTCACAGACCTTATGCCCAAATATGACGGGAACCCTAAAAGATTAAACTATTATATTCGAGAAGTAGAAAATTTACTAGGATTATTAGAGATAGCAGATCGTAAACATCCGTCACTAATTTGTTTAATTAAAAGTAGATTATGCGGTACCGCTATCGATGCTATAGCGTACGATGACGATTTAAGTAGCTGGGAGTCCATAAAACACTCCTTGATCAGGCGACTTTGGGAACCGCGTAACGAAATACAAGTTATGCAGGAATTAACGCGCACCCGCAAACAGCGTAACGAGGACGCGGAAACGTTTGGCAAGCGTTTACGAGACCTCCTGGATATATTATATTCAATAGGTGAACACACAGATAAAGCTTATTATGAGAAAATGGCCATCGAACATTACATTAACCAACTTGATTTCCAAGCCTCTATAAGCCTTAGAATAGCTAGGCCAGAAACTCTAGAGCTAGCAATAATAGCTGCTAGATAAGAGGAGAGTAGGCTCGCTTACAATAGACTAACCACATATAACAACCCTTCCACATCGCAGGCTAGATCAAAGGAATTGCCTGTGACGTTGTAGAATGTCACCCGGATTAGTTTAGGTCTATGGCTCAATAATCATATTGTCTATGCCAATCAACGCCTCCATTGCGCTGATTGGTCGATTCAATTCTGACAGCTAAAACGTGCGAACTGTCATCGTACGCATAAATACGCGTGTAACCTCGCTCGCGTCCTCTTTCTAAAAATTAGCTGCGTGCTACCACGCGTGTTGTGTTCCCGCTGGGGTGAGTGTTAAAAGTGCTAACCGCTTAACCGCTTGCTTCGCAGCTTATTCTGCCGCCGGCTTGTGAACTACCACGAGTTGCTGGCACGGAATGTAAACCTAGTTTGCATTCCGATTTCTTGGACGCTGATTCCAGGTTCATCCTATCTGCTATCTACTCTCTTCCTGCTTACGGCACGGAGCGTGCCGTGCTCAGGCTTCACTCCGCACCGCTTCCTGCCCGTGCTGCGACCGCACCTGCGCCGAGCCGCTGACCTGCGCACCACTACCGGCCACGTGGCAGCCAACCTTGCCGGCGAGCTGTCGTCGGAAACCGCCACGTGCAGAAGACCCGGATCAGTGTCCACAGAAGGCCAGTGACTCTTGTTGCATAACACCAGCAACAGTACCGAGTGTAAGACGGTGATGCGAAATATTAAAGCCTGTACCACGTAATCACCCTGAGTTCTTATTTTCTACCTACTCCTATCTGCGGGCGGTCCCTAAACCGCCCGAAATTTAATAATAGCAGTAATAGCCAATTCCGTAACTTCATAAGTAGTACTCCGAAGCCGCATTCAAATTTTAACAACCCCTCTACTAGTTTTGACTCGAGTCACTTTATTCCGCAACAGAACAGCATTATGCCTAAACAGCATCCGCAGTTCGGACAACCTTGGAACAGTAAGCCAGCATCAGGTAACTTTAGGTCAAATATGTCTAGAAACAATAGTGGCAAGTATAGAAACCAGCAAAATATCCCTAAACAGCAGGTTAATCCACCCCAACGTGTATCTGACGTCACAATACGATCAGTTAACAAACCCACACCACCTCAATTTGCAACTCAGGAGCAACGAAGGTGAGTGCTATGATTATAACCAGGATAAAAACGACTTAGCAGAACCGGAGCCGTGTAACCACGATACACAGGTAGGTATGATCAGGATTTTATTTTGGGGGAGGAACAAAAAAACCAGACATAATAAAAATAAATTTTCAATATATAGATCATCTACCATATTGTTAAGATACAATGTAATATCATATTTAAATATAAGTTTATACTGTTTTGTTTGATTTTTTTTTTTGTTGGTAATTTTTGTCTTGTGTCAGAAGTTTCTAGAACGTTTGAGAAATGTAACGAATACGACTTGTCACGTGTTGCTGAAATAAAAGTGTTCAATCTTAAAAGGCCTTTATTTAATTCCAAATAAAACATTACAACAGGTTATGGGCCCAGGCACATAAAGCGTTTGGAATTAAATAAAATTGTAATTACTGCAAATATACTAACCGGCTAGTTAGGAAGCAATCTGGTTGTGCAGGACGGCGGTCGAAATGGAAAATTACCAAAATTTGTTAAAATTAGAAGGTTCCAGAAATTGGAACATATGGAAGTTTCAAGTAAGGGTAATTTTACGCGGACAAGGATGGTTGGACATTGTAGAAGGTCAATGTGTAAAACCCGAGAATAATGTCGAGAAGACAGTGTGGGAGAATAAGGATGCCAAGGCGCAGACATTATTAGTTACAAAGATGTCTGAAGATGTAATGTTGCATGTAATCTCTTGTTCAACATCAGCGGAGATGTGGAGGAAGCTGCACAGCGTGTACGAACAGAAAACAGAGACAAGCATTCACATCATACAACAAAGGTTTTTCCAGTTTAAGTATGAAAATGACACTGATATGTCAGTTTTCCTATCAAAAATTCAGGAATTGCAAAGCCAGTTGAAACAGATGGGCGAAGTCATATCCGAAAAGTTTGTTATAACGAAGGTGTTAATGTCACTACCAGATATGTACAAACATTTCGTATCTGTGTGGGAATCAGCGCCGGATGACAAGCAAACATACGATAATCTGGTTGCTCGTTTGTTGGTAGAAGAGGAGAGATTAAAGGAAAAGGGAGAAATTGCTACATCATCATCTGCGTTTATTGCAAAGAAAAATGTCCAGAAATATAATGTAAATAAGAAAAATATAAAGTGTTTCAAGTGTAACAAGATGGGTCATTATCAAGCTGAGTGTACGAGTAATGTGAATAGTAATAGTCATTATCGTGATAATAATGCAAGCAAAAGAGAAAAATAATGTTTTTACTGTAATAAGATTGGCCATAACAAAAGTGACTGTTGGTTTAAGAAAGGAAAGGAGAAGAATGCGTTCGTAGTACAACAAGCACATACGGAACAATTTTATCAGGAGTCCAAATGGTTGGTGGACACAGGTGCCAGTGAACATATGTGTCATGATAAAAATCTTTTTTCGTTTTTTTCGCCGTTAACAATTCAAAAGTCTGTAATAATAGGTGACGGTACTCAGATAAGTGTCATCGGTTGCGGACAGGTGTCGCTAGAAGTATTTAATGGTTATAAATGGATTGAGACAACCATAGACAACGTATGTGTGCCGGAATTAAAAATAAATTTATTTTCCGTAAATTGCGCGGCAGACAAAGATTATGTCATGATGACAGATCAAAACATGTGCAAATTTCTGTACAAAAATAATATTCGGGCATTGGCAAATCGCGTCGGAAACATGTACATCATGGATGTTCGTTATAAGTGCGGTTTTGCTAATGTAACTGAGGTTAAATCCAGTTTAAGCGAGTGGCATGAGAAACTTGTGCATCAAAATTTACAACATGTAAAAAACGTGGACCCCTTTTTGGAGGGTAGTCATCTAATACACATCGTTAATTTGTGCTCTAAAATTTAAAATTTAAAAATATATCTACATTTGATTGTAAATAATTTGGAATGAAAGTTTTCATTAGATAATTACTGTTACTTGCCGGTGTTGTGTTATATCCTATAAACAATCCTTATTTCTACACTTTTCACCACACTTCTACGCAATGGATTCTATCAAGGATACACTGGCTGACATGATGGAGATGTTCCATAAGAGGATGGCTGACTTTGACGCCGAGCTGCACAAATCACCGAGGTCATCCACCGCGTCTAGCCTGGCATCTGACTTCGGTTCGTTCCGGGCATTCATCACTGAGGCTCTAACGAATCTCCAGCAGCAGGTCGAATTCTTAGCACGCAACATCGACAATTTGGAGATGAGAAGCCGTAGGAAGATCTTGTTGTTGCACGGTGTCAAGGAGGTGAGCAAGGAGGATACTGGACTCGTAGTGGCTAACGTCATCAAGGAGCACTTTAAAGTAAAAGACTTCTCGCCGCATAGCATTAAAAGGTGTCATAGAATGGGACGCGCCTCCGAGGCTGAAAAACCTCGTCCCATTCTCTTCAAGCTCCAGGATGTTGCGGTCCGGGATGGGCTGTGGTACGCCAAAACTAAGCTCAAGGGCTCCGGAATCACCATGTCGGAATTCTTGACAAAAGCGCGTCACGACTTATTTATGGCTGCCCGGGAGAAGTTCGGCATTGCGAGGTGCTGGACTCAAGAAGGCAACGTATATGTTATTGGCGCAGATGGCGTGCGGAAGCGTATTACATCTCTTCACGACCTGAGTCACATCGGCAGTGTTGATAATGTTAAAACTGGAACTCGATCCAGGATTGCGAGGTCCAAGCGCACAGCGAACAACAAAAATAAATAAACATTTACTTATTAACTGTTTTCATGTACTGGCTGGGTAAGACTGTTTGTTATTATATTTCACTACTACTACCTTCCATATAGGTTATATTTTCATCTGTCATTTTTGTTGTTTACCGTGTCGAGTTCCATAGCTCAATTACATTTTATTTTAAGCATTATAAATATGTAGGTTCTATAATCTGTTTTGTATACACCACTTGATTATTATTGTTATTTTATTTTATCTTTTTGTTTTGTGTACCTCTAGTCATTATGAGTTGTTAGTTAACCTGTTTAGATATTTTTTTTTTTATTTTTTTTCTTTTTTTTCTTTTCCGCAATGATAATGACATTATTTTTTTAATAGACGCGGTGATAACTTTTATTTACTTTTGGTTTGGTATATTTTTGTTATTACCCGGCCTTTATCGTTGTATTTTTGTTTTTGTTTGCTTTTTCTTTGTATTTTGTTTCTTTTTATTGTTGTAACTCTTAACACAACCGGCAGGTGGAATGTAAGGTGCCTATTAAGCAGGCCATATTTACTGATAAACATTCGTATATATGTATATTGTTTTGACTTTTAATACCTATTTGTAAGCAGTATTTTTTTTTTAAATATATTTTTAAGTTTATTTATTATTAATAAATGTCATGTCTCAAATTGATAGTGAGTCTGATGAGTTTTTCTCGGCAGGTAGTGACAACAGCAGTTTTACTAGTATTCCATCGCTAAGTGAAATTCTTTCATCTCAATTCTCTGATGTTCCTAAGAATTTCAATGTCGTGCATATCAACGCCCAGAGTATTCCGGCACATTTCACCGATATGTTAGCTAGCTTTGACTGTGCGAATCTCCATGCTATTCTTGTTTCAGAATCTTGGCTTAAGCCATGCCTTCCTTCTAGTTCCTACTCCCTTCCTGGTTTTCAACTTATCAGGAACGATCGATCCGTTGGCGGTGGTGGTGGGGTGGCTATATACTTACGTACCGGTATTTCCTTTTCTATTCTACATACGTCACCTCAGCCTCCGCCCGCAAATGGCGGTGAGCATCTGTTCCTGGAGGTTGAACTCCTTCACACTAAAATTCTTCTCGGTGTTTATTATTGTCCCTCTCTGCGCATTGACTTTTTCTCTTCTCTAGAAACCATTCTTATTAATCTCACTCCCTCGTACAGTCACAGCATAATCATGGGAGATTTCAATACTTGCCTACTTAAGAGAGATCATCGCTCTTCTTCACTATTTTCTGTTTTGAATTCTTGTAACCTTTCTATCCTACCTCTCAATGCCACTCATCATTTTCCTAATTCTACTCCTTCTCTCCTCGATCTCATATTCGTTTCCTCTCCTCATCTTGTTGCAAATCATGGCCAATGTGCTGCCGATGCCTTCTCACATCATGACCTTATTTATTTATCGCTGAAAATTCGCCCCCCTAAAGATAGATGTAAGGTTGTGATGCGGCGTTGCTTTCGTGGGGTAAATTCCGTAAGTCTTCGTGAGGATGCTGACAACATAGACTGGGTCCCTCTGCTTACCTCAAACTCGATCGATGATAAGGTTGAAATTTTCAATACTAATATAACGAAGCTGTTCGATATACACGCTCCAATACGTGCAGTTAAATTGAAGCACCTCCCGTCACCTTGGCTCACCGATGAAATAAAATCATTGATATTGAGGAAAGCTACAGCTAAGTCCAGGTTTAAGCGTAGACCCAATTCCCTGAACTGGGAAAAATTTGTAGCTATTCGTAATCTCTGCAACAAGTTATGTAGGAATGCTCAACGCCGATATGTCCATAAATCTGTAGAAAATGGTGATCCAGCTAAGGTTTGGAAGTTTCTTCAATCCATGGGAGTTGGAAACCACGTCCCGATGTAAGCCTTCATAAATTAAACATTGATTTATTAAACTCGTACTTTTCAGCTATTCCCTGTTTTGATAGGGCTACTAAAGATAAAACTATTAATGATCTTTCTTCCATTCCAACCCCAAACTATTCTCAATTCGTCTTTAGTCAATTCTCTGATTGTGATGTTAAAAAGAGCATTTTATCGATTTCCTCCAATGCGGTTGGTAATGACTGTATAGGCCGGAATATGGTACTACCTATCCTTGACGAAATTCTTCCTATTCTATGTCACATCCTTAATTTTTCGATCTCCTATTCTGTCTTCCCATCCTTGTGGAAGGCTGCAGAAGTCGTTCCTCTTCCCAAAAAACCTAATCCCGTATCCTTTTCTGAATATCGGCCCATTTCTATTTTACCGTTCCTCTCCAAAGTCCTTGAAATCCTTATCCATCATCAGCTTTGCACCTTTCTTACGAATAACAATCTCCTTAATCCCTTTCAATCCGGATTTCGTCCTGGTCACAGTACTACCACTGCATTGGTTCATATAACAGACGACATTAGATCTGCCATGGAGAGCGGGAAGCTAACGGTACTAGCCTTGCTAGACTTTAGCAATGCGTTCAACACTGTAGATTATGATGTCCTGTTAAGCACACTTCGCTCTATTAACATATCTCCAACGGTAATTGACTGGTTTCATAGTTACCTGACTGGTCGCCGGCAGCGTATACGCATTGAAGGTGCAGTTTCTGCTTGGTGTGATACTTTTGCTGGCGTTCCTCAGGGCGGCGTTTTATCTCCTTTACTCTTCGCATTGTTCATTAACTCTATCTCCCATCAACTTATTTCTTCCTATCACTTGTATGCAGACGATTTACAAATTTATTATCACGCTCCGGTGGACAGGGTGACGGAGGCTATTGTATCAATTAATAAAGACCTCTCACGAATAAATGAGTGGAGTAGGACGCACGGGCTCACAGTAAACCCAGCTAAAACTCAGGTCATTGTTGTTGGCAGCTCCAGGATGGTTTCTCAGTTGAATGTGAATCAAATACCCCAGGTCACATTTAATGGCTGTGTTATCCCCTTTTGTGATAACGTAAAAAACTTGGGGGTATTCATTGATAGTAACTTATCCTGGGGTCCCCAATTGCAACAACTTAGTCGTAAATTGTTTGCTGCAGCGGGGTCCTTGCGAAGATTGCGAAATTTTCTACCTATTCCTACGAAAATTGCACTCGTCCAGTCTCTTCTTTTTCCTATTCTTGATTATGCTGATGCTAGCTACCTTGATCTCACCGAAGCCCAATTTGAAAAGCTTGAGCGACTTCAAAATTTCTGCATTCGATTCATATTTGGACTTAGAAAATATGACCACGTCTCTGAATATCGAACTAAACTCAAGTGGCTATCAATACGTCTTCGTCGGAATACTCGTATCCTTTCACTCCTCTATTGTATATTATTTCATCCCACGGCTCCATCTTATCTTAAGCACCGTTTCCATTTCTTGCGTGATACCCATGCACGATCTCTTAGGTCTTCAGAGAGTTTGATTTTGGAGATTCCGAAGCATAGCACAACATTCGTAGACAAATCTTTTACTGTCTATGCTGCTCGCCTATGGAATGAACTGCCTATGTCTATAAGACTTGCAAAATCACTGCCTATTTTTAAGAGACTAGTCAGAACGCATTATTTATTACAACAGTAACTTAATAATATATTATAGAATATATATTTTTTTTTTCTGTATTATTATTTTGTACTCATTTTATTTCTGCTTTTTTCCCCTTTACATATTTGGTTATTTATATATTTGTATAATTTATATTGTATTTGTAGTGTATAATATTGTATTTTGTTTAGTATATGTAATATGGTTATATATGTATATAGCATTTATTTATATTTATTTATTTGTTGTACATGGTACTCGTTCATTCCTTTTTATTATACTACCTTCGGTTTCCTTCTCCTGTTCATTCCAGTCCATCCAAAGGTTGTCTGGAAGAGATCGCCGTGAGCGATAAGACCGCCGTTTGTACTCATATTTAGATTTAAGTTCCATTTATATGTTATCCTTATGTTTTGTGTACAATAAAGAATTATAAAAAAAAAAAAAAAAAAAAAACGTGTTAGCAAACAACAACATTAAAGTATCTGACGAGTGCGTAGAAATATGCCAAGGATGTATAGAAGGAAAAGCACACCGTTTGCCATTTAGTACCAGCGATACTAAAACAACCAAAACTTGTGAGCTAATACACGCCGACGTATGCGGTCCCATGGAGGAAGTAAGTGTTGGAGGATCAAGGTATTATTTAATATTAAAGGACGATTACTCATGTTATAGAACTGTATATTTTATTAAAAGGAAGGATGAGGTGGTAAGATGTATTAAAGATTTTATAAACAAAGCAGAAAATATAACTGGTAACAAAATAATAAACTTTAGAAATGACAATGGCTTGGAATTTATAAATAAGGATTTGTTCAATATTTTCTCAGGTCGTGGTATAGTGCATCAAACTTCTGTACCTTATACACCTCAACAAAATGGCAAGGCAGAGAGAGATAAGAACCCTGACAGAAGCAGCAAGATCAATGCTGTATGCCCAAAATCTTCCTAAGAAATTGTGGGCGGAAGCTGTGAACACTGCAGCATATGTCATAAATCGAACTGGCAGATGTAAGGTACCTGGTAAAACACCATATGAAATATGGGCAAATAAACAATTTGATCTTAATATGTTACATATTTTTGGTACACCTGTATCTGATCATATACCAAAAGAAAAAAGAAAGAAATGGGATGCTAAAGGAGAAACTGGTATAATGGTAGGTTACGGAGAATCTATAAAAGGTTTTAGAATATTTTATCCAGAAAAGAATGACGTGCAAATTAAGAGGGATGTCATATTTTTGAAACCTTTTATTGCGAAACCGGAGAAAGGTAATTTAGATTTTGTAACAGAAATATGTAGCACTGAAACACTAGTCTGTAATGAGCCAAACTCAATAGAAGAAAATATAATTGATTCAAGCCATACAGAGGAGACAATACATGAAGATGAGGATAGTCTATACAGACCAGAGGAAACAAGTGATGAATTTAGTGAATGCCACAGTGAAAATGAGTTGCAGCCAGTTTCACCTCGTCGTACCACACGTGTCACAAAACAAACACAATTTTATAGTTGTCAGAATGTTTACATTGCAGAAGCAGAACCTAACACATATAAGGAAGCCATGGAGAGGAGTGATGCTTGTCAGTGGGAAGAAGCTATCAAACAGGAACTGGAGAACCTGAAAGCAAATAATACATGGACAGTGTGTCAGGTACCTAAAGATCAAGACATTGTAAGTAGTAAGTGGGTATTTAAACTTAAGAAACTTGACAATAGTATTTCATATAAAGCTAGATTAGTAGCTAGAGGTTTTGAACAGAATGATGGATTAGAATTACATGAGATCTATTCACCCGTTGTTAAATTGTCAACATTTAGATTATTTGTTTCAGTTGCTACAAAACTAAATTTAGCAATACATCAAATGGATGTCACTGGGGCTTTTCTATATGGGGATATAAAAGAAAATGTGTTTATTAGATTACCAGAAGGGGCATATAATGGTTGTAATAATATTGTGAAACTTAATAAGTCTTTGTATGGACTGAAAAAATCTCCTAAGTGTTGGAATGAAAAATTTAATTTTATAATAAGTAAAGCAGGATTTGTTAAGTCGAAGAGTGATCCATGTTTGTTTTCAAAATGTGATAAAACTGACCAAACATATGTATTATTGTATGTTGATGATCTTTTGATGTTCAATAGTAATGAACAATTGTTAAGTGATCTTAAATCACATTTACAGAAAGAATTCAAAATGAAAGATTTAGGACTGATTTCAAATTATCTTGGTATCAAAGTTAAACAGAACTTTAAAGACTGTGTGACTGAATTAAGTCAGAAATCATATTTAGAAAGTGTATTAAAACGGTTTAACATGGAGAATTGTAAGCCCATATCTACTCCTATTGATCAAAACTTTAATGTGAAAATTTTAGAGACAAAAGAATGCAAGTCAAACAAACAAATAGAAAACACTTGTAGAAAAATTATAGGAAGTTTAATGTATGCCATGTCAGGCACTAAGCCAGATCTTTGTATAGCAGTATCTATATTAAGTAGGTACCAAAATAATGCTAGTGATGTATTATTGTGTCATTTGAAAAGAGTTTTGAGATATGTTAAGCATACTTTAGATTATAAGTTAGTTTACAAATGTAATGATAATGGACTTGTAGGGTATTGCGATGCAGATTGGGGTGGTGACTTAAAATATAGAAAGTCAACCACTGGTTATTGTTTTAAGTTTTCAAATTGCCTTGTATCGTGGTGCTCAAAGAAACAGTGCTCGGTAAGCCTATCATCAACTGAGGCTGAGTATGTTGCAGCTAGTATGGCAGCTAGTGAGTCTTGTTGGTTAGCAAATTTATTAAAGGAATTTAATATTGTAAACGTGTATCCAGTACCCATGTACTGTGATAACCAATCTGCCATGATGGTTGCAAATTCTGATAATATTAAGAGACTTAAACATATTGATATACGGTATCATTTTGTCAAAGACTTGATTAGAGATAATAAGTTATGTTTGATGTATGTAAAGACAGGGGATCAGATTGCTGATATGTTTACAAAATCATTAAACAGAGAATTATTATTATTAATTATTTATTAGTTACACTGCCCTCTCTCTTTCCTTCTTTTAAATCCATCCCATGGTTGTCTGTAAGACATTGCTGTAGAGCGATAAGACCGCCATTTGTACTTTTTTTTTATTGTTGTTTCTGTATTGTGTATTTTAATTTTTAATTGTGTACAATAAAGATTTAAATAAATATTGCTTAAATGTGTTACTGGATGTGGCTTAAAGTAAATTTATGTTTTTGTTGTGTTTGTTCATGTATGTTAAATTGTTATACATGTATTACATTGAGCGGGGGTGTTAAGATACAATGTAATATCATATTTAAATATAAGTTTATACTGTTTTGTTTGATTTTTTTTTGTTGGTAATTTTTGTCTTGTGTCAGAAGTTTCTAGAACGTTTAAGAAATGTAACGAATACGACTTGTCACGTGTTGCTGAAATAAAAGTGTTCAATCTTAAAAGGCCTTTATTTAATTCCAAATAAAACATTACAACACAT
The DNA here is from genome assembly GCA_949752805.1 of Deilephila elpenor. Lineage (NCBI taxonomy): Eukaryota > Metazoa > Arthropoda > Insecta > Lepidoptera > Sphingidae > Deilephila > Deilephila elpenor. The sequence goes on along the minus strand of OX457095.1, from coordinate 6,089,002 downwards.
ATATTATATTACCAGAATTTGGAGGAATTTTTTTAATAGATACAGGCGCTAGTAAATCATCTTTAGCATCCAACGTTATTTTTGGCACCACTTTAGAAAATTGCGTTGCAATAGAACCGTTTCAGGTAGTAACAGCTCATGGTACATCCCGACACGAACATGTAGCGTATTTACCCTTACCATCCGCGTTTAACTGTAACTTAACGCATAAATTCCTTATATTCGATAAAGATCTAAAATACACTGGTTTAATAGGTTGTGATCTGTTGAAGTTATTAGAGTGTAGTATTGATCTTAACAATAGTGTCTTACATACGTCTAATGCCGACATTCCTATCTATTTTAGTTATCCTGTACAAAAGATTAAAATAGAACCTAAATGCGAAAAGGTTATCACCGTAAAAAACACATTATACAGACGGAGAATACCTACACGATGACTTTTATTGGTCAGACCGTGTATTTTCCCCTGCAGCTATAATGAATGTAACTAACGGTTCATTTAAGACATCAATTATTGATTTTAGCGACGAAAAGAAATATATACCCAACCAATCTTTGATAACAATAGACGAATACAGGAAACCTGAAACAGAAAATAAACATGCATGAAATAACATACAAGTTAATAATTTAGATCAGGAACTTTGTGAGAATCTTAAGAAAATACGTACCGAACATATGAACGAAGAAGAAAAGCGTGAAATTATTAGGCTATGTTATCAGTATAGAGACTTATTCTACTCAGAAAATATACCACTTACCTTTACACATGCTGTCAAACATGAACTTAGACTTACCGACAACACCCCTATATTCGTACGTAGCTATCGGCAAGCTCCACACCAGCGTAACGAGATTCGCAAACAAGTATATAAATTGCTGTTCCAACAATTTATTAAAGAAAGCATATCCAATTGGTCATGTCCTGTGCACATTGTGCTTAAAAAGGCCGATGCCTCCGGAAAGGTCAAATGGAGACTAGTTATTGACTACAGACGTTTAAACGAGCGTATAGTAGAAGATAAGTATCCTTTGCCGAACATCCACGATATCCTAGATAGACTAGGTCGTGCACAATACTTTACCACTCTTGATTTAGCGAGCGGCTAACATCAGGTCGAAATGCACCCCAATGACGTAGAAAAAACGGCATTCACGACCGAAAGAGGACATTATGAATTTCTAAGAATGCCATTCGGTTTGAAAAATGCTCCAAGCACCTTCCAACGCCTTATGGACCACATTCTGAGAGGAATAGATAATGTCTATACACACCTTGACGATGTAGTTATAATATCAACCAGTCTACAACAGCACATAGAAAAATTAAAACAGGTTTTCGATAGATTCAAAACTCATAATCTGAAAATACCGTTAGATAAATCAGAATTTATTCAAAAACACGTTACATTTCTTGGACACGAACTTACAGACGAAGAAATACAACCTAATAAAGATAAAATTAAAGCCGTTCTCAATCTCCCATTACCAAACACTCAGAAAGATATTAAATCTTTTCTAGGACTCGTAATAATAATAATAATAATAATAAACTCTTTATTTTAACACCATATAGTATACAAAATAAAATTAAAAACGACATAAAAATTAAAGTGTTTAAAATCGGCGGTCTTATCGCTAAAAGCGATCTCTTCCAGACAACCGTGCAAGGGGAGGAGACAAGCATTTTAAATAGACGGTGTTTTACTAAATTATAAGATAAACTAATATAATAAATACAATACATACTAGGGAATATAAAATGCATTAAAAACATACACTAAATTGACATATATGCAATAAAATAAAAATACATTTACATATTTTGTATATACATAAACATATACATATATATACACATATACATACACATATACATATACATACACATATACATATAATATCAATAATATAGCAAGGACAAAGTTTAGCGTGCAAGGAGGTGTGCTTTTACCCTAGTTTTGAAAGTTTCCAGCGAGGGCGACCGTCTTATACTTAGAGGCAATGCATTCCAGAGACGTACTGCTTCCACGGTGAAGGAGTGGTGGTAGAACGTTGTCGTGTGAGCTGGAAACTTCAACATTAGATTCTCTGACGACCTGAGGGAATGAGAATTTGTAGTATAGAGGAAACTAAAACGTTCCTGAAGATAGCGCGGGGCCGAGGGATTGAATAGAATACTATAGAGAAGAGACAGAATATGAGCATTCCGGCGATGTCGCATAGGAAGCCACTTGAGCTTATTTCGGAATTCGGAAACATGGTCATATTTACGGAGTCCAAATATAAACCTAATACAAAAGTTTTGAAGGCGCTCAAGTTTGTCCAGCTGGGCCTCGGTAAGGTCGAGATAGCTGATGTCTGCATAGTCGAGGATAGGCAGCAAGAGAGACTGTGCAAGCGCAATTTTAGTGGCAGTCGGAAGGAAGTTGCGCAACCTACGCAAAGAACCCGCAGACGCAAAAATTTTGCGACTGACAGACATCATCTGAGGGCCCCAAGACAAACTGCGGTCGATAATTACGCCAAGATTTTTCACAGTGTCACTAAACGGGATAGTAACCCCGTCAAGCAACACGTGAGGCAAAAGAGTCCAGTCGACCTTGCAGGTGGTTCTTGGGCTTCCCACGATAATGGCTTGGGTTTTGCTAGGATTTAATTTGAGGCCGTATGCGTTACTCCATTGGGCAATTTTCTCAAGATCGCTATTCATGAGATTAATAGCGGCATTAAGTTGAGTGAGGGGAGATTGGCAATAGAGTTGAAGATCGTCTGCATAAAGGTGGTAGAACGAAGAAAGATTACAAGATATAGAGTTGATAAAAACTGAAAACAAGAGAGGAGATAAGACGCCACCCTGAGGTACACCGGCAGATGTGTTACACCACGAGGAAGTAATTTCCCCAAGGCGGATACACTGACGGCGACCGTACAGATAACTTTGAAACCAGTCAATCACGCTTGGAGATATGTTGAAGGAGCGAAGCACAGCAAGAAGAAGATCGAAATCGACCGTGTTAAATGCGTTGCTGAAGTCCAGGAGCGTAAGGACGGTCAACTGCCCGTTATCCATCCCGAGACGAATGTCATCGGTGATTTTGACAAGTGCAGTGACCGTGCTGTGTCCTGGACGAAAGCCAGATTGGAAGGGATTAAAGAGGTTATTTCGGGTAAGGAAAGAGTTTAATTGATTGTAAACCAAACGCTCGAGGACTTTAGATAGGAAAGGGAGGATGGATATCGGACGGTACTCGGAAAAAGTTTTAGGATTCCGTTTTTTAGGTAAAGGAATAATCTGTGCTTCCTTCCATAAAGAAGGAAACACGGATTTGGAAATGGAGAAATTTAAAATATGACATAGGATAGGAAGAACATGATCAAGGATAGGAAGAAGCATTTTACGACCTATACTATCCATCCCAACTGCATTAGATGCTATTGAGAGGATGCTCCTCCGAACATCACAAGCAGTGAATTGACGAAACACAAAAGAAGAACGGTCAGGAGCGGAATCTTTGAACAAAGAATTGATGGTGGAAGCTTTAACAGCGCCGTCAATATTAGGCGTGGAAGAAAAGTATAGATTCAGTTGGTTAACATCTAGCTTGTTAGGGGAAGACTCTTGACGAGTTTTTCCAACTCCCAATGACCTGAGGAACTTCCAGACTTTACCTGGGTCCTCAACTTGAACTGAATTATGAATATGGCGTCGTTGAGCGTCCCTACACACCAAATTGCAGCGATTTCTTATCTTCGCGTAGTAAGCTCTACTAGCCTCAGTAGGATGCAACTTAAACCTGGTTTTGGCTGCAGACTTTTTCTTCTGGAGATCTTTGATTTCTTTAGTTATCCAGGGTGCAGGCTGATGTTTAATTTTGACGGCTCTCAAAGGGGCATGAATATCATACAACTGTATGATAATGCTGTTAAATAATGCGACTTGGTCATCGACTGAGTCAGCCGTCATCACAGGGGCCCAATCTAAACCCTTCGCATCATTTAAGAGAGCCTCTTCGTTAATACCACCGAAATTGCGCTGCAGAATAACTGTGGGTTTTGATTTAGGAGGCCGAAGTTTGTAAGAGAGGAAAATAAGATGGTGATAAGAAAAACAATCAGCTAGACATTGCCCGTGCTTGGCGACATGCTCTAGTGATGAAACAAGGATGAGATCAAGTAGGGAAGGAGTCGAGTTTGGAAAATGGTGGGTTGCAGTAAGGGGTAGAATATGCATGTTGCTCGACTTTACAATGCTCTCCAGAGAAGAGGAACGATGATATTGTTTGAGAAGACACGTGTTAAAATCACCCATAATAATGATGTGATCATAAGAAGGTAAAAGGTCTTCTAAGGTCTTCTCAAACGAAGCAAAATAGTTGGAACGTAGGGTAGGGCTATAAAAGACTCCGAGAAGTACCTTAGTATGCGTTAGTATGACTTCAACGAACAGATGCTCGCAGACATTGGGCTGAGGCGGTTGGGTAGAAGCACTGATAACGGAAAAAGGAATGTGTGTTCTCAAATAGATAGCTACACCTCCACCGCCACTCCCAATCCTGTCATTGCGAATAAGATTGAAGCCAGGTAATGTATATGAAATAGAAGGAAGAGAAGGTTTAAGCCACGACTCGGAGACTAATATAGCATGGACATCTTTAACGTCAAATGACATCAGCATATCGGAGAAATGAGCCGGAATACTCTGCGCATTAATATGAACTACATTCAAATTCCTAGGAACGTCAGAGAAATGAGAATCCAATGTTTCTGAAAGAGAGGGGATACTCGCATAACTATCCTCACTGCTACTATAATCACTTGTTGAGCCGATGGAATGGAACTCACTACTATCACTCCGATCAAAAATGTTAATCATTATATAACAAGTGATTAATATATTTTAAATATAGGTATATAAAATGTAATAATAAATACAATAAATAGAAAACGATAAATAAACAATAAATAGAAAGCAATAATAATAAACTATGCCAATACTGTTATAATAAATATACGTACATAAATCCATCTCACCTGCCGGTTTCCGGTAAAAGAGAGAATACGTTAAAACTAAACTTAACAAACTACAGAACAACAAAACAAGGAAGAACATATAATCACTACCACTTGCAATGACAATAAAAACTATACTTTAGTTATAACCTAAATTAAACAGTAATATACAAAAAAAAAAAAAACGAAAATAATAAAAATAATTAAAACAATAAATAAACAAAATTAAACTGTACCTATGTACAAACATGAAAACAAAAGATTTATATAAACAGGATATATGTGATGCAGTAATAAAACGCAACGGAAATATTGACAGCTAAACATAAGCTGTCAGATTGACACAAATTACAAAAACATAACCTAAGCAAACAATTAATAGTCATTGCAAATATAACAGGGTAGTAAATAAACAAATATTTACCCACTATGGGCATACTACGCAATACGGTGTAAATATTGAAGCACCTATTTCCTATTTGCTGCCGCACGCCTTGGTTTAGTAGCGGCTATGGGATCCCTGGCAGAGGCTTCAGTTTTCTTGCGAGTGGGTACCGCAGGCACGCTCTTCGCTACAAGGCCATCCAATTCAGCTGGCGAAGTGATACGATGCCGCGTGCCATCAGGGCTGAGCACAAAGACGAAGCCGTCGCGAGTCCAGCATTTTGTGACGCCAAAACGCTCCCGCGCCGCCATAAAAGCATCATGTCTTGGTTTTGTGAGAAATTCCGACAAAGTTATGCCAGAACCCTTCAATTTTGCTTTGGCAGCCCAGATCTGGCTACGTTGTGATACATCACGAAGCTTAAACAAAATGGGCCTGGGTCGATCAGCATGAGGTTTTCCCATTCTATGACAGCGTGCAATGTCATCACCGCTAAAGCTGGGGAATTTGAAACGTTGCACAAGAGTATCCACAATGGCTGCTGATATATTTTCCTTTGGATCTTCAGGGACTCCATGCAGCAAGAGTATTTTCCTCCGTGTGTGCATTTCCAGGCGGTCATTGTCAGCAGAGATGAACTCTAATTGAGTTTGTAGAGTGCGCAGAGCCTGAAGGGTGAAACTTTTGAAGGAGGAAAACTCGGCTTCAAGTGCAGACAGAGTGTTAGACGTAGTTGGTGAAGAAATCTTCTGCTGCCTCTCTTCAAATTCAGCAAACTTCTGGTTGAAGACGGTGCTAAGTTGAGCTAGGGACTCCTTGATTGACTCCATGTTGTGTTGTGATGTGTAGTGCCAATATAAAAAATGTTAAAACTAGCAATGTGTTTGTTCTTTCTTCATGAAAACACGGTCACCGGCAAGTACTATGGATATACTTTAATACAACATGTATTTAAGTACAAACAAATATAAATAACTATATTTTATGTAAATTAATTTCTAGAGATATCCAAAACGATGTTCACTTATTGAAGTACCGCCAAAAAAAAAAAAAAAAAAAAAACTCGTAGGCTATTATAGGAACTTCATAAAAGACTTCGCTAAATTAACTAAGCCCATGACAGTTTGTCTTAAAAACAGCACAAAGTAGTCCATTCTCCATCTTTCATAGAAGCTTTTAATAAATGCAAACAGATCCTTACTAATGCTCCAATCCTACAATATCCGAATTTTGATGAACCTTTTATTTTAACAACAGATGCATCAGATATTGCTTTAGGCGCCGTGCTTTCACAAGGCACTGTAGGATCCGATAAACCAGTAGCATTTGCATCTCGCACACTTTCTGATACCGAATCCCGTTACTCTACTATAGAAAAAGAATTGTTGGCTATAATCTGGGCAACCAAGTATTTTAGGCCCTATCTTTACGGTAGAAAATTCACCATTTACACGGATCATAGACCTCTAACGTGGTTAATGTCACTAAAAGATTCCAATTCCAAATTAATCAGATGGCGTTTACAACTCGAGGAGTATGATTATAATGTGGTTTACAAAAAGGGAAGTCAAAATACCAACGCATACGCTCTATCCCGCGCTAAAATTTTTCACCATAGTATGGATTCCTTAGCTGTAAATTTAGATGATAACAACGATGACGACATTATAAATATAATTTTTGATAACGCACGCAGACAAGCGGCAAACGAACCGGTTGCGAATCAAAATAATAATACCCCACCTGAAAATCCTAACATCCCCAGCTCTCAAGCTGAAACGGCATCAGATAGTATGAGCATTGTGTCCCAAAACCCAGAATTAGTTTCAACCAATCATACCCAACCAGATAATGAAAATAATGGTATCCCTATTATAGCAGACGCAATAGATAGACAGCTTAAACAATTCCATATAAGGCCTACCCAAGGATCTTCATACAGAGTAGATAATAGATCCACTAATACACGAACAGTAATTAAAGATGTTTTTATTCCAATTAATAACACAGAATCAGAAATAATAAGATTTTTAAAGGAACATACAATAGCCGACAGAGTTTTTCATTGTTACTTTCATAATGACGAATTATATTATGCGTTATCTAGAGTGTATACTACCATATTTAATAACCGTGGCCCGAAATTAATAAAGTGTACTTCACGTGTTACATTAGTTGAAAACAGATCTGAGCAAAATGAAATAATAAAGAAATATCATGAAGGCAAAACAGTCCATCGTGGTATTCAGGAAACATACAAACAAATTCACCGTAATTACCATTGGCCAAATATGTTACTTACAATACAGAGCTATATCAATCAATGCGACATATGTTTGAAAGCAAAATATGAAAGGAACCCTTTAAAACCTCCCTTAGCCCTGACTGAAACACCCACTAAACCAATGGAACATCTATTTATGGACCTATATTCCACAGGCGGTGCAACCTTCCTTACTATAATAGATATTTTTTCCAAGTTCGCACAGGCAGTCCCTTTAAACGCAAATAGTAGTGTACATATAGCAGAAGCATTAATAAAAATATTTTCAGTATTCCTATAGTATTCAGTATTCCTATTAGTAGTATAGGTCTACCAAGTAAAATAACCACAAATTCCGACAGTAAATTTGATAATGATGTTATAAAAGAGATATGCGCTCAGTCGCAATATGTTGCTACCAATTCTGGACGAAATTCTTCCTGTCCTCTGTCATATCTTCAATTTTTCTGTTTCCAATTCTGTATTCCCGTCCCTTTGGAAGGATGCCGAAGTCTTACCCCTCCCTAAACGACCTAATCCTACATCTTACACCGACTATCGTCCCATCTCCATCCTTCCTTTCTTCTCTAAAGTGTTAGAACATCTTATCCATAACCAGCTTTCTTCCTTTCTATCCACTAATCATCTCCTTAATCCCTTCCAGTCGGGATTTCGTCCTGGGCATAGTACCACAACTGCATTGGTGCATATCACAGACGACATCAGAGCGGCTTTGGAGAATGGCAAGCTGACAGTTCTAGCTCTGCTGGACTTCAGCAATGCCTTCAACTCTGTTGATTATGATGTCTTGCTTAGCACTCTTTGCTCTATTAACATATCTCCAACGGTAATTGACTGGTTTCGTAGTTACCTGATGGGGCGCCGACAGCGTATACGTATTGAAGAAGCAGTTTCTTCGTGGTGCGATAATTCTGCTGGCGTTCCTCAGGGCGGCGTTCTATCTCCTTTGCTCTTCGCTTTATTTATTAATTCTATCTCCAATGACCTTATTTCTTCCTACCATCTGTATGCGGACGATTTACAAATATATTACCAAGCACCAGTTGACAGGGTGACGGAGGCCATATCTGCAATCAACAAAGATCTTTCACGCATAAACGAATGGAGTAGGATGCATGGCCTGAAAGTTAACCCGGCGAAAACTCAAGTTATTGTTGTTGGCAGCTCCAGGATGGTTTCCAAAATAGATACCTATAGAGTACGACAGCCTCCGTGGCGCAGTTGGTTAGACGCCGCCTGTGAAACGAGAGGCCGCGGGTTCGATCCCCGCACCGAAACAAATATTTGTGTGATCCACAGGTATTTGTTTCGGGTCTGGGTGTTTGTGAGACCGTAAAGTCTCTCGTAGCTTCTGATACCCACGACACAAGACTCGATCTTAGTGTGGGGTCAGGACTATGTATGTGACTGTTGGGTGTATTTATTTATTTATTTATTTATTTATACCAATCTGATACCTTGCTTGGTATTTGATGGATGCATTATCCCTTATAGTGACAGGCTTAAGAACTTGGGCTTAATTTTTGACAAAACCTTATCCTGGGGCCCCCAACTTCAAGAACTCAGCCGCAAATTATTTGCAGCTGCGGGGTCTTTAAGAAGACTACGGAACTTTTTACCAATTCCCACGAAAGTTGCGCTTGTTCAGTCTCTTCTTCTTCCTCTCCTTGATTATGCTGATGCTAGCTATCTTGATCTCACCGAAGCCCAATTTGAAAAGCTTGAGCGACTTCAAAATTTTTGTATCCGGTTTATATTTGGACTTCGCAAATATGACCATGTTTCTGAATTTCGTACAAAGCTCAAGTGGCTATCAATACGCCTTCGCCGAAATACTCGTATTCTATCCCTCCTATATACTATTCTTTTTCATCCCACTACTCCCCGTTACCTTAAAGAGCGTTTTACTTTCCTTAGCAGCACACATGCACGATCTCTTAGATCCTCAGAGAATTTGGTATTAGCAATTCCCGAGCATAGCAGTTCTTTCCTCAGCAAATCGTTTACGGTCCATGCTGCCCGCTTGTGGAACGAACTGCCACTCTCAATAAGATTAGCCAAATCCCTTCCCATCTTCAAAAAGCTCCTTAGATCACATTACCTGTCACTTTAATTTACATATTATTATTTTCACGTTTTCCCCTTAAATAATATTTTATATATCGTATTGTAGTTTATGTAGTGTATTATATTTTTATTTTATGTAGTCTATGTATAATTAATGAAAATATGTGTTTGCATTTCTTCATATTTTGAATTCTTTTTTTTTTTTGTTGTTTACTTTTATCGTTATTCTTTGCCTATGTTGTGACCACCCTCTTCTTCCTAATTTCTTTTTAAATCAGTCCATCTAATGGTTGTCTGGAAGAAATCGCTGTAAGCGATAAGACCGCCGATTGTCACCTTTATTTAAATTAGTTTTAATTCTTTTTTTATTTTATTTTATTTTTTGTATGTATGTGGTGTACAATAAAGAATTTATAAATATATGCGCTTTACATAATATTAATATCCATTTTACCACCCCTTACAATCCAAACTTTAATTCGCCTATAGAACGTTTTCATTCTACTATAGCAGAAATAATTCGCATACAAAGGATGACTCATAAAGATGACCCTATGCAGTCCATTATGTTGTATTCTGTTATAGCATATAATAACGCGATTCATTCAGCTACAGGATATACACCCCACGAACTACTGTTTGGACACACTAACTCTAGAAATCCGTTAGAATTATACTACCCTAAAGAATTTTACCAGGACTATGTTATTAAGCACCGTACAAACGCCGAAGCAGTCCAGGAATGTGTATCAGCGTATATGTCTAAAAATAAGGAACAGGTAATAGCTAAAAGGAACCAGGCAGCCGAAGAAATAATGTTCAAGGTAGGTGAAACTGTGTATAAGTAGGTAGCGAAGACTGCACGGAGTGACCAGACGAAGCCGGTCTTTAAAGGCCCCAATAAGATCATCCACCTGCACCCGAATAACGTCGCCGAAATAATAGGTAACCACCCCAACTCTAAGTCCATTAGAGTACACTTTAAATTACTACGAAGGCCTCATCTTGTTGCAGAAGCTTCATCGCAGGAGCCATCGTGCTCTACGCATCAGCCACCGTAAATATAAAACCTATAGATAACGGAAATGGCATACTATTGCTTAAAGAAGGACAGATTTTGAAGCAAGATAACTACTTTAAGTTAGCTTGTATTTATAACATAACTAGTTTACGTCTTACCTTTATGAAATTAATGTCATTATATATAAGTACTAGAGCTGCAGAAGCTTCAGTGTTCGGAGATTTGCATAAGACTTACAGAGACCAGATTAAACATCATCTTAATCTCATTAAATAAAAATTTAGAATTTTTAACACCTCAAATTAGAAGAAAACGTGGTATTATTAACAGTTTGGGCTCGGTAGTTAAAGCAATTACAGGCAATCTAGACAATGAAGATTCAATTAAATTCGAAAATGATATATCTAATATAAAAAGTAAAATTAATAATATACAAAATTCTCAGAAAAAGTCTTTAATAATAGCAGAAAATACTATAGATGAGTTTAGTAATCAGTTAGGTAAATTAGATGAAAATCAGAAATATTTGGCTCAAGTCCTTACGAACCTTTTTTTCTGCGTGGGTAGTTGACAAGCCTAGTCATACGATTTTTGCTCAGTATTTATTTAAATAATTAAAATTGATATAACTGTTATTTTTAATATCTAATGTATCTAAATTAAGCATTTAAACTGTCTACCTGCCGGTATTAGTGTACTTTCTCCTTAACTTCACTCCTTTCTTCAGTTCATCTCATACTTCATTTCCACTCACTTATTATATCACCCTACTAATTTTTACACCATGGAGTCTTCATTAAAATCTACAATGGAAGATCTGAAGAATGAATTCCATAAGAGGATGACGTCTTTTGAATCTGAGTTACATAAGTCTTCGCCAAATGCAACTGGATCTTCTGACCTGGCAGCTGAGTTTACTGCTTACAGAGCTTTTATCACCCAGACTCTGAACTTGCTGCAGCAACAAATTGAATCCCTGGCGCACACTGTAGATACGATGGAGATGCAGAGGCGCCGCAAGATTTTACTCCTTCATGGTGTCACTGAAGCAACGGACGAGAACACTGCGCAGCTTGTAGTTGATACTGTGAAGCAGCGCATAGGTATCTCTGACTTCAGCACTGGTGATATACAGCGCTGTCACCGAATGGGTAGATCCTCCTCATCTAAAAAGCCAAGGCCTGTACTTGTCAAGCTGCAGGATACTGTCACGAGGGACAAGATTTGGTACAATAAAACCAAACTTAAGGGGTCCGGTATCACACTCTCTGAGTTCCTCACCAAGTCTAGACATGACTTATTCATGGCAGCACGCGACAAGTTTGGCGTCACAAACTCATGGACCCGGGATGGCAATGTGTTTATCATAAGTTCTGGCGTTCGGCATCGCGTAGTGTCGCTTACTCTGCTTAGCCAGATTAGTGTGGACACCCCAGCAAAGCCGACCCCGGTGAAGAGGACCATTGCCGTGCCTAAGACCAGGCGAGCAGCAGCGACCAAAAAATGAGTTTTGTACATTCTATCTTGTTAATATTGTGTAGTCCAGGTAACATCCAATGATTTTTGTTTATCTGTCACATTAACTTAAATTTAAATTATTTTATTTTAACATCCAACTCGTAGGAAATAAATTATTATATATTTATATATTTTATAATTATTAAAATATTAATTTTAGGTATAATTTTACCAATATTTTTATTGCAAACGGTATAATTTTCACAATGTCTGTGTACGATGAATGTAGTAGTGAAGAGTTCTTTTCGGCGTGTAGTGATGACAGCTTTGCTAGTATTCCTTCAATAGCCGATACTCTCTCATCTCAGTTCTCTGACGTCCCAAGTAATTTCAATGTAGTCCATATAAACTCTCAGAGTATTCCTGCTCATTACACTGATATGCTGGCTAGTTTTGACTGTACCCATATTCATGCTATCCTTGTTTCCGAATCTTGGTTAAAACCTTGCCTCTCTTCTTCTTCTTTCTCACTTCCGGGGTTCCATCTCATCAGAAATGATCGCACAGCACGTGGTGGAGGCGGTGTTGCCATCTTTCTCCGGACTCATCTTCGTTACAAAATAGTTAGTGTATCACCGCAACCTCCACCCTCAAATGCTGGCGAACATATTTTCTTGGAGGTGGAATTCTCCCATAAGAAAATATTACTCGGTGTTTATTATTGCCCATCGCTTCGTATTGACTTTTTCTCTTCTCTTGAAATTATTCTAGAAAACTTAGTCCCATCGTACAGTCAAACCATAATCATGGGTGACTTTAATACCTGTCTCCTCAAGAACGATCGTCGTTCTTCTTCCTTTCTGAATTCTATCCAGTCCTGTAATCTTTCTGTTCTTCCTCTCAGTGCCACTCACCATCCTCCTCACTGTACGCCTTCACTTCTCGACCTCATCCTCGTCTCCTCCCTAAATCATGTTGTAAAACATGGACAATGTCCTGCTGACGCCTTTTCTTTTCATGACCTTTTATTCCTATCCTATCGTGTCCATCCGCCAAAAGCCTCTCCCAAAATCCTTTTGCAACGGAACTTTCAGGGTATGAACCTTGTTGACCTTCGCAAGGATGCGGACAATATTGACTGGAGTTCAATTTACCAGGCTGACTGTATTGACGAAAAAGTCCTAATATTTACACATAAATTAATCGGTCTCTACGACACGCATGCACCAGTTCGGCCAATAAAGGTGAAACATCTACCAGCACCCTGGCTTACTGCCGAAATTAAGGAGTTGCTCAAGAAAAAAGCATCGGCCAAGTCCAGATACAATCACCGTCCTAGCGAGTTGAATTGGCTTAAGTACATCGCCATTCGGAATCACTGCAGTAAGGTGTGTAGGAACGCTCAACGCCGACATATTCACAGCTCAGTTGAAAATGGAGATTCGGCTAAAGTCTGGAAATTTCTTCAGACTCTGGGAGTGGGTAAATCTCGTAATAATTATATTCCTGTATCTGTAGACATAAATTCCTTGAATCAACACTTTTCGTCTCCATCGTATTTTAATACAATGGTCAAAGATAACACTATTAAACATCTTTCTACCTGCCAGACTCCCGATTGTCCTGCTTTTGTCTTCAAACAATTTGCTAGTTGTGATGTTAGGAAGACCATCACGCTTATTTCGTCTAATGCGGTCGGAAGTGACCATGTCAGCCGTAATATGATTCTTCCTATCCTAGACGAAATCCTTCCTATAATCTCCCACATCCTCAACCATTCCGTTTCCACAGGAATATTTCCTACCTCTTGGAAAGAGGCACACATTATTCCTATCCCTAAAAAACCTAATGCCTCTGCACTTTCCGAATTTCGACCAATATCCATTCTTCCATTCCTATCCAAAGTTCTTGAACGTTTGATCCATACCCAACTGAATAATTTCCTTTCCAAAAATAATCTCCTTAATCCTTTCCAATCGGGATTTCGTTCTGGGCATAGTACAACCACCACTCTGACGCATATTACGGATGGCATGAGATCTGGTATGGAAGAGGGCAAGCTGACAGTTCTAGCGTTGCTGGACTTCAGCAATGCCTTCAACACCGTCGATTTTGACGTACTACTCAGCGTGATGTTTTCCCTCAACATATCTCCAACGGCACTTGACTGGTTTCATAGTTACCTGTACGGGCGCCGGCAACGCATCTGCATCGAGGAGAATTTTTCCTCTTGGTGCTCAGTGTCTGCTGGCGTACCACAGGGCGGCGTGCTTTCTCCTCTACTTTTTGCTATTTTTATTAATTCTATCACTAATCACCTTCATTCTTCCTACCACCTCTACGCTGATGATCTCCAAATTTACTCTCAGGCCCCTTTGGACAGGATGGTTGATGCAATCTCAACGATTAATGTTGATATCCAACACATTTGCGATTGGAGCAAACGGCATGGCTTGACGCTGAATCCAAATAAGACTCAGGCAATTGTTGTTGGCAGTCCCAGGTTGATAGCAAAACTTAATTGGGCCCAGCTGCCGTGTGTTGCTTGTGATGGTGTTACCATCCCCTACAGCGACACTGTAAGAAATTTGGGGCTGAATATAGACAAAGGCCTCACCTGGGGTCCGCAAATTCGAGATGTAAGTCGAAAGTTGTTTACTTCAGCTCGATCCTTGCGAAGGTTACACAATTTCCTACCCGTTACCACGAAGAAATCGCTTGCGCAAACACTCCTCCTCCCCATCCTTGATTATGCCGATGTCAGCTATCTAGATCTCACCGAGGACCAGCTAAATAAACTTGAGCGTCTTCAGAATTTCTGCATAAGATTCATATTTGGTCTACGTAAATATGATCATGTTTCCGAGTTTCGTGCTAAGCTCAAGTGGTTACCTATACGACTTCGCCGGAATACTCACATTCTTTCTCTTCTTTACAATATTTTGTTTAATCCTCTCACCCCTTCTTATCTTAAAGAACGATTTGTCTTTCTTCATGACTCACATACGAGGCCCTTGAGGTCGTCCGAGAACTTAAAGTTGAGAATGCCCGCCCACACTACAACATTTATGGACAAATCTTTCGGTGTCGTAGCTGTTCGCTTGTGGAATGCACTACCCGTTGTGGTGAAGCAGGCTCAAACTCTGTCATCTTTTAAGAAGCTAGTAAAAGAGCACTACCTTTCTTCTTAAACAGATTTACTGATTAATATTATTTCCTTTATTTAAATATATTGGTAATATATTTATATATGTATGTTTATTTACATATAAATGTATTTATGTATGTCTATATACATTAATTATGTAGTTTTTGTAAATTTATGTATAAATAGTATTATTTATTTGAGCTTTTATTGCCTTTATCATACACTGCCCTTTCTTTCTCCCTCTCATAAATCCATCCAATGGTTGTCTGGTAGAGATTGCCTTAGTGCGATAAGACCGCCATTTGTACTTTGTTGTTTTGTTGTCTATATATATCTGTTGTTACATTTTTGTGTACAATAAAGAATATAAATAAAATAAAATAAAACCTTACTAGAGATAGCGATAGTGTTAAGAACCATTTATATTATTTAGATATATACATTCATATATATTTTAGCCTACAAATAGTATTAGATACATTAATGATTTTAGAAGATGCAATGACGTTTGCTCGACTAGGTACTATCCATCCCAGTATTATTGGCTCTCAAAACCTTATTGCGGAATTAAATAAATTACATAGACTATATACTCTTAAACTAGTAGCTGAAATAAATATTAATAATATACACATAATAGAAAAATCAATTGTAGTAAAAGCGTATAGTACAGCACATTCAATTAACTTTATTTTAGAAATACCATCAGTCTCTTCCAAAATATATGATCTTATCCACCTTTATTCCATCCCTGATAAAAATAATCTTACTAATATCCCAAAATCCAAATACCTCGCACTTGGTAACGATGAGTACACTTACCTGGAGAACACCTGCACACTGCTGACCGACGGGATACAGACTGCATCGTGTCCCTCGTGCAACACAAATCACCACTCTGTACGCGCGCCAAGATGAACCTCGCCGACGGCAAAATACAGAAGATTGGAGCAAGCAGCTGGTTGGCGATCCTGAAAGAAGAACAAATTATTAGAACGGAATGTAATTCGAAGACTGAATACAGCCGAGTATCCGGAGTCGTCCTAATCTCGCTAACTGAAGATTGCAAGATATACCTCATGAACACAACGCTCATCTCGCATACCAGTACAATAGTTACCAGTGAAATCATCCCCTTAATAATAATAATAATAACACTTTATTATTACACTACACAACATAAAATACAAAAAAAAAGAAACATATTTACATTTGGTGAAACATTTGGCGGCCTTATCGCTAAAAGCGATCTCTTCCAGACAACCATTCGACAAGGTTTTAATGAGGAGACATTGGCAGTGCCTTTTATTTAAAATAAACTTACATAAACAATACATAGATAAATATTCCTAAGTTTATATGTACAATAAATTCAGCATACAATAAACTTACATATACATACATACATATACATGATTGTGTATGGATATTATACTATTGCGAGAGATAGTAACCCTTTACCCGTAGTTTAAAGGTTTCCAGAGAGGACGAACGTTTTATAGAGAGAGGCAAGGCGTTCCACAGCCGTACTGCTTCTACCGTAAAAGAGCGGTCATAAAAAGACGTCCTATGTACTGGAAACTCTAACATAAGATTGTCTGACGACCGAAGAAAATGTGAATTAGCAGTATGCAAGAAACTAAAGCGTTCCTGAAGGTAGCGCGGAGACGAGGGATTAAACAGAATACTGTAGAGAAGAGACAGGATATGAGCATCCCGGCGGCTACGTATAGGAAGCCACTTGAGCTTAGAACGAAATTCAGAAACATGGTCATATTTGCGTAATCCAAATATAAACCTAATACAGAAATTTTGGAGCCGCTCAAGCTTATTTAGCTGGGCCTCGGTAAGATCGAGATAGCTGGCGTCGGCATAATCAAGAATAGGGAGCAATAGAGACTGTGCAAGCGCAATCTTAGTGGTAGTGGGAAGAAAATTACGCAACCTACGTAAAGACCGTGCAGAGGCAAAAATTTTGCGACTCACAGCCATTATTTGAGGTCCCCAAGACAAACTGCGGTCGAGAATTACGCCAAGGTTTTTGACATGATCACTGAGCGGGATAACAACCCCGTCCAGCATCACGTCTGGCAGAAGTGTGTAGTCGACCTTGCAGATAGTTCTCTGGCTTCCTAAAACAATGGCTTGTGTTTTTGCGGTATTAAGTTTGAGGCCATGTGACTTACTCCACTCTGATATTATGTGAAGGTCACTGTTCATAACTTGAACAGCGTGATCCAACTGATTGAGCGGAAATTGGCAATACAGTTGTAAATCGTCCGCATATAGGTGGTAGGAGGAAGATAGATTACGAGATATGGAGTTAATGAAAACTGAGAAAAGAAGAGGAGATAAGACGCCACCCTGGGGTACGCCAGCAGATGTGCTACACCATGAGGATACCATTTCCCCTAGGCGGACACACTGACGGCGTCCGTACAGGTAACTTTGAAACCAGTCAGTCACGCTTGGAGATATGTTGAAGGAGCGAAGTATAGCTAGGAGAATATCAAAATCAACCGTGTTAAAGGCGTTGCTGAAGTCGAGGAGCGTCAACACAGTTAACTGACTGTTCTCCATCCCAAGACGAATGTCATCAGTGATTTTAACCAGTGCAGTAACCGTGCTGTGTCCAGGACGAAAGCCGGATTGAAAGGGATTAAGGAGGTCGTGCCTGGTGAGGAAGGAGCTCACCTGGTTATAAACCTGGCGCTCGAGAAGCTTTGAAAGGAAGGGGAGAATGGATATAAGACGGTAGTCAGAAAAAGATTTGGGAGAAGGTTTCTTGGGTAGAGGGATAATCTGTGCCTCCTTCCACAAACTAGGAAACACAGCATTGGAAATTGAAAAATTAAGAATGTGGCAGAGGACAGGAAGAATAATATCAAGGATAGGAAGGAGCATGTTGCGGCTGATACTATCCATCCCAACTGCGTTAGATGTTATAGAGATTAAGCCCCTTCGAACATCACTAGCTGTGAATGGACGAAAGACAAATGAAGAATGGTCAGGAGCGGAAGTCATTGAGAGATGATTAATAGTGTGCGCTTTAACTGCGTCGTCAATAAAGGATGTTGAAGTGAAGTGTTGGTTCAATAAGTTAATGTTTAAGTTGTTAGGAATAGTCTCTTGACGAGATTTTCCAACTCCCAGTGACCTGAGGAACTTCCACACCTTAGCCGGGTCCTCGACTTGGACTGAATCATCAATATAGCGTCGTTGAGCGTCCCTACACACCATATTGCAGCGATTTCTGACCTTCACATATCGTGTTTTATTCGCCTCTGTAGGTTGCATCTTATATTTTGATTTGGCTACTAACTTCTTTCTTTGGAGCTCCTTGATTTCATTTGTAATCCACGGAGCAGGAAGATGTTTGATTTTAACGGCTCTCAAAGGTGCATGGGTGTCATATAATTTTATGATCGCTGTACTAAATATGGCAACTTGTTCGTCGATAGACTCAGGCTGCATCACAGGACCCCAATCCAGAGCTTTTGCATCCTGCAAAAAAGCCTCTTTGTTCATACCACCAAAATTGCGTCGCAGAAGAATTGTAGGTTTAGATTTTGGAGGCCGAAGTTTATACGAAAGGAAGATTAAATTGTGGTAGGAAAAGCAATCAGCTAGGCATTGGCCGTGCTTGGCGACATGCTCTAGTGATGAAACAATTATAAGATCAAGGAGAGACGGAGTCGAGTTTGGAAAATTATGGGTGACACTGAGGGAAAGAATGTGCATGTTGCTCGATTTTACAATGCTTTCTAAAGAAGAGGACCGATGATCACGTTTAAGGAGACATGTGTTAAAGTCACCCATAATTATAGAATGGTTATAAGCAGGCATAAGGTCTTCTTATAACTTTTCGAACGAGGGAAAATAATTAACACGTAAAGAGGGACTGTAATAAACTCCGAGAAGTAATTTTGTATGGGCTAGAACGACTTCAATAAATAAATGTTCGCCAGCATTAGACTGGGGCGGTTGGGTGGAGGCACTAATTACGGAGAAAGGAATATGTGCACGCAGATAAATAGCCACTCCACCACCGCCGCTGCCAACCCTGTCATTGCGAATAAGATTGAAGCCAGGCAATGTGTACGGAACGGATGGAAGAGAGGGTTTAAGCCAAGATTCGGAGACTAAAATTGCATGAATGTTTTTAATGTCAAAAGACACCAGCATATCGGAGAAATGAGCCGGAATTCTCTGCGTATTTATGTGAACTACATTCAAATTCTTCGGGACGTCAGAAAAATGCGAATCTAATGTTTCTGAGAGTGAGGGTATACTCTCAAAGCTGTCCTCACTCACACTGCAGTTATTGCTTGAAATGGATAAAAAGTTGCTGCTATCACTGCAATCAAAAGTATTATTCATGTATATAATAATAAATATATATGTTTACAAAACTAGAAAATAAACAAAATCTAAACTTATTAATAATTAAATTACCCAATAATATTATAATGCACGATGTCTCCACCTGCCGGTTTCTGCTAAGACAACAGCTTTAGCTGCACTATATTACAATACAACATACTCAATACAAGGCTAATAATTAAATATCACAAAACCCCTTGGAACAAATTAGAAAGAGCCCTACAATTACAACAACAATGTAAAATAATTAAAATAAAAGGAAAAACTAAATTAAAAGATAACAGTAAAACTGAAATAAAACATAATCTTAATAACATAATGAAAAAAAAAACAAATAAATGTGGTAGCACAGAATAATGATTGCAATAACGAAACGCATTCGAAAGTTCTGACATTTATATGCTGTCAGTTTGACACAGTAAACAAAAACAATAATTCTACTCACATTTTTAGGTTGAGTTTTACATGATGGTATTTGAGATTACAATTAAGGGGGTAGTGATGATCTACAAGAACAATAATAGAAATAAAGTGACAGTAATAATAAAAATAAGACTTTCCTGGTAACTGCGGCTGCTCGCCTTGTTCTACTTGCAACTGTGGGTTCTTTGGGGGTAACTTCAGGTTTCTTGTGGACAGAAACATCACGCGCTGTCTTCAGGGCTAGACTATCTAGCTCAGCTACGGATGAAACTCGATGCCGCGTACCGTCGGAGCCCAACACAAAGATGTAGCCGTCGCGAGTCCAGCACCAGGGGGTCGACACTCCCGTACAAGTGCCTGAGAAATGCCAATAACGAGGACTATGCTAAGAGATTGCGGCATTTTAATATTATGAGTTTAAAAGAAAGACGTACATTAACCGATCTCCTACTACTTTACAAAATAATAAACGGCTCTTTGGATTCACAATTAATTAATTATTTTTGTTTTAAAATGAATAATCGTGTTATGCGTCAACATCGGCTATTTGATATTCCCTTTGTAGTTTTGAACACATCGTATAATAACCCTATAATACGTATGTCTTGGCTTTATAACGAAATATCAATCGCCATAATTGAAATTGATATCTTCTCAATGAAATTTGGTGCATTTAAACGAGTTTTATATCAGCATTTGTTTTCGTTTAGTAATTTATAATGTGTTGAATTAATTTTTATTAGGTATTTGTTAATTTTAAGTTGTAGTCCCTAGTTAATATGTATGTTTTGTGTCTTTTCTACTGTTCTATTCGTCTAATCAATACTTTATAATGTTATGCATGCCTATAAAATATGTTATGCTGTGTAATGTGTCATTTTTTAATTACTCTTAGTCTAAGTTATTGTATGCGTAATGTAGTTGGTATGCTTATTAATAAAAAAAAAAAAAATAAATAAATAAATAAATAATAAAAAAAAAAAGCCTTTTATTCCATGCACCACATAATACAATGTTTTCAGGTTTATAACAATAATATGTAAGAATTTAAAAAACAAATATATGAAAAAAAATACATATTACATTCCAGTTTTCTTCCTAATCAATTAATTAATATTGCTTTATATGTATTTATTAGTGTTATTTTCATCAATTATTAGTTTATTTACTATTACAAAAGGATACATATTTTATATATCAACATTTCATTTCATCCATTTTCCTTTATTTAATACATATTTATTCATTATTTTTGTCATATTGAAAATTTAAAAAAGATTGTGTTACTATATTATATAAATTGCATGGACCCTTTTCAAGTAAAGGCCTCCTCCAAGGATTTCCACTTTTCTCTATTTTTTGCTAAATGTAACCAGTTTTGTCCTGCGATTTTCTTTATATCATCCTCCCATCTCATGTAGGGTCTCCCTGCTCGGCGTTTCCCGGACGGGCCCCTCCCATGTAGTTACATTTATGGTCCATCTATTATCTTCATATCGGGCTATATGGCCGGCCCATCTGAATTTTAATGTTTGAGCATATGCCGACGCATCTATAGCTTTTGTAAAATTTCTTATTTTTGAATGTCGTATTTTATGTAGTTTCTTTATGTTCAGCATACTACGTTCCATTCCTTTCTGGCAAGAATTAATTTTGTTTATAATTTTCTTCGTAAATTTCCACGTCTGGCAGCCATATGTTAGAGTTGGCAGTATACATGAGTCTAGAGTTTTCTTTTTGAGCTTAATCGACATGTTGCTTTTAAATATTTCTTTTAGGCTCCAATATTTGTTCCATGCATTTTTGATTTTGCGCTCTATCTCCATTTCATTGTTGTTGTTTTTAAAGCTCATTTGTTTTCCAAGATATATGTATTGGTCCACGTACTCCAGCGACTCATTTTCCAACCTAATGCACTTCTTAATGCTGTTTGTCATAGCTTTCGTCTTCGAAAGGTTCATCTCCAGTCCTACTAGTCTGCTACTTAGAAAAAGAGATTCCAACAAGTATTGCAGGCCAACGCTAGTCTCTGATAGTAACACTATATCGTCTGCGAATCTAAGATGGCATAAGTATTTGCCATTAATGTTTAGTCCGCATTCTTTCTAGTCCAGTTTACTTATTATAGATTCTAGTACAGCTATAAAAAGTTTTGGCGATAATGGATCGCCCTGTCTTACCCCTCTTTTTATTGGAAAGCTTTGTCCTATTGTTTCCAATTTTACTCTGCTAGTACTTTTACTATAAATGTTTTTTATCACCTCTATGTATTTGTTCTCTACTTTTTGAGTTTGTAAGGCTTCCCAGATACTTTGGTGTGATATTGTATCGAATGCTTTTTGATAGTCAACGAAGGCGACGTAGAGCGCTCTCTGTTTTTCCTGGTACTTTTCAATAACTAGTTCCAAAGAATGTATGTGGTCTATCGTTGAGAATCCTTTGCGAAATCCTGCTTGTTCTATGGGTTGACATGTGTCTAATGTTATGCTTATTCTCTTATCAACAATCGAAGCAAATAGTTTGTATAGAGTCGGCAGAAGGCTGATAGGCCTGTAATTAGCAATGTCATTTGAGTCTCCTTTTTTATAAAGTAAGATTATGTTAGATTCGGACCACTGTGTAGGTATACTCGCCGTTTCTATAATGAGATTAAATAGGTGGCCAATGTTGTGGCCAAAAGGTTGGCTCCGTATTTTATCGCCTCGTTAGTAATTTTATCTGGGCCTGGGCTTTTATCCGATTTTAATCTCTTTATTGCTTGAAGAATTTTTATTTCGTCAATCTGTTGAATTCTGTATTCAATACTGGATTGCAAAGGCTTTTCATTATTCTGGATACTTTCTTGAGTAGAAGGCTGTGCACAGGATTTGGCGCTGTATAGATCTTTGTAGAAATTTGTTGCAATATAGATGATATCTTTGCGATTATATGATGTTGCACCCAACTGTTTCAAGCCCTCAATCCAAGCTTTATTTGTTCTAAGCTCCTTAATAGCTTTTTTCATACTCCCTTCTTGCTCTAGGTGTTTTTGTATAGTATAACCCCTGTAGTTTTTGTAATCAAGCTTAATATATTTGCTTGTTAACTTATATAGAGCGCTCAGTTCATTTCTTTGGGTGCGGGATTTATTTTTTGTTTTTTGTAGTATTTGTCTTCTCCTTAAAAGCGATAATGTTCTTTCTGACAGAGCTTTATGTTTTGTAATGAATTGGCTGTTTGATCTTTTGGTTTCTAAGCTTTGCATTATAGCTTGTATCAGTGAGTCATAACCACTTTGAACACTACTTATTGTAGTCCAGTTTAAGAGGTGATTTTCAAGATTATTTTTGTAATCGTTTATATCTTTATCATTTATTAGTGTACTTTTTTGTTTGCTTGTATATGTCACTCTATTCTTATGGGGTTTTGATAGGCTAATAGTGCTTCTGACTAATCTATGGTCAGATGAATAATTTAAATTCAAAGTTTCTATATTTTGAAATATTTTTGGTTGATTAGTTGTTATGTAATCTATTTCGTTTTTATATTGCCCGTTTGGAGATCGCCACGTCCATCTACGGCTTGATTTTTTTTTGAAGTATGTGTTGATAATGGATAGTTTCTTTTCAAAAGCAAAATTTATTAGTCTTCGTCCTCTTTCGTTTCTTTGTCCATATCCGTTTCTTTTGGTGATTAAATATTCGTCTTTTAGGGGCTGACCGATCTTTGCATTAAAGTCTCCCATTACAATTAAGTTGTTATGGGCAATTTCTATAGTTTTTTCTATCAATTTATAGAATTCATTTATTTCCACTTCATCTGCTGACTCGGTAGGTGCGTATACTTGTATTATACTTATGTTATATCCTTGTATATTGAGATTTAATAGTGGCACTCTTTCTGTTACTGCAATAAAGCTTTCTATATATTGTTTTAGAGCCTTATTTATCAGAAATCCAACGCCGTGTCTTCCTGGTGTTTCTCCTATATAACACAGAATAAAGTCCTCGTATTCTTTTATTTTACTACCAAGACGTCTGACTTCTGAAATTCCGATGATATCGTACTTCACCCTTGTTAACGCTTCTTGCAGTTCAATCAGTCGCTCGTACGAAGATAAGGACCTAGCGTTGTAAGTTGCCACATACAGCTTCTTACTAAGACGCTTTGTTTGTTGAGTAATCGTGTTAACAGTAGGTGTATTCCTGGGAGGGTATTGGTCATATTCTTCCACGGTGACCAGCCGGGTTGGAAGATCAGTATGAGTCGGGGTTGATTGCTATTGTGTATTTGAGTTCTGAGCGTAAGTAGAGCTTTTTTCGTGGTATAGAAGCGTTGGTTTTTTTATGATAAAATTATTCATGTTGTTAGTCTTATTTACTTTTGTTGGTTGTTTTTCGATTTGTTTTTCACTGCTAGTATGATTTTGCGATGTTTCAGGAGATTCTGGTAAGTTCCTTTTTTTGGAAAATACGCGTTGCTGGTCTTCTTGATTATTTTTATTTAAAATAATAAGTTTGTCGTATTTTAAAAAAGCTTTTTTACCTTGTTCTCTTTCTTTCCTTAATTCGATTTGAAGTTCTTTACGTTTATTCTGTACATCCAGCGGAAAATCTTCTTTTATATAGTATGAAGTTTTTTCTAATCTCTTTTTGTTTTTTTGTATTTGTATCTTTAAACCCATGGTAAGTAATGTTACTATGATGGGTCTGATCTTTTCACTTCTTTTTCCTAGTCTTCTTGCATGCTCTATGCCAATGTTATCGCATTTTATATTTAATATATTATTTATGATATCCACCAATTTCTTTTCTAGATCTTGGTAGTTTTTTTCTGTTTCTTCTATTCCAAAAAATACTAGGTTTTTCCTTCTAGTGAGTCTCTCGATATTATTTAATGCTCTTTCTTGTATTTCTAATTTCTGTTCTAAAAGTGTGTTTTTACTTTCTATATTTCTAAACTTTTCGTTAATGTTATTGTTAATCGCGTTTTTTATGTCTTCTTTCATTTCTAACATTTCTACTTTATGGTGCCTCAATTCCTCTTGCATACATAAAAGCATATTTTTAATGTCTTCCATGACTCTATATGAAGTGGCGCCCTCTATCGTATCTATTTCGTCAAAATGTGGTTGAGGGTTTTTTTTATTTAATAGTTGACTAGTTAATTTAATTTAATTTCGCTAGATGGCGATCCTTACTAATTGATTCATAGATCTATATTTCTAGTGTTAGGTTCGCGGTGATTTTGATAGATGTCGTTGTACTCACAATAATATTTTGATTTTTGAAATCGACAGTTAGTATTTTTAGGTTATGTTTTGTTTTTCTTTTTCAAAAAGTCCACTTGGCCACTCACAGATTGATAGTTTTGCTCGTTCTTGATACAGATTATTAACACATTAATTTAAGTACATTTCAAGTTCTTAGCACTTCGATATGCAGTCCAATGTCACTTATTATTGCTTCCGTTATAATCACTTTTTTCTTGCTATTTCACTTCACTATAGGTCTGTGTTTCTTATGATTGCACTGAGTTACTTATTCACTGAGTTTTCTATGCACTTTTTAATTGTAATGATTGGTTTAAATAATTTTAAGACAATTTTTTCACGGAGCAGATGTTTACTCTGGCACAACAGCGCCCTCTCCCCTCTCTCTCTAAAAAAATAATAATCAAAGTAATATTAACCTTATTGCAATAGAAATACGGTCCAAATTATATATAGCATAACATCTTGAGAAGTGCATGTATACTTTACCAACTTAATAATAAAAGTGTTGGTAGTGGTAGCACCTAATCAGCCATCTTGTTCTCTATGATCTTCTTGAATTTGACAAGTACGTTAAGACGCTTGAAAAATTCTGCTCGCTATTATAATTTCATATTAATTATAATATTTGTGATCTTTAAGATATAAAGGAGATCGGTCGATTTGGTCCAACTGTGGACAAGAAATTCATTACTACCAAAAAATTTGGCGTATTTTTTAGATTCATTACTCTATTTACTTTTATCCTACACCATTGGAATTAGATTTACAAAAAAATGAGGATATCATGAAATATTTCTACCATTTTTGTATTTGTCAGCAACATTCATAGAGTTGACATCTGACACGAGACTAATATCTGTCAAATTGCATTGTTTATTTCGTCGTGTACCTACTAATGCGTATTTAAAATTGAATTAATTTGAAAATCATATAACTTCGTTTTGTGGCTGGGTGTTATGTTTATTCTCTACGGCGTCCCTTGCAGTCAATTGCTTACCTCGATCCAACCATACTATAGCATATAAATAAGTTAAAATGTTTATAATCGTCATGTAAGCAAAAACTACGGGAAATCATTGATGCGGGCCTGAAGCCAACAACTACGAGACACCGAGCGTAAAGGCGCAAAAGCTTACATGATCTGTAATGTCTGAATGGATTCATCCTCTCAATCATTGTTTTATTTTTTCATTATTGTGTACGGTACCTTCAGATATTTTTTAAACTAGCGCATGAGAAAGTGACTAACTACATACAATAAACCTGATATCAAAATAATATACTTTTAAATATTCAAATGTGTTTTTTTGTCTTCCGTGATAAGCTTACGTACTTTATAATAATGTATATTCATACTCATCCCACACTTAAAATATAAGCCAACTACGATATTACGTATTCATATAGCAGAAAATGGTAGATTTTGTAAAACTTTAAGAGGATAAATCTTAAAAACCCCGTATCCTAGCTCAAGAAGACTATGTCTTATTTGAAGGATAAAAAATCCTTATTATTTAATTCTATGTCTCATTTGTCTCCCCCATGATACAGACAGATTGTGTATCTGCTTACGCAGTTGCAGAACTGTTAGCCGGTCCTCGCCGCGAATTAACACTTCGTAACTCAGTTCACTTTTGTTTAGTAAGAAATATTTAATAGGGTGAATGCCCATAATGAAATTTAGTGAATTTAAAATAAGGAAAGAAAGTTAAAGCAGGAAAAAATTGCAAACAAATTACTATAAAGGTCAAACGTTACACTTCACTTAAAAGAAAAAAAAAAAAAATACTAACCTATTTGCAACTTTTTAACCGCTCGATTGCCCAGCTGTAGACTGCGCAACCGGACTGTGTGTGGAGTACCGAGTATAATTGGTGATGCGAAAACCCACGTATTAGATGAATTGGGCGCCACTGCGGCGGGTTTAGGGTCCGCCCGCAGATAGGAGTAGGTAGAAAATAAACACTCAGGGTATTTACGTGGTTCAGGCTTTAATAATTCGCATCACCGTCTTACACTCGGTACTGTTGCTGGTGTTATGCAACAAGAGTCACTGGCCTTCTGTGGACACTGATCCGGGTCTTCTGCACGTGGCGGTTTCCGACGACAGCTCGCCGGCAAAGTTGGCTGCCACGTGGCCGGTAGTGGTGAGCAGGTCAGCGGCTCGGTGCAGTTGCGGTCGCAGCACGGGCAGGAAGCGGTGCGGAGCAGAAGCCAAGCACGGCACGCTCCGTGCCGTAAGCAGAAGAGAGAAGATGGCAGAGAATATGAAGCAGATGAAGTGAAGAAGTGAACCTGGAATCAGCGTCCAAGAAATCGGAATGCAAACTACGCTTACATTCCGTGCCAGCGACTCGTGGTAGTTCACAAGCCGGCGGACAGAATAAGCTGCGAAGCAAGCGGTTAAGCGGTTAGCAGGTTAGCACTTTTAACACTCACCCCAGCGGGTACACAACACGCGTGGTAGCACGCAGTTTATTTTTAGAAAGAGGACGCGAGTGAGGTTACACGCGTATTTATGCGTGCGATGACAGTTCGCACGTTTTAGCTGTCAGAATTGAATCGACCAATCAGCGCAATGGAGGCGTTGATTGGCATAGACAATATGATTATTGAGCCATAGACTTAAACTATTCCGGGTGACATTCTACAACGTCACAGTATATTTACAGTATTATAGAATTAGAAGTTAGAACAAATTAACAAAAATAGAACAAATATGTACTATACATTTTAAATTATTCCAATATTATATTTATAGAGGTCACAACCCCACCCCCTTAAT
This sequence comes from Deilephila elpenor, assembly GCA_949752805.1. Classification (NCBI taxonomy): domain Eukaryota; kingdom Metazoa; phylum Arthropoda; class Insecta; order Lepidoptera; family Sphingidae; genus Deilephila; species Deilephila elpenor. Next base: position 6,060,778 of record OX457095.1, on the reverse strand, counting down.
CAAATAAACCACCTGTCATCATTCCTGGAGCAAACGAGCCCAAAATACAGGAGGCATTTCCTCTTTGGATGGCGATAGCTATCCTTTGCGTAAGGAACCACCCAGAGCGATAGTCCCTACCCAGATCTCTAAGACGACGGCCAATATCTTTAACCAACATTTTGGCTTCAGATCCCCAACAGCCAGTCACCTCAACGGGAAAGGGAACAAAAAAGTAGTCCCTTAAAAGTGGAGCATATTTTGCTCGCTTCGAGATATTGTAATGGAGAATTTACGTCCTTACAATTACAGGAAATGTTTTCTTTGTGGTGTACGAAAGATACCCCACTCCAAAATAATCCTGACAAGATTTCCATTAGACCCTGACCGGTAAGTTCCACCATTTTTTGTTTCAAACTTCTTTTTAAAATCTTTTTTAATCGATATTCAGTAGTATAATATCACATACGATATGATGAAAAGGATACGTACGATATGATGGATAGGATACGATAAGATAATGTCGTAGTACGTATATATTTTTTTGTTGTTAAACTTTGTTGATTCTAAGAATCTGATGTAGGTATGTAATGTAATGCATTCCCAGACGAGTTAGCTTGTTTCCAATTCTCAATATTACAGAAATATTTATAAATTACAGCCTTTGTGGCGCAGTTGGTTGGACGCCGTCTGTGTAACAACAGGCCGCGGGTTCGATCCCCGCACCGAAACAAATATTTGTGTGATCCACAGGTATTTGTTTCGGGTCTGGGTGGTAGTAAGTCCTTAAAGTCTCTTGTAGTTTCTGATACCCATGACACAAGACTCGATTATGTGGGCTCAAGACTATGTATGTGACTGTTGGGTGTATTTGTTTATTTTTAATATACCTTGTCTTTGCAAAAATGATAAAACATTTGTAATTATTTGTAAGTAATTAAGATAAACAGTTAAAAAATAATTGAATTTAATAATGTGACTCTGCTTTCAGATGTCGACTATGGGTAAAGGCAACGGGCGATGAAGATTTAGTTCATTTGCCAATTGAGAAGTTGCATACACTTAAGTATTTATGTGATTCTCATTTTGCCCGTCAGTGTTTTAATAAAAAAGAAAACCGATTGCTTAACACTGCAGTGCCGACTGAGAGGATTACCAGACCACTTTTGTCTGATGATTGCTTTAAAGAGTTTCCTTTGCATGTTAAGTCATTCTATGACAAGGAAATCAATAAATCAGGTATGTAAATATCTTCTGATTGATATTCATAAATGTAAATTTAATTACATACTACTTACCTACTAAATGATTAAACTGTCTCTAATATAAACTCATAACTCTTTATGATCATCATCAATGTTAATGATGGACATCTTACCATTTAACATACATAATTAGTGACAGATTACTGATTATTTAATTTTTTTTTACACTATATCATTACTTACTACTATAGGAAAATATAAGACTTAGGCATTTAGCACAAAATATTCAATGGAACTATAGAAAATAGACTGCAATGAATTGGTTGATAGTTGGCACACTGACATTCATCTTGCTGCCTTGAAAAAGTGTTTAGGTACCAATAATTTAACATTATATCCCCTATAACAAATCTCAGTCAAAATGCAGCATTGTCAAGGCTCTGTAGGCAAATATCACTCTCTCAAAACTTTGCAATCTAGATATCGAGCAAGTCTCTTCCACAATTTTATCTATTTTTAAGACAATGTTCAAAACTTCTAATATTGGTTTTGCATCATATCAATGTTGCTTAATCCTATTTGTAAGTTTATGTACAACATGTGTGCCAAATAAATAAATAAATATTACTATTGTAATATAATTACTTTAATTTATAATTTATTTTTGTATTCATTTCATTCAGTTTAATTTTATTTCTGTTTACTTCTGTTGTTAGTTATGTTTGTATGAACACTAGTATTCTATAATTGGAGGAGTACTATTTACATGTACCATATGGATTGTTTGATCTTAAAAATAAACTTGCATATCCTTTGTTGATAATCCATAATAGACCAAGAGCCCATGGCCGCCAGAATTACATACGCCATTTTATTAAAGCAGAAAGTGTACCTATACATGGTTCTCACATAGGCATTACATTATAAGTAATTATCAATTTTTTTAACGTGGTGGCTTTGGAAGTAATTAGCTTCAATGAGTCTGACAAGTTGAAATAACCATCAAAAGTGTCCGGCTGCCTAGGAAACACCTTTCGATAGTTTCAAATGTTATATAAAATTCAGCCTTTATACTATAACACTGGTAAAATTAAATTTTATTAAAGTTTGAAGGTATTGTAATTCTTACTCAATACCTTAAATGCGAAAGTAACTCTGCTACGCTTTCACGCCCAAACTGCTGAACCGATTTTGGTTAATTTGGGTACAGAGAAAGCACATAGATTACCTTTTATTACCAAAAAAGGATTCGATGGGGTTGAAATAAGCGATGAAAGTATGAATGGAAAATCTAAACTGCTAAAGCTATTGATGTCCAAATTTCATAATTTGACTAATTACCAGTAATGAAAAATAATGTCATGCATAGTTTACTTTATTTTCTCTGAAGGTTAAACAGGGCTGTTTGGGGGTCATCTATACATATAATAAATTTATAACCGATCAATGTCTTTACATGGAAGATAAATAAGAAAATCTAATATGGGGTGTCTGTATTAACGTAATAGAACCCAAAACAATGAATTTAGAATTTTTGTCTGTTTGTCTGTGAGGTTGTGCGCGATTAACTCAGAAACGGCTTAACAGTTTTCGATGAATTTTGGTATGAAGGTAGTTGACACCCAGGATTTACACTTAGGCTACTTTTTATTCCGAAAAATGTAGTGTTCCCCTGTAATGAGGATGGAATTCCGATATATTTGTTACTTTTTTATACTCAAAGGGATAGGATGGGACTAGATTACATGTTTAGAGTCAGAATGAGACGGGACGGGATGGGACGGGAAATTTCAAATAAAGTTAATCACGCAGACGAAGTTTGCAGGCAGAAGCTAGTCTTCTTCTTCTTCTTCTACTTAGGCGTTATCCCGGCCGGTGCCAGGGTCCGCCTTCCGGCTGAGTCTCCTCCATTTCGCCCGGTCTTCGGCATCCTCAATAGTCAGGCCATTGACTCTCATATCTTCCTTGACGACATCAAGCCAGCGCTTCTTCGGTCTACCCCTTGGTCGAGGTCCTGGAATGTTGAGTCTCAGGCACACATTGCCGACGTACTCCTGCGGCTTTCTCAGGACATGACCATACCATCTCAAGCGACATTCTTGGAGTTTATCTGCCACATCGCGGACACCAAGGCTGCCGCGGATGTGCTCATTACGGATTCTATCTAAACGCGTAACGTTGCACATCCACCGCAGCATCTTCATCTCCGCGACGTGGACCTCCTGCACATGTCGCCTGAGGGCAGGCCACGTCTCAGTACCATACAGGAGCACAGGGCGCACGATGCTTTTATAGATGAGGCCCTTGAGCCTCATCGGCATCCGGCGATCGCAAAGTATGCCCGAGACCTCCCTCCACTTAGACCAAGCAGCGCCTATGCGGGCTTTGACGTCAAGGTCGATGTCACCGGACTCATGCAGTACGGACCCTAGGTACTTGAACCTGTCCGTCTTCACGGCAAGTTCGTTCCCTATCATGATGCTTTCCGGGTCCGTACCCCCGCACGCCATGTACTCGGTCTTCGCCACATTTAATTTCAGACCACCGTTCTCAAGCGCTTCCTTCCACCGATTGACCTTGCGCTCCAAAAGTCGCCGGTCCTCCTCCACCAGTGCTATGTCATCGGCGTACATTAACAACCAGGGCGCAGGGTCCTGGATGTCCGACGAGATGACGTCGAGCACAACACTGAAGAGGAATGGACTCAGCGCCGAGCCTTGATGCACACCAATATCAATCGGGAAGGAATTAGTATCGCCAACGGCGGTCCGAACGAAGGACTCGGATCGGAGGTACATGTCTCTAATGGTATCAACATAGGCTTCTGGTACCCCTTTTGCCCTCAATGCCCACCAGATTGCCTGACGCGACACACAGTCGAAGGCCTTCTGCAGATCTAGAAATGCTATGTGCAGAGGCGTCTTCTTCGCCCTGTATGCCTCGCCAAGCATCCTAAGGGCAAATATCGGATCTGTAGTGCCACTGCCAGGTCGGAAGCCATATTGACACCCAGAGACAGCACACTCTTGGCGGAGCCTGGACTCGATGATGCGTTCGAAGAGCTTCATGGTATGACTCATGACCTTAATGCCACGATAATTGCCGCATTCCTGAACACAGCCCTTTCCCTTGTACACAGGAGTAATCACACTCAACCGCCAAGGGTCAGGCATTTGCTTGGTATCCAGGATGCGGTTAAATAACGCAGCGAGAAGGTCCACACCATGAAGTCCCAGCGACTTCCACGCCTCAATCGGGATAAGGTCAGGCCCCACCGCTTTCCGGTTCTTCATGCGACGAAGACTACAGAGAACTTCGTCAGGTGTAATAGGCGGCACAAGACCCTGGTTCGGGGGCAATTCAGGATAGGACACTCTCAAATGTAGGGTGTTAAATAAATCGTGGAAGTAGGAGCGCCACCTCTCCTTCACCGCGCCAACCTCACATACCAAAGCGCCTCGGGAATCCTTGACACATCGACATTTGGTAATATCGAGTGTCGCCTTTTCCCGAGACTTAGCGAGCCGATAGACCATCTTTTGACCCTCCGCGGTCTCTAGCTTCTCATACAGAGGAGACAGAGACTCGTGTCGGGCCTGAGCCACGGCTCGCTTTGCAGCGCGTTTGGCGAGGTTGTACGCAACGCGGTCTTCAGGAGAGTTAGTCGCTTGCCACTTTTTGAATAGTGTCCTTTTCCCGAGAATTGCTTCCCGAACTGTCCCACTCCACCACCAAGTCTCCCTGCCAAGGATGCGGCCACCTTTAGTGGTTCCGAGCTTGGATTTCGCAAGGGTGGTGATTGCTGAATGAACCCCACCCCACAGTTCCCCCACGTCCTTGGTCCCCATACTATTTTCCAGCAGGGGGATCAAAGCATCGCGGAAACCCTGCCTAGCAGGTCCATCCAGCAACCACCACTTTATCCTTGGTGGTCGGTACTCGGCCACTTTGGGTTTCGGTGTTACCTTGACATCCATAACAAGAAGACGATGCTGTGTCGTGAGACATTCTCCCGGGATAACCTTGCAGTTGGTCACTTTGCTGATGTGGCATCTCCTTAGGAGCAGGTAGTCGATTTGTGTTGAGTGGGGCCCGCTCTTGTATGTAATGAGGTGTTCGGGTTTCTTTTGGAAGAACGTGTTCACAACGGCCAGGTCTGACGCGAGACAGGCTCTGAGAACTGAGTCCCCCTCTGCATTACGTGCGCCAAAACCATAGCCGCCATGAACACGCTCATTCTCCCGTCGATCCTCACCTACATGCCCATTCAGGTCCCCACCCACCACAATGCTCTCGGATTGGGGCAAATTGCGCATAGTGTCGTCGACAAGGGTCCAGAAAGCTTCTTTCTCCGCCTCCGGACAACCCGCCTGCGGGGCGTAAGCGCTGATCAAGTTGGTAACAACCCCCTCGATCATGACTTAGCAGCAGCAGGCAGAAGCTAGTATAGAATAAAAATAGTAAGTATACAATACTTACAAATCTATAAACAATACATGAAATCTTCTGATATTTTAAATTAATAGTCCAAAATGAAAATTTTCGGTCGCCATTTTGAACTTTTTAGTCATTTATCCGAACGGAGTGAAATTCGATAGTTGAAGGAACCTTTCTTCCGACATTCTAAATTAATTGTCAGAATTGAACTTTGTGGCCGCTATTTTGAACATTTTAGATTTTGGTCCGATTGGTCTCAAATTCGATATCTCAGGGACCCTTTGCCCCGATAACCAAATTTGATCGTCAGAATTGAACATGTTGGCCGCAATTTTGAACTTTTTAGATTTTGCTCTGATTATTATCATCTTTTTTTCTTCTTCTTCTACCAGCTATCGGCTAGTGTTAATAAATTGCACCTGCGGACCAGAAGCGGCCAAGAAAGTACAATTTATGATATTATGGGCAGAGTTATGATATGTTGACAGGAGTACTTTGGTGTAACACTATTTCGTTTTAGTCTAGTTATAAGAACTTTCTCACAATTCTACAGGTAGTGGTTTCTTAGATTTACGCGAATGTTACACATTGAAATAAAACTATTTTTATGGATTTTATCGCGATTTCATTTAATTTTTACATTACAGCTTTCGTGATCACGGGGCGGGCTGAGGTATTCCGTAAAAATAGTTCTATTTCAATTCTATGGGTATTCAAGATTGCTGCTTTTTGTAGGGTAATATACAGGTTCATTCAAGTTCAATGGTTGTAGGCTATGGTGTAGGTGTTTCGGGATAACTCCTGTAGTGGATAAAACTATAGGTACTATGTAAACTTAAAACCAAAGTCATAGACATAGCACATAGGATTAGCAAGCTGAAGTGACAGTGGGCTGGCCACATCTGTCGAAAAACCGACTACCTCTTGAGTAAACGTGTTCTTGAGTGGAGACCGCGCCTTGGCAAGCGTAGTGTAGGACGCCGTCCAGCTAGGTGGAGTAACGATTTGCGAAAGGTCGCTGGCAGATGTTGGATGCGACAAGCCGAAGACAGGGTGAAATGGCGCATTTTTGAGGAGGCCTTTGTCCAGCAGTGGACTAGTATAGGCTGATGATGATGATGAAACTTTACCTCGTCTTGGAATTTTTGTTATTTCATCCTTTAAATCTGAGTATATATTTCTTTTTTCTGCTATTGTCTTTTGAATACTATGCGTTTTGGGAACAGCAGTGTCAATTAGATAAGTGGTTTTAAGTAAATTCTTCTTTAAGAAATTCGACTATGTTTCTCTAAAAAAAGAATTGTTTTGATTTTGGTATGCAGTTTTTACGCTCATATATTAAACATTGCAAAACGTCTATTAAAATAATAAATTATGAAAATCCCTAGTCACAATGCTACGAAGTGAAGGTCAAAGTAGATTTTTTAAAATGTTTATTAGAATGGCTGTTTCTTGAAAACTATCGGGGATAGGACTATAATTGTTTGTATAATTGACTATAATAGTTATAGTCTATCTCCCGTTGTTGGTTTACCGTCTACTTCTGGGACACCCTGTATATTTAAGTAAATATTAAAAGGTGTTTAAGCAGGCAGCCTGGCAGCCGGACACTTTTGATAGATGTTTCAAATTGTCAGACACATTGAAGCTAATAACTTCCAAAGCCACCACGATCCAAACTTGATAATTCCTGATAATGTGATGCCTATGTTAGAGGCATGCGCAGACAACTTTTCAGCTTTTATAAAATGACGTAATTCTGGCGGCCACGGGCTCCAGGTCTATAAATAAATATAAATCATCTATCATCTATTGGCGTGTGGCGAAACTAGAAACTACAAATAAAATTATGAAATATCCATTAAACGCATTGTTTGTGATACATATGTTTTCGTTATATATGTATATTATAGAAAATATGCAATTATACTAGTAGTATTAACAAATCCAATGTAATAAAATATGATGAGAAAAAAACTATTCTGATTATTTTGACAACAGCGCAATCTGCGACAGAAGATCGTAAACGACCTATACAATACTTAGGTATTCACTTTCATACCTCTTTCTAATGCTCCATGCATTATAGATGCAATGATCTGTCACTCATTCATACGAAACTATCTGTACTTTCTTTTATATTGTTTAAACAATTATGCATAAATAAGTAAACTAATCAAGTATTTTCTTTTCCTTGCAGATGTATTGATAGATAGTACGAACATTATTACCAGCACTGCTGTTGAAAAAGTAATCTCACATGCACATGAGTCATGTGCTGGTAATAATGACATTATACCAATTCCTTCCACATCCAAAACTCCTCATCATCTGACTTTAAAAAGAAAGAGTGGTAAGCAATTTTTAATATATTATGTTGATACATATACTTCCCTAATAATAATATGTTTGAATATTGTGCTCAATGATAAAGTTGTTGATCATTATAGAAATGATATAAATAAATAAATACACCCAACAGTCACATACATAGTCCTGACCCCACACTAAGATCGAGTCTTGTATCGTGGGTATCAGAAGCTACGAGAGACTTTTCGGTCTCACAAACACCCAGACCCGAAACAAATACCTGTGGATCACACAAATATTTGTTTCGGTGCGGGGATCGAACCCGCGGCCTCTCGTTTCACAGGCGGCGTCTAACCAACTGCGCCACGGAGGCTGTCAATATATTCAGTGGAATGATGATCTGACTGTTTGCTAGGTACGGCAGGTTTAAATTGAGCCTCGTTTGTGCGTCGGGGGCTCAAAAAAATGTATGTACCTACTTGAATTAAAATGGTATACTAAACTGCTGGCGACGCCTGCAACAGTCATGATTCAAAGTCAGATACTTTGTAAACTAAACTGTAATAAACACAAATTTACTGAATTAAGGGAAGTCTGTAAACACTTCTAATAGTGTTTATTAACATTGATAGTATTAGACATTAAAACCGTATCAATATTATTATCTTCTTCATTCATAAATAATGATGAGGAATTAATATTATGCGGGACATTTTATATCGGTAAAGTCTAATATCTGTAAAATATAGTTTTAATTCAATTTGGTGGTACTTTTCAGAGGATGTGATGAAATCACAGGAAAGTGATGTAGTTGCAGTCAGTAGCTACAAACGCTCAAGAAAGAGTGAACTTAATACATCGGGTAGGTAGATATAATATAAAATATACATACATTTATAGTTCTACACAAATCATAACCGCCATTTTTAGGGTTTCAATTAAATAAAGAACATACATACATACATACATAAACTCACGCCTTTATCCCCGAAGGGGTAGGCAGAGACGCCACCAGGACACCCACATTTCGCCTTGTATGTTCCGTCCCATGATGTGATAGGGGGCGAGCCTATCGCCATATCGGGCACAAATTCCTGACTCCGGGCTGATAATGAATAGAAAAATCCAATACCACTTTGCCCGACCCGGGACTCGAACCCAAGACCTCAGCTTTGTAGCCGTACTGTAATACAACTACGCCACCGAGGCAGTCAAAAAGTTAAATAAAGAAAACATTTTTATTGTTATGTTATTAATTTTGTACATATTTCTAGGTGTAGAAATTATGACAAAAAGAGAAAAACAACTGTTAAAACGTCTTCAAGAATCAAGAATTACTATAAGGAGGCTGGCAAAATCATCATTGAATCTAGACAAATTAGACTCCGATGTTTTAAAATCAATTGTAGAAAGTGCAGTAGCAAACCAGAAAAAAGGACCTCATGGAAAGCGTTGGGATTTAAAGAACAAAATCACTGTTCTCGCTATTTTCAAGCGTTCCCCTAAAGCTTATCGCTATATGCAGAATGTGCTACCATTGCCAAGCACAAGGACAATTCAAAGAATTTTGAGGGACATTCCTATGGAACCTGGCATTAATTCCAATATTATGCATCTATTAGAAACAAAAGCTCAGGAAGTAAAAGATGAAGATAAGTATTGTGTTCTATTGTTAGATGAAATTGCTTTAAAGAAAAGATTGATCTATAATGAAGCGATGGATAAAGTTGAAGGACTTGTTGACTTAGGCGATAGAGAGACCATGGGTAGAAAAAATAAAATTGCCGGACATGCCTTAGTATTTATGGTACAAGGCATAAAACGGAAATTTAAGCAGTCCATAGCTCATTATTTTGTTGAAGGGACGATTGAAAGTGAAAAATTAGCAGTGTTAATAAAGGATATTATAAAGGCAATAGATAAAGCAGGTTTTCGTGTAATTTCGACAGTTTGTAACCAAGGACCAACAAATATTGGTGCTCTAAACTTATTGAAAAAATTTGATCATCTTATGCCTGAAGCACATTATTTTTATGTTGATAATAAGAAAGTGTTCATAATGTTTGATATTCCACATCTTTTTAAATCAATTCGCAATAATTTCTTACAGGCTGGTGTCAAGGAGTTTAAAGGAAAAGTTGCAAGATGGAGTCATTTAAGAGAAGCAGAAGAAAGAAATCGAAACTTTTTAAACTTCAAGAAGCTTAATTTCACAGTTGTGAACCCAACTTACAAGAGCAAAATGCGTGTGAAATATGCAGCTCAAGCATTAAGCAACACCATGGCTGCAATTTTGAAGATGATGGCATGGAGCAACACAAATGCAGAAGAAATTAATAACACAGCTTTTGTTATTGAAGAAATGGACAAACTATTTGATTGCACAAATGGACCAGCATCACCAAAAGATATTAAAAAGGGTATTAGGGAAAATGTATCGAAAAATTCAAATCACGAGGAATCTTGGAATTATTATTTAAAAGATATTGACACTATCAAATTTATCAAATCTGATTCTCGAATACAATTAAGAAATGTACGTTGTATTAAAGGTTTTCAAACATCATTGAAATCATTGAAAGATATTTGGCATTTTCTTAGTAAGGATGCTAATTTTAAGTATATGAATTTACGTCAACTCAACCAAGATTCCTTGGAAAATTTGTTTAGAAAAATTAGACAACACAGTGCAACAAACAGGAATCCCACATGCGCTCATTTCAATGCAGCTCTAAAGTCGAGTGTGATTTCAGGTTTATCAGGCTGTCATAGCCGGGGCTCTAATTGTGAAATGGATGATAATAAATTATTAATATCTTATCAAGATTTAACGAAAAAATCACAGTCGGCATTAGAGCTAAATACAGCGACACAAAATTCAGATAATGATACCAATATTTGTTACCCTGTACTGTCATTACCTGAAGATTCAGAAATTGAATGTTTTGAAAGTTCAATGTGCAGATTTGAAGAGCAACCAATTGTATACAAGGTTATTTTGAGTATACTACAAAGCCGAAAGTAGTTTGTTGAGAATCAGTAACACAATCCATTGCACAAAATTTTAACATACGTTATATTTTATCCCAAAAACATTAAAATTCCGTCAAGCTGGTTACCTTGTTGATTAATAAAAATCCAGCGCGTGTCGGTCGGTCGTTCACCTATTAAAGTACTTACACAGCCGGCCGATGCCAAATGCAAGGACACCATTCCTCCCCCACGCCCCACACACTACGGCGCGGCGGTGCGTGCGGTGCGTTTGATCTAATAATATTAGTGACCCCGGAAGTCTCGGCGCGTACGCATCTTTCGTGATTTTGCTTAGACTACTTCGTGCACGTACCGATTTTGCGATGGCTTTTGGTTACACTTTACAGCGATGTTGAGTATACAGATATGGTGCGTAGTCTCGCGATTTGTGGTGATAATGTGTTTGCGGCAGTGAGATATTATGAAGCCGCAAAGTGAAAATGAACTAAAAAAACAAAATTGAAAGTTTTAATACAATAAAACAGAACACTTATGTGCTATCAAAGTTAGACCGCAATAGGCGTAAGCGGGCTCGGCTGTGTATTAGGGAAAGGGGTGAACATTTTGAAAAATTACTTAGGTATGTTTTGTTGTTATTGTAATAGCAATGAAGTGGTAAATATTAAGCTGAGTTTCGATTTGTTCTTAACACACACATCCCTCGCAAAGCATTATCTTTGGTGGAAACGCAGACGTGTTGTTAAAATGTTGTTTATAAACGAAACAGTGTAAATAGTACCAGTGTTGTGCGTGTGCGTGTGTTGGCGCGAAACCCACGGCGCGGCGCATCGCGGCACGGCAGATGCGCTCCCATGCATTATTCAAGAAATGAGATAATTATCGTAACCTGTCACGGCGTGAGTTTTCATTATTATTATTATTATTCTATTTTATCTGATCTTTTATACCAAAATCTAATTTGGGTGTTTCGGCTTTATGGTATACAAAAAATAACGTTGTATATGTTAGTGGGTATTTAGCTGCAAAGGTTTTGAGGAAATTTAACTGTGAGTATTGCAAATTATTGTTGAAGGAGGAAAATCCAAATTTTGCGGATCCTCTATATAAATATATCTCACTGAACGAATGGTGGGAGGGGAAAATCTCGCTAACATATCCAACCAAAGAATTGTGTAGCTTGGTTAATAATGCAATGGCTGTGTACAAACAATATGTTGCCCCAGAACTGCACCAACAATATATTTGCCAATTTTGTATTTTGCAGCTAAATGCGCACTGTAGTATGTCATGGTTCAAATGTGAAGATCATCATAAAGATGTAATGGAACATTTGTTTGTATTATTAAGCAAACTATTTATAAGAAAATCTTGTAAAATTATCAATGCTGATTTTGTTACATCAGAGAGTATTGTAGCTGATAATGTAAAAAAAAGCGCAGCAACAAAATAAAGACAAATGAATTCCAGATACTCTTTTATTTATTGAAAAATTGATGCCTAAAAAAATTACTGTAGGGCTAGCCGCCGAGAGCCCATTTATCGACAATAAAGAACCTCACTATTGTACTTATCGATATCGATACATTTGTGAATGTTTCTCTAGGCACAACACTAAATGTCAAAATGTGGCTGAGTTGGCACTACTGTCTCTACAAAGGCGACATCTTTCTCTGTCTATCGCAACATCTTACAGTTGATATCGGCATGCTTCCGAGTGTTTGAGCTCAAGGTAAACGTACTGAGTGCCGTCTCTTAGAACGTAGTGATTACTTACTCTATGTCCAGCACTTTGTAACTCCAAAGCGCTCGCGTGCAGCCACAAAAACCTCGTGTCGTCGTTTTGTTAAGAATTCTGACACAGTTATGCCAGAACCCTTGAGTTTGGTCTTAGCACCCCAAATCGTGTTACGAAGTCCCAAGTTACGAAGTTTTATCAATATATAATATAAGTTATGCTGACGATATGGCGCTTTTGAGCCCTTCGGTCGCGGGGTTGAGGCAGATGTTAAGAGTATGTGAGGACTATGCTGAGGGACACGGTCTTAGGTACAATGCCAAGAAAAGTAACATATTAATATTTGGTGTGAACTCGTTGGAATTTTATCCTCCAGTTTATTTAGCTGGCAGTAGCTTGGATCGTGTTCTGCAGTTCAGATATCTTGGGCATATAGTTACCCCCGATATGAAAGACGATCTAGATGTAGAGATATAATACTATACTATAAAATAAAATATTATACAATAATATATTGTATAATATTTTATTTTATAGTATAGAACATTTATTAATAAATATTACCTGATGTATGTTATCAGAATCAAATTCATTCCCATCAGTTGTGAACACCTGAGGGAGCCAACTATTTATATCGCCACTGGTGGCCGGGACCAATATTGGAGCTGGACCACCACCAGTTTACAGCACCGCCTTCTTTTCCGTCGAGTATTACAATTAAACTGAAATAATTATCGATATTTGTCAGTCGTTGTGCATATATTTTTTACGGTAAAAACAAAAAGTCCATGCTTCCATTTTCGCATGGTTTGAGTTTGTGTTAGTGTATTTATTTTCAATAATATGCACCCGTACTCGCACCAATTCTTTTAATAAAATCTTGTAAGCAAAAACAAAATTAGTAAGACATGCTATGGATTCTGTGCTATGAATCACAAACTTTCTGAATGCAGAAAGTTGCTTTACTAACCTTATCTTCCTCCAAACAATTTTCACTTCTCTCCCTGTCTGTTCTTTATTGATTCTTGCAATTTCCTTAATCGTAAATGTCGTAATTTCGCCGGCCAATTTTTAAAGTAGTTATTTCCATCGTTTGAATCGTTTCATTTGAATTTGAAACAAACAAGTGCTTGTCAAAATATGTCACTTAATATTATACACAGCTTAGTTCCTTTGAAGATGGTTTTACGCTAAAGATTAACCTACATAATTAATCCTTTAACCTTCATACGGTCTTCAAAATGACCAACGTCAACGGGCCTCGGGTCTAATTTGACCCGTAACATATATTGCCTACATTTATGTCAAATAATTGCATTACAAATATTGTTTAGGTTTATATTTTAATACATTTATTTATTGACAATGAAAAAAACAGCTAGTTAATATAAATTTTATTAGAATTAATTAAGTTTCGAACATATACCATTTTTACTTATTAGGTGCGTAGTAGGTACTACATTACTCTATGATAGCAAAATAACATAATAATCAAAATCAGTTATTACATTGAGAACACAAAGTAATCGTTTTAGAATGCTGTTTACATATAATTTTTTTGCATGTGAGGCAAACCAATCCTGTTTTATTATCCGTTTTTTGACACAAATGACATCGGCCTCTCTTGGTTGTTTTTTTCTCTGTATTCCTTTCAGACTGGGATGAGGTTGACGATTGTGGATCGTTTTGAGAGGAATCTCGTATACTCTTTGCAATTTCAAGTGAAAAACATGCTCGAGGTAAAGTTTGTCGTTTTTTCACAAAGGGAGTAACAAGCTGCATACCTAGATTTTCTAAAAAGTTACGACGCTTAGCAAGGTTGCCTTCTTTCCAGGCATGATTAGCAGATGTGAATAAAACAAAAGCATTATAAGCCGATATATCAACCATATTACTGAACACCACTTGAGGCCATCGTTTAGTCTTTCTTCTACAAGTATAACAAGATACAGATTTATTCAATGTATCTACACCACCTTTACATTTGTTATAGTCTAATATTATTACTGGCTTCTTATCTGTGCGATTACTAACTTCTGAGTCATGATGCAATGTGCTCAGAAGATTTACAGATTTATTTTTTTTAGGAATGTAAGACACGAGAGTAGTATCCTTGGTAAAAGCAAAGTTAGATGAAAAAATCGGTCTATTTTTTTATGTTCACAAATTCTGGTGGTAATTCAGGCTTATTTTTACGTATAGTTCCTACTAGTGTTATTTGCTTTTCCAGTAATTTTTGTCCCAGTTGATGCGACGTGAAAAAATTATCGGTTGTGAGATTATGGCCCTTTAGCCCCACAGCCAAATCAAGAACCACACGCAGACCTTGATTTCTTTCAGGAACACTTCCGGCTTCTTTTCCTGTATATGGTTGAATATTCCAAGCATAACTAGTTGCAGAATCACATAGAACCCAAAACTTTATGCCATACTTTGCCGGTTTTGATACATGCCGTATTGCCGAAATGGGCACCTTCCTCTGAATGCTACTAACTGTTCATCTACAGTTACATTTTGGGAAGGATTATAAAGTTTCGGTAATATATCAACCCACTTATTCCAAAGCTTATGTAAGCATTATACAATAAATAGTGGGTAACACGATACCAAAAGTAAACAAACTACAATCGTTCTATACTTAATGGTCAAATGTGACCCGAAGGCCATTAGAGTAAAAAAATAAATATATTGAAATATTTTATATATTTTTATAAAATATTCATATATTTATATTAAGCTAAGAACTTTGAAAAATGTCACGCAATATCAAATGTCAAAACAAAATACTTAAAAAGAAAACTTTGTTTCAGTCCTGAAATGGGTCAAAAATGACCCGAAGACCGTATGAAGGTTAAGCAATGTGCATTTATGTGAAACAGATGAAAACTTTACAACTAATATAATATGTATTTATAATATAAATACCTGAATATGGTTATAATAAACCTATATTATGCTTATATATGAATATATTTGTGGCCCTGAAATGGACTTTTTGGTTTGCGTATTGGTACCTCTGTTTTGAAAATATACTAATAATGGAATAAAGTAATAATAAATTATAAACACAACTTATATACTATACCTTCGTGCAGCAGATAAATTATACAAATAGATAATATATAAATTAGGTTACAACGAATCAAAAGCACGCGCGGCGAGTGTAGGTACCTACTATTTCATTTGGCTTGGCACCGATTTCAAACCTATCAATAGGTAGCACATATAAATAATTGTATTTTATTGATATGAAAGGTATAGGTTTGCACAAGAGGTGTATTAAATTAAATCTTTAAGTTATTTTATACTTTTTAGTAGTTGAAGTCGGTTTTTTTAAACCTAGTTATTTTTAAATACCTCAATCACAGATCACCAAATGGTTTTTCTTTGCGTGTCTGATAAAAATATGCCGAAAAGCTATAATCTACATAGGACTAAAAAAAAAAAATGATTTTTTGAGTGCAACTAAGGATTTACAACGAGCAAATCTCAATGAAGTACTCCATTGTTCTGATCCAAACGTCAGTACTAACCTATTAATAAGTAAAATTAAGGGATGTCTTGTAACAAATACTAAAATTACTCATATCTCTAGATCTAAACAAATAATAAAACCCTGGATAACTAATGGTATATTACGTTGTATTAGAAATAGAAATAACTTGCAAATGAAATTAAAGATGGATCCTTCTAATGAGATTTTACAAATAACGTACCGTAGATACAGAAATTATTGTAATAATTTAATTAAAAAACTTAAACGCAAGTATGAACGTGATAAATTATCTGACTCAATGAATAATAATAAAACTTTTGGAACACTATTAATGAAATTACACATTATAAGCCTAAAAAAACTGTTAATATTAATTTACTCAACCTCTTCTCGTCTCCAATAAATTCAATTAATATAATAAATTACTATTTTTCCAACATTGGTAAATTATTAGCAGAGGACATTCTAAAAACTTCTGGTACAATACACAATGTGAATACATCTCTGTCTTCACCTAAACTTAATTTATCTTCATTTGTTTTACAAGATGTAGATTCACAAGAGGTTGAAAAGATTGTGATGAATCTTAACTCCAATAGTGCTGCTGGATGTGATAATATACGGACATCTTTTATTAAAATAGCGAAATCTGAACTTATACCTTTAATCACATATTTAATCAACCTGAGTTTTAATAGTAGCGTATTTCCCAATGCGTTAAAACAATCCATTATAACACCTGTGTATAAGAGTGGTGATGGAGATGATGTCAACAATTACCGCCCTATCTCAGTTCTTTCTTCTATATCGATACCCTAATTTGCAAACCTATTAACTCCTCTAGAACAAATTTTACAGGAGAGACTTAAAACGTCATAATAAATTGTACATAACCGAATAAAGAAAAACCACAATTCCTTTTGGAAATTAAGCTTTTTATTTACCTAAAAACACTTAAAAATCTATTTTTTCTCTTAACTATAGGGTTTTATAGTGAAAAAAGGAGTTGTTAGATTTGGTTTAAGCAATAATTGAAAATAAAATTGGAGTTGTTAGTTTTTATCTTAAACTATAAGCAGAGTACAATCGTACCGTAAACAAATTGTATTTAATAAAATTGAACGAAAATTATTAATTCTCGTGTGGCAACGCATCGTTATAGGCGTGATAATCACGAGGCATAGATGACTTAAGTTGCTGTA
The DNA here is from genome assembly GCA_949752805.1 of Deilephila elpenor. Taxonomy (NCBI): domain Eukaryota; kingdom Metazoa; phylum Arthropoda; class Insecta; order Lepidoptera; family Sphingidae; genus Deilephila; species Deilephila elpenor. The sequence goes on along the minus strand of OX457095.1, from coordinate 6,043,420 downwards.
AATAAAAAAAAATCTTTTTTGTGATTTTTCTTCTTTGGTCATATAAATTTTTTAGGTCCTCAACTCTCACGGCGACAACTTGGGTTTTTCTTTAATTGAGGATACTCCACTCCTCGCCAAACTGCAGCTTATACATTATATCTCCATTAGGTCTGTACTGCAGAGCTCTCAGATCAGTAACCTGTAAAAAAACACTTGATTTTAGAAAGCCTTCCTGTAAATAATCACTTACCAAGAAAGAAGGTCTTAAGTCATGATAAGTTAAAACAAAGCTTGCAAATTGAAGGTAAAGATGTATACCTTTGGATCCCCTTTCATTTTCCCTGGGCGAATGCATTTATAAAAAGCGATTTGTTTGAAATCCTTGAAGTAGGGAAAAGTCAAATATTCACATTGGTATTTTTTGTTATTGGTCTTTGCCGTTCGGCAGAAGTATTCAGCAGGGGCATGGATGGTTTGGTTTTTCAGCCGCTTCTCAATCATGGCATGCATACTGTCCACCTCCATTTGTGTGTGCCCAACCTCGAGGTATTTATGAGTTATTGTTATGTTATAATATATTGACACATTAATGAAGGCATTACTAAGAACTACGTTGCGGTTTTGATAAGTGCAACCATCAGTGTAAAACACGACGTGCCGGTCCTTATCGTCCATTTGAGGTATAACTTCTTTTACAATAAATTTCGACATTATAGTGGCAAATTCCTCCGAATTAAGGCCACCCTCAGATTCGTTCCACAAAAAACAATAACCCTGTTCTATTTTCATGTCAAAAATACACCAATTGTGGACTCATAATTTAGTTTTGTAATAATTGCTAGAAACAGTAGACCTAGGTGCCAGTAGAACAGCTTGGAGGTCAGCAGTGAAAACGAATTTGTGATCTTTCTTGTCTTGTTGTTTTTCAGCTCTAGCTTCCTTCTTTTTCTGAATATGCTCACTGTATACGGCTTCACTGATTTGACCAATCACATATCCATTGCAAATTTCACAAAGATCTTTTTTTGGTTTAAACAAGGTAAGACCATTGGAAAATGTGGCGATGCTCAGTGGTTTTACGTTTTTGGAATTGCATTCCTCTTTATAGAGTGTATAGAGCTGTTGTTTAGATATAATTTCGGGTTGCAAGTACAACAGAGACGTTCTTTGCCGGCAGTAGTGAGAAGGTAGTTTGGGTAATTCGTCCAGAAAACTGTCCATAAATTTATTTTCTGACGAACTGACTCTATAGCTGGCGGAGGCCGTTGACGGATTGTTAGGATGGAACACATTTTCACCTGTTGTGGTTACTTGTGATGTCTTTCCTTCTTTCCAAGCTCAGCATTGGTAGGTGGTTATAGAAAAGGTGTTTATGAACAATGTCTTACACACTCTTATCATTTCATCGTTTTTCTTCAAATAATAAACCATTGATTTTGTTCTTTGTGACTTATTGGGGTCTTTTCTGTCCCTTTTCCTCTTCGGCGTGACACATTTTATCAGGCAATTAATAAAAATCTTTTTCTCTCCCCAATCCATAGCCCAAAACCATTTAAATAAGCATTCTCGGTCATTTTCAGATATCAAGTGACAATTAAATACTCCATTTTTATTCTCTTGACACTTGCATCGTGGTTTCATTTCTTTTTTCGGTCTAGGCACATCTTGTGACCACTTTCCTTCTAGTTTCCTTTTTCCATAGTATTCAATTCCTTTCTCTCTGTTAAGTCTGTTTTTTTCAATATTCCAATTCTTTTTATCTACTTGACGTTTTCTTCTCTTAACAAGTGGTTTATCGTCTTCGGATTCTGAACTTTCACTATATTCAACTAATCTGGCCACATTGTTGAGCGTTGATGAAGTGATAGCTTTACGGTCAGAGGGTCATTCTTCTGGCAACCTGTCCGGCTGTCTTACAGAATGGCACGGGCACGCACTCCCGGCCCCTCGAGCCACCATTGCCGCATTCCACTTCCCATTCCGCGGCTTTGGTGTCCTCCCCCCACCCCCATCACTGGTGGTAGGGTTTGGGATTGAGTTCAATTTTTTTTTACTCAATGCCAAATCCAAGCGGGTTGGTACCACCGTCCGGTCTATTTCTGCCGCTAAGTAGAAATGCGTTCCCACCCTTCTGATAGGTGTTGGTGGATCCGGGCGATGCTCGTTGATGTGGTTGGGTGTCGGAGCGGGCATTAGGCTGGGGGACGCTGGTGTGGAGTACAGGGAGACCCGGTGGGAACGGTCACCGCCGGCCGCCTGCCGGTCAGTAGGGGACCTGAACCCGGGGGCCCACTATTGTCAAACTCCCTCCCCGGGAAGCTGTCCCGCCAACCGGCGAAAATCCCGTCATGCAGTCGTCGTGCCAGAGTGGGAGACTGGAGTGGATCCCGGCGACTGCACGCGGGGGGGCACCGGGGGCCCTTCCGTGCTTCTCGCTGGCTCCTCCTATTGCCGTGTGCCCGTCCCGCACTATATTCTCCCTTTCTCGGGTATCGTCCTGGGTCAACCACGCTTTTTTCCCACTCTCTTTAAAATAAAAAATCCGAAGAAGGAAAAATAAAAGTAGGCTCTCCACGGCGGGAAATGCATCCACATTTTCTGTGGACTTCTGCAATGTCAGGGGTCTACATAGCAACCTCGACGCCGTCCACCACCATCTAGAGACGGCGCGGCCTGCCCTGCTCTTTTTAACGGAGACGCAAATATCCGCCCCTGACGATGTATCGTACTTAAATTACCCCGGTTACGTATTGGAACATCAATTCCTACGTAAAGCCGGGGTGTGCGTCTTCGTCAGGGGTGATATCTGTTGTCACCGCCTTCGGGGCCTCGAGCGTCGGGACCTGTCCCTATTATGGCTGCGGGCAGAATTCAAGGGTAAGACCCGAGTCTACGCATGCCTGTACAGGTCCCACGGCAGTGACACGGGATCTACTCAATTATTTGAGAGCGTCCAAGTGGGGACTGACCGGATTCTCGAGCAGTTCCCTTCCGCGGAGGTAGTGGTCCTCGGTGATTTCAACGCTCATCACAAAGAGTGGTTGGGATCCAGGACCACTGATCTCCCCGGTCGGGCTGTTTACGAGATGGCCTTGGCTTATGGTCTCTCGCAGCTGGTAACACAACCCACCCGTGTTCCAGATGTTGAGAGCCATGAGCCCTCTATGTTGGATCTTCTGCTGACGACACACCCGAACGGATACAGGATAGTGGTTGATGCTCCACTGGGATCGTCTGACCACTGCCTGGTCCGTTCGTGGGCCCCTGCAGCGGGTTCCAGTCGTTCTTCTACAACTGGAACTCGCAAGGTTTGGCGGCATATGTCAGCAGATTGGGACGGACTCCGAGAATTCTTCGCGTCCTACCCATGGAGGCGGCTTTGCTTCTCCTCTGATGATCCTGACGCCTGTGCGGACTGCGTCGCGGAGACAATTGGCTTGGGTATGGAGACCTTCATACCCAGCTCAAAAATACCCGCAGGGCGTCGCAGCAGGCCGTGGTACAATCGTGCCTGCGCCGTTGCTGCGCGCCTCAAGCAGTCCGCATACGCGGCGTGGCAAGACGCCAGGAGGCGTCGGGATCCAAATTCGAAGGAGGAGAAACGGAAGTTTAATGCCGCCTCTAGATCCAACAAAAGAGCCTTAGCTAGGGCCAAGGCGGAGCACATCCGCAGAATTGGCGAGCGGCTCCAAAGCTATCCCTCTGGAAGCCGTGCTTTTTGGTCGCTCGCTAAGGCTGTGGAGGGCAATTTCTGCCTATCCAGTCTCCCACCACTGCGTAAACCCGATAACAGTTTGGCCCATAGTGCAAAGGAGAAGGCCGATCTCTTGGTCCAATTCTTTGCCTCGAACTCGACTTTGGATGACGGGGGAGCCACACCGCCGAACATCCCCTGGTGTGAGAGTCTCCTGTCTGATATAAAAATCACCCAGCGTGCTGTCAGACGGGAGCTCATGGCTCTCGACATCCATAAGTCGAGTGGGCCGGACTGTATCCCCGCAGTGGTTCTTAAGACGTGCGCCCCTGAGTTGACCCCCGTGCTAACGCGCCTTTACCGTCTTTCCTACAAAACCAACCGGGTTCCCGCTTCGTGGAAGGTCGCCCATGTCCACCCAGTCCCCAAAAAGGGTGACAGATCGGACCCTTTATGCTACAGGCCGATTGCTGTCACATCCTTACTCTCCAAGGTCTTGGAGCGAGTTATAAACACTCAGCTCCTGAGGTATCTTGAGGACCACCAGCTGATTAGTGACCGCCAGTACGGTTTCCGTCACGGTCGTTCAGCTGGTGATCTTCTTGTGTACCTCACGCACCGTTGGGCGGAGGCTTTGGAGAGTGGGGGTGAGGCGATTGCGGTCGGCCTTGACATAGCGAAGGCGTTCGATCGAGTGTGGCATGGCGCCCTTCTGGCGAAGCTACCTGCGTATGGTATCCCTGAGGGACTCTGCAAGTGGATCGCCAGTTTTTTGGATGGTCGGAGCATAAAAGTCGTGGTGGACGGCTGTTGCTCCGAGACCAAGACCATTAACGCTGGTGTTCCACAAGGATCGGTGCTATCGCCGACACTCTTCATCCTGCATATCAATGACATGTTGTCTAACGACAGCATGCATTGTTATGCGGATGATAGTACGTGTGACGCGCGATACATCGGCCATCAGAGTCTCTCTCGAGGTTCCATTGAGGAAAGACGGTCTCAACTTGTGTCTGAAGTCGAGAGATCTCTGGGGCGGGTCTCCGAATGGGGTGAATTGAACTTAGTTCAATTTAACCCCTCGAAGACACAAGTTTGCGCATTCACTGCGAAGAAGGACCCTTTTGTCATGGCACCGCAATTCCAAGGAGTTACTCTCCAAAGATCCGAAAGTATTGGGATCCTCGGCGTCGAAATATCGAGCAATGTTGACTTTAGGAGTCATTTGGAGGACAAAGCCAAACTGGCGAGCAAAAAGTTGGGTATCCTGAACAGAGCCAAGCGGTACTTCACGTCGGGTCATAGATTGACGCTTTACAAAGCACAAATCCGGCCCCACGTGGAGTACTGCTCTCACCTCTGGGCAGGTGCCCCAAAATACCAGCTCAACCCACTTGACTCCTTACAGCGACGAGCTTGTCGAATAGTCGATGATCCCAATCTTACGGACAAATTGGAACCGTTAGGACTGCGGAGAGACTTCGGGTCTCTCTGTGTGTTCTATCGTCTGTTCCATGGGGAGTGCTCCGAGGAATTGTTTGAGATGGTACCAACATCGCCCTTCTACCATCGCACCACCCGTCACCGCAGCAGAGTTCATCCCTACCACCTGGAAGCGTACCGCTCCCGAACGGTACGTTTCCAGCGTTCTTTCTTACCACGTACGTGCAAGCTCTGGAATGAACTCCCTGCATCGGTGTTTCCTGAGCGCTATGACCTGTCCTTCTTCAAACGAGGCTTAAAGAGAGTACTATCCTTAAGGTAGGCAGCGACTTTGTTGTGCTGGACCCCTGGCATTGCAAAGGTCTATGGGCAGCGGTAGCCGCTTACCATCAGGCGGGCCGCTAGCTCGTCTGCCTATACGGCAATAAAAAAAAAAAAAAAAAAAAAAAAAAAGCTTCCTCTACACAGGGGGTAGGGTTAACGTCAACTCTAGGGGGAATGTTTATGTATTCAATGAGCAAGGATGATGTGGTAGTGTGTTCATCAACTATAGGGTTAATGGCAATGTCGGTTCCTTGGGTAATTACAGATGAGTTGATGACATCGTCCGGTGGGGGTACATATTGATCAATAAACTCAATTTGAACATTGTTTGGGACATTAATATCGTCATCAAATAATACGAAATTGTGAACTTGAGGCACGTCATCGGTGTTTGTTGTAGAGAATTGACATTCTTTTTGGTGGTAACTCACAACGGTTTCCGTCTCAGGTTCATTCTCCGGTGCACTAGGCTGTGTATGGATCGGTATTGATTCTAATAGTGTTAGGTTATTTGAAGGAATGTGAGTATCAAAGGCATCAAGGGCAACATCAGAAATAGTAGCAATGGACCTATCTTCATAGAACTTTGGGAATTGGTTAGCTTGGAACAATGCATTAACAGGATTAGTAATGTCGTTATTAGCAATATTGTTGGCATCCATTGTTTGCACAGAAAGCAAAATTCTTTTAGCTCGTGCTTTAGACATATTCCTGCACCAAAGAGAAAAAAAACATAAAGCAAACAAAACAAAAAAGCAGCAGGATAGTAAACATATTTTGCAAAGTATTACAATAAATAACAAAATCACCATTTGTTTCCAGCAATGAAATATGCTTAAAATATGTCTACACTTTGTCTAATGTAGGATGATACATTTGACAGATGTCACTTCCTTATTGCAACGTATTAAGGTTGCGTTTGATTTTTTTTTTTTTTTGGTAATGTAGCCTACGCGTTACCAAATCACGACTTGACTAGACTAAGGACTGACTGACAGACCATGACCGACGACTTTGACCATACTTGACCATTTTCACCCAGAAAGGGCAATTTACTTCAAAAATCTTTTATTTGACACTGGCTAAATACACTAATCGTGTGGAGCCATATTTAAAAAAAAGGTTCCGTTTGTTTCCTGATATTTGGCTTGACATTGCAATAGCAACATTATACCCTTTACATAGGTGACCACTGTCAAAAGTATAATCCTGTCATCATTATGTACAATTAAGCGACGCTCAGAAAAGGGTAAGTAAGTACTAGTAATATTGAAGTCTCGTATACACACACACTAACATTCTTACAACTGACACTTCTGCACATGATTGTACAAAGTAAATAGTAAAAATTAAATTATTAGGCCCACAGTACCACAAAAATCTTGCGATAAACAGATCAACTCCAAGCATCATACCAAAATAACCATAAGTCAAATCAAATAACTCCAATCCCCGTGCAAATTTTCCAAAAACCATGTCAAAATAATGTTACAAGACTGTTTAAATCATAAATACATTTACCTTAGTATATGTTCTTCTGTTTTTAAGCTTCAAACGGTAATAAAACACACTTTAACCAATTGTTTTGAAAATAAATCTTCGGGAGCATGCGTTCGCTTCTGTGACGCCATACAAAATGGACGACTGCGCGGGAGATATTTGATTATTTTGTCAAAATCGATGCGTTTCGTTTCACGCGGAGTTGTTTGATTTTCAAATGGATTTTTACACCAATACAGTTGGAAATCCTGGAGTTATTAGTATTTCAAAAAATAGAGCAAAAAATCTAGTTTCTGCCGGTATCAAAATGTCATTTTGGTGAAAAAGTGGAGTTATTAGGTTTGCAAATTAGGGTATCGATATCTAAGATCTATGAAAAGATATTAAATAACAGATTACATTCCTACTTAGCAAAGTACAATATTATAACGTCGTCACAATTTGGTTTTAGAAAGGGCTTATCTACCGAAGATGCTGTCCTAGCGCTTAGTTCACATATAGTTAATTTATTAGATGTTGGGAAAAAATGCTTAACAGTCTTTCTAGACTTAAAAAAAGCATTTGACACCGTCTCCATCTCCTCCCTTATCAAGAAAATGGAAAACATCGGAATAAGAGGTACTCGGTTAAATCTGATTAAAAGTTACCTACAAAATCGTACTCAACGTGTCAAAATGGTACAAGTTTTACATAACAATAAAACTTGTATTATTAAGACAGAGACGATGCACAGCATCTGTGAGAGAGTGCGTCTTACTTCCTTTTCCGTTTTTACTCAATTACAAGCCTTTTTTGTGTAACTTCCGCTTCGTTCCGACCAATCAGCGTTGAGCAAGTGTCACGTGGTCTCAGGAGATCGCCTGTGGTGGGACCGCACGATATTGGATCATAGAAGTCTCTCACCAGGAGGTCTTAATGGGACGCTGTGCATCGTCTCTGTCTTAATAATACAAGTTTTATTGTTATGTAAAACTTGTACCATTATTCAGCATGTGACGATGCACAGCATCTGTGAGAGAGGTGTTTATAGCTCCTGGTGACCACATAACGACGCTATGTGATGAAGATTCAGGTTTAAAAGAAAAAATGAATCTCTGAAATTGAAATGTGTGTTAATTATATTATGCATAAATATATTCTTCAGCTTGTAATATTCAACATAAACCTATAAAACAGGCTCAAAAATAACTGCAATATTGAATTGTTGATTGCATTGATTTATCAATTACTTGCTTTTGATATAACTTGGAAAACGTATTGTAAGCATATATAATATACAACGAGTAACAGAATTAAATGTAAAAGACGAAAGTAGTAGGTCCAAAATACAATACAATACAATACAATATTCTTTATTGTAAACCAATACATTGAAGTAAATTACAGAAAAAAAAAGAAAATACAAAAATGGTAGTACAAGTGGCGGTCTTATCGCTTGGAGCGATCTCTTCCAGACAACCTTTGAATGGATAGTATCAGAATTTGGTGGCGGTACACAACAAAGAAAATACACAAGATATATGTATACAAATAAGAATAAGAAATTCAATAAAGCAAATTACGATGGGTGCGGCCGGAGGATCCAAAAAAATGCAAATTTAATTTAAAAACTAATTTATTTACTGTATTACAAAATTAGGAATTACGACTAATTATAATAAGTGTCGATTGGTCGATGTGTGTACCAAAAGTGAGGCTCTCGCATTTCGGCTTTCGAAGGAAAACTCCATTGAACCAATAACTGCTTAGTTGCGCCTCGTGGAATATTTGTAGGTCGTAGGTGCCATGTGCAATGTATATGCATACATGCTGATGCAGCGACTTCCTAGGGTTGACCATGTGTAACACCTCCCCCCGAAGAGCAGCGAGTATCGATGGACTTGTTCAAGATGGTCGCTGGTAAGCATCCGGGATCAACCCTTATTTGGCTGGGGTTGATATTGCGTGGTGCCGGGACTGCATAGATGATCTCAGGGTTGCTGGAGTAGTTTGCAGTGATGTCTCTGGATACTTTTCTGGTGAGCAGCCGTCGATAAAGCAGAGTAGCGACGAGCGCGCATGTACCGAATAGTGTGAGGTACATGGGTATGGTAGTATGATATATGACTGGATCGGTGACGTCATCTAGGCGTATGGGTGATTGCGTAGCTATTTCATTGTTAAGGGTGTGAAGTTTTTGTAGGCTCGGAGAATTGAGGATTAGCTTCGGATGACTTTTAGGTCTTGAGTCATTGTATAGGGGCATCTCGATGATCCTGATGACATGTCCTTTGATGTGGTCGTTGGAGTTAGAGATAGTGAAGGCGGGTGTTCTCATATTACAGTTGAGCGGGATAACTACCAAGTAGCTGCCTTGTAGGTTACGGTATTGTTCTTGACCGCAGGATAACTTCACTTTAGTTTGTATTGGGAAGCTTAAAGTGTAGTGCTTGTCATCCAGGGCTTCCAGGGCTTCGGTGGTGAGAGCTACAGGTGTTAGCTAACATTTGGGCAGAAGCTCTTGGTGGCCTATAAGATGCTGGATACAGTCTGGTTTGCTCATGATCTGAAGACTAGGCGTCGGTTCACACAGGTATAGGGAATTTCCCCGTACCGGATGGGCCGGTGCGGGTCGAGCAAGAGGCGGAATGGTTCGGGGTGGCGATGTCGCGAGTCTGCGACGCGGCCATGCCCCGGGTCACCCGCCTCCCGGCGAAGCGCCAGGTGTACTGGTGGTCGGCCGAGCTCACTGAGCTGCGTGCGTCCTGCCAGGTCGCGCGCCGCCGACTCGCCAGGCACCGTCGTCGTCGGACACGTAGACCCGGCGACGACGAGCAAGGGCGGCACCTTCTCGACCTCCACAGAGAGGCGAAGAGAGCGCTGCGGGTGGCCATCGCGCAAGCGAAGGCCGCGGCGAACGTAGAGTTCCGGAGGTCTCTGGACAGAGATCCATGGGGGCGTCCGTATCGTGTGGCGTTGAGAAAACTCCGCCCATGGGCGCCCCCACTGACACAGAGTCTCCGGACCGAACTTTTGGAGGACGTCGTCGCGGCCTTGTTTCCGGCCACCGAGGAGTTCACTCCTCCACCAATGGCGCCACGTCCACCGGCGTCATCGTCGTTGGTTTCGGCAAGGGATATCCCGGAGGTTTCGCCGCAAGAGCTAGAGGCGGCAGTGCTTCGGCTGCGGAGCAAGAACTCGGCCCCGGGGCTCGACGGGGTGCCCGGTCGTGTCTGGGTGCTGGCCGTCGAGTCGCTGGGTACGAGGCTCCGCGGCCTTTTCTCCGCGTGCCTTGAGCAGGGCATCTTCCCGTCGCTGTGGAAGACGGGCAAGCTTGTCCTGCTCCGCAAGGAGGGGCGACCTGCAGACTCGCCGTCGGCCTACCGGCCCATCGTGTTGCTCGACGAGGTGTGCAAGCTCTTTGAGCGCATAGTCCACGCGCGCCTCGTCGAGCATTTGGAGGACACGGGCCCGGACTTGGCGGACTGCCAGTTCGGGTTCCGGCGGGGCCGGTCGACAGTGCACGCGATTCTGCGGGTCAAGGCACAAGCGGAGCGTGCGGTGTCCCGGGGTAAGGTCGTGGTGGCGGTGTCTCTCGACATCGCCAACGCGTTCAACACCATGCCCTGGGCCTGCATCGAAGAAGCACTGCGGTACCACGAGGTGCCGCCCTATCTCCGGCGTCTGGTGCACGCGTACTTGTCTGACAGGTGCGTGGTGTATCCGGGCGCCAACGGGTGGCATCGCAGAGCGGTGTCGTGCGGTGTTCCGCAGGGGTCGGTTCTCGGCCCGCTCCTGTGGAACATCGGCTATGACTGGGTGCTCCGTGGTACCAACCTTCGGGGCGTCGCTGTCGTCTGCAACGCGGACGACACGTTGGTGACAGCGACGGCCAGGACATTCCAGAGGTCCGCCCTGCTCGCCTCGTTCGGTACCGGACTGGTGGTGGGCAGGATTCGGCGACTGGGCCTCACGGTGGCCCTCAACAAGACCGAGGCCGTGTGTTTCCACGGTCCTCGGTGTGGGCCTCCGCCTGGGGCCCACATCACGGTGGAGGGCGTGCGGATTCCCGTCGAGTCGAGGATGAAATACCTCGGTCTCGTCCTCGACAGTCGATGGGATTTCCGTGCGCACTTCGAGGAGTTGTCGCCGAAGCTGGTGTGGGCGGCGGGCGCACTGGGGCGCCTGCTGCCCAACACTGATGGTCCTGGCATCCCTTGCCGAAACTTGTATGCTGGAGTCGTGCGGTCCATGGCCCTCTACGGGTGTCCCGTTTGGGCCGAGTCCCTGGGCGATCGCTGCGTCCGCCTGCTGCATCGTCCGCAGCGCATGGTGGCGCAGCGGATTATCAGGGGCTACCGCACGGTCTCGCATGAGGCGGCCTGCGTATTGGCGGGAACTCTGCCCTGGGTGCTGGACGCAAAGACCCTCTCGTCGGCTTTCTTCCGGCGAGAGGAGGCGTCCGGGCGTGGGCAGAGGTTGGTCCCCCGTGAGGTCGAGGCCATGTTGGCCTCCCTCCGCAGGACCGCCGTGGAGGAGTGGCGTTCCAGGCTGGAGAGCCCGAGTGCTGGCGTGAGGACCGTCGCGGCAGTGCGACCTGTCCTCGAGCAGTGGCTGGACAGGCGCCACGGTGCGCCGACATATCGGCTGACGCAGGTGCTCACCGGGCACGGCTGCTTCGGTGCGTACCTGTGTCGCATAGCCGGAGCCGAGGAGTCCGCCGTGTGCCACCATTGTGGCAACTGCCGTGAGGACACGGCCCAGCACACGCTGGAAGAGTGCCCAGCCTGGGACGAGGAGCGCAGCGCTCTCATCGCGGTCGTGGGAAGCGACCTCTCGCTGCCGGCCGTGGTCGCCGCCATGGTCGGCAGTAAGAGGTCGTGGCGAGCCATGCTCTCCTTCTGCGAATGTGTCATGTCGAAGAAGGAGAGCGCCGAGCGGGATCGGGAGCAGACCGATCCCGCTCGCCGCCACAGAAGACGAAGGAGGCGCCGGGATGTCACCTAACCCGGCGCCGGAGAGGCCACGCGGGGCCGCCGTCCCTACCTTGGCGGCCCCCGAGACGTGACGCAACACGCGTCTCATGCCGCGTCGCTTCAGCGGCAATGCACAGAGGCGGTCCCGGCGCGCTCTGTATCAACGGTATCCCGGGGCCGTCTCTGAAGTGCACCGATGGTGGCCGACGCGGGGTTTTTAGTCGGTATTTCGGCGCGTAGAATCCGGTAGGGACCCGACCCAGCGGCCGCCCGTCCATATCCACGGGCGGCACAACATCTCGCTGGGCTCGGAAGGCGCCGGTGAGTCCGACACACCCTCACCCCTCAGGGGGTGGGATGGTCCGTAAAGGGATTTTCCCCGCGAGAAAAAAAAAAAAAAAAAAAAAAAAAAAAAAAAAAAAAAAAAAAAAAAAAAAAAAAAAGGTATAGGGAATTTACCTTCGGACATTCTGTCTCTATGTACCTAGAATCTATGCCAGAGAGTGCTACGAAAGGTGAGGGTGGTATAAGGGTTTCATGGTTTCTATTAGGAACAATGGATAGTTTATAGAAATCATATATGGAGGAAACGACAATCGGGATTTTAATAGCTATAACTACCTGTTTACTTTAATTACTTCGTAAAAGTGCCTAATATCTATGTCAAGGATTTCATTACTAGAATATAAAATCCTTAATTTACTTAACATGTCCTTAATTTCATCTAAACTAAATAAAAAGTATGGGGTGCTCGATGCACGAATAAAAGTAAGGGTGTTCTCTAAATTCTGCAACTCTTCATAAAGATCTTCTACATTATCGCTTAAAATTAACAAATGTTGTGCCAGATGGGCGTACTTAATTAAATATGTATCTCTATTGGCGTTACTTTCTAAAATTAAATTCAATGCTTTGTTCATCTTATCCTGATTCGAAATTATATTGCTTATTATCTGAGAGCTATGTGAGATAAATTTACTATTTAAGCTGACATGATTATTAATCTCTAATTCTAGTTTTTGCTCATTATTACGTAAGGTATTTATAGCGTTTTCGTATTTAACTGCGTCAGTATAATCTAAGTTACCAGAAATTGATTTTATCACAGAACCTAAACCGTCGATGAGACCTCTTTTATTACGAGATGTTTCAAACATAGTAATTTTGCTGATAATTGAAATTATTTTACTATTGAGATGTTCTAGGTGAGGGTTAAAGAGGGAAAAGGTTTTATTATTAGCTAGGGGTCTTAATTCAGCCATCTGGGATTTTACTGATTCGATTTGGAGATGAATATTTTCTAAATCTATATGACTTAGGAAGGAATGATAATGTGAGACGATTTTTGCCGTCCCTAATTTAAAAGGAAGTAGTCCTGGTCCATTGTCAAGTGAGTCAATAGTTATTTCTTGTCCTTGAGTCGGATATAGGGTCGTCAGCCATAGTAGTATCCTGTAACAAAGTGGGATTCTTAGGACTTCGCTTAAGGCGGGATTTTGCTACTGGGCCGCGTTTCTTTTTCGTAAAGATGTGAATTGAAAGATCCGCGAGCACAGTGTCCTGCGTATATCGTGGAGTTAACTTTTGACGAGACGCCATAGGATTGCGTACAAAGACTTGTTGGTCAGGGATATAGTCTTTCTCAGGCTCCCTATCCTTATTACGGTTTTCAGTCAGTTGTGTCCGATCATGTAAGGATGTCTGGTTAATAAGGTCGTATACTTGACTCATTCGTTTCTTATGGTCTTGGGAGTTCTGTTGAAACAAGTGTTCAGTCAAGTCAATGTCTATTGGGTCTTTCGGGTCAAAATGACCAGTTATTAAGTCTAAGGGTCTGCATTTGGTGAAGCTGTGGATAGAACTATTATATGCTAGGATGGCGTAGGGCATGAGATTAACTACTGGTTCATTTCGTCTTTCTAACTTCAATATCCTAAGGTGTTCTAATATGGTTGAGTGGAACCTTTCAACTATGCCATTGTCATTAGGAGAGTGCGCCAATATTTTATGGTGAGTGATTCTATGAACTCGGCAGAATTCTAAGAAAATCTGATTTGTAAACTCAGGGCCTCCATCTGTGACTACAGTTAATGGGAGACCATGGTGCGTACAGAATATAAGTAAAGCCTGTACTACACTTAAAGCGGTGCTATCTCTGAGGTGATAAGCTTGTGCGTATTTTGAGAAAGCGTCAACAATGGTAAGGAATTTCTCAGTTTGGGCTGTGAACAAATCTAAGTGAACTATTTCAAAGGGTTTACTAGGGGGTGGTACAATGTTAAATCTTTGCTTAATAGGATGACGGTCGTACTTAGCTTGGGCGCAAATAATACACTCATAGATGTACTTAGAGATGTGTTCTTTCATCTTGGGCCAATAGTATTTAGATGATAAGGCCAAATAACATTCGGTAATACCACGATGGTTGGTTTTACCTTCGTGATATTTTTTGATAATATCCTGTTGACGTAAGTAATCTTTCACATTTTCTAATTCAACTTTAGTTAAAACCATATTCATTGATGAGCTTTTGAAGTTATCTTGAATGATGGGGATGATTTTATACATGGCTAGCGGGGGGTGAATAATTAAACCGGTTTTGACCTTAGGGTTAACGTATTCTTTAACTGCATTACCAACGTCGTTAGTCAAGTTAGATTCAGAGAGTTGTATGGTCGTTCGAGTATGTGTTTCGAATGGTTTAGTTACTGTCGGTCTTTTCTTAGTGTCACCTACTAATACAAAACAAATTTGTCTACTGAATCTATTCAGGGGGTCGTCTGATATTGGAACTTCTAGAATAGGGTCTGCTTTACTAGTATGAATAGTAGCTGTGTCAGAATTGTCGAGCATGTCTACGTCGTTACCAGGGGCTGTCAGAGTTTCAGAGCCTACTGTAGAATGAGCTTTTTCGGATAAATTTACCGCAATAGACATAGCGTCTTCGTTGTTAATTTCAATGCGAGACAAAGCATCAGCGTTGGTATTCTGTTTGTCTTGCTTGTATACGGTGGTGAAATTGTATTCACTCAATTTAAGTCTCCAACGGGTGAGTCTGGAGCCTGGTTCTTTAAGGCTCATAACCCATTGTAATGGTTTATGGTCCGTTACTATCTTAAACTTCCTCCGCAATAGATATGGGCGAAAGTATTTAGTAGCCCAAACCATAGCTAACAATTCCTATTCAATCACACTGTAGTTAGTCTCACTAGAGTTTAAAGTTCTAGACGCGTAGGCTATGGGCTTGTCATGTCCTATAGGTCCCTGGGAAAGGACAGCGCCTATGGCGAAGTTAGATGCGTCGGTCGTCAGTACAAAGTCTTTGGAAAAGTCCGGATACTGCAAGATAGGGTCATTAGTCAATAGTGATTTATACTTCTCGAAACAGTCAATGTAAAGTCACCAACAAAAGTAGCTGAACACATTTAAAAAGCCAAAAGTCATACACACATTACGCAACAGATGTCGGTGACGAGTGGCGGCCACAAATTTTCATGAACACCTTAAAGGTTATAAAAGTTGATGAACAGCAAAATCAACAAAAGTTGATGAACAGCAAAAGCAACAAAAGTTGATGAACAGCAAAAGCAACAAAATTGCTGAACACTTATAAAAAGTAAGATTGCCGTAGATGTCTTCACCTACTTTTGTCGCGTTGTTATGTATTTATTTTTAAATTTTATTTCACATTTTCTTTTTTTGGTTTTTCTCTGCACTGACATATTGTATTCTATTTTGAGAAATTATTATGTTTGCAGAGTTTGTCGTGTTCGTCTGTTATTGGCAAGTGTACTTTTATTGAACAATAAATTGTTAAACATCTAATAATACGCACCTAATGTTATTGATATCGTGCTGTTGGTGTTCCAAATATAGTAAATACATGAAATAAAACACATAAATATTTATTTGGGGTCTTGTTCCGTGTATAATAAATAATAATGTATAACAATATTGGCAAAAAATTGTGTATGTATTAGTGTTATTTCAATTTTGTTTGTACCGATTTCGTGTGTACGGTTTGGGTACTAATTTAAAAAGTAAATTTATAAATATTTTCTTAATTGACCTACTTCATCCCACTACTGGGCGAAGGTCTCCCCCCTGTTCCTCCACAATTCGCATTCTAACGAGATTTTGGGCCACATGGGCTCGAAAGCATCCAGGTCGTCTCGCCAGCGTTTTAAGGTCTACTGCGGCGTTGTCGACCATCAGGTATCCATTGGGTAACGATATTTGCCCAACGCTCTGGATGCATTCGAGTCACATGGCCTGCCTAGTTCTATTTAAGGAGTGCTTTTTTGCTTCCCACGTCTGCCACGCCGGTTTTTAAGCGAATTTCGCTGTTTCGCACTCTGTCAGTCCGCCTTATTCCCAGGATGCTGCGCTCCATAGCTCTCTGACAAACCTTGAGCTGGGATTTTTGTTATTCGGTCAAAGACCAAGTACGAGCTCCGTAGGGTAGAATAGGCAAGTTATAAATGTCGATGAGTTTCCTTTTTAAGGATATTGGAAGGTTCCAGTAGCTCTTCTAGGCATTTTCCATCCGGCCATGAATTTCTAGATCTTGCCGGCCTTGGAAGGAAACTAACTGGCCCAGATACATGTACTCATCGACATAGTATGTCCTCTCCATCCACTTGGATGTGGACTTTTGTTTTATTTGTCATGACTTTAGTCTTTGACCGATTCATCATTAGACCCACCCCGAGGCTTGCCATATTTAACGTTTCAAGCATACATTGGAGGTCTTGCGCCGATGATGCAAATAGTACATCATCGGTATCAATAGTACATAGTGTCATCGGCGAAGCGCAAGTTGGTAAGTTTCTTACCGCCGATATCGATACCCTTACTCCTCTTTGTATAATATGGTATGATGGACCAGTATGTTTAGATTTAATGGTGGCTGTGCTGTGATCATAAATATGCTGGAGTAAATCTATGTAGATTTTATTTATTCCCTGTCTATGTAGTGCTTGGAATATGGCTGAGTGATATACGCTGTCGAAGGCCTTTGTATAGTCTACAAAGGCAAGGTATAATAGTTTTTCATATTCCAGGTGTTTTTTCTATAATTTGATTCAAAGTGTGAAGGTGGTCCGCGGTGGAAAAGTTTGGCCGAAAACCGGCTTGTTCTGGGGGTTGGAGTAAATCAAGTGTGTTCTCTATTCGATTCTGTATTGTTTTTATGAACGATTTATACAAGTGTGATGTTAGGCTTATGGGTCTGTAATTAGCGATATCAGCTTGACTCCCTTTTTATCCAAAAGAATGATGTTGGACTGGCACATTTCATGGAAGTTTCCCAGTTGCAAGGATAAATTTTCTATGTAAGGAAGCAGCGTAGGTGATCCGATTCGAAAAGCCTCAGTTGTCATGCCATCTTCTCCAGGACTCCTATTGAATTTCATACTGCGGAGAGCTTTATAAGCCTCGCAGCCAGTTATGCAGGGAATAGTATCCGGATTCGGGCTGGAATAATCTGATTGAAGTACTTTGGTAGCGTCAGAATAAAGTTTTTGGTAAAATTTCGTGCATATTTCAATAAGCTTAGTGCGGTTACTATGTTTAATTCCTTCTTCGAAATGAAATAAAATGAAAATAATTTATTGAATCCATTAAAATGTTCAACATTGTTTAGATTCAGTCATTTTTTGAACTACCACCCGGTTCGGAAAGCGGTTTTCACTAGAGAAGAACGGACAAGAAACTCTAGTGTTGCTCTTTTCAAAACCAGTTTTTTTTTTAATTTTTATTTATTTAAGAAGACCAACAGCATTAATAACAATATAATCACACGAATTTAAGTAACAAAAAGCCAAATAAAGGTCTCCACTGTTAAGTGAAAAATTATCTCTAAGTGCAAGCAATAAATTGATTGTTAAATTAATAACAATACGTTCACATGCTTTGCTTCAGCATAAGCAAAGTTACACAATTATAGGTCACTAATATCATTCAACTCATCATGCTTAAGAAAGAAATCACGACTCAGCACCCGCCTCAAAGATTTTAGGTTGACGTTAAAAATATCAATAATTTAAAAAATATTAAATAATTTATAAACATAACCTCAATCCTACCCACTATTGTCAAATGTCATCTTTGACATTTAGTCATTACGTTTGGTAATTACTCAAGTTATTTTGTTTTTATTTTTTATTGTTAAGTATTGAATGTTTGCCTGGACCCTCAAACTCTTGTTAATCGTTTTTGTTTTTTTTTTTTTTCCGTTTTATTCTTTATTTCTTTAGAATTTTTTATTTGTTATATTACTTTTTGTCTCTCTTGTTTACTTTAAGTGACGTTGTTTAAGTTTTAGAATAGTTTTTTACGTTTTGTTATTACAACCGGCAGATGGATATGTAATTTGATTACTTTTGTTATTTTTATTATTTTGTCTTTCTTTCATTCATATTGGTTAGCTTTGCATATTCATTTTATTATTAGGTTTATTATTAATATTTAATTTTTATAGCCATACCATATTCTATATTATTTTTGAATTTCACAAATGTCTGTGAACAATTATACAAGTGACAGTGAAGAGTTCTTCTCCGCCTGTAGTGACGATAGCTTTGTTAGTGTTCCATCGCTTGCCCACACTCTGTCAAGCGAGTTCTCTGACGTCCCTAGGAATTTCAATGTGGTCCATTTCAATGCCCAGAGTATTCCGGCTCATTTCCCCGATATGCTGGCTAGTTTTGACTGTACTCATATACATGCTATCCTTGTTTCAGAGTCTTGGTTGAAACCATGTCTATTCTGTATTCATGTGTTCTTCCGCTTTCTCCCTTCCAGGATTCCACCTCATAAGAAATGATCGCACGGCACGTGGCGTAGGCGGAGTCGCAATTTATTTCCGAACTCAGTTCCGATTTTCGGTTGTTAGCGCATCTCCACAAACCCCCACCATCTAATGCTGGCGAACACCTTTTCTTGGAGGTGGAATTTTCTCTTAAAAAACTTTTAATCGGTGTATACTACTGTCCCTCTCTTCGTATTGACTTTTTTTCTTCTTTCGAAACTATTCTTGAAAATCTTGTCCCTTCGTACAGTCAAACTATAATCATGGGTGATTTCAATACCTGTCTCCTTAAGAACGACCGTCGTTCTTCCTCCCTTTTAAATACTTTCCAATCCTGCAATCTTTCTATCCTACCTCTTTCAGCCACTCACCATTCCCATAATAATACTCCGTCTCTTCTTGACCTTATCATTGTTTCCTCCCCAAATCTGGTTGCAAAACATGGACAATGTTCCGCCGATGCTTTTTCCTTTCATGATTTGCTTTACCTTTCCTACCGTGTCCGTCCCGCTAAAGCCTCACCCAAAGTCCTCCTGCAACGCAATTTTCGGGGTATAAATCTTGATAATCTTCGCAAGGATGCCGAAAACATTGACTGGAGCTCGCTTCTTGACACAGACTGTATTGACACCAAGCTGCATATTTTTAACCACAAGCTGACTGACCTTTTTGATAGGCATGCTCCTGTGAGGCCAATTAAACTTAAGCATTTACCTTCACCTTGGCTCACTGCTGACATCAAAGAGTTACTTTTTAAGAAAGCGTCCGCCAAGACTAAATACAATCGTCGTCCCAGCGAGCCTAACTGGTTAAAATATGTAGCCATCCGGAATCACTGCAGTAAGGTGTGTAGGAATGCTCAACGCCGATACATTCACAATTCAGTCGAAAACGGTGATCCAGCCAAAGTCTGGAAATTTCTGAAAACACTGGGAGTGGGTAAATCACGACAAGATTCTATTCCTAAATCCATAGATTTGAATTCCTTAAACCTCCATTTTTCTTCCTTGTCTTATTTTGATAGGACAACTAAAGATAACACTATCAAGAATCTTTCCACCCTTCAGTCTCCCGCTTGTTCTACTTTTGTCATACAACAATTTGCCACTTGTGATGTTAAGAAAACCATTAATCTTTTGTCATCAAACGCTATGGGTAGCGACTATATCAGCCGCAACATGATTCTCCCTGTCTTAGACGAAACCCTTCCTATCATATCCCACATTCTTAACCACTCCATCTCCACTGGGATCTTTCCCACTGCTTGGAAAGAAGCCCACATTATCCCCATTCCCAAAAAATCCAATGCCTCTCTTCTTTCTGAGTTTCGTCCTATTTCCATACTTCCTTTCCTTTCCAAAGTTCTAGAACGTTTAATCCATACCCAACTCAATGATTTCCTCTCCAAGAATAACCTATTAAATCCTCTCCAATCTGGGTTTCGTCCTGGACATAGTACGACTACAACTTTGACACATATCACGGATGGCATCAGATCAGGCATGAAGAAAGGCAAGCTGACTGTCCTAGCTCTGATGGACTTCAGCAATGCCTTTAATACTGTCGACTATGACGTATTACTTACCATGCTACGTTCTCTTAACATATCTCCAATGGCAGTTGATTGGTTTCGTAGTTACCTGTATGGTCGCCGGCAACGCATCCGTGTGGAGGAAAGCTTTTCCTCCTGGTGCCCCGTATCTGCTGGCGTACCTCAGGGCGGCGTGCTATCTCCTCTTCTCTTCGCTGTCTTTATTAACTCCATTACCAATCTTCTTCACTCCTCCTACCACCTCTACGCTGATGATCTCCAGATTTATACTCAAGCTCCTTTAGACAGGATGACAGATGCGATTGTTAGAATCAATACAGACATCCATCACATCTGTGGTTGGAGTAAAGCTCATGGTTTAAAGATTAACCCTACTAAAACCCAAGTCATTGTTGTCGGCAGCCCCAGGATGATTTCTAAACTTGACTTGTCCCAAGTACCTAGTGTCGATTGTGATGGTATCGCCATTCCTTTCAGTGACTCCGTCCGTAATC
The DNA here is from genome assembly GCA_949752805.1 of Deilephila elpenor. Lineage (NCBI taxonomy): Eukaryota > Metazoa > Arthropoda > Insecta > Lepidoptera > Sphingidae > Deilephila > Deilephila elpenor. The sequence continues at coordinate 6,022,665 of OX457095.1, read as the reverse complement.
TGGGCATACACATAGACAAATCATTCACCTGGGGTCCACAGCTCTCGGAATTAAGCCGGAAGCTGTTTGTTTCAGCAAGGTCCTTGCGAAGGTTACGCAACTTTCCGTTTCCACGAGGATTACGCTTGCACGAACCCTCCTTCTCCCCATCCTTGATTATGCCGATGTCAGCTATCTTGATCTCACCGAAGACCAACTTAATAAACTTGAGCGCCTTCAAAATTTCTGCATAATGTGGGATATAGCTTGGTTGATCCTACGTATGAGAACACAAACAAATTCGTATCCGGTAAGAAATAGTTTATTAAGGTAAGTAGTTATTTACAGACACATGGAACACCAGAGTAACAAGAAATAGGTATAGCGATCAGTTCGTCAACGGAATGTACAATAATAATAGGTAGAAGCGTAGTGCGATACGGCCCGCGTCGCAAGCGTCGGCTCGGGGCTGACTGAGCGTACGGCGCGGCGTGCGCGCCACGCGGTCTCGTCGGTCGGCCGCTCAGTGATGGGCGTGGCCTCCGCGCACCGCTATACATACAAGGTAGGTTTGTCCGGTTGTTAATTATTATATTTTTTATATTAGTTTTTATTTATTTTTATCATGTCGCCACATCACCCCCCCCTATGAGGCCGTCCTATTACGGGCGATAACAGTTTGGCAGACGTACAGCTCGGCCTGACCTGGTTCTCGTGACGCTCTGTTTCCTGGCGCCGAGATCACTGGGAGGCTGTAGTGGTTGTGATGTGTTTTGTGGCGTGTTTGGAGTACGGTTGTATGGTTGTGTGTCCGTGTGCGATTTTGTGTGAGTGTTGGTTGTGTGTGTGTCCCGCAGTATATAGGCCGGCTTAACACGGTCTATGGATACTGTGACCGACTTACCATGCAGGATAATAGTGATCACCTTGTCGCTTCTTTTGAGCACCTGATAGGGACCAGTATAAGCAGGTTGAAAACAACCGCGGTTAATTTCTTCTCTTAAAAAGACATGCGATGCTGTCGCTAGATCTTTAAACACAAAGATACTACGATTCCCATGACGGGATGCTGGCGCTGGCCGGATTTTGCTTGCAAAAGACCGTATCCTAGATAGGTAGTCCGTTACATCGCTGAAGTCGTCAGGTGGGGAGTAAAAGAATTCTCCCGGCAACCTTAGTGGTTCGCCGTACACGAGCTCAGCTGACGAAGCTTGCAAATCTTCTTTATATGCCGCCCGTACGCCTAGAAGAACCGGTGGGAGCGATTCTGCCCAATGGTCCTTGCCATGGCAAGTGATGGCAGTTTTCAACTGTCTGTGGAACCTCTCCACTAACCCATTGCATGCGGGATGGTATGCCGTTGTTCGCCTGTGCTGGAATCCTACCAGGTCTGACAGGCGTTTAAACAGCGCAGACTCAAATTGCTTGCCACGGTCAGTGACAATGTCCGTGGGGCATCCAAAGCGGGCTATCCAGCCCGTTACCAATGCGTCAGCCACGGTTTCGGCTGTAATGTTGTGTAGTGGCATTACCTCAGGCCACCGAGTAAATCTGTCGACGGCGGTGAGGCAGTACCTAAATCCATGAGACGGTGGTAACGGACCAACAAGGTCTATATGGATATGCGCAAATCTTGACCTTGGCAATTCAAAGGTGCCGACGGGTGCCGAAACATGGCGGGATATCTTGGCTTTTTGACAAGCCAGACAAGCTTGTGTCCAAGTTTTGCAGTCCTTCCTCACGCCTGGCCAAACAAACCTCTCAGCCACAAGTTTGGCTGATGTTTTGGCGCCTGGATGGCTAAGGGAATGCAGGCTCTTAAACACGCTATAACGCAATCCCTGTGGGACATATGGTCTAGGAGGACTGGTGCTCACGTCGCAGAACAGTTCAGCTTTTAAACTCGGCACCTTGACTTTCTCAAGACATAAGGATGTGTTACTACTCAGTAATATCCTCAACTCATGATCGGACTGTTGCAACTTTGCCAAGTAGCTTAAGTCGACCGGTTGGGCGATTTCCTCAATCCTGGACAGTGTATCTGCTACCACGTTATCTTTTCCAGATATGTGTCTGATATCCGTGGTAAATTGGGATATAAAGTCAAGGTGCCTGAACTGTCTCGGGGAGCAGTTCTCCTTGCGCGAGTGGAAGGCATAAACCAGTGGCTTGTGGTCTGTGTACACCACAAAATCCCTGGCCTCGACCATATATCTGAAATGCTTGATAGCTTCGTAAATGGCCAGCAGTTCCCTGTCGTAGGGTGAATATTTTTGTTGGGAAGTACTGAGTTTCTTGGAGAAGAACGCGAGTGGTTGCCAAGCATTATCTTCTCCCAACTGTTGCAACGCTGCACCTATTGCCGTGTCGGAGGCATCCGTAACCATGCCCAATTTAAATTGGCTGCTAGGGTGAGCCAACAAGGCGGCCTTACATAGGCCTTCTTTGCTGGCTTTGAAAGCCTCCTGTTCAACTTCAGTGAACGTGACGGGTTGCGAGCCTTTTACGGTACCTTGGAGCAACGCGTTTAGGGGAGCCTGGTGTTGAGCAGCGTTTGGGATAAATCTGCGGTAAAAATTGAGCATCCCTAAATATCTCCTTAGTTCCTTTGCGGTCTTTGGGACTGGGAAATTTTGGATGGCCTCAACCTTAGAGGGAAGCGGTGTAGTACCATCAGCAGTAATATGGTACCCTAAAAAATCTACCTGTGGGACACCAAAAATACATTTTGAGGTGTTTATAACCATACCGTATTCCTTTAATCTCGTAAAGACTTCTCGCAAGTGGCGCTTGTGAGTTACCTCGTCGCTGGAAAAAACTAAAAAATCGTCTAGGTACGCATAACAAAAATCTAGCCCGCGCAGCATCTCGTCTACAAACCGTTGAAAGGTTTGAGCCGCATTCCGTAGACCAAAGGTCATAAATGGGAATTCAAAGAGTCCAAAGGGTGTTGCTATGGCGGTCTTTGGGATGTCTGCAGGGTTCAATGGGATCTGATTGTAGGCCTTTACGAGGTCTATGGTAGAAAAAATCTTACAGCCAGGAAGACTATGGGCGAAGTCGTGTATGTGGCGAATAGGATACATGTCCGGAATGGTCCGTGTATTGAGCAACCTATAGTCGCCACATGGACGCCATCCGCTGTCTTTCTTCTGGGCTAAATGTAATGGAGAAGACCAGGGTGAATCTGAAGGTCTGGCTATGCCCATTTTTAGCATGGTATCAAACTCTTCTTTGGCGATCATTAATTTATCTGGCGCCAGCCTACGTGGAGTACATGTTACTGGGGGACCCGGTGTAGTGCGAATAAAGTGCAAGGTGTTATGTTTAGGCAAGTGATGGGTGCCGGAAGGGCGAGTGATGTCAGGAAAATCCTTTAGTATATTGTGATATACGGACTCACCAGTGATCACCTTTACCGAAGGAACAATGTCGGGCGAGCACGCAGGCGAAGCCACTGCAACTAGACTAGTCGTGTTATCGATTAATCGTTGGTTACGACAATCTATAATAAGGTTAAAATGGCACAAAAAATCAATACCTATTATCGCCCTCGTGACATCTGCAATGATAAATCTCCAGACAAAGTCGCGACGCAACCCTAGGTTTAAGTTAAGGTTGATGTACCCGAACGTTTTTATTCTGGTGCCGTTTGCGGCACACAAGTCAAAATTTGTTTCAGGTGAGCGTCGCGCATTTGTTCTGGAAACAGGGTATACACACAAATCACTTCCTGTATCAATTAAAAATTGCACTTTAGATCTAGTGTCCGTAACAAACAGGCGACCAGTACTTGGGCAATCGCTTGTCGCCATTATCGACCGCCCGGCGCGTTTCCCGCGAAGTCGCATGGTTTGATGCACCGCCTCGCCTTATCGCCGAACTTTTGATGGTACCAACATTGTGGGTACCTACGATGATTGGACTGGGACCTGGTTCTGGGACGTGGATGACGACTCTGCGAACGCTCCCTGTATGGCGGGCGGGATCTCCGTACCTCGGCAGCCAGCATACGGACCTCCTCAGTCAGCAAAGCAATTTTTCTGTCCATGATGTCGTTGTTGCTAGACGGAACCTGACTGGACGTTGACGCAACTTGCATATTGGGGCTAACCACGTCATGAATCCGATCGGCCAAATCCGCTAACTCCTCTAGTGACGCCTTTGGTTGGGACGCGATTATGCTCTGGGTTGTTTGTGGAAGCCGGCTCATCCATATTGACCTGAGAAAATCATCAGGTACTCCAGGTCCTGCAAGGTTTTGCAGGTGACGGGCAAACTGCGACGGCTTCCTATCCCCGAGTTCCTCATGGCTGAGAAGCTGTTTGATTTTCTTGTCCCGGGAGTCCGACAATCGTCTGATCAGCTCCAACTTGACCTTCTCATACTTCCCGGTTTCTGGTGGCGTTGTGATTATGTCCTCTACCTCCGCGGCGTATTGTGGATCCAACTGGCTGATGGTATGGTAGTATTTTGTCGTGTCACTAGTGATGTTGGACAGGGCGAACTGTGCTTCCAGTTGGGCAAACCACATTCCGGGTTTTTCGGGGTAAAATGGGGGTACCCGTATGCCCACGCGGCATGACTCGGCGCAATTTGTGGCGCAATCTTGTTTGTCGTCCTTCGACATTGCTGCGACTCCTCTTGGCGTACTGCTCGGGGTCACCACTTGTGGGATATAGCTTGGTTGATCCTACGTATGAGAACACAAACAAATTCGTATCCGGTAAGAAATAGTTTATTAAGGTAAGTAGTTATTTACAGACACATGGAACACCAGAGTAACAAGAAATAGGTATAGCGATCAGTTCGTCAACGGAATGTACAATAATAATAGGTAGAAGCGTAGTGCGATACGGCCCGCGTCGCAAGCGTCGGCTCGGGGCTGACTGAGCGTACGGCGCGGCGTGCGCGCCACGCGGTCTCGTCGGTCGGCCGCTCAGTGATGGGCGTGGCCTCCGCGCACCGCTATACATACAAGGTAGGTTTGTCCGGTTGTTAATTATTATATTTTTTATATTAGTTTTTATTTATTTTTATCATGTCGCCACACATAAGATTCATATTTGGTTCATATTCATATTATTCATAGTTATTTGCATAAGTTCGGCATCACCAACTGTTGGACCCGGGAGGGCAATGTCTACGTGGTAAGCTCTGGCGTCCGGCATCGGATTGTGTCGCTTAGTCTGTTAAAGCAGATAAAAGTTGACTCTCCTCCGAGGCCGACACCGGTGAAAAAAGCCATAGCAGTGCCCAAGACGAGACGAGCAGCGACCACAAAGAAATAGTGTGTTTTTACTAGTTTACGCTACATAACTTTTGGTTTTGTTAAAAGTGTCGTCCAGGTAATTTATACTATAATTGTTCTTTCACACTCAGTCTGTCAAATTTTCTACTTGGTAATTTGTTTCTCAGTTTTCCACATGCTATAGATCTTGTTTGTTTTTATAATTTGTCATTAGTATTTTTTATCCACCTCATTTCCACTGACATTTATAAATGTCATATTTGACAGATTATATTTCGTTCAGAAATGATTCTTTTTTGTTTATGATTAATTTTTAACTTTAAATCTGGATTAGCATAGTTTTTGTTATAATTTTTATTTTATTTTTTGTTTTAGTTTTAATTGCTTTTTTGAATATGTTTAGATAAGCAAAATAAGTTGATCATTTTGTAATCTTGTTCTTGTTGTAAACTTGTTTATATTGTTTTATAATATTTGGGATTTTTCCACAATGCCGGCAGATGGATTTTTGTTAGTAGGTTTGATTGATTATTTTTATTTTTTTATATTTTTATTTTTAATAAAAAAAAATTTATTCTATTATTATTTTAAGGATTCTTGTTTTTCTTATTGTATTTGTATCTTATATATTTAAATAATTTTGATTACATGAATGTCTGTGCACTACAATAGTAGTGACAGTGAAGAATTCTTATCAGCTTGTAGCGATGACAGTTTTGTCAGCATTCCTACCCTTGCTGACACTCTTTCATCTCAGTTCTCTGACGTCCCTAGGTATTTTAATGTGGTTCACATCAATGCCCAAAGTATTCCGGCCCATTTCCCAGATATGCTGGCTAGTTTTGACTGTACTCATATACATGCAATTCTTGTTTCCGAATCATGGCTTAAACCATGCCTATCCTCTTCTTCTTACTCTCTTCCTGGATTCCATCTCATTAGGAATGATCGCACTGAACGTGGTGGAGGTGGTGTAGCCATTTATCTCCGTAATTATTTTCGTTACTCGATCCTTAGCACATCACCGCAACCCCCACCACTAAATGCTGGAGAGCACCTTTTCGTCGAGTTGGAATTCTCTCGTAAAAAACTCTTACTCGGTGTCTACTATTGTCCCTCGCTTCGCATTGATTTTTTCTCTTCTTTCGAAACTATTCTCGAAAACCTAGTTCCTTCTTACAGTCAAACCATAATCATGGGTGATTTCAATACCTGTCTCCTTAAAAACGACCGCCGTTCTTCGTCCCTACTGAATACTATCCAGTCCTGTAATCTCTCCATTTTACCTCTCTCTGCTACTCATCATTCTCCTAGTTGTGCTCCTTCTCTCATCGATCTCATCTTTGTTTCCTCCTTAAACCTTGTCGTAAAACATGGTCAATGTCCCGCTGACGCCTTTTCCTCTCATGATCTATTATTCCTCTCATATCGCATTCATCCTCCTAAAGCCTCACCCAAAATCCTTCTGCAGCGAAATTTTCGAGGTATGAATCTTGGTAATCTTCGCAAGGATGCCGACAGCATTGACTGGAGTAAACTCTACCACATAGATGATGTTAGTGAAAAGGTCGACATTTTTAACAAAGATATAATTAATCTTTACGATAAACATGCTCCTGTTCGACCAGTTAAGGTTAAGCATTTACCGGCTCCATGGCTAACTACTGAAATTAAGGAGTTGCTCTCTAAAAAAGCTTTAGCTAAATCACGTTTCAATCGCCGTGCCAATGAGGTAAACTGGTTAAAGTACGTTGCCATTAGAAATCAGTGTAGCAAGGTGTGTAGGAATGCTCAACGCCGACACATTCATAATTCAGTTGAAAACGGGGACCCAGCTAAAGTCTGGAAATTTCTTAAGACACTAGGAGTGGGTAAATCTCGACAGGACTCTATTCCTAAATCTTTAGATTTAAACTCCTTGAACCATCACTTTTCTTCTTCGTCCTACCTAGATATGACGATAAAAGATAATACCATAAAGCATATTTCTACCCTTCAGACTCCTAATTGTTCTGCTTTTGTCTTCAAACAATTTGCTAGTTGTGATGTTAGGAAGACCATTACGCTTATCTCTTCTAATGCAGTGGGGAGTGACCACGTCAGCCGTAATATGATACTGCCCATCCTAGACGAAATTCTTCCTGTTATTACCCATATCCTTAATCATTCCATTTCCACACAGATATATCCTACTGTTTGGAAAGAGGCTAATATCATTCCTGTTCCCAAGAAACCCAACGCCTCTTCACTTTCTGATTTTCGTCCCATTTCCATTCTTCCATTCCTATCCAAAGTTCTTGAACGTTTAATCCATAGCCAATTAAATAACTTCCTCACCGAAAATAGCCTCTTAAATCCTTTCCAATCAGGGTTTCGTCCAGGACATAGCACTATTACCACTCTGACACATATTGCGGATGGCATTAGATTTGGTATGGAGGAGGGATTGCTGACAGTCTTAGCATTGCTTGACTTCAGCAATGCCTTCAATACCGTTGACTTCGATATCCTACTAAGCGTACTGTGTTCTCTTAACATATCTCCAACGGCTGTTGATTGGTTTCGCAGTTATCTGTACGGACGCCGGCAACGCATCAGTGTTGAGGAAAGCTTATCCCCGTGGTGCACTGTATCTGCTGGCGTTCCACAGGGCGGCGTGCTATCTCCTTTACTTTTCGCAGTTTTTATAAATTCCATAACTAATCATCTTCGCTCCTCCTACCACCTCTACGCTGATGATCTTCAAATTTACACTCGAGCACCTTTAGACAGGATAGTAAGTGCGATTACAACAATCAATCTTGACATTCATCACATATGTGAGTGGAGCAAGACATATGGTTTGAAAGTTAATCCTTCGAAAACTCAGGCCATTGTTGTCGGCAGCCCCAGGATGATTTCGAGACTAGATCGTACCCAACTACCAAGTATTTCCTGTGATGGGATTACTGTTCCATACAGTGAAACTGTAAGAAATCTTGGTCTACACTTTGATCAATCGCCTGGGGTCCGCAGCTTCGAGAAGCAAGTCGCAAGCTGTTTGCCTCGGCAAGGTCCTTGCGACGGTTACACAATTTTCTACCTATTGCCACGAAGATTTCACTTGCGCAAACACTCCTTCTTCCCATCCTTGATTATGCCGATGTCAGCTATCTAGACCTCACCGAAGACCAACTTAATAAACTTGAGCGTCTTCAAAACTTCTGTATCAGATTTATATTTGGACTACGCAAATATGATCATGTTTCTGAATTTCGTGCTAAGCTCAAGTGGTTACCTATACGGCTTCGTCGGAATACTCACATTCTCTCTCTTTTATACAATATTTTGTTTAATCCTCTGTCCCCTTCTTACCTTAAAGAGCGATTTATTTTTCTTCATAAGTCACATACGAGATCCTTGAGATCGTCAGAGAATCTGAAACTGAGAATGCCCGTACACACCACAACATTTACGGATAAATCCTTTACTGTTGAAGCTGTCCGATTATGGAACGCTCTTCCTATAACGGTGAGACAGGCTCAAACTTTGTCGTCTTTCAAAAAGCTGATGAAAGAGTATTACCTTTCGCAATAAACATTGATCAACACTGTTTTTTTCTCTATTGCTATTTGTCATTCATATTATATATTTCATAGTACAATAATTAAAATATATATATGTATATATATATATTCTTACAAGTACCCCTCTCTCAACCTGGACCGAGCGGAGCTACATAAATACGGCGGTTCGCTGAGGAACGCTCTCAATCAGCGGTCGCTCTCGGATGGGTTGGACGTGTTAGTCTGTGGTGTTAGGTCGTGTGCGTGATAGGTCCTAGTACTTATATTTGCGTCTAAGTAGCCTAATATCGGTCTGATTTTGTGCGCGTATATACGTATAAGTGTTTTTAGGTTATAATTATTTAGTCGTTGATTGTATCCGTTATAATTTATAAGGAATAAAGAATTGTATTATTTTTGTTATATATTTTTAAATTCGTTTTTCTTAGTGTTTATAAGATCAGAAGTGGGATCACAAAAATACGTGATCCTGCCGCTGGTTCATCCGAATTAGTTTTTGTCTGAAAGTTTTCGTCGCTTTCCTACCCACTTTTTGGTGTGTCTAATATTGTGTATCAGTTACAATGCCTCGTCTGTCATCTCGGTCTAGGGATCGTGGATACATCCGGGAACGCTCTCAGTCTCGCGATAGGCATAGTATTTCAAGTGGTTGTAACACGCCTCCTGTGCCGCGGCGGCACCGAGAATGTTCGATTTACTCCGGCCGTCATCGCGATATTTCTAGAAGCAGGTGCGTGTCGCGCCACCACCGGGAACGCTCTTCAGAACACGATAGTGCTTTAGGCCGTATACTTTCTCGATTAGAAACTATTGAAGGGCGAATTAAAACGTTTGAACCTTCGTCGCGTGATAGTAATTGCCATCAGACTATCGAGCGGTCTTTACAGCCGCCGTTGTTGCCTTTAACAATTTCTTCTCCTGTTACTAATAGCGAACAGGACTCTGGGACCGTTGGTGGAGCACCAGCGGAGGGTACACTGCGTAACGTGTCGGATAGTGAAACACAGAACGTATCGAGCGGGTACGTCGGGGCGTTATCTGAATTATTACGTGCAAAATCACAAAGTTTTTATATATCGCCGTTCGACCCGAATATCCAAGATTTCGATACTTGGTGCGCAGAAGTTGATCATGCGTGTCATTTAAATAAATGGGGCGACCGCGAGTGTCTGGGTCGCGTAGGTACTTGTTTGAGGGGTGAAGCACGGTCTTGGTTGAACGATTGGGTGACCGAGAATAGATCGTGGAGTAACTTTAAAGCCGAATTTAAGTCGTTGTGTCCGCGTTACATAGATTCAGCGTCCGTTTTGTTCGAAGTCATGTGTACCGACTCCGATAAGTACCCGACGTACGCCGAATACGCGCGTAGGTCACTTTTACGCCTAAATGTTGTGAAAGGTTTGTCTGATGAACTAAAGACTTCAATTATTGTGCGTGGTATTGTCGATCCCCAAGTTAAGGCGGCGGCGATAAATGCCAAACTGACGCCTACTAGTTTAATCGAACATTTAACCGCGTACGTTAAGCCTAAGCTCGCGTCACGTAATTTTAACGGTTCCGCCCGTCAGCCTGGGCATTCTTTGCCGCTCAAGCGTGTTCATAATACTATCCATGGTGGCAATAATGCCAGTAAATGCGTTATTTGTGGTTTGAGTGGGCATAAGAAGTGGCAATGTCCTAAGAAGGCTAAGCCAACTACTGATAATAATCCTTCAAATGTTACTGAGAAGCCAAAGTTATTCCAGGCTCCTACAGATAGGCGTTCCGCGATATTTTGTACATTTTGCCGCCGTAACGGTCATCTAGTCGACGCGTGTTTCGTGAAGAAACGTTCACTTACCGCCGAACATAATAATAATACGGAGGTAAATTTTTGCAAAGACGTAGCACCCAACGTAACAACTTGATTTTAGCTATAGTTCAAGGTGTAGATATAGATGTGTTAGTTGATAGCGGTTCCGACATATCTCTTATTTCACAATCAGTCCTTAAATATTTCAATTTTAACAGATTGCCTACTTATCGGTCGTTGCGGGGAATAGGCAGCCAGGATATAGAATCTACATCGTATATTACGACTATTATTGAGTTTCCGGAGTTAAGTATTGAAGTCGATTTGTTCGTCGTTTCTCCAGAGTGTATTAATGCGTCTATTTTAATTGGTACGGATGTACTTAATCGTGAAGGGTTGAAATACGTCCGAACTAACTTCGAACAGCGGCTAACCCGGTCTAGCAGTCCGTTATCAGTATGTCATGTAAATACTGTCGAATTTGAAAACGTTAAGACTCCTTTGGTAGGCAACGATAGGAAGCGCCTTGTGAACATTATTCAGGAGTTTTCAGAAATATTCATTTCGGGTACTGCAACCTCTACAGTGAATACGGGTTGCATGGAGATCAAGTTGACCTCTCCCACGCCAATATGTCATCGTCCCTATAAGTTGTCGGTAGATGAGAAACGTAGGGTACGCGATATTGTAGACGATTTGCTTAGTAAGGGAATAATTCGCGAGTCGCAATCTCAGTACGCCAGCCCTGTTATTTTGGTCAAAAAGAAAGACGGTAGTGACAGGATGTGCGTCGATTACCGTGCGCTTAACGCAATTACTGTTAAAGAGAAGTTTCCCTTACCGCTCATCGATGACCATATCGACAAACTCGGTAACTACAAATATTTCGTGAGTTTAGACATGGCAACTGGGTTCCACCAGGTGCCTTTAAGGGCTGATGATGATTCCATTAGTAAAACCGCTTTCGTGACCCCAGAAGGCCATTTTGAGTATGTAAAAATGCCTTACGGGTTGACTAACGCTCCGATAGTCTACCAGAGAATCATAACCAGGACGCTTAAGTCCCTTATTGATTCCGGAAGGGTCCTTATTTATATTGATGATGTGCTCATAATGACTGACACGATAGATGAGGGCTTACATTATTTGCGGGAAGTCTTAATGATACTTAAGAACGCTGGGTTTTCTGTTAACTTAAAAAAGTGCACCTTTTTAGATACGGAGGTAGAATATTTAGGTCGATTAATTCGACAAGGCCAGGTGAGACCGAGCCCTAATAAAATTGAGGCACTGATTCGGTCGCCAAAGCCAACCAATGTTAGGCAAGTTCGCCAATTCCTAGGCCTTGCAGGCTATTTTCGCCGTTATATTGCTTCTTACTCAACTAAGACCGCTTCTATAGCCAAATTATTAAGAAAAGGTGAGTCTTTCTCGTGGGGTCCTGACCAGGACGCAGCTTACGAATATATCATTAATTGTTTAACTAATGAGCCAGTCTTAGCGATTTTTGACCCCAGGTTGCCAACGGAGCTCCATACGGACGCTAGCGCCCAAGGATTGGGAGCAATACTGTTGCAGGAGCATGATGGTAAGAAAAAGAGAGTAGTTTCCTATTTTAGTAGATCTACCCAGGGTGCCGAATCCCGCTATCACAGTTACGAACTTGAGACGCTAGCTATTGTGCGAGCTCTTCAGCATTTCCGCCACTATTTAATAGGCATTGACTTTAAAATAGTGACGGATTGCAACTCTCTAAAATTAACTGAGCGTAAAAAGGATCTTTTACCACGGGTAGCGCGCTGGTGGGTTTATCTACAAGATTTCAGGTTCACTTTAGAGTATAGGAAAGGCTGTTTCATGCAACACGCAGACTTTCTGAGCCGGCATCCTCCTGCAATGGTATCCCACATCCGCAACGCGAACAACTGGGCAAAAATCGCTCAGACAGCTGACGCGGAAACACAGGAATTAATAACCCAAGTAAGAGAAGGACAACTGGACTGTAGTCGGTATGTGATTAAAAATGATTTGTTATTTTATAAGTATATGCCAATCGGGCACGATTCACGCCTATTATGTTTTATACCGAAAGGTTAGTTTACTGAGAATTTTTCATGATGACCATAATCACATTGGTATTGACCGAACGACTGACCTTATATTAAGACACTTTTGGTTTCCTAACTTACGTAGATTTATTACGAAGTACATTAACCACTGTATTGTATGTTTGGCTCATAAAAGTGTACCGAGGGCTCCTTTGTTACCTATCGAGTCGTGGACTAAACCAGATGTACCCTTTTACATATTACACACCGATGTTCTAGGACCATTAACTGAATCAAATGGTTTCAAATACATTTTAATTATTGTTGATGCCTTTTCAAAGTATTGTCTCTTGTACCCCATTTACCGGCAAGATAGTAATGAGGCTAAAAGGGTTTTTATAAACGCAATCTCGCTATTCGGCTCACCTAACACTATTGTCTGCGATAAAGGTAGAATGTTCGAAAGTTCAGCCTTTCGAAGTTTTATAAGTGAGTTGGGAACATCTATTCATTATATCACACCTGGTATGCATCGCGAAAATGGGCAAGTGGAAAGGTATTGCCGCACGATTTTAAACATGCTTCGCGTTGACATCGAGACCAAGGGTACAGAATGGTCCGATGCGTTGTGGAAAGTGCAGCTAACTCTCAATGTCACCAGACAAACCACCACACAGACCTCGCCGCTTCAGCTACTGGTTGACATGGACGCCGCAACCCCCGTCATCAGGGCTCTAGTGCGGGACGTGGCGCTAGAGACCTCTCAACCCACCAACCGAGAGGCTCAACGCGCCCTTGACCGACAGCGGGCGTCTCAGTTACTTGGCGCCAACCAGCGCAGCCAAGACGCCTACATCAACGAGAACCGCCGGAATCCACGAACATTTGCTGTGGGAGATCTTGTTTTTGTGAAAAAGACGTCACAAAGCGCCGGAAAGCTGGACTCCGGGATGCGCGGCCCATACAAAGTAATCCGCGTACTCCCACATCACCGTTACGACTTGGAGTTAATAGCTGGTTCCTACGGCAAGAAAACACAAGCCGCCTCTGAACACATGGTTCGGTGGCGCGGCGAGTGGACTCCGGACACATGTTGCGCATTCTTCGACAGCAGTGGTTAGTACTGACCGCCATGGTAGTGTATCGGTAAGCAAACATCGGGCCTATGCCGAAAACATACCTACCATACGAACCTACACATTTCTAAATGTTGTACTTTCGTTATCCTACAATACAAAAAAAAAAAAAAAAAAAGCATGTATGCCGTAATTATATTATGACAGTAAGTAACTGGCAAGTAACAAGCCATATGTATTGTGGGAAGCATAACAGCTTCCCGCAACGGATGGTATTCTACATGCAATTAGCATTAATTTCATATAACCTCTAATGTATTATCGCGTGGTGAGAGTCCGGAATCTTATCAACCGATCTACATTCGATTATAAATTCAGTTTCATTTGACTTATCGTAAACTTGATTTCAGTTTTAAAGTCATTGCTTAAGGACGCTTGAGTGCACGCTTGCGCTGGCAGCAATGATAACCTTTCAGTTTAAAATCTTACATTGTAAATTCACATTTCAGTTTGACTGACTGATTATTTTTTCTTATATATTTCCTTTTCATATGTTGTAAAGGGTTTAGTGATGACCAGGATGGGCGAGACAGGCAGGACCATGATGATCCGGTCGAGGACAACCTGGAACCAGGAACGGCCGTCTTACAAGTACCCCTCTCTCAACCTGGACCGAGCGGAGCTACATAAATACGGCGGTTCGCTGAGGAACGCTCTCAATCAGCGGTCGCTCTCGGATGGGTTGGACGTGTTAGTCTGTGGTGTTAGGTCGTGTGCGTGATAGGTCCTAGTACTTATATTTGCGTCTAAGTAGCCTAATATCGGTCTGATTTTGTGCGCGTATATACGTATAAGTGTTTTTAGGTTATAATTATTTAGTCGTTGATTGTATCCGTTATAATTTATAAGGAATAAAGAATTGTATTATTTTTGTTATATATTTTTAAATTCGTTTTTCTTAGTGTTTATAAGAATATATTCTTAAATATATGTATGTATATGTATGTTTATTTATTCATAAATTTATATGTGTTTATATATATATATATATATCGTATGTTTATCATGTTACATATATGTAATAATAGTATTTGAATTAGTTATTTAATTTTTTTGAGCATTTATTCTTTATTTTTACACTGCCCTCTCTCTCTCTCTCTCCTTCCCCTATATCCATCCAAAGGTTGTCTGGCAGAGATCGCTCAGAGCGATAAGACCGCCTTTTGTACTTTTATATTATTTTATTTCTTTGTGTTGTTATGTTCTTTTGTGTACAATAAAGATTACACAGATTACAGATTTGGTCTTCGCAAATATGACCATGTTTCTGAGTTTCGCGCTAAGCTCAAGTGGTTACCTATACGGCTTCGTCGGAATACTCACATTCTTTCTCTTCTTTACAATATTTTGTTTCATCCTCTCACCCCTTCTTATCTTAAAGAACGATTTATTTTTCTTCATGTCTCACATTCGAGATCCTTGAGGTCGTCTGAGAATCTTAAGCTGAGAATGCCTGTGCACACCACGACATTTATGGATAATTCTTTCACTGTCAAAGCAGTTCGATTGTGGAACGCGCTTCCTGTTGCGGTGAGACAGGCTCAAACGCTATCATCATTTAAGAGGCTAATTAAAGAGCACTACCTTTCTCTTTAAGTAGACTAGTATAATTTTCTTCAAGTAAATCATTTGGCTATTTGTAGTATATATTATGTATGTTTATATTTATTTGTATATATGTATACATGTATTTATGATTATCTGTTATGTATGTATAGTATTTTTGTGTATTTATATATGTTTAATAACTATTATATAGCTTTAATTCTTTATTTTTTACACTGCCCTCTCTCTCTCCTTCTTTTAAATCCATCCCATGGTTGTCTGTAAGATATTGCTATAGAGCGATAAGACCGCCATTTGTACTTTTTTTTTATTGTTTCTATATTGTATATTTTTGTTGTTAACTGTGTACAATAAAGATTTAAATAATAAAATAATAATAATAATCAATGTCATGTGATTTGCAACTTGTGTTAATGGTTCTACTTGCTCTCCAAATAAAAGAGTTCTGCCTATAATTTGATGGGGCCACAGACAAGCTAAGAGGGGAAAATTGCCGCGTGGTTACAACAGGGACGTTAATTTTGATTTTAGCGAGAAGTTCAGGGCTGTCTATAGTGTTAGAAAGGATTTTTAACATATAAATTATATCACCTATCTGGCGTCGCTCACGTAGGGGAAGAAAGTGATATTTGGCGCAGAGTTTAGTATAATCATCACTTTTATATGTGTGATTGGTACGGAAACAAAGATATTTAATAAATCTCTTCTGAATACGCTCTATTCTGTCTATGTACTTATCATATCTTGGATTCCACACTTGTGATGCGTATTCCAAAATACTTCTTACAAATGAACAATAAAGAATTTTAAAAGTCTTGACCTCTTTGAAACAAGCTGTGGATCACATTACAAACCCTAGGGCTTGAGACGCTTTATTTATGATATTATCAATATGTTCATTAAAAATTAATTTGGAATCAAATGTAACTCCGAGATCACGAATCTTTTGAAATTTGGGTAGTCTCTGACCCTTCAAATAGTATTCAGAAGATAAATTATATTTCTTGCGAGTGAAAGTAATAACTGAACACTTTGACGGATTAAGGTCCAACTTATTCAAGTAGCAATACTTGTCAAGACGATCTAGATCAGATTGAAGTGCCTGGACATCCGCTTGTGACGAAATGGATGAGAAGATTTTCATATCATCTGCAAAACAGAGTAACTTAGAAGACTGAAAACACTCGCCAACATCATTTACAAATAATATAAATAACAAAGGACCCAGAAGTGAATCCTGAGGGACACCACTAGGTACCTTCACCCAACTTGATATGTAATTATTTATAACAACTGCTTGAGATCTGTTGTCTATGTAAGAAGCAAACCACCTTAATAAGTCACCCCTAACACCCATTGATTCTAGTTTGGTGATAAGAATACAGTGATCGATTCTATCGAAACACTTACTATAGTCCGTGTATATAACATCAGTCTGCTTGCCAATACTCATGTTGTCAGTAAGATAATCTTCTAGAATTATAAGATTAGAAACTGTCGATCTTTTACTCATGAAACCATGTTGATAATTTTTTATTAAACATTTTAAAGCTCCAAAAACTTGAGAGTACACAATTTTTTCGAAAATCTTGGCTATTAAACATAATTTAGAAACTGGTCGATAGTTTGACACGTCCGTCTTTGGGCCTTTTTTATGTATTGGCGTTATGTACGCTGATTTCCATATCGATGGCATAGTACATTCCCTTAATGATTTGGTAAACAACAACCCTATAGGAATAGAAATAGTTTCTGCACAGTTAACTAGAAAAATAGCAGGGATATTGTCTGGTCCAGCTGACTTGGTAAGATCAAGAGATTTTAATAATTTAACTAATATATCATGGCGTATTAAAATGTTAGATATGTTGACCGCAGTTTCTAAATTGGTTGAATGAGATAAAGAAGGAGAAGTTACAGATGGACCTGAGAAAGTGGAGTAGAAATAATCAGAGAACAAATTACAAATACTTTTACCCTCATTAGCTGTAATACTCCCACAACAAACTGAGCTTGGAAGACAAGATGATTTTGATTTAGATTTGAAATAATTCCAAAAGTATTTAGGATTATTTTTAATTGAACTTTCCACTGATTTAATATAATAAGTGTACTCTTTTTACCCTCTCCCTGAGTATTCTATAATAATAATAATAAATAATAAATACACCCAACAGTCACATACATAGTCCTGACCCCACACTAAGATCGAGTCTTGTGTCGTGGGTATCAGAAACTACGAGAGACTTTTCGGTCTCACAAACACCCAGACCCGAAACAAATACCTGTGGATCACACAAATATTTGTTTCGGTGCGGGGATCGAACCCGCGGCCTCTCGTTTCACAGGCGGTGTCTAACCAACTGCGCCACGGAGGCTGTAGCTGATTTGATCAGACAGATTGCCATATTTTTTAAATTTAGTAAAGTATTTATGTTTTTCTTTAATAATCTTTTTTAAGGCGGAACTATACCATTTAGGATAGATAACATTTGAACTCATTTTAGATGGGACATGTTGTTTAATTAAGCCATTTAGAAACTCATAAAAATACTGAACAGCCGATTAAATTCCCCTATGATTAAATTCATCTTCCCACTCTGATCTTGAAATATCAGCATTTATTTTTGCATAATCACCTTTTTTGAAAATAAATCTGTTAATAGGAGCTCGATTCAAATAATAAAGTTTAAAATACGTTACATGTACAACCAGCGCGTTGTGATGAGGGTCAATATCAACCAATGATTCATCACAGTTACAAACCTTAACAATATCATTGGACAACACCAAGGCCATAACGATTAAGTGTTCCATTAAACTGATACAGATCATGTGTATGCAGCATAATATCTGTCAAATTACACTCATCTGAACTATTGACGCTAGTAGGTGACAGGTAACGCTCATTTAAGTTAGGCAGCCACAATATCCCGCTCAAATTAAAATCACCGACAATCAAGTATTTGTCATTGGGATTAACTAATATTATATCATCGAACTTGGAGATAAAACTGTTCAATTGCAAGGAAAATGATGCCCCCAAATTTTATTTTCACAAATATTGAAATTAAAATTATGTGATGATCTTATATTACTTTGCTTGACGGGTATAGTTAGCCACATATCCTCTGCATTAGAATTAAAATTTGGCTGGGGAATAGCACAAAGATCCCTACGAACTGCTATAAGAACCCCACCCCCTCGAGTCTGTTTAGTCAGGGCATAATTCCTATCACGCCGCCACACAATATAACGGTCATCGAATAGTTCTGAGTCACTCACACTAGCCAATAACCAAGTCTCCGTTAATATAATTAAATTTGACTTCCCCTCCCGCGGGGGCACAGTACAGTGACGTGTTTACGTGCTCCTCAATAATAATTGTGTTTTGTGTGTTTTAATACGATTATCGGTTCGTGAGTTGTTTATAGTTGTTTGGTATCGTATTGTACGCAAGGATTCGTAAGTTTATAAAGTTTTATTTCGTTTATTTCGTGGATTTATTCAAATTTATTCTCGGTAAGTAATTTTATTTTTCTATAGTGGGTACCGCGAAATAAAATATCGCCCGGCCGGTCAGTCAGCTGTTTTGTTTAACATTAATTAGTTCTTGTTAGTGTCAATAAACATTATAAATTAATTGAATTTAACTTCTGTAAAGTCAATGTCGACCCATAGTAACGTTCCGCCCGACCCTGGGCCGGACCCTTTCGTTCAAAGTAGGCTCACGCCTCGGTCACCAAGTTCGGCAAAACGGTTATTCAGTGATGCTAATTCGCCAACTTATGTCTCCCCCGTAAAATCAAAACGTCTACAACTATCGGAATCGGCGGATACTTTGTCTGTAGATAACGGCAGCGACGCGAGCCGCGCGGACTATTGAGATATGGTGTCGGAAGTATCGAGCTATTTGTCGAAGATTAACGAACTCGTTAATGACCAGGGCTCGCGCATGAATATTGCAAATAGATCGGCGGTGTTAGACATTACGCAACGAGTAACATCGATTGTTTCGTTACTCGCGTTAAAATCATCGTGCAATGAAACCAAGTTGGCTAATATGCAACGCGAGTTAAATCAATATAAACGCGTTAACATTTCCACCGCAGAATCCAATAAGACTTTTGCCAATAATTTAAAATTGCGTTTAGCTAAACCCACTCCGGTAGTGGAGCCGCGCGCCCCCCTTCCGTGCGTAATAGCTTACCCGACGAGTGAACGGTCAGCTGATCTACCGACATCATCCGCGACTAAACAGGCGCTCTTTAAGGCAATTAAGCCTAGTGATGATGGGTTCCAAATCGTGGGCGTTAAAAAAACCTCTAAGTCCTGGACATCTCCGGTGCTTTCGACAATGCTTGGTGGCCAATGCTGCTTCTTAAGTTGAAATTGCGAGGTTGCTTTAAAAATATATATTCACTTATATACTCGTATTTCTCGCACGGAACAACAAAACTTAAACTTGTACACCATGCCGTGTCGAAGCCACTGACGATGGGCTGTCCACAAGGCTCGGTCTTGGGTCCTTATCTGATTGGGGCGATCGAAATCGCTTACAGTTCGCACCACATAAAACGTTTCAATTACTTTTAAAAGGAATTCTAAAATCACCGCCGCGAATTAAATTTAATAATATCACCGTAAAGAAAAAAAAATCAGTTTGTTATCTTGGTCTAATTTTGGAAAGGAATTTTTCCTTTCTTGAACATATTAAGAAAGTCGGGGAAAAATCGAAAAATAACTTTTTTGCTTTGACAAGAATATCAAAATCAACGTGGGGGCTATCTTTCAATACATTAAAAACCATCTATGGAGCTACTTACTTAGGATGTATTATTTACGGATCCCCCGTATGGGCCGATAGGGCTACTATCGGTGCTGTGCGAAGTAAATTGCTCCAGAGCCAACGTTTGGCGTTGATATTCTTGTGTAAGGCATATAGGACTGTTAGTACCGAAGCGTTGCCTGTCCTAGCGGGTGTACTTCCAGTTGACCTGGAGGTACAACGTCGCGCCGCGATGTATTACTCAACTAGAGAGAATATGGACAAAAGATTCTTAAATTCACGTGAACTTGTAAAAGTAGACAGATTATTTAAGCCGCTCTCAGTTGTATATAACGAATTAATAAATGAATGGCAGAATAGATGGAAGGTATCTTTGAAGGGTCGGCATCTATACCAATATTTTCCATGCGTGCGTGATCGTTTGACAAAGACTTGGCTAGATATCGATTATTACGTATCACAGTTTCTTACGGGCCATGGTAACTTTAAGTCTAAACTGTACTCATTTAAGCTCGTTGATTCGCCTGCGTGCTCATGTTCAACACCTTATTGCGAATATGAGCAGTCCGCGCATCATGTACTTTGGGAGTGTAGTCTTTGGCAGAATGAGCGTAAAACCATGCTAGTATGCAAATAACATCTGGTGTTTGTATACTACATGGACCTTGTGGAGACTAGGAAGAATTTCCGTGCTTTCCGGCGATTTTGCCATACCTATTATTGGAATCAAGTATAACAGCTTACATATTAGGTCCCATTTAAATGTAATAATCACTATTCCGTGGTGCTTTACAGCTGGCTTCTCTGGCTGTAAATGTCTTTATGCGAGGTTGTTTGCCTCTTTAGTTCATTGTTTTGTCACCCGCTTTATTAGGGAGGGAAGTGGACAATAATTTATTTCCAACTCCTCCTATTAATTTAACTTTTTGATTGATTTCGTTGCGGGTTAAAGACAAGTTAGACATTTCCGGAGACGCGCTGAGCTTCAATGCTCAGTGTCATTAATATGCGTGCCACTGTTGATCCTGGCTTACAGGAGTTGCAGTGGCGGGTGTGAGGGCGGGACAGTCTCCTAATATAATTAAATCATAAGCACTGCAATTTACGTTACGATAGAACAAGTTACTTTTAGAACGAAGCCCTCTCACATTCTGATAGTACAGTTTAAGGTCACATAAAACATCATTGCGATTATTGTAAATAGCCATTTCTCAAATATCCAACACATCGATTTGAAATTGTGATAAAGATAAATACCGAATGAGAATAATGAATAACTACCCATGCAAAATAGTCGGGTGAGACAACAAAAAATATTAATAACTGTGAAGTTGACCCATTCCAACACAGAGTTAAGTGAAACAGATTTATAGCAAACATCAGAGAGCAAGTGATACACATAAATAAAGCAATTCGTGTCAATTATAACAGCCCGGTAAATTGAATGGCAGGTAGAACCGGCGCGTGCGCGAGAACAAAAGCGAAGTGACGACACTGCTAACGAGGCAGGGGTGTTAAACCATAAATAAATAAAGTAGTGTATTTTGTTTAAATAATTGGAATTAAATATTGTGAATACGGTACAAAGCATGATGGATGAGTGATTACATATTATACTACAAACTATACAATTTTGTTTAAATCCGATATTTTATTAATTATAAAAGAGCGTGTGGAGTCATTTTTCCTAACATGTATTATACTGAATTTTACCCAAACATAATTGTAATTCTTCTCCTTCGCCGTCTGCCGAACCTTGTTCAATAGTTGTTTGCAGTCCGCAGTTAAGTGGTCGTTCACAAAGATTCTATTCTGACTATCATGAAATCCTAAATCTTTTATGCCTTTAAGCGCTCTTGCAAATGCTATAAATTTTTCTTTTATATATCTGTTTATAAAACTGATAATTATTGATTTGTCCTTAGAATTATATGTTGGAACTCTAGATATATAATTAATCTGCGTTTTCTGAAAGTCATAGCCGATTTTAGCGCTTATTCTTTTATTTTTAGTTAGATTTTAGTTTACAATGTATGATTATTACACAAATTACAAGTTGGTTTAAATCAGAGCAGTTCATTAATAACTTGTTATGATTTGCAAGTCGGATATATTTGAATACGAATAAGTTTACTTTATATTTAATATGGCTGAGAGAAACGAAACGAAGTAACCCATAACGAAGAATCAGTATACTCTGTTTTGCCAACGCAATAAATAATTATAAAAGCGTTAAGTAATCTATTTATCAATTACAAAGTAAGCAAATTAGTCCGGTCAATTTAGACATTCGAAGTTACATAAAGTCCCAACAAGCTGAATTTCTGTGAAATTGTTCAAAACATAATTATAAACAATGTCTAGAAGTTCCCCATCATTCCCCTGTAAGGAAAAGTTTTTATTCAAGGTCAAAGGTAAAAAAAATGAGTTTTTCGCGATTTTCAGCAAAACGGTAAGTTTTATCATAAAAGTACCTCAGACATAAATTGTAGATCATAAAATTATCTATAAAAAATGTATATATACTTTTTTTCTTACGAGCCACCGTTTCTGAGATATAACGATTCAAAAAGTTATAAAAGTTGTTATCGTCATAATATGCAGACGTTTCCACGCCACCTATGAGGTAGTGTACTTAGCGCGTTTTTTTTAACGTGGTTTCCCCAGTAGGCCTACTCCACGGGTCAGTTGTGATCCTGTTTAATGTAAAACTATTGCAAAATAAAAAAAAAAATCGAAGATAAAAGCGATATAAATTAAAATAAGTGTTGAAGTTTATTCGTCTTATTCGTAAGTTTCAAATTCTTGTTCTTCTTCTTGATCTTCTTCTTGTTCTTCTTCTCCTGCTTCTTCTTCATCTTCATTTTGGATGCAAGTAAATTGCGTCAATAGCGATGTATCCCATGATACTTCGTCGGAGTCAAACGAATCCTCCATAGTTTGTGTTTCAATATTAGAGCACGACCGGCCTTGACAATTTGTGCATGCCAAAGAACAAGACAGTCCGACTTTTTTGCAACCACATTTAGCACTGCATCCCTTTTTGCAGTTGCAAAAAATAGTGTTCAGCAGTTTTTCCGGCGCAGGTGGAAGTAAAGTTTGAACTGGTTCTAATATATAGTTGACCAACTTCCAACCCCAGTCTGTAGGGTCTAGCTGATAACCAAGCCACACTTGAACTTGGTAATTTACTCGAAAAAGATGTTGGTGAGCAGCAACTGAGGTTGGAGGAAGACAAGCTAATTGAACTTGTTTTTTATTTTTAGTATTTTTAACGAAACATGCATATCGATGCTTATCTAAACAGGTAGTTTTTTTAGGAGCTCCGTACATAGAAAGAAGAAAGCGGATGCCGTTGGTAATAACTTCTTGTTGAGTTGAATTACTCTTTTTAAAAACTTCAGCACATTGAATTAAATCTTGTTATATACGTGGCGTACTCATGCATATTATGACGATAACAACTTTTATAACTTTTTGAATCGTTATATCTCAGCAACGGTGGCTCGTAAGAAAAAAAGTATTGATACATTTTTTATAGATAATTTTATGATCTATAATTTTTGTCTGAGGTACTTTTATGATAAAACTTACCGTTTTGCTGAAAATCGCGAAAAACTCATTTTTTTTATCTTTGACCTTGAATAAAAACTTTTCCTTACAGGGGAATGATGGGGAACTTCTAGACATTGTTTATAATTATGTTTTGAACAATTTCACAGAAATTCAGCTTGTTGGGACTTTATGTAACTTCACTCAAATTTTTTGGTCTAAATTGACCGGACTAAATCGGACAGACCAGTCCACACAAGCAGCACCCGTTCACGAGTATGACGCATGTGCCAGCCATCGGCCTCCTCAACCATGCTACAGGGAAGTGACTGACCCGGCACACGACGCCACCGCAAGCACAGACTTTTAAGCGAGCATGACTTATCCAATCGCTTACAAAGCAAAACAAAATAGTTTAAGTTACTTAATATAAATGAAATTATACAGAGCACACTAAAACCTCCGCTCCAAGATACTATATATTTAATTAATTTTATACTATACTATTCCCAAGCCTTATTATCATCTAGATATTCTGAAATTTTATAATAAGCTTTACTGCATAATTTTTGCTTGATAGTAGCTTTGAATTTTTCAATACTTAAGGCTTTAATATGAGTGGGAACTTTGTTATAAAAGTGTATACAGTAACCCTTAAAAGACTTGCTGATCCTGTGGAGTCTGGTCTTATGAGTAGCTAAATTGTTCTTATTTCTAGTATTTTTATTGTGAATATCGATAATCTTTCGAAAGTTTTCTTTATTTTTATGGACATACATTAAATTTTCAAAAATATATTGTGATGCCACTGTCATTATATTTATTTCTTTAAATTTTTCTCTAAGAGAATATCTGGACCCTAGCGAGTAAATTGATCTTATAGCTCGCTTTTGGAGAACAAAGATGGTATTAATGTCAGCAGCACCACCCCACAGTAAAATTCCATAACTCATCAGACTATGAAAGTAGGCAAAATATACCAATCGAGCTGTATCAATATCAGTCAATTGACGTATCTTACCCACCGCGTAGACTGCGGCGCTCAGCTTTTTAGCTAAAGCGACTATATGAGGACCCCATTGAAGTTTGGGATCTAATGTGATTCCCAAGAACTTAGTTGTATCCACAAGGCTCAACTCATCCCCATTCAAAAGAATGTTAGCGTTAACTTTTTTGACATTAGGAGTCACAAACCGTATACATTTAGTTTTCTGACTATTTAGTAACAAGTTGTTAACGCTAAACCAATGTACGATTTTTGTGAGGGTGTGGTTTACATCGTCAATAATGGGTTGATGTCGATTCAGTTTCAATAATAAAGAAGTATCATCTGCAAACAACAAGACCTCACAGTTGTCCCTTATAAAAAAAGGTAAGTCATTAATGTAGATTAAAAAGAGGAAGGGTCCAAGAATCGAGCCCTGCGGAACTCCCATAGTAACAACAGACCCAGGAGATCTTTTTCCGTTGACATCTACACTTTGGACCCTATTACTTAAATACGACTTGCATAAATCAAGCGCAACGCCATTTACACCCTAGTGGCTTAATTTCCTGATAAGAATTTCATGGTGAACACAATCGAATGCTTTGGATAAATCACAGAACACACCTAAAGCGTCCTGTGAATTCTCCCAAGCATCAAATATGTTATGTATAAGCTCCACACCAGCATCAGTAGTGGAGCGACCCCGAGTGAAACCAAATTGTTTACCATGAAGTATTTTATTTTTTGAAAAATAAATTTGAATTTGATGAAGCATCAGTTTTTCAAAAATTTTGCTTAATGAAGGTAGTACTGAGATAGGTCTATAGCTGGAGGGGTTATCTGTACTACCAGATTTAAAAAGAGGTATAATTTTACTTAACTTCATTTTATCAGGAAATATACCACTGTTTATACAAGCATTAAAAATTACAGCTAACTGGGGAGCTAAGACTGGTATTGCAGCATTTAATATTTTTGTTGAGATTCTAGTCGGCTCTGAAAAAAGGTTAATTAAATCAAATGATAAAAAGAGATTTTTTAATTTTACAGTCATTAAAGTGTTTTCTAGTAAATTAATATTAAAGTCACCACACACCAGCAATCCTTTATTGGATTTACTCAATTTCCTCAATGCATCTTCCATTATTGTCTCGAAACTATCGTATGATGAAGAGGGCGGTCTGTATAATAATAATAATAATAATAATAATAAATACACCCAACAGTCACACACACATAGTCCCGACCCCACATTAAGATCAATTAAGTCTTGTGTCGCAGGTATCAGAACTACGAGAGACTTTTCGGTCTCACAAATACCCACATACATGTATACACTTACAATGATCATCTTCATCTTTTAACTACATATTTATCCAACACCTTCCTGTAGATATCCCCTGTTTAGCTACCCTAAGCGGTGTATGTTTCTTTAAGGCCATTTCTATTGGATAACAATTATGCTTGCATAAATCATCCCTTAAGCTACATTTAATTTGTTTATTGATTTCGCGATATTCAACGGTATTTATTTTTGTATCTAATCTTTTCTGTAAAAACTGAACTGTTTTGGGTTTTAATTTAAGTTTATTGTTTTTTTTTATCTTTTATCTTATTGTTAGTTTTAAGTATTCCGTGTACTATATTTCCATATTGTTTCTCAACGGTATCGGAAACCTCGTTTTCTAGATGAGAAAAATAGTTAAAGAGTTCAATGTTGTATTTATCTGCGTTATCAAGAAGATAAATTTTGGATAGATTTTTCATCGGTTATTTAGATTTAATGGAGAACACATTACTTCCTACGGTCAGAATGCATATGTCGGAGCCGATACACTTCGTCCACAACAACAGCCCCGTGCATAAAGCTAGAAGATGTCAAAAATGGTTCTGCAATAATGAAAATGCGATTTTTTTTTTATTCTTTACTGCACACACAAAAAATACAAAAGACATACAATATTTTACAGATAGAATTAAAGAGTACAGTTGGCGGTCTTATCGCCCTAGGCGATTTCTTACAGACAACCTTTGGATGGATATAAGAAAAGGATAAGAATAGAGGGCAGTATAGAATTTAAAGAAAAAACAAGCTCTTATAAGGGAATAGATAAACAAATTATTTATAGTGAATATATACACAATATTGAGACTTAACATCTTATGTCTCAGGATGGCGAGCGCAGTGGAATTCCAAGCATTCCCTTGTAATTCATGGTGTTGTTTGGTTTTGCTACTGTCCATGAGCGGTCGTATCGCTTACCATCACGCGAATGGCATGCTCGTCTCGCCATTCATTGCAATAAAAAAAAAAAAAAAAAAAAAAACAATATATATTTTTTTTAAATTTTTTTTTTAACCTGGCACGGCATAGTGACTGCATTGCACCTGATGGTAAGTGCTAATGCCGTCCAGATAGAGTATGGAATGGTATCAAACGGTAGTCTCATACCATTCGATACAATCATGCCGGCCCGCTGAGATGCCTCTTCACGCTACGGCGGAAGGACCCAGGATTATAGGAAGGAGGGAACACGTGCGATGGCAAACCGTTCCACAGCTTGACTGTACGGCAGAAAAAAAAATTAGAGAACCTTTTGGTTCGCGCCGAAATGGATTGAACAGTCAAGCTATGGCTCCGCAAGCCAGCACGCGTGGTTCTGTTAAGGAAAGGAGAGGAGGGGATTAAATTGAACAATTCCTCAGAGCATTCGCCATGATACAGACGGTAGAACACGCTTAGAGAGGCGACATCCCTCCGTAACTGTAGCGACTCTAAGTTGCCCGTAATGTCTGCATCATTCACAATGCGGATGGCCCGCCGCTGCAATCCATCCGAGGCATCGAGTAAGTACTGGGCGGATCCATCCCAGAGGTGCGAACAGTATTCCATACCCGGCCGAACCTGCGCTTTATACAAGCGGTAGAGTTGACCGGGCGCGAAAAACCGACGCACCTTGTTCAGGACCCCAACCCTGCGGGAAGTGGCAGATATTACGCCCTCGATGTGATTCCTTGGATTAAGATCACAACGGATATCCACACCAAGGATACTCAGGTCATTCCGCATTGAGAGGGGAATACCCTGAAGAATGGGGAGGGGAGAGAACGGGGATTTTTTGCACGTGAACGCACACACCTGGGTTTTCCTGGCATTGAACTCAACCATATTCCTGGAGCCCCATGTAGAAATGAGATCCAAGGACCGATTGAGCTCAATGACAAGATCCTCGCGCCCACTCACAGTGTCGACCCGGCAACCTGGGGACCCATGGCAGTATCGCCCATGAACCGTGATGTCATCTGCATAGCAATGAATGTTGCCAAGTGACAACATATCATTGATATGCAGAATAAACAGGGTGGGCGACAGCACCGAGCCCTGCGGAACTCCGGCATTTACCGACATGAGCGCCGAAGCGTGTCCGTCAACGACAACACGCATTCTACGCCCATGCAGAAAGCCAGAAATCCACGAACACAAGTTGCCGGGCAGACCGTATGCCGGAAGCTTGGATAGGAGACCACGGTGCCAGACCCTATCAAACGCCTTGGCTATGTCGAGGCTCACAGCAAGAGCCTCGCCACGCCGGTCTATCGCCTCACCCCAGCGATGCAGGACAAACGCCAGAAGATCACCCGTTGATCGGTTGTGACGGAATCCGTACTGTCTGTCACTGATCAACGAGTGATCCTCCAGGTAGCGGACCAATTGAGCGTTTATGATCCGCTCCATGACCTTACACATCACTGAGGTGATAGCGATAAGGCGATAATTGGTAGGGTCTGACCGATCACCCTTTTTGGGGATCGGTTGCACATTGGCCTCCCTCCAAGATTCCGGCACAACACCTGTGCGGTAGGACACTCGGTAGAGGCGTGTCAGTGCAGGAGACAACTCCGCTGCGCAACTCCTTAAAACCACCGCCGGTATTCCATCCGGACCACTGGCTTTCCGCACATCGACAGGCCGTAGCTCACGCCGCACATCACACTGCCTGATGCGAATATCCGCCATTGAGGATCCGCAATCAGGCAGCACCGGCGGGGGCCGGGAACCACAGTCCTCGAAGCGGGAATTAGCCGCAAAGAGATTTGCCAGTAAGGCGGCTTTCTCTTGCGGCTTGTGGGCCAGCGAACCTTCCGGGTACCTCAGCGGTGGCTGTGCTGGACGGCAGAAGCTCGACTGGACGGCCCTGGCCAAACTCCAATAAGCACGACTGCTAGTTGGGTGATTGGCCAACGCACGCCCAATCCTGCAAACGCGCTGGGCATGATGATACATAATTCAATAATACACTTAATATACATACATATATAAATATTTCTATAGATAAACATACATATAAATATACATGCTAAATATAAATTACTTATTGAGACGAAAAGAGGAAATAAAAACTTTTTAATGCAGCTGCTTATAGAGAAAGGTAATAGTCTTTAACCATTTTTTTGAAAGATGTCCGTGTTTGAGCTTGTCTTATGACAACTGGTAGCGCATTCCACAGTCGAACGGCTTGAACTGTATACGACTTATCCATGAAATATCCATTATTGGGATACCGTTCCCACCGAAGAGTCCAGACTTGAATCCCATAGAAAATCTATGGGGTCTCATTGTCTAAGCCTGAGAGCCCGACACGCCACGCACAAAGGAAGGCATTATAAGGCACGTTGAACGTATGCGGGATTCCCTCAGAGGAGGTGATGTATGTGCAAATATTGCAAATTCTATGCAAAGCCGACTACAGGCCGTCATCGAAGCAAATGAAAGCTACACATGATTTTATATAATACAATATTTTTACCATTTTCATTTATATTGTTGAATTTTATTTTATTTAATAAATTTTATTTTTATATTTATAAATTTACTTTTTTAAATTATTACCCAAGCCGTACACACGAAGTCGGTACAAACAAAATTGAAATAACACTAAATACATACACAATTATTTGCCAATATTGTTATACATTATTATTTATTATACACGGAACAACACCCCAAATAAATATTTATGCATTTTATTTCATGTATTTACTATATTTGGAACACCAACAGCACGATATCAATAACATTAAGTGCGTATTATTAGATGTTTAACAATTTATTGTTCAATAAAAGTACACTTGCCAATAACAGACGAACACGACAAACTCTGCAAACATAATAATTTCTCAAAAATAGAAAACAATATGTCAATGCAGAGAAAAAGCAAAAAAGAAACTGTGAAATAACATTTAAAAATAAATACATAACAACGCGACAAAAGTAGGTGAAGACATCTACGGCAATCTTACTTTTTATAAGTGTTCAGCAATTTTGTTGCTTTTGCTGTTCATCAACTTTTGTTGCTTTTGCTGTTCATTAACTTTTATAACCTTTAAGGTGTTCATGAAATTTTGTGGCCGCCACTCGTCACCAACTTCTGTTGCGCAATGTGTGTATGACTTTTGGCTTTTTAAATGTGTTCAGCTACTTTTGTTGGTGACTGTACATACTTAGGGTCATTGAAGGTGATCTTAGAACCTTTTTTGAGACATTGCGTCATTGGTTTTGTAATGCGCGCAAAGTCAGGAACAAATTTCCTATAATATCCTAACAGGCCGAGAAAGCGTTTTATCTCGGTAGCCGTTTTAGGAATTGGGAATCTCTGGATGGCCGTGATCTTATCGGGGTTAGGCTTAATACCATCCTTACTTATTACATGACCTAAGTATGAGGTTTCAAGTTTTAAGAACTCCGACTTGTCCATCTGAATTTTAAAGTTCGATTCTCTTAGTCTCTTGAATACTTTCTCTAGATTTACCATATGTTCCTGCAACGACACACTAAATACTATTATGTCATCAAGGTAGACAAGACAAATGACGTTTTGAAGGTCCCTAAGGACATTATCCATCACACGTTGGAACGTGGAGGGAGAATTTTTGAGACCCATGGGCATACGCAAAAATTCGAAATGCCCGTGCTCGACATTGAAGGCCGTTTTGTGAATATCGGCTGGGTCCATTTCCACTTGGTAAAAACCGCTGGCAAGGTCTAGAGTAGTAAAATAATGACAGTTACCAAGTTTGTCTAAGATGTCATTGATATTGGGGATCGGATACTTGTCATCTATTGTTTTTTCATTGACTTTTCGAAAGTCAATGACTATACGCCATTTGATTTTCCCAGACGCGTCAGCTTTCTTAGGAACTACCCAAATGGGGGAGCTCCAGGCGGATTGAGAGGGGCGGATTATCCCTTGATCTAGCATTTTTGTAATTTGGTCCTGAACTTCCTGTCTGTGAACGAAAGGATATCTATAGGTCTTAGTATAGACGGGTAATTCATCCGTGGTGCGAATACAATGCTTTATCTTATTGGTGAAAGTTAGAGGTTCGCCATCGATATAGAAAACGTCAGCATATTGTGCACAGAGAGACTCTAAGTTCGCTCGTTCTTCCGGATTCAGATGGTCAGTACGTAGCCTTGAAAGTACCTAGGATACGCGATCGCTAGGCTGACGGGTGGTGCAATGTTCATTAAAAAGTTCCGCGCTGACTGGTCTATCCATTGAGAACACTACGTCATGTTTTGTTGGGTTAGTGATCTCGATAATACCGCGATTACCTTTAACGGAGGTAACACAGTCGCGAATAGTACAGTGGGATATAGTTTGTTCTGATACTATTACGTCACCATCATGGAAGTTAATTGGGACTCTAACTAATTTGGACGTATTAGCGGGTATTATGTCTTCATAAAGATTGCAATTTCGTGAGTCATACATACATAAAGGGTTGGAAGAATGACGTGTAATAAGAACCTTATTCTTTAGGTCGATATTAGACTCTAACTTCTCTAATAAATCTAAGCCAATTAAACCGTCAAAATAATTATGGAATTTATAGATAAAAAGAGTAATGTCACAAGTTTCATTAAATTCTGAAAAGCACGGTAATGTGATGGAATAATTATTACGAGTAGTTGCGTGAATGTTAGTAACTTCGAAGGGCTCGTAATTACACTGGATGTGATGGTAAAACTTTTCTACAATATCTGGGCTGATGAAGGATTGATTCGCGCCGGTATCTACTAATAGTTTAAGGGGTGGATTAGCAATTTGAATGTACGGGAGTTGTCTCTGGGTGTGCAAGTTGATTTCTATTTTGGTTTGTCTGATTTTGGTGCCGTCTGAAAATCCTGATTTTCAGCGGATGTCCCTTCGGACGCTTCCTGATGTTCCTCTACATACGCGGGGATATATTCGTTATAGGCTGAAGGCTCATACGCAGGCTCGTAAGTGTAAGTTTCGGAGTAAGGCTGTTCATAATAATTGTCATAAGCATAATCAGGGTAATCGTAATACTATTCTTATTAGCAATCTACTTCGTTCATATTCATTTCGCGAGACCTAAAGTAGTTAGACGGGGGTGGATTTCCATGTTTAGTCCAGTCATGTCCTGTCAAGGGTCTAGGCATGACTTTAGGTATAAAATGGCTTACACCACTCATAGGCTTAGGGCCATTATTAGAGGGCATGTAACTTGGCTTTTGTTGAGGTACTCGGAACACGTTGCTTTGGGACCTATAGTTAGGCGGGGGTGCGCTAAACATTTGTTGGGTTCGCGAGGGGCCGCGGTTAAAAGGCACTTGGGGTCTCCAAGCTTGCATTGGCCTTGGCGGTTGTGGCTGATAAAAAGGTTTCGAGGGACCAGACTGATTAAATGGCGGTGAAAAAGTATATGGTCGCAGAGTAGGCAAATTTAATGGTTTAATAGCATGCATAGTAGGGTCAAATGAAGACGTACTCTGCCCAGCTCTCCGCTCCGGCAACTGGTCATTACTTTGTTGTAAATATAAGGTGTTAACTTCCTCATGAACAAACTCAAGAGCCTTTTCAATTATCTCCGGCCGCATACACCTAATACGTGAGCCTAATGGTTCCTTAAGGCCGCGAACATACGCCTGTAATGTTAGTTTTTTATACAGGGTACGTTTTGCCTCGATGGTGGTAGGTACAGACTCGTGTAAGGTTACATAAGTCATTATAGTACTAAATAAACTTTGACACTTCTCATAGAACTCTTGAGGTGTTAAGTGTTTCTGAGTAAGCAAAGCTAAATCATTATATAAAGCGGTCTCATCTCGTTGGTCTGAGAAATTATTAATTAAGGTATTTCTTATGCCCTGCCAGGTATCAGGGATGCCGTTTGAATTGATTGTGCGTGCGACATGTCCGGTAACTTTGTTAAGGATACCGTTTAATAGCGCTAAGTTGCTTAGCTCAAAACCTGGTTCCGCTCTAATAAATTGCGTAACAAGTTGGTCACATAAATGCACAAACCGCGTGAGCACGTTCGGGTTCCCGTCAAATTCGGGTAACAGTCGTAAGGCCTTATAGACTTGATCTACTAAGTCAACACTCATTTTGGGTATTAAACTACTAAATTCTGTACTATTACTATTTTCTAAAATACTATCTAGATTCCTATTTGCATCGATTTGCGAGTTTCTATTAGATGACCTAGAGGTCCGGGATTTCCGTGGATGAAAAATTTTGGAAAATTTATCGAATAACTTGAGGAAATTGACACTAAATTAGACAAAGGGAAACTAAAATATAGGGAAGTGGGCAACTCTAGTTAGATCTAGGTACTCACCAGATTTGCATTCTCCTGTGTATCGATTTCTTGATACTCCTCCTGATAGCCACACACCCGTAGATTCGAATAGCCTTTCGGTGACCGATTCACTGAATTTACGACTATCCTACCGACTGCGCCAATTACGATGGGTGCGGCCGGAGGATCCAAAAAAATGCAAATTTAATTTAAAAACTAATTTATTTACTGTATTACAAAATTAGGAATTACGACTAATTATAATAAGTGTCGATTGGTCGATGTGTGTACCAAAAGTGAGGCTCTCGCATTTCGGCTTTCGAAGGAAAACTCAATTGAACCAATAACTGCTTAGTTGCGCCTCGTGGAATATTTGTAGGTCGTAGGTGCCGTGTGCAATGTATATGCATACATGCTGATGCAGCGACTTCCTAGGGTTGACCATGTGTAACAAGCACTCTCAGCCGAGTCACAATTTACACAAATAAACTAGGTCAAAATTCTATTTAATAAAAAAATCTACACATTTCTACAATTTCAATAAACACACAAATACACAAACTAACCCTTTATATACATCTATTAGTCCTAGTAAACCGGTTGCTCGCTTATCGCTCGAGAACAAAAGACGCTCAGGTAGTCATTCGCAATGTCCGCGCTGCCGCACTAATGACCACACGCTCGCCGAGTGTTAACAAAATAGGTTTCCGATTTGTTTTAAATGTGGTGCTAAGGATGTTATTTATCCTAATTGTTCGAATTGTCATTCTAAATCGAGTCCAAAAAACTTGTAAGGCCAGATTGTTGTGATATTACTACTAAAAGTGCTAATTTTGATAAGGAAGATTGGGAACAATGGCTTTCCACTATTAAAATCTTTTTTTCTACTTATAACATCACTTCAATCTGGGAACGTAAACCGGAGAATGATTCTCGTCCTTATGTTAACGTAAAAATTAGTGAAATTTCTTTTTGTGCTTTGTTGGATTCTGGTTCTTCAGTGACTATACTAGGGAACGATTCACTTAAAGTATTATTGTCAGCTGGTTTTAAGTTGTGCACAGATCTTAACGACACATATTTTGTTGCCGCTGGTGGCCAACGGTTAAACCCTATAAGATATATGAATATCCCTATAAGTTCTGAGAATAATTTTCATATTCTTAAAGCCTACGTGATACCTACAGTGTCTTCTTATTTAATTTTAGGAATTGATTTCTGGTCTAGGTTTGAGATTTGTCCCAAGTATTTAAAATCAATAACTATGGGTAATTCCAGTACTAGTAGTGTTTCTTATTTAAATGATAATAAAACTAAATTATTTTCTTATGATGATTTAACTAAATCGCAGCGTCTAAACGCTGATAATACTATTGACCTATTTCGTTCTATTTCTATGGAAACTCGAGGCCTAGGCAGAACACATCTCATCACTCATCGCATTGATACTGGCAACTCACAGCCAATGCGACAACGCTATTATAGACTTTCTCCCGAAAAACAACGCGTGTTATGTAACGAGCTAGATGAAATGTTAGCACTCGGTGTTGTGGAACCTTGTGAAAGTCCTTGGTGTTCACCTGTCTTGTTAACTCCTAAAAAAGATGGAACATTGAGATTTTATTTAGATAGCCGTAAACTCAATTCAGTAACTAAAAAAGATGCTTATAAATTACCGTATATGTCAGAAATTTTGGATAATTTAAGTAACGCTTGTTATTTAAGTTCTATCGATCTTTCGAAAGCCTTTTGGCAAATACCTATTGAAGAGTGTGACCGTGATAAAACAGCATTCTATATTCCATCACGTGGTTCCTTCAGGTTTGTCACTACTCCATTTGGTCTTACCAACGCACCTGCAACGCAGCAAAGGCTGGTTGATATCTTATTCTATGGTCCTGAATTTGAGAATTGCGTTTTCGTTTTCTTAGATGATATTATTGTTGTATCTCCTAATTTTGATCATCATATGGCTATGCTTTTACGTGTGTATAATAATAGTTTTATTTCAATGTGTAACATTCGCGTAAATCTAAGAAACCATTATGTGTATAATAAATTAAAATATGCTAATTTGACAATTAATTATTCTAAATCACAATTTTTTCGTACTGAACTAAAATATTTAGGTTATGTTGTTATTTCGAATGGTCTGCAAGTTGATCCTGGAAAAGTCGATGCCATTCTTAATTTCCCTACACCGACCAACCCTAAGGAGGTCAAACGTTTTCTAGGCACTGCATCTTGGTATCGTAGATTTGTTCCTAACTTTAGTTCAATAGCTGGTCCCCTCAATAAACTTACTTCTACAAGTAAGAAGGCTAAACCCTTCATTTGGTCTCCAGAGGCGCAGGACTCTTTTAACAAACTAAAGGATTGTCTAGTGCAAGCTCCCATTTTGTCATGTCCTAATTATGACATGCCCTTGGATGTTCACACAGATGCTAGCGACTATGGTGTCGGTGCTTTACTGACTCAAACTATTGACGGCGTAGAACATCCCATTGCCTATATGAGTAAATCATTGTCCCCACAGGAGCGTAACTACAGCATTACTGAACGCGAAGCTTTAGCAGTCTTAGTTGCTTTAGAACATTGGCGATGTTATCTAGAGAGTGGTAAAAAATTTACTGTCTACACAGACCACTCAGCTCTTAAATGGTTTCTAAACCTGAATAACCCTACAGGTCGGCTCGCTCGCTGGGGTGTCCGACTCTCTGCATTTTCCTTCGACATTAAACATCGTAAGGGTGCAGATAATGTTATTCCTGGTGCATTGTCTCGTTCTTGTCCTAAGCATATTAGTACTATTGATACTTCCATGAATGTTTCTAAAACAGCTGATGAATGGTGTAGTACTTTAGGAATCAATGAAACACACTTTATACTTCATGAGGTGTAGGTATATGCGCACTCAACGGTTAAGCTGTTCACTCGGCCACGGTCGGCAACCGAATGCTCGCCAACCTCGTACGCGCATACACTACATCCCTTCTTTATTTTAAATTTTGAATAAATTTATTATATTTTGTCTACTGAATTATTGCGAATATTAGCTTTGATATAATTATAGACCCTGAATCATTTATTATCTTTATATCTATAATATTTCGGCGATATTCTTTACGGGTTTCATTATTCCAGATAGTATAATTATCAGCCTTTACTTTAATTGTATTTGTATTTATTGTGTTTACTTTATTTATTTATTGTTTTTATTTATTTGCTGTACGTATTAAACCTGGCTATAATCTTATTTTCCTTCAAAAAAGTTTTTTTTTTAATACTTTTCTCTATTTGTATAACGTTTTAAGTAACATTAATTATTTACTTAGATTATTTTTGATATTTGGTTTTCAGTTTCAGTTCTTATTGTTTAATATTTTATAGTAAAAATAATCATGGAGATACATTATTTACGATAATAAATGTCTGAGTGGACCATAAGTATTAATAAAACGACGCGCATCGATTTAATATTACCACCGGATCTAACGCGGCCCTGCTGAGAAGACCCGGCGAAACAAACTCAGTGGGCTTACATTACCACTGGAACTACGCGGCGCGACTCAACTCTGAGTATATCCAGCGAATAAGACTCAGTGGGCTCGTTTTGGGTCCAATTGGTTAGATGCCGACCAGGAGTATTTGGAATATGTACCATGAAATGGAATATGAACTAAGTTTCGTAACTTAGGTAAACAAATTTTACTCATGGAAGTTAAATACATATAATCTACTTTTGGATTTTCCAACCAGCAAATATTTTTTTAGTTATTTGATATGGTATTGTTTGCTCTACTATGTACATTTATTATTTTGAATTTATCAGCTTGAGTTTATTTTTATTTTTTACTTTTCTCCTTCCTCTAGCTTTACATCTTTTGGTACAAAACTGGTAAAAACCGAGTGAAACCAGCCTCAGTTGAACGGGTCCCGGTTATATTGCCATATATAAAAGGAGTCACGGACAAGATTAGCTACATCCTGAAGCGTGCTTCTATTAAAACATACTACAAGCCGCCTAAGAAGATTAGTCAATTCTTACCACCTGTCAATTGTCATATACCTTTGCAAGAACCGGGAGTATATAAAATAGATTGCGACTGTGGCCTCTCTTACATCGGCCAAACCAAACGAAGCATAGGGACCCGCGTAAAAGAACACATAGCTGACGTCAAACACCGACGCTCAACGAAGTCTGCAGTTGCTGAACACATAGAGGAAGGCTCCAAGCATTACCTTCGCTTTGACCAGCCCCAAATCCTTGCCAAAGAACACCGTTTCCTGCCCAGGATGTTTCGCGAGGCTATTGAAATTAAAAAACATCCAAATTTCAATAGAGAAGATGGCTTGAAGCTTGCACCATCATGGGATCCAATTCTACATTTAATTAAATCGGAACCCAAAAGACCAGCTGCCAGACCTCAAGACACAGTGAGCTCCTTCTGCGTAGATCGGTTTAAAGAATCTTTATTGTCTTAAGAAATTTTACAATTTCACTTAAAAGACTAACTTATATTTTTACAGTGAGCATGCAGTACATAGTTGCTTTATAGTATAGGTTATGGAATTATGACAATTAAGTACAAACAATACCAATGTATTACTCGTATGATAGGTTAGGCAACATTCAGGTTATTTTTTACAAATTTAAATACAATGTAGTAAGAAGTTATGTGTGTGTTTTTTTTTTTTTTACTGATGATAAACATATTTATGTAAAAATGAAATTAAGTTTAAGACAAAGAGAGAAAATAAAACAAATTAGAATACGGCAGTCTGACATGGAAGGTGCGCAAATATCTAGTTTTCCAATAAAAAGGACTCAAGTGCTTTCTTGAAAGTATACTTTGATTCAGTGTCTTTCAGTACCTTTGGTAGTTTATTGTATAATTTAACTCCTTCATACATTAAGTTTTTCGTTCCATATCCGGTTCTTGGATAAGGTAAATGTATATGTTCAGCGTTTCTCAATCTTTTGCTTTGTAGTTGGCAATTTTTTATAAAACTTATTTCCGAATGTACTTCACCATTTATAATTTTACGTATCAATATGCATGTTTTAAATTTGTATATTTTTTCTAAATTCATTAGTTTCGTGTCTGTATATAACTTTTTTGTTGGTGTGCGAAGATCATAATAAAACAAGACTTTAATAATTTTGTTTTGTATAACTTGGAGATCTTTGAGATGTGACGATGCTGCAGTACCCCATACTTCGATTAAATATTCCAAGTGTGGTTTTACTAAGGAGTTGTAGATATTAAGCCGAATTTTCTTGGGGAGACAGCCAACTACGTTCCGCAGAGCTCCCGTTAGGGATGTAATTTTTGGCTTTATATAATCAATATGTGCCTTCCATGTCAGCTTGCTATCAAGGATCAATCCAAGATATTTCTCATGATTTTTCTTTTCTAGGATTTTACCATTTATATGTATGTGTAAATTACCGGATATGTTTTTATTTTTTGCTGCAAAGATTACGTAACATGTTTTTGAGGTGTTTATAGTTAGAAGGTTGTATTGAAACCATTCCGAAAGTAAGTCTAGGTCTTTTTGGGCCGTTGTTAGGGTGTCAGTAAGTGAGCGTCCAAAGTAAAATAGACACGTGTCATCCGCGTATAATGTTAAATGACCCTGTAGTTCAACTTTATGTAAGCTATTGATGTATATCAAGAATAGTAAGGGCCCCAGAATGGATCCTTGTGGCACGCCACAGGTGACGGGCAATGCAGAACTTACATGATTATTTATTTTAACTATCTGGTATCTATTTTGTAGGTAGGATTCTAAAATATTATATGCATTGCCTGTTATTCCAATAGATTTTAATT
Organism: Deilephila elpenor; assembly: GCA_949752805.1. NCBI lineage: Eukaryota > Metazoa > Arthropoda > Insecta > Lepidoptera > Sphingidae > Deilephila > Deilephila elpenor. The sequence goes on along the minus strand of OX457095.1, from coordinate 5,983,551 downwards.
TGTGTAATAATAAAGAATGACTAACTGTGTCGAAAGCTTTTTTCAAATCTATAAATATACCTAGAGCCAGATTTTTGGAATCAATATTATTTTTAATTTTTGTGACAAGGTCGACTGTAGCTGATAAAGTGTTACTTCTTGGACGAAAACCATATTGCCTAGAAAACAAGAAATCAACAGAATCCAGATATGCAGATAATCTTTTATGAATTATTTTTTCAAGTATTTTAGAAATTATTGGCAAGACAGAAATTGGGCGATAATTTCCGGGTTCCAATTTTGATCCCGCTTTAAATATGGGTGTTACCTTCGCTACTTTTAGGGAATCCGGAAATACGCCCTCTGCTAAACATCTATTGATACTGGCTGCGAGTCTTTCGGTTATTACAGATTTGATACATTTTATGCATTTTGCGGTTATTCCATCAATGCTGGCACTAACATTAGAATCGAGTTCAGTAATTATTTTTAACACTTCGTTTGTTGTAGTTGGTTGGAACTGAGATAAGCTACTTGGATAATTATTATCTTGACTTGTCCTTAACTTAATAATTGCGTGATATTTTGCTGGTATGTTAGCACACAATTTGGCTCCTACAGTTGTAAAGTATCTGTTAAAACATTCACAAATTTGCTCTGGATCTGTTATTAAATTGCTTTCATTCTGTATTTTTGTAGGTATGTAGTTGGACTGGACTTTGTTTTTTGATAAAGAGTTTATTAAACTCCATGTTTTCTTTGGGTTTTTGGTATGTTTGTTGAAAATTTCATAAAAGTATTGCTTCTTGGTTTTGGTAATTTGTCTCATGACTTTCCTCCGTTTTTCTAAAAAATCCTGACGTATCTTCTCATTGTTTGGTTCTTTCTTTAGCTTTTTCCACATTGTATTTCGTGTATTTATCCCATAAATAATCTCTCTATTGATCCAGTCGTCCTTTGGAAGGTTCATAATTTTTGTTTTAATTACTGTACTTTTTTTAATACTTATTTGGATTTTTTGTTCTATATTACAGTATGTGTTGTCTTCATCTGTCCAATCAAATTCTGTCATGCATTTTACAAGATTATTGTAATCTATTGCAGAGTATTTTATGCTTTTCTTGTGGTTTATTTTCCTTTTTAGTAATTTTAAATATATTTGTTTATGGTCAGACATTGCAGAATCTATAATAGAGAAATGAAAGTCTTCTTCCAGCAAGTTTGTATAGACATGATCTAGAATTGACCTGCATGTTTCCGTTTCTCTGGTGCAGTATTTTTCCCTGATTGGATTTATTATGCAATAGCCTGCTTCTTCAATTATTGTTTTGTATCTTAGTGTTAATTTATCGGTTGAGAGCAAGTCGATATTGAAGTCTCCGAAGATTATTGACCTCTTATGCTCTTCAAGTTGTAATTCAAAGGAGTCAATAAATTCTTGGAAGTTTGTTCGCCCAGGTTTGTATACCACACCAACGTTTAGGGATATTTTATTTAGGATGATCCAAAGAAAATTGTTGCCGCAAGTGTAATGTTTTACACCTAGAGCATGATCAATACTATTGAGGACAAATATAGACACACCGCCACCTACGCGGTCTGGCCTGATGTTGTAGTAATGAGTGTAATCCGGAAGTTGTAATACTGATGCTTCATTTTCCGACTTTATCCAGGTTTCTGTCAGTAATATTATGTGCGTAGACATTGGTATAGCCTTAAGAATACACCGGAGCTCGTCAAATTTGCCAGGGGTATTAACACTTCTTATATTTGCGTAAAAGAAATTTAATGAGTGTATACTCTGTGGTATTTCTTCGTATTTATCTAAGATGGTATATGTTATGTTATCTTGGTATTCAACATTCGAGCTATTTTGTGGTATCTTGGGTGTTGGGTTTATTAGTTTTTTGGCTGCTGTGAAACTATTTTTGGTGTTCCTTTTATGTACTTTATGGTGAGGTGTTCTTCACCCTTTTGTTCTCGTTGGAATAATTCTTCTCTAAGACGTTTCAAGTAGTCTCGTTGTTTGATAGTTTGGTCTGAGGTTATTTTAAGTCCATCTGTTAGGTTAACTCTGTTCCGGAGTATTTGTATTGCTATTTCTTCTGTTTTAAAACACAACTTAATCGGCCGGTTCTTATTTGGAGCATACTTGCCTATTCTAAATATATTTACTGGTTCCGGGCAGTTTGTTACTGCCATGTTAATTATTTTGTCTATTTCTTTTCTGTCAGAAGCTCTCCTATCACTTTTATTTTCATTACTGGGTTCTGTTATTCCGAATATGATTACATTTTTTCGTTTCTCGTAACGTTCTTGGCATTCGGCTACTACTTCTTCGTATGTGTAGGAGGCAAATGGCGATTCAAAAGATGGTTGTTGTGTGTTTTTTGATGTATTTATCTGCGCTTGGAGACGTGTAATATTATCTTCATTTGCAGAGCAGAGAGATTTTAAGCGTTCCAACTCTCCCTTCATCTCCTTCTGTTCCTCCATTACATGGTCTATGGACGCTCTAATTCCAGTTAATTGTGTTTTAATTTCTTTCATGTCTTGTTTCATTTGATTCGAATTTTTGTTTTGGACTTCAGAGAAGCTATTCAAAAACGATCTCATTTTATTTTGCAGACTGTCAAATTCGTGCTTCAATCGAAATTCTGGTTCTGGTTCCTTACGCTTTCTTGTTTTCATATGTGTTTGCTGCTTTTCGAATAAATTTCCGTCATCTTTCAACTTTGATAGTTCAGGTTGTGATCCACCATATGATTTGTCAGGTGACCGTAATAAACTCATGTTGAGCGAAGTAAATAGTTGATTATTTTCAATATGTTTTTATTTAATTTTACCTGCAATAATCACAATAGACGGGCGGTCAGCTTATCGTCTTCACTTGGAGCAGTCCTTTTGTTCTCCGGCGAGTTAAAACGTAAACAACTTGGCAACGAAAAGTCGTAACTGCACTGATAGAGTTAGACTGTAACTGTCCTTGTTTTCTTTACTATACGGTTGCTTTCCGTTTGTCGAACTTATTAAATATTTTATAAAAATTGACACAACTTTAGACACGTCCGAGTCGCATGCTCACTCGGCTAACTATCGGATCGGATCGGATCGCAAATACTAGCTAACTTTTTAAATTAACTTTTTTAATTTAATAATTATAAATTAAGGGTAGTTTAATTGTAACAGTCACTGAGCGGATGACTAATACCTCAGTCCGCCCCATGACCACAAAAGCTGTAAGGTAATCGAAACGTCGGGAAGTTAAAAAATGTAAAAATTAAACCAAATCGCGATAAAATCCGTATAAAATAGTTTTATTTCAATGTGTAACATTCGCGTAAATCTAAGAAACCATTACTGGTACAGTGGTTTAGTTGCCTCTGTTGTAAAATCGGTTTAGGATACTTTTAAGCCTATGAATTTGTTTTATTCACGAAACTATGAAAAGTTAGATTGGTTCTGGTTGAGGTTTTAAATCCATCTCATATTTTACAAAAAAAAAACAGGAAAAATGAGAATTAATTAATAATAGTTACGTTATATCAGTCTGAACACCGACACAATCACTTTTCAACAATCATTAATCTTGCGTGGCCCTTTTATAACATGCTCGTGTTATATCTTCTGGATATAACTTCAAGATCTTCATTTCCACTGCGCGGGGATCACAGAAGCAGGTTACAGAAAGCTTGGTGACAGGAAACTTACTTGGCGCTGTTCTCAATGTAAACTAGCTGGTACCACTCAGCAATTGCTATCTCCGAGACGCGAATCGGAATCAACAATCTTAAATGAAATAAGAGCTCTCTCAAAAAAATTAGAGCCTCTCGAAAGCTTAAAAGATGAGATTATGGTGCTGCGTCAAGAGTTTGCTGATTTGAAATCTTCATTAAGTGGCATTTCTAAAGAGTTCAAAGAGGTCAACATTAAAGTCAAAGATATGGAAGTGCGTCTTACGCAGGTCGAGAAGGTTCAGACACAGGTGGACCAAATTCAGAAAAGTTTAGAGAAACTGGAAACTGAATCTACTATTAAGGATCAATGGACAAGGTTGAGCAATGTGGAAATACAAGGCGTCCCCCAAACGAAGCATGAGGATTTATTTCAGATTGTCTTGAAGATAGGAGCCACAATAAATTATCCTGTCTCAAAATCTCAGATAATTTTTTAACGAGGATACCAACTCGCAATAAGGATCAAATTAAGCCTATCGTTGTGTCCTTCGGAAATCGGTATGTGAAAGAAGATTTTATAGCTGCAGCAAGATTGAAATCCAAGGTGACTCCTCTAACTTCAGGGCAAGTATTGGACCTGCCAGGAAACCAACGAATATATGTCAATGATCACTTAACTACGTGGAACAAGAACTTACTTGCAAAAACTAAGAAGTTGGCCACTGAAGCGGATTTTCAGTACGTTTGGGTCAAGCACTGCAAAATCCATGCAAGAAAAACCAACACATCCCACATAATAATCGTAAGATCAGAAGGAGATCTTTTGAAACTAAAATAGTCTTGTTATTACTTTTTCTTTTCTTTATTAACATGAAATTTATTGCAACAAAGATAAAGTTTGAGAACCCTAAGTCTCAACGTGCTACTGTTTGTTTCCAACAACTACTGTGTCACTCAATTGTGCTTGCTAAAAAATATTATAAAAAATGTTGTGTTACGTTTAAGTTGTCACATTCTGAATTCATCCTTATAGTGTACGAAATTAACTTCATTATCAAATGTCATATGAGCATTATCGTGACTAATCCTCGATCCGCCTTCGGCTTTGTTTCCATTCATACCTTGATATTATTTGGAGTTTTTAAATATTGTGTGTCTAACCACTGTGTATCTCAGTGTTTGGAATATTTTTATGAGTATATTTTATTACCTACCTTCTCTATCATTTGCTGCAATGGTTTGTACATGTTTTTGAGGTGTTATAGTAATTGTTATCAAATTCTAGTGTTTAATTTTGTTATTAAGTTTTGTTCAAAATGATCTCCATATACTACCAGAACGTACGTGGCTTGAGAACGAAGACAGTAAACTTATTTCGTAACATAGCGGTAAATTCTCATGACATAATTCTTTTTACGGAGACGTGGTTGCCTGATGCTTTTTACAGCAGTGAATTGTTTGACAAGAGATATCTCGTATGGAGGCGAGACCGTGATTACGCCCGTACGGCGCAAACACGGGGTGGTGTATTAATTGCTGTAAAGAATAATTTAACTGTAATTGAGAGGTGTGACTGGCAAAGCAGTGCGGAGGACATCTGGGTGACAGTCATCTTGCAAAGATCCAGACCATCAGTGAGTTACAATATCCATATATGCAACCTTTACTTATGTAGGGATAATGGCGGTTACTCCTACAAAACTAAACTGAATAACTTTCAACAAAACCTCGACAAGCTGGTAACATCTCACCCCCTGGATAAATTTATTATTTGTGGCGATTTTAACTTCGGAAATGACGTGGCCTGGAATACAAATGAAAAAACCGAAATTGTTCCATCTAGTTTGTCCTCCGCTTGTTTGACAGACTTCTTCGATACAATAAATACATGTAACTTATCCATCCATCCATCAGCCAAAGGACGTCCACTGCTGAACATAGGCCTCTCCCAATGATTTCCACAGTGACCTGTTGGAGGCAGCCTGCATCCAGCGACGTCCCGCCACCTTTACCAGGTCGTCTGACCATCTTGTGGGTGGACGTCCTACGCTGCGCTTTCCGCTACGTGGCCTCCATTCGAGAACTTTTTGGCCCCATCGGCCATCAGTTCTCCGCGCTATGTGCCCCGCCCATTGCCACTTCAACTTACTAATCCGCTGGGCTATGTCGGTTACTTTAGTTCTCCTACGGATCTCCTCATTTCTGATTCGATCTCGTAGGGAAACCCCGAGCATAGCCCTCTCCATAGCTCGTTGAGTGACTTTGAGCCGCCTAATAAGGCCCATAGTGAGAGGCCACGTCTCGGTGCCGTATGTCATCACTGGCAACACACAACTATCGAAGACTTTCGATTTGAGGCACTGAGGTATTTTGGACAAGAAGACGTCGCGTAGTTTCCCGAACGCTGCCCAACCGAGTTGGATTCGACGATTGACCTCTCTCTCGAAGTTGGACCTGCCTAACCGGACCACTTGTGCTAAATAGACATATTCGTCTACAACTTCAAGAGTCGAGCCCCCAACTCCAATGGGGGTGGGCACTACATGGACATTCGACATGATCTTCGTTTTGTCCATGTTCATTTTAAGACCCACCTGTTGGGAGACTCGATTGAGGTTTTCGAGCATAGTGCTAAGGTTCTCCAGCGATTCTGCCAAGACTACAATATCGTCGGCAAATCGAAGGTGAGTGATATACTCGCCGTTGATGTTGATGCCGAATCCTTTCCACTGCAAGAGCTTGAAGGCGTTTTCCAGCGCGGCAGTGAACAGTTTCGGAGATATGACATCTCCCTGTCTCACGCCTCTCTGTAGTGGAATAGCCTTCGTGCTCTGATCTTGTACTCGGACCGACATGGTGGCGTTGTTGTATATACACTTCAACACTTCGATATACCGATAGTCTATGTGGCATCGCTGGAGAGACTCTAGCACAGCCCAGGTCTCGATCGAATCAAAGGCTTTCTCATAGTCCACAAACGCTAAACAAAGCGGCAAGTTATATTCCTCGGTTTTTTGTATAACTTGCCGAAGCGTATGAATGTGGTCTATGGTACTAAAGCCTTTTCGGAAACCGGCTTGTTCGGGAGGCTGGAAGTCATCAAAACTGCGTTCGAGACGATTTGTGATGACCCTCGAAAACAGCTTATAGACATGACTCAGGAGCGAGATGGGCCTGTAGTTCTTCAGCAAAGTGTTATCACCTTTTTTGAAGAACAGTACCACCACGCTCCTGCTCCATGCCTCTGGCGTTGATCCCTCGAGGAGAACGGAATTGAAGAGCCTCTGAAGGACTTTCAGTATCGGCGCTCCGTATACTATGCTCGAAGACCTCAATCGAGTCTCCCAACAGGTGGGTCTTAAAATGAACATGGACAAAACGAAGATCATGTCGAATGTCCATGTAGTGCCCACCCCCATTGGAGTTGGGGGCTCGACTCTTGAAGTTGTAGACGAATATGTCTATTTAGGACAAGTGGTCCGGTTAGGCAGGTCCAACTTCGAGAGAGAGGTCAATCGTCGAATCCAACTCGGTTGGGCAGCGTTCGGGAAACTACGCGACGTCTTCTTGTCCAAAATACCTCAGTGCCTCAAATCGAAAGTCTTCGATAGTTGTGTGTTGCCAGTGATGACATACGGCACCGAGACGTGGCCTCTCACTATGGGCCTTATTAGGCGGCTCAAAGTCACTCAACGAGCTATGGAGAGGGCTATGCTCGGGGTTTCCCTACGAGATCGAATCAGAAATGAGGAGATCCGTAGGAGAACTAAAGTAACCGACATAGCCCAGCGGATTAGTAAGTTGAAGTGGCAATGGGCGGGGCACATAGCGCGGAGAACTGATGGCCGATGGGGCCAAAAAGTTCTCGAATGGAGGCCACGTAGCGGAAAGCGCAGCGTAGGACGTCCACCCACAAGATGGTCAGACGACCTGGTAAAGGTGGCGGGACGTCGCTGGATGCAGGCTGCCTCCAACAGGTCACTGTGGAAATCATTGGGAGAGGCCTATGTTCAGCAGTGGACGTCCTTTGGCTGATGGATGGATGGATAAGTTACATGTATTTATTGTATCGAAGAAGTCTGTCAAACAAGCGGAGGACAAACTAGATGGAACAATTTCGGTTTTTTCATTTGTATTCCAGGCCACGTCATTTCCGAAGTTAAAATCGCCACAAATAATAAATTTATCCAGGGGGTGAGATGTTACCAGCTTGTCGAGGTTTTGTTGAAAGTTATTCAGTTTAGTTTTGTAGGAGTAACCGCCATTATCCCTACATAAGTAAAGGTTGCATATATGGATATTGTAACTCACTGATGGTCTGGATCTTTGCAAGATGACTGTCACCCAGATGTCCTCCGCACTGCTTTGCCAGTCACACCTCTCAATTACAGTTAAATTATTCTTTACAGCAATTAATACACCACCCCGTGTTTGCGCCGTACGGGCGTAATCACGGTCTCGCCTCCATACGAGATATCTCTTGTCAAACAATTCACTGCTGTAAAAAGCATCAGGCAACCACGTCTCCGTAAAAAGAATTATGTCATGAGAATTTACCGCTATGTTACGAAATAAGTTTACTGTCTTCGTTCTCAAGCCACGTACGTTCTGGTAGTATATGGAGATCATTTTGAACAAAACTTAATAACAAAATTAAACACTAGAATTTGATAACAATTACTATAACACCTCAAAAACATGTACAAACCATTGCAGCAAATGATAGAGAAGGTAGGTAATAAAATATACTCATAAAAATATTCCAAACACTGAGATACACAGTGGTTAGACACACAATATTTAAAAACTCCAAATAATATCAAGGTATGAATGGAAACAAAGCCGAAGGCGGATCGAGGATTAGTCACGATAATGCTCATATGACATTTGATAATGAAGTTAATTTCGTACACTATAAGGATGAATTCAGAATGTGACAACTTAAACGTAACACAACATTTTTTATAATATTTTTTAGCAAGCACAATTGAGTGACACAGTAGTTGTTGGAAACAAACAGTAGCACGTTGAGACTTAGGGTTCTCAAACTTTATCTTTGTTGCAATAAATTTCATGTTAATAAAGAAAAGAAAAAGTAATAACAAGACTATTTTAGTTTCAAAAGATCTCCTTCTGATCTTACGATTATTATGTGGGATGTGTTGGTTTTTCTTGCATGGATTTTGCAGTGCTTGACCCAAACGTACTGAAAATCCGCTTCAGTGGCCAACTTCTTAGTTTTTGCAAGTAAGTTCTTGTTCCACGTAGTTAAGTGATCATTGACATATATTCGTTGGTTTCCTGGCAGGTCCAATACTTGCCCTGAAGTTAGAGGAGTCACCTTGGATTTCAATCTTGCTGCAGCTATAAAATCTTCTTTCACATACCGATTTCCGAAGGACACAACGATAGGCTTAATTTGATCCTTATTGCGAGTTGGTATCCTCGTTAAAAAATTATCTGAGATTTTGAGACAGGATAATTTATTGTGGCTCCTATCTTCAAGACAATCTGAAATAAATCCTCATGCTTCGTTTGGGGGACGCCTTGTATTTCCACATTGCTCAACCTTGTCCATTGATCCTTAATAGTAGATTCAGTTTCCAGTTTCTCTAAACTTTTCTGAATTTGGTCCACCTGTGTCTGAACCTTCTCGACCTGCGTAAGACGCACTTCCATATCTTTGACTTTAATGTTGACCTCTTTGAACTCTTTAGAAATGCCACTTAATGAAGATTTCAAATCAGCAAACTCTTGACGCAGCACCATAATCTCGTCTTTTAAGCTTTCGAGAGGCTCTAATTTTTTTGAGAGAGCTCTTATTTCATTTAAGATTGTTGATTCCGATTCGCGTCTCGGAGATAGCAATTGCTGAGTGGTACCAGCTAGTTTACATTGAGAACAGCGCCAAGTAAGTTTCCTGTCACCAAGCTTTCTGTAACCTGCTTCTGTGATCCCCGCGCAGTGGAAATGAAGATCTTGAAGTTATATCCAGAAGATATAACACGAGCATGTTATAAAAGGGCCACGCAAGATTAATGATTGTTGAAAAGTAATTGTATCGGTGTTCAGACTGATAGGTCACTAATATTACAATAATAATATAGTTGTGCTATATTGATATGCATCAAGAATACCTATTTTTTTTTTTTTTTTTTTTTTTTAACCTGGCACGGCATAGTGACTGCATTGCACCTGATGGTAAGTGCTAATGCCGTCCAGATAGAGTATCGAATGGTATCAAACGGTAGTCTCATACCATTCGATACAATCATGCCGGCCCGCTGAGATGCCTCTTCACGCTACGGCGGAAGGACCCAGGATTATAGGAAGGAGGGAACACGTGCGATGGCAAATCGTTCCACAGCTTGACTGTACGGCAGAAAAAAGAATTAGAGAACCTTTTGGTTCGCGCCGAAATGGATTGAACAGTCAAGCTATGGCTCCGCAAGCCAGCACGCGTGGTTCTGTTAAGGAAAGGAGAGGAGGGGATTAAATTGAACAATTCCTCAGAGCATTCGCCATGATACAGACGGTAGAACACGCTTAGAGAGGCGACATCCCTCCGTAACTGTAGCGACTCTAAGTTGCCCGTAATGTCTGCATCATTCACAATGCGGATGGCCCGCCGCTGCAATCCATCCAAGGCATCGAGTAAGTACTGGGCGGATCCATCCCAGAGGTGCGAACAGTATTCCATACCCGGCCGAACCTGCGCTTTATACAAGCGGTAGAGTTGACCGGGCGCGAAAAACCGACGCACCTTGTTCAGGACCCCAACCCTGCGGGAAGTGGCAGATATTACGCCCTCGATGTGATTCCTTGGATTAAGATCACAACGGATATCCACACCAAGGATACTCAGGTCATTCCGCATTGAGAGGGGAATACCCTGAAGAATGGGGAGGGGAGAGAACGGGGATTTTTTGCACGTGAACGCACACACCTGGGTTTTCCTGGCATTGAACTCAACCATATTCCTGGAGCCCCATGTAGAAATGAGATCCAAGGATCGATTGAGCTCAATGACAAGATCCTCGCGCCCACTCACAGTGTCGACCCGGCAACCTGGGGACCCATGGCAGTATCGCCCATGAACCGTGCTGTCATCTGCATAGCAATGAATGTTGCCAAGTGACAACATATCATTGATATGCAGAATAAACAGGGTGGGCGACAGCACCGAGCCCTGCGGAACTCCGGCATTTACCGACATGAGCGCCGAAGCGTGTCCGTCAACGACAACACGCATTCTACGCCCATGCAGAAAGCCAGAAATCCACGAACACAAGTTGCCGGGCAGACCGTATGCCGGAAGCTTGGATAGGAGACCACGGTGCCAGACCCTATCAAACGCCTTGGCTATGTCGAGGCTCACAGCAAGAGCCTCGCCATGCCGGTCTATCGCCTCACCCCAGCGATGCAGGACAAACGCCAGAAGATCACCCGTTGATCGGTTGTGACGGAATCCGTACTGTCTGTCACTGATCAACGAGTGATCCTCCAGGTAGCGGACCAATTGAGCGTTTATGATCCGCTCCATGACCTTACACATCACTGAGGTGATAGCGATAGGGCGATAATTGGTAGGGTCTGACCGATCACCCTTTTTGGGGATCGGTTGCACATTGGCCTCCCTCCAAGATTCCGGCACAACACCTGTGCGGTAGAACACTCGGTAGAGGCGTGTCAGTGCAGGAGACAACTCCGCTGCGCAACTCCTTAAAACCACCTATTGCAAGGACTTAGCTGTCTATAATTGTATTAATTACTTTTATAAAGTATAAACTTATATTTGTCATGTAGGTAGGTGTGTGATTTTAAGTCAACAAATTTTAGTTTAATAAGGCGAGTTATGAGTATATGAATATAGTATTTTTAAATTACTGGGAAATATTCATAAATAACATTAAGTAATATTACGCCTAAAAGTGGTATATTACAACAATATTCATCATCATCCTGGTTCCCGCCTTTTTTCCGTGAAAGGTTTTAATTATCGAGCAAAGGCCCATAAACTATACAGCCAACAGCCAAGGCTAGGAGGAACGCTGCTCGGTAAGAAGTACCATATCATGCGGTAAAATTAAAAATAAATTTTGTGAACATAATGTTCTTTTATTATTGTATGATTTTTGTTTCTATTGGTAATTCTCACAGTATTGGGCTATAATATGTACCAGTCTTATTTAATTGCAAATTGTAATTATTCATTATTGGTAAAAACAAAAATATAGTACTGATAGAAGTAATAAAAAAAAATTGCATTAAATAAAATATTTTGCCCTGGATATCTCTATGGATTTCTGTGCTATCAAGTCCACAGCATTCGAATATCTTAACAAAGCTACTGGATTGGCGCAGTTTTAATGATTGTAGCGTATAGGACATTTTCAATAATTCACACATCAAGAACTTCTTCAGAAGACAAATTATTTTCAAGTGTTTGTTATTTGGTTGAAATAAATTTTTTTATTTATTTATTTATTTATGCTTAATATACAATATAGTATAAAGGCGGACTTAATGCCTGAGGCATTCTCTACCAGTCGACCTTAGGATGGTGCAGAGAAAATGAAGTAGGCGCATAAATATAAGAGTAATGATGAATAAAGTTTATATTAACTATACATATATATAAACATTATACAAAAGTATATAAATATAATAGATATGTAATAATGCATAATATACATATATACCTACAATATATATACATAAATACATACAATATATATATATATATATATATATACATACACGATATAATATAATATATATAGCACATTAAAGATATAAACAGAAAAATAAATACATACATACACAAAGACTAAACTGATTCTGCCAGTTTATTGAGCAAGTGTTGCCGAACCTTCGCCTTAAATGCCAAACGAGTACCCGACGCCCTGATTTCGAGTGGGAGTGCATTCCAAAGAAGTATAGATTGAATACAGAAGGACGAGTGAATAAAATCCGAGCTATGAGTTGGACAATGAAGAAGGAGATTGTTGCTTGACCGAAGATTCCTGTTATGGTTACTGCCTAAGTATTGGAATTGAGAAGTTAAGTAAGAAGGTGAAGTAGGAGATGTAAGAATTGAAAAAAGTGTAGTAAGTGCATGCAAAGAACGACGCTGACGAATGGGTAACCATTTTAATTGGGAGCGGAACGAAGACACGTGGTCATATTTACGAAGATTAAAAATGAATCGAATGCAGTTATTAAGAAGTCGGTCGAGTTTGTTGAGGTGTTCTGCATTCAGGTCAAAATAGCACACATCACCATAGTCGATTAAAGGGAATATCAAGGCTTGCACAAGCATTGTCTTGGTTTTAATTGGGAGGAAATTCTTTAGCCGATAAAGGGCACGTAAGGTACCTGTAACCTTTTGGCAAACTGAAGCAACCTGAGCTCGCCAATTCAAAGAGGAATCAATATATACGCCAAGGTCCTTGACTACAGGGCACCAATCGATGATTGTTCCATTATAAGTGACAGGTGGAATATTATTGGTGTCTAGTCTGGAGATCATCCTTGGACTGCCAACAAGAATGGCCTGGCATTTATTTGGGTTGACGGTCAGACCAAACCGGTCAGACCAGTGCTTTATACGGGCTAGGTCTCCGTTCACCTTGTCTATGGCTTCTGCCACAGTGTCGACCCCGGCCTGCGAGTAGATCTGCAAGTCATCGGCATACAAATGATACGCACATTGAAGATTTTGGGTTATAAGATTAATAAAGATAGAAAATAACAAGGGAGAAAGTATACCGCCTTGAGGAACGCCAGTATTAAGGTCACACCAATTTGACAATACGTCATCAAGACGAACCGACTGCTGGCGCCCCTGAAGATAGGAAGAGAACCATTCCAGCGCCTTGGACGAGATCATAAAGTGAGAGAGGATGGATAGAAGGATATCGTGACTGACGGTATTGAAGGCATTTGAGAAGTCCACCAAAGCCAGCACAGTGACCCTGGAATTCTCCATACCAACCCTAATGTCGCCAATCACTTTAAGGAGCGCGGAAATAGTGCTGTGTCCAGGTCTGAAACCAGACTGTAGGGGATTTAACAAGTTGTTGCTGTGTACAAACCTGGACAGTTGATTGTGGGCACAAGCCTCGAGCACCTTGGATAGGAAGGGAAGGATAGATATAGGACGGAAGTGGTTCACAATCGTTGGATTAGGAATTTTGGGAAGAGGAATTACATAAGCTTTCCGCCATAAAGACGGAAATATGCCGGTGTCAAGGGAAGTATTCACAAGGTGGGAAATAGTTGGGAGAAGCAGGTCGAGTATTGGGATAATCATGCGCCGGCTGACATTATCGCAGCCAATGGCATTTGATTTTATGGAAAGGATGATCTTTTTGATCTCTTCCTGAGCTACTGGAGAAAAGTAAAAAGGATCAATATTACGACGAGGAAGACTGTCGAGGAAAACCAGGGTACGATGCTTGATTTGACGATCAAGAGGAGCAACTTTACTAAAGTGATGATTAATGTCATCCAAACCAATCGTTCTCGGGAACTCATAATTATTATTCCCCCTGCCAATACCTAACGTTCCTAGAAACTTCCAGATATTAGCAGGAGTAGATGAAGAAATATTATCAAAGATATGTCGGCGTTTAGCATTACGTATCATCTGGTTACACCGATTTCTTGCAGACTTGAATAAACACCAGTTATCCTCCGAGCGATTCCTCTTGAATTTACGAAAGGCATGGTCCCTACGCCTCATCGCCAACCGTACGCATTCAGTCATCCAAGGAGCTGGGGGACGTTTGAGTTTGATCCGTCTGAGGGGCGCGTGGGCATCGTACAGTGCAAGAATAGATGTAGTAAAAATGTGGACTTTTTCGTCCACTGTAGATGCGGATGTCAGACTATCCCAGCTCAAATTCCCAGCATCCTTGCGTAACCCTTCTAAATCCAAACGACCAAAACAACGTCTGTGCAAGACCTTGGCAGGAGCTCGGTTTGGTTTCAAGGCGTATGACAGGAAAAGGAGGTCATGGCGAGAAAAACCGGGAGCCGGGTACTGGCCATGACAGGAAACAAGAGAAGGAGTGGAAGTGAGGATAAGGTCAAGCCAGGTGTCATCGCCCTCAGTGTTGTGGTGAGTGGCTTGAAGAGGCAGGACAACCAGGTTGACGGACTGAAGGATATCGAGAAGCTTACGGGAACGAGAGGAACTTAGGGCAAGGAGATCAGTGTTAAAATCTCCCATGATAATTTGATGTGCATATTCTGACCCTAAAGATTCCAGAACCGATTCGAGACTGGAGAAATAGTCAATAGAAGGAGGACAATAAGTGACACCAAGTAAGGTTTTCACTCCCCTGACCCAAACCTCCAGGAAGAGAAACTCAGCCGAAACAGAGTTATGAGAGGGCGAGGTCGCCACAATTTTGTAACGAAAATTGGAACGGAGATAAATAGCAACGCCTCCACCTCTCATATTAACTCGGTCATTTCTAATGAGTATAAACCCAGGAAGAGAAAAAGCAGCAGAAAGCAGATGAGGTTTGAGCCAGCTCTCAGAAACCAGGACGCAGTGAACGTTAGCATCAGCGAAGGTCGCCAACAGGTCACTATAATGACTCGGTATACTTTGTGCGTTAATATGACACACATTAAATGTGTCAGAAAAACGGTCAAAGTTTTGCCGCACCAAATCACACAACCCGTCATGTAAGGAGTTAAAGCTGTCATCACTTGAGAAAGAAGTTTCTATGGCAGAATGAAAAGAATCATTATCTGAATACATTGTGCTAATAATTTTAAAATGTATATAATAAATATAGATATCAAATACAAAATTTATGTATAATAAACCAAACAAAAAATAAAGAGATAATATAATAAAATATATTTAAGTAACACTGACAAAACGACTAGTACGACAAATAATTCTCTGCACCACCCGCCAGCCCATATACACACTACATACGAACAACAGTAAATTTGAGTAAGAAAGAAAAACCAAATAAAACAATAAAAGAAGCAAAAATTAAAAAACAAAACTAAAAAAGAAAACATAAAATATCTTGATATGGAACGGTTTTCGAACGAACGTATTGTGTCACCGCGCGGACGTCAGATTGGCATTAGTACAATTTTTATTATGTGACACGTGTGGGTACAACAACACGACTATAACAAAACAGTGAATGTAACAAAAGTGAAAGTGTAAACAAAGATAAAATACGTATATAAAATAAAACGAGAACAATAGAATTTAGATAGGAAAGGTTTTATACATTGTTTACCGCGATGTCAAGCTATCGTGATGTTGACGTCGTGGCTGCCGCTTTGCCACTCCTGACGACCGAAGATGTCTCCATCGCCCGCGGATACTTCACCGTTAAAGGGTTGAGTTCCTCTATTGTTGTGACCTTAGTGCGGCTACCATCCGGTACCTTAACGACGATCGTGCCATCTTGGGTCCAACACGCCCTCACGCCAAAATGCTGCCGGGCCTTTGCGAACACCTGCTGACGGGATCTTGTCAGGAACTCCTTTAAAGTAATGGATGTGCCCTTCAGCTTAGCTTTAGCCCTCCAAACTGACGCTCGATGATCAGTTCCAGAGAACCACACTAGAATAGGTCGGTTGTGTTCTTTATTGCGGGTCCCGATTCTGTGGCATGCTGTGATGTTAGTGGCAGACATACTCGTCAGATCCAGCGTATTTTTTATGGTGTTCAGGACAACAGTACTGCAATCCTCTCCGGAATTCTCTGTAACACCCAAGAAAAGGAGTGCTTTCCGCCGATGCCGTGTCTCGATGGAGTCGATCATCCGAGCACATTCGCCTATTTGCTTTCTCAGCAACCGAAGCATCTCGAACATCAGTTCCCGGAAAGTTCGGAACTCCTCGGCAACTCGGGCAACCGTGTCCTTGGCCTGACCTCCGGACTGCAGCTTCGCCTCCAATTCAGCCATACGTCTGGAGAAGCTTTCCTCCAGTTTGGATTGTGTGTCTTGGATTTCTGCCAGTTGCGACATTCTGCGTCTAGATGATTTGCTTCTTTTGGTGCAAAATAGTGTAAGTAGGTGCAAGGCTAGCAGGTGGTGTTCTTGACACTATATTATCACATGTAAAGTACTACCAACGTTTGTACAGCGATGTTATTAAATATTACACTGTTTAAGCACAATGTAAACAAAAAAAACGATGTATTTATATTTTAATTATAATACGATACAAAAGGAACGTCTGTCTTTTTTTTACACAGATGTCTTTTTAATTTTCTTATAAAAAAAAAATCTAATAAAAAAAAACTTTAAAACCTGAATGTTTGATGGCCTTAGAATAGGGTATGGCGATAGATATAACCTGCTCCAATTAATAATTATGGGAAGGCAAGAGACACGCTGGACGAAGGAAAAATCGTGGGTGCGAAACATCCGGGAGTGGACCGGTATCAGCACCGTTCAACAACTATTCCACCTGGCTAAGGACAAGGAAAAATACAATAAGCTGACGGCCAACCTGAAGAGGCACTCAAAGAAGAAGAAGATGAAGAAGAAGAAGAAGAACAATAGGGTATTTGACTATAAGTGAGAAAAATCTAAAAACTACAAATAGTATAGTATTAACCAATCAGAATATGTCAATTTTAATTTACGAATTCAAAAAATAAGTTTTTTTAATTACATATTCCATTTTCATTCATCTGTCATACAAATATATGAAATGGTAGCCGCCATGATGGCTAGCGGTATGACATAAAACCTCAAGTAAATAGTTAAACTAGTATGTTAACAAACAAGTTCGAACACTATTCTTCCTGTACATTATTTAAAATAAAATATTACTAGAGAGTAATTCATGTTTATTGCAAAAATTCACTCTTTACTAACAACAGTGTTGTTGTTTACATAGATTATGTGCTCGCAGAGTGACGTAATCAAACGAATCATTGCGTCAAGTTTTTCTTACATTTACGCGCGGAAGTTTAAAATGCTAATTAATGGATTTTTATTGAAATTACCGATCTTTAGTTTACCTCAGATTTAAGATACTTGAAGATACTCAAAAATGAGTGGCGTACTCTATTCGGTCTTTAGATTATGATCATAACCCTTACAGAACTTTTGATTGATTCCGAAAGTAAAGAGCAGGGAGAAAAATCGTACTAGATTGCAAAAGAGATGAAATAAAGATTTCAGGGTATGAGAACTTCACAAGACAGGTTATTACTGCTAGTTCTTCGAAAGATATTTTTCGAAAAGTATATACCTGAAAAAGAAAGAGAAGAAAAGCTCATAAAAGGGATTTTTCAGAAGTTTAACTTATGTTTGAAATTATTTACATTAATTGAAAGTGAATGTTTTGATACAAATTGGTAATCAAGAACGTAACTATTATTAATTAATTCTCATTTTTCCTGTTTTTTTTTTGTAAAATATGAGATGGATTTAAAACCTCAACCAGAACCAATCTAACTTTTCATAGTTTCGTGAATAAAACAAATTCATAGGCTTAAAAGTATCCTAAACCGATTTTACAACAGAGGCAACTAAACCACTGTACCAGTGTTTTTGAAAATGTATTCTATTATATTCTCAATATTTCTCATATGGTATTTTGTATACCTCTAAGTTCTGAGAAATACTACTAACCTATCTAATGTCTGTAGACCGATACAATCCAAAATTAAAAGGGCAACGTATTCAGAAATGAATAATAAATGGCCATGCAAATTAAATAAGGATCTCTTTGAATTACCTCTAAGTATACAACCTACATACTAGAGACATTTAGATTCACGCAATGAAAACACTAGTCAGTGCAACTAGTAAAAGGCTATGCAAATGTAATACTATTACTGAGTATCACTACAAGCCATGCAAATAAATGACTGCCTCAGTGGCGCAGTTGTCCTAAAGTACGATTACAGCGCTGAGGTCTCAGGTTCGAATCCCGGGTCGGGCAGTGGTATTGGAATTTTCTATTCATTATCAGCCCGGAGTCAGGTACCCCATATAGTGTTAGGCTAGGACCTTATCACATTATGGGCGGAAAAAGGCACGAATTTATGTATGTATGTAAATAAACGAGTCTGTATGGAAATGACTCATGCATTATCGAGACTTCCCAATGTAACTTATATTCATATTGTCCCCGCTGCCGCACTAATGACCACACGCTAGCCGAGTGTAAACAAAATAGGTTTCCGATTTGTTTTAAATGTGGTGCTAAAGATGTTATTTATCCTAATTGTACGAATTGTCATTCTAAATCGAGTCCAAAAAACTTGTAGGGCCAGATTGTTGTGATATTAATACTAAAAGTGCTAATTTTGATAAGGAAGATTGGGAACAATGGCTTTCCACTATTAAAATCTTTTTTTCTACATATAACATCACTTCAATCTGGGAACGTAAACCGGAGAATGATTCTCGTCCTTATGTTAACGTAAATATCGGTGAAATTTCTTTTTGTGCTTTGTTGGATTCTGGTTCTTCAGTGACTATACTAGGGAACGATTCACATAAACTATTATTGTCAGCTGGTTTTAAGTTGTGTACAGATCTTAATGATACATATTTTGTTGCCGCTGGTGGCCAACGGTTAAACCCTATAGGATATATGAATATCCCTATAAGTTTTGAGAATAATTTTCATATTCTTAAAGCCTATGTAATACCTACAGTGTCATCTTATTTAATTTTAGGTATTGATTTTTGGTCTAGATTTGAGATTTGTCCCAAGTATTTAAAATCAATAACTATGGGTAATTCTAGTACTAGTAGTGTTTCTTATTTAAATGAAAATAAAACTAAATTATTTTCTTATGACGATTTAACTAAATCGCAGCGTCTAAACGCTGATAATACTATTGACCTATTTCGTTCTATTTCTATGGAAACTCGAGGCCTAGGCAGAACACATCTCATCACTCATCGCATTGATACTGGCAACTCACAGCCAATGCGACAACGCTATTATAGACTTTCTCCCGAAAAACAACGCGTGTTATGTAACGAGCTAGATGAAATGATAGCACTCGGTGTTGTGGAACCCTGTGAAAGTCCTTGGTGTTCACCTGTCTTACTAACTCCTAAAAAAGATGGAACATTGAGATTTTGTTTGGATAGCCGTAAACTCAATTCAGTAACTAAAAAAGATGCTTATAAATTACCGTATATGTCAGAAATTTTGGACAATTTAAGTAACGCTTGTTATTTAAGTTCTATCGATCTTTCGAAAGCCTTTTGGCAAATACCTATTGAAGAGTGTGATCGTGATAAAACAGCATTCTATATTCCATCACGTGGCTCGTTCAGGTTTGTCACTACTCCATTTGGTCTTACCAACGCACCTGCAACGCAGCAAAGGCTGGTTGATATTTTGTTCTATGGTCCTGAATTTGAGAATTGCGTTTTCGTTTTCTTAGACGATATTATTGTTGTATCTCCAAATTTTGATCATCATATGGCTATGCTTTTACGTGTCTATAATAAATTAAAATATGCTAATTTGACTATTAATTATTCTAAATCACAATTTTTTCGTACTGAACTAAAATATTTAGGTTATGTTGTTAACTCGAATGGTCTGCAAGTTGATCCTGGTAAAGTCGATGCCATTCTTAATTTTCCTACACCGACCAACTCTAAGGAGGTCAAACGTTTTCTAGGCACTGCATCTTGGTATCGTAGATTTGTTCCTAACTTTAGTTCAATTGCTGGTCCCCTCAATAAACTTACTTCTACAAGTAAGAAGGCTAAACCCTTCATTTGGTCTCCAGAGGCGCAGGACTCTTTTAACAAACTAAAGGATTGTCTAGTGCAAGCTCCCATTTTGTCGTGTCCTAATTTTGACATGCCCTTCGATGTTCACACAGATGCTAGCGACTATGGTGTCGGTGCTTTACTGACTCAAACTATTGACGGCGTAGAACATCCCATTGCCTATATGAGTAAGTCATTGTCCCCACAGGAGCGTAACTACAGCATTACTGAACGCGAAGCTTTAGCAGTCTTAGTGGCTTTAGAACATTGGCGATGTTATCTAGAGAGTGGTAAAAAATTTACTGTCTACACAGACCACTCAGCTCTTAAATGGTTTCTAAACCTGAATAACCCTACAGGTCGGCTCGCTCGCTGGGGTGTCCGACTCTCTGCATTTTCTTTCGACATTAAACATCGTAAGGGTGCAGATTATGTTATTCCTGATGCATTGTCTCGTTCTTGTCCTAAGCATATTAGTACTATTGATACTTCCATGAATGTTTCTAAAACAGCTGATGAGTGGTACCTAAATATCTTTCACGGTTGTCAAAATTCACCAACTTCATACCCTAACTATTTAATTAAAAATAATCGTCTCTATCGGTTTATGAAATCTAAATGTGTACTTAATACTGAATTCGAGTGGAAGGAAGTTGTCCCTCAGGAACTTCGGTCGTCTATTATTTCTGAAAACCATGATAACCCTTTAGCTGGACATTTTGGTATTTTCAAAACTTACAGAAGGCTGGCACAAAAATACTACTGGCCAGGAATGCATGCTAGTGTTGTAGAATTTGTTTCTTCTTGTGATGTCTGTATTTCCCATAAGCATCAAAACCACACCACTTTGGGTGAAATGGGCAGACCTAAGTCGTGTTCCCGACCATTTCAAATGCTAAGTATTGATATTGTTGGACCTCTTCCTTGTACTAGAAAGCAAAATTGTTATATTTTTGTAGTTACTTGTTGTTTTTCTAAATATTGCTTACTTTTTCCATTAAAACGCGCTACCGCGGAAATTATAACTAAAATTTTAGAAGAAAATGTTTTCCTTGTTCATGGCATTCCATCAACCATTCTTATGGATAATGGACGTCAATTTATTAGCTCAACTTTAAAGAATATGTTAGAAAAGTATAAAATTCCAAAAATTCATTTTACACCTAAATATACTCCTCATGTAAATACTGTCGAACGCTACAACAAGACTATCATGACAGCTATTTCTACATTCATTGAAAATGATCAACGAGTTTGGGATCTCTTGATTCCCAAAATACAGTTTGCTATTAACAACTCTGTTAATGAGGTGACTGGCTACACTCCCTCATTTCTAGTATATGGTCGTGAACTAGTTACTTGTGGCTCACACTATGTAGACACTAATGTGGATCAGGATATTATTTTCATACCTCGAGATCATTATGCTGAAAACTTAGGCATACTATCTAATATTTTTAACAAAGTACAGTCGTTACTTCTGCAGGCACATCAGAGGAATAGTGCTAACTATAACCTAAGGAAGAAACCTGCGGAATTTAATGTAGGCGATGTAGTTTGGAGAAAAACTTGTTATCAAAGCGACAAGGATAAGCATTTTAATAGAAAACTTGCTCCCAAGTTTATAAAGTGTAAAATTATTTCGAAAAAATCACCTTTAGTATATGATTTGGAAGATATGAACGGTAATCCACTAGGTACCTGGCATATCAAAGATTTGAAACTACATAACTAACTACAAATACTTATACCTATTAACACATCTAACATTTTATATATTTTAACTACATGACATTAACAGCGACACTAAACATATCCTGCCATTTACTAACATCTCCTATTTTACCATTATTTTTCTTGTTGTTTTAGAGAGTCCTTTATTACTGCAAAGTATTCTCTGCTCTATAGGGTCTTGGTCATAATATATTTTGATGCTAGACATTTTGTAAGAAAGATGCATGTAAGAAGATAGAATGAAAGTGAATATAACTAGAATGCTAAGTAGGCAGACGGATTTTACTTATATTCAGTTATAAGTAAAATCCTGGTCTTTTCGGCGGGGTACTGTGACGTTGTAGAATGTCACCCGGATTAGTTTAGGTGTATGGCTCAATAATCATATTGTCTATGCCAATCAACGCCTCCATTGCGCTGATTGGTCGATTCAATTCTGACAGCTAAAACGTGCGAACTGTCATCGTACGCATAAATACGCGTGTAACCTCGCTCGCGTCCTCTTTCTAAAAATAAACTGCGTGCTACCACGCGTGTTGTTGTTCCCGCTGGGGTTCACCTTCACCTTCACCTTCACGTGCATCACTTCTTCACTTCATCTACTCTCTTCCTGCTTACGGCACGGAGCGTGCCGTGCTTGGCTTCACTCCGCACCGCTTCCTGCCCGTGCTGCGACCGCACCTGCGCCGAGCCGCTGACCTGCGCACCACTACCGGCCACGTGGCAGCCAACCTTGCCGGCGAGCTGTCGTCGGAAACCGCCACGTGCAGAAGACTCGGATCAGTGTCCACAGAAGGCCAGTGACTCTTGTTGCATAACACCAGCAACAGTACCGAGTGTAAGACGGTGATGCGAAATATTAAAGCCTGTACCACGTATTCACCCTGAGTTCTTATTTTCTACCTACTCCTATCTGCGGGCGGTCCCTAAACCCGCCGCAGAAGGTTGGTAGTGACTGCAGTAGCTCGGGGGGCCGAGGTCGCGTACTCGTAGCACCTATTCTAGGGACAGGCCATGACCACTAGATAGGAGCATCCCTGACCATGTAACTTATCACAATATAGTAATGTGCAAAACAGCAACAACAGGCTGTTGGATCTTGTCTTTTCCAACAGCCCGGTGAAAGTACATGAATGTCTTGATCCCCTAGCGGTACCAATAGATATACACCATAAGCCGTTATTAATTAGTGCTGATGATAAGTATGCGAACACAGGACAAGTGAAACGACGGTTAGCTAGAATAGCACTGAGTTTATTGACAAGCGACACGGCATTTATATCAAGGAGTGGATGCAACCACCCGCATATTATAATATAAATATAACATTTCTCCCCCATAGCTTGACAATACCTAGATTTCCTGATAATACTTGACAGTGGATTAATAGAATTTTTTATAATCTACCCTGGGTACAGGTCGCAATATTTTCCCAGAATTTGTTCCTCTATCTGCTTGTGGAAGTTGTCGTGAAGAAGTTTCTCCCGGAACTATGCCTTCCTCAGCTTCTAGTGCCTCATAGAATTCTTCGTCTTCTTCATTCGCCTTTTCTTCCCCTATTGAATCCTCTTTTTCTTCATCGCCCCCTTGAGACGGGTTGTTGATAACTGCTGGGGTGTTAGACAGGGACTGCGGTGACGATGAATCTTGTATGGAGATATTTTCAAGGTCGATACCGCAATAATTTGATTTGCTAAAGTTGCTACCTGTACCCTTGACGGGTAATAATTGATTTTTGTGTTTCTTAAGGTTACAAAGAGATAGACTGTCTTTAACTATATAAGTTACTTTTCCAATTCGTTTTATAATAACCCCTTTGTTCCATGAATCCTGCTTCTTAACATTATTTTTTTTGTAAAGTACAAGGTCCCCCGGTTTAAAATAATACATTCGTCTTGTTATTGAATCTTTACACTGTAAGGACTGTTTGTTTTCGACGTGTCGAGCGAGAGTGACAGACGCCAGTGGTGGTTGTGTTGGGCTAATTAAATCTAATCGCGAACGCAATTTATGTCCAAATACCAACTGGGCAGGCGAACAACCCGTGGTGGAATGAATGGAATTTCGATAGTCAAACAGGTATTTTGACAATTTATGTGTTGATAATATGAAGTCATTAGTACTTAAAATACTTGATTTAATCCCCTTCTTTACCACTTTTACAAAACTTTCCGCCTGTCCGTTACTAGCTGGATGATACGCGGGCGAGGTGACATGCGATATACCGTTAGATAGACAAAATGTTTTGAATTCTCCCGAAGTAAATTGAGTGCCATTATCGCTTACTATAGTGTGTGGAAGACCAAATCTAGCCATATATTCGTACAATTTGGTAATAAGTGATGAGGAGGACGTATATTTACCCATGTCATATACTTCTACCCACTTAGAATACGCGTCTACTATAATTAAGTATGACCGATTATGGATAGGTCCTAGAAAATCTACATGAATGCGATAAAACGGTTGTGGTGGGTAGGGCCACAAGGCGAGCGGCGCTCGCGCTGGTGACTGTCTCAATTGTAAACAAATTTCGCAACCGGCAATCATATTTTCGATACTTCTATCTATTCCGGGAAACCAGAACCTACTGCGCGCCTCTGCTTTAGTCTTAACAATACCCAAATGCGATTTATGTAGCTCAAGCAATGCTTTATTCCTAATTGACTGGGGAATAACTATTTTATGCCCTCGCATAACGCAGCCGTTCTCATACGACAATTGAGTTTTACAAAGAAAATAAGGTTTAATTAATATATTCGGTAAACGCCTCGGCCAGCCATTAGTAATATACGAAATAATTTTCCATAAAATTGGGTCTTTCCGCGTTTCGTTGCGAATTTCATTTAATGTAACAGGCAGACTACCATCAACCACAAAATTAACATACGAGGCTCTATCTTCTACAGAGTCTAAACTATCGCCATCGCTGATTTTATGGCCGTACCCCCCACTCAATGTTAAATCATTGTCGGGTAGACTTGCGCGTGATAAAAAATCCGCGCTGTTGTCTCTGCTACGTATATATTCTATAGTGTAATTGTACCCACTTAGAAATATTGCGTAACGTTGTAACCTATTAGCCGAAACCTCAGGAATGCCACGGTAGGGACCGAAAATAGACAATAAGGGCTTATGATCTGTCCGGAGTATAAATGGCGTTGGTCTTCCGTATAAATACTGGTGGAAACGTCGCACTCCAAATATAATTGCTGTTGCCTCCTTTTGGATTTGAGAATACCGCTTTTCCGCAGAATTCAGAGTCCGCGAGGCGAAACATACGGGACGTTCCAGTCCATTAGATTCAACTTGTGACAGAATCGCGCCTAAACCAGTGGGTGATGCGTCAACTGTTAAAATAATTTTTGCGTCTTGGTTATAATGCGCAAGAATTTGTTCTGAGGCTAAACATTTTTTTATGGTGTTAAATGCATCATTATGTACGGGCTCCCATTTCCATTTATTGCCTTTTTGCAATAAGGAGTAAAATGGACTTAAAATCGAAGAAGCATTCGGGACAAAATTCCTGTAATAATTGACTAGCCCTAAAAACGATTTTAACTGACTTACATTTGTTGGGGTAGGTGCCCCCACTATTGCCTTTACCTTTTGTAAAGATTTCCTCAATCCGTTTTTGTCAATAACGTAGCCTAAATATTCTATTTGATCCGCAAAAAATACACATTTATCTTTACGTAACGTTAAGCCCGCTTCCTGTAATCTTTTTAAAACTGTACTAAGCCTATCAAAATGTTGCGCTTTTGTTTCTCCTGTGACACAAATATCATCCAGCACAAATTGTGAATACGCTTGCGTTAAATCTAACTTACTAAATTGTTGTCCCCCGTGTAGTTTCGTAAATAATTCCTGAGCCGTTGGCAACGGATACTGTTCGACAACTAATTGCTTGTTTACAGATACGGAATAATCCGCGCACAATCGTAAAGAACCATCACGCTTGAGTATAGGCACAATCGGCGACGCGTAGTCAGAATGTTGAACCGGTTCTAACACACCTATACGTATTAATCGATCGAGCTCGCAGTTTACTTTATCTCGTAACGCAAATGCAATAGGACGAGCCTTGAAAAATACCGGTTTCGCGTTATCTTTTAACTGTAATTTTACTCGATATTTTGTAAACATGCCTAATTCGTCTGAAAAAACCTCTGGGTAACGGGATTTTAATTGTTCAACCATACAATCGGACTGATTTAAGAGGTTAATTTGTAGCATTTGCAATTTAAATATACTTATAAAATCACGTCCCAAAATTGGTGGTCCACCATCACGTATTACCCGAACATTTAAATAGGACGTTTTATTTAAATACGCAAAAGGTAATTTTACGACTCCTAAGCAATGAATAACGCGTCCCGTATATGTAAATAGTTGATCATTCGTTAACGATAATGGCACAGATTTAAAATGTTTATTGTACGTTACGTCGGAAATCGCGGTGACCGCCGACCCTGTGTCAATTTCAAATTTTAAATTAACGGTCCCAATTGAAATAGTCAACGTCATTGGTTCCCCTTTTTGTGAACATATTCTTTTAAATTTACCGTCATCGTCACTCTCGTTCAATTCGCCGGCACCCACAAAGTTAATTTTTTTGCACATCCGACGCAAATGACCCGTTACGTTGCATCTTTTACATTTGTAATTAGCGAACCGACACTGAGCAGTTTTATGACTTTTATATCCGCACACTGCACATATTTCTTTGTTAGCACTTTTGTTTTCACTCGCGTTTTTCTCTCGGGCGATCTTGAACAGCTGTGCTCCCGGCATTTGTCCTTGCACCGGAATCCCCAACTCCTGACGGGACGATGCTGCTGCTCCTTTACGAGCACTGCGCACGCTCTCCGCCAGCTCCACTGCCTTTGCTAGCGTTAGTTCCGCCAGATCACACGCAAACAACTTGTCTTTCTCCGGCCCCGGTTGCATGCCCATTACAAACCGGTCGCGAAGCGCCTCCTCCACGTTCAGGAAACCGCAATGCGTAGTCAGCCCACGTAACCTCGCAGCCCACTGCGAATACGTTTCTTCTGGTTCTTGGGTTGCCGCATAAAAATTATACCGCTCTCCAAATCCGCACCTTTTTGGCGTAAAGTGCTTGTCCAGAAGTACTAGAATATCTTCGTATGGCACTTTCGTTAACTGTTTCGGCAACGCCAAATCAGCCGCCAGCTGATACGTTCCATCGCTGAGTGCACTCAACAATATCGCTCGTCTTTTCACTCCAGCCGAGTCCTTTATATCGTCAATGTCGTTCGCAATGAACCATTGCGAAATGCGCTGTTTATAGTTTTGCCATGTATGGAGAGTGTGGTCAAAACTAGATAAAATGCCAAAGTGAGACATTTTTGTTTTCCGTAACGCGGGTACTCGTCGCCACTGATAAGTATGCGAACACAGGACAAGTGAAACGACGGTTAGCTAGAATAGCACTGAGTTTATTGACAAGCGACACGGCATTTATATCAAGGAGTGGATGCAACCACCCGCATATTATAATATAAATATAACAGCTGAGTTCGTCGAAATCCATAAATGTGCTTTAAAATATAACACTCACTATAATTTTTACCGGGGCGATTACACCGCAATTACTTCTGCTCTTGATCTTGTTGATTGGAATGACCAATTATGCCTCAAATCTCTGGACGAGGCAGTTAATTTCTTCTATGACAAACTTTATGCACTTAGGGATTTGCATATTCCTATTAAAACAATTAATAAGTCGTCTCACCCCCCATGGTATAACAGTTCCTTAATTAAAATTTTAAAAGAGAAAACCAAACATCACAAGAAATTTAAAGTATATGGTAATATGTCAGACTATAATTCCTGTTGTGTTTTGCGCCATAGGGCTAAACAAGTAGAAAAAGAGTGTTTTAATATATATATGGAGAAAATAGAATAGTCTATAACAAAAAACCCAAAATTATTTATGTCATTTATTAAAAATAAGAGAAATAGTAATCAATTTCCTAATGTTATGCATTACAGAGACACAATAGCTAACACTGGTGAAGATATAGCTCAGTTGTTTGCTAATTATTTTCAATCAACTTTCCGTGATTCCAGCTCAACTCCCTCTAATTCAAACACATGCAATCATGACACCGGTTCTGTAAATTTATCTTGCATAGATATCCAACCAGATAATTTACTCAGAATTATAAAAAGTTTAGACTCATCTAAATCAGGAGGACCCGATAATATACCGCCTATCTTTATTATTAAGTGCGTTGACAGTCTATTGACACCTCTCTGTACCTTGTTTAGACGTTCCATACGGGAAGGTATTGTCCCCAAAATATGGAAGTCTGCTTTTATCACACCAGTGCTAAAGAATGGCGACAGCTCCAACATAGAGAACTACCGCCCCATCTCCAAATTGTGTCTATTCTCCAAGATGCTTGAGCGTGTAATATATACGGAAATTTATTCTGTAATGAAATGCCATTTTCGCAATGAACAACATGGATTTTTGAAAAATCGATCAACCACCTCTAATCTTATTTTAGCCAGTGACATTATATCATCCGGAATGGAGCAAGGTTATCAAGTCGATGTAATATACACAGACTACAAAAAATGCTTTGATCGTATTTATCATGGTGTCCTTCTCGGAAAATTATACTCGGCTGGTATTCATGGTGATCTCTATCGTTGGTTCTCCTCGTATATTAAGAATCGCTCACAAGCTGTAGTTTTGCGCGGGTACACATCTAGTTGGAGTGATATTCCATCAGGTGTACCCCAAGGTTCTATATTAGGTCCCCTGTTATTTACTTTGTACATCGCTGACATACACAACTCCTTTTTTAATTCCCGTATCCTGCTTTATGCAGATGATATGAAATTTTTTAAACTAGTTCGATCCCATACTGATACTACAGATCTTCAAGCTGACTTAGATATGTTTTCCTCATATTGCCATGTAAATAAACTTGAGTTAAATGTCGATAAATGTTTTTATATATCGTTCACTCGCAGAAAATCACCAGTTAACTCTAAATACCAACTAAATGGTCTACCCATAAGAAAAGTCACTTGCATTAAAGATCTTGGAGTAATATTTGATAGCAGACTTTTATTCGATAGCCACATTGACTCAATTGTAAAAAGAGCTTCTAAGGCTCTGGGCTTTATTATTAGAAGTAGTTCATGTTTTCGGTCTCTCAAGCCAGTAAAAGTTCTTTACTGCTCTTATGTGCGAAGCCACCTAGAGTATGCGTCTCAAATCTGGAACCCTCAATATAACATTTATATAAAACGTATTGAATCTATCCAGCGAAAGTTTTTAAGATTTTTGGACTTCAAAGTTCGGCAACGTTCGGTTGACTATGATCAACGGTGCGAAAAATACCATTTTTTACCATTGGAGCATAGAAGAAAAGTCAACGACATCTGCTTTTTGGCTAACATTGCGAACGGATCGATTGATTGTCCCGAATTGCTCAGTAATATTTATCTTTGTATAAATCCTATAAGTCTCAGGATGCGCCCTTTACTACGTGTACCGTATGCATCCACTAATTATAGGCGGAATGCCTTTAGTCTACGTAGTGCCAAAATATTTAATGCTCTCTCGCCGCACATGGATATAGACTTGTTCTGTTCCAGTATAAGTAATGTAAAAAAAACTCTTAATAGTGATTACTATAACGGTGTAAATTAGTGGGTGCAACAAATGTTATACGAGTATAGGTTTTCACGGCTTTATATAATATTTTATTGTCATTTGGTTTTCAAACAAGTAGCTCATTTTTAGTATATACTTTTTATTTATTCATTGTAAGTTTTTTTTTTTTATTAGATACTTTTATATTGCCTCTGCTTTGTACACCTGCTTTGGTTATTTTGTTTTCTTTTAATTTCCCATTTGGTTCTTTTGATTATTGTTATTAATTATTTTATTGTTCTTTTAATATTTTTTTCTTTACGCAGGAGGCAGGGATCTTGTTATCGTTGATTCTTTACCTATATGTGGAAGCTTGTTATTAGGATATTTGTTTTATTTATAGTTGATACCTTATATTTTGTTAATTTATCTGTAAGCTTTCCTTAAAAATAAATAAATAAATAAATAAAGGCATGACCATCAATTGTCATTTATTTAGCTGTGGTACATCATGCACCTATATCATAGCAGTCACGTAGGCAGGGTTTCATAAAAACGATCACCCTCCTATTATTTTTTAACAACCTTGGTATGTATTTCATTGGTAAGCTATGAAATATCTAACATACCTATGTTAGTTTTACCTTAAACATATGGAAACTTCTTCCATTAATATTCGTAGTATACGTTTTCATAATTCTAATTTACTATGTAAGTAATACTTACTAATTATTATGATAACATGTCAGCCATGCGCATGGAACCATCTGTCGCGCATTTATTTCCATTATAATTTGTTGTTTTTATATTTCTTTGCTTAATTTTGGTTACTTTTATCCTCGTCGCCACTTGTAGTACTTTAGGAATCAATGAAACACACTTTATACTTCATGAGGTGTAGGTATATGCGCACTCAACGGTTAAGCTGTTCACTCGGCCACGGTCGGCAACCGAATGCTCGCCAACCTCGTACGCGCATACACTACAAATGGTACCTAAATATCTTTCACGGTTGTCAAAATTCACCAACTTCATACCCTAACCATTTAATTAAAAATAATCGTCTCTATCGTTTATTGAAATCTAAATGTGCACTTAATACTGAATTCGAGTGGAAGGAAGTTGTCCCTAAGGAACTTCGGTCGTCTATTATTTTTGAAAACCATAGTAACCCTTTAGCTGGACATTTTGGTATTTTCAAAACTTACAGAAGGCTGGCACAAAAATACTACTGGCCAGGAATGCATGCTAGTGTTGTAGAATTTGTTTCTTCTTGTGATGTCTGTATTTCACATAAACATCAAAACCACACCACTTTGGGTGAAATGGGCAGACCTAAGTCGTGTTCCCGACCATTTCAAATGCTAAGTATTGATATTGTTGGACCTCTCCCTTGTACTAGAAAGCAAAATTGTTATATTTTTGTAGTTACTTGTTGTTTTTCTAAATATTGCTTACTTTTTCCATTAAAACGCGCTACCGCGGAAATTAGAACTATAATTTTAGAAGAAAATGTTTTCCTTGTTCATGGCATTCCATCAACCATTCTTATGTTTAATGGACGTCAATTTATTAGCTCAACTTTAAAGAATATGTTAGAAAAGTATAAAATTCCAAAAATTCATTTTACGCCTAAATATACTCCTCATGTAAATACTGTCGAACGCTACAACAAGACTATCATGACAGCTATTTCTACATTCATTGAAAATGATCAACGAGTTTGGAATCTCTTGATTCCCAAAATACAGTTTGCAATTAACAACTCTGTTAATGAGGTGACTGGCTACACTCCCTCATTTCTAGTATATGGTCGTGAACTAGTTAATTGTGGCTCACACTATGTAGACACTAATGTGGATCAGGATATTATTTTCATACCTCGAGATCATTATGCTGAAAACTTAGGCATACTATCTAATATTTTTAACAAAGTACAGTCGTTGCTTCTGCAGGCACATCAGAGGAATAGTGCTAACTATAACCTAAGGAAGAAACCTGCGGAATTTAATGTAGGCGATGTAGTTTGGAGAAAAACTTTTTATCAAAGTGACAAAGATAAACATTTTAATAGAAAACTTGCTCCCAAATTTATAAAGTGTAAAATTATTTCTAAACAATCACCTTTAGTATATGATTTGGAAGATATGAACGGTAATCCACTAGGTACCTGGCATATCAAAGATTTAAAACTAACTAACTACAAATACAAATATCTATTAACACATTTAACATTTTCTATATTTTTAACTACATGACATTAACAGCGACACTAAACATATCCTGCCATTTACTAAAATCTCCTATTTACCATTATTATAATAATTATTATAATAATAATATCTTTATTTTCAAACAAGTTTGTACATAATCCATTTTATGAATCGCTTATATGTAATACAATATAACAACAGATAGGATAACAATTACACTCTAACATCCAAGGTAAGAGTTAACTTGAGTTTTGGATGTTGTCGTCCTCTTTCTAAAAATTAACTGCGTGCTACCACGCGTGTTGTGTTCCCGCTGGGGTGAGTGTTATAAGTGCTAACTTGCTAACCGCTTAACCGCTTGCTTCGCAGCTTATTCTGCCGCCGGCTTGTGAACTACCACGAGTCGCTGGCACGGAATGTAAACCTAGTTTGCATTCCGATTTCTTGGACGCTGATTCCAGGTTCATCCTATCCGCTATCTACTCTCTTCCTGCTTACGGCACGGAGCGTGCAGTGCTCAGGCTTCACTCCGCACCGCTTCCTGCCCGTGCTGCGACCGCACCTGCGCCGAGCCGCTGACCTGAGCACGACTACCGGCCACGTGGCAGCCAACCTTGCCGGCGAGCTGTCGTCGGAAACCGCCACGTGCAGAAGACCCGGATCAGTGTCCACAGAAGGCCAGTGACTCTTGTTGCATAACACCAGCAACAGTACCGAGTGTAAGACGGTGATGCGAAATATTAAAGCCTGAACCACGTAATTACCCTGAGTATCATTTATTTCTACCTACTCCTATCTGCGGGCGGTCCCTAAACCCGCCGCACTTGGTTATCGTCACTCGATGGAAGTGGCAAGGTGATCGTCACTCGATGGAGGTGGCAAGGTTATCGTCACTCGATGGAGGTGGCATGAGTTGCTATCGCTCGATATAGGTGATAGCAACGAGACTTTTCGCTGATTAGCGTTTGTGATGTTATTGATGCTTTTTACTACCTACTATGATACTGTTCACTAATGAGTGAGTTGCTGTTATGGAATTATGTGATGTAATTGAAATAAACTTGATGTTAACCGTTAGTGTTCTGGTTTATTACGAAGCAAACCCTATTCCTTAACTAAAAAATAATCAGAATGAGCCGAGCAGCGAGCTTGAGATATTGCAGAAAGTTTTCCCTTTTGCAGGAGCGTCACACAGGGACGTGTGACGTGTCAAGATGGCCGTGTAGGAGATTGGAAAGCGGAGCGTCGAATCTGAATTGATTTAGGCGTATTCGGATACGAAGGTAGGCGACACTAAGGTTGGCAGCTGACGGTAGTAAATGTCATTTGATGCGAATATAAGCGCACGTGGAGCTGTCAACGGACTTCTTTTGGAGAGAGACACAGCGGTGGAAACAAGTGTGGCCAACCTACGTCCGACTTCGCCGCGTTCCGAAAACTATCCATTTTCATCCGAGCTGTGTGTGCATATTTCGATTGTGAAGTGAATTAATTAGTTTCATTAAAATCTATTGAGTGCATACCGAGCCTTATTTACTGGAAATACGATGGCTGATGAGCAGAGAGACGAAGAACGCCCACACTCCGCCACGTTGCCTACGTTATACAACGAGTAACAGAATTAAATGTAAAAGCCGGAAGTAGTAGGTTCAGAATCAGCTACTGAATCGATATCAACACTTTTTTCTATAGGTTTATTTTTTTTTAAATAATTAATTAAAACTTAGTAAATAACAGACACCCTTTCCTTTAATGCACCGAACAAACGAAATTGAAACGTAACTCCAGAGTATAAGGTCCTTTCTAAATGACATAATAAACGAATACTTTAATAAATCAAATAATAAACAAATATGAACTTTATTTCGACAGTCATAAAGGTCCTTTCAAATTCGCAAACAATCTAGCATTAAACAAACGCACACAACGATAAGCCTGAATAAACGTAATAATCTACCAAAATAAATAATTACCATATTCTCTTTTCCGCATATTTAACAACGGTTAGACAGAGCAAGACGCAGCTATTGTTTAATGAAATTTGAATCATCCGATAAACGATGGCGCGCGCGGCGGAATCTTAAAAGGTTTGGGCGGTCGGTGTAGGGTAGTTCCGCGAAAAACGTGTAGCGAACGCTTCACGGTGACGGCGAGCGTCGTTTCCACCTGAGAAGCTGTCAGGACCTAATTCCACGTGATTACGCACCACGATTAGAGTGGCTATCTTAGAATTGGATCGGTGGCGGCGTGCCCGTGCAATGGCCTCCTAGGTCACCTGACTTGACGCCTCTTGACTTTTTATTGTGGGGACGTATTAAATCTCTGGTATACTTCAGTGAAACTACTAATGTGGAGGAACTTAAAAGTAGAATAGTGGCAGCGTTCCAAAAAGTTAAAGAGTGACACTGAAGTTTTAGATAAATTACGTGCAAACGTGCATTGAGATGTATTGAGTGAGGTGGTGGACATTTGGAACATATTTTAACAAGAAGTCGCCGTATGAGTGCCATTTATCATGTAAGTTAATTTTGTTTTTATTTTTTTGTTATTATTCCCAATCTAGTCTTCGTTGTATGATATTGCGTCATGTAATTCATCAGCAATGCAAAATAACTAACGCCTGTATCATGCCTGATTGTATGGACTAGGTTAAACAGAAGTTAAATTAATAATATTTAATAACCGATGAATGCAAGAAAAGTCTTGTGTTGTCTTCGTGCCCATTACAATGTAAGTTTAAATATTTCGTTTTGTAGCTCAAATAATAATGATAAGCTTACACAGTAAATAAATAATAATTGGTTTACAAAACTACCCGGTAATCAGTTACGTACGAAATTTGTATTTCGTTTATTGTCGGCTGTTTCTGCCGGCGCGGCGCGGCGTTCGGGCCAGTCGCGTAGGTACTCGTGTGAATAGGCCTTGTGAACATGTGTGCTTGTCCGCGCGCGGTGTACTATACAGTAGTGCACTTTATTCGTAAGATGACCATGTTGCGCGCCTATATTTGGTACTAGCTTATGCCCGCGACTTCGTCTGCGTGTTGCAAATTTTGATTTTACAAACAACAGTATGTCACCTTTTTCGTTCCCTTAGGGGTTGATTTTCCAGAAATTCTTCCTTAGTTCTACCCTACGTCTCAATAGGAATCCCTGTCTGAAATTTCAAGGTCCTAGGTTCAGTAGTTTCGGCTGTGCGTTAATCCAGCAGTTCGGTTCTACAACACTTCAACACTTATTTTCACCCCTTTAGGGTTAAATTTAAGTAAACAGAGTATGAACTTATTTTTGGTCTTAGATGAGTAATTATAGTGTCAAGTTTGAAATCTGCAACTTCAACGATTGCGGTTTTCCATACAAAATCATTTTACCCTTTTCATCCCCCTTAGGGGTTGAATTTCCAAAAATCCTTTGTTAGTGCTACCCTACGTTATAAAAGAAATCTCTGTGTAAAATTTCAAGTTCCTAGCTTCAGTAGTTTCGGCTATGCGTTGATCCGGCAGTTCGGTTCTACAAAACTTCAACCCTTATTTTTGTCCCTTTAGGGTTATTTTTAGATAAACAAAATATGCAATTATTTTTGTCTTATAATGAATACCTTAAGTGCCAAGTTTGACAATTGTAACTTTAACGGTTTAGATTTTCCCTATATCAGTTATTAACCCTTTAAACCCCTTAAGGGGATGAATATCCAAAAATCCATCCTCAGTGCTACCCTACGTCCTAATAGGAACCCCTGTGTAAATTTTCAAGTTCCTAGCTTAGGTAGGTTCGGCTGTGCGTTGATCCGGTAGTTCGGTTTTACAATACTTCAACCCTTATTTTCACCCCTTTAGGGTTAGTTATGAGAAAAATGAGTATGCAGTTGTTGTTGTTTCTAGATGAGTAACTAAAAAGTAAAGTTTGATATCTGCAACTTCAGCGGTTTCGGTTTTCCATACACCAGTATTTTACCCTTTTCACCCCCTTAGGGATCGAATTTCCAAAAATCCTTCCTTAGTGCTACCCTACGTTACAATAAGAACCCTTATGTAAAATTTCACGTTTCTAGCTCTAGTAGTTTCAGCTGTGCGTTGATCGGGTAAGAAGGAAATCACCCAGTTTCTAAACATTTCAACCCTTATTTTAACCCCTTTAATGTTAATTTTTAGACAAATTAACTTTGCGATTATTTTTGTATTTGAATGACCTATTAAACTGCCAAGTTTGACAATTGTAACTTTAATGGTTTAGACTTTTCATACAACAGTTTTTAACCCTTTTCACCCCCTTAGGGGTAGAATTTCCCAAAATCCCTTCTTAGTGCTACCCTACGACACAATAGGAATTCCAGTGTAAAATTTCAAGTACCTAGCTCCAGTAGTTTCGGCTGTGCGTTGATAGGTCAGTCAGTCAATCAGGTTCCTCTTTTATATATATAGATAACTAATTTCATAAATAAATATTTTTTGTAATCTTCGGAGTACAATTTCAAACTTCCACTATGATTCCAATAATATTTTTAAGTTGGGGTGTCTGAGGTTGTGAATTAATCCTGTTACACGTTGTATAATACATATTCTTTTATGTACCCAACCAAATTTCTTTTAGGTTGTTTGGGTTACAATAGCCTTGAAGTAGCAAGAACCAGAGATAACCGTGGACTGTGGTGGCAAAGAGGGGCAAGAAAAAGTCCCGGGCGGCCCAACGGCCGGTCCAGGCACCACGCAGGGCTGCTCCCCAGCACCGTCTCCCGCGCAAAGCCGCCGTGACACTCACGGTGACGCCGGAGGCGTTGAAGCGGGGAGTAACGTACGCTCAAGTCCTGCGTGAGGTCCAGTCGAAGGTGGACCTGGCCAGCCTCGGCATCGCAGGCGGGCTAAAGTCGAGGCGGATAGCCACCGGGGCGTATCTTTTTGAGGTGCCCGGGCCTGAGTCGGAGGCGAGGGCCGACTCCCTCAGTACCAAAATGAGGGAGGTCATTCGCGGGTCGGAGGAGGACGTTCGCGTCTCCCGGCCCGTGAAGACTGCGGAACTGCGCGTCTCGGGGTTGGACGCTTCAGCCACCTCCGAGACAGTCGCAGCGGCCATCGCCCGTCTCGGCGAATGCTCCCCTGACGACGTTAAGGTCGGGGAGATCCGAGACGAGCGTTCGGGCCTGGGTGCGGTGTGGCTCCGCTGCCCAGCGAAGGCAGCGGAGAAAGTTGTAAAGGCGGGGCGTGTCCTGGTGGGCTGAGTGGCGGCGGCAGTGCGGCTGCTCGAGGCCCGGCCTCTTCGCTGCTTCCGCTGCCTCTATAAGGGGCATGTACGGGTCCAATGCACCGGCGAGTGCGACCGTAGCGGGCTCTGCTACCGCTGCGGTCAATCGGGCCATAAGGCCCGGGAGTGTTCCGCGGACCCGCACTGCGCAATCTGCGCAGATGCAGGAAAAACCGCGGACCATCGGGTGGGCGGCAAGGCCTGCGCTGCCTCCTCGGTCCCGCACCGTTCTCAACGCGGTGTGGGAGCCGAGGTTGCGACGCGGCCGCAACCGTCCCGCCCCGAGACGATGGAGATCGCCCATACATAAATGGCGCTTAACTTCCTCCAGGCGAACATTAACCACTGTAAAGGAGCACAGGACATGCTTGTCCAGTCTCTGGCACAGTGGTCGATCCACGTGGCTGTGGTCGCCGAGCCATACTCTGTCCCTGCCCGCGACGACTGGGCAGGGGACCTTGATGGCTCGGTGGCCGTCATCACCCGGGGCGCCGCCGGTTCTCCGCCCTTCGAAAAAGTAGCGAAGGGTGCGGGATGCGTGGCGGTCTTGGTGGGAGGGGTGGGGGTAGTAGGAGTCTATTTCTCTCCCAACAGGTCCCAGGCGGAATTCGAGAGCTTTCTCGCGCGCCTGGGGGCCCTGGTGCAGCTTGACAGCCAGCCTCGCCCCGCGCTTGTAGCCGGCGACTTCAACGCCAAATCCTTGGCTTGGGGTTCGTCGGTGACCGACGCGCGGGGCGAGGCCCTGGAGGAATGGGCGATCTCCATCGGGTTGGTCGTCCTGAATCGGGGGTCGGAGAACACGTGCGTGCGGCACAACGGCGGTTCGGTGGTGGACGTGACGTTCGCCACCCCGGCCCTTGCCCGCCGTGTTCGGGACTGGAGGGTTTTGGTCGAGGAAGAGACGCTGTCCGATCATCGCTACATTCGGTACAGCATCTCGGCTCCCAGGTCTCCACCCATCAGTCCGGTGGTGGTCCGACTGCCCGATTCACGGGCGGCCGACGTTGGGCCGCGAAGCGCCTCGATGTGGAGGCCGCGAAGGAAGCCGCTATTATTCAGGCGTGGCTCCCCGTACCGGACGGGCCGGTGCGGGTCGAGCAAGAGGCGGAATGGTTCGGGGTGGCGATGTCGCGTGTCTGCGACGCGGCCATGCCCCGGGTCACCCGCCTCCCGGCGAAGCGCCAGGTGTACTGGTGGTCGGCCGAGCTCACAGAGCTGCGCGCGGCTTGCATGGTCGCGCGCCGCCGACTCGCCAGGCACCGTCGTCGTCGGACCCGTAGACCCGGCGACGACGAGCAAGGGCGGCACCTTCTCGACCTCCACAGAGAGGCGAAGAGAGCGCTGCGGGTGGCCATCGCGCAAGCGAAGGCCGCGGCGAACGTGGAGTTCCGGAGGTCTCTGGACAGAGATCCATGGGGGCGTCCGTACCGTGTGGCGTTGAGAAAACTCCGCCCATGGGCGCCCCCACTGACACAGAGTCTCCGGACCGAACTCTTAGAGGACGTCGTCGCGGCCTTGTTTCCGGCCACCGAGGAGTTCACTCCTCCACCGATGGCGCCACGTCCACCGGCGTCATCGTCGTTGGTTTCGGCAAGGGATATCCCGGAGGTTTCGCCGCAAGAGCTAGAGGCGGCAGTGCTTCGGCTGCGGAGCAAGAACTCGGCCCCGGGGCTCGACGGGGTGCCCG
Source organism: Deilephila elpenor (assembly GCA_949752805.1). Taxonomy (NCBI): domain Eukaryota; kingdom Metazoa; phylum Arthropoda; class Insecta; order Lepidoptera; family Sphingidae; genus Deilephila; species Deilephila elpenor. Next base: position 5,944,637 of record OX457095.1, on the reverse strand, counting down.
GTCGTGTCTGGGTGCCGGCCGTCGAGTCGCTGGGTACGAGGCTCCGCGGCCTTTTCTCCGCGTGCCTTGAGCAGGGCATATTCCCGTCGCGGTGGAAGACGGGCAAGCTTGTCCTGCTCCGCAAGGAGGGGCGACCCGCAGACTCGCCGTCGGCCTACCGGCCCATCGTGTTGCTCGACGAGGTGTGCAAGCTCTTTGAGCGCGTAGTCCACGCGCGCCTCGTCGAGCATTTGGAGGACGCGGGCCCTGACTTGGCGGACTGCCAGTTCGGGTTCCGGCGGGGCCGGTCGACGGTCCACGCAATTCTGCGGGTGAAGGCACAGGCGGAGCGTGCGGTGTCCCGGGGTAGGGTCGTGGTGGCGGTGTCTCTCGACATCGCCAACGCGTTCAACACCATGCCCTGGGCCTGCATCGAAGAAGCACTGCGGTACCACGAAGTGCCGCCCTATCTCCGGCGTCTGGTGCACGCGTACTTGTCTGACAGGTGCGTGGTGTATCCGGGCGCCGACGGGTGGCACCGCAGAGCGGTGTCGTGCGGTGTTCCGCAGGGGTCGGTTCTCGGCCCACTCCTGTGGAACATCGGCTATGACTGGGTGCTCCGTGGTACCAACCTTCGGGGCGTCGCTGTCGTCTGCTACGCGGACGACACGTTGGTGACAGCGACGGCCAAGACATTCCAGAGGTCCGCCCTGCTCGCCTCGTTCGGTACTGGACTGGTGGCGGGCAGGATTCGGCGACTGGGCCTCACGGTGGCCCTCAACAAGACCGAGGCCGTGTGTTTCCACGGTCCTCGGTGTGGGCCTCCGCCTGGGGCCCACATCACGGTGGAGGGCGTGCGGATTCCCGTCGACTCGAGGATGAAATACCTCGGTCTCGTCCTCGACAGTCGATGGGATTTCCGCGCGCATTTTGAGGAGTTGTCGCCGAAGCTGGTGAGGGCGGCGGGCGCACTGGGGCGCCTGTTGCCCAACACTGATGGTCCTGGCATCCCTTGCCGAAACTTGTATGCTGGAGTCGTGCGGTCCATGGCCCTCTACGGGTGCCCCGTTTGGGCCGAGTCCCTGGGCGATCGTTGCGTCCGCCTGCTGCATCGTCCGCAGCGCATGGTGGCGCAGCGAATAATCAGGGGCTACCGCACGGTCTCGCACGAGGCGGCCTGCGTATTGGCGGGAACTCTGCCCTGGGTGCTGGACGCAAAGACCCTCTCGTCGGCTTTCTTCCGGCGAGAGGAGGCGTCTGGGCGTGGGCAGAGGTTGGTCCCCCGTGAGGTCGAGGCCATGTTGGCCTCCCTCCGCAGGACCGCCGTGGAGGAGTGGCGTTCCAGGCTGGAGAGCCCGAGTGCTGGCGTGAGGACCGTCGCGGCAGTGCGACCTGTCCTCGACCAGTGGATGGACAGGCGCCACGGCGCGCCGACATACCGGCTGACGCAGGTGCTCACCGGGCACGGAGCGGAGGAGTCCGCCGTGAGCCACCATTGTGGTAACTGCCGTGAGGACACGGCCCAGGAGGAGTGCCCAGCCTGGGACGAGGAGCGCAGCGCTCTCTACGCGGTCGTAGGAAGAGACCTCTCGCTGCCGGCCGTGGTCGCCGCCATGGTCGGCAGTAAGAGGTCGTGGCGAGCCATGCTCTCCTTCTGCGAATGTGTCATGTCGCAGAAGGAGAGCGCCGAGCGGGATCGGGAGCAGACCGATCCCGCTCGCCGCCACAGAAGACGAAGGAGGCGCCGGGATGTCACCTAACCCGGCGCCGGAGAGGCCACGCGGGGCCGCCGTCCCTACCTTGGCGGCCCCCGAGACGTAACGCAACACGCGTCTCATGCCGCGTCGCTTCAGCGGCAGTGCACATAGAGGCGGTCCCGGCGCGCTCTGTATCAACGGTATCCCGGGGCCGTCTCTGAAGTGCACCGATGGTGGCCGACGCGGGGTTTTTAGTCGGTATTTCGGCGCGTAGATTAACGGTAGGGACCCGACCCAGCGGCCGCCCGTCCACATCCACGGGCGGCACAACATCTTCGCTGGGCTCGGAAGGCGCCGGTGAGTCCGACACACCCTCGCCCCTTCGGGGGTGGGATGGTCCGTAAAGGGATTTTCCCCGCGAGAAAAAAAAAAAAAAGGAAGAACCAGAGATCAAATCATAACCATGTCCAAGATTCTCCTTGGTAGAATTGATGCACCGGATCTGAGCTCTGAGTTGTCACGACTTTATGTCCATAATAATTAATTATCTGCGTGGCAGAAGTCACAAATTATTTTCCGTACCAGCATGTCGAACAATTGCTTGTGCCAGGTCTCCTATTCCGCGTGTTCTTGCAGCGCTAAATGCCCTCCTCGATACAAATTCCAAAGTTGATTTGTTTACTGATGAATGGACAGTTATCTTGTCAGCGTGTGTGGAATACTGTGAGAAGATTTGTAAATAGCCTTTCACGTTAGTTAATAAATTATAACTCAGAGGTTTGTTTAATATTTATTAGGATTTTAATTTATTTTTTTTGTTTTTTGTTTTTCGTGAACTTAGTTACTACTTTCTATCTAAATTAAGAAGTTCCATTTGACAGTGTGAAATAGGGATGCCGTCAAATAAATCGTACATAAACTCACATAAACTCACGCCTTTATCCCCGAAGGGGTAGGCAGAGGCACCACCAGGACACCAACATTTCGCCTTGTATGTTCCGTCCCATGATGTGATAGGGGGCGAGCCTATCGCCATATCGGGCACAAATTCCTGACTCCGGGCTGATAATGAATAGAAAAATCCAATACATCAAATAAATCGGTTCTTACAATATCCGATTATTTAGAGATATCGATAATATTTGTTTGTATTTCTTAATCGATTACAGTTTATATTTTCAGTTTACATCATTTTTTATTTATAATTTTTTATTTATAAATTCTTTATTGTACACATACATACAAAAAATAAAATAAAAAAAAGAATTAAAACCAATTTAAATAAAGGTGACAATCGGCGGTCTTATCGCTTACAGCGATTTCTTCCAGACAACCATTAGATGGACTGATTTAAAAATAAATTAGGAAGAAGAGGGTGGTCACAACATAGGCAAAGAATAACGATAAAAGTAAACAACAAAAAAAAAAAGAATTCAAAATATGAAGAAATGCAAACACATATTTTCATTAATTATACATAGACTACAAAAAATAAAAATATAATACACTACATAAACTAGAATACGATATATAAAATATTATTTAAGGGGAAAACGTGAAAATAATAATAAATTAAAGTGACAGGTAATGTGATCTAAGGAGCTTTTTGAAGATGGGAAGGGATTTGTCTAATCTTATTGAGAGTGGCAGTTCGTTCCACAAGCGGGCAGCATGGACCGAAAACGATTTGCTGAGGAAAGAACTGCTATGCTCGGGAATTGCTAATACCAAATTCTCTGAGGATCTAAGAGATCGTGCATGTGTGCTGCTAAGGAAAGTAAAACGCTCTTTAAGGTAACGGGGAGTAGTGGGATGAAAAAGAATAGTATATAGGAGGGATAGAATACGAGTATTTCGGCGAAGGCGTATTGATAGCCACTTGAGCTTTGTACGAAATTCAGAAACATGGTCATAGTTGCGAAGTCCAAATATAAACCGGATACAAAAATTTTGAAGTCGCTCAAGCTTTTCAAATTGGGCTTCGGTGAGATCAAGATAGCTAGCATCAGCATAATCAAGGAGAGGAAGAAGAAGAGACTGAACAAGCGCAACTTTCGTGGGAATTGGTAAAAAGTTCCGTAGTCTTCTTAAAGACCCCGCAGCTGCAAATAATTTGCGGCTGAGTTCTTGAAGTTGGGGGCCCCAGGATAAGGTTTTGTCAAAAATTAAGCCCAAGTTCTTAACCCTGTCACTATAAGGGATAATGCATCCATCAAATACCAAGCAAGGTATCAGATTGGTATCTATTTTGGAAACCATCCTGGAGCTGCCAACAACAATAACTTGAGTTTTCGCCGGGTTAACTTTCAGGCCATGCATCCTACTCCATTCGTTTATGCGTGAAAGATCTTTGTTGATTGCAGATATGGCCTCCGTCACCCTGTCAACTGGTGCTTGGTAATATATTTGTAAATCGTCCGCATACAGATGGTAGGAAGAAATAAGGTCATTGGAGATAGAACTAATAAATAAAGCGAAGAGCAAAGGAGATAGAACGCCGCCCTGAGGAACGCCAGCAGAATTATCGCACCACGAAGAAACTGCTTCTTCAATACGTATACGCTGTCGGCGCCCCATCAGGTAACTACGAAACCAGTCAATTACCGTTGGAGATATGTTAATAGAGCAAAGAGTGCTAAGCAAGACATCATAATCAACAGAGTTGAAGGCATTGCTGAAGTCCAGCAGAGCTAGAACTGTCAGCTTGCCATTCTCCAAAGCCGCTCTGATGTCGTCTGTGATATGCACCAATGCAGTTGTGGTACTATGCCCAGGACGAAATCCCGACTGGAAGGGATTAAGGAGATGATTAGTGGATAGAAAGGAAGAAAGCTGGTTATAGATAAGATGTTCTAACACTTTAGAGAGGAAAGGAAGGATGGAGATGGGACGATAGTCGGTGTAAGATGTAGGATTAGGTCGTTTAGGGAGGGGTAAGACTTCGGCTTCCTTCCAAAGGGACGGGAATACAGAATTGGAAACAGAAAAATTGAAGATATGACAGAGGACAGGAAGAATTTCGTCCAGAATTGGTAGCAACATATTGCGACTGATACAGTCGGTACCAACCGCATTAGAGGAAATCGATAATATGCTCTTTTTAACATCACAATTAGTGAATTGACTTAAGACGAACTGAGAATAGTCAGGGGTTGGAATAGAGGAAAGATCTTTTATAGTTTTATCTTTAGTCGCCCTATCAAAATTGGGCGAGGCTGTAAAATGAGAATTTATTAAATTTAAATTTAAATTATTAGAAAAAGAATCAGGACGAGAAATTCCAACTCCCATTGAACGAAGAAATTTCCAAACTTTTGCTGGATCACCATTTTCTACGGACTTATGGATATGACGGCGTTGAGCATTCCTACACATCTTGTTGCAGAGATTACGGAGAGCTACATAATTATCCCAGTTATGAGACAGAGGACGACGTTTGAACCTAGCTTTCGCCGCGGCTTTTCGCGACATAATCTCTTTAATTTCATCAGTAAGCCAGGGTGACGGATAATGCTTCAACTTAACTGCACGAAGAGGAGCATGAACGTCATAAAGCTTAATGATATCAGACGTAAAGTAATCAACCTTGGCATCAATATAGTTGGATGTGAATAGAGGAACCCAGTCAATGTTGCTGGCATCCTTAAGAAGTTTTTCGGAATTAATTCCACGAAAGCTACGCAGCATCCGAACCTTACATCTCGCTTTAGGAAGGTGAATCTTATAAGAGAGATAGATAAGATCGTGATAGGAGAAGGCGTCGGCAGAGCACTGTCCATGATTATCAACAGAATGAGGAGAGGAGACAAAGATTAGATCAAGTAAAGAAGGTACAGAATTAGGAAAATGATGAGTGACGTTTAGAGGCAGGACAGATAAGTTGCTAGAATTCACAATAGAATATAGAGAAGAAGCACGATGATTGTTCTTAAGAAGACATGTATTGAAATCTCCCATGATTATAGTGTGACTGTACGATGGAGTGAGGTTAATGAGGATAGTTTCTAAAGAGGAGAAGTAATCAATACGAAGAGAAGGACAATAGTAGACACCGAGAAGTAGTTTAGAATGTTGGAGTTCAACCTCCAGGAACAAATGCTCACCGCCATTTGGAGGTGGCGGCTGGGATGACGTGTGAACAATGGTAAAAGGAATTCCCATTTTTAGGTATATAGCAACCCCGCCGCCACCACCAACAGCGCGGTCGTTCCTGATAAGTTGAAAACCAGGGAGAGAGTATGAGTTAGATGGAAGACATGGCTTAAGCCAAGATTCGGAGACAAGAATAGCGTGAAGATTTGTACAGTCAAAGCTAGCTAGCAAATCAGGGTAGTGAGCCGGAATACTCTGAGCGTTAATATGCACAACATTAAAATTCCTAGGAACACTAGAGAAAATGGAAATTAGTGAATCATTAAGTGTGGGAGTACTTGTAATACTGCCACTGTCACTACATGCCGAGAAAAACTCATCAGAATCGTCATTACTCTCACACATAAATAAAAATAATTATATAAACAGAATGAAATAAATAATTAATAACAGAACGAAACAAAAAAATCAAGGCTAATAATATTAAGTTAAGACAATTAGCACCATCTGCCGGTTGTGTCAAGAATTAATACTACATAACACATTTTAAACAATAAAAAAAAATGATAAAATAAAATAACTAAACAAATTAAGACTATGACTGGCGGGTAACGAGCGTCACAATACATTGCATAAAAGAAAAAAATGCTGTAATATTAACTAAATTAAAGAATAAATTCACAGGTAAAAAAAAAGAACAATTATACATTAAAAATAGCGTGAAATTATGACGAAAAAAAAAATGTATAAAAGAAAAGTAATTCAAAATATTAGGTACAATTTGTTGTTTACACTAATGTTACAATTGTTTATTATGAATTTATGGAACGTAAAATGGGTATACGGGTAGTGAAAAAACAGACGACACTGACATCTCGTAATTACATAAAAAATTGACAACACAAAAGTAAACAGAAAGGTAGGTAGACAAAAAATAAATAATAAAAACATGTTACCCAACCAGTACTTGCTCAACTATAAACAAAATATAACTGCTGTTACTTTTTATTATTAGCTGCGCGTTTCGCTTTCGCCATCCTGGTCCTAGCTGTAGATGTTTTAGTGCCCTCTATGGCCTCAATGTGGTTGAGGTCTTGAAGCGTGTGCACACGGATCCGCGCGCCGTCAGGACCAGCAACATACACACAGCCTTCCTGCGTCCAGCACCTCGCAACGCCGAATCTCTCCCGAGCAGACATGAACACGTCATGACGCACCTTGGTCAAGAATTCCGACATGGTAATGCCGGAACCCTTCAGCTTAGATTTTGCATACCAAAGCTTGTCACGGATCAACACATCGTGGAGCTTGATAAGGATCGGCCGCGGTTTCAGTGTATCAGTGGATCGTCCCATCTGTGGCATCGCTTAATACTCTGCGGTGTGAAGTCAGACAGTTTGAGATGGTCCTTGACAACATTGGACACCAGCACTGCAGAATCCTCCTTGTTTACTTCCTTCACACCATGTAGGAGTAATATTTTTCGGCGGCCCCTCATCTCTACGTTATCCATATTCCGCGCGAGAATCTGAACCTGCTGCTGAAGATTGCCGAGTGCCTCCGTGATAAAAGAACGGAACGAGGCAAAGTAAAAAGCATTGTGCAAATATGTGAAAGTGCTTTTGGGACTGAGGACATAGAATTAGCGAAGTCGTTATTATTTGAATCAGTGAGCAAGCGGCCTAAGAAAAGAAAACGCAATGGCAAAAATTTCCGAAACATTGAGGATATAATCTGCTTGTTTAAGGAAACAGATCCAGAACAGATACCAATTTTTGTGGCGCAAAAATTAGAAAAACTTCCACCAGTCACATTCGATCATGTGGATGTAACTGCATTGCTCAAAAAAATACTTATATTAGAGCAATCTGTAAAGGATTTTCAACTTAATTATGTTACTAAGCACGATTTAAAACAACAAATCAATGAATTTTGTAAAACTATTTCGCATCCGCAACAGGAACAAAATATTAATAAAATGAAAAATGGAGGTAAATGTGACAATTGTTCGTCGAGCGGTGAATGTCGGGCGCACTCAACGTCTTGCAATAATGAGTCATTTAGTGATCGTAATGAAACAGACGGACCTCCCTCTCTATCTCATGTGTCATTAAGTAAACCTAACTGTTTCTGTCACTCGCCTACTGAAGATACGAGTCTGAATGAAAAGTTACATCAGCTGTCGCATGAATACTGCAATACAGAAAATATGAGTAAGACGGCAAGTGAAATCTTAGTACATCGCAACATTAATACCACGGAACAACCGGTTCTTACTATGACGATAGAATCAGCTGATAAACAAGCGACAAACAAAGTAATGGATGTTATTGTTAGTGAGAATAAAAACAATAATCCGTTAATAGATCGTTGCGATACTTTTTCGGAGATGGTACAAAGAGATGGTATTTGGAAACAATCTACAACGACCGAGGAATGGAAATTAGTACAAAAAAGGAGATTTAGAAATCGTTTTGTTAGTTTGAAAGGAAGCGCAGCGATTGAATCCGGCGAAAAACGTTTTAAGTTCAAGGCGGCGGAGACTAAGGTGCCATTGTTTATATCCAACGTACATAAAGATGTGAACGAACAGGATATTGTGGATTATATATATGAGAAAACTCGTGAAAACGTTTCGCTAGTAAAAATTAAAATGAAGCGGCACAGGGACTATAATGCCTATAAGTTGTTTGTTACTAAGTACAAAATTGATACCTTCTTGGATGACAAATTATGGCCGTCAGGAATATCTTTCCGGCGTTTTGTTAACATTCATAATAGAAGACAAGGCAAGGACACAAGCGAACAAGTTGACGGATCTTAAAGGGGAGCATATATATATTATTTTCTATTGATATATTATATAAATACATAGACATTATCTTATAATATTATATATTGAATTTAGATGTTAATTATGGAAAGCCTTAGTAAATTAATTAGTTTCAATTGTAAATCTTTAAAAAGATCAATCGACGGAGTTAGAATGTTTTGTCAAATGGCCGACGTGGTAGCCCTTCAAGAAACTTGGTTGCTCCCACATGATTTGCCAGTACTCAACACTATCGACGATAACTTCGGATCTACAGGCACATCGGCAGTTGACACAACGAAGGGCTTATTTAGTGGAAGACCTTACGGTGGTGTGGCGCTTTTGTGGCGTAAAAGTGTTTTTGAGGTGGTAAAAGTGATACAATGTGACAACAAGCGGATTTGTGCGATAAAGCTACAGGTTAGTCATGGTAGATCCGTGGCACTACACATCACAACAGAACATGGAGTCAATCAAGGAGTCCCTAGCTCAACTTAGCACCGTCTTCAACCAGAAGTTTGCTGAATTTGAAGAGAGGCAGCAGAAGATTTCTTCACCAACTACGTCTAACACTCTGTCTGCACTTGAAGCCGAGTTTTCCTCCTTCAAAAGTTTCACCCTTCAGGCTCTGCGCACTCTACAAACTCAATTAGAGTTCATCTCTGCTGACAATGACCGCCTGGAAATGCACACACGGAGGAAAATACTCTTGCTGCATGGAGTCCCTGAAGATCCAAAGGAAAATATATCAGCAGCCATTGTGGATACTCTTGTGCAACGTTTCAAATTCCCCAGCTTTAGCGGTGATGACATTGCACGCTGTCATAGAATGGGAAAACCTCATGCTGATCGACCCAGGCCCATTTTGTTTAAGCTTCGTGATGTATCACAACGTAGCCAGATCTGGGCTGCCAAAGCAAAATTGAAGGGTTCTGGCATAACTTTGTCGGAATTTCTCACAAAACCAAGACATGATGCTTTTATGGCGGGGCGGGAGCGTTTTGGCGTCACAAAATGCTGGACTCGCGACGGCTTCGTCTTTGTGCTGAGCCCTGATGGCACGCGGCATCGTATCACTTCGCCAGCTGAATTGGATGGCCTTGTAGCGAAGAGCGTGCCTGCGGTACCCACTCGCAAGAAAACTGAAGCCTCTGCCAGGGATCCCATAGCCGCTACTAAACCAAGGCGTGCGGCAGCAAATAGGAAATAGGTGCTTCAATATTTACACCGTATTGCGTAGTATGCCCATAGTGGGTAAATATTTGTTTATTTACTACCCTGTTATATTTGCAATGACTATTAATTGTTTGCTTAGGTTATGTTTTTGTAATTTGTGTCAATCTGACAGCTTATGTTTAGCTGTCAATATTTCCGTTGCGTTTTATTACTGCATCACATATATCCTGTTTATATAAATCTTTTGTTTTCATGTTTGTACATAGGTACAGTTTAATTTTGTTTATTTATTGTTTTAATTATTTTTATTATTTTCGTTTTTATTTTTTTTTGTATATTACTGTTTAATTTAGGTTATAACTAAAGTATAGTTTTTATTGTCATTGCAAGTGGTAGTGATTATAATATGTTCTTCCTTGTTTTGTTGTTCTGTAGTTTGTTAAGTTTAGTTTTAACGTATTCTCTCTTTTACCGGAAACCGGCAGGTGAGATGGATTTATGTACGTATATTTATTATAACAGTATTGGCATAGTTTATTATTATTGCTTTCTATTTATTGTTTATTTATCGTTTTCTATTTATTGTATTTATTATTACATTTTATATACCTATATTTAAAATATATTAATCACTTGTTATATAATGATTAACATTTTTGATCGGAGTGATAGTAGTGAGTTCCATTCCATCGGCTCAACAAGTGATTATAGTAGCAGTGAGGATAGTTATGCGAGTATCCCCTCTCTTTCAGAAACATTAGATTCTTATTTCTCTGACGTTCCTAGGAATTTGAATGTAGTTCATATTAATGCGCAGAGTATTCCGGCTCATTTCTCCGATATGCTGATGTCATTTGACGTTAAAGATGTCCATGCTATATTAGTCTCCGAGTCGTGGCTTAAACCTTCTCTTCCTTCTATTTCATATATATTACCTGGCTTCAATCTTATTCGCAATGACAGGATTGGGAGTGGCGGTGGAGGTGTAGCTATCTATTTGCGAACACACATTCCTTTTTCCGTTATCAGTGCTTCTACCCAACCGCCTCAGCCCAATGTCTGCGAGCATCTGTTCGTTGAAGTCATACTAACGCATACTAAGGTACTTCTCGGAGTCTTTTATAGCCCTACCCTACGTTCCAACTATTTTGCTTCGTTTGAGAAGACCTTAGAAGACCTTTTACCTTCTTATGATCACATCATTATTATGGGTGATTTTAACACGTGTCTTCTCAAACAATATCATCGTTCCTCTTCTCTGGAGAGCATTGTAAAGTCGAGCAACATGCATATTCTACCCCTTACTGCAACCCACCATTTTCCAAACTCGACTCCTTCCCTACTTGATCTCATCCTTGTTTCATCACTAGAGCATGTCGCCAAGCACGGGCAATGTCTAGCTGATTGTTTTTCTTATCACCATCTTATTTTCCTCTCTTACAAACTTCGGCCTCCTAAATCAAAACCCACAGTTATTCTGCAGCGCAATTTCGGTGGTATTAACGAAGAGGCTCTCTTAAATGATGCGAAGGGTTTAGATTGGGCCCCTGTGATGACGGCTGACTCAGTCGATGACCAAGTCGCATTATTTAACAGCATTATCATACAGTTGTATGATATTCATGCCCCTTTGAGAGCCGTCAAAATTAAACATCAGCCTGCACCCTGGATAACTAAAGAAATCAAAGATCTCCAGAAGAAAAAGTCTGCAGCCAAAACCAGGTTTAAGTTGCATCCTACTGAGGCTAGTAGAGCTTACTACGCGAAGATAAGAAATCGCTGCAATTTGGTGTGTAGGGACGCTCAACGACGCCATATTCATAATTCAGTTCAAGTTGAGGACCCAGGTAAAGTCTGGAAGTTCCTCAGGTCATTGGGAGTTGGAAAAACTCGTCAAGAGTCTTCCCCTAACAAGCTAGATGTTAACCAACTGAATCTATACTTTTCTTCCGCGCCTAATATTGACGGCGCTGTTAAAGCTTCCACCATCAATTCTTTGTTCAAAGATTCCGCTCCTGACCGTTCTTCTTTTGTGTTTCGTCAATTCACTGCTTGTGATGTTCGGAGGAGCATCCTCTCAATAGCATCTAATGCAGTTGGGATGGATAGTATAGGTCGTAAAATGCTTCTTCCTATCCTTGATCATGTTCTTCCTATCCTATGTCATATTTTAAATTTCTCCATTTCCAAATCCGTGTTTCCTTCTTTATGGAAGGAAGCACAGATTATTCCTTTACCTAAAAAACCGAATCCTAAAACTTTTTCCGAGTACCGTCCGATATCCATCCTCCCTTTCCTATCTAAAGTCCTCGAGCGTTTGGTTTACAATCAATTAAACTCTTTCCTTACCCGAAATAACCTCTTTAATCCCTTCCAATCTGGCTTTCGTCCAGGACACAGCACGGTCACTGCACTTGTCAAAATCACCGATGACATTCGTCTCGGGATGGATAACGGGCAGTTGACCGTCCTTACGCTCCTGGACTTCAGCAACGCATTTAACACGGTCGATTTCGATCTTCTTCTTGCTGTGCTTCGCTCCTTCAACATATCTCCAAGCGTGATTGACTGGTTTCAAAGTTATCTGTACGGTCGCCGTCAGTGTATCCGCCTTGGGGAAATTACTTCCTCGTGGTGTAACACATCTGCCGGTGTACCTCAGGGTGGCGTCTTATCTCCTCTCTTGTTTTCAGTTTTTATCAACTCTATATCTTGTAATCTTTCTTCGTTCTACCACCTTTATGCAGACGATCTTCAACTCTATTGCCAATCTCCCCTTACTCAACTTAATGCCGCTATTAATCTCATGAATAGCGATCTTGAGAAAATTGCCCAATGGAGTAACGCATACGGCCTCAAATTAAATCCTAGCAAAACCCAAGCCATTATCGTGGGAAGCCCAAGAACCATCTGCAAGGTCGACTGGACTCTTTTGCCTCACGTGTTGCTTGACGGGGTTACTATCCCGTTTAGTGACACTGTGAAAAATCTTGGCGTAATTATCGACCGCAGTTTGTCTTGGGGCCCTCAGATGATGTCTGTCAGTCGCAAAATTTTTGCGTCTGCGGGTTCTTTGCGTAGGTTGCGCAACTTCCTTCCGACTGCCACTAAAATTGCGCTTGCACAGTCTCTCTTGCTGCCTATCCTCGACTATGCAGACATCAGCTATCTTGACCTTACCGAGGCCCAGCTGGACAAACTTGAGCGCCTTCAAAACTTTTGTATTAGGTTTATATTTGGACTCCGTAAATATGACCATGTTTCCGAATTCCGAAATAAGCTCAAGTGGCTTCCTATTCGACATCGCCGGAATGCTCATATTCTGTCTCTTCTCTATAGTATTCTATTCAATCCCTCGGCCCCGCGCTATCTTCAGGAACGTTTTAGTTTCCTCTATACTACAAATTCTCATTCCCTCAGGTCGTCAGAGAATCTAATGTTGAAGTTTCCAGCTCACACGACAACGTTCTACCACCACTCCTTCACCGTGGAAGCAGTACGTCTCTGGAATGCATTGCCTCTAAGTATAAGACGGTCGCCCTCGCTGGAAACATTCAAAACTAGGGTAAAAGCACACCTCCTTGCACGCTAAACTTTGTCCTTGCTATATTATTGATATTATATGTATATGTGTATGTATATGTATATGTGTATGTATATGTGTATATATATGTATATGTTTATGTATGTATATACAAATGTAAATGTATTTTTATTTTATTGCATATATGTCAATTTAGTGTATGTTTTTAATGCATTTTATATTCCCTAGTATGTATTGTATTTATTATATTAGTTTATCTTATAATTTAGTAAAACACCGTCTATTTAAAATGCTTGTCTCCTCCCCTTGCACGGTTGTCTGGAAGAGATCGCTTTTAGCGATAAGACCGCCGATTTTAAACACTTTAATTTTTATGTCGTTTTTAATTTTATTTTGTATACTATATGGTGTTCAAATAAAGAGTTTATTATTATCCGTGGTCGTATTCAGCATTTATATGCCCGTAAATATCTATGATAATCTATCTGAGTTTACCACGTGTCTTGGTTCTATCTATTCAGTAATTGAAAGTGAACAGAATAATGGTGTTGAGGCCTTTTATTTATTAGGAGACTTTAATGCCCACCCAAATGAATTGTTCTATAACGTTATGATAGATTTCTGTAAGGACGTTAAGTGGGTTTGTGTAGATATAGATATGTGTCCTGATTCGACCTACACATTTTATAGTGACGCTCATGGTTGTTATAGATGGTTGGATCACTGCATTGTCACAGAATCAGTACGAGATACAGTTATTAGTGTGACTGTATTGCATGACGTGTATTGGTCTGACCACTATCCGCTGATGGTTGAATGTAATCTAGGCAAACTAAGAGTCAAGAAATGTGATTTTCGTACTAGAAATCCTGTAAACCGTGTTATATGGGGAGAGAGAGAGAGCCGCGGCAGATTGATCAATATCATAACATCTGTCATGGTATGTTAAGACTTATAGATTTTCCACACCAACTAAGGGAATGCTGTGATGGTGTCTGTAGAAGCAAGGAACATTGCGCAATCATTGATAAGTTATATTTGGAAATTACTAATACATTATCAGGGGCGGCTATCAGAACATATAAAATAAAGCGTCATAAAAAAGGGCGATATGTAGTAGGGTGGAATGAATATGTTGCAGGCAGTCACCGGGAGGCACGGTCGAAATATTATCTATGGAATCTTGCTGGACGACCGATTAGTGGTCCTATTTTTGACGAAATGTTGATGTCGAGGAAACATTTCAAAGCCAAGTTAAAATTGTGCCAAAATAGACAAGATCAACTTAAAATGGACAGACTCGCTAACTATCATTCAACAAAAAAAATTAAAAGTTTCTGGAAAAACACAAATAAAATGAATATTCGACCGAGTCATCCGGTGAGTGTTAATGGTGTTTGTAATTATAAGCTAATTGCGAATAAATTTAGAGAGCACTTTACTGTGCGGTCACCCTTAAATGCCGCGTCTGGTGTGAGCGCTGCTGAGCACATCGTGACAGAAAGAAACCTCAATTTAAACTCAAGAATATCCGCAAAAAAGGTAGCTAAAATTATTAAAACAATGCAACACGGAAAATCACCTGGTCACGATGGGCTCAGTATCGAACACTTTAAGTATGCGGGGGTTCATTTGTCGCGGCTTCTCTCTCTACTTTTCACCCTGTGTCTAGGCCACTCATACTTACCGGAAGCGCTAACACGAACAATAGTCGTTCCAATTTTAAAAAACAAGACGGGTGATACATCTGATGTTGGCAACTACCGACCCATATCGCTTGCCACCACCGCGGCTAAGGTGCTTGACAGCTTATTAAATACCTGCCTTTTAGAATGGGTTCACATACATGATGCTCAGTTTGGATTTAAGCCTCGCGTGTCAACAGAAAGCGCTATTCTCAGTTTAAAGCACACCGTCAAATACTATACTGCAAGGGGGACGCCGGTATACGGGTGTTTCCTTGACTTGTCTAAAGCATTCGACCTAGTCGCTTATGACATATTATGGGACAAGTTAGGGAGCGCCGGTGTACCGGCGGAATACATTTCGCTACTTAAATATTGGTATTCTAACCAAAAAAATCAAGTGAGATGGGTCGATACTTTTTCGGATGAGTACGGTTTGGAGTGCGGCGTGAGACAGGGTGGTTTAAGTTCACCTCTATTATTCAATTTGTATATCAATTCCCTTATTGAGGGATTGACTAGCACACATGTCGGATGTCACATTGATGAAACATGTTTCAATAACATCAGCTACGCTGATGACATGGTGCTGCTCAGTCCGTCGATAAGCGGCCTTAGAAAGTTGCTATCTTTGTGCGAGAGATACGCGCAGACGCATGGCTTAAGTTATAACTCTAGAAAAAGTGAAATAATTGTTTTTAGACCACATAAACAACAACCACGCCATGTGCCACCCGTATATCTCGACGGTGTAGCACTGAATGTAGTCAATACCTTTAAGTACCTTGGTCACATTGTTACTAGTGATTTAACAGATGATGCCGATATAGAGAGGGAGCGTAGGGCGTTGGCGGTAAGGAGAAATATGCTTGCCCGCAGGTTTTCTCGATGTAGCACAGATATAAAAGTAACACTATTTAAAGCTTTCTGTCAATCGTTTTACTCTAGTGGCCTGTGGGTCTCTTATACGCGCCGAGCCTACAACATCCTGCGCGTGCAATACAACAACGCTTTCAGGATGCTGTTGGGGTTGCCAGGGTGCTGCAGTGCCTCAAAAATGTTTGCGGAAACTCGCACAGATGGCTTTCACGCTATAATGCGAAAAAAATCTGCGTCAATGTTGCACCGCCTGAGGACAAGTACCAACAGCATTCTGAAAGCGATTGCTGTCAGACTAGACTGCCCTATTAAGAAACATTGGGTAAGATTAGTAATAAAATAAAATATTTAAATTAATCACTTATATTTATAAAAATTAATAAAAATGTAAACTGTGTATATGGACCTTGTCTGAAATAAAGATTATATTATTATTATTATTATTATTATTAAAGTCAACCGCCAAGTTGGATGTGGTGGATGAAGGACTTGGTGTTTTGTGCAGCTCAGCGTCAAATTCTGCCAATCGCTTCTGGAACATCTCCATCATGTCGGCGAGTGTGTCCTTGATCGAATCCATAGGTTCAGTGGTTGTGCAGTGGACAGACAGTGATATTATACGCAGTTAAAGTTATATAGCGTCAAGAGATAGTTTAACGGAGATAACACTATACCGGCAAGTACTTATTGTTAGCACATTAGATAATCTATTAAATTAATTCTAAAATGAAAACTGTGATTTTAATTACAAATTAATTTGGGAGCTCAAAAAAAAAACGGTCCTAACGGTTTGACATTTCGTTTTTTTTTTCATGAACCTTTTTATTCTAATGACACATCCACAATTGCATAAGTCACTTTACTATTTAGGAACAAAATGAGTGATTTATCTATTACTAGCCGCCCGGGCCGGCTTTGCCCGGATGCAGACACTTTTTGAGTCCAGTCCACATCACGCACATGCTTATGAACACATGATACATACATACAATACAATACATATACTCCAAAGTGAGGAACCTCCTCACTATGTGTGCCGTATCCTACAATTCTGCCTTCATTTTCATTGTAATTTCCAAATCTATTAATTAATAAAAAAATAATTTAGATTATTTTTATTATTACATTATTTATTGATGAATTTTCGTTGACAGTATACCTATTATTAGCTGAAAGTTCAGTATTTAAAAAAAATAAAAAACAACGGGATTAAAATGCTCGATTATTTAAATATTTTTACCGATTATGCGTATATGCCTCTGCTGACTCTATTGCCGATGTGGTGCTGCAAGGAATGGAACTATTTATTCCATCCTCTGTTGTGCCCATTGGTGGTAGATCCAAGCCTTGGTTTAATCGCTCCTGCAAAATGGCAAATCGCCGTAAACAGGCATGCTACAAGGCTTGGGCAGATGCAGTGGCAGCTCAGGATGTAAATACCAGCGTCTTAAAAAGGGAGTATAAATTTGCCTTGAGGTCCTTCAAAAGAGTGATAGCAATGGCGAAATCGGATCACATTGGCAGAATTGGCGAGAGATTGCTTCGTCTCCCTTCGGGAACGCGTGCATTTTGGTCACTCGCCAAAGCTGCCATGGGGAATTTTTGTAGCCCTTCCTTTCCACCTCTTCGTAGGGGGGATGCATCATTGGCCCATGGCGTAAGAGAGAAAGCCGATCTCCTAGGCTCTCTTTTTGCGTCTAACTCTTTCCTGGATGACGGCGGAAGCGAACCGCCGACTATCCCGCGGTGCAACACCAATATGCCGGAAATTCGGTTTTCGCAACGGCTAGTGCGTAAAGCGCTGTTCTCCCTCGACATCCATAAATCGAGTGGACCCGATGGTATCCCTCCTATTGTTTTGAAGAAGTGTGCTCCTGAGTTGGCTCCGGTCTTAACGCGTCTTTTTCGGCACTCCTACTTCTTAGGCGTAGTGGAAGACAGCTTTAGTGCATCCGATACCTAAAAAAGGCGAGCGCTCGAATCCTTCCAACTACAGGCCCATAGCCATTACCTCCTTGCTCTCGAAGACAATGGAATCTATTGTCAACAGCCAACTCCTTGGGTACCTTGAGGATCATCAGCTGGAGACTGTCCCGCCCTCACACCCGCCACTGCAACTCCTGTAAGCCAGGATCAACAGTGGTACGCATATTAATGACACTGAGCATTGAAGCTCAGCGCGTCTCCGGGAATGTCTAACTTGTCTTTAACCCGCAACGAAATCAATCAAAAAGTTAAATTAATAGGAGGAGTTGGAAATAAATTATTGTCCACTTCCCTCCCTAATAAAGCGGGTGACAAAACAATGAACTAAAGATGCAAACAACCTCGCATAAAGACATTTACAGCCAGAGAAGCCAGCTGTAAAGCACCACGGAATAGTGATTATTACATTTAAATGGGACCTAATATGTAAGCTGTTATACTTGATTCCAATAATAGGTATGGCAAAATCGCCGGAAAGCACGGAAATTCTTCCTAGTCTCCACAAGGTCCATGTAGTATACAACACCAGATGTTATTTGCATACTATCTAGCATGGTTTTACGCTCATTCTGCCAAAGACTACACTCCCAAAGTACATGATGCGCGGACTGCTCATATTCGCAATAAGGTGTTGAACATGAGCACGCAGGCGAATCAACGAGCTTAAATGAGTACAGTTTAGACTTAAAGTTACCATGGCCCGTAAGAAACTGTGATACGTAATAATCGATATCTAGCCAAGTCTTTGTCAAACGATCACGCACGCATGGAAAATATTGGTATAGATGCCGACCCTTCAAAGATACCTTCCATCTATTCTGCCATTCATTTATTAATTCGTTATATACAACTGAGAGCGGCTTAAATAATATGTCTAATCGTCGAAAATCGTCGAAGCCCAAATTCCATAAATAAGGACCCAAGACCGAGCCTTGTGGACAGCCCATCGTCAGTGGCTTCGACACGGCATGGTGTCCAAGTTTAAGTTTTGTTGTTCCGTGCGAGAAATACGAGTATATAAGTGAATATATGTTTTTAAAGCAACCTCGCAATTTCAACTTAAGAAGCAGCATTGGCCACCAAGCATTGTCGAAAGCACCGGAGATGTCCAGGAAAATACCGAGTACATATTTGCGTATCGATGTACTTACTCTTCTCCTAACCGAAATTGCCGCGTCAATAGTCGACCTACCCATAGTAAAACCGAACTGTTTTTCATGGAATTTTGGTCCACCTGGTAGCAATCGAGGGACGGTAAGACGTTCTAAAAGTTTACCTAGCGACGGCAAGAGTGTAATGGGTCTGTAAGACTTAGGATCTTGAGGAGATTTATCGCCACTCTTGGGTATTATCCGAATGAAACCGGTACGCCAGACTCGCGGAAATACCCCTTCAGCAATACATCGATTAAAAACAGTTAGTACTGCATTGCCGGCCGATTTACACGCTTCTTTGATCATTTTTTTGGATATTTTATCATCACCGGAAGCCTTGTTTAGGGGCAACGATCGAACTATTTCACTAAATTCATCAAATGATGAGAGATTTGAATCGCAAGAGTTTGGCAGTTCCGCGGCCCACATCCTAATCTGCTTGTGGTATTCTGTGTCATTCCCAACATTATCGTCCGGTATTAACGATTGTAACAAAGCTTCCGTTGTCTCCTCAATGCCAGTTGTGTAGTTGTTATTAATTTTTATATTCTCAATATAAGCCAAATTGATTGACCTATTAGCTTTAAACTCATGGTATAAAGGAGACCACGGACCTTCACTATCTAACCGGGCTACAATTTTTCGTAATAAATTGCCTTTCGATTTTTGTACAGCCGCTCTATAATGTGATCTGGCAACTTTCAGTTCATTAAAAGCAGATGTAATTGCTTCCCCTGAAATACGGCGTTTTTTAAGCCCGTTAAACCGCCTACGCGCTCTGCGAAAAGTTCGACGTAGTTGGACTAGTAAGTCATTCCACCAATCACACCTCCGAGTCTTTGTGATGGGACCTCGACCAATGGTAACGTCCGCGCAATACGTAAACGTGTCCGACATAATCTCGGCACAAGTTTCAGCTGACAGATCATCGCGAGTGAAGTCCCTCGCATGCTGAGCAAATAAAGAGCTAAATAAATCCCAGTTGGCACCTATAGACTTATATCTAAAATTACAATTTATATGTACCGGACCCTGTGTCACTCTAGGCAAGAACTCGTACACAATCAGGCGATGGTCACTACACGACGCGTCCGGCAGGACGCGCCACCTATCAATACGGACGTCTCCACTAGAAAGTGTGACGTCAATAGAGGATTCGCCCAGAGGGCAGCTATAAGTAGGTGGTGCATCGGGGGTGTTATGTACTTCGAGGTTCATCTCTGCAATGAAATCTTCTACAGCGCAACGTCGCTCGGTATCGGTGGAGCGATATTTTCCATACCAAAGGATTGAAGACGCATTAACGTCAGCACCTATAATAATTTTATGTCCAGCGAGGGACCGCAAGACATAACAGAGGTGATGCAAGTGGGGACCCACAGGGTCGGAGTATTGAAAATAACAGCTCACGAGAAAAACCTTACAGATCGGACTCGACACCTCTGCGACAGCACAGTGTGACGTCATAAGATTACGTACTGAGGTAACGGTAAGATTTGAACCCGAAACGAAAATACCTGCTCGTGAGTTGTTATCGAGTTGTATCACCCTACTACGTAATCGCGCATGTTGGTATTGCTCTTGAACCAGAACGACATTCAGCTTATAATCGCGAATTAATGTGTCTAATTCTGACGTCGCTACCCTATCGTTATGAAGATTTAACTGACCGATTGTAAAGTTATCCATATTTAATTAGTATTGGGTCGACAAAACTAATTGCTCGAGCTTATTTTTGTATGTTGGGCATTCCTGAGACCCACAACGATGATCGTGTGTTTTTTTAAATCGTTTACAAGGCGCACATACAGGCTTAAACTCCGGGTTCGATTTTTGCGGGCACGCCTTAGTTTCGTGTGACTCAGCACAGATGGCGCACGTTGGTGTTTTTACTGTACAAAACTTTTGTACATGCCCGTAATATTGACAATTCATACAACGAACTACATCAATGTCATCGATAAAACGGCAGGTGGCCCAATCAATGAAAAGTTTGTCCTTCGTATTCATTAAGTGTTTACGAACCTCTGAATCTAATTCTAAGCCTATCCATTTCCGACCGTTATCTAAAATTCGTCTGCGGGTTATTTTAACGGACTTTGAAAAGTCATCCTCCTTTATAGGCAATTCGTCCTTGATGTTTTGACGATATAATGCGGTTAAGAAAGCGCGGTCTTCCATGGAGGATGGCACATCTTTAACTAGAATACGGGGACGGCGGCCCTTCGGTTTTCGAGACGCAGCCCCGCCGATTTTATCGCGGCGACAGATTCCAACTTTTTTATTTGTGACTCATTAGCGAGGCGCAGAGCAACACCGGACTTAGAGGTTTTTTTAACGCCCACGATTTGGAACCCATCATCACTAGGCTTAATTGCCTTAAAGAGCGCCTGTTTAGTCGCGGATGATGTCGGTAGATCAGCTGACCGTTCACTCGTCGGGTAAGCTATTTCGCACGGAAGGGGGGCGCGCGGCTCCACTACCGGAGTGGGTTTAGCTAAACGCAATTTTAAATTATTGGCAAAAGTCTTATTGGATTCTGCGGTGGAAATGTTAACGCGTTTATATTGATTTAACTCGCGTTGCATATTAGCCAACTTGGTTTCATTGCACGATGATTTTAACGCGAGTAACGAAACAATCGATGTTACTCGTTGCGTAATGTCTAACACCGCCGATCTATTTGCAATATTCATGCGCGAGCCCTGGTCATTAACGAGTTCGTTAATCTTCGACAAATAGCTCGATACTTCCGACACCATATCTCAATAGTCCGCGCGGCTCGCGTCGCTGCCGTTATCTACAGACAAAGTATCCGCCGATTCCGATAGTTGTAGACGTTTTGATTTTACGGGGGAGACATAAGTTGGCGAATTAACATCACTGAATAACCGTTTTGCCGAACTTGGTGACCGAGGCGTGAGCCTACTTTGAACGAAAGGGTCCGGCCCAGGGTCGGGCGGAACGTTACTATGGGTCGACATTGACTTTACAGAAGTTAAATTCAATTAATTTATAATGTTTATTGACACTAACAAGAACTAATTAATGTTAAACAAAACAGCTGACTGACCGGCCGGGCGATATTTTATTTCGCGGTACCCACTATAGAAAAATAAAATTACTTACCGAGAATAAATTTGAATAAATCCACGAAATAAACGAAATAAAACTTTATAAACTTACGAATCCTTGCGTACAATACGATACCAAACAACTATAAACAACTCACGAACCGATAATCGTATTAAAACACACAAAACACAATTATTATTGAGGAGCACGTAAACACGTCACTGTACTGTGCCCCCGCGGGAGGGGAAGTGAGGATCATCAGCTATTAAGTGACCGTCAATACGGTTTCCGTAGGGGCCGCTCGGCTGGTGATCTTCTCGTGTACCTAACACATAGATGGTCGAAGGCAATCGAGAGTAGGGGGGAGGCGCTAGCCGTTAGTCTGGATGTAGCGAAGGCCTTTGATAGGGTCTGGCACAGAGCGCTTCTGTCGAAGCTTCCTTCCTACGGGCTTCCCGAGAAGTTGTGCAAATGGCTAGCTAGCTTTCTAGCGGACCGGAGAATCAAGGTCGCTGTCGACGGTGCATGCTCGGATCTCAAGTCCGTGAACGCTGGTGTCCCACAAGGCTGTGTGCTATCTCCCACGCTATTTCTTCTGCATATTAATGATATGCTGCAAATTAGCGGCATACATTGCTATGCGGATGACAGCACGGATGATGCCTTATATACCGGCCGAGCCAATATTTCTCGGGAAAACGTCTATGAGTGCCGAAACAAACTTGTGTCTGAAGTCGAGTCCTAACTATCCAGAGTCTCGGATTAGGGCCGACACAACTTGGTTGAATTTAACGCCTCAAAAACACAAGTTTGCGCGTTTACCGCAAAAAAATCGCCTTTCGTCGTATCACCTCAGTTTCAAGACACTCCTCTAAATGCCACAGCCAGTATCGGAATTCTTAGTGTCGAGATATCGAGTGACATCCAGTTCCGCGGTCACCTTGAAAGTAAGGCCAAATTGGCCTCAAAGAAGCTTGGTGTGCTCAACAGATCGAGGCGATATTTCATGTCGGGTCAACGTATGCAACTTTATAAGGCGCAAGTCCGGCCCCACGTGGAATACTGCTCCCATCTTTGGGCAGGGGCACACCAGTACCAGCTTCTTCCTTTCGACCGCATTCAACGACGGGCTGCTCGAATCATGGACGATCAGGTTCTCTCCGACTGGCTTGATCCTTTGGCTTTGGGTAGAGATGTAGCTTCGCTCTGCATTCTCTATCGCATTTACCACGGGGAGTGTTCTCAAGAATTGTTCGGACTTATCCCTGCTGCTGAGTTCCGCCACCGTACAACACGACAAACCTCTAAATACCACCCACATCACCTTGGAGGTTGGAAATCTACTACAGTACGTTTGTCCCGGCACTTTCTCCCACGTACTACAAATCTGTGGAACCAGTTGCCAGCGGCATCATTCCCGGACAGATACGACCTGGGGACCTTCAAAAAACGAGCGTATTCCCACCTCAAAGGCCGGCAACGCATCTCAATGCCCCATGGTGTTGCAGATGTCCATGGGCAGCGGTGTTCACTTACCATCAGGTGAACCGCATGCTCGTTTACCCCCTGTAATATAAAAAAAAAATATATACAAATGCGTTTGAATAGTCTCGACTCTACCCGTAAAAGATCTAACGAGGTGACTTTGTAATGACGTCTAGAAAAAAATATGTTTAAAATTGTTATTTTGCTTTATTTAAAGGATTTGAATTTAAATTTAGTGATTGTAGATTGTAAATCTTGTGATAAAATAAGAATAGCTCCATAATCCCATGGATTTACGGAAAGTGTTATTGAAATTGTGTGAGTTACGTTTGCACAAGTTAGTTACGTTAAAAGTATGAAACGTCAAATGGAACTTCTTAGTTTAGATATACTGTATAGTTTATATATTTTTACTACCACACTGTTTTTGTTTATAAATATTGTTTATATTTTGTTGATTTGTCTAGATTTAATATATTATATTTACTTAGGTTTAAGAATTTAATTGATGTAATTGGTGCATGCCGTTTTGATTAAATTAAAAATAAATAATAATAATAATAATTGAGGCGAGCCGTCGGGTCGCGTCGCCAAGAAAACTATGTCCTGTTTAGTTCCAGGTATTACTTAGCAATTTAGTTAAACTTTTCTAATATTATAGCGCAAGGAGGTTGCATACACTGTCTTCTCTCAAAACTCTTCGGAAGAAATCTTCCTAAATAACATCACGGGTACAGATAGTGCACACAAGAGCACACTATTGTTGACCTGATGTGGTAGATTGTAGCCAGGGAGTCCTTACAAGAGAAAAGCAATTTGTTTCCGAAATCAACTAAACATTTTCTAATTATTAATTCGACTACAGAGGGGGAGCTCAACTAGACGACCTCAAGGTATCTGACTAAGTACAACAACTCAACCACCGAACCGGACATTGCAACAGAAACGGAGAGGTTTGCGAGCTGTGGTTAATCATTTCAGGTCCCTATTGCAGAGTCATCATGTGATGTGGCCGTCTGACAGTCGGGCAGTCTTATCATATGGACTAAAATTTTCGGCACGTGGAACCGCCTGGATTAACTGACCCAATTCTGCCATGCATTCAGCCGGCATTGGCGTTTTCAACTAGGGTCGTTAGTTCCTCAACCATGTATAATTCCATGCATCCTACAACATATGAACTCTGCAGCGGGACTTTACTTCCTCGTGGTTCTAACGTGAAAGAAAGCATTTTGGCTACCACTTTCACAGTTTCGAATATTTTACAAACCTATGATATACAGGGTGTACAAGAGAATGACGCACCTGCTAATATACATTTTAGTAAATCGTGATTACGTCTAGATTATGATGCATTTTCGTAGCGTTCTCTGATAGTAACCAAGATGCCGAGAAATCAAGAATTACCATCACACGTGCTTCCCCTTAACATGTTACGCCAAAGTGATTGAACCTTACAACTGAACGGGTCGCTCAACAACAGATAAGTAGGAATACTTCTCCATAATAGGTGATTAAAACTGCATGATTGCCACGCCACTTAGTGTACATAGTTAAGCAATAAGAATTTAGCATTGAACGATCCGTAGAATATGGTATCTAGAGAACATGGGCAGAAGACCTACAATAATTCAAGCGTACTGCTTAAGTGCCGCTAAAGATCATAAAATAAATAATAACTAACCCTATAATTTAAACCGTAAATAGGTACCTTAGGTAAGGAGGTAAGTGCTGGACCTGCCAAAATCCCGCACGAAAGCACTGCCACAATTTGATAACATACAACACTTTTACGTTTATAATCCTGCGGCGGGTTTAGGGACCGCCCGCAGATAGGAGTAGGTAGAAATAAGTACTCAGGGTAATTACGCGGTTCAGGCTTTAATATTTCGCATCACCGTCTTACACTCGGTACTGTTGCTGGTGGTATGCAACAAGAGTCACTGGCCTTCTGTGGACACTGATCCGGGTCTTCTGCACGTGGCGGTTTCCGACGACAGCTCGCCGGCAAAGTTGGCTGCCACGTGGCCGGTAGTGGTGAGCAGGTCAGCGGCTCGGTGCAGTTGCGGTTGCAGCACGGGCAGGAAGCAGTGCGGAGCAGAAGCCAAGCACGGCACGCTCCGTGCTGTAAGCAGGGTAGAAGAAGATAGCAGAAAAGTTGAACCTGTAATCAGCGTAAAAGAAATCTCACTTACTCTTGCGGCAATTAAGGCGATTGTTCACGCCTAGTGGGCCGTCCTAGAAAGAAACAAATAGCGGCAAGTGTGTTCCTACTCATTTATTTCGACCTGGTTTCGAAGACGCATGAACCGGATTCGTAATCGGGCCCCCGACCGCTGCGCCAACAAGGTTAGTCCACTGAGTGTCGAAACTGTTGATCGTGCGCTCTACCAACGCTTCATTGCTGTACGTCACTACGAGACTGATCATCGTTGCCCCTGCGCTTTACTAAAGAGCAAATCCAGGCTTTAGGCTTTGCTACCGATTATATTTATACCAACAGTATTTCGCCAGGCGCAGTATGTTCAGTACAAAGCGTACTCCGCCAAAACATTCGCTGCGCCCTGAGCATTCTGTTTCAGAACCGGATCTTGCCAAGCAGGTATCAATGCAGACATCTGAGGGGGACGTGAATAGCTAAACGAAAAAGAAAACAACCTGATTGCTGTGTTGATTACATCGATATTAAAAACACTCTTATTAAGTTAAAAAATAGCTTAGATACGAATCTGGTCGTCATTAATGATAATATAAAAACAATAAAAAGTGATCTAGAAGTCTATACAATTAATTTAAAAAAGGAAATAGATTGTCTCCGTTCTGAGAATGTAGCTATGCAAAAGAGCTTTACCCAATTATCGGAGATGGTAACCGAAATCAAATCATCGACTCAGTTCATTTCGAACCAATATGATGATTAGCAGGATCGGCTCAAGAAACTGGAAGATTAATCCTTGGGTTAAGACGTAATAAAAAGCCTAGAGGCAAAAATTGAAAGTCTTGAGCAACAATCCAGGCAGTGTAACATCGAAATATCTAATGTTCCAGAAAGACGTGACGAGAACTTGAACAACTTACTTGATGCTATCTGTAAAAAAATCAATATAGCAGTCACAAAAGAACAAATTATCTCCGTACATCGTGTCCCTCACGCCATTTCAACCGACAGACCCAAAAATATTATTGCTAAGCTTAGTACCCGAATCTTGAAAGACAATATAATAAGCGCATGCCGTCTGAAGAAAGGACTTACCTCCGCGGATTTGGGCATATCTGGGATATCTCGATCCATTTACATCAACGAGCACCTCACTCTCTACAAAAAGCAACTATTGCGTGAAACCCGCGATGTTGCTAAGAAGTGCGGCTATAAGTTTGTATGGGTGAAACATGCCAGTATCCTCGTGAGGCGGAACGAAACATCTCCTATCATAGTGGTTAGAAATGCTAATGATATATGTAAAATTAAGACTAACACTGCTAATTAATTACATTAATACTTCTTTTGTACTACGTTTATTTAAATAATTTTAACAATGGCTGCGAATCGTTGTGATCTGAGTTTATACTATCAGAATAGTGGAGGTATACGTACTAAGCTTAACACTCTATATGTAAACATTTTATCGAATTGGTTTGACATAATTGTTTTAACCGAGACATGGCTAGTTCCTGCTATTAACGACAGTGAGTTTATAGATGACCGTTACATTACATTTCGTTGTGACCGTAATAGATCTGCAACCAACAAGTCTGACGGCGGAGGTGTCCTAATTGCTGTTTTACGGGAATATAACCCCGTCTCTATAATGATCCCGACTTACACACACTGTGAAAAATATTTTGAACAAATAATTGTTGCTATACCAGGCCGTAATAACACAAAGCATACACTTATCAGCGCTATATATATGCCCAACAACTCGCCACTAGAAACTTATAACATACATTTTGAAATCCTTGCTGATCTTGTCATGTCGACTAATATTGATAATCTAGTTTTACTAGGCGATTATAATATACCATCAGCGAATTGGACAAATCCCAGTACTACATCGACCTACCTACATTGTTCAGGCACATCTGCTGTATGCAATCGGTTGAAAGATTTCATGATTGTTCATAATCTTAAACAGTACAACCACCTGACCAACTCAAATGGACGCATACTTGATCTGTTGATGTCTAATACTACCTGTAATGTTCTGAAACCTAATCAGGATCTGCTTCACCTTGATCAACATCACCCTCCATTTTATACCTTGCTGCCTTTGAATCTCAAATTAAAATTTATTCCCCCACGATTTAGCCCCAAATATAACTATCGAAAGGCAGACTACTGCCTAATTAATAAAGAAATTGGCGAAATAGACTGGCCTGCTGCTCTGAATAATACGAGCGCTGAAAAGTGCGTAGATATTTTCTATGATAATATATTTCGTATTATTAAAAAGCACGTACCACTGTCGAAACCAAAAAAACACAGCTTCCCAGTTTGGTTCTCCAAAGGATTAATACATATTTTTAATTCTAAAAGAAAAGCTTGGGCCAAATGGAAAAAATATAAAAATGTGTCGGAATATGAAGTATTTTCTTTATACAGGGTATATCAAGACCGCGACCGAAAACGAAGCCAGGTGGTAGTTTTAGCGGCTACAGACACAATGCAACTAAAAATTTTGCAAAATAAGCGACGGTTTTTTTTTTTACAAATTTTTAAAAATCATAGTTTTTGAGGGGTAAATACCTAGTTTATGCAAAAATAGTAATTTAAACCCTTACGTACCATTGCGTGTTTAAAAATTAAGCGATGTACGTCATTATTTTAGAAAAACTATGTTTAATCACTCAAATACGACGATATGTAAAAAATAACAAAAAAAAAAAATTGACGATTTTTTTTGTAAAATTTTTACTTGCATTGTGTTTGATATCACTAATACTACCTCCTGGCTTCGTTTTCGGTCGCGGTCTTGATATACCCGTATAGGGCCCGATTTCGAACAGAATGCACTAAATGTTTTCGTGCCTATATGGACAATGTTGAAGATTCCATTCCTAATAACGTTAAGTACTTATGGAAATATATAGCCAATCGTCAACGTAAGCCTGGAATCCCATCGTGTATGTTCTACAAAAATGAATCTTCAAGTGACCCCTCAGAGATATGCAACCTATTTTCTAGGTTTTTTCAGTCTGTGTACGAACCTACAAACATAGCACCCAATTGGCTTCCTGATAATGAGCATTCAAGTGATAGCGGCACCTCCCTTTCAACTGCTAAACTGAGCCTCCCTCAAATTCGTAAGCAATGCTTCAATCAACTGCTAGATGTAGCTAAGGGCCCGGGGCCTGATGGAATTCCCCCCTGCTTTCTTAAAAGGTCTGCAGAAACAATATGTAAACCAATAGTTATAATATTTAATAAATGTGTAGGGGCTGGCATATTTCCTACGATTTGGAAAAAATCTAATATTGTTCCCATCCATAAGGGTGGTTCTAAGCAAAATATAGAAAATTACCGTCCTATATCTCTGCTCTGTACTTTGGCTAAACTGTTTGAAAAACTTATACATCATGTAATTTCCCATTCATTAAAAATAACATAATACCTGAATAACACGGTTTTGTGAAACAAAAATCTACAACGACCAATTTAATTATTTTTAGAAATTATCTATTTAAAAATATGGATACTAGATCCCAAACAGATGCAATTTACACAGATTTTAAAAAAGCTTTCGACAGGGTGGACCATAAAATTCTATTAAACAAGATCTCGTTCAATGGCATAAAAGGGGACTTATTACGTTGGTTTCAATCATACATTAGCAATAGAGTGCAAACTGTGGCATGTAATGGATTCCATTCTAACTCATTTTTGGCAACGTCTGGTGTCCCACAGGGATCGATACTAGGCCCTTTATTGTTCATCATATATATCAATGACATTAATAAGTGCTTTCATAACAGTAAATTTTTATTATATGCAGATGATCTTAAGGTATATAGAGCCATCAAAACCCTAGATGACAGCCGTCTCCTGCAAAATGATTTAGATAGACTATCCGATTATTGTGTTAAAAATAAGTATCAGTAAATGTAAATTAAACTAAGTATCAGTAAATGTAAATTTGTAAACTTCACAAAAAATAAAAATACTATTAATTTTGATTACTCGTTATGCAATGAAAAACTAAATTAGGGAGACTCAAATTAGCGATCTGGGTGTTCTCATGGACTGCAAATTGCATTTAAATTTACACATAGATAAAATAGTTGTCAAAGCATTCCAAATGTATAACCTTGTTATGAGAACATCATCTGATTTTAAACTCAAAAGCACTTATCTTTATCTTTTCAACTCTTTGATACGCCCACAGGTTGAATACGCCTGTATGATATGGGATCCATACTATACCAAATATGATCAGAAGATAGAGAAAATTCAACGGAAGTTTGTTAAGACCTTG
Source organism: Deilephila elpenor (assembly GCA_949752805.1). NCBI lineage: Eukaryota > Metazoa > Arthropoda > Insecta > Lepidoptera > Sphingidae > Deilephila > Deilephila elpenor. The sequence goes on along the minus strand of OX457095.1, from coordinate 5,914,600 downwards.
CAATATAAATGCCTTAATAAGAGACAACCTATTATGCCATATGATGAATCGCTGGCTAAATACGAGTTATTGACACTGAAGTCGAGACGCTTGATGTTACAGGCCATGATGTTACATGGGTTAATTCACAATAATTTTGATTGTCCAGAACTTATTAATGATACATTTTATGTTGTACCTAGGACTGTAATTAGGCGTCTATCCACTTTTTGCTACAACCACGAGTCGTACAAATGCGGGAGAACGGGCGCCTCTTCATAGACTAGTTAAAATTTATAATGATCATTTTACTAACATAGATATATTTGCTCTTAAAAAAGATGTATTTAAAAAACAAATCATAGATGCCCTAATGATGCGCCAAAACACGAAATGTGATTGTATATTTAATATGTAATTGTTCTTACTGTACCTTTGTGAATTACATTATTACTTTAAGTAATCCGTGAAAACGTACTGGAGTGTTTTTTTTTTTTTTTTTTTTTTTTTTTTTTTTTCTCGCGCGGAAAATCCCTTTACGGACCATCCCACCCCCTGAGGGGTGAGGGTGTGTCGGACTCACCGGCGCCTTCCGAGCCCAGCGAGATGTTGTGCCGCCCGTGGATATGGACGGGCGGCCGCTGGGTCGGGTCCCTACCGGATTCTACGCGCCGAAATACCGACTAAAAACCCCGCGTCGGCCACCATCGGTGCACTTCAGAGACGGCCCCGGGATACCGTTGATACAGAGCGCGCCAGGACCGCCTCTGTGCATTGCCGCTGAAGCGACGCGGCATGAGACGCGTGTTGCGTCACGTCTCGGGGGCCGCCAAGGTAGGGACGGCGGCCCCGCGTGGCCTCTCCGGCGCCGGGTTAGGTGACATCCCGGCGCCTCCTTCGTCTTCTGTGGCGGCGAGCGGGATCGGTCTGCTCCCGATCCCGCTCGGCGCTCTCCTTCTGCGACATGACACATTCGCAGAAGGAGAGCATGGCTCGCCACGACCTTTTACTGCCGACCATGGCGGCGACCACGGCCGGCAGCGAGAGGTCGCTTCCCACGACCGCGATGAGAGCGCTGCGCTCCTCGTCCCAGGCTGGGCACTCTTCCAGCGTGTGCTGGGCCGTGTCCTCACGGCAGTTGCCACAATGGTGGCACACGGCGGACTCCTCGGCTCCGGCTATGCGACACAGGTACGCACCGAAGCAGCCGTGCCCGGTGAGCACCTGCGTCAGCCGGTATGTCGGCGCACCGTGGCGCCTGTCCAGCCACTGCTCGAGGACAGGTCGCACTGCCGCGACGGTCCTCGCACCAGCACTAGGGCTCTCCAGCCTGGAACGCCACTCCTCCACGGCAGTCCTGCGGAGGGAGGCCAACATGGCCTCGACCTCTCTGGGGACCAGCCTCTGCCCACGCCCGGACGCCTCCTCTCGTCGGAAGAAAGCCGACGAGAGGGTTAAGGTACTGGAGTGTACTCTGCCTTAATCTTAAGATCTTTTAACTTGTAATATATCTGTACACTTGTTTGTTTTCCAAATAAATAAAAAAAAAAAAAAAAATCGGAATGCAAACTAGGTTTACATTCCGTGCCAGCGACTCGTGGTAGTTCACAAGCCGGCCGCAGAATAAGCTGCGAAGCAAGCGGTTAAGCGGTTAGCAGGTTAGCACTGTTAACACTCACTCCAGCGGGTACACAACACGCGTATTTATGCGTGCGATGACAGTTCGCACGTTTTAGCTGTCAGAATTGAATCGACCAATCAGCGCAATGGAGGCGTTGATTGGCATAGACAATATGATTATTGAGCCATCCATCCATCCATCCATCAGCCAAAGGACGTCCACTGCTGAACATAGACCTCTCCCAACGATTTCCACAGTGACCTGTTGGAGGCAGCCTGCATCCAGCGACGTCCCGCCACCTTTACCAGGTCGTCTGACCATCTTGTGGGTGGACGTCCTACGCTGCGCTTTCCGCTACGTGGCCTCCATTCGAGAACTTTTTGGCCCCATCGGCCATCAGTTCTCCGCGCTATGTGCCCCGCCCATTGCCACTTCAACTTACTAATCCGTTGGGCTATGTCGGTTACTTTAGTTCTCCTACGGATCTCCTCATTTCTGATTCGATCTCGTAGGGAAACCCCGAGCATAGCCCTCTCCATAGCTCGTTGAGTGACTTTGAGCCGCCTAATAAGGCCCATAGTGAGAGGCCACGTCTCGGTGCCGTATGTCATCACTGGCAACACACAACTATCGAAGACTTTCGATTTGAGGCACTGAGGTATTTTGGACAAGAAGACGTCGCGTAGTTTCCCGAACGCTGCCCAACCGAGTTGGATTCGACGATTGACCTCTCTCTCGAAGTTGGACCTGCCTAACCGGACCACTTGTCCTAAATAGACATATTCGTCTACAACTTCAAGACTTAAACTATTCCGGATGACATTCTACAACGTCACAGTACCCCACCGAAAAGACCAGGATTTTACTTATAACTGGATATAAGTAAAATCCGTCTACCTACTTAGCATTCTTGTTATATTCAGTTTCATTCTATCTTCTTACATGCATCTTTCTTACAAAATGTCTAGCATCAAAATATCTTATGACCAAGACCCTATAGAACAGAGAATACTTTGCAATCCTAAAGGACTCTCTAAAACAACAAGAAGAATAATGGTAAAATAGGAGATGTTAGAAAATGGCAGGATATGTTTAGTGTCGCTGTTAATGTCATGTAGTTAAAATATATAGAATGTTAAATGTGTTAATAGATTTTAATATTTGTAGTTAGTAAGTTTTAAATCTTTGATGTGCCAGGTACCTAGTGGATTACCGTTCATATCTTCTAAATCATATACTAAAGGTGATTTTTTAGAAATAATTTAACATTTTATGAACTTGGGAGCAAGTTTTCTATTAAAATGTTTATCTTTGTCACTTTGATAAAAAGTTTTTCTCCAAACTACATCGCCTACATTAAATTCAGCCGATTTCTTCCTTAGGTTATAGTTAGCACTATTCCTCTGATGTGCCTGCAGAAGTAACGACTGTACTTTGTTAAAAATATTAGATAGTATGCCTAAGTTTTCAGCGTAATGATCTCGAGGTATGAAAATAATATCCTGATCCACATTAGTGTCTACATAGTGTGAGCCACAAGTAACTAGTTCACGACCATATACTAGAAATGAGGGAGAGTAGCCAGACACCTCATTAACAGAGTTGTTAATTGCAAACTGTATTTTGGGAATCAAGAGATCCCAAACTCGTTGATCATTTTCAATGAATGTAGAAATAGCTGTCATGATAGTCTTGTTGTAACGTTCGACAGTATTTACATGAGGAGTATATTTAGGTGTAAAATGAATTTGTGGAATTTTATACTTTTCTAACATATTCTTTAAAGTTGAGCTAATAAATTGACGTCCATTATCCATAAGAATGGTTGATGGAATGCCATGAACAAGGAAAACATTTTCTTCTAAAATTTTAGTTATAATTTCCGCGGTAGCGCGTTTTAAAGGAAAAAGTAAGCAATATTTAGAAAAACAACAAGTAACTACAAAAATATAACAATTTTGCTTTCTAGTACAAGGGAGAGGTCCAACAATATCGATACTTCACATTTGAAATGGTCGGGAACACGACTTAGGTCTGCCCATTTCACCCAAAGTGGTGTGGCTTTGATGTTTATGGGAAATACAGACATCACAAGAAGAAACAAATTCTACAACACTAGCATGCATTCCTGGCCAGTAGTATTTTTGTGCCAGCCTTCTGTAAGTTTTGAAAATGCCAAAATGTCCAGCTAAAGGGTTACTATGGTTTTCAAAAATAATAGGGCACCGAAGTTCCTGAGGTACAACTTCCTTCCACTCAAATTCAGTATTAAGTACACATTTAGATTTCATAAAACGATAAAGACGATTATTTTTAATTAAATAGTTAGGGTATGAAGTTGGTGAATTTTGACAACCGTGAAAGATATTTAGGTACCATTCATCAGCTGTTTTAGTAAAATTCATGGAAGTATCAATAGTACTAATATGCTTAGGACAAGAACGAGACAATGCATCAGGAATAACATTATCTGCACCCTTACGATGTTTAATGTCGAAGGAAAATGCAGAGAGTCGGACACCCCAGCGAGCGAGCCGACCTGTAGGGTTATTCAGGTTTAGAAACCATTTAAGAGCTGAGTGGTCTGTGTAGACAGTAAATTTTTTACCACTCTCTAGATAACATCGCCAATGTTCTAAAGCAACTAAGACTGCTAAAGCTTCGCGTTCAGTAATGCTGTAGTTACGCTCCTGTGGGGACAATGATTTACTCATATAGGCAATGGGATGTTCTACGCCGTCAATAATTTGAGTCAGTAAAGCACCGACACCATAGTCGCTAGCATCTGTGTGAACATCGAAGGGCATGTCATAATTAGGACACGACAAAATGGGAGCTTGCACTAGTTTTGTTTATTGAAAGAGTCCTGCGCCTCTGGAGACCAAATGAAGGGTTTAGCCTTCTTACTTGTAGAAGTAAGTTTATTGAGGGGACCAGCTATTGAACTAAAGTTAGGAACAAATCTACGATACCAAGATGCAGTGCCTAGAAAACGTTTGACCTCCTTAGGGTTGGTCGGTGTAGGGAAATTAAGAATGGCATCGACTTTTCCAGGATCAACTTGCAGACCATTCGAAATAACAACATAACCTAATCTTAGTGGAACCCCCCTCTCCTAGACCCGGACCAAGCGGGGGACTATAAAAGACATTGCGGACAGAGCAGCCGGCTCATTCAGTTTTCGGTCGGCAAGCGATTAATACGTGTACACTTTGCAGAAATTAGAGTCTTAGATGAAATCATGTAAATTACCTTGTTCTAGATTAATTTATTTAGTTAGTCATAATTTGTTTAATTATTAAATAAAAGAGAAATTATAAATACCTACAGGTGTGTTGATATTTCCTTTTTAAAAAATCGTCCTAACTTCTGGTTTGTAAGATCAGAAGTGGGATAGCTATTCCACGTGCTTATTGCTGTTTGTGCCATCTGTTTCAAAGTTATCATCCGTTTTCGTGTTTGAATTTGACCTAATTACTGCAAGTGTTGATATTAGTGCGTTAGTGTGTGTCGGTGGGTGCTTTACGCGTCACCCAATTTCTGAAATATGCCGAAACATTCAAAACATGTTGAGAAACAAGGCGGTTCACGCCGACCGCGTCGTAATCGTTCGCGAACATTGAGAAGTAGATCGCGTGACCGTAGCCACAGCTCGGGAGGAATACAATATACTCCGTCATCGCGTGGATACCGTGAAAGTCCTTATCACCGCGACCGTAGCTCTTCGAGACACCGCAATGTGTCCCGTAGTCCGTGTAATGCTTATAGACGTCGTGATGCATCATGTGGCGGCCGTGATTCTTCGCGTGATCAGGCCTTAGGTCAAATATTAGCTCGCTTGAATACTATTGAGAACCGTTTAACCACATCAACAACGTGTCGCGACTCAACGCCTGTTAATAGCCCACGGAAGCAGGAAACTTTCGTTAGGCCAAAGTCGCCAACGCACGACGGGAGTAGTGACGTAACAGATAAGCTTGTCGGTGCATTGTCTTGCTTAGTTCAGGCGCGATCGTATAATTTTTATATTTCTCCCTTCGACCCTAACCTACATGATTTTGACGGTTGGTGTTCCGAGGTAGACCGCGCCCGTGTTTTAAATAAATGGGATGATCGTGAATGTCTAGGGCGCATAGGAAGTTGTTTGCGCGGTGCCGCGAAGTCATGGCTCAATGATTGGATAACCGATGATCGTTCGTGGAGCAACTTTAAAGAAGATTTTCGTTCACTGTGCCCACGTAACGTAGATGTTGCTACAATCTTATTTGAGGTTATGTGTACCAATTCAAATAAATTCTCTACCTACGCCGAATATGCCCGAAAGTCTCTTTTGCGCCTCAACATTGTAAAGGGCTTATCTGACGAGTTGAAAGTTGCAATAATTACCCGAGGTATTACAGATGCTCAGATAAAGGCTGCGGTAAGCCGCTGACTTCAAACGTACTCTGGATCAGCTGATGACAAGCTTCTACAGGCGCATGGACAGCTTCGAGGGACAGCTTCAGAAAACTTCTACTACGCCTACGACAGAAGCTCTAGCAACTGAATTTTCCGCTTTCAAGGCTTTTGTTATGTCATCTATGAAGGCATTACAAGCGCAAATACAGTGTCTCGCCAAGGAAACAGACCAACTGCAGATGCGTAGCAGACGAAAAATATTGCTTTTCCATGGTCTTCCAGAGGATGCGAAAGAAAATGTTGCTGAGGTCATTTACAAGACGGTCGTTTCGAAGCTGAAGTTTGTGAACTTTGTGGCGGATGACATCAGCCGTTGTCACAGGATGGGGCGTTTGGAAGGCTCCAGCAAACCAAGACCAATCCTATGTAAATTTAAGGATGTTGCCGTCCGGGCTAAGATCTAGTCCTCCAAAACTTCCCTAAAGGGTTCTGGTTTCACTATTTCGGAATTCCTTACAAAGACTCGTCACAGTGTTTTTATGGCTGCGCGGGAACGATTTGGCATCACGAAATGTTGGACGAGAGAGGGCTTGGTCTTCGTTCTTGATGCAGATGGGATCCGCCATCGACTTAGCTGCCAGGATGATCTTGATGGAATTCCGAACAAGCCAGCGCAGAGGCCGTCCTCGGCTAGTAAGGAGTCCGCGGCACCAACCAGGGCGAAACGAGCAGTTAGAAAGTAACAGTACACGAACTAATTTTCCTTGATAGCTATCAATTACCGACTAGTAACATAATCAAAACAACATCGTGTTGTTTGTACTTACATTATTATTAATTTTTTTTTTTTTTATATACCTTCATTATTGTTTATATTTGCCACAGTCCCTTTCATTTGTTTGTTTACGTTCCTTTTTCACAACAAGATAGCAGATTTTTAGCATAAGTTTCTTTTTAATGACGTTTTGTGTTTGGTTATTGCTGTTTTGATTATTGTTGATAATTTAATTCTGCTTTTTTTTGTCTTTTTTTAGTTGTTTTTGTATTTTTTTTTTTTTTTATTATTCACATTTTAGTTTGTTTTTAATGTACTGTATGTAACGATTTTATTTAAAATATGTATAAGACACAGCTGGTGGGTGGACAAATATTGGTAGTCTTTCTACATATTTATTTGTATCTAGGTATTAATTATAGAATAGTTATTATTATTTGTGTATAACATATTATTATATTAATCGACAAACTATGGCGTATGATAGTACCGATGAGTTTGTGTCTATCTGTTCTTCCGACACTAATTCTGATAGTTTTTGTAGTTTTCCAAGCTTGGAAAATAATATCGAATCTTTCTTGTTTGACGTACCCAACATCCTCCACATCAATGCCCAAAGCATTCCGGCTCATTATACTGATATGATGGCGTCTTTTGAGCATAGTGCCATTCATGCTATACTGGTTTCCGAGTCCTGGCTGAAACCTTGTCTCCCCTCTACCTCGTATTCATTACCTAGTTTTCAGCTCATTCGTAATGACCGCGTTGGTTATGGTGGTGGTGGTGTGGCTATATACCTCCGGTCACATATTCCTTACTCATTGGTGAGTATGTCCACGCAGCCACCTCCTGCTAACGCTGGTGAACATTTATTTATAGAAATAACTTTGTCTCATACCAAAATATTACTTGGCGTATACTATTGTCCTTCACTTCACATACAATTTTTTCCGGCTTTTGATAAACTTTTAGAAGAACTTTCTCCTTTATATAATCACACGATAATAATGGGAGACTTTAACACCTGTTTACTGAAGCAGGATTACCCGTCATCCAGTTTTGAAAATGTGGTTTGCAGTAACAACCTGACTATCCTTCCCTTAAATGCCACTCATCATTTCCCAAATTCCTCAGCATCCCTTCTGGATCTAATAATTGTGTCCTCACTGTCTCATGTTGTTAAACATGGACAGTGTGCAGCGGACGCATTTTCTTATCACGATTTGATATATCTTTCATATAAAATACGTCCGCCCAAGTCTAAGCCTAAAGTTCTTTTGCAGCGCAATTTTGGTGGCATTAACACTGATAATCTGCGTAGCCATGCTCGTGGTCTAGACTGGTCTAGTGTTTATAATGCAACGACGATTGACCAAAAAGTAGAAATTTTTAATTCTACTTTAATTAAATTTTATGATATGCATGCTCCACTACGGTCAGTCAAAATGAAACATTCACCTGCGCCATGGCTTACATCTGAAATCAAAGCTATCATACATAAAAAGGTGTTAGCCAAGGCTCGTTATAAGCGTAAACCAAGTGATCATAACAGATCAACATATATAGAATGTCGAAATTTCTGCAATAAGGTGTGTAGGGATGCACAACGCCGACATATTCATAATTCTTTAGAGAAAGAAGACCCTTCCAAAATTTGGAGGTTTCTAAGGTCACTGGGAGTAGGTAAATTCCGTCAAAATGTTACTCCAAAGGATCTTAATATTAATACACTTAATCAACATTTCTCATCTTCCGCCAATTTTGATGGCCCCGCAAAAGCTGCTACTCTACACTCACTTTCATTAGCTCCTGTGACTAACCAAGTTCCATTTTTATTTAAGCACTTTACTGAATGTGATGTTAAGAAGAATATCGAAGCCATTTCTTCCAACGCAGTCGGCAGTGATGGAATTAGCCGCAGAATGATACATCCCATATTAAACGAAATCCTACCTATTATCATACACATCCTTAACTTTTCCGTCACCTGTGGTATGTTTCCTTCCGCATGGAAGGAAGCCCACATTATCCCTCTACCTAAGAAAACAAATCCTTCCACCCTTTCCGATTACCGACCTATTTCCATCCTCCCCTTTTTTTCCAAACTTCTTGAACGACTTATCCATCAACAACTTTCCTCCTTCCTCAGTAGCAATAATTTGCTTAATCCTCTTCAATCTGGGTTCCGTCCCGGCCACAGTACCGTATCAGCTCTTGTCAAGATTACTGACGATATCCGGAGTGGCATGGCTGATGGAAAGTTGACAGTTCTGACACTGCTTGACTTTAGTAATGCGTTCAATAACGTTGACTTCGACGTTCTTGTAGAGATTTTGCGCTCTCTTAACATATCTCCTACGGTAATTGCTTGGTTTCGTAGTTACCTGTATGGGCGCCGCCAGCGCGTTCGCATCGATGAGAATTACTCATCTTGGTGTGCCACGACTGCCGGTGTTCCCCAGGGCGGCGTTTTATCTCCTCTTCTTTTTTCAGTTTTTATTAATTCTATTTCTCAACAACTAACTTCTTCCTACCACCTTTACGCAGACGACTTACAAATTTACACCCAGGCTCCTGTAGAACATTTGTCAGCCGCTATATATGTTACTAACAGTGATTTACACAAAATTACTACCTGGAGCAAGTCCTACGGCCTTAGAGTTAATCCTATTAAGACTCAAACAATTATAATCGGTAGCTCAAGAATTATCTCAAAAGTTGACTGGTTTCATCTTCCACAGGTAATGTTTGATGGAACCCGTCTTGAAATTAGTAAAACTGTCAAAGATCTTGGGATTGTTCTTGACAGAAACATGTCATGGGTTCCTCACCTTGCAGAATTGAGCCGCAAACTTTACGCCTCTGCTTCGATTCTCGAAAGGTTGCGTAACTTTTTGCCTACAGCCACTAAAGTCATGCTTGCACAATCCCTTTTACTCCCGATCTTAGATTATGCTGACGCCTCATATCTAGATTTAACTGAAGAACAGCTAAATAGACTCGAAAGATTACAAAATTATTGTATCAGATTCATATATGGACTACGTAAATTTGATCACATATCCGAATATCGCAGAAAGCTGAAATGGTTACCTATTCGTCTTCGCCGGAATGCTCATATCCTATCACTTTTATATAATATCCTATTTAACCCTGTTGCTCCTCAGTACCTGAAATCCCGTTTTGAGTTTTTACATCACACCCATTCCCGACCCTTGCGTTCCTCCGAAACCCTCCTTCTCAAAACACCCCCCCATTCTTCTTCTTATTACGACAAATCTTTTACCGTTCAAGCAGTCCGGCTTTGGAACGTACTACCATTAAATAGTAAACGCTCAAACACTATACACACATTTAAAAATCAGGTACAAAACCACTATCTGAAAAGTCTATAGTGCCACCTTTTTTGTCGTTATTTATTTATTTTGTTATAATTATTAGTATTATTTTTAAATATGTATTGGTTTATTTGATTTTGGTATTTAAGTATTAGTATGCTATTAGATAGTTTACCTTTTTGTTTTCTTTCTTTATTGTTTACCGCCATCTAAAACTATTTCCAATATTCTCCATCCCACGGTTGTCTGGTAGAAATCGCTTTAAGCGATAAGACCGCCCATTGTATTACCAAACATAACATATGTTTAAACTCAATACTGTAATTTGGTGTGCAATAAAGAATTATTGTATTGTATTGTATTGTAACCAATGCAAAACTTCAAATAAAAGATTTAGTTGAATTTTTGTCCGTGTATGTCAAACCAAAAAACGAAACACGTAATTTAAATAATTCTGTCCACTCGAACGTGATACGTCCGTTACCATCCCGTAAACGCGATGCACCTAAATCGGAAGACGGCAGAGTAGTTTGTTACTATTGTCATAAACTAGGTCATACGAAGTACGAATGTAGGAAAAGACCAAGAGCTGACACTAATGTGCCATCGTCAGGAGATACCATAACGTCCAAGCCATCAACATCGGCTGATAGGCCGGCAAAGTTTTGTACATTTTGTAAACGTAACGGCGACGTGATTGAGGCGTGCTTTTCGAAACAAAAATTAGAAATTGAACGCAATCAAAAGAAGTCGGCTAAGATAAATTTTTGCTCAAGTCCCAATCGAAACAAGAAAACATAATGTCGGCTGTTATTCAAAAGGTACCCGTAGATATTTTTATTGATAGTGGGTCCGATATTTCGTTGATTTTAGAATCGGTTCTCAAATGTTTTAATTTCAATCAAATCCCAACGTATCGTTCAATGAGAGGCATAGGCAGCCAAGAGATCGAGTCAACGTCATACGTTACAACAATAATTGAGTTTCCTGAGGTGTCTGTAGAAGTTGATTTGTATGTGGTCCCAGTTGGGTGCATTACGGCGCCTATTTTGATTGGAACGGATGTATTGAATAGAGACGGAATTACCTACATGCGTAGTAATAATTTACAGCGGCTCACGAGAATAAGTAGTGTGCCTTCTGTTATGCACGTGACCACCGTTGAGAATGAAATTATTAAAACACCATTAGTTGGCAAGGACAGGAATCTTTTGATCACTACCATTCGCGAGTTTTCGGCTTCCTTTATTACGGGAACTGCTACCTCAACGGTGAATACGGGTAGTATGGAAATAAAATTAACATCGACTGCCCCGGTAGTTCATAGGCCTTATAAGCTTTCCTGTGATGAAAAGAATAGAGTTAGGGAAATTATTAATGACCTACTCTCAAAGGGAATAATTCGTGAGTCACAGTCCGAATACGCCTCCCCTATCATCCTCGTCAAGAAGAAGGACGGAAGTGATAGGATGTGCGTCGATTATCGTGCACTTAATGCCATAACGATTAAAGAGCGATTCCCTTTGCCACTGATAGACGACCACATAGATAGGCTTGGTGGTTTTAAGTACTTTACCAGTTTAGATATGGCGACTGGATTTCACCAAGTGCCATTAAGAGATGACGATTCCATTTCGAAAACTGCATTTGTAACGCCCGAGGGGCATTACGAATACCTAAAAATGCCCTACGGCTTGGCTAATGCCCTTATAGTTTACCAAAGAATAATATCGAAAACCTTAAAATCTTATATCGATAGTGGTAGAGTATTGACGTATATAGACGATGTCCTTCTTATGACGAACGATATTCCTGAAGGATTGCATTTGCTCCGACAAGTCCTGAGTACGCTCACGAACGCCGGATTTTTCATTAACTTGAAGAAATGTACCTTCTTAGACACCGAAATTGAATATCTCGGTCGGATGATCAGTAATGGTCAGGTACGGCCGAGCCCTAGAAAAATAGAAGCGCTTATAAATTCTCCAAAACCTACAAATGTTAAAGGGGTTCGTCAATTTTTGGGTCTGGCAGGATATTTTAGGCGCTATGTAGCAGGGTACGCTTCTAAAACAGCTAGCATTGCCAAACTGTTAAGAAAGGGAGAACCATTACGATGGGGTTCAGAGCAAGATGTGGCTCGTGACTATATTATTCATTGTTTGACCCACGAACCGGTCTTAGCGATCTTTGACCCAAGTTTAGCGACGGAACTTCACACCGATGCCAGCTCGATCGGTGTCGGTGCGGTATTATTGCAGGAGCATGCCGGTAAACGAAAAAGGGTAGTTAGTTACTATAGTAGGTCCACACAGGGCGCAGAGAGTTGCTATCACAGCTACGAGCTGGAAACTCTAGCCATTGTTCGCGCTCTCCAGAACTTCCGTCATTATTTGATTGGCATCCAATTTAAAATAGTGACGGATTGCAACTCGTTGAAGGTTAACCGCAACGAAAAAAGACTTGTTGCCTCGCGTTGCGCGTTGGTGGGTCTATCTCCAGGACTTCACCTTTACCCTGGAATATAGAAAAGGTTCCATGATGCAGCACGCTGACTTCCTAAGCCGGCATCCTCCTGAAATCATAAATGTCTCACACATTCGCAATCCAAATAATTGGGCGAAGGTTGCTCAGACTGCGGATGAGGAAACCCAAAATTTAATCACCAAGTTAAGAGAGGGTCAATTAGATCCATCTAGGTATTCAGTTAAAAATGAACTCCTATATTACAAATTTACACCAACCGGGGAAGAACCACGCTTGCTATGTTATATCCCGAAAGGCTACCGGCTTAGCCTCTTGAGAGCTTTTCACGATGATCACGACCATATAGGAGCTGACCGAACGGCAGACCTCATATTACGTCACTTTTGGTTTCCGAGTGTTAGACAGTTTGTGAGAAAATATGTCAGTCATTGTCTCATATGTTTGGCTTATAAAAAAGTACCTAGAGGAGCCTTACAACCCATTCAATCTTGGTCGAAGCCTGATGAGCCATTCTGTGTTATTCATGTTGATATTTTGGGGCCATTCTTAGAATCAAACGGGTTTAAGTATGTTTTGATAGTAGTCGACAGTTTTTCAAAATTTTGTTTATTGTACTCCATGTATCGTCAAGACTCAGAAGAATTAAAACGGGTGTTCACTAACGTGATATCCCTGTTCGGGACTCCGAGTACCATAGTATGTGACCGAGGGAGATTATTTGAAAGCATGGTCTTCCGAGACTGGATCAGTAACTTGGGTTGCTCCATCCACTTCATTACGCCCGGAATGCATCGAGAAAACGGACAAGCAGAGAGGTACTGTAGGACTGTGTTAAATATGTTACGCGTGGAGGTGGGTCATAAAGGTTCACAATGGGCTGATGCTTTATGGAAGGTGCAGCTCAACCTGAATGTTACCAGACATACCACCACACAAGCCTCACCATTGCAGCTCCTTGTTGGGATCGACGCTGCTACCCCAGTAATAAGATCTCTAGTGCGTGACGTCGCATTGGAGAACCGTAACCCAAATCGAGAAGCAATGATGACGCTCAGGAGGCAGCGTGCCTCGGACTTACTCACAGCTAATCAGCAGCGTCAAGACGATTACACCAACCAGAACCGGCGACCACCACGAGTCTACGCTGTTGGCGACTACGTGTTTGTAAGCAAGGCATCGCAGAGCAAGGGGAAACTCGACTCCGGCATGCGGGGCCCTTATAAGGTTCTGCGTGTGCTGCCACATGATCGCTACGAGTTGGAACTGCTGGCAGGTTCATATGGCAAGAAAACCCAGGCAGCCGCCCAATACATGGTGCTCTGGCGTGGCGAGTGGACGCCTGACACATGCTTTGCTTTCTTCGAGGCTGGTAAGCTGGTTGCAGAGATCTGTGTGGCCTGGACCCCTGGTTTATGGCTTCCGTAGGTCTGAACTCCTGGTTCATGACTTCCGTAGGTCTGAGCCCTCGGCTCATGACTTTCGTAGGCCTGGACCCCTGGTTTATGGCTTCCGTAGGTCTGAACTCCTGGTTCATGACTTCCGTAGGTCTGAGCCCTCGGCTCATGACTTTCGTAGGCCTGGACCCCTGGTTTATGGCTTCCGTAGGTCTGAACTCCTGGTTCATGACTTCCGTAGGTCTGAGCCCCCGGCTCATGACTTCCGTAGGCCTGAGCCTCTGGCTTATGGCTTTTGTTCTGGTTAAGTATTATCAGTTCACATCCGTCTGACAGGCATGTGGCATAAGTCGCCCAGACTTATTCACGTGTTTGCATGGATGGTGTGGCTACTGTATACTTTGGCTAGTATTCTGATCAGTGGAAGTCCGGAATTTCACTGTTTGGAATGCTATTTGTTTTTATTTGCGTTTCGATGCTTAAAATCACTGTTTTTGCTTTGAAGTTTTTTTTATTTGAAGCTTTCCAGTTTATATTTCAATTGCTTACAAAATTTTATATTTTGTTCGGTGTCTGATGGTGGGAGTGCACGCTCACTGTCACACACTTAACAAGATCGCTTCTACTGTTTCAATTACTATTCTTTGGCTTCAAACACACTTATGTGGATGTAATGATTGAAATGTACGATGTGTGTTACATTGCAGATGAGGATGGCCAGGCTGATGATGATAATAGCCAGCCCGGTGCTGGATCTGCTGATGGCGCAGGACAAGAAGCGGTCGAGGACGCCCCGCTGTCAGGAACGGCCGTCTTAGTGGAACCCCCCTCTCCTAGACCCGGACCAAGCGGGGGACTATAAAGGACATTGCGGACAGAGCAGCCGGTTCATTCAGTTTTCGGTCGGCAAGCGATTAATACGTGTACACTTTGCAGAAATTAGTCTTAGATGAAATCATGTAAATTACCTTGTTCTAGATTAATTTATTTAGTTAGTCATAATTTGTTTAATTATTAAATAAAAGAGAAATTATAAATACCTACAGGTGTGTTGATATTTCCTTTTTAAAAAATCGTCCTAACTTCTGGTTTGTAAGACTAAATATTTTAGTTCAGTACGAAAAAATTGTGATTTAGAATAATTAATTGTCAAATTAGCATATTTTAATTTATTATACACACGTAAAAGCATAGCCATATGATGATCAAAATTAGGAGATACAACAATAATATCGTCTAAGAAAACGAAAACGCAATTCTCAAATTCAGGACCATAGAACAAAATATCAACCAGCCTTTGCTGCGTTGCAGGTGCGTTGGTAAGACCAAACGGAGTAGTGACAAACCTGAACGAACCACGTGATGGAATATAGAATGCTGTTTTATCACGGTCACACTCTTCAATAGGTATTTGCCAAAAGGCTTTCGAAAGATCGATAGAACTTAAATAACAAGCGTTACTTAAATTATCCAAAATTTCTGACATATACGGTAATTTATAAGCATCTTTTTTAGTAACTGAATTGAGTTTACGGCTGTCTAAACAAAATCTCAATGTTCCATCTTTTTTAGGAGTTAGTAAGACAGGTGAACACCAAGGACTTTCACAAGGTTCCACAACACCGAGTGCTAACATTTCATCTAGCTCGTTACATAACACGCGTTGTTTTTCGGGAGAAAGTCTATAATAGCGTTGTCGCATTGGCTGTGAGTTGCCAGTATCAATGCGATGAGTAATGAGATGTGTTCTGCCTAGGCCTCGAGTTTCCATAGAAATAGAACGCAATAGGTCAATAGTATTATCAGCGTTTAGCGGCTGCGATTTAGTCAAATCATCATAAGAAAATAATTTAGTTTTATTATCATTTAAATAAGAAACACTACTAGTACTAGAATTACCCATAGTTATTGATTTTAAATACTTGGGACAAATCTCAAACCTAGACCAGAAATCAATTCCTAAAATTAAATAAGATGACACTGTAGGTATCACGTAGGCTTTAAGAATATGAAAATTATTCTCAAAACTTATAGGGATATTCATATATCCTATAGGGTTTAACCGTTGGCCACCAGCGGCAACAAAATATGTGTCGTTAAAATCTGTACATAATTTAAAACCAGCTGACAATAATAGTTTATGTGAATCGTTCCCTAGTATAGTCACTGAAGAACCAGAATCCAACAAAGCACAAAAAGAAATTTCACCGATATTTACGTTAACATAAGGACGAGAATCATTCTCCGGTTTACGTTCCCAGATTGAAGTGATGTTATAAGTAGAAAAAAAGATTTTAATAGTGGAAAGCCATTGTTCCCAATCTTCCTTATCAAAATTAGCACTTTTAGTAGTAACATCACAACAATCTGGCCTTACAAGTTTTTTGGACTCGATTTAGAATGACAATTCGTACAATTAGGATAAATAACATCTTTAGTACCACATTTAAAACAAATCGGAAACCTATTTTGTTTACACTCGAATTATGTAAGTCGCTGCCGGAGGACTAAAAAAAAACCGAAATTAAATTATAATTGATTTATTAATTAAAAGTTAGTTAGGTGCGTGGTGGCCTGTTGGTTACGGACCAGACGCGGCTGCCTACATGTTCACGGTGGTCGCGGGTTCAAATCCCAGGGCACACCTCTGACTTTTCGGAGTTATGTGTGTATTGATAGTCAATCACCACGCACTTTAACGGTGAAGGAAAACATCGTGAGGAAACCTGCATACCGTAGCGATTTTAAAGAATTTCTACGGTATGTAAGTCCGCCAACCCGCACTAGGCCAGCGTGGTGGACTATATGGCCTAACCACTCTCAATCGATTCTCTCGATTGTAGAGTAGGCCCGTGCCCTGCAGTGGGACGTATATGGGCTGATATAGAATTAAAAGTTACAATTAAAACTTATGCCTAGTGACCCGATCGATGGTTGATCAAAAAGTGAAGTTGCTGGCGATCACGCAGGGTCGAACTCGTGGCCCATGATGCGTAGTCAGCATTGCGCCATCGTGTGGATTTTGGAATGTTTCTTCATGCGTCGATAGCGTGATGTGGTCTCAGCACTTTCGTATATAGGCGGATGTGTAACACCTCGCCCCTCAGCTCAGCGATTATTTTTGTCGTTTAGAGAAAATATCGCTGGGAAGCTGTGGATTCTGCTTCGGTTGTGGTTTCTGGCGGGATGACTCTGGTTTCGCATATATGCTGCCATTTTCGGGTGTTACACTAATCTCCTTGGATCGGTGAAGATACCTTCGACATAGAATTCCGATAACAAGTGCAATTGTACCGAATAATATGCAGTACACAGGAACCGTGGTGTGGTAAATGACATCGGATTGGCTTGTTGTAAGATGTTCTTGTAAATTTATTTTATCTTGGATTCTATGTAATGTCTTCAAATTAATGGAGTTGGCTTTCACGAGTGGATATGTTTCAGGAGATTTTGCCTCTAAACCCGATGAAAGGTTTGCAATCTTGATTGGTTGACCTCTTATACGATTGTTGGTGTTGGCTATGGTGAGTTCGTTTGTTCGCAGTTTGCAGTTATGTGGTATGATTGCTAGATAGCTTCCGGTTAGTTTCATGAAGTCATCACGGTCGCAGGTAAGTCGTACTTGAGTTGGTCTTGGGAATACTATGGCGTAATGGCGATCGTCCATTTTCTCTGTGGCTGGCCTCGTCAAGTCGATGGTGGTTTTGTTGCAGCTCTCTTTTGTGGTTCTTCCTTCAATTATATTACAGATGCAGTCCGGGTGAGATTTCAGCTGGTGATTGAAAGTTTCCTCGCAGAGATACACGGAGTCTACCTTCGGGCATTCTGCCTCAATGTATACATGAAGAGTTCCAGTGATCGCGAGGAAAGGGACAGGCGGGATAATAGCTTGCCTATCCTTGTTTGGTACTATTACTAATTTATATAAGGCAAAGTTCAATGGTGATACAATAGGAAACTTAAATAGGAAAACAATTTGATCTTCACTAAAGTATGACGCGGGTTTTATGACGTCATAGTACTCTCTATATTGTAAATCTATTATTTGGTCTTTACTATAGACCGATCTTAATGTGACTAACATACTATTCATTATTTTTAAACTTAACATGGAATGGTGAGTACGTGACTGACCACAAAATGCTAACGCATTCTCTAACCTACTTAATTCGCTTGCTAAGCTATCTATATTATCGCTAATTATACCTAAAATTTGAGCAAATTTAGCAAACTTTAAAAGTGTGTATTGTGCAAATGCTTCGGTGTCAAGTAAAATATGCAACGTTTTGTTTAATTGAATTTGATTCTCTACGGGTTTCGAAATTACTTTTGTTTGTTCGTTCATCAATTCCGAACTAATACTAATATGCTGGTTTTGCTCGTTAATTATTTTGTCCTGATTATCTTTTAGAATTTTAAGTGCATTATTATATTTAATGGCATCTGAATAATCTAAATTTCCAGTTATGCTCTTAATGACAGATCCAAGACCATCTATGAGGCCTCTCTTAGAACGATTGGGTTCCAGAGTCTTTAATTGAGATGAAACTTTATCCAGTTTACTACTTAAATGATCTATTTGAAATTCATACATTGAATAAGTTTAGTTATCTAACTTGGTTTTGACTTGGGCTAATTGTCCTTCTACGAGTTTTATACTGTTGTCAATGTCTGTCAGTTTTATGTATTGCAAAAACGTATGGTGTGAAGTTGTGAGTTTCATGGGTCCTAACGTAAAAGGTAAAATCCCTGGTCCATCTTCAAGGGATTCCAGTTTTATCTCGGTCGCCCGCGCGAGGCCGAGAATCAGCATCAGTGGAATTCTGCAACAACTTAGCGGTGTTAGGGACACGTTTTAACCTAGCTTTGGCAATGGGGCCCTTCTTCTTAGAAGTATATATATGTATGCGTAAGTCTGCCAATACTGTATCCTGAGTATATCTAGGAGCAAGTTTTGACCGGCTAGCACAAGGATTTGTAATAAAAATCTGTTGTTCAGGTTGGTATTCCTGTTCCGGTTCACGAGCTTTATTCCGGTTATCTATGAGCGATGTCCTATTGGCGAGAGATGTCTCATTCATTAAGCTGTATACTTTTTTCATGCGGTCCCTATGCGTTACGGTGTACTGTTGTAAAAGATGCTGGGTGAGGTCTATGTCAGTGGGATCCCTGGGGTCAGTATGCCCTAAGATAAGATCATAAGGCCTACATTTGGTAAAACTATGGACTGAACTATTGTAAGCGATTATGGCATATAACATGAGGTTAGTAATGGGTTCGTCACGCTTATTTAATTTTAGTATGCGAAGATGTTCTAGCAATGTTGAATGAAATTTTTCAATATTACCATTCGCATTTGGTGAATGAGCCAAGGTTTGGTGATGGATGATTTTATGGATTTTACAGAATTCGGAGAATAACTGATTAGTGAATTCCGTTCCCTGGTCTGTAATGATGGTAAATGGTAACCCGTGATGCGTGCTAAAGGTTAGTAAAGCTTGTATTATACTTACAGCGGTGCCGTCTCTTAATAGGTATGCTTGACCATACTTAGAAAAAACATCGATAAAGGTAAGGTATTTTTCATTCTGGGCGGTAAAACTATCCATATGGACAATTTCTAAAGGCCGCGTGGCTGGTGGCACAATATTAAAACTTAGGCCTGATGGGGTTGCGATCGTATTTGGCTTGTCCACATATTGTACAGTCATTTATGAACTTAGTAATGTGTTCTTTCATTTTTGGCCAAAAATATCTATCAGACAAAGCAAGATAACACTCGTTTATGCCGCGATGATTGGTTTTACCCTCGTGATAATAACGAATGATATCCTGTTGTCGCAAATATTCTTTAACGTTTTCAATCTCTCTCTTAGCAAGGACTAAATTCATGGATGAACTTTTGAATTTATTCTGAATTATTGGTATGATTTGGTACATAGCAAGAGGCGGTGTAATTAAAAGAGCAGTTTTAATTTTTGGGTTAACATATTCCTTAATGGCTGAAACAACATCTTCTTCCAAATTAGATTGAGATAACTGAACAGATGTCCGTGTGTGTGTGTCAAAAGGTTTCGTAGCTACCGGTCTCTTTTTAATATCGCCTACTACGGTTAGACATAACTGACGGTGAAATTTATTTAAGGGATCGTCTGTGATTGGAATGTCAAGTATGGGATTCTCATTGGATGTATGTGCTGTCTGTGTATCTGAGTTGGCTAAAGAGGGTGGCCTATCCGTCGCATTTGCAATCATAGAGCACGTGTCCTCATTATAAATCTCAATGCGAGAAAGTGCGTCGGCATTAGTGTTACTTTTGCCTTTCTTGTAAATAACAGTAAAGTCGTACTCACTAAGTTTCAAACGCCATCTCGTGAGGCGAGAATTTGGTTCTTTAAGACTCATGACCCACTGAAGTGGTTTATGGTCTGTTAAAATTTTGAATTTACGGCCGAAAAGGTAAGGGCGGAAATATTTTGTTGCCCACACGATTGCCAAAAGTTCCTTTTCAATCGTGCTATAATTAACTTCGCTATCGTTCAAAGTGCGCGAAGCGTATGCTATTGGTTTGTCCGAGCCTACGGTACCTTGAGACAATACTGCACCGATTGCGAAATTTGAAGCGTCTGTTGTTAGTATAAATTCTTTTTCAAAATCGGGATATTTTAAGATGGGGTCGTTCGTCAGTAAAGTTTTGCATTTTTCAAAAGAAGTAACATAATTTGAATCAAATGTTACTTTTTTTCCTTTCTTTAGGCATTGTGTAAGGGGTTTGGTTATCCGAGCAAAGTCAGGGATAAATTTACGGTAATATCCTAAAAGTCCTAAAAATTGTTTTATTTCTTTGGGAGTCTTTGGTAACGGATAATTTTGTATCGCAGTAATCTTATCGGGGTTAGGTTTTATTCCTTTGCTGCTAATTACGTGTCCGAGGTATGCGGTTTCGAGTTTCAGAAATTCCGACTTATCTAATTGTATTTTAAAATTAGACTCGCGCAATCTCTGGAAAACTTTTTCGAGGTTGATCATATGTTCTTGGAGTGATGTACTGAAGACAATTATGTCGTCCAAGTATACAAGACATATGACATTCTGTAAGCCTCGAAGGACATTGTCCATAACACGCTGAAAAGTGGACGGCGAATTTTTAAGACCCATTGGCATTCTTAAAAATTCGAAATGCCCATGTTCTACGTTAAAAACCGTTTTGGGTATATCGGATGGGTTCATCTCGACTTGATAAAAGCCGGATGCAAGATCAAGAGTTGTGAAGTATTGACATTTGCCTAATTTATCGAGAACGTCTGCTATGTTCGGTATTGGGTATTTATCGTCAATTGTCTTTTCGTTGAGTTTTCGAAAATCAACGACGAGTCTCCATTTCTGTTTACCAGAAGCGTCGACCTTTTTTGGAACTACCCAAATTGGTGAGCTCCACGCGGATTCTGACGGTCTAATGATCCCTTGCTCTAACATTTTACGTATCTGTTCACTCACTTCCTCGCGGTGAATAAATGGATAGCGGTAACTTTTTGTATAAACTGGTATTTCGTCGGTAGTTCGGATGTTGTGTTTTATTTTATTTGTAAAAGTAAGGGGTTCGCCATCAATATAAAATACGTCACAAATTTTAGTACAAAGCGCGATTAAATTAGCTTTTTCTTCCGCGTTTAAATGTTCCGTACGTAAACGAGAAATGACGTCTTTAGCGCGTGGGGACGGTTGTTCGGTGCTTATGCACTCGTTATTAAATACTGTCGCTTGCGTCGCGCGATCTAATGACAATATAATATCGTTTTTCGTAGGGTTCGTCACTTCAACTATGCCACGGTTATTTTTAACTGTAGTTAAACATTCGGAAATTACACAATTACATACAATTTGTTCTGGAATGGATACTTCGCCATCTGGGGAGTTTACGGGTATTCTAATTAACTTTGAACTATTAGCAGGTATTATTGTTTCATATAAGTTAAGGTTCCGCGAGTTATAAATTCTAATAGGGTTAACAGCAAATTTCGTTGTGAGAGTAAGATTTTTAAGGTCTAGTTTCGCTTCCCAGTCGGTAAGTAAGTCCATACCTATTAAGCCATCAAAATGGTCATGAAATTTATAAATGAATAGTTTCATAACTTTCGAATCATTAAATTCGGCGAAGCAGGGTAAATTAATGGAAAAATCGTTTCTTGTGGTAGCGTGCACGTTTGTGACTTCAAATGGATCGTAATTAAGTGGTATATGAGAAAAAAAATTGCTAACCGAGTCCGGGCTAATAAACGATTGATTAGCGCCCGTGTCAATCAAGAGGTTTAGTGGGGGATTAGATATATGTATGTACGGCAATTGTCTTCGACTATGTAAATTTAGCTCTATCCTAATTTGTCTGATTTCTGATCCTTCTGAAAATCCTCAGCAGAGGGCTGTGGAATTTTTTCCTCGACTACCTGCTGTTCGGTCTGACTGAACATCTCTGAATTATAGGGTGTTTCATATGAGCTGTAATAATCATTGTAATTAAATTCGTCATATTCATTGCAGTAATAAGGGTCGTAATACGCGTCGTAGGTGTAATAACTACTATCGTCGTAATTTGAGCATTCGTTTAAATTAACATCACGCGTTTTAAAATAATTTGAGGGTGGTGGATTCCCTTGCCTTGCCCAATTCCAGGGGGTTGGCGGTAATTGTTTAGGCACGAAGTGACTTACACCGCTCATTGGCTTAGGGCCATGATTTACCGGTTGCGGAGGCATTTTGAATACTGGGTTGCGTTGATTGTACCCCGGTGGTGGCGCGGCAAACATTTG
The DNA here is from genome assembly GCA_949752805.1 of Deilephila elpenor. Taxonomy (NCBI): domain Eukaryota; kingdom Metazoa; phylum Arthropoda; class Insecta; order Lepidoptera; family Sphingidae; genus Deilephila; species Deilephila elpenor. Next base: position 5,891,801 of record OX457095.1, on the reverse strand, counting down.
CTGAGTGCGCGTTTGCATTCGAGGTTGAAACGAAGGCGGTTTGATTCCGTGTTGGAGACGACTAGGACCAGGCATTACAACATTATATGGTTTAGGTGGGTGGTGCATGTGTGTAATGGTGTGGTTAGGCATTTTAAAATTAGGAGTTAGTTGGTTAGAAAGCATTTGCCCTAACATTTTCCTATCTGGAAGATGATCATTTCTGCTTTGCATATAAATAGTGTTCATTTCCTCATGAACAAATTCTAATGCTTTTTCTATAGTTTCTGGTCGCATACACCTAATTCTGGATCCAAGAGGATCTTTTAGTCCGCGCAAATAAGCTTGTAGTGTTAGTTTCTTATAGGTCCCTTTTCGCGGCTATGGTGCTTTCTAAGTTGTCATGCAATGAGATATATGTCATGATGGTACTAAAAAGATTTTGACAACGTTCATAAAACTCTTGTGGTGTACTAGAACCTTGAGTTAGCAGAGCTAAATCATTGTACAGCGCGGTTTCATCTCTTTGGTCGGAGAAATTGTTAACAAGAGCGCTACGGATGCCTGCCCAATCAGTAGGAATACCATTAGTATTTATTAAACGGGCTGCGGGGCCAACAATTTTATTTAATATACCGTTTTCTAAGGGGACTTTTTCTAGTTCGTCGGCATCCTGACCATATATCTCTACTATTTCCTCGCATAATTTAATAAATCTAGTTAAGACGTTTGGATTACCCTCAAACTCGGGAAGTAAGCGGAGGGCTTTATAGATGTTATCTAAGCTTGCCATTTCTACGTTCGATTGATCTAAATTTCTCCTAGCGTCTAAAAATAATTGCCTATTACTAGCTAACCTAGGTTTCCTTGATTTTGATTTGGAAAAAATCTTGGAGATAATATAAACTACTTAAGGATAATGGAAAAGGAAAGGTAAGCAACCACTGGACTATTCAGTGTACTTACATGCACATGACGATTCTTCCTGAGCGGTATCGAAGTTCAGATCTCCGGCGCGGCCTCGTTGTTCAGGATCTCCCGGCGCAACGTTGAAAGTTTATCGGAGCGCGACCACGTGGTGCGATATTAGCGATTCGCCACCCGACCCGGGAATCCTACCGACTGCGCCAATTATGTAAGTCGCTGCCGGAGGGCTCAAAAAAAACCGAAATTAAATTATAATTGATTTATTAATTAAAAGTTACAATTAAAACTTATGCCTAGTGACCCGATCGATGGTTGATCAAAAAGTGAAGTTGCTGGCGATCACGCAGGGTCGAACTCGTGGCCCATGATGCGTAGTCAGCATTGCGCCATCGTGTGGATTTTGGAATGTTTGTTCATGCGTCGATAGCGTGATGTGGTCTCAGCACTTTCGTATATAGGCGGATGTGTAACACTCGGCTAGCGTGTGGTCATTAGTGCGGCAGCGGGGACAATATGAATGGCTACCTGTGGCCCGAGCACGAATTACTATCGAAAAAGTATTCGTATCGTAATCGAGAAATTTTGTATGAGATTTCTACAGCGCCTCTATCGTACGTAAATGGAACTAATTTTGCGAGCACGAAGCATTTTATCTTACCTTCGTATCGAAATCGAGACGTAATGTAAACAAAACTCGAGTTAAATAAACAATTTTGCGAGCACGAACGTTGATTTGACATACGGTATCGTAAGTTTCGAAGGCTGGCTATCGAGAATTGTCGAATGTTTTGTCACTTAAATTTTTTCAGTGAGAAAGGTTTCGACACTTATTAAAATAAAGTTTTACTCGTATTTATAGTATTGTTTAAGTGAGTTTTTATGTAAGAAGTTGTTTTACATTTCATTCTTAAGTTATTGGAACAAAAAGTGTTTAAAAATACCTAAAATGCAAAGGCCGTCCCTATATTATGAACGGAGTACTTTATATTTTTTTCTTGCTGCAAATTTAATTGAAAATGAATATAGATCAAGACAAACTAGGTAAGTACCTAAACCTTGTTTTATTTCTTCACATAATGGTTTAAATTAATATTTGAAATGATTATATAACTATTTTTTTTAATACAGTGAAATTATGCGCCGAGCGAAATACAGAAATAAAATTAATCCTATGAATATAAATGAAACCGAATTTAAAAAAAGATATAGATTAAATAAAGAAGCTTTCATCTTTCTTTGTGAGCAACTTCGACGGAAAACTACTTTAAAATCGAGTTCCAGGATTAGTCTAAAGCTTAAGGTAAGTACTTATATAAAAAAAAAGCAATTACATATCAGCGTAACAAATACCTGCGAATCACACAAATATTTGTCTCGGTGCGGGCATCGAACCCGCGCCTCCCATTACGTAGCCGGCGTCTTACTTTCCAACGAGGCTGTCCATATAATTATGTTTAACGCAAAGTATGGTTAATAATAAATTATTTCAATTGTTAAAGTAATCTGTATCAGCCCATATACGTCCCACTGCAGGGCACGGGCCTCCCCTACAAATGACAGTGCGATTGAGAGTGGTTAGGCCATATAGTCCTAAGTCCACCACGCTGGCCTAGTGCGGGTTTGCAAAGTTAATGTAATAATGTCATTGAAATAAAACTATTATATAACTATGTAATAATGTCAATTAATTTAAAACATATTACTTTACAGGTTCTTTGTGCACTATCATTTTACGCCACTGGGTCATACCAGCGAATAGTGGGAATGGCTAAGTATTTAGGTCAAACCACAGTAAGTAAATGTGTTAGGGAAGTGACTGACGCTCTTATAACACCTGCAATATTGAACACCTTTATAAAATTTTCAATTACAAGGGCTGACAGAGATCTCATAAAAACCAAGTTAGTATTCATGAACAAGTATTACCTATGTTGCGGAAATATATTGTATGGTACACCTAAGTACATAATTTGTTAATGGCAATTATGGCATCATGTATGTAGACTTGAATAATAATTATTATTTAATTTGATCTACAGATTTTTTTCCAAGTTTGGTTTTCCTGGAGTTATCGGGTGCATTGACGGATGTCATTTCCATATTGTTAAGCCCAACAAAAATATCGAACATTTATTTTATTGCAGAAAACATTTCCATTCACTAAATGTACAAATGGTAAACACGAAATATTGTAATTAGTTATTAGATTTATAGTATGACAACTAATTATTGTGGTAGATTAAAATGGTGTAATTATTTTTATTTAATTCTAGATCTGTGACAGTGACTGCAGAATTTTAAATGTTAATGCTAAATACGGAGGAGCCACGCACGACTCATTCATATGGGAAAATAGCTTAGCTAATAATTACATGCAGGAGTTACATCGAAATAATGAACAAGTTTGGTTATTAGGTTAGTACGATGTAATATTTATTAATAAGAAAACTTAAAACATTTTAAAATGTATATTTATAATATTTACAGCAGATTCAGGCTATCCACAACGACCTTGGATAATGACGCCAATTTCTGATGCTGCTGAGGGAACTCCAGCATATAAATATACAGCAGTTCATGGAAAAGCCAGGGTGCCGATTGAAAATACTTTTGGGCGACTAAAAAAACAGATGGCGGTGCTTGTCGAAAGACCGTATCCTCCATTATGCCCCCAAAAAATGTGCGAAAATAATAAAAGTTTGCAGTGTATTGCACAACTTAGCCATCAATTTCAAGGTGCCTGAACCGGAACAGACAGAACTTCAAAATACTAACATGCCTGTATCAATCTTTGAACACAATATGCTTTATGAGAATGGCACAGGAGATGATTTAATTAGAGGAAGAGCGATTAGGAATATTTTAGTAGACAAAATTAATAGACTACACCATTAATTTTACTATTTTATTGATTTGTATCATTATTAACATGTATATACTTATGTACTAATAAAACAATTAACCTAAGACTTTTTTATTTCCATATACCTTACAAATACGTTCATAGCCTCTTTCATAAGCTCCAGCCATTGAGCCTGCAATCGCAGTTCGTCATCCCTCTGTCTTACCCTTTCTTGTACCTCCAATTCCCTAACTCTCAGTTCCTCTTTCCTAATATGCAGTCGTTCTCTCTCTAATGCCTCATATGCCCTATCACGCTCCCTAGCAAACTCCTTTGCCATTCCATCCACTTCTAAAAATAATTCAGCCACACCCTTGTCCTTTTTTTTTGTGGTGGCTTCCACTCCTCTTCCGCTCCTAAACTAAAATGTTTTCTTTTTTGTGATGGGGGCTCTCGTTCCTCTTCAACAGGCAACACTGAAGGAGATGTAGGAGGAACCTCAGTTGTTGTTGCAGGAAGATTCTCTCGTGGTGGTGGAGGAGGAACCACTGTTGGCTGACTGCTAGAACTCGGAGTGTTCCAATCTATAAAATAATTCATATTTTTTTTAATAAATTCCATTTTCAGTTAAAACTTGAGCTTTTTAATTAACATAGACACCTTTACCAAGGCAGTGGGATGGTTGATGAACTTGTTTTTTTATTATAACTTAAGGTTTTACAAAGTTCATAGCGGTTGAGGTTTAAACTCACATCACACATAAATATAAGTAAACACAGTGTTTATAAGCAGTTACAATTGAATGAGTTTAAAAGTAAGATTTTTTCCTACCTACCGTATAAACATCCAAGGGTACTTCAGAAGCTAACCTCTCATTTTGGCCTTGAGAAGTTTCATAAGCTACCTCCTAAAAAATTAAAATGATTAAATTCGTAATAGTTATTGAATATTTTGTATAAATATAATTTAAGATTTTCTAACCCGTGGAAAGCCAGCTTCCTCCACCATCATACCAGTAGCTGCTTGCACTCCAATTATCTGCATGACCCTGCTTTCAAGGTCAGTTAATGGTAATTGAAGTGCAGGCCCTCCACCAGTGCCACTAATGGCCCTATTAATTTTGGCACACTTCTTCTTGCAATTATTTTTATAATCACTCCAAACCTTCATGAACAAACATAAATTAAGCAGGCAAAACAAAACAACAAGCAAAGTTAAGATTGATTTAACTCAAGTGCTCCAACAACAACAAAAAATAGCGTCCCTTGAGTTAAAATACCTTACGCCATTTCTCCTCAGACCTAGAGTCCCCTGTGCCTTCACTGTTTAACTTGATAGTCAACTCCTTCCATTTACCTTGAATATAATTGCGACCTCGTGGGCCGCCTGAAGGTTTAGACAAATCTCCATTTCTAGAATAGTAATTGCATTGTACTTGTATTAATTTATAGTCTTGCACACTGATGTAGCAGTCATTGAACCTTAGAACAATTTACTCACGCTTCCATAAATTCCACCATCATTTCGTATTGCAATACACTTGTTCTCATTGTTAAATGTTTATTAATTATTTACGGAAAAGAACAAAAAGGAACGCTCACTGTTACGGCGACACAAAAACAAATTTAACCTTGGTTTGGCGTCTCGTCGATGTCAAGTGGAGCCGTTCGGAACACGTAAAATATTTTTTTGTAATCTAAAAAACTTATTTATTTCTTCAACGATAATGCCACTTTTTAATTTCCAATAGCTCGCTTTTAATGTTTTATTCACTGTAAATGCATATTCTAAATTAAATATCCTATAAATAAACGGCGGAGTCAAATGTTTAAGATTATTTTAAATTTGATATGGTATTCGAACGCATCATTCATTCAACAAGTCGCTCATTATGCTCTTCAAGCAACATCACTGCTTACATTAGGATGACGTCACTAACGTATTCGTATCGAGTTCTCGATAGTCGACAGAAAGTGCTTCGTGCTACGTACTATCGACATACTCTGGTAAACGTATCGAGAACTCGATACGTTTACGTTACGAATTCGCTAGTTTTTCGTGCTCGGGCTACTGAGCGTCTTTTGTTCTCGAGCGATAAGCGAGCAACCGGTTTACTTGGACTAATAGATGTATATAAAGGGTTAGTTTGTGTATTTGTGTGTTTATTGAAATTGTAGAAATATTAGTATTATTAGTTTTGTTAGAGTAGGCTAAATCTGGGGCTAGCGTATTATTAGTTATAGGAGGTGGTTCATGATATTGAGCAGTCATAGATTGAATATTTTCGAAATTTTTACAAATCAAACGAAGTTCCTCAATTGTAGAAATTTTAGGTGAGCATGCTATAACGTTAGAGTAGCAGGGACGAATGTTATGTAACAAAATTTCTAATTTTTCCGACTCAGGTAATTCATTAGAAAGACGAGAAAAAAATTCAGACATTATAGAAAAATATATAGTGATGTTTTCAGTTTCACTCTGAGTACGGTTACGAATTTCTGAAACTAAACGATAATCATAATCAAATTGGCCAAAATCCTCGATCAAAAATTTAGATAATTGGTCCCAATCTTTAATTTTACTTCTAATGCTACGGAACCCATGTAGTGCATTGCCACAAAATATTTCGATAGCGAAATTCAATAGATTAGAAGATGAAATACCCCTAGCGAGTTTAAAATCATCGACCTTTTGTAAAAATATTCGAACACAAGTAGAACCGTCGTATTTTAATAGATTAAAATCGGACATTCGAGGACGCTCGCATAAAAACGTTGTAACATCTGTTTTATCAACCGATGTGGGTACATTAGGTATAGTCTGTTCACTAGAGTGAAGTTTTTTTAGCTTATTGACAATTAGTTCATAATTAGTGTGGAATGTATGGAATAACTTGTTATCGGCAGATGTTAATGGTTTCAATCTACGCGCCCTGTGAAAAATGTGATTTGCCAGATTGGATGTGCGTTTAAACATATTAGAATCGTATGAACATTCTAGGTCTGAAATTTTAGATTGTAGGTCATTAAAGGAATCATTAAGTGATATGAGATCGACGTCAAATGCTAATCCTGACTCGTCTATGTCCTCTGATGGATACAACATAGACAGATTGTGTATCTGCTTACGCAGTTGTAGGACTATGTTAGTCGGGTCCACGCCGCGAATTAACACTTCGTAACTCAGTTCACTTTTGTTTAGTAAGAAATATTTAATAGGGTGAGTGCCCATTAAGAAAGTTAGTGAATTTAAGTTTAAGGAATATAAAGTATATAAATGTTTAGAGAATAGAAGTTAAAGCAGGAAAAAAAATTGCAAACAAATTACTATAAAGGTCAAACGTTACATTTCACTTAAAAGAAAAAAAAATACTAACCTGTTTGCAACTTTTTAACCGCTCGATTGCCCAGCTGTAGACTGCGCAACCGGACTGTGTGTGGAGTACTGAGTATAATGGTGATGCGAAAACCCACTTATTAGATGATTGGGCGCCACTGCGGCGGGTTTAGGGACCGCCCGCAGATAGGAGTAGGTAGAAATAAATGATACTCAGGGTAATTACGTGGTTCAGGCTTTAATAATTCGCATCACCGTCTTACACTCGGTACTGTTGCTGGTGTTATGCAACAAGAGTCACTGGCCTTCTGTGGACACTGATCCGGGTCTTCTGCACGTGGCGGTTTCCGACGACAGCTCGCCGGCAATGTTGGCTGCCACGTGGCCGGTAGTGGTGCGCAGGTCAGCGGCTCGGCGCAGGTGCGGTCGCAGCACGGGCAGGAAGCGGTGCGGAGTGAAGCCTGAGCACGGCACGCTCCGTGCCGTAAGCAGGAAGAGAGTAGATAGCAGATAGGATGAACCTGGAATCAGCGTCCAAGAAATCGGAATGCAAACTAGGTTTACATTCCGTGCCAGCGACTCGTGGTAGTTCACAAGCCGGCGGCAGAATAAGCTGCGAAGCAAGCGGTTAAGCGGTTAGCAAGTTAGCACTTTTAACACTCACCCCAGCGGGAACACAACACGCGTGGTAGCACGCAGTAAATTTTTAGAAAGAGGACGCGAGCGAGGTTACACGCGTATTTATGCGTGCGATGACAGTTCGCACGTTTTAGCTGTCAGAATTGAATCGACCAATCAGCGCAATGGAGGGCATAGACAATTGGCGCATAGACAAGAGGCGCGTTGATTGGCATAGACAATATGATTATTGAGCCATAGACCTAAACTAATCCGGGTGACATTCTACAACGTCACACAAGCCACCTCCATCGAGTGACGATAATCATGTCACCTCCTGCGAGTGACTCTTAGACTATCTGCTACCTTCAACGAGCAATACAACGAACACATCACCTAAATCGAGTAATATGTTCCATTACCAGCTTAGTAATGATACCAATTACTGTTCACTAATCAGAAAGAAGGCATCACTAAATTTAACTCATCATTCGGTTAAGCTAGAGTCATTGGACTCGACATCTTCTACATCACTAGAATCAGAAATATTATCATTGCCAGGCATTTTTCTTAAGCGATCATGGGCGTACTTATAGGTCCGCTTTGAATCTATGGCCTTTAAAATGTACCTATCGTTTTCCAATACTTCGATAACTTTAAACGGTCCCTTAAATTTGGGATCGAGCTTGGTTTGATTTCGCTCTTCGTTCTTTAATAGGACATAATCAGCCAAGGAAAAGGGAACAATTTTAGCCTTCGTCTTGTCAAATCGAGTCTTGTCATAGTTAGAATGTTTGTCAATGTTAGTCACCGCGTTCGATCTCAAGTCCTCTAAGTCAAGGTCCTGTTCTACGTCCTCAGCTAACATAGCCTCCAGAGGTCTGCTTACCTTACCTATCAGTAACTCTAACGGACTTGATTTGGTTACGCGATTCATCGAGCAATTTAGAGCTAGTTGCACATCGGGAAGAGCATCCTGCCAAGAGCCTTGTGAAGTTTCGACTGCAGTAAGCATATTTTTAAGAGTCGACATGACTCGCTCGACTTGACCATTGGCTCGCGAGCTACCGGTTGCGATCAAATGCAACTTAATATTAACTGAATTACAGTAGTCACGAAAGTCTTGACTTGCAAAACAACGACCCTGATCCGCTATAATCCGTGTTGGCGCGCCGAATAAGGCAACACTGTGTTTCACTGCTTTAATGCTGCTGGCAGTATCTATTTTGCGAGTGTGATGCAAAAGGACGTACAGTCACCAACAAAAGTAGCTGAACACATTTAAAACGCCAAAAGTCATACACACATTAAGCAACAGAAGTCGGTGACGAGTGTCGGCCACAAAATTTCATGAACACCTTAAGGTTACAAAAGTTGATGAACATCAAAAGCAACAAAAGTTTATGAACAGCAAAAGCAACAAAAGTTGATGAACAGCAAAAGCAACAAAATTGCTGAACACTTATAAAAAGTAAGATTGCCGTAGATGTGTTCACCTACTTTTGTCGCGTTGTTATGTATTTATTTTTAAATTCTATTTCACAGTTTCTTTTTTGCTTTTTCTCTGCATTGACATATTGCTTTCTATTTTCGAGAAATTATTATGTTTGCAGAGTTTGTCGTGTTTGTCTGTTATTGGAAAGTGTACTTTTATTGAACAATAAATTGTTAAACATCTAATAATACGTACGTACCTAAGGTTATTGATATCGTGCTGTTGGTGTTCCAAATATAGTAAATACATGGAATAAAACACATAAATATTTATTTGGGGTCTTGTTCCTTGTATAATAAATAATAATGTAAAACAATATTGGCAAAAAATTGTGTATGTATAAGTGTTATTTCATGTCTGCGGTTGTAATCCATGCGCGAGCATCCACATTGTCTTTATCTGGTTTGAAATCTGGTAGCCAGATGTCCTTGCTAGTAGACAGCGCTTTCATTGCTTCGATTAACACCATAAAGTTGTGGTTTTGCTGCTTCATAAGTAGGCGCCATTTTGTATCTTCGGTACCACGTGCTTCGCGTCGATTTTCTTCTCGGTTGCATCTCAATTCTGATAACGTAGGCAACGTGGGGGAGTGTGGGCGTTCTTCGTCTCTCTGCTCATCAGCCATCGTATTTCAAGTAAATAAGGCTCGGTATGCACTCAATAGATTTTAATGAAACTAATTAATTCACATCACAATCGAAATATGCACACACAGCTCGGATGAAAATGGATAGTTTTCGGAACGCGGCGAAGTCGGACGTAGGTTGGCCACACTTGTTTCCACCGCTGTGTCTCTCTCCAAAAGAAGTCCGTTGACAGCTCCACGTGCGCTTATATTCGCATCAAATGACATTTACTACCGTCAGCTGCCAACCTGAGTGTCGCCTACCCTCGTATCCGAATACGCCCAAATCAATTCAGATTTGACGCTCAGCTTTCCAATCTCCGACATATATTTTAATTTATAATTATTGTACCGCAAAAAAGCCTTTTGCACCTTTTCCAATAGAAGGGCATACGTGCTTTCATATGGGTGCCATACACAAGAACTTGTTTCCAGTTTACTGCGGACAAGCGCATTAAACAAGAGTCTGACAACGCAGTCGCTTTTAAATTCCCTGAAGTTTCTTAGTACGAAACCCAGCCTCGAGAAGGACTCCCTGGCTACTGTAATGATGTGGTCATGAAATCTTAGCTTTTGGTCGAATGTCACACCCAGATCTTTCATAGATTTACATCTGGTGACATCATCGCTATTTAATTGGTATTTAAAAGTTATTGGATGGGTCATTCGACCGAATGTCATGGCGTAACATTTAGATGGATTAAATTCCATTTTGTTCGCGATTGACCATTCATAGACTGTATTGACATAATCTTGCAGTTTTATACAATCGTCTACAGACCGTATTTCGAACATTAATTTTAAATCGTCAGCGTAAAGGAGACATTTCGCGTGACTTATAACGGAGGGAAGATCATTAATCATCAAAATAAAAAGGAGGAGTCCAAGTATAGAGCCCTGACTCACACCTGATTTTGTGCGATAGGTTTGTGATTCGTACATACCGAGTCTAACATATTGCTTTCGATCCTTTAAATAATGAGCTATTAACTTCAGAAGTCCAGGGGAAAAACCTATGTTATTAAGCTTCATCAGAAGGACATCATTATCAACGCGATCAAAGGCCTTGCGGAAGTCAAAGTACAACACATCTACCTGTCCTCTCCTATCCAAACGAGCCGATATATAGTCAACAACTGTGAGTAGATTAGTACCTACAGACCTTTTTCTCGAAAACCGTGCTGTTCGTTACATAGAAATGGGGCCACTTGCTTATAAATTTCTTTGTGAATAATTTTTTCGAAAACTTTTACTGGTGTTGACAATATTGAAATAGGTCTATACTCTTCAACAGAGGCTTTATTCGACGATTTCGGAATTGGTGTGACTCTGGACAATTTCCATTGTGCAGGATAAACTCCCGTGGTTAGAGCTAAATTATAAATATGACTCATTGGGTGAATTAAAAACTCTTTCATATCTTTGATAAACCACGTTGGTATGTTGTCCGGTCCCGTAGAACAACTGGGTTTGTTTTTTTTTAATGCTGGCATAAATGTCGCTAAATGTAATCGATTTTAAGTTAACATATTTACTATCGTGTGTTTTATCATTTTGGATCGCATTATCTACATCTAATTGTAGTTCGTTAGATAGATATACACTACTAAAAAAGTTTGCAAATGCATTAAAGGCATTAATGCCAGTAAATGTTTCACCTTTATAGGTCACAGTTTGCTCAAAACCTCCCTTAGATCTGAGCAATGAGCTGTAACGACTCAAGTAGCAAGAACCTTGAAGTTCTGCTTTGTGTTTCAAACTAGTCCAAAATATTATATTTCTTGAGTAGTCCTGTTCAGCGCTCGATGTTCATACCCAGGCAGTGGAGCGTGTTCAAAACTAATTTCTCCTGTCACCGTAGTTACTTGTTAGCCAATAACGATGGACGAAAATTTTGAATGCGCAAGATACTCCGAAAAATAAGCTCGTCCTCTGGAGTATTTGCACTTTGTTAAGCACTCTGCAACATTTAACGTGAAAGGTATAAGTTGGTGTACTCTCCGGCGTCTGGTGCACGCGTACTTGTCTGACAGGTGCGTGGTGTATCCGGGCGCCAACGGGTGGCATCACAGAGCGGTGTCGTGCGGTGTTCCGCAGGGGTCGGTTCTCGGCCCGCTCCTGTGGAACATCGGCTATGACTGGGTGCTCCGTGGTACCAACCTTCGGGGCGTCGCTGTCGTCTGCTACGCGGACGACACGTTGGTGACAGCGACGGCCAGGACATTCCAGAGGTCCGCCCTGCTCGCCTCGTTCGGTACCGGACTGGTGGTGGGCAGGATTCGGCGACTGGGCCTCACGGTGGCCCTCAACAAGACCGAGGCCGTGTGTTTCCACGGTCCTCGGTGTGGGCCTCCGCCTGGGGCCCACATCACGGTGGAGGGCGTGCGGATTCCCGTCGAGTCGAGGATGAAATACCTCGGTCTCGTCCTCGACAGTCGATGGGATTTCCGTGCGCACTTCGAGGAGTTGTCGCCGAAGCTGGTGAGGGCGGCGGGCGCACTGGGGCGCCTGCTGCCCAACACTGATGGTCCTGGCATCCCTTGCCGAAACTTGTATGCTGGAGTCGTGCGGTCCATGGCCCTCTACGGGTGTCCCGTTTGGGCCGAGTCCCTGAGCGATCGCTGCGTCCGCCTGCTGCATCGTCCGCAGCGCATGGTGGCGCAGCGGATTATCAGGGGCTACCGCACGGTCTCGCATGAGGCGGCCTGCGTATTGGCGGGAACTCTGCCCTGGGTGCTGGACGCAAAGACCCTCTCGTCGGCTTTCTTCCGACGAGAGGAGGCGTCCGGGCGTGGGCAGAGGCTGGTCCCCAGAGAGGTCGAGGCCATGTTGGCCTCCCTCCGCAGGACCGCCGTGGAGGAGTGGCGTTCCAGGCTGGAGAGCCCGAGTGCTGGCGTGAGGACCGTCGCGGCAGTGCGACCTGTCCTCGAACAGTGGATGGACAGGCGCCACGGCGCGCCGACATACCGGCTGACGCAGGTGCTCACCGGGCACGGTTGCTTCGGTGCGTACCTGTGTCGCGTAGCCGGAGCGGAGGAGTCCGCCGTGTGCCACCATTGTGGCAACTGCCGTGAGGACACGGCCCAGCACACGCTGGAGGAGTGCCCAGCCTGGGACAAGGAGCGCAGCGCTCTCATCGCGGTCGTAGGAAGAGACCTCTCGCTGCCGGTCGTGGTCGCCGCCATGGTCGGCAGTAAGAGGTCGTGGCGAGCCATGCTCTCCTTCTGCGAATGTGTCATGTCGCAGAAGGAGAGTGCCGAGCGGGATCGGGAGCAGACCGATCCCGCTCGTCGCCACAGAAGACGAAGGAGGCGCCGGGATGTCACCTAACCCGGCGCCGGAGAGGCCACGCGGGGCCGCCGTCCCTACCTTGGCGGCCCCCGAGACGTGACGCAACACGCGTCTCATGTCGCGTCGCTTCAGCGGCAGTGCACATAGAGGCGGTCCCGGCGCGCTCTGTATCAACGGTATCCCGGGGCCGTCTCTGAAGTGCACCGATGGTGGCCGACGCGGGGTTTTTAGTCGGTATTTCGGCGCGTAGACTTACGGTAGGGACCCGACCCAGCGGCCGCCCGTCCACATCCACGGGCGGCACAACATCTTCGCTGGGCTCGGAAGGCGCCAGTGAGTCCGACACACCCCCGCCCCTTTTCTTCATTCGTTTGAATGATTTCGGTTCTATACACCAATCCAATATAGACCAAATGCACGTGGCGGCCTGTTGGCAATGGACCAGACGCGACCGTCAACATGCTCACGTTGGTCGCTGGCTCCAATCCCAGCGCACACCTCTAACTTTAAGTAGTCATGTGTGTACTATTCGTAATAGTCAATTATCATGCACAACTGATAATTCGCACGCTCGAGTGTAGAGGAGGACCGTCAAATGCTGTGGGACATATATGGAATGATACAGTACGGTACACAAATAGACCTGCAGCTTCCTGCACTCTTGTCCTGAACATTGTTGGCAAGATCCTGGGTCCCAGAGGATTTTGCTCCGGAAAACTAAATAATATTTGTCTACACTAATTACGCTAAAACATGTATCCGCTACGAAGGTACCCAAATGTACAGTAATTTACCAAAAGAAATAAAATCAATAAATAGTTTTAATGTATAACAATAAATTACAATCTTTTGTATTGTCATTAAAGTATTAAATACGGACCTGTGTATGGACCGGCAGCAAGTATCAAAACAATACGATAGTGCACATTGTTTTGCTTGTTTAACATTTTTTATTACTCCTACCCACTTTATTGTTGTTTTGTAATCAATACACGGTTTCATATTATTATTTTAGAATTATTAAATGTATAGTTTGATTTATGTTCTGATGTTAGCTTAAGTTATTATTGTACTTATCTCAATGTGAAATGAAAATTTCTTTTGAGTAAATAAAGATTCAAATCACACACTCCAGCACACCCTGCAGTGTTTTACTTTGTTGTGACATTGCTGCCAATTGTTTCGCTTATATTCGGCGAAGCCACCTTTGTGATGGGTAAATCAGCAGAGACTTGAAGGTAAATGGCAGACGCATTCTTGTAAATTAATAGTAATGGGCCTTCGAAGCCCAAAGCGAAAGCCACTGCCTGCGATACGCTCACAGACAGGCTCCATAGATTGGATTTCTTTCTTATTGTGTCGATGTTCATTGTTTCGTATAGTCACTGGTTTAGCATTAGCTTTCTGTGCCTACTTGTCTTGGGTGTACTAAGGACGACCTATTTTATAATACGATCGATATCATGTGTTATAAGCCTGCAGCAGACTCATAAAAAATATTTAAAACTTGGAGGTATCTTACGCAGACACCCTCGCAAGTTCTTATTGGGCAATTGATTCAGGATACGCTCCTGACGAGTTTTCCATGCACTTTTATTCTTTCTCGCATAAGAGTTGAATTTTTTTTTTTCATTATTTTTGTGAAATTGGTAAGTAGGTTTCAATAACTAGTTCCGAAATCTACTTAAATATAGAGGAAGGTAGTAAACCATGTCCGGGGCTGCTGCCCAGGCAATTATACAAAGTTGATACGACCGATGGGCATTTTTTTAAACTTCTTATACTAGGTACCATTTCAAAGTTCTGTACTAAAACTCAATTAAATAGGAGCAGTAGCTTAGTCATAAATGATTTTGTAAGTTTTTGCCCCATTTGAACACGATGTAGCTTTTCTAACAGCTGATTACGTCTAACGCACAGGTCAAACACCTTAAAACGATAGATCCTACTAAAATCTACGCGCTGTTGCCGCTCTTACACAAGTCACATAATAAAGTACAACTAACTTACTTAAAAAGTTGGCGATGCAAATAAGGAAGCAATAAATACACACCTGCACTTTCATTACGAGAGAGACAAATCATAGCAAAACATCCCGCGCGTAAAAGAAATAAAAATAGGTCAGTGTGTTGCTATTGCATCTTAACAAATAAAAATTGTTTGCTAAAGAAATTGTTATTTTAGTGCGCCGTCGCTATCCTCTCGGAACGGATGTAACACGGAAACTCCTGCGCCGCCGCGCCGCTTTTATCTTGTCGATCTCGCGCCGACAATTGTGATTTTGTATTGTTATTGTGATAAGACACGTAACTTGGGATAATTATTAGTAAATGTTTTTTTTAGTTATTGACTGTTTTTATTGTCAAGGACACGTAATTAAATTGTGTTTGTGTTTGTAATTAAACTGTTTAACAATGCCTCGTGTAACATACACTGCGTCAGAATACACTGCTTGGTTTTTATTTACGTCGAATGCCATGGAAAAACAGCTTTAGTTCTGTGTACATACCGCGAAAGGTATGGTGACAGCCACAATTGCCCCAGGAACGCCCGCACAATATCATTGGCAGTACAAAGATACGAGACAACAAAAGTATAGTGCCGCAACAGGAGGGAGTGCCAGCGCGGCAAATACCCGCTGCTTGGGAAGAACGAATTTTAGACCTAAAACTACCTTCAAAACTACGTAACTACGCGCGGTGCGCCGGCGTCCCGCCACGACACGACGATAACATACGCCCCGCGCGACGTTGCCAGTTCAGTTCATCAATGGTCAGTGAAATTTATTTACAAAGGATGGTTGCGTTTTACTCTTATTTGTAGGCTATTTAGTATGCTTGAAACAAACAAAATCTCATTTTTGGTATTATTAATTTTTGTGCCGTGTCGAAATAATACTAAGGACGTATAGTATACGTAGTGTAATTTAATGCCCATCTGTCGTATCAACGCGGTATGTTGTAAGGTAATACTCAATAACTCGTTGTGCAAGTAAGGCAAAGGAGACTGCACTTCTAACAATGCTTAACTTTTAGATTTGACCTTCCTTTGCAATAATAAAAACGCGCCAGGCACTTGTGAGGGAGGAAATACATGTATCTCTGCGTGTAATAATTGCAAGACTTCGAAACGTACCTACATACATGCATAAACTCATGTCCTGGAAGGGGTAGGCAGAGGTTGTCCTGGTAGCAACCAGGACATTCACTAAGATTTGCTTCGCTTGCTACATCCCATGATGTGACAAGGGGCGAGCCCATCGCCATATGAGGCTCAAATACCTGCCTCCGGGGTGACAATGAATAGAAAAGTTCAATATCACCTTGCCCGAACCGGGATCCGTTACCGAGACTTCCGCCACAGAGGCAGTCAACGTAACAAACGTACTACATTGTCAAAGTACATGTTAGAGTGTTCCCTTGATCACTTTAAAGCTTTAAATGGACTTACCGTGACAGCTCCATTTCACCTTGGTATGAGGGTATTCCGAGTATTCAGAGCTCGAACCACGTGTATATCTCACTGGCGAAGATCGGCGCTTGCGAGGATTGAAGGCGGTATGGTGGTCTCAAGCGTCAGAGCGATCCTCGGCGGAAGACAAGACGTGGTCATCCACCGACAACACTGCCTACTTAGGCGAGCGAGCGCCCAGAAACACCATACTCTTTTTCACTTAAGAATTTAAAATGGTTTTTACCATGTTTATATTAATTTGCTTTAAACTTTTTTTTGATGTTGCTTCTTCGAAGGAAGAACGACGCTATGATCCAATATCGTGCGGTCCCACCACAGGCGATCTTCTGAGACCACGTGACACTTTCTCAACGTTGATTGGTCGGAACGAAGCGGAAGTTACACAAAAAAGGCTTGTAATTGAGTAAAAACGGAAAAGGAAGCAAGACGCACTCTCTCACAGATGCTGTGCATCGTCACATGCTGAATAATTGGTAATTATGTCAGTGAAGAATCGACCATTAATTATGGTGTCCCTCAGGGAAGTGTTCTTGGCCCTACACTATTTCTTTTATATTTATTTATTTATTTATTTAATACTTTTTTGCACTAAATGGAGATATACAAATGCAAACTTATACAATACAAATAATATGTAGTACAAGTGGCGGCCTTATCACACTAGGTAATTTCTTACAGGCAACCATGGGATGGATATATAAATAGGAGAAAGAAAGGGCAGTCTAGAGCGTAAAATAAATAATAATAATCTACAATGTATTACTCTAAATATATATAAATATAAACATAAACACATGTAAAAATATATGAATATACACATACTTACAATACATACATACAAACAGTCGGTCCGTTGACGTCGGACAGTGCACACACACACAGTAGTCCCGTACTCGTTTGGTCGACATTTGCCCGTGGCTCTCAAACTTTGTTGTTACCAATTATAATATTACCGGTTTATTTACTAATACCGCGATGTTTCGTCGCAATCGTTGTAATATCGAATCCCAGGACGGCGTCCAGTGTACCGTATGCCAAAATCGGTTTGACTTCCCTTGCGCCGGTATCACGGAGGCTGGATACCGCAAACTCGGTGATAGAAAAAATACATGGAAATGCGCGTCTTGTAAGAACCCTGGCACAGTGAAACATCCGGAGACACGCACAGCATCTCCCTTACAGGAAGATTTGGAAAATATTGCATCAAGTCTGAAACTGTTATCTACGCAGATCTCCTCATTTCCAGCCCTGGTTGAAAGTATCAAAATAATACAATCTGATATCGCAGATTTAAAACTTATGAAACGGGATGTGTCAGATTTAAAATCTTCTATTGAATTTACACATCAATCTGTTGAGGATCTTTCTACCCGGATTTCCAGCATCGATCAGAGGGTTAAAGATCTTCATAAAACAAAGGAAGAAGTGGATCTTCTTAGGAAACGCCTCGAGCTTCTCGAAACTCTTGTCAATGACTCTGAACAGAGATCGCGCCTCAACAACGTTGAAGTCAAAGGTGTTCCGTATGTAAAATCGGAAAATCTCTTCACGGTAATTGCGAAAATCGGAAATCATATCAAGTGTCCTGTATCGAAGGAACAAATAAATTATGTAGCAAGAGTTCCATCCAGAAAAGATCCTCTGAATAAACCGATCATAGTATCACTTCATAATAGATACTTAAAAGACGATTTTGTAGCGGCAGCAAGAAAGTGTTTGATTACTCCAAGTAACTTGGGGCTTCAAGGTGATGGCAAAATTTTTGCAAATGAGCATCTCACAGTGGAGAATAAAATTTTACTTAACCGAACCAAATCTCTCGCTAAGGAACAAAATTTTGCTTATACCTGGGTCAAAGGCTGCAAAATTCTTGTGCGTCAAACCCCAACATCACCTATTATCCAAATCAAGTCAGAAACGGATTTAAAAAGACTGTCACATCTTTAGCAATTTATTACTATTACTCCTTACGGTGTAAATTAAAAGAACGTATAATAGCAGCTTCTCGTGCAAAAGTTTGAGAAACGCTTGCGCGCTGCGCTATTCACGCCTACGCGCACCTTTTGTACAACAAAATTATGACGTCTCGCTCTGGCTCACTCAGATAAGTACTTGCTATCACATTCAGTCCGCAATACAATTTTTTCTTACCCTCATATCCGATAATGCTCTCTGGTTTTGCAATGTTTACATTAAATTCCACCTTACCAATACAATTAGTGTGTTCACAAGTTCATATTACAACATGGTCATCTTACGAATAAAGTGCACTACTAAGTACACACGCGCGCGGACACGCACACATGTTCACAAGGCCTATTCACACGAGTACCTACGCGACTGGTCCGAACGCCGCGCCGCGCCGGCGGAAACAGCCGACAATAAACGAAATACAAATTTCGTACGTAACTGATTACCGGGTAGTTTTGTAAACCAATTATTATTTATTTACTGTGTAAGCTTATCATTATTATTTGAGCTACAAAACGAAATATCTTAACTTACATTGTAATGGGCACAAGACTTTTCTTGCATTCATCGGTTATTAAATATTATTAATTTAACTTCTGTTTAACCTAGTCCATACAGGCAGGCATGATACAGGCGTTATTTATTTTGCATTGCTGATGAATTACATGACCCAATATCATACAACGAAGACTAGATTGGGAATAATAACAAAAAAATAAAAACAAAATTAACTTACATGATAAATGGCACTCATACGGCGACTTCTTGTTAAAATATGTTCCAAATGTCCACCACCTTACTCAATACATCTCAATGCACGTTTGCGTAATTAGTCACGTAATTTATCTAAAACTTCAGTGTCACTCTTAACTTTTTGGAACGCTGCCACTATCCTACTTTTAAGTTCCTCCACACTAGTAGTTTCCACTGAAGTATACCAGAGATTTAATACGTCCCTACAAAAAAAAGTCAAGAGGCGTCAAGTCAGGTGACCTAGGAGGCCATTGCACGGGCCCGCCGCGACCGATTCAATTCTAAGATAGCCACTCTAATCGTGGTGCGTAATCACGTGGAATTAGGTCCTGACAGCTTCTCAGGTGGAAACAACGCTCACCGTCACCGTGAAGCGTTCGCCACACGTTTTTCGCGGAACTACCCTACACCGACCGCCCAAACCTTTTAAGATTCCGCCGCGCGCGCCATCGTTTATCGGATGATTCAAATTTCATTAAACAATAGCTGCGTCTTGCTCTGTCTAACCGTTGTTAAATATGCGGAAAAGAGAATATGGTAATTATTTATTTTGGTAGGTTATTACGTTTATTCAGGCCTATCGTTGTGTGCGTTTATTTAATGCTAGATTTTTTGCGAATTTGAAAGGACCTTTATGACTGTCGAAATAAAGTTCATATTTGTTTATTATTTGATTTATTAAAGTATTCGTTTATTATGTCATTTAGAAAGGACCTTATACTCTGGAGTTACGTTTCAATTTCGTTTGTTCGGTGCATTAAAGGAAAGGGTGTCTGTTATTTACTAAGTTTTAATTAATTATTTAAAAAAAATAAAGCTGTAGAAAAAAGTGTTGATATGGATTCAGTAGCTGATTCTGAACCTACTACTTTCGGCTTTTACATTCAATTCTGTCACTCGTTGTATACATATAGCTACACAGTATGCATTGAACTTTGCTGTTTGCCATGATGCCTATCTCTGTTTTTTACCAGAACGTCCGTGGGCTACGTACTAAGACAAATACTTTCTATAGGAATCTTTGTATATCTTCGTATGATTTAATTTGTCTTACAGAAACTTGGCTTACGGATGGGATCAATACCAGTGAGCTGTTTGATAGTCAATACATTGTTTGGAGGCGGGATAGGAATTATGAACAAACTGAACAATCTATGGGTGGTGGTGTGTTAATAGCGGTGCGCCGGGATCTCGTTGCAGAACCCCAAAATAACTGGCGCTCTTCTGCAGAGGATTTATGGGTTACCCTCACACTTCGGAAACGTAAGCCAAAAATTACATATAATATACACATCTGTGTAGTGTATATTTGTAATCAAAAGTTGGGTAACAAACTGCCTACGCAAGTATCAAATTTTTCTAATAAACTACTAGACATTATTATCGACCATCCCCTTGACAAGTTTCTTGTGTTAGGAGATTTTAATATGCCCAATCTGTTTTGGAAGCCATCAGAAGATAGCGATTCATACTTTACACCTGAGAATATGGAAGGAACTTATCAATTTGATTTCATAGATCATTTGGCAGCCTGTAACCTTAATCAATATAACAGTCAATTAAATATCAATAACCGTATGTTAGATCTAGTTTTTTCAAACAACGATGTGTTAGTCGCTCCCGCTCTCTCTCCTTTAGTGCCAGAAGATCCACACCATAAAGCTCTTTGTATATCATTAGATTTTGTAGAAATTCACTTACTTGTAGAAAAGCCTTACTCTAAATATTTATATTGTTCAGGTAATTACGATCTTATTTGTGATTAAATTAGTTCCATAAATTTGAATCGTGAAATCTTTAATGGGACCCTTGAAAATGTAGTATCTTTTTTTTATAACATATTAATAAATTTAAGAAACAAATATGTACCTTCTAGAACAATAAAAAAATGTCTCAAATATCCCATATGGTATAAAACTCCGCTAATTAAAGTACTGAGGGAAAAACAAAAATATCATAAGAGGTACAAAAAGTACGGCAATCTTAACGACCTTGATTCTTTTAAATTTTTAAGACTACGCGCTAAGACAATGGAAGCGGACATGTTCACAGAATATATAAGTATTATTGAGGCGAATATAGCTCGAAACCCAAAAGCTTTTTGGTCCTATGTTAAGAGCAAAAAACAATCCAACACCTATCCTTCTGTTTTTTATTCTGGAGACCGTTATTCGGATCAAGGAGATGAAATATGCTCCTTTTTCAGCGAATACTTTCATTCTACATTCTACATTTCTACATGAGAATAATATCCCAACTTCATCCGAATTCGATAGTTTCAACACGCTTGCAGATATAAGCAATATTCAGGTCACGGAATCAGAAGTTTTAAAGTTATTACAAGCCCTGGACCTTAATAAATCATCAGGGCCAGATGATATTTCACCTATGTTTACAGTTCGATGCGCCAAAAGTCTAGTAACCCCCGTCACCCTACTTTACAGACGTTCCCTAAATGAAGGGCTTATGCCTACTGTGTGGAAGTCGGTGTATATAACCCCAATACATAAAAAGGCCCAAAAAATCGCGTCGAGAATTATAGACCCATTTCTAAACTGTGCACTTGCTAAGGTATTAGAGAAAATCATTTACAACCAATTGTACTGTTCTTTAAAGCAAACACTAAATGAATATCAGCATGGGTTTTTAAAACAGCAGATCAACAACTACTAATTTACTTCTATGTCATCATTTTCTAACCCGCGCTATGTCGACGCCTTCACAAATTCATGTTGTATATACCGATTTTAGTAAAGCATTCGACCGAATTGACCACAACTTATTGTTGGTAAAACTGCAACACGTAGGCATTAGAGGGAATCTGTATCGATGGTTCACGTCTTATGTACGGAATAGATGTCAGACCGTAGTATTAAACGGATATACATCCTCCCCGAGGGTTATTCCATCAGGAGTTCCACAAGGGTCCTTACTGGGACCTCTGCTTTTTTTTTTTTTTTTTTTTTTTTTTTATTGCAATGAATGGCGAGACGAGCATGCCATTCGCCTGATGGTAAGCGATACGACCGCTCATGGACAGTAGCAAAACCAAACAACACCATGAATTACAAGGCAATGCTTGGAATTCCACTGCGCTCGCCATCCTGAGACATAAGATGTTAAGTCTCAATATGTCCAGTAGTTACTCTGGCTACAATGTCCTTTAAACCGGAACACAACAGCGCATTAACACTGCTGTTTGGCGGGAGAAATAGACATTGCGGTGGTACCCACCCAGGCGGCCTCTCACATATGAGAGACCTACCACCAGTATATTATATTTATTAATGATATTTTTTCTTGCTTTCACTATTCTAAGATTCTTTTGTACGCTGATGATCTAAAAATTATTTGCGAAATTAAAAATGATGAGGATGCCTCTCGTCTTCAAGATCTAAATAGATTTCAAAATTACTGTTTAATTAATAAGCTAGACCTCAATGTATCGAAATGTTTCGTATGTTCATACACCCGCAAACCTCAACCTTTATGTGCTAATTATTTTCTTAAGCAAACTATCATAACTAGAGTTACTACAATTACTGATCTAAGAGTCACCTTTGATTCGAAGCTATTGTTTGATAACCATATTAATAATATTATCAATAAAGCATCAAAGGCACTGGGTTTTATAATAAGGATGTCCTCAGATTTCCATTCAATTAAATCAATTAAAATTCTATTCTGTGCATATGTTCGGAGCCATCTTGAGTACGCCTCTCAAGTTTGGAATCCTAACTACAATATTTATGTAAATCGTATCGAAAGCATTCAAAAGCGTTTTCTAAGATATTTGCAATTTCGTAGTAAAAAATTACTTGACGGGTATTTAACGCGATGCAAACACTTTCACATGCTTCCTCTATACGAAAGAAGGAGTATTGCGGATCTTGCCTACCTTTTTAATATTGCAAATGCACCGATTGACTGTCCAGAAAGGTGAAATTGGACTACGTACTTATTCTAGAAATTATGATATTCTGTATGTCCCAAAAATCAAGTGCAAGTACAGAAGGAACGCGTTTATCATCAGGGCGAGCAGCTGCTATAACAAACGGATTATTGAACTTCCTATGATAGATATATTTAACACCTCAGCATATAGTTTGAAGAGACGTCTAAATGACGTATTCTTTTGTAACTAAACTTAAACTGTGTGTAGTTAGTCAACCGACCGTAATTTTTTGTAAATTCTGTTATTTGTATATATGTGGAAACTTGTAATTGGCATGTAACTAGCATAATACCTTATATTGTAATTAATTTAATTCAGCTGTAAGTTTCCATAACAGAATAAAATAAAATAAAATAATACAAACATACAATACATACATATACGTAAACATATTATATACTTATCCTAACATTCATTAAAGGATTTGAAGGACGAAAATAGTACTCAGCGACAATCTTGAGAGAGGAAATAATTCTTGATCATTTTTTTAAATGATGGCAGTGTTCGTGCCCATCTTACCTCAACTGGAAGTGAGTTCCACAGTCGGACAGCTTGGACAGTAAATGATTTGTCCATGAACACTGTGGAGTGTATAGGCATTCTCAATTTCAGGTTCTCCGACGACCTCAAAGATCTCGAATGTGAGTCATGGAGAAAGATGAATCGATCTTTAAGATAAGAGGGCGTGAGAGGATTATACAAAATATTGTACAGAAGTGAGAGAATATAATAAGAATATAATAAATGTAATGAGAGAATATAATAAATGTGAGAATATAATTATAGGTATATCAGCGACTTATGTAATATGAGTTTAGTGGCCGGAAAAATATTTTATTATGCCGACGATACGACTGTTATCTTACACGGGGATACATGGGACGAAGTACGCAATAATGCACTGGCTGGACTAGTGAAGATTTCGGCTTGGTTACATGATAATTTACTTACTCTAAACACCACTAAGACTAACTACATTTGTTTTTCTATATACAATTCTTCACAGCCTCCTATTGATTTTAAGTTGAATATACATACCTGTTCCCATATTACATCTATAGTCTGTTCTTGTCTGGCTATAAATAGGGTAGATAATATTAAATACTTGGGAGTACACATTGGTCAAAGACTGTCTTGGCATTTTCATATAGATCTTATCATTAATAGGATCAGGAAGATGAGTTGGATATTTAAATCGCTGCGCCATGTAGCCACAAAAACCCTCATTAATAGAATATATAATGCATTGGTTCAATGCATATTAGTATACTGTATTCCAGCCTGGGGTGGAGCCTCGAAAATCAAATTTCTAGAGCTTGAAAGAGCACAGCGATCACTGTTAAAACTAATGTATTTAAAACCATACAGATACCCATATTTAAAACCATACAGATACATTTTTTATACAATTAATTAATTGTATAAAAAAATCTGATACTGCACCTGGACATGACCAAATTTCTTTTTCGATGATTAGACGTTTACCACATTCCGGCAAACTGCTGTTACTCAAGATATATAATAAATGTTTATCTTTTGGCTTTGTACCCGCACAATGGCGGCAAATACAAATAATCCCAATCCCTAAACACAGTGGTTCAACATTAACCTGGCGACCTATTTCACTCATATCATGTGTTTGTAAAATTTTCCATGCTATTCTATGCAAACGCATAAAATGGTTTTTTGAAACACAAAAATTGTTTCCCGAAGATATGGTAGGGTTTCGAAAGTCACGATCATGTCTGGATAATCTTACCCGATTGGTGTCTGATATTCAACTAGGCTTCTCCAAAAATTTAACTACTGCAGCATGCTTTCTAGATATCCAAAGTGCATATAATAATGTAGACGTTCCTAGTCTCTTAAAGAATTTAGATAACTTTGGTGTAGGGGCCAAAGTTTGTATTTATCTATGGTCATTTTTAGCAAATCGACACTTAAGGGTGTCAAGTGTTGATTGTGTGATGGTTAGAGCTACCAGTCGTGGATTAGCTCAAGGAGATCCACTGTCACCACTTTTATTTAATATACTGACATTACATATATGCAAAAGCATAACTCAAGTTAATATGTCTCAGTATGCAGACGACTTTGTGTTGTACTTTACAAATTCTAATTTAGATATAATATTCAACAAATTACAATCAGGTCTACAATGTATTGATAATATGATAAATAAAATAGGTTTAACGATTTCTAAAACTAAGACTAATATTTGTATTTTTAAGAAAGGTGGCTTTAGAAGAAAAGTTGATTTTATTTTTGATAACTCGCCAATAAAAGTTGTTAATCAAGTTAAATATTTAGGTTTGTGGCTGGATAGTTCATTAAGGTGGGGTAAACACATTAGTGAAACGTCTCAAAAAGTTACGAAATTAATCAATCTACTTAAAATTTTATCGGGTCCGGGGTGGGGTGTCCATCAAAAGTTTTTAAGACGTTTATATATTTCATTAATCCGCAGTAGGATTGATTATAGTAGCTTGTTATTTGATAACAGTTGTCATAGTAATCTTTTGAAATTAGATAGGGTTCAGAACCAAGCATTGCGTGTTGTTGGTGGATTTATAAGAAGTACCCCGATACACGTAATGGAAAGCGAATTGTGCCTCCCACCGCTTAATATTCGTAGGAGATATTTAGGTTGCAAATTTATTTTAAAATCAAAATCATTTAGCAATAATATAACGATTAAAATGTTAGAAAGTCTTTCGATGTCATCAAGTTCTAATTACTGGATAAATAAAAAACTTCCTTTACTAGTTGATATTTTATCTCATTTTCATTCTATACCAATTCATTCGAGCATTCAACTTGAGATGTTCTCCCTAAATAACTGGATGAGCAAATTTGATATGTCCCAGATATTGTACGATTCTATACCTACTATTTGTCAAGCTAAACGTCGTTATAACACATTAGATATAAAACATTTGTGTACATCTTACCTTGAAGAGAAGTACTCAGATTATTATAAAATCTTCACAGACGGTTCCAAGGAAACATATTCGGGAGGCGCAGCCTTTTTGGACCCCTTACAGCAATGTTATATGAAGCTCAAAATCGATTCAAATATATCCATTATGCACATAGAACTGATTGCGATAGCAGAAGCATTGTCGTACATCCAATCAGTAAGCGGTGAAAAGTTTGTCCTTCTGACAGACTCTAAATCTGCGATACAGCATTTGGCTCGGCTCACCTCGCATGTGCGAGGCATTCCGATAGCCTACGAAATATATAAATTGATTTTACAGCTACAGACAAACAGAACCATTTGTATTCAATGGATTCCGTCTCATATCCAGTTGGAACAAAATGATAAGGTGGACACGTTAGCTAAACAAGCAAGTGTTGATGGAGTCCCATTAAATATTATTCCAATTTACTCAGATTATTTTGGGGAAGCTAAAAAATATTGTTCAAAATTTTGGCAAGAATATTTTGACGAACGATCGAAGGAAAAAGGTATCTGGTACAAAACTATTCAGCCACTTATATCTAGTTCTCCTTGGATTGATTGTAATTTAAGTAAAAACTTTATCACTATCGCGCTAAGATTACGTTCCGGACACACTCCTTCTAATAAGTTCTCATTTTTGATGAAAAAAATTCCGTCTCCAAACTGTGACGTCTGTCGAGTAGTTGACGATGTGTACCATATTTTAATGGAGTGTGTTCGAAACGAAGATGATAGAATTAATATATTTGGTGGAAACAAATCCCATGACATTGGTGTTTGTAACACTATTCTAGCCTGTCCACTTTCCGTCAGTGCTATGGAATTGTATAAATTAGTTTTAAGGCGTTCTTAATGTAATTTAGTTTTTTTTGTATTAGGTGATATAGTCGCTAAGCGACAAAACCTTTAAAATAAATTAAAAAAAAAAAAAAAAAAAAAAAACGCTTACATCGAACGCACTGACGATAACTCGCTCTGGCTAAATTGCGACCACCTAACGGCCAGTAGGTCTCTCTTATCGTGGCTAATAGTAATTGGGGCCCTGCGTGCATTAATCTTCGATGCTCATAAATGAATAAAAGTTTAGTAAAATAATGAGTGGACTGTAAAAGAATTGGGTGTTTCTTCTCGAAACTATATTGAGAATTATATAATTTATTTATTTTATTCTTTATTGTACACAATAAATATAACAATAGGTATAGAGACATTAAAGAACAAAGTACAAATGGCGGTCTTATTGCACTAATCTGCCTCCTAAGCGCATAATTTTGTTTTCATCCAAGAATACATTTAATTTTAAAAGATGATTTTTGTAGGGTAGTTTAATACTGTTTAATGGTACAAGTTTTACATAACAATAAAACTTGTATTATTAAGACAGAGACGATGCACAGCATCCCAGTTTCTGATTATTGCTCGTGAAGCACCATGGTTAGGTCCTTTGAAATAAATAAGGCATTAATACATTCAGTACTGAGCCTTTCAGCTCGTAAAGTGATAACATTTAGAATCCAATCAATAGAATGTAGTTTAAGATTATTATGGAACTTCCCACCTTATTGTTAATACATATTCGTTTCCATGTTGGAACCAACATGGCTGTAAAGTACAGTAGTTACGACATAATGATCACTTCATTGACGCAATATTCAGGGCGAAATTTGTCAAAACTTATGCACACGTCTATCTGAAGCTAAAAAAAATAAACGTGGTCATATTCGAGAACCTAACAACTTCAAAACAACGATTCACAATCTGTAGATTTTGTTTGTAATCGCTGGGTCCCAAGGGGGTTTGTTTTTCTACTTTGAGCTTCTCAAACGAAATGGCATTTAGTAACTGTGTTCAATCAAAAAGACTATTTCTACATAAAATCAATTATGTTAACATCCGAAATTATCGTTGTTACAAACTTTTACCAAATAATAAAACTACATAGACCTATGTAGTAATAATATAAGACGTCAAATTTTATAGAATACATACATACATACATAAACTCACGCCTTTATCCCCGAAGGGGGAGGCAGAGGCGCCACCAGGACACCCACATTTCGCCTTGTATGTTCCGTCCCATGATGTGATAGGTGGCGAGCCTATCGCCATATCGGGCACAAATTCCTGACTCCGGACTGATAATGAATAGAAAAATCCAATATCACTTTGCCCGACCCGGGACTCGAACCCGAGACCTCAGCTTTGTAACCGTCCCGTAATACAACTACGCCACCGAGGCAGAGATTTTACCGAGGATTTTATAGAATAGATGGGCTAAAATGTTGACCAACTTGCACTTGATTTGCAGCAACACCATCTGTTCCATCCACCTGCTCCAAATGATGGATTATATATCATAGGTTTGTAAAATATTCGAAACTGTGAAAGTGGTAGCCAAAATGCTTTCTTTCACGTTAGAACCACGAGGAAGTAAAGTCCCTCTGCAGAGTTCATATGCTGTAGGATGCATGGAATACATGGTTGAGGAACTAACGACCCTAGTTGAAAACGCCAATGCCGGCTGAATGCATGCCAGAATTGGGTCAGTTAATCCAGACGGTTCCACGTGCCGAAAATTTTAGTCCATATGATAAGACTGCCCGACTGTCCGACGGCCACATCACATGATGGCTCTGCAATAGGCACCTGAAATGATTAACCACAACTCGCAAACCTCTCTTTTTCTGTTGCAATGTCCGGTTCGGTGGTTGAGTTGTTGTACTTAGTCAGATACCATGAGGTCGTCTAGTTAGGCTCCCCCTCTGTAGTCGAATTAATCATTAGAAAATGTTTAGTTGATTTCGGAAACAAATTGCTTTTCTCTTGTAAGGACTCCCTGGCTGCAACCTACCACATCAGGTCAACAATAGTCTGCTCTTGTGTGCACTATCTATACCCGAGATGTTATTTAGGAAGATTTCTTGCGAAAGGTTGTGAGAGAAGACAGTGTATGCAACCTCTTTGCGCTATAATATTAGAAAAGTTTAGCTAAATTGCTTAGTAATACCTGGAACTAAATAGGACATAGTTTTCTTGGCGACGCGACCCGACGGCTTGCTCAAGTAGCAAGAACCTTGAAGTTCTGCTTTGTGTTTCAAACTAGTCCAAAATATTATATTTCTTGAGTAGCCCTGTTCAGCGCTCGATTTTTTTTTTTTTAACTGGCACGGCATAGTGACTGCATTGCACCTGATGGTAAGTGCTAATGCCGTCCAGATAGAGTATCGAATGGTATCAGACGGTAGTCTCATACCATTCGATACAATCATGCCAGCCCGCTGAGATGCCTCTTCACGCTACGGCGGAAGGACCTAGGATTATAGGAAGGAGAGAACACGTGGGATGGCAAACCGTTCCACAGCTTGACTGTACGGCAGAAAAAAGAACTAGAGAACCTTTTGGTTCGCGCCGAAATGGATTGAACAGTCAAGCTATGGCTCCGCAAGCCAGCACGCGTGGTTCTGTTAAGGAAAGGAGAGGAGGGGATTAAATTGAACAATTCCTCAGAGCATTCGCCATGATACAGACGGTAGAACACGCTTAGAGAGGCGACATCCCTCCGTAACTGTAGCGACTCTAAGTTGCCCGTAATGTCTGCATCATTCACAATGCGGATGGCCCGCCGCTGCAATCCATCCAAGGCATCGAGCAAGTACTGGGCGGATCCATCCCAGAGGTGCGAACAGTATTCCATACCCGGCCGAACCTGCGCTTTATACAAGCGGTAGAGTTGACCGGGCGCGAAAAACCGACGCACCTTGTTCAGGACCCCAACCCTGCGGGAAGTGGCAGATATTACGCCCTCGATGTGATTCCTTGGATTAAGATCACAGCGGATATCCACACCAAGGATACTCAGGTCATTCCGCATTGAGAGGGGAATACCCTGAAGAATGGGGAGGGGAGAGAACGGGGATTTTTTGCACGTGAACGCACACACCTGGGTTTTCCTGGCATTGAACTCAACCATATTCCTGGAGCCCCATGTAGAAATGAGATCCAAGGACCGATTGAGCTCAATGACAAGATCCTCGCGCCCACTCACAGTGTCGACCCGGTAACCTGGGGACCCATGGCAGTATCGCCCATGGACCGTGCTGTCATCTGCATAGCAATGAATGTTGCCAAGTGACAACATATCATTGATATGCAGAATAAACAGGGTGGGCGACATCACCGAGCCCTGCGGAACTCCGGCATTTACCGACATGAGCGCCGAAGCGTGTCCGTCAACGACGACACGCATTCTACGCCCATGCAGAAAGCCAGAAATCCACAAACACAAGTTGTCGGGCAGACCGTATGCCGGAAGCTTGGATAGAAGACCACGGTGCCAGACCCTATCAAACGCCTTGGCTATCTCGAGGCTCACAGCAAGAGCCTCGCCACGCCGGTCTATCGCCTCACCACAGCGATGCAGGACAAACGCCAGAAGATCACCCGTTGATCGGTTATGACGGAATCCGTACTGTCTGTCACTGATCAACGAGTGATCCTCCAGGTAGCGGACCAATTGAGAAGTTTATGATCCGCTCCATGACGTTACACATCACTGAGGTGATAGCGATAGGGCGATAATTGGTAGGGTCTGACCGATCACCCTTTTTGGGGATCGGTTGCACATTGGCCTCCCTCCAAGATTCCGGCACAACACCTGTGCGGTAGGACACTCGGTAGAGGCGTGTCAGTGCAGGAGATAACTCCGCTGCGCAACTCCTTAAAACCACCGCCGGTATTCCATCCGGACCACTCGCTTTCCGCACATCGAGAGACCGTAGCTCACGCCGCACATCACACTGCCTGATGCGAATATCCGCTATTGAGGATCCGCAATCAGGCAGCACCGGCGGGGACCGGGAACCACAGTCCTCGAGGCGGGAATTAGCCGCAAAGAGATTTGCCAGTAAGGCGGCTTTCTCTTGCGGCTTGTGGGTCAGCGAACCTTCCGGGTACCGCAGCGGTGGCAGTGCTGGACGGCAGAAGTTAGATTGGACGGCCCTGGCCAAACTTCAATAAGCACGACTGCTAGTTGGGTGTTTGGCCAACGCACGCCCAATCCTGCAAACGCGCTGGGCATCCGCTCTAACGTATGCCTTCTTCCAGGCCTTGGCGGCTCGATTATAGGCTTGCTTGAGGGAACTGATATTAGGATCCTTCTTAGCGCGACCCCTGATCCAAGCGCGATACGCCGCCTGTTTGTCACCGACAGCATCGGCGCATGCCCGATTGATCCAGGAGCGTCCACGGCCCTTACTGGCAATCTCAGAGGAAGGAATATAATATTCCATTCCTAGTCTGATTTCGTCAGCAATAGCGTTGGCACTCGCAGAAGGATCTTTTCCCTCAAAGCAGCGCTGCCGCCAAGGGATAGATGCGAAATATTCCCGCATGCCATCCCAATCCGCCGACGAGTAATGCCTGACCCTTCGCTTAACCTGCACGGGACGTGGAGGAGAAGGGAACGGTACCGACGACCGAACCAGGCAGTGATCGGAAGTGCCCAAAGGAGCACTAACGGTCACACTATACCCGGCCGGGTGACTCGCCAGCAGAAGGTCTAGCAGAGAAGGCGCATGACTCGCCACATCCGGGATCCTGGTGGGCTGGTTCACCAGTTGTGACAAGTCATGTGTCAGAGCGAATGCATGGGCAGCTCTGCCAGCATGATCGGTACTGGAGGAGCCCAACCACAACTCATAATGTGCATTAAAATCCCCCAAGACCACCATTTCCGCTGACGGGAACTGCACCTGCGCGTCATCTGCCGCCTAGCTAAGGTACCTGAACAGCCGAGTCGTCTCATCGTCCCCGTTGTGTGACCTGTAGAGGCACACGTAGATGCGGCTCAGAGAACCAAGATCCACGTGCACCCACAGTGTGGAGAAGGAGGGGTCCTCCATGCAGCGCAGACGGCGACAGCAGACGTCCAACCGAACATACAAGCATACCCCGGCTTTTGGCTTGAAGTTTCCTTCAAGCGAATAACCGGGGTACATCAGGTAAGAATTGTCGGCCGGACAACGAATCTGCGTCTCCGTCAAGAAGAGCAAAGCAGGCCGGGCCGTCTCAAGATGGTGGTGGACGGCATTAATGTTTGTATGGAGTCCGCGGATGTTGGCGAACTCCATAGTGAACGCGGTGGTGGGGTTATACACCGCTGAAGGACCTGCATTCTTTTTGTGCACTGTCATGAAGGTAAGGGTTGGGTTCGGTAAAGAGGCATCGAGGAGCCTGTATCAGGGCACTAAGATGTCCGAACGGGTACAGGGACAAGGGAGTTGGCAGGAGGAGAATTGATCCGCCGGACGGAAGGGCCCCCGTACCCTCCCGGGATGGGCCGCCGGGACCCCACATCCGGTCACAAACCGGCACGACGGATCCACCCAAGATTATGCGCGGCATGGTGAGGCAGCCTCTCGTAGTGGTTAGCTACGATTGGGCCCCTGTAATGTACCGCGGGCGGCCAGCGGACAACCGTTTCTACGGGTCTCCCTGGCCGGCGGGTCAACACTTCTCCCACCGACAGCGTACCGCAAATACCCACACGGCACAACCTCATACCCAGATACAGGCCCCTCGAGAAACCGGGGGAAAACGGGCTGATCCCGGAACGCGACCCCCTTGCGGGAATCACTATGGCGGTCTTTACGCCGCGTTAACGGTGGTCGCTACCCAGGCGGATGCAAGCATTCTACCACCACCATGTTCATACCCAGGCACTGGAGCGTGTTCAAAACTAATTTCTCCTGTCACCGTAGTTACCTGTTAGCCAATAACGATGGAACGATGGAACGATGGAAATAACGAAAATTTTGAATGCGCAAGATACTCCGAAAAATAAGCTCGTCCTTTGGAGTATTTGCAGTTTGTTAAGCACTCTGCAACATTTAACATGAAAGGTATAAGTCGGTGTAGGTCGTTAAGGGTATAAGTCGATTTTTATCATCCAGAATACAAGATGGAATCCAGAGGAAATACAGGGTATATCAAGACTGCGACCGAAAACGAAGCCAGGTGGTAGTATTAGTGACTTCAGTACCCCTAGCCGGAACATTTTGAAGTATCGTATAGTAATAACTATACATGTCCTTTAAACATGACAATTTGGTATCATCAGTAAAAAAAATTAATGATGAGATTTGTAGGGTGTTATCGTGGTCAGATCGTAACACTTTTGTACTGAACCCTACCAAATCGAAATTTATGGTTTTAGGAAGCAATGCGCAAATTAATAATATTTTGTCGGGTACTCCACAAATACAAGTCATGGGGGAGAATATTGAAAGGGTGGGTACAGCGCGTAACCTGGGACTAATCATCGATCCAGAGCTACGTTTTGAGGCACATATAAATAACATTGAAATAAAACTATTTTATACGGATTTTATCGCGATTTGGTTTAATTTTTTCATTTTTTAACTTCCCGACGTTTCGATTACTTTACAGCTTTCGTGGTCACGGGGCGGACTGAGGTATTAGTCATCCGCCCAGTGACTGTTACAATTAAACTACCCTTAATTTATAATTATTAAATTAAAAAGTTAATTTAAAAAGTTAGCTAGTATTTGCGATCCGATCTACGCAGAAGGAGCTCACTGTGTCTTGAGGTCTGGCAGCTGGTCTTTTGGGTTCCGATTTAATTAAATGTAGAATTAGATCCCATGATGGTGCAAGCTTTAAGCCATCTTCTCTATTGAAATTTGGATGTTTTTTAATTTCAATAGCCTCGCGAAACATCCTGGGCAGGAAACGGTGTTCTTTGGCAAGGATTTGGGGCTGGTCAAAGCGAAGGTAATGCTTGGAGCCTTCCTCTATGTGTTCAGCAACTGCAGACTTCGTTGAGCGTCGGTGTTTGACGTCAGCTATGTGTTCTTTAACGCGGGTCCCTATGCTTCGTTTGGTTTGGCCGATGTAAGAGAGGCCACAGTCGCAATCTATTTTGTATACTCCCGGTTCTTGTAAAGGTATATGACACTTGACAGGTGGTAAGAATTGACTAATCTTCTTAGGCGGCTTGTAGTATGTTTTAATAGAAGCACGCTTCAGGATGTAGCCAATCTTGTCCGTGACTCCTTTTATGTAAGGCAATATAACCGGGACTCGTTCAACTGTGGCTGGTTTCACTCGGTTTTTGTGACGGCGGCGTGGAATTTGGAGCTTGTTGTCTCGCAGTACTTGCTTGACGTGTTGCAGCTCAGTTGCCAGGTGTTTCTCGTCACACATTCCTTGTGCTCTCTGAAACAAAGATTTACCCACGGTAGCTAACTGTTTTGGATGGTGGTGAGAATCACCGTTCAGATATTTATCTGTATGGGTCTCTTTCCTATACACAGTATGACCTAAGGACTGATCAGGATTACGGATAACTAAAACATCTAAGAAAGCAAGAGATTTGTTTTGTTCCAACTCCATAGTAAATTGAATTTTATTGTTAATGGAGTTGAGGTGATTTAAAAATGCAGTTACTTGGTCAGATGGTAAAATTGTGAAAGTATCATCTACGTACCGCTTGTAAAATCTTGGCGAGACCGGGGCTGTACTAAGGGTTGTCTCCTCAAAGTCCTCCATGAAAATGTCGGCGACTACTGGAGATACAGGTGAGCCCATAGCGACACCATCCATTTGTACATAGTATTGATTGTTCCACAACATGTAGCCAGATGTGAGGCAATGTTTGAGTAATTCTGCATATTCTAGTGGCATGTCATTCTCTGTTAACTTCTTAGTGACAATTTTGATGCAGTCTTGTACTGGTAAGCTTGTAAAAAGTGACTGGACATCAAAACTAACCATTGTTTCATTGTCAGCTAATTGTAGGTGTTTAATATCACTGACAAATTGGTATGAATCCTTCACAGATGCTCTAGTGTTTCCTCTCAGTGGTGAAAGCACTTGTGCTACGTGCTGAGCCAATCTGTAGGTTGGTGTGTCGATCTGGCTCACAATGGGACGTAGTGGAGCATTGTCCTTGTGTATTTTTGGTAATCCATACAATTTAGGAGGTTTTGCACACGATGGGATGAGTGACTTAGCGTTCAGATCTAACTTTTCGGAGTACTTGATTATTAAAGAGCTGGTGGCCTTTAAAATCCTGTTGGTCGGGTCTGATTTGACCATTTTGTATGTAGTGTCATCCGATAAGAGTTGTTCGATTTTGTTGTTGTAATCTGAAGTGTCCATCACTACTGTCGCATTCCCTTTATCTGCACGGAGAACAGTTAAATCCTTCATAGATCGCAGGTTCTTCAAAGCGATAAATAGATGTTTTGGAAGATTTGGTTTCGGCACTTTGTTTCGTCGTAATAAAGATGATATATCTTGACGTATCGCCTCCGAATCTTCCTTTTTCAAATTGTTAATGAAGAGACTGTTCTCAACGTTACAAATAATATCTTCATACGGTATCCTACGTGGAGTTACGGCAAAATTTAGACCTCTTGACAAAACCTGAACTGTGTTTTCATCCAATGTATGTT
Organism: Deilephila elpenor; assembly: GCA_949752805.1. NCBI lineage: Eukaryota > Metazoa > Arthropoda > Insecta > Lepidoptera > Sphingidae > Deilephila > Deilephila elpenor. The sequence continues at coordinate 5,856,094 of OX457095.1, read as the reverse complement.
TTGACAGATTAATGACCGCGCGTTGTTTGTCTGCGCCGGAGTGCGTGTTATCTGTGTTAGGGTGCGTTCCGTGCCTGCACTCGGAGTTGTTAGAATTTTTGACATTTGATTTTGATGAAAGTTTATCATATTTATTTATGTGTTTATTTTTGCATTCGTTATATTTAGATGTTTCTCTTTTATTTAATGTGTCCATGCAATTTTTAAAATCAAATGATGATAATACTGTCTTTAACTCATTGGATGATTTTTCGATACAATTATTTATGTAATGTAGGTCAGATCGTGTTTCATGTATGGTAGCTTGTAACAGTTTTTTACTCGCCTGGCTTAGAAAACGTCGGGAAGTTAAAAAATGTAAAAATTAAACCAAATCGCGATAAAATCCGTATAAAATAGTTTTATTTCAATGTGTAACATTCGCGTAAATCTAAGAAACCATTACATATAAATAACGTTACGAAAAACTACTTCTACAGACTCAAACTTCTATACCGTTTTAGACAGTATTTCAATGTTGACTTAAGAAAGAGACTGGTAGACAGTTTGGTTTTGTCAAAGTTGAATTATTGTGATACGGTGTATGGACCATGTTTACTGGAGCGTACTGTTAGATTGATCCAACGGGTGCAGAATGCGTGTGCAAGATTTTGCCTTGATATTCCTCGTCGTAGCCATGTCACACCGTTTATAAATGAAGCAAATTGGCTTAAAATGGCAGCTCGAAGAGAATTACACATGGCCACATTGCTGTTTGGCACAATAAAAACAAAAAAACCTTTTTACTTATACAATAAGTTGATGTGGAGGCAGGACAATTCTTCTTATGGCTCGCGTTCCACCACGAACCCGCTATCAATACCTCGATACAGGATTTCTGCATTTAGAGGATCTTTTAAATATGCCGCCACTCGCTGCTGGAACAATATCCCGCCGCCATGTCGTTCTAAAAAGAATAAAAATTGTTTTAAAACTAATAACAAGAAATATTTATTAACATCACAAAAACAAAATGTTTAAAATACTTGTTTACGCTTACCTTCATGTTGTAGAACGTATGGTGTTGTGGAATATTGAATCCATCCTGTGTCGATGGCGTCACCACGGTACACTTTAATACAACTTGGTGTATCCGATAAAATGTATATACCTACATTACATTTTACATTACATGTATATATAACATTTTTATGGTTAACATTTATTCTGTAGTTTTACGTGACTGACAAGACTCAAGCTGCCCGCGACTTGTTAATTGACACCGGTACACACTATTATTAGTTATGTAAAATGCTTAACAAAGTTGTTGCGCTTGTCAGCTTGCGAGCGAGGCTAACAGCCGACTAACGCTCTTTGGACTAACGGCGGAGTGTAAGATTGAGATTGTGATTGGTTATGTAATAGGCTAGCACTACTAACACATACGCGTAAAATTTCACAACTGTTTGTTTTTCACTTTTTACTTGTTTATAATTAACATACACTGAGCATGCGGACGTCACTTGGACCTCGCATTGAAAATCAGCGCTGCGGCACAGCATAGGCTGTACTAAAGCATTTAGCTGAATGCGGGATCCATTGTTGGCGCAGTAATAATTTTTAAGTGCTGGTATTTTATTATTGTTTTTTTTTTCATGTATAATGCTTTTTTAATTTTATTTTCTGTATAATACTTAATGCTTATTTTTTGTATGTTTTTTATTACTGTCCAACAATAAATTATTTCTTTCTTTCTTTCTTTCTTTCTTAATTCTCGTATAGTAAAGTAAACGTTTCCCGCTGTGAAATTTTAGTTCCAAATACGCTCACAATGGCGCTGTTTAAATTCCCATACAAAATTTTACTATTACCATTTTATTACGATACTGCAAAATGTTCCGGCTAGGGGCACAGACACAATGTAACTAAAATTTTAGCAAAAAAGTCGTATTTTTTTTACTTTTTGACTTATTTACGTATACATTCATAGTTTTCCTAAAATAATGATGTACACCTTTTTATTTTTATAGACGCAATGGTGCGTAAGTGTTTAAATTAGTTTTTTCGCAAAAACTAGGTATTTAGCACCCAAATAGGTGATTTTTAAAAAATTGTCAAAAAAATCTATCGCTTTTTTTTTTGCGAAATTTTTAATTGCATGGTGTTTGTAATCACTAAAACTACCACCTGCCTTCGTTTTCGGTCGCAGTCTTGATATACCCGGTATATTAGTTTGAATGATTTCGGTTCTATACATCAATCCAATATAGACCAAATGCACGTGGCGGCCTGTTGGCAACGGACCAGACGCGACCGTCAACATGCTCACGTTGGTCGCTGGCTCCAATCCCAGCGCAAACCTCTAACTTCAAGTAGTCATGTGTGTACTATTCGTAATAGTCAATTATCATACACAACTGATAAGTCGCACGCTCGAGTATAGAGGAGGACCGTCAAATGCTGTGGGACATATATGGAATGATACAGTACGGTACACAAATAGACCTGCAGCTTCCCACACTCTTGTCCCAAACATTGTTTGCAAGATCCTGGGTCCCAGAGGATTTTGCTCCGGAAAACCAAATATACTCTGTGCGGAAAACTAAACAATATTTGTCTTCTAACACCCTACACTAATTACGCTAAAACATGTATCCGCTACGGTGCTCAAATGTACAATAATTTACCAAAAGAAATAAAATCAATAAATAGTTTTAATATATAACAATAAATTACAATCTTTTGTATTGTCATTAAAGTATTAAATACGGACCTGTGTACGGACCGGCAGCAAGTATCGAATCAATACGATAGTGCACATTGTTTTGCTTGTTTAACATTTTTTATCACTCCTACCCACTTTATTGTTGTTTTGTATTCAATACCCGGTTTCATATTATTATTTAAGAATTATTAAATGTATAGTTTGATTTATGTTCTGATGTTAGCTTAAGTTATTATTGTACTTATCTCAAAGTGAAATGAAAATTTCTTTTGAGTAAATAAAGATTCAAATCACAAACTCCAGCACACCCTGCAGTGTCTACCTTTGTTGCGACATTGCTGCCAATTGTTTCGCTTTTTTCGGCGAAGCCACCTCTGTGATGGGTAAATCAGCAGAGGCGAGGAGGTAAATGGCAAACGCATTCTCGTAAACTATTCGAGAAGGGCCTCCGAAGCCCAAAGCGCAAGCCACTGCCTGCGATACGCTCACAGACAGCCTCCGTAAAATCCGTTGATGCACGCACGAGGCCTCGAGACATTAATCGGTGAAGCAGCCTCTGTGATGGGTAGGTAGACCAGCAGAGAATTGGGGGTAAATGCCAGACGTATTCTCGTAAACTATTCGAGAAGGGCCTCCGAAGCCCAAAGCGAAAGCCACTGCCTGCGATACGCTCACAGACAGGCTCCATAGATTGGATTTCTTTCTTATTGTGTCGATGTTCATTGTTTGGTATAGTCACTGGTTTAGCATTAGTTTTCTGTGCCTACTTGTCTTGGGTGTACTAAGGCCGGCCCATTTTATAATACCATCGATATCATCTCTTATAAGCCTGCAGCAGACTCATAAAAAAATATTTAAAACTTGGAGGTATCTTACGCAGACACCCTCGCAAGTTCTTATTAGGCAATTGATTCAGGATACGCTCCTGACGAGTTTTCCATGCACTTCTATTCTTTCTCGCATAAGACACCCTCGCAAGTTCTTATTAGGCAATTGATTCAGGATACGCTCCTGACGAGTTTTCCATGCACTTCTATTCTTTCTCGCTTTTTTATAATGAAATTGTTAAATAGGTTTCAATTACTAGTTCCCAAATCTACTTACATACAAAGGAAGGTAGTAAACCATGTCCGGGGCTGCTGCCCAGTCAATTTTATGTTGTAAGTTAATACTCAATAACTCGTTGTGCAAGTAAGGCAAAGGAGACTGCACTTCTAACAATGGTAAACTTTTAGATTTGACCTTCCTTTGCGGTAATAAAAATGCACCAGGCACTTGTGAGGGAGGAAATACCTGTATCTCTGCGTGTAATAATTACAAGACTTCGAAAAGTACCTAAACGTACCTACTGCGGCGGGTTTAGGGGCCGCCCGCAGATAGGAGTAGGTAGAAATAAATGATACTCAGGGTAATTACGTGGTTCAGGCTTTAATAATTCGCATCACCGTCTTACACTCGGCACTGTTGTTGGTGTTATGCAACTAGAGTCACTGGCCTTCTGTGGACACTGATCCGGGTCTTCTGCACGTGGCGGTTCCCGACGACAGCTCGCCGGCAAAGTTGGCTGCCACGTGGCCGGTAGTGGTGAGCAGGTCAGCGGCTCGGTGCAGGTGCGGTCGCAGCACGGGCAGGAAGCGGTGCGGAGTGAAGCCAGTGCACGGAGTCAGCACTCCGTGCCGTAAGCAGGATAGAAGAAGATGAACCCCAGCGGGTACAACAACACGCGTGGTAGCACGCAGTTTATTTTATAAAAGAGGACGCGAGCGAGGTAGGACACGCGTATCTATGCGTGCGATGGCAGTTTGCACGTTTTAGCTGTCAGATTTGAATCGACCAATCAGCGCAATGGAGGCGTTGATTGGCATAGACAATATGATTATTGAGCCATAGACCGCAACTGTTCCGGGTGACATTCTACAACGTCACAGTACCCCGCCGAACAGACCAGGATTTTACTTATAACTGAATATAAGTAAAATCCGTCTGCCTACTTAGCATTCTTGTTATATTCACTTTCATTCTATCTTCTTACATGCATCTTTCTTACAAAATGTCTAGCATCAAAATATCTTATGACCAAGACCCTATAGAACAGAGAATACTTTGCAGTACTAAAGGATTCTCCAAAACAACAAGAAGAATAATGGTAAAAAAACCGACTTCAATTACTAAAAAGTATAAAACAACTTAATAAAGATTTAATTTAATACACCTCTTGTGCAAACCTATACCTTTCATATCAATAAAATACAATTATTTATATGTGCTACCTATTGATAGGTTTGAAATTGGTGCCAAGCCAAATGGAATAGTAGGTACCTACACTCGCCGCGCGTGACCTGGAGCGGGATAGCTTTGTCTACAACAGTGTTTTTCAATCTGTGGGTCGCGACCACCTGGGGGCCTTACTCAAGTAGCCGCCATTCTTACAGAGTATAGGTGTTCATAATAAATTTAGGTACCAAAATGGAGAAATTCATTAACACAGTCTTCTAAATCACTTTCTAAATCATATCTAAATCTTTTTATTTATTTATTAATCCTTTATTGCACCATAAAGAAAAACAATTACAATGAAATAATATAAAAAAGAAAAAGTACAAAAGGCGGCCTTATCGCACTGGGCAATTTCTTCCAGGCAACCTTGGGATGGATATAAAAACAGGAGAATGAGAGGGCAGTCAAGGAGTAAATAATAATCTAGAATAATTTAACAGTAAACTTGTAATTAAATACATGGACATATTTAAATATAGATAATATTATATAAATACAAATAACTACACACATATTTCCATTAAAATACACAATACACAAACTGCAATATTATATACTATACTATACATACATAGACATACATATATACTTATACTATAATTTACCAGATAATGCGCATGGATAAATATATTACTCGTCTACATAGTTATTGAGAGACCATTTTTTTAAATGACGTCAGTGTTCGTGCCCGTCTTACCCCAATTGGGAGTGAGTTCCACAATCGGACAGCTTGGACTGTAAATGATTTGTCCATAAATGTTGTGGAATGCTCGGGCATTCTCAGTTTCAGGTTCTCCGACGACCTCAAGGATCTTGAATGTGAGTCATGGAGAAATATGAAACGATCTTTAAGATAAGATGGCGTGAGAGGATTAAACAAAATATTGTACAGAAGTGTAAGAATATGAGCATTCCGACGAAAGCGGATGGGTAACCACTTGAGCTTAGTGCGAAATTCAGAAACATGATCATATTTGCGAAGACCAAATATGAATCTGATACAGAAATTTTGAAGACGCTCAAGCTTATTAAGTTGGTCCTCGGTGAGATCTACATAGCTGACATCGGCATAATCAAAGATAGGGAGAAGGAGAGTTTGTGCAAGTGAAATCTTCGTGGTGGTGGGTAGAAGATTGCTTAACCTTCGCAAGGACCTTGCCGAAGCAAACAACTTACGACTAAGCTCACAAAGCTGCGGACCCCAAGTGAAGGACCTATCAAGTAGTAAGCCTAAATTTTTGACAGTGTCACTGTATGGGATGGTAGTACCATTGCAGTAGACAGATGGTAGTTGATCCCAATTTACTTTTGAAACCATCCTGGGGCTCCCAACTACAATTACCTGGGTTTTGGTTGGATTAACCATTAATCCAAAGGTCTTACTCCAATCACAGATCCGTTGTATATCTGTGTTAATTATTGCTACAGCATCAACCATCTTGTCTAAGGACGCTCGAGTGTAGATTTGGAGATCATCTGCGTAGAGGTGGTAGGAGGAGCAAAGATAATTGGTTATAGAATTTATAAAGACTGCGAAAAGTAGGGGTGATAGCACGCCGCCCTGTGGAACGCCAGCAGCTACGGGGCACCAGGAAGAAAAACTTTCCTCAACACAGATGCGTTGCCGGCGTCCAAACAGGTAACTACGAAACCAATCAATTGCCATTAGAGATATGTTAAGAGAACCTAGAACGCTAAGCAACACATCAAAATCGACAGTGTTGAAGGCGTTGCTGAAGTCTAGCAGTGCTAAGACAGTCAGCTGACCTTGCTCCATGCCCGATCTGATGCCATCCGTAATATGAGTCAGGGTGGTAGTAGTACTATGCCCAGAACGAAATCCCGACTGGAGAGGATTAAGGAGATTGTTACTAGAAAGGAAATCATTAAGCTGGGTATGGATCAAACGTTCAAGGACTTTGGACAGGAATGGAAGAATAGAAATAGGACGAAATTCAGATAGTACAGACGCCTTAGGTTTTTTGGGAACTGGGATTATATGGGCTTCTTTCCAAGCAGTAGGAAATATCCCTGTGGAAATGGAATGGTTAAGGATGTGGCAAATGATGGGAAGGATTTCGTCTAGGATAGGAAGAATCATATTACGGCTGACACAGTCGCTTCCCATTGCATTAGATGAAATAAGCGTAATGGTTCTCCTGACATCACAAGTAGCAAATTGTTTAAGAATAAAAGGAGAACATTCAGGAGTCTTAATGGTAGTAAGATGCTTAATAGTATTATCTTTAGTCATCGAGTCAAAATACGATGGACAAGAGAAGTGATTGTTTAGGGAATTTAAATCAATGGATTTAGGAATTGAGTCTTGTTTAGGTTTACCCACTCCTAATGTCTTGAGAAATTTCCAGACTTTAGCTGGATCTCCGTTTTCAACCGAGTTGTGAATGTGTCGGCGTTGAGCATTCCTACACACCTTGCTGCAGTGATTCCGAATATTTACGTACTTTAGCCAGTTTGTTTCATTGGAACGGCGTTTATACCTGGACTTGGCAGACGCTTTTTTACGCAGCAGTTCTTTGATTTCGGCAGTGAGTCAAGGTGATGGTAAATGTTTTACTTTAATTGACCGAATAGGTGCATGCTTATCGAACAGATTAGTCAAACTGCTATTGAAAATATCGACCTTGCCATCAACACAATCCAACTGAAGGAGCGAACTCCAGTCAATGTCTCTGGCATCCCTGCGAAGATTAACAAGATTTATACCCCGAAAATTTCGCTGCAAGAGCACTCTGGGAGAGGGCTTAGGAGGACGAATACGATAGGATAGGAACAAGAGGTCATGGTAGGAAAACGCATCAGCAGCACATTGACCATGTTTTGCAACGTGGTTTAGAGAAGAAACAAAGATAAGATCTAGAAGGGAAGGAATGCAGTTAGGAGAGTGATGGGTTGCAGAAAGAGGAAGAATAGAAAGGTTGCAGGATCGGACAGTATTTGCGAGGGAGGAGGAACGACGGTCATTCTTAAGGAGACAGGTATTGAAATCACCCATGATTATGGTTTGACTGTACGAAGGAGTTAAGTTTTCGAGAATAATTTCAAGAGAAGAAAAGAAATCTATGCGAAGCGAAGGACAATAATAAACACCGAGTAAAAGTTTCTTATGAGAGAATTCCACCTCTAAAAAGAGATGTTCACCAGCATTTGGTAGTGGAGGTTGCGGTGACGCACTAACTATGGTGTATCGAAAGTAATTGCGTAAATAAATGGCGACACCACCTCCACCCCGTGCTGTGCGATCATTCCTTATAAGGTGGAACCCAGGAAGAGAGTATGAGGTCGAAGGGAGACATGGCTTAAGCCAAGATTCAGAGACAAGGATAGCATGAATATTAGTACAGTCAAAACTAGCCAGCATATCGGGGAAATGAGCCGGGATACTCTGGGCATTGAAATGAACCACATTAAAATTCCTCGAGACGTCAGAAAACTGAAAAGAGAGAGTGTCAGCAAGTGAAGGAACACTGACAAAACTGTCGTCACTGCAAGCTGATAAGAACTCCTCACTTTCACTGCTTGACATTTAAAGTTCAATAAGAATAGGTCTACAGTATTTGTAAATATATAAACAGAGTCAAAAAAGTTACAAAGGTAAATGAATAAATACACTTATTTATAGAATAAAAGTTAAAATAATTATTATAAAATTATTATGATAATTTAAAAATAAAAATAAAATAAATACGTATTTAATAACTATAAAACAAATCTACTAACCATCCATCTGCCGGTTGTGAAAAATAGAAGACAGAATAAAATAAAACAGATAAAAGCGAACTTAAGACTAAAATAGAAATTATATTAAATTATATCTATTAAGTTAATTTAAAACACAAAAAAAATATATACTAATGCATGTCCAGGTAGTTCAATTGAGAAAAAGATTAAAAAACACATTTAACATTAAAATAAAAACCAATTGAGGATTCAGAACGAATCGCAGCTTGTCAAAAATACCATCTGTCAAAAAAAAAAAAAAAAAAAACATTACAATGTGTTTACAGATAGGTTATGTTTATAAATTTTGTCGAATGCCGGGTGGATTAAAAAACTATAACAACTCAAGTGACTTACGATAAATAAACGAACGTATTGACATAAATGCAAAGACTAAACAGTTAACAAATAATACCGACTTAAAGTAACATAAAGAGAGAACAATTTGGAAAGAGAACCTAAAAATATGATGTTAAACCTGGACAGCATGCTTATTAAGAAAACAAACGTTACTCATTTTTTAGCAGCCGCAACTCGCCTGGTCTTAGGCACAGCTATGGTCTTCTTCGCAGGACTCGGCTTAGGAGTGGCGTCCACATTAATCTGACTAAGCAGAGTAAGGGACGTCACGCGATGCCGAACGCCAGAGCTTACGACGAAGACAGTACCTTCTCGCGTCCAACAGTTGCTGAAGCCAAACTTCTCACGTGCGGCCATAAAAATGTCGTGCCTGGTCTTTGTCAAGAACTCAGAGAGAGTAATACTGGTCCCTTTCAGTTTTGTTTTACTGTACCAGATCTTATCTCTGACTGAAGTGTCTTGCAGCTTGACGAGAATAGGTCTTGGTTTTGTAGAAGATGACTGTCGGCCCATTCTGTGGCAACGCTGTATATCTTCGATGCTGAATTCTGCAATGCCAATGTGCTTCTTCACCACATCCACTATTGCCTGTGCAGGATTCTCGTTGGCAACCTCTGCAGCACCATGGAGTAAAAGGATTTTTCGCCGTCTCTGCATCTCTATAGTGTCCACAGTGTGGGCCAGGGCCTCAATTTGCTGCTGCAGCAGACCAAGTGCCTGGGTGGTAAAGGCTCTAAAATTTGCGAACTCGGCAGCCAAATCAGAAGATCCAGTCACACCAGTTGAAGACCTCTGCAGATTGGATTCAAATACGGACATTCTTTTATGAAAATCATTCTTCATATCTTCCATGGTAGCTTTTAATGCAGATTCCATAGTGAGAAAAATATAAGGTGATGTGCAAAGTGTTGTAGTGGAGAGAAAAGTGATTTGTGAAAGGAAATAAAAATATCACCGGCAGGTACACAGTTTAACTGTTGTTAATAAACATTAATTATAGGATAATAACAATAAGAACTAATTTAAATATTAAAAACTTGTAGAGCAAAAAAATTTGTACTTCTTTCCACAACTACCCACTTATTTAGGATACTTTTTCTAAAACTTTTAGTCTGTGTATCGCCCACGGGGGTCGCCAGAAATTATTAACCTGAAAAAGTGTAAGATATTAAAAAATATTGAAAAACTCTATACTAGTCTAGTACAATAAATACAACACAAGCGGGCAAACGACGTAGACGGTCGTCTCGAAATATAGTAAAATTTTGATTCGTTGTACCCTAATTTATTTATTATAGATTTGTATAATTTATCGGCTGCACGAAGGTATAGTATATAAGTTGATTTTATAATAGTAGGTATTCATTATTTCTTAATTCCATTATTAGTTTGTTTTCAAAACAGAGGTACCAATACGCAAACCAAAATTTTACAAATTCACATTGCTTATAGGATTATTTATGTAGGTTAATCTTTAGCGTAAAAAATTGTTTACAGAAACTAAGCTGTTTATAATATAAAGTTTTGTTTTGTTTAAGGCTTGGCACCGACTTCAAACCTATCAATAGGTAGCACATATAAATAATTGTATTTTATTGATATGAAAGGTATAGGTTTGCACAAGAGGTGTATTAAATTAAATCTTTAATAAGTTATTTTATACTTTTTAGTAATTGAAGTCGGTTTTTTTAAACGTAGTTTTTTTAATTGTTTACTTTTTAGTGTGAGCTAAACTCAATTTTCGTTAACAACGCTCATAAGAGCAAAACGCCTACAGTAACTCTTTAATTTTCTCATCCTCCTCCTCACCCTCACCACTTCTTCTGCCTCACTATAGTTCGACGTTAATACTGAACCTGTTAAAAAAGAACTATTGGAAACCTAATCAATTTTGAGAAGTTCTACTGTCTAGGTCCGAAGATATTCATCGCAAGATATATTTCGCATCTAACTAAAGAAGAATAACTAAAAACGGTTCAAATCTGCCGAAGATATTAAGTATTTACATTATTTTCATTTTCTCGCCCCCCTTCTCACCCCCACCCTTTTATCTCTATCTTACTAAAATTTGACTTTGATACTGAACCTGTTACAAAAAGAACCATTGGAAATCTACTCAATTTTGAGGAGTTCTACTGTATAGGTCCGAAGATATTCATCAGGTCTTCACCAAATTTTTATAGAACCAAATGGCAACTATTCCGCATCAAACTAAAGAAGAATCACTAAAATCGGTTCAAAGCTGCCTAAGATATTAAGTATTTACATGCATATTAATGGAAACTTACTCAATTTCGAAGAGTTCTACTCTCCAGGTCCGAAGATATTCATCAGGTCTTCACCACTTTTTTATAGAACCAAATGGCAACTATTCCGCATCAAACTAAAGAAGAATGACTAAAATCGGTTCAAAGCTGCCGAAGAGATTAAGTATTTACATGTAAATTGATGGAAACTAACTCAATTTTGAGGAGTTCTACCCTCCAGGTCCGAAGATATTAATCAGATCTTCACCAATTTTTTTATAGGCCAAATGACAACTATTTCGCATCAAACAAAAGAAAAATCACTAAAATTGGTTCAAAGCTGCCGAAGATATTAAGTATTTACATGCATTTTAATTTTCTCACCCCCTCCTCACCCCCACCCCTTTTTCTCTACCTCACTACAATTTGACTTTTATACTGAACCTATTGTATAAAAACCATCGGAAACCTGCTCAATTTCGAGGAGTTCTACTCTCTAAGTCCATAGATATTCATCAGGTCTTCACCAACTTTTTATGGGACCAAATGGCAGCTGTTTTGCATCCAACTAAAGAAGAATTACGTAAATCGAATCAGAAATCTCAGAGTAATCGGTGAACATACATAAGAAAAAAATATATGAATGGATAACCTCGCATCCAACATCTGCCAACGACCTTTCGCAAATCGTCATTCCAGCTGGAGGGCGTCCTACACTACGCTTGCCAAGGCGCGGTCTCCACTCAAGAACACGTTTACTCCAGCGGTAGTCGGTTCTTCGACAGATATGGCCAGCCCACTGCCATTTCAGCTTGCTAATCCTATGTGCTATGTCTATGACTTTGGTTCTCTGTCAGATAAGATTGTTACGGATCCTATCCTTCAGAGAGACTCCGAGCAAAGCACGCTCCATAGCTCGCTGAGCGACTTTAAGCTGGTGGATCAGTCGTACTGTGAGTGTCCACGTCTCAGCACCGTAGGTCAGGACCGGTAGGACGCACTGGTTGAAAACTTTCGTTTTCAGGCATTGTGGTAGGGGTGACGAGAAGACTCGACGTAGTTTACCAAATGCTGCCCAGCCCAACTGGATCCTCCTTGCAGCCTCCTTCTCAAAGTTGTTTCTTCCTAGTTGAAGGGTTTGGCCCAGGTAGGTATATTCGGAAACAACTTCGAGTTGGTGGCCACATACAGCGACAGGTCTTAGATCAAGGTGGTGGTTGAACATAACTTTGGTTTTATCAAAGTTCATTTGAAGACCTATTCGCTGTGAGGCTGAAGCCAGGCCGTCCAGCATCTGTTGCAGCTCCTCCAGCGATTCCGCCATCAAGACTATATCGTCAGCGAAACGCAGGTGCGAGATGTGCTCGCCGTTAATGTTAATGCCCATATCATTCCAGTCAAGCGTCTTAAACATGTCATCCAGTGCGCTTGTGAACAGTTTCGGGGAAATAACATCCCCCTGTCTCACCCCTCTGCGCAGCTGGATGGCCTCAGACTGTTGGTTTTGTAATTGGACATACATTGTGGCAGATTCGTATAGACATCTCAGCACCTCGATATAGCGAAAGTCTACTTGGCAACGCTGTAAGGATTCCCAAACAACCCAGGTTTAGATGGAGTCAAAGGCCTTCTCATAGTCCACAAATGCCAGACACAGGGGCCGATTATACTCTTCAGACTTCTGTATAATCTGCCTCACTATGTGGATGTGGTCTATGGTACCATATCCTCCACGAAACCCGGCCTGTTCCGGAGGCTGAAACTCGTCGAGTCCTCTTGCAAGGCGATTCGTGATGACCCTTGAAAACAACTTATAGACGTGGCTCAGGAGTGAGATGGGTCTATAATTTTTAAGAAGGGTTTTATCACCCTTCTCAAAAAAGAGAACCACCAAACTTCTGTTCCACGCCTTTGGAGTTCTCCCACAGTGAAGAACGGTGTTAAATAGGGTTTGTAGCTCCTGTATAACAGGGGTTCCTCCTGCCTTCAGAAGTTCTGAGATAAGTCCGTCGTCACCGGGGGCTTTTCCATTTTTATGTTGCTTCAGAGCCAACACAATCTCGCCTTGGTCAATGTCTGGCAGTTCGTCGGAATAGTGGCGTGTCAGTGTGGCTCTAGAATCATGGTCGTCACGCTGAGGACGTGGAACATGTGTGGCGTATAAACGACCATAAAAGTCCTCTATCTCGGCGAGAATCTCCGGCCTTGACAAAGCGGTTTTTCCCTCGCGTGTCGTTTCGTCATGTGGCTCCTTCCAAGTTGCTGAGTGAATACCTTAGACCCTCGGTTTCGCTCTATAGCATCTTCAATGACGCGAGTATTCGAGCTCCGAAGGTCACGGCGTATCATCTTCGCAATACGCTTGTTGAGGTCTGACCTCTCTGACGAAGTAACCGGAGTTTCTTCCTGTTGGGATATTTCGATGAAAATAAACGTCTTCACTGATTGACAATATTTTAATATAAAAACATCTATTAAAGTACAGTGGTTCACACTTTACATCAGAGGCCATTTTAGGAAGAGGATGTAAAAATATAATTAATATAGTGTTGCCACTTTAGTGTAACACCAACAAATAAACTCTCATAATTATATTAACAGTGTTGCTATTTTTGTATACATCCAACAGTCCCCCTCAAAAATACAATACACTTATAAAACATTTAAATTAATACAATATGAAATCAATACTTATCATAGAAGGTTTAACATACATCTTAATTCTTGGAATTTTGTTGATGGAACCACTTTTGTAAATATATCAGCTAGCTGGTGTTGTGTTGAAATATGTTCCAGCTTTATTATTTTGTTATAAATTTTCTCTCTAGTGAAATGGTACTTGATGTCTATGTGTTTAGACTTTTTATGATTAGTAGGATTGTTAGCAATACTGATACAGCTGTTATTATCCTCATATATTATTATGGGATCAGTAACTTGTATAAAAATACTACTAAGTAATGATTTGATCCAAATCGTTTCTTTCACAGCCTCAAATAGAGCCATATATTCAGCTTCTGTGGAGGAAACGGCTACAGTGTTCTGTTTGCGTGTGTTCCAGGATATTGTACAATTATCAAATATTTGGAATAAATATCCACTAGTACTTTTCCTGTCTATTTCGTCTCCACCCCAGTCTGAATCAGCATATCTAACAATCAAATTTTTATAATTACATTTTTTATATGTCAATTTTAAGCTTAAAGTACCTTTAATATACCTTAAAATATGCTTTAAATATTTCCAAAGTTCTTCATTATTCTTACTCTGATATCTGCTAAATATATTCACAGCAGCACAGATATCTGGTCGCGTACAAATCATAGCATACATTAAAAAACCTATAACATTCCTGCAAGGTGCATCATAGTGATCATCAGAGTTCAAGGCCAAATAATTCAACTTAGAGGGTATTGGTAATTTACATGAATTACAGTCACTCATGGAAAATTTGTTTAAAACATTTTGCAGATAAAACGATTGATCTAGAGTAATAGTATTTGTGGTTCTCTCTACTCTTATACCAAGAAAAAATTGAATTTCGTTTAAATCTGTCATTTTAAAAGTATTCATTAAACATTCTTTATAATACATTAGAACTTTAGTATTTTTTGTGCAAATTAACAAGTCATCTACATGTAATATTATATATACATTTTTATCTATGCTAGTTTTGTCCAAAACATACAAACATGGATCAACATTTGAACTTGTAAAACCCATAGCTTTCAAAGCATGATCGAAACGTTCAAACCAACATCTAGAAGATTGTTTTAGGCCATATAAAGTTTTATTTAATTTACATACCTACCTGATTTGGTTCAGCAGAAATACCTTCTGGCACTTCCATATAAATATTTTCTTTAAGAATACCATTTAGGAACACAGTTTTGACGTCCATATGGTGAACTTGTAAATCAAACTGGTTTGCAAAAGCTAAAATGAATCTGAAGGTAGTTATTAGTACAACTGGTGCGAACGTTTCATCATAGTCTTGTAGGAATTTTTGAGTGAAACCACGTGCTACTAAACGCGCCTTATATCGTTTTGGTTCACCAGTTTTATCAGTTTTTATTGTAAATACCCATTTGCAACTTACAATATTTATATTTTGAGGTCTATTAACAATATTCCATGTTTTATTGCTATGAAGTGAATCAATTTCGTTCTGTATAACTTCTAACCATTTGTCAGAATCACTTCTATTGAAAATATCGTTGTAACACATTGGTAAAGATTGTACAGTACATAAACAATATGACAAATATATGTCTGATTCTATCATCTGCTTATAATCTCTAGGTGGTAGGTTGTGAATTCTTTCGCTACGTCTGAGTGAACTTGACGCGGGCTGGTTTTCAATAACCAGTTTGTCAGATAATTTCTGTTTGTTGCCTATTAATTTGGCTGAATCAGTGTCAGTCTTATTAATTTTGGCGGGTATTACATTTTGTTCATGATTGTTTAAAGTTGGTCTAGAAATTTCAAAATTTGACTCATCGAATATAATGTCTCTTGCAAAGAAAAATGTCTTACTGTCGACGTTAAATAGTTTGTAACCATTTGAGCCATAGCCTATTAATATTGCCTTAAAGGAATTTTCGTCAAATTTTGTTTTCCTAGTCTTATCATGAACATATGCCGTTGAACCGAATATTCGTAAATGATCGATTTTAGGTTTTTTGCCATGCCACATTTCGTATGGTGTTTTGTTTTGCAGAACTTTTGTGGGGAGCATATTTGTTAAATATGTAGCCGTTAAAACGGCTTCACCCCAAAATGGCTTATTTAATTTCGAACACACTAGCAATGTTCTTGCCATCTCAGTTAATGTTCTGTTCATGCGCTCGGCTACACCATTTTGTTGTGGCGTATATGGTACCGTTAAATGATACATTATACCCTTGCAAACACAAAAATCCTTAAATTCTTTCGAAAGGTATTCTCGTCCATTATCACAATATAAATTCACAACTTTTAAAGAAAAAATATTCTCACTTTTGTTAACAAAATCAGTGAAACATGTTAATACTTCTGATTTTGCATGCATTAAATAAGTGACTGTGTAATGAGTAAAATCATCAATGAAATTAACAAAATAATTTTTGTCATCAAGTGTAGGTGGTGTTATCGGACCACAAACGTCCTAGTGTATAATAAAAAGTGGTCTGTTGTTAACAGATTTTACTTTTGATTTTGCAAAAGGTAATCTAGACTGCTTGCCTAATATACATGACTCACACAACTCATCGCTAGGTGTGATTTCATTAATAATAGTACCGTCAATTAATTTTTTGAGATTATAAAAACTTTGTTTATTTAAATGACCTAAGCGTTTATGCCATAACTCATATGTTTGAAAATTATTTTGTGATAAATTCAAAGAGCATGAAGGTCTTACTTGAAAATTAATTTTAAAAAGATTATTGCTATTTTTGCCTTCCATTATGCAAACTTTATTTTTATAAATTTGTACGGTGTTATTATTAAAAATGACAATCATACCTGCTTGTTGCATGCGGTTTACTGACAATAAATTATATGAAACCTCTGGTGAATAGAGCACATCTTCAATCCTTCCTTGTATTCCCATATTTGTGAGTACAGTAATTTTGCCCCTACCATAAGCTAAAATGGATGCGCCACTCTTAGCTACACCAATCTTAAGCGGAGATAAAAATGTGGTGTATGAAGTGAAAAAATCTTTTGTTTTAACTATGTGATCAGTGGCACCGGAATCTAAAATACAAGAAAATTCATTATTAGAGAATTTGTCACATGAGAAATCAAAATCAGATAACATGAAAGCAAAACTGTCCTTATGATTGTCCTGCTGCGAGACATTGGCTGTATTTGAAAAATTGCTGTTCTTGTTGCCGCTATTTTGCTGCAGTTTCTTGAAGTATCGACAATCTCGTTTATTGTGATTTCTTCGCCCGCAATGTTCACAATACATCTTGCTAATTTTGTGTATATTATTTCCAGAATAAAATTTCTTGTTGGTGGGTACGTGAAATTTTCTTTTCAATCTATTTTCGCCAGGATTATTTCGAATTGGGTAGCTTTTGGTATGCAATATTTTCGACTCGGTTGAATTTTCGCCCTTTAATTTTACTTCGTGGTCCAGCAGTCTTGTTTTCACAAATGCTAAGTTAAGATTGTCTTCTCCAAGAGTCTCTAATGCAGTTATCACACCGTCGTATGAAGAGGGTAATGTTATCAATAAATGTGATATTTTGTCCATCTCATCAATCCTTGCTCCAGCGGAAATCAATTCAGTAATAATGTTTTCAAAATTTGTAAAATGTTGAAGAAGTGTCATATCTGGTTCCAATTTTAAATTCAACAATTGCTTACGTAATGCAAGTTGTGTGGCCAAACTTTTGCGTTCATAAATTTTATCCAAGTTGTCCATTATTGCTTTGGCGGACACAGAATCTTTTGCAAAGCTTAAAAACGCATCTCCCAAAAAATCAACAATAGTACCTTTTGCGACTTTGTTCATCTTGATCCAGTCCTCAGTAGGTTCTTCTGGTACCTCTTTTTCAATGACACTTATTACTTGTAATTCTTCCAGGAGAGATCGTATTCTAAATTTCCACACACTGTACCTTTCTCCGTTAAATTGTTGAATATTTCTTTTATTCCTAGTTAAATCCATCACGTGGTATTATTAATTCAATTTACTTAACAACTGGTTGAGTAAACAATGCCTGGGCCCATAACCTGTTGGGATATTTCGATGAAAATAAACGTCTTTACTGATTGACAATATTTTAATATAAAAACATCTATTAAAGTACAGTGGTTCACACTTTACATCAGAGGCCATTTTAGGAAGAGGATGTAAAAATATAATTAATATAGTGTTGCCACTTTAGTGTAACACCAACAAATAAACTGTCATAATTATATTAACAGTGTTGCTATTTTTGTATACATCCAACACTTCCCGTCTTTTTGCCATAAGCCGCAGAGTCCCATCCGAGAGTTTGGACTTTCTGCCCCCATGCTGCTTTTGGCAGAATTTGATGCCCTCGCCCTTCAGCGCTTCGACCAGATTGTGTAGGATTCCGTCTACGTCTTCGATGGGTTCCAATGCAGCGAATCTATCCCTGGTCATCATCTGGAACTTCTCAGAGCCCGCCATGATCTGGAGTGGGTTAGGCCGGAGCGTAGACCTCATCAGACGGCTTCTTTCTAGCTTTAGATCGATATTCAGAGTGCCTCGTACAAGTCGGTGATCGGATCCGGTATTAAACCTGTTGATCACTGAGACATCTCTGAATATATGCTTCTTGTCCGTCATGATGAAGTCGATCTCGTTTTTAACCCTTTATAACTCAATGAAATATTATTTAATCAACATTAACTTTTAAGGTATAAAATGGAAAGTAAAAAAACACGTATTATTTCAATTAAAAAAAAAATTATTATTTACCTTTTAAAAATGAAAAACAGGGAGTGTGCCATAACGGGTACATTATACAATATGCTGCACTATGAGATATGAAATAATTTGAAACAATTATTTGTCTTATTGTTACATAATGCAACACCACACTTTTCGCAAATAGTCTGCGATTTGCCAGTACATTTAGGTAGCTTGCAACGGATCCGTTTTTCAACCCACACTGGCCAATGGCCCAGTTGGTCTTGGCGGACAGCTGCAGGAGGCACGAATTGAGCTGGACCCTTGCGTTTTTTCGCTTGGATATCTGGTTCAATGCTTCGGCGTTTCATATGCGCTTTTGTTCCCATTTTACAGAGCACTGTACCAATTTCTTCACGAAAGTCTGCAGATGCCAGAAGTGGTCCACTCATATTCTTAGCCTTTTGAACCCTCTTGTACAGCAACCAGGCATTAGACATGGCAAGATCCAAAAAATGGTAAAACATTCGAACCTGCCATCTCTTGCTTCTTAGTTTTATTTTATATCTACCCATTATACTGTCTATAAGATCGACACCACCCATATGACGGTTGTATTCACCTACCACGTTTGGTCTCTCTATGGTCACATATCTCTTGTGGGTCTTATCGTATCTAGACACCTCGGACTTGGGTAGTTCACCCACAAAACTGGAAGCAAGAGTGACTAATTTATTGTCTTTCCAGGCTACTACAGATATATCTGTTCCTCCAACAGAACTAACATACTCGACTGAGTAGCCACGTTCTTTCTTAGAAATTTCTTTTTCTGTGGGTAGTTTACAATTCGGTATTCGGTTGCGTCGAATGGTTCCCAAGCTCAATATTCCTTGTTTGGCGAAATATTCTAGTAACAGCAAAGATGTGAAATAATTATCAAAATGAAGGCGGTAATTTTGATTGAATAGAATAGAATAGAATAGAATAATCTTTATTTGTTCATAAAGTACACATACACTGATACATAACTAAAACAACTAAATTACAGACCTACTATTACAATACACAATGGACATAAAGATTAAAGATAACAGAGAAAAAAGTAGTTACAATGATAAATACCAAAAAAAGAAAGTGTAGCAGCATATGTGTTGCAGCAGAACAAAAGGGTGATGACTCAGTATACGTTCACTCATACGAGCAAACACTGATATTCTGCCATTACCCGGTCGAAGAGTGGTGGCGGAGTAATAATTCATTAGTCTGTGTCCCAATTTAATTTTACAAATCATAAGTATGTCTAAATAAGAATACCCATTACAACGTGACACCAATGCGAACATAAATAAAGCATATTATGATTTATTAGTATTATCGATTATGTTAACATTATGTTAATCATTATTATTTAATAAAATATAAAGAAAGAAAAGGGATAAGTTGATTAGAATGAACTATAAACCACAGGACACTCTCGATAAATAAAGCAATTCAAAACATTTGTATCAAAGGAAGCGAACAAAATAAATTGGTATGCACCGACTTCATCACACAGCAAAATCCGCTAACAGCCAACCACTGGGTACATTTGATTTTTGCCTTTCTAGAAGCATGGCTTTAATTTGCCTTTTGAATGAGTATTTAGATTTTATATGTTTCAAGGGCGGAGGAATATTATTCCAGCATTTGGTTGAGAGGTAGCGGAAACTACCGGTAAACGCCGTAGTTCTATGAGGATGTGACTCTAAGGTACCACGCGCATCTCTAGAGCCGTATCTAAGGTGAAAACTAGAAAATCGTATTTTAGAGAACAAGTATTCTGGTTTCTTGTATTTCATGACGTCGAACAACAGGCATGCCAAGTGGAGATGTCTGCGAGAACACATGTTTAATACTGAAGCTTTATTTAGGTGTGGGGTGATATGTGCTCTTGGCGGTATTTTATAACAAAACCGACTACATGCATTTTGGACACGTTGCACAAGTCGACGTGTTATGGATGTTAAGCGTGGTCCATATATTAGGTCTCCATAATTCAGTTTTGAAAGAACTAACGATTCACAAAGTGTAACGCGCACCTTTTCACTAAGCAGATTCCTTATTTGATATAAAATCTTAAGACGATAAAAACAAGATCTCACCAGATTTATTATATGATTTTCGAAACGTAACTGACTATCAAACAAAATGCCCAAATTTCTGGCCTCGTTTACGCGTTCAATACATTCGTCGCCAATTTTGATAACTGGATTCATTGCCAGGGTCTTAGAAATCTGCATCTTTGAACCGAGGATCATAAATTTTGATTTACTCGGATTCAGAACCAGGCAGTTCCTCTCTGCCCATGCAGATATATTTTTGAGATCTTCATTTATTTTAATTAGAGATGCATTTAAATTATGAGGCGGTCCAGATATGTATAACTGGAGGTCATCGGCATATAGATGATACCTGCAGTGTTTTATACTTTTAATTATGTCAGCGCTATATATTATAAATAACAGAGGACCAAGAAGTGATCCCTGGGGCACCCCACGATCAACTGATTTAGGAGAAGAAATATATTCAGTACCGTCCTCCCTAATTAACTTTACTACCTGTGTACGATGACTCAGATAACTACTAAACCAAGACAATGTTTTTGATTCAACACCATAGTATGATAGCTTAGATATAAGTAATGGAATACTTATACTATCAAATGCACGTGAAAAATCTAGCAACACAAGACATGTACTATTTCCGCAATCCTGTTCCCCAAGAATATTATCGACAACATCCATTAACGCAGTTGTTGTTCCCATACCTTTGCGAAAACCAGATTGATATGGGCTTAAAATATTATTCGCTTCTACATAACTGCATAACTGCATATATACTATCCTTTCCAGAATTTTAGATAGATATGGTAAGATGCTTATGGGTCGCAGATCTTTAGAATTAATAGGGTTTTGTATTTTAGGTAAAGGAGTCACAATAGCCGACTTCCACACACTTGGTACGCTACCCGATTCAATCGATCTGTTAATTATGTTGGTAATAATAGGTAAAAGATGCGGCATAGTAAACAATAACATATCCCTACTGATGCCGTCAGCACCGACAGCGCCAGTGGAAATGGATAGGAAACATTTACTTACTAGTGTCTCGTCTACGGGTTTTAATACAAAGATACTATCATTGAATTTGTGAGTCTCAAAGTACGTTAACTCTGAAACCGGCACTATGATACTACCGGGTACATTAAGAAAATAATCGTTTATTTGACACGGGTTATTAAAATGTTCAGGTAGACACTCAGTTATCTTTTTGTTTACGGAAATTGTGCTCTTAAGGTTCTTCCAGAGTAATTTTGAGTTATTTTTATTAGAGTTAATTTTAGTATCGAAATACGCCTTTTTTTTCAGAAAGTATACTAAATGTTACAATCTTTTTTAATTCTTTATAATAATTCTTATTTTGTTCAGTTTTTAACTGGCGGAATGCCTTAAATGCCTCATCACGTTTATCTATCATTATTTTAATCGTATCAGTGATCCAAGGTAAATTATTATTAGGTTTTATCTTAAGACGCTTGAGAGGCGCCTGCTTATCATAAAGAGAAGTAATAAACGTATTGAAAGTAGTAATCATACCATCTACCGACACTTCACTATTTACCAAATTCCAATCGAAAGTTTCCAGATACATGTTAAAGCTTTCCAAATTTAAATTTTTGATAGGTCTATAAGTTATAGTCTTCGGTGGGATGTATGGTCTTTTAATAGCTACTGTTACGTTAATCATAGCATGACCCAACCCTCCTGTTATATTAGTGACGCTTACTTCACGCACGGGTGCATTAGTGCACACTAAGTCCAAAAGAGTTTCATTTGTGTTAGAATAATGGGTAGCTTCAGTGACTATTTGACTAAGTCCAAGACCATGTAGAAAACTATGCAGCTTTGTCGTTTTTATGTTTTTTAATTCTAAAAGATCGATATTGAAATCACCAAGTAAAATTACATAATCATAATCAGAAAAATAGGTAATAGAATCAGTTAATGCATCTAAGAAAATATCTATATTTATCCATTCCGGACGATAAGCCGTACCTATAATAAAACTGCGACCATTCAAGTTAATTGCTAACCACATCTGTTCTATATTTGCGGCGGGGAATTTAACAAAACGTACATTTATTCCTGTTCTAATATAAAATGCTATACCCCCTCCGTGGCCCTTGCGCATAGATGTGGGGCGCGCAACGCACCGTAGTCGGTAACAAGGCACGACGGGCGCTCGGCCCTCCTGACCAACGCGTAACCACGTCTCATTTATAGCTACTATATCGGGACTGAAACGGTTCATTGCGAGTAAAAACTCATCGTGACGTGTCCCAAGAGACCCCGCATTATACAACGCCAATTTAAGGAAGTTAGTTTTTAAAATACCCATAACAATTTACTGAACAATATTTAAACCTAATTAGTCTGAATAAAACACCCAAATAGGTCAAAAAGATATTTTCACAAGAAAAAAGAACAGGATGATCGCGTCTGCTTATACAATAATAAATAAAACAAAAAATTGGGAAAGATATAAATTTGTATGTAATAAAATTTAAATTTTCCGTAACCAACATATTATGTATTATTCCTACTCTTATAGTGTTAGAAGTTAATATAAAGTGTATATTAAATGTTAAGATGAAATAATATATTTTATATTTAGATAATAAACAATAATGACAGATACAAAGCCACACAATAGAAATAGGTATAGTATTGAAAAACGATAAAAATGCTGCAACACACATGATACTTGTCATGTAAACATAATTAATAAGTAATTCAGTGCAAAAATTTTCCACCAAATAAACTAATATACAAAAATAGGCTAGACATAGGTAGACAAAAGTGACGAAGAATATTTTTACAATTAATAGGCACATTGCAACGACAACATTTATACTTAGAACGATACAAAGAAAACAAATTTTAGTTATTATTATGCAGAGGTGAACGGAGATAACAAAGAATATTTTTACAATTATTAGGCACATTTTAACGACAATATTAATTAAGTTCAGAACTTTAGAAAAAAAACAAATGATACTAGATATTAGGCAGAGATAAACATGAGTTGTACAAAATATATTATTCATAATTATTACGAGCATTATGCCGACAAAATAGACACTTATCTGTTTATAGCGGGTAGCTTCACTGGACAGATCCAACCATATCAACACCAAAAACACGTTGTAAGTCCTTCACCGTACGAATCCTGTGTCTAGGTACATCAACACCAGGGCCCTTCCGCATGTAGATCTTGCCGTCTCTGGTCCACGCATAACGCCATTGGTGTAGTTCCTTAAGCTGCCGCGCCTTTTGAAATAACTGCCTGTTGACCCTAGTAAGCCGTTCATTGACATAAAAACGGCAGCAGGGTCCCGGCAACTCCATGTTTTCAGTGGTGACGCCACGCCGTACCCGCGCCGCCTGCAGCAACTGGTCTCTAACAGTACGTCGCGCCAGTCGTACCACAACAAGGCGCGGTCGCGGAGTACTTTCTGTCCCAGAGATAGCCGGTTGACTTCCGCGACCCACCCTTGCTGCACTGACCACATCATGTTCCGATAGCGTTACGCCGAGCTTCTGGCCAACATTGTAGACTATATGCTGGATATTTTCGCCTCTCTGCTCGGGGATAAATGAAATCTCCAGGTCATTTAATAATAACTCCTGATCTCTATCGTTCAGTTCAGCTTTTAACTGCTCAATAGACTCGACAATGGTACCATCGGAATACTCAAACGCACCCAGCCGACTTTCCACAATCTCCATGCGCGAGGTCAGACTATTTATCTTAGAGTCGCAATTATCAAGTCTACTTATAATATTGACCATGGAGGTATTTAATTCTTGCAACTGATCACGAACCGCCCTCATCTCATCGCGGAACAGACGAAACTCATTCAGCAGGACCTGCATATCCGCTGGTTCTCCGATAATATTGTGAACGCTGTTGCGCGTGGTGTCAAAAACGTCGGCATCCGAGGCTGGCGCAGAAAGCGTCTCCATATTCGTAACATCACTACGTGAACACGTTCCGCGTTGCGAATTGACATTGACATTGTCGTGACCTCCGCACACTGGAGAATTCAAATTCTCCGGCCGTTGGTTGTTATTGCACCGTGCACATGTCCACCACTTGCTTTTATCACTTTTCGCCATTTTATCCGACACATTTGCGCACAATAAATCGTATGTCGATTTACAAATGCAACAGGCGATATATTTTCTATCTGTTACTATATTCCGACACTCGGCACACATTATCGCCATATTGATCTCTCAAAGTGCTCCTTATGCGCGTTGAAATACAGTGCAGTTCTAAACGTCGTTTAAACTCCGGAATAAACACACCCGCAAAAGAAGAAAAAAAAAAGCGTAATGAATCGTCTCGAAACTAAAACACATAAATTTCTTCAACACCACGCTTTGTTTATGTTCATTCAAACTCGAAAACATTTATTGTCACTTCTGTTCCCATGTAAAACCAAAACACACACTTGTAATTCGTTTTGACTAAATTATACGGAGGGACACTCTTTTACGTGTACACCGCTGAGCGTCTCCCCACCAACTCACGTGGTATTTCACGAGCAAGTCTGACGACGACATTAGACGCAGCTCCCAGGTTGGGCTCATTAGGTGCAAGTACATTCTCACCTCCAGTTTCTGGCTCAAACTTGTACGCAAACCCACTCACACCGCACAGAACATAGATCTTGTATCCCCATTTATGGGGCTTCTTAGGGTTGTATCTCTTGAGGTTGTGTCTAGCTTTCGTAGAACAAATCTGTTCATCCACGCAGAGGTATTTCTCGAATGGGACATTGAGGCAAATCTCATTTAATTTTGTAACAAGTGGCCGAATTTTGTAGAGGCGGTCATGGTCTGCGTGATCGCGAGGAACCATCTTCAAGTTATCATTAAAGTGAATAAACCGTCTGATTTTTTCGAACTTGTTGACTGGCATGGTGTCTTTTACTAGAGGAGTACCCAAACCACCGCTCCAATGTTTCGACACTCTTGGCATATGTACTAACGACATGATGAAAACCAGACCAGTAAATTGTTGGATATCGGTATCTGTGACTCGGAATGGCATGTTAGGATCTTTCTGCACGATGTAAAGATTAGTTTGGTTGGCTATTTCTGTAAAAAGTTCCTTGGGAAATATTTTGAAGAAGAATTGCACTGGAGTATCGAGTTTTAGAAATTCTGATGGCAAGTCTTCGTTTCCTGTGAAGCGGAGCTGCTGCTCATTTAGCTGGAGGTTCTTTTTTTTCCAACGTAAATTTAATTTTTGTTTATCTTGACTGCGTGCTAATGACCCAGGTCTAGACGATGGTCCAGGTTGAGGTAAGGTGTCAGAAGAAGGGGTGCTATGTCGGGAACCTCCACGTGGTGCACCCTGGGCAACGTGGGTCATCGTAGTTGCGATTTGCAACTACCATGGCCGACGGCGAATATCCGACGGGGAGGGCAGGGAGTTTGGCGGTCGCTGTCTTTTGTGGCGGCCGCCTCTATCTGTCGTTGCAGGCGCGACCCTGCATTTGGGTCGCCCTCCGGTTCTGTCCCGGAGGTCTCGGCGGGCCCGGTGTGCGCTTACCCCGCCGCCGGGCGGGCTGTGGGAGTGTCCCTCCCACGGTCGCCGTCGTATATCGTAATCCGGTTGTGAGGTTTGTGGTCATGTCTCGCACTCCTGCCGGACCGAGGGTCTTGGCTTAACCGCCCGGACCGCGAGGGAGGATGCCTCTATAAAAAGTACCCCGAATCCCAAGCGGCGGCGCACCGCGAAGGGATGCATGGCTGATGGGCAGTTCAGTCTCTAGTGCGACCCCCGCCAGAGTACCGGCCGACCCTCTGGCGGGTTACGCTAGGCTTACCCAGGTACAGGGGGCACTGCCTGGGCGGACCTTCTTTTCCCCCATACTCGTGGGAACATCATGCAAACTAATAAAAATAAAACAAATTGTAAAGTTGTTGTGGAAAGGTTGCTCGACTCGGACACTTCGCAAGCGTCCAGTCGGGGACCATCCATGATGGGGCCTCCTGCGGAGAGGACCGCGCCACCCCGCGACTTCGACTCGGAGTCCGGGGCGTGCAGCGACTCTTCGCTGCCAAAAAGAAGCCGAGTTAAACGGCGGGGCTCTCGTCCAGCCGAGAAGCGGCCCAGAGCCAGCGATGGAGGTAGTGCGGTAGAGACAGACTCCCGCACTGCCACCAAAAAACTGAAGCGGCGCCCTGCGGCGCCTGGGACGATGACGGATGACGCTGTTGCCAAGGCGCAAAGCGAGCTCGAGGCTGCCTTGGATGCGGAAAGCATCGCCGAGGCCGAAATGCTGGAGGCGGAAGAGGCTAAGCTTCGGAGGGCCAAGGAGGCGAATCCTTTGAACAAGTCGGCACCAAAGGATCCTCCTCCAGCCACCCATAATGAGGCCTTGATAAAGATGGCAGAGCGGCTCCGACATGTTGCACGTACGGCCAAGAATCTTAAGGGCACGTACGTAAAGGAGATCAAAGACAGCGTGTCGGAGCTGCTGGAAATAGCCCAGGAGCCGCCATCAGCGGAGCTCTTCAGGGTCGAGGCGGAGAAAGCCGAACTCCGCAAAAAGGTTACGGCGCTGGAGGCGGCCCTTACAACACAGGGGAAAATGATCCAGGACCTGATGGCCACAGTCCGGACGCAGCAGCAACCAGCGACTGAATCGGCATCCGGCGGTTTGGAGGCGGAGGCCGTGAAGGCGTTGCTCGAGGTGCACATGGCGAAGGTCGACGCCAAACTCGAGGCGATCGCGATGCGGCTGCCTCCGGAGCCGATTCTCCGCCCTCCGCTGGCAGCCGACCGGGCTAAGGCCAAGGCAGCCCTGAGGCCGCAGCCAGCCGTCGCAGGGATCCCGGCCACGTCATGGCCGGCCCTAGAAGCAGGGAAGGCGAAAGTTGCCCCTGCAGCTGCTGGCCGCCTCGCACCAGATGCCCCTGCGGCAGCTCGTCGCCCCGCACCAACCACCCGGTCGACCGCGGCTTCGACGGCTCCGCCGCCAGTCGCCTCTCGGGAGTCCCGCGGGCGCAAGCGAGGCAACCGGAAGCGCGCCCCGCCCCGGCCGCAGACGCCACACCCGCCCCTTCAACCCACCACATCGACGGAGACTCCGTGGACTGTGGTGGCAAAGAGGGGCAAGAAGAAGTCCCGGGCGGCTCAACAGTCGGCCCAAACCCCACGTGGGGCTGCTCCCCAGCTCCGCCTCCCCCGTAAAGCCGCCGTGACTCTCACGGTGATGCCGGAGGCGTTGAAGCGGGGAGCTACCTACGCACAAGTCCTGTGTGAGGTCCAAAAAAAGGTGGACCTAGCCAGCCTCGGCATAACAGCCGGGCTGAAGTCTAGGCGCATAGCCACCGGGGCTTTCCTCTTCGAGGTGCCCGGGCCCGAGTCGGAGGCGAAAGCCGACTCCCTCATCAGTAAAATGAGGGAGGTCCTTCGCGGGTCGGAGGAGGACGTACGCGTCTCCCGGCCCGTAAAGACTGCGGAGCTGCGCGTCTCTGGATTGGACGCGTCAGCAACCTCCGAGGCAGTCGCAACGGCCATCGCCCGTCTCGGCGAGTGCTCCCCAGACGACGTCAAGGTCGGGGAGATTCGCGACGAGCGCTCGGGCTTGGGCGCGGTGTGGCTCCGCTGCCCAGCAAAGGCAGCGGAGAAAGTCGTTAAGGCGGGGCGCGTCCTCGTCGGATGGGTGGCAGCGGGAGTACGCCTACTTGAGCCTCGGCCAATGCGCTGCTTCCGCTGCCTCTACAAGGGGCACGTTAGAGTGCAATGCACCGGCGAGTGCGACCGCAGCGGGCTCTGCTACCGCTGCGGTAAACCGGGCCATAAAGCCCGAGAGTGCTCCGCGGACCCGCACTGCGCAATTTGCGCAGATGCCGGAAAACCCGCGGACCACCGGGTGGGCGGCAAAGCTTGCGTTGCCTCCTCGGTCCCGCACCGTTATCAACGCGGTGTGGGAGCCGAGGTTGCGACGCGGCCGCAACCGTCCCCCCCTGAGGCGATGGAGATCGCCCATAAATAGATGGAACTTAATTTCCTCCAGGCGAACATCAACCACTGCGTCGGAGCGCAACAGTTGCTCGAACAGTCTCTGGCGCAGTGGTTGATCCACGTGGCTGTGGTCGCCGAGCCATACTCTGTCCCTGCCCGCGACGACTGGGCAGGGGACCTTGATGGCTCGGTGGCCGTCATCACCCGGGGCGCCGCCGGCTCTCCGCCCTTCGAAAAAGTAGCGAAGGGTGCGGGATGCGTGGCGGTCCTGGTGGGAGGGGTGTGGGTAGTGGGAGTCTATTTCTCTCCCAACAGGTCCCAGGCGGAATTCGAGAGCATCCTGGCGCGCCTGGGGGCCCTGGTGCAGCTTGACAGCCAGCCTCGCCCCGCGCTTGTAGCCGGCGACTTCAACGCCAAATCCTTGGCCTGGGGTTCGTCGGTGACCGATGCGCGGGGCGAGGCCCTGGAGGAATGGGCGATCTCCATCGGGTTGGTCGTCCTGAATCGGGGGTCGGAGAACACGTGCGTGCGGCACAACGGCGGTTCGGTGGTGGACGTGACGTTCGCCACCCCAGCCCTTGCCCGCCGTGTTCGGGACTGGAGGGTTTTGGTCGAGGAGGAGACGCTGTCCGATCATCTCTACATTCGGTTCAGCGTCTCATCCTCCCAGGTCTCCACCCGCCAGTCCGGTGGTGGTCCGACTGCCCGATTCACGGGCGGCCGACGTTGGGCTGCGAAGCGCCTTGATGTGGAGGCCGTGAAGGAGGCTGCCATTGTTCAGGCGTGGCTCCCCGTGCCGGATGGGCCGGTGCGGGTCGAGGAAGAGGCGGAATGGTTCGGGGTGGCGATGTCGCGAGTCTGCGACGCGGCCATGCCCCGGGTCACCCGCCTCCCAGCGAAGCGCCAGGTGTACTGGTGGTCGGCCGAGCTCACTGAGCTGCGTGCGTCCTGCCAGGTCGCGCGCCGCCGACTCGCCAGGCACCGTCGTCGTCGGACACGTAGACCCGGCGACGACGAGCAGGGGCGGCACCTTCTCGACCTCCATAGAGAGGCGAAGAGAGCGCTGCGGGTGGCCATCGCGCAAGCAAAGGCCGCGGCGAACGAGGAGTTCCGGAGGTCTCTGGACAGAGATCCATGGGGGCGTCCGTACTGTGTGGCGATGCGAAAATTCCGCCCATGGGCGCCCCCCTTGACCCAGAGTCTCCGGACCGAACTTTTAGAGGACGTCGTCGCGGCCTTGTTTCCGGCCACTGAGGAGTTCACTCCTCCACCGATGGCGCCACGTCCACCGGCGTCATCGTCGTTGGTTTCGGTAAGGGATATCCCGGAGGTTTCGCCGCAAGAGCTAGAGGCGGCAGTGCTTCGGCTGCGGAGCAAGAACTCGGCCCCGGGGCTCGACGGGGTGCCCGGTCGTGTCTGGGTGCTGGCCGTCGAGTCGCTGGGTACGAGGCTCCGCGGCCTTTTCTCCGCGTGCCTTGAGCAGGGCATCTTCCCGTCGCGGTGGAAGACGGGCAAGCTTGTCCTGCTCCGCAAGGAGGGGCGACCCGCGGATTCGCCGTCGGCCTACCGGCCGATCGTGTTGCTCGACGAGGCGTGCAAGCTCTTCGAGCGCATAGTCCACGCGCGCCTCGTCGAGCATTTGGAGAGTACGGGCCCGGACTTGGCAGACTGCCAGTTCGGGTTCCGGCGGGGCCGGTCGACGGTCCACGCGATTCTGCGGGTGAAGGCACAAGCGGAGCGTGCGGTGTCCCGGGGCAGGGTCGTGGTGGCGGTGTCTCTCGACATCGCCAACGCGTTTAACACCATGCCCTGGGCCTGCATCGAAGAAGCACTGCGGTACCACGAGGTTCCGCCCTACCTTCGGCGTCTGGTGCACTCGTACCTGTCTGATACGTACGTGGTGTATCCGGGCGCCGACGGGTGGCACCGCAGGGAAGTGACGTGCGGTGTTCCACAGGGCTCGGTTCTTGGGCCGCTCCTGTGGAACATCGGCTACGACTGGGTGCTACGTGGTACCAACCTTCGGGGCGTCCTGTCGTCTGCTACGCGGACGACACACTGGTGACAGCGACGGCCAGGACATTCCAGAGGTCCGCCCTGCTCGCCTCGTTCGGTACTGGACTGGTGGTGGGCAGGATTCGGCGACTGGGCCTCACGGTGGCCCTCAACAAGACCGAGGCCGTGTGTTTCCACGGTCCTCGGTGTGGGCCACCGCCAGGGGCCCACATCACGGTGGAAAGCGTGCGGATTCCCGTCGGCTCGAGGATGAAGTACCTCGGTCTCGTTCTCGACAGTCGATGGGATTTCCGTGCGCATTTTGAGGAGTTGTCGCCGAAGCTGGTGAGGGCGGCGGGCGCACTGGGGCGCCTGTTGCCCAACACTGATGGTCCTGGCATCCCTTGCCGAAACCTTTATGCTGGAGTCGTGCGGTCCATGGCCCTCTACGGGTGTCCCGTTTGGGCCGAGTCCCTGGGCGATCGTTGCGTCCGCCTGCTGCATCGTCCGCAGCGCATGGTGGCGCAGCGAATAATCAGGGGCTACCGCACGGTCTCGCACGAGGCGGCCTGCGTATTGGCGGGAACTCTGCCCTGGGTGCTGGACGCGAGGACCCTCTCGTCGGCTTTCTTCCGGCGAGAGGAGGCGTCCGGGCGTGGGCAGAGGTTGGTCCCCCGTGAGGTCGAGGCCATGTTGGCCTCCCTCCGCAGGACCGCCGTGGAGGAGTGGCGTTCCAGGCTGGAGAACCCTAGTGCTGGTACGAGGACCGTCGCGGCAGTGCGACCTGTCCTCGAGCAGTGGCTGGACAGGCGCCACGGTGCGCCGACATACCGGCTGACGCAGGTGCTCACCGGGCACGGCTGCTTCGGTGCGTACCTGTGTCGCATAGCCGGAGCCGAGGAGTCCGCCGTGTGCCACCATTGTGGCAACTGCCGTGAGGACACGGCCCAGCACACGCTGGAAGAGTGCCCAGCCTGGGACGAGGAGCGCAGCGCTCTCGTCGCGGTCGTGGGAAGCGACCTTTCGCTGCCGGCCGTGGTCGCCGCCATGGTCGGCAGCCGGAGTTCGTGGCGAGCCATGCTCTCCTTCTGCGAACGTGTCATGTCGCAGAAGGAGAGCGCCGAGCGGGATCGGGAGCAGACCGATCCCGCTCGTCGCCACAGGAGACGTAGGAGGCGCCGGGACGCCAACTAACCCGGCGCCGCAGAGGCCACATGGGGCCGCCGTCCCTACCTTGGCGGCCCCCGAGACGTGACGCAACACGCGTCTGTTGCCGCGTCGCTAAGCGGCGGTGCACAAAGAGGCGGTCCTGGCGCGTCTGTTAAACGGTATCCCGGGGCCGTCTCTCAAGTGCACCGATGGTGGCCGACGCGGGGTTTTTAGTCGGTATTTCGGCGCGTAGGTTTATGGTAGGGACCCGACCCAGCGGCCGCCCGTCCACATCCACGGGCGGCACAACATCTCGCTGGGCTCGGAAGGCGCCGGTGAGTCCGACACACCCTCGCCCCTTCGGGGGTGGGATGGTCCGTAAAGGGATTTTCCCCGCGGGGAAAAAAAAAAAAAAAAAAAAAAAAAAGGTGTCAGAAGAAGCGGGCAATTGGGTACTACTAGTTGAACCTTCAATTTTTTCAATGATGGTATCAATATCCACTCCATCAACCCCTTCTGAATCATCGATTTCATTTGGTACCTCCAAATCGGGAAAAAAATCAGGATCTGCGATGCTGTCGTCATCACCGTCAAATCCATCTTCACTCTCTGCATAATCGAAGAGTAACTTCTCTATTGTCTCGTCTCTCAGACTTCTGGAAGCCATCCTAGTGCACAAAAAAAACTTCAATTTATATGACTGTATATGTACTTAGTAACACAATGTTCCCGAACTGGTACAAACAAAAAAAACGGCCATTTACAAAAAAAAAAACATTAAATATTCAATAACTACAATAAATAGCAAAGATCACACACTTACCTACTTAGTTAATATCACAAACACACAGTTTTGTAAGTTGTAATATATTTTCTTTATTTTTTAAACTTTGACAGCAAACGTATTTTACGAAACCGCAATCACTTCAATTCAAATTCGTTTATCTTTAAAAAGAGCCATCTATGAGAAATGCACTATACTAAATATCGAACTGCGGTGTGTTCCAGCACGGGCACTCTGTTTCACAAACGTAGTAATCATTTGCTTTTGATTTTATAAGGATAAATATAGTATGTTCCAGTACTGTCCCACGGTGATATAAAGGGTTAATCACAGTGTCCGGGCTTTGCCACGTCCACTTCCGTTGGGGTCTCTTTTTGAAAAAGGAATTCATCAAAAAGAGTCCCTCTTTCTCAAGGAAGTTGACAAGCATATCTCCCCTGTGATTCCGACATCCAAAACCATGCGGTCCCACTTTGGATTCGCTGTGTCTCTGGATTCCCACTTTAGCGTTAAAGTCCCCCATAACAACGTTGAAGTGAGCCTTGGTGGTGTTGTGCAAGGCTTTAGATATGTCCTCGTACATATCATCTACCTCCTCTTCTGAATGTGTCGATGTCGGTGCGTAAACCTGTACGATCTTAATAGAGTATCGCTTGGATAGCCTAAGGATCACATAAGCTACGCGAGTTGACACACTGGAGATTTCTTCAACGTTGTTACAGAGGGCCTTATTTATGAGAAATCCTACACCACCCTGGAATGTTCGATCCCCCTCGCGGTAATACATAAGGTGGCCTGAGTCAAGGGTGATGGTGTCTTCCCCCTTTCTACGGACTTTACATAGCCCTAGAACATGCCACCTTATGTTTCCCAGCTCTGCCTCCAACTGCGCTAGATGTTCATCAAGTCGAAGACTTCTGCCGTTGTACGTTGCCAGGGTCAGTTGGGATGGGCGGCCTACCGTAGCCCGGGGATTCTTCGCACCCCCTGCCCTGCCATTTTCATGACCGCCGCCTTGGCCAGGACTAGCAGGGCGACCGGGAACTGGGGGCCTTTTGTTTGAGCTGCGCAACATTTTAGGTAAATGCCCTTAATCGCCACGCTGGGCATGCGGGTTGGCGATCGCAGGAGCACAGCTTTTGCACCGTTGATACTGCTGCCTATCAACAGTCAGAAGATTTAGCCATGCCGTGTTGGAGCTGAGTTATACCGCCTTCAGCCGGTTAGGGAAGAGAAGGAATGTTCCCGTCGCGGTGGAAGACGGGCAAGCTTGTCCTGCTCCGCAAGGAGGGGCGACCCGTAGACTCGCCGTCGGCCTACCGGCCCATCGTGTTGCTCGACGAGGTGTGCAAGCTCTTTGAGCGCATAGTCCACGCGCGCCTCGTCGAGCATTTGGAGGATACGGGCCCGGACTTGGCGGACTGCCAGTTCGGGTTCCGGCGGGGCCGGTCGACAGTGCACGCGATTCTGCGGGTCAAGGCACAAGCGGAGCGTGCGGTGTCCCGGGGTAGGGTCGTGGTGGCGGTGTCTCTCGACATCGCCAACGCGTTCAACACCATGCCCTGGGCCTGCATCGAAGAAGCTCTGCGGTACCACGAAGTGCCGCCCTATCTCCGGCGTCTGGTGCACGCGTACTTGTCTGACAGGTGCGTGGTGTATCCGGGCGCCGACGGGTGGCACCGCAGAGCGGTGTCGTGTGGTGTTCCGCAGGGGTCGGTTCTCGGTCCACTCCTGTGGGACATCGGCTATGACTGGGTGCTCCGTGGTACCAACCTTCAGGGCGTCGCTGTCGTCTGCTACGCGGACGACACGTTGGTGACAGCGACGGCCAGGACATTCCAGAGGTCCGCCCTGCTCGCCTCGTTCGGTACGGGACTGGTGGTGGGCAGGATTCGGCGACTGGGCCTCACGGTGGCCCTCAACAAGACCGAGGCCGTGTGTTTCCACGGTCCTCGGTGTGGGCCTCCGCCTGGGGCCCACATCACGGTGGAGGGCGTACGGATTCCCGTCGGCTCGAGGATGAAATAACTCGGTCTCGTCCTCGACAGTCGATGGGATTTCCGTGCGCACTTCGAGGAGTTGTCGCCGAAGCTGGTGAGGGCGGCGGGCGCACTGGGGCGCCTGCTGCCCAACACTGATGGTCCTGGCATCCCTTGCCGAAACTTGTATGCTGGAGTCGTGCGGTCCATGGCCCTCTACGGGTGCCCCGTTTGGGCCGAGTCCCTGGGCGATCGCTGCGTCCGCCTGCTGCATCGTCCGCAGCGCATGGTGGCGCAGCGGATTATCAGGGACTACCGCACGGTCTCGCATGAGGTGGCATGCGTATTGGCGGGAACTCTGCCCTGGGTGCTGGACGCAAAGACCCTCTCGTCGGCTTTCTTCCGACGAGAGGAGGCGTCCGGGCGTGGGCAGAGGCTGGTCCCCAGAGAGGTCGAGGCCATGTTGGCCTCCCTCCGCAGGACCGCCGTGGAGGAGTGGCGTTCCAGGCTGGAGAGCCCGAGTGCTGGCGTGAGGACCGTCGCGGCAGTGCGACCTGTCCTCGAACAGTGGATGGACAGGCGCCACGGCGCGCCGACATACCGGCTGACGCAGGTGCTCACCGGGCACGGTTGCTTCGGTGCGTACCTGTGTCGCGTAGCCGGAGCGGAGGAGTCCGCCGTGTGCCACCATTGTGGCAACTGCCGTGAGGACACGGCCCAGCACACGCTGGAGGAGTGCCCAGCCTGGGACGAGGAGCGCAGCGCTCTCATCGCGGTCGTAGGAAGAGACCTCTCGCTGCCGGTCGTGGTCGCCGCCATGGTAGGCAGTAAGAGGTCGTGGCGAGCCATGCTCTCCTTCTGCGAATGTGTCATGTCGCAGAAGGAGAGCGCCGAGCGGGATCGGGAGCAGACCGATCCCGCTCGGCGCCACAGAAGACGAAGGAGGCGCCGGGATGTCACCTAACCCGGCGCCGGAGAGGCCACGCGGGGCCGCCGTCCCTACCTTGGCGGCCCCCGAGACGTGACGCAACACGCGTCTCATGCCGCGTCGCTTCAGCGGCAGTGCACATAGAGGCGGTCCCGGCGCGCTCTGTATCAACGGTATCCCGGGGCCGTCTCTGAAGTGCACCGATGGTGGCCGACGCGGGGTTTTTAGTCGGTATTTCGGCGCATAGGCTTTTGGTAGGGACCTGACCCAGCGGCCGCCCGACACATCGGGCAGCAGCAACATCTCGCTGGGCCGGAAGGCGCAGGTGAGTCCGACACACCCCTTCGGCCCTTCCCTTCCCTTCGGGGGTGGGATGGTCCGTAAAGGGATTTTCCCCGCGAGAAAAAAAAAAAAAAAAAAGGAATGTTAAGAGGAAAAAAAAAAAATTTAAGGAAAATGGGTTAGGGATACTACTGTCACGGAAGGAAGGGTCTTGTGACAATAGAAGCTAGAGCAGTCCGGGGTCGCGTACCCGTAGTTAATCCAGATAGCTATCGGACAGATAGCTAACAAATCAACCCGCTGAACAAATATTTGTAGTTAGTAAGTTTTAAATCTTTAATGTGCCAGGTACCTAGTGGATTACCGTTCATATCTTCCAAATCATATACCAAAGGTGATTTTTAGAAACAATTTTACATTTTTTGAACTTGGGAGCAAGTTTTCTATTGAAATGTTTATCTTTGTCGCTTTGATAAAAAGTTTTTCTCCAAACTACATCGCCAACATTAAATTCAGCAGGTTTTTTCCTAAGGTTATAGTTAGCACTATTCCTCTGATGTGCCTGCAGAAGCAACGACTGTACTTTGTTAAAAATATTAGATAGTATGCCTAAGTTTTCAGCATAATGATCTCGAGGTAAGAAAATAATATCCTGATCCACATTTGAAAATGAAAATGAAATGAAAATGAAAATGAAATGAAAATATTTATTGAACCCATGAAATGTCATACATTATTTAGATTCAGTCACTTTTTTCCACTACCACCCGGTTCACAAGGCTGTTTTCGCCAGAGAAGAACGGGCACGGGTTTACACTACAATAATTATACAGAGGTTGCAGCGCAGTTAAATTCAGAGCAGTTCATAGATAATTTAGAAGAATAATGATGAATAGTGTTATTGGTCAAGTGATTTTGTACGGTTGAGTTAAGTAAGTAAAGTCACCCAGAACGCGGAATCAGTGCACTGCTTCACCAAAGCAATGAATAGTAGTAAAAGTTTTAAAGCAATTAAAAGTTATCATTATAAGCAAGTCGAGCAGACCAGTCCACACAAGCAGCACTCGTTCACGAGTATGACGCATGTGCCAGCCATCGGCCTCCTCAACCATGTTACAGGGAAGTGACGGACCCGGCACACGACTCCGCCGCAAGCACAGACGTTTTAGCGAGCATGACTTACTCAAATTGCTTACAACTACGATGAAATCAAATGAACTAATTATTACATCACATCTATATCAAACAATGCACATCCGGTTAGGGGACTTATATTATGTTATGTTCCCAAGCCTTATTATCCTCTAGGTAATCTGAAATTTAAATAGTAAGCTTTATTACACAACTGTCGCTTAACAGTGGATTTAAATTTGTTTATACTTAAGGCTTTTATGTGAGTGGGAACTTTATTATAGAAGTGTATACAGTAACCCTTAAAAGATTTGCTGATTTTGTGGAGCCTGGTCTTATGACTGGCTAGATTATTTCTATTTCTAGTATTTTTGTCATGAACATCGCTTAACTTTTTAAATTTCTCTATATTTTTATGGACATACATAAGATTAGTAAATATGAATTCAGATGCTACTGTCATTATGTTGTTTTTTTTTTGAATTTTTCCCTCAGAGATTGTCTGGAGCTTAGCGAATAAATAGATCTTATGGCTCGCTTTTGGAGATTAGTGTCTATATAGTGTGAGCCACAAGTAACTAGTTCACGACCATATACTAGAAATGAGGGAGTGTAGCCAGTCACCTCATTAACAGAGTTGTTAATTGCAAACTGTATTTTGGGAATCAAGAGATCCCATTCGCGTTGATCATTTTCAAAAAATTTTAATTTAAATTAGTTAGTCAGACAATAGAGTCCACCTCTTGCCGTCAGAAATCTACATTATCAAATAATAATGACATGAATAAGATTTACTTAAGTAATAATAATATTTCTAATGATATAGCTCCTTTAGACAGGATGACAGATGCGATTGTTAGAATCAATACAGACATCCATCACATCTGTGGTTGGAGTAAAGCTCATGGTTTAAAGATTAACCCTACTAAAACCCAAGTCATTGTTGTCGGCAGCCCCAGGATGATTTCTAAACTTGACTTGTCCCAACTACCTAGTGTCGATTGTGATGGTATCGCCATTCCTTTCAGTGACTCCGTCCGTAATCTGGGCATACACATAGACAAATCATTCACCTGGGGTCCACAGCTCTCGGAATTAAGCCGGAAGCTGTTTGTTTCGGCAAGGTCCTTGCGAAGGTTACGCAACTTTCTACCCGTTTCCACGAGGATTACGCTTGCACAAACCCTCCTTCTCCCCATCCTTGATTATGCCGATGTCAGCTATCTTGATCTCACCGAAGACCAACTTAATAAACTTGAGCGCCTTCAAAATTTCTGCATAAGATTCATATTTGGTCTTCGCAAATATGACCATGTTTCTGAGTTTCGCGCTAAGCTCAAGTGGTTACCTATACGGCTTCGTCGGTATACTCACATTCTTTCTTTTCTTTACAATATTTTGTTTAATCCTCTCACCCCTTCTTATCTTAAAGAACGATTTATTTTTCTTCATGACTCACATTCGAGATCCTTGAGGTCGTTTGAGAATCTTAAGCTGAGAATGCCTGTGCACACCACGACATTTATGGATAATTCTTTCACTGTCAAAGCAGTTCGATTGTGGAACGCGCTTCCTGTTGCGGTAAGACAGGCTCAAACGCTATCATCATTTAAAAAGCTAATTAAAGAGCACTACCTTTCTCTTTAAGTAGACTAGTATAATTTTCTTCATCCATCCATCCATCCATCAGCCAAAGGACGTCCACTACTAAACATAGGCCTCTCCCAATGATTTCCACAGTGACCTGTTGGAGGCAGCCTGCATCCAGCGACGTCCCGCCACCTTTACCAGGTCGTCTGACCATCTTATGGGTGGACGTCCTACGCTGCGCTTTCCGCTACGTGGCCTCCATTCGAGAACTTTTTGGCCCCATCGGCCATCAGTTCTCCGCGCTATGTGCCCCGCCCATTGCCACTTCAACTTACTAATCCGCTGGGCTATGTCGGTTACTTTAGTTCTCCTACGGATCTCCTCATTTCTGATTCGATCTCGTAGGGAAACCCCGAGCATAGCCCTCTCCATAGCTCGTTGAGTGACTTTGAGCCGCCTAATAAGGCCCATAGTGAGAGGCCACGTCTCGGTGCCGTATGTCATCACTGGCAACACACAACTATCGAAGACTTTCGATTTGAGGCACTGAGGTATTTTGGACAAGAAGACGTCGCGTAGTTTCCCGAACGCTGCCCAGCCGAGTTGGATTCGACGATTGACCTCTCTCTCGAAGTTGGACCTGCCTAACCGGACCACTTGTCCTAAATAGACATATTCGTCTACAACTTCAAGAGTCGAGTCCCCAACTCCAATGGGGGTGGGCACTACATGGACATTCGACATGATCTTCGTTTTGTCCATGTTAATTTTAAGACCCACCTGTTGGGAGACTCGATTGAGGTCTTCGAGCATAGTGCTAAGGTTCTCCAGCGATTCTGCCAAGACTACAATATCGTCGGCAAATCGAAGGTGAGTGATATACTCGCCGTTGATGTTGATGCCGAATCCTTTCCACTGCAAGAGCTTGAAGGCGTTTTCCAGCGCGGCAGTGAACAGTTTCGGAGATATGACATCTCCCTGTCTCACGCCTCTCTGTAGTGGAATAGCCTTCGTGCTCTGATCTTGTACTCGGACCGACATGGTGGCGTTGTTGTATATACACTTCAACACTTCGATGTACCGATAGTCTATGTGGCATCGCTGGAGAGACTAGCACAGCCCAGGTCTCGATCGAATCAAAGGCTTTCTCATAGTCCACAAACGCTAAACAAAGCGGCAAGTTATATTCCTCGGTTTTTTGTATAACTTGCCGAAGCGTATGAATGTGGTCTATGGTACTAAAGCCTTTTCGGAAACCGGCTTGTTCGGGAGGCTGGAAGTCATCAAACCTGCGTTCGAGACGATTTGTGACGAAAACAGCTTATAGACATGACTCAGGAGCGAGATGGGCCTGTAGTTCTTCAGCAAAGTGTTATCACCTTTTTTGAAGAACAGTACCACCACGCTCCTGCTCCATGCCTCTGGCGTTGATCCCTCGAGGAGAACGGAATTGAAGAGCCTCTGAAGGACTTTCAGCATCGGCGCTCCGCCCGCTTTCAGAAGCTCTGAAGTGATTCCGTCCTCACCCGGCGCCTTGTTGTTCTTAAGCTGTTTCAGCGCCATCTCAATCTCACACAGGCTGATGTCCGGGATATCATCGCTAAAGTGTCGGATCAACTCGGCTCTCGGGTCTTCGGCCGAGCTAACAGTAGGTTCGGCAACCGAGATGTAAAGCTGTCCGTAGAACCTCTCGATCTCCCTTAAAACCTCTGCCCTCGTTGACACTACGCGGCCGCCGTCCGTCTTCAGCCTACACAACTGGCTTTGCCCAATAGACAAGTCTCTTGCAAACACTTTGGAGCCTCCATTCCGCTCAATTGTCTCTTTAATGCTCACAGTATTGTGAGCACGGACATCGTGTCGCAAGGACTTCCAGATCCGTCTATTGAGCTGCCTATATGCTTCGGCGTCATCGGAAGACTGCAGCGCCATAGATCGACGTTCGGCCATGAGGTCAAGAGTGTGGATCGAGAGTTTTTGTGGTCTATCTCTACGGCGAGGTCTAAAATACTTAGATCCCACCGTATGGACAGCTTCTACCAAACCGCTGTTTAGCTCGTCCACTGCAAAGTTTTCTTTGAGACAATCAAAGCGATTTGCCAACTCAAGTTGAAAGTCTAGGGGTTTTGGATATGGGCACGAGTAGGTCGGAGCGTAGACTTCATCAAGCGACGCCTTTCTAATTGGACATTGATATTCAATGAGCCCCTTACCATTCGGTGATCACTGCCGGTTTTCACCCTGTTGATCACAGAGACATCACTGAACATCTGTCTATTCGTCGTCAAGATGAAATCTATCTCGTTTCTCGTAGAACCGTCAGGACTCAGCCAGGTCCATTTCCTGTGAGGCGGCTTCTGGAAAAAAGAGTTCATCGCAAAGAGTCCCTCTTTCTCCAGAAAGTCGGCCAGCCTCTGACCCCTGGGGTTCCGTTGCCCATGTCCAAATTGCCCCACTTTCAACTCTGCATCGCTTCTCATGCCCAACTTTGCGTTGAAGTCTCCCATAACAAC
Organism: Deilephila elpenor; assembly: GCA_949752805.1. Taxonomy (NCBI): domain Eukaryota; kingdom Metazoa; phylum Arthropoda; class Insecta; order Lepidoptera; family Sphingidae; genus Deilephila; species Deilephila elpenor. The sequence goes on along the minus strand of OX457095.1, from coordinate 5,814,957 downwards.
ATTGAAGTAGGTTTTGGAAGTATGTATGGCCCGACTAATGTCCTCATACATCTCCTCTACTTCTTCATCTGGGTGTGTCGAGGTCGGCGCGTATACCTGTATGACCTTCAACGAATATCTTTTTGATATTCTGAGTATAAGGTACACTACCCTGCTCGACACACTTTCGATGGATACGATGTTGTTTATGATAGACCTGTGGACGAGAAATCCGACACCTCCTCGGGACTGTTGGTCGTCCCCCCGGTAGAAGAGCAGGTTACCGGACTTCAGGGTTATCGTATCCTCCCCGATTCTACGGACTTCCGATAACCCCAAAATGTCCCAGTGTAACCCACTCAATTCTTCTTCCAGTTCGACAATCTTCTCGTCTGTCCTCAACGTGCGTATGTTGTGTGTTACCAGGGCCAGTCGTCGTCGGGGGTGGTAGCCGGGGCCAACCCGGTGTGACGTTGTAGAATGTCACCCGGAATAATTTAAGTCTATGGCTCAATTATATATATTGTCTATGCCAATCAACGCCTCCATTGCGCTGATTGGTCGATTCAATTCTGACAGCTAAAACGTGCGAACTGTCATCGTACGCATAAATACGCGTGTAACCTCGCTCGCGTCCTCTTTCTAAAAATAAACTGCGTGCTACCACGCGTGTTGTTGTTCCCGCTGGGGTGAGTGTTAAAAGTGCTAACTTGCTAACCGCTTAACCGCTTGTTTCGCAGCTTATTCTGCCGCCGGCTTGTGAACTACCACGAGTCGCTGGCACGGAATGTAAACCTAGTTTGCATTCCGATTTCTTGGACGCTGATTCCAGGTTCACCTTCACCTTCACCTTCACCTTCACCTTCACCTTCACCTTCACCTTCACGTGCTTCACTTCATCTGCTTCTATCTTCTCTCTTCCTGCTTACGGCACGGAGCGTGCCGTGCTCAGGCTTCACTCCACACCGCTTCCTGCCCGTGCTGCGACCGCACCTGCGCCGAGCCGCTGACCTGCGCACCACTACCGGCCACGTGGCAGCCCACCTTGCCGGCGAGCTGTCGTCGGAAACCGCCACGTGCAGAAGACCCGGATCAGTGTCCACAGAAGGCCAGTGACTCTTGTTGCATAACACCAGCAACAGTACCGAGTGTAAGACGGTGATGCGAAATATTAAAGCCTGTACCACGTAATCACCCTGAGTTCTTATTTTCTACCTACTCCTATCTGCGGGCGGTCCCTAAACCCGCCGCACCGGGGATTCTTAGCACCCCCTGCCCCACCGTAACCATGGCCGCTACCATAGCCAGGAATAGCGGGGCTGCCGGGGACTGGGGGCCTGGTCCTGGTTTTTCTCATCATTGCAAGGATTTTGCCAATACTCGCCACGCTTGGCAGGCGGGTTGGCGAGCGCAGAAGGGGGGGGGGGGGGTCTCGCGTTGATGACGCTGCTGCCGTCATCAACCGGGGGAAGGGAAATAGGGTTTGTGGGTGGAGGATGTTATGGGAAAGGGAAATATGGCCTGTAGGAGTGGATACTGCAGTCACGGAAGGGAAAGTTGGTAGTGACTGCAGTAGCTCGGGGGGCCGAGGTCGCGTACTCGTAGCACCTATTCTAGGGACAGGCCATGACCACTAGATAGGAGCATCCCTGACCTTGTATTTATATATGTTTAATAACTATTATATAGCTTTAATTCTTTATTTTTTACACTGCCCTCTCTCTCTCCTTGTTTTAAATCCATCCCATGGTTGTCTGTAAGATATTGCTATAGAGCGATAAGACCGCCATTTGTACTTTTTTTTTATTGTTTCTATATTGTGTATTTTTGTTGTTAACTGAGTTACGTTAGTCGCCTTCGGAAGGAGGTTTTTAAAAACACAAGTTTAATTAGGACAAAATTAAATATAATCAATTATTACAAAATGGACTTAAACTAATTATAAGCACTAATAAATTTGGTTGTCGCGACTTCCTTCGACGGCGATCGAAGAAGAAAAGCACTGCTGCCCGGTGATGGTGGTCCGACGATGCAGGTGGGTCATCGGCGTGACTTATTCGTATGGAATCTGCCGATTGTGCAGATTCGTGGGAACTTTTTGGGAGTTTCGTTAGGGGCGACACGTAACACCTCCCCTCCTAGACCGACAACTATTTGCCAATGTTTAATGCAAATGTTGCGGCTCTTCTATCTTGAGATGACATTTCTATGGCAGTTGTTGGAACATTCTCAATTGTATGTGCTGCAATCGCAGATTTCTTCAGTCTTCTCCGAATGTATAACATGATAACGACAGCGAATACGATACTCAGGATTACAAAAGTGTATACTGGAACTGTGATGGGAAGAATGCTTGATGAGTCAATAACAGGTGGCTTCACTGGAATTTCCATGGAAATTTGGTTTTGTATGTTATGTAATTTATCCAAATCAATTGTTGTAAGATTATATATGACTCCAGTGTTCTGAGAAATTGCAATATCTGGAAGTGACATAATTTCTATTGGTTTCCCGCGGAGCTGGTTGTAGATGTTAGTCAAAGTGAACTCAGGTGTTCTAATCTTGCAGTTTTGAGGGATAGTTGCTAAGAAACTGCCTTCCAGGATTTGGTGCTGCTCTTTTCCACATAATATTTGAACTTTAGTAGACTTTGGAAACGATATAATGTAGTGTTGGTTATCTAGCTCGAATAGAGCTTCCTTGTACAAAGAGATAGGCGTGGGTTGACACGTTTCATCTATCTCCTGTGAAACAATAAGACGGTGAATGCAGTCCTTCTGAGTCTTCATCTGATGATTTACTTTTTCTTCACATAGAAACCAAGTATCTATCTTCGGGCATTCTGCCTCTATGTACACATATTCGTTATTATTGGTTGCCATATAAGGAAAAGGGGATAGGATAACATTATGATTTTTATTAGGGACAGGACAGAGTCTGTATAAATTGTAAGTAGAGGAAGTGGTAATTGGGAATTTTAGAACTACCACGATCTTTGATTTTATAACTACCACGATCTTTGATTTTATAAAGTAAGTGCCTATCCTAATCATATTATAATAATATCTTATGTCTAAATTTAAAATTTTATCTGCATTATAAATATGTTTCAATGTGCTTAACATACTCTTTATTTCATTTATTCCAAGAATTGAATGGTGTAAAGCGCCAGTAATACTAACAGCTAATATGTTTTCTAATCTAATAATTTCGTCAGACAAATCTTTGACGTTTTCACTTATAATAAGAAATAGTTGCGACAGTTTGGCATAAAATGTAACTCGATCGTTACCTATACTTGTAAAATTAGTAATATAATTTAATGCCTTAATTATTTTCTGTTGATTCATAGTTAAATTGCTAAGTACTTCAGATTGTTTCGCGGTGATTTCCTTAAATAAGCTTATGTGTTTATTATAAGATGTCGACAGTTCAAGATCATTGTTCTGTAAGACTTGTAGAGAGTGTTAAAATCTTAATGCGTCATCGTGATCAAGGTTCCCCGTTAGGCTTTTTATGAATGTTCCGAGAGGGTTTATTAGTCCTCTTTTAATGCGAACTGGTTCTAAAGAATCGAGCTGACGGGATAACTTATCAAGTTTATCAAATAAATGTGTAATCTGATATTTCAATAGAGTAAAATTACTGTTCGGTAGTTTGTTTGAGGAGTTAGTGAGTTCTGAGTATAAAGAAGTAATATGATGGCGTATGGTGTTAAGGTCAATTTCCTGAAGGAATGTGTGGAAATGGGAAATTATTTTAGTGGGTCCTAACTCGAAGGGTAATATGCCAGGTCCGTCACGAAGACTGTTAAGTCGGATTTCTTGTGCTTGGGCCAGGGACATCAGACTCATTCGAATCCTGTAACGGATTGGTATTATTAGTTTTAGGGAGTCTTTTTATTCTATTTTTTGCAATACGGCCTCGTTTCTTTGAGGTGTATATATGTATAGGTAAATTCGTAGTGACTTTATCATGAGTGTATCTAGCCGCTACCTTATTTCTTTGGGCTATCGGATTTTTAATAAAAATGTCTTGATCTTGTTCATATTCGATTACGGGATCACGCTTACTGTTACGTTGTGTCATGATTGCTTCGCGATTCGATTGAGATGACTCACTGATTAGTTTGTACACTATTTCCATCTTACTACGGTGATCATGTAGGTACTGTTGTAATAGTCGCTCTGTCAAATTTAAGTCAGTTGGGTCCCTAGGGTCAAAATGTCCAGTTATGACATTAAATGGTCTACACTTAGTTACACTATGTATCGAACTGTTGTACGCTATTAGTGCGTATGGGATTAAATTTGAGATTTGTTCGTTTTTATGCTGCAGCTTGAGCAGTCTAAGGTGTTCTAATAGTATGCCATGAAAACGTTCTATCATACCATTTTCATTTGGAGCATTTGCTGCTGTGGTGTGATGTTGGATTTTGTGCATTCTTAGGAATTCTGTTATTTCTTGATTTGTGAATTCTGTACCTTGGTCGGTTGTCAATGTTAAAGGAAATCCGTGATGAGTGCAAAATGTTAAAAGTGATCTAAGAATGTTAGGGGCAGTACAGTCAGGTATTTTATAGACTTGCGCGTATTTGGAAAATTAGTCTATGATACTAATATGCTTAGGACAAGAACGAGACAATCCATCAGGAATAACATTATATACACCCTTACAATGTTTAATATCGAAAGAAAATGCAGAGTCGGACACCCCAGCGAGCGAGCCGACCTGAAGGGTTATTCAGGTTTAGAAACCATTTAACAGCTGAGTGGTCTGTGTAGACAGTAATTTTTTTACCACTCTCAAGATAACATCGCCAATGTTCTAAAGCAACTAAGACTGCTAAAGCTTCGCGTTCAGTAATGCTGTAGTTACGCTCCTGTGGGGACAATGATTTACTCATATAGGCAATGGGATGTTCTACGCCGTCAATAGTTTGAGTCAGTAAAGCACCGACACCATAGTCGCTAGCATCTGTGTGAACTTCAATGATTATATCATAATTTGACGTAGTTAGGCAATAACGTTCCAACCCACAACAACTCCATTTTGAGATAAATGCAAATTTATAATTTTGATTGAATTCTTTTTTGTCCTAATTAGTATAAACGTATAGACGTTTTATTGAAGAAATATAACGTTATTTATTATTTGTATAACAATTGCTTAATATATTTGGTAAAATAAGCAAGTATTTAGTAAAAATGGGATTGGAACGTTTTTGAAAAAATGTAAAATGTATGGGCATTCATTTTGGATAATTATGCAATAATGTTCCAACAAGTAATTGACTTAAATTTTCTAACTTAAGAGGTTTTCTTTTCATGAACAAGCAAATAAATAAATGGGTCTCCCAAAGGTCTACCAGAATTATTTTCTTGCTTCTGCTTTTGGGCTCTTGTCATAACTATGACATTTTCACACATCTCTTTTAAATCATTTGAAGATATATTGATTCTCGACAATGCATCTGCAGCTGCATTGTTTGAACCTTTTATATATTCAATAGTAAAATTGTATTCTTCTAACAATAGTCTAAACTTCATCAATCTACTCGACGGATCTTTCATTGTAAATAAGTAAACTAAAGGCCTATGATCTGTCTGAATTTTAAATGTTTTTCCATATAAGTAGGGTCTAAAATGTTTTATTGCCCAAACAACAGCCAACAACTCCTTTTCTATTGTAGGATAATTTTTCTCCGATTTATTTAGAGTCCTACTAGCGTAAGCTACTGGTCTTTGGTCTTTATTACACAAAACTGCTCCTACAGCAAAATTAGATGCATCCGTTTGTACAATGAACTGATTTTTCTCAGTGAGATCTGGATATTGCAATATGGGCGGTGAAATGAGACAATTTTTAAGAACTTTGAACGCTTCCTGACAACTAATATCCCATATGAACGGAACATTTTTCTTACACAAATGAATCAAAGGATTAACTTTATCTGCAAAATTTGGTACAAATTTTCTATAATAATTAACAAACGCAATAAATCTTCTAACATCATCGACAGTTTTTGGAAGAGGGTAATTTTGTAAAACTTCAATTTTGGATGGATCGGGTTGAATACCGTCACCCGAAACAACATGCCCTAAATATAATATCTGCTTTTTTAAAAAATCACATTTCTCTGGGTTTAACTTTAGATTAACCTTTCTTAAACGTTCAAAGACGTCTTGTAAATTCTTATTATGTGTATCTAAGGAATTTCCAAATATTATTAAATCGTCCATATAAACAAAACATTTTTTTTTTATTTTATAGCGGGGCTTCCTGACAGATGGTAAAAACAACGCCAAAGTAAGTTGTCGACGATTTTTAATGAAAACAAAAATTACAATGTTGCGGCTTAGGCTTTAGATAGCAGTGATCCAGAAAGAACCAGCGATGTGGATACGGTCAGATACACTACAGTCGTTAGCTTCAGCTTCCTTCTCCTTACTTTTACTCACTTAAAATTAAAATACACTGGACCTTATATAGTACACTTGGTAACGAAACCATACCGCGATCTAATTCTACGGTGGCGCCACCTCTTAACGAACTTTAGTAAACTTCCTGTTACAGTCTCCCCCTCTGTCTACGAAGACAACCCGACGAGGAAGACAGGAACATACTGCGTAAGTGTTCAAAGGATGCCAGACTGGTGATGAATTTTGGTTCGCTGTTATGAGGGTTGCTTGCGAGGGCGTCCTCTCTTGCGAATGGCTTGTACAGGTTTTGGTAAATTGTTGGATTCTTGTCCTTTCTCCCCCTGGACCAAAACAGCTCCGATAGCGTAAGAACTCGCATCTGTTTGTAAGACAAACGGCTGGGTGTCATCATCTGCTTGGGCCAAGACTAGGGCGGTCACAAGCAGATGCCGAAGAGTATCAAATGCAGGTCATTAAAAACTTCTCCTCTTTGACACCTAATCGCGTTACGCCTACACTCAATATTTCCGTAGATGAGAACTGGTTGGCCGATTCAGGTGAGAGTTCAATCTCTGCTTCCTCTATGGCTCGCTCTGCATCTCGGTATAACGCGTCTATAACTGGTGAATAACCATCAAAAAGGGTCTTTGCTCTTTTGTGAGGAGGAGTAGAAACTTCTAATGGTATGAGGGGTCCATATGGTCGATGAAGGCTCATTTCCGTGGCAGACGCTTCTGGTAAGTCCGGATAGCATCTTGAGTGCAGAAGTGGGGAAAGAGCAATAGTACTTTCACTAAATGTACTAAAGTTTTCATCGTACAATTCGTAGATATCATTGGCATTATCTATGAAATGCCATGTGAACTGAGGCAGATTCAATATCATTCCGGCGTCTTGTATAAATCCAATGCCCAGTAATGTACGATTATTACGAGCTTCTGGCAAGACTAAGAACTTTGTTAAAATTGTGCGGTTGCAAAGTGTTACTGGTACTTCCGTAGTTAACACGTATTGTTTCCTTTTGAATCCATCAGCTAGAGTAATAAAGGCAGTTTCTTGTTCAAATTTGTACCCTTTTTGTTTCAGTAGAGTGTACAGATTGTAGGATGCCACACTAGACTTAGCACAAGTGTCGACAAAAGCCACACCTTGAGTACCTGCGACGTCAACAAAAACGATTGGTCTAGCGCGTGCGTCGATCTTTACATTAAGTGCACAGAACCCGATGTCAGTTGAGGTGGATGGCTGTCTTTTTGTTTTATAACAATTTGGACAATTGCTGCGGACAACTCCAGGCGTTCCGCAACCATAACACGAAACTTTTGGTGTTACTATTGGTGTTATTATTGGTGGTGCGGTTGTCTCACCTTTATCCTCTTTGTCTTGACGAAACTGTTCTTCCTTCTTCTTTTTTTTGAAACACTGTTCCACGCGGTGTCCTACCATTCGACAAAACTTGCACCTACCTTTCTTCAGGTCCTTCTTGACATCAGTTGGCTCTTCTGTTGTCAGTTTCTCCTTGTAAACAACACCTATGTGTTTTCTTTCAACCAAAGTTCGCTCTACACCACGAGCCGCTTTGAGTAATTCGTCAAATGTATTGACTGTGTCTCTAGGGATTTTTCCCGAATGTCTATGTTCAATAGACCGAACAACATATCAATTTGTTGCGTTTCGCTAGGCTCTGGTTTGGGAAGTTGGGCAAACAAAAACCGTTTTCCTGCAATATACTGCTCAGTTAAGACATTAGGTTCTTGCTTATTTGACATTATGTCCTGATATATTATATATGCCGGTTTTTTCGGTGCGAATGCATCTCGGAGACGGTTTTCGAACTCGTTCCAATTTGTAACGCTGTCCTTTATTCCTTGCCACCATATTCCAGCTTCCTTCCGTAGAAGCAAGGGTAGCCCCGTGAGCGCGTCTGTATCACTTATCTTCTTGATGCGTTTAAATACTGTGACTGATGCCAGAAAGGTTTCCACTGACTCTGCAGATCTCGTACCGTCAAAATAGCTCGTACATGAGGCGAAAGAGCTTCCGCCTTTGCTGCTAATAGCTGTTATCAATTGCTGGAACTGGTCTTCCGTGAATGATACAGCCATATTAGTTTGAGATGGAGTTTTGAGAGTTGATCGAGGAATGCGTCGTCTTGTGATAATTGTTTCACTATTGTCGTCACTTTCTTCCTTCATTGGTTGTTTCATGCGGTCTGAGCAATGGGTCAGTAGGTAGGGGCCACGAGTTGGGCGTCAAGTTATAGCGGGGCTTCCTGACAGATGGTAAAAACAACGCCAAAGTAAGTTGTCGACGATTTTTAATGAAAACAAAAATTACAATGTTGCGGCTTAGGCTTTAGATAGCAGTGATCCAGAAAGAACCAGCGATGTGGATACGGTCAGATACACTACAGTCGTTAGCTTCAGCTTCCTTCTCCTTACTTTTACTCACTTAAAATTAAAATACACTGGACCTTATATAGTACACTTGGTAACGAAACCATACCGCGATCTAATTCTACGGTGGCGCCACCTCTTAACGAACTTTAGTAAACTTCCTGTTACAATTTTTTTTTTTTTTTTATTTTATTTATTACAAACATTTACAAAAAAAAATAAAAAAAGAGTACAATTAAATACCTTGCCCCACAAAACTGCTGCAGCAATTTGCCTGTGGGATCCCCGTGAATCTCATAACTAACAATACAGAATAAAAATCTTATAACTAACAGTGTAAAAGAACAAAAATCAAAGATTTTCCATTAACACTTTGCAAATATACTTTTGTAGTTGAAGGCGATGATCCCAGAGCTACTCAACCCCGGACTTGACATGAAGGAACGGGAAGGGACCAAAGGGGAAAGGGAAGGTACGTGATAGGACGGGAAGGGACGGGGGGAGGGGGTAGGACAGGAAGGGATGGGAAGGGAATATATGGTAGGTGACGGGAAGGAGGGGAGCAGGGGGATTTGATAGGAAGGAACAGGAAGGGACGGGAATGAGTAGGTGGGGGGGAAGGGACGGGAAGGGACTGGGAGGCATTGGAAGGGATGTGAATGAGTAGTTGGGGGGTAAGGGGCGGGAAGGGATGGGAAAGGACGGGAAGGGACTGGGAGGGATTGGGAGGGACGGGAAGGGGCAGGAGGGGACGAGACGGGACGGTACATGACATGAGGATATGCGCGGATCCATCAAGTCACAGGGTATCCAGTAAATATGCCTTCAGTAGTGATTTAAAGTTACTTAGTTTAACTTCAGTTTTGATATTAGCAGGTAACATATTAAGAAGGAAAGGGATTCGCTTTTCTAAAGTTCTATCCCCATATTGGTTGTTAACCTTGGGTACATCTAATTTACCTGCTGATATCGCTCTTGTATTATAATTATGTGAAATGAATACCTGATGTTCTGAGCTGCCATGATTATTTTTTAATACTAAATATCTATGTTTCAAACTTAAGGGAAGAATTTTTGTCATTTTAAACAGCTTACTGGGGTCACCTTTATATTTATTCAAAGTCTTATTATTAACAATTAATTTTAAAAATCTAACTTGAAGTTGTTCCAATTTTTGTACATGAGTTTTAAATGTCAAACCGTATGATTCCAATGCATAACTTAAAATAGAATCGACTAGTGACGAATACAAACATTTTAAGGTGCTAGTAGGAACTTTGAATCTTAGGTGATAAAATTTTTCTAATAATATTCTAAGTTTATATAAATAATCTATGTGATACGTCCACGACAAATGATCATCTACTCTGACGCCAAGATAAGTGACAACATTTACTCTTAGAATCGGCTTACAGACACAGTTTACTTTATTACTACGAATACAATTAAAACTATGAGCAGTTAGATAAGGAATATTATTAGGTAGTTGCAAATACGGTGAATGGATCAATAAATAGTTCGTTTTATCTGCATTTAAAACGATACCATTGTCGTGGGACCATTTAACTATTGAATCCACATCATGCTGCACCAGGCGATAGATTTCATCAATGTTGGTTCCTGCGCGTAGTGCACACAGATCGTCGGCAAACATATAGGCTGAGCAATGATTTATAACACCACACAAGCTATTAGCGTGAAGAAGGTAACACAAGGGACCACATCCCGACCCCTGTGGCACACCACACAGAACGTCCTTGGAGTCACTAAATGACTCGGCTATCTTAACTCGAAATGTTCTCGCTGTAAGATAATCACTAAACCAAGCATTCAGCGGCCCATCAATCCCACATTCTTTCATCGCGTTTAGTAATGTATGTTTATCAAGTGTATCGAATGCTTTTTTGAAATCGAAAAACATTGCTACAACAAACTTTTTCTCATTTAAATAATTATTTATTTCGTTGGTAAACTTAGCTAATAACATATTTGTACTTTTTCCTTTTTGGAATCCATATTGACACTGATTTAAAATATTATTTTTATGCAAATATGCTTGTAATTGATTCACTATACATTTTTCTATAATTTTATCTACACTCGAGTTATGAGGGGAGCGAGCCGGAGGAGCTTTTAAAAAATACAACTGTTCTACACGAGAGTGTATTTCAGACTAACTAAACATGGTACTCTTATGGCTAAGTTACATGAATGGTTTTTAATATCAAATACAGTGAAGACATTAACTTCCTTATCTAAATGGCTTATTTCTAAGGGCTGAGCGTACGTAACTCCTCCCTTCCCAGAGGGCTGCGTACGGCCGAAGTTGGTGTCTCCGTAGCGAGGGGTGGATACAGTAGTGTCCTCTGGAGGGACGGTTCCACCGACGTAGGACCACTGCGCTGCACGTTGGCTGGTTCCACCATGTCTATAGCGATGTGTCCTTGTTCTTGGGACGGTTTATGCCTGGTCCTGTAATAACGGGTGCCCAAGCATATCAGGGTTAAAGTTATAACACTCAGGGTGACGATTGAAGTCCAGCTGGGGTTCGTCGTAGGCGCGTAGCTCCTCTCCATGTCTGGAACTGACGGGGTGTGAGCAGCAAGGATGTGTAATTTATCAAGATCCACATGTTCCAATTTTATTTGATTTAATGTTATATTAATCTGTGGTATCTCGATCCTTGGCAAAGGAATGGGTTCCTTTACGGTAACTCTGCTACGATGCGTTCGTAGCGTTACGCCATTTATGTAGAGTAAGCACCCTTCCGTAGCGCTTAATAAGTATGCGCCTTGAATACGCTGAAAACTCTCCTTTTCGCCACATCTTGTTTTCACGATTTCCTGGCTTCTCGTTATAGCGAGCCAGGTACCTTCTTGTATCTCTTGAAGTTTCACGGCGGGCATGTTAACATTAGCTAGTCGACAATTTTCGGCTGGCATGTGATGTATAATATGGATAATGCAGTCTGCGTTATTTTCTATTTTCTTAAGTTCCAAGTGACTGCATATTTGAAGCTCGTCGGTTATTCGTTGGCATGGTTGTTGAAGGTAAGTAAACTCAGTACTACCCAGTATAAGGTAAGGTGCAATGGGGATGCGGGTTAAATTATTACTGTTAGGTAAGGAATAGACGTGAAGGAGGTCATAAGTGACAGGACTCACAATGGGTATTTCTAATATAAAGGTGAGTGTATTAAGTGTGTTGTATGCTTTGACCATTATTACCTTTTCAATAAGATACATATTCTCACGTCTGGCTTCTAAGGGTAGTTTGTAAGTTTTTTCAACTTTAATCAGCTCTGTTAATAAATACATAGGGTCTATGACACTGGGGTGTAATTTCCCTATGGATGCAAAAGTTATAGCGGATTCCAAAATACTAACTTTATCATATATAAGTTGTAGGCCATTCTCGATTTGGATATGAGATTGGAGCATCTCTAATCGTGACGTTAACAAAGACAAATTTTTATTTACGTTATATTACTGGATCTGCGTGGGATCCGATGTTTCCGGCGATGAGCCTGAAGATGATGATTCTGTAAGTTGAGAGGGTCGTCTTAACAGTCGGCAATGAACCCTTATTGTCTTAGCGTTTACATGTTTTCCAACAATTTCAATAATATTATTTGGGTGGATTCTAACAACTGTATAGGGACCTAAATAACGTGGTTCGGTTTTCTTACTACGAGTTGACTTTGCAACTTGTTTATATACTTTTTCACCTATTTTTAGTATAATATTTTCGCTATTTTTGTTGGCCCTCTGTATTACCTTTTCTTTGTCAAATGCTAATTTTGAAGCTACTAATTTTTGTGCAATTTCCATTTGACCTTTGTGTTTTAAAACGTAATCCTGATAATATTCCTGTGTATAAAATAACTCTAAAGGATTACGGCTACTTGTATGACCATAGAGCAACTCGAATGGTGTAAAGCCTGTCGCACTATGTATGGTATTGTTATAAGCTATTATACCATTTCTCATAAGGATTGATATATCGTTTTTATCAGTTAATTTCTGTAATCTTATTAATTAGCCTATAGTTGAATGGAATCTCTCTATTGGTGAATTCGAGTTTGGGTTATATGGCGTTGTAAAATGAATACTAACTCTATGCATCGTGCATATTTCCTTAACAACGTCATTATCAAATTTGTGGTCGGAATCTGTGGTTATCTTATTAGGTATGCCTAATATCGCAAAAAGTTGTAAGAGTGCTTCCGCGACATGGATACTTGTAGAAGCATGCAGGGGAATTGCCTGTGCAAATTTCGTAAAATTATCTATTACGGTTAAAAACGTAATACCATCAGAACTATATAAATCCATATACAAATGCTGCATAGGTTTTTCGGGTGTGTCCGTTAAGGCTAACGGGGGTCTTAATGGGTTTCTCTCATATTTAGATTTAAGGCAAATCTCGCATTCATTTATATACTTTTGAACTGAAACTAACATATTTGTCCAATAGTAATTCTTTTGAAGATGCTTCCATGTTTCTTGGATGCCTCTGTGTATGGTTTTTCCTTCATGATATTTTTTTATTAATGTTTTCTGTTCACAGGTATCATCAACAAGTGTGACGCGTGTGAGACATCTAAATAGCTTTGGACCGCGTTGGTCAAATACTGAATTATATACTTTACAAAAGACTGTGTATAATTCTTCGTTATGAAAATAGCAATAAAATTTCTTATCTGCAATTGTATGTTCTCTCAAAAATCTTATTGTTTCCTCTTCTGTGTTATTAATAGGTATAAATACATGTTTAATATTGTAATTATTTTTTGACTTATCCTCTATTCTATATTCCGTGCCAGGGGAACTCCGAATATGGAACTGCTTTAATTTTTTATCTATTGCGTCGGGACAATTCGGTATATTATTTTTGTTTTGTTCGAATTGTTCCAAAACATTCGTATCTGCTAATACTTCATTTGATGCAGGGGGTAGCAAATCATCTAATTGTAAGAGTGACCTTATCGAGGAGGGTCCTTCTCCTAGAGACTCGAGTTCGTCAATTAATTCTTTTTGTTCAGACGTACTGGGTTTCTCTATCGCGTCTAACGCATTTATTTTTATTCGTGATAATGCGTCAGCGTTGGTATTGTATTTACCTTTTTTATACGCTATTTTATAATCGTATTCTTCGAGACGTAAACGCCATCGCGTAAGTTTCGAATTGGGGTCCTTAAGGGACATTAACCATGTTAAAGGTTTATGGTCGGTATATATGGTAAATTGGCGGCCATATAGGTACGGTCTGAAGTATTTAGTAGCCCAAATTATGGCTAGTAATTCTCTCTCTATGGGTGCATATTTACTTTCTGTTTCAGATAAGGTACGTGACGCGTACGCTATCGGTTTATCAGAACCAACTGTTCCTTGTGACAAAACAGCACCTACTGATACTTCTGAAGCATCTGTTGTTAATATAAACGGTTTATTAAAGTCTGGGTATTGTAACACAGGAGCGTTACATAATACTTGTTTTGATTTATTTACTGCCTCTATAAATTCAGGTGTATGAATTACTTTAGCATTTTTCTTAAGACATTTTGTTAAAGGTTTTGTTAATTTCGCAAAATCTGGAATGAACTTTCTGTAATAACCTACAAGTCCAAGAAAAGATTTAATTTCTTTCTGAGTGGTTGGAATTGGGAAATTCTTTACAGCAAAGATTTTATCCTCGTTAGGCTTTAGGCCGTTTTGGGTTAACACGTGCCCAAGATATCCTACTTCTTTTCTTAAAAATTCTGATTTATCTAATTGCACTTTAAAATTATGTTCCCTAAGTCTTTGAAACACTTTCTTTAATTTAGTCATATGGTCTTGTAATGAGGTGGAATAAATAAGAATATCGTCTAAGTAAACGATACACGTTCCATCTGCTAATAAATCTCTAAGTATGTTATTCATAAGGCGTTGAAACGTACTAGGTGCGTTTTTTAAGCCAAAGGGCATTCTAAGAAACTCATAATGCTTGTCAGTTGTAAAAGCTGTTTTTTCTATATCGTTCAAGTCCATCTCGACTTGGTGGTATCCTGAAGCGAGGTCTAACGTAGTAAAATACTGCGCTCTTCCTAATTTATCCAAAATATCACTAATGTTAGGTATATGATATTTATCTTCAATGGTTCTTTCATTCAATTTACGGTAATCTACAACAAGTCGCCATTTAACTTGACCTGATGCGTCTTGTTTTTTTGGTACTAAATGAACTGGGCTCGACCAAGGTGACATGCTTTCTCTAACAATTCCTTTATTTAATAGGCTGTCCACTTGTTTTTGGATTTCATTTTGTTCGCAAGGCGGACGCCTGTAGTTTTTAGTGAATATAGGAGTCTGGTCAGTTAATCGCAATGAATGTGTAAATGTTAGCGGGAGATTTTCTACATAGAAAATGTCGCGATACTGAAAACAAAGTTTATTTACTTCGCGTCTTTCTTCAATATTTAAATGTTCCGTTCTGATTCTGCGTAAATTATTTTTTAATTCTGAATTAATATCTTCTGTTGTGAATTTATTCACTTGTACATTTTCATTGATATTTCTTATAATTTTTATTTTTTTAAAATATAAGTCTATTGTGTTCGATTCTGTGATTAATTTCTTACTTTTATAGTCTATTTGACATCCAAAAGTACTAAGTATGTCGCTTCCTATCAAACCTTTATAATTTTCATCAAAGTCGAATACTAAAAATTTATGATCAACATCCGTTCCTAAAATTGAGAACAAAGACATTTGTAAGATCTTATCGTGGGAAGAAGTCCCATGAGCTGTGTTTATCTTAAACGGTTGTACATAAACATTCTTCGCGATGTGTTTATTAAATAACACATCCGTACTGATAAGCGAGCGTGAAGCTCCGGTGTCTACTAAGAATTTACCTATGTTTGGTACCTGTATATACGGTAACTGGTCTATTATGTATTCATATTCTGGTAAATAATGTATCAAGATTTTGGATTTTCTAAAGCATCTACCTGAAAATTTGGGGATTCACTAATGTGAGTGGTAGGAGCTACACCTTCATTTACATCGTCTACGTCGTAAGACATTTCGTAGCTTTCTATGTTTTCGCAAATGTTATTAATTTTATTTGGGTATGTGCGCGAACCTGGGCTTTTAAATTGCGCGGATGGTTCTTGCTTAATAGCGCGCGGATTAAAATTCTGCGCTGACAAGTTATTGCCTGCATAGGGTTGTTTCGTCCCTATGTATGGTCGATTAAACGTTTGTTTGGGTTGAAACAGGGGTTGTGTTATTTTATTTTCCGCCCGTTTCAATTTAAGTTCTTCCTGTCTAGCTAACGCTATCGCAGTTTCTAACGTCTGCGGATAATTTATTCTAACACTAAGACCAATGTTATAGTCGATGTTATCTATGTATGTATCTATAGCCACTGTCTGGTAATATCTACTATCTTTTATAGCAGACTCACCTACACTACACAATGCATCTAATAGATCTCTAATTTTTTTGCCATAAGCTTCGCACGATTCATTTCGGGATTTGGTGCAACGCATCATTTCCTGTAACAACTGAACTTCGTTACGTTGTTCACCGAATCTATTTAATAAAGCGGTTTTTATTGATGACCAATTCTCTATATATACCTCGAGTGAAATGGCCTCTAACGCTTTTCCTATAATTTTATTTCTAATAAGGCATAACACAATATGGTCTGTGCTGGGTATGCCATGATTTTTTAACACACTTTCTACACATCTTATGTAAAAGTTTAATGATTTACTATTGCCATCATATATTGGCAAAACTTTGTCGATTAGGTCGTAATTGACTGTAATTGGTCGTGCGGCTGCTTGCGCCAGTTGTGACAACGGGGTTACTCCCTCTTGTGTCATTTTAAAATAAACTCACGTAGGTTTTTATAAAGTTATAGCAAAAATAACTAAAAGTTATTTGATTTATATTATATGTGTTAAACCTGGTTAGGGTTTTTATGTAACACTTTATTTTTACGACTTATTTGATTTTACTGATTTTAAGTAAGACCAATTTTTAATAATAAGCATCAAATCGATTGGAGATTTTAATGACTTATGCATTTATTAATTTACTGATTTTAAGTAATTTAATAAATTAATATACTTAGCACTGTCTTTTTTTTACCGATTTTAAGGTCAAAACAACAAACACTAAATATACAAAAACGCGGGAGTAGAGCAAGGGATACTGGGTAGTAAAAGAATTTGATCTTACCTCCAATACCACATCGCTGAACAACCGTGGAGTCTTGAACACCGTATTATCGCCGTCCGGTCTCGATTGGAAGGTTCTGGATAGTCGCTCGTAATGTAGTCGATTCGCAGAGGTTTATGCAAAGATGACCGATATCGCGAGTTGGAACTATCCTACCACGACTGCGCCAGTTATGAGGGGAGCGAGCCGGAGGAGCTTTTAAAAAATACAACTGTTCTACACGAGAGTGTATTTCAGACTAACTAAACATGGTACTCTTATGGCTAAGTTACATGAATGGTTTTTAATATCAAATACAGTGAAGACATTAACTTCCTTATCTAAATGGCTTATTTCTAAGGGCTGAGCGTACGTAACTCTCGACAATATTGAAATCGGCCTGTAATTACTATAATTTTTCCGATCACCTTTTTTATAAATGGGGCGCACAATTGCCTCTTTTAGTTTATTGGGAAACAAAGAATAGTGTATACTCAAATTGATTAAATTGCAAATCACTGGACTTACTTTATCTGCAATAAATTTAAGATCAGACATGCGAATGAGGTCATTGCCTGGTGATTTATTAGAATTCATTTTCATTATAACTCGTTTAACGTCACAACTCTTAACTCGTTGCCATCTCATACTGATAGTCGCATCTTTTACATAAGTTGACCTACTTAAAAAAAATATTACTACATTTATGTTTTATATTATTTACCTCCTCTAAAAAAGTATTCGCAAAGTTATTACAAATATCAATTATATTATTTTGTGAATCAAATTTTTTTGATATTGCACTGTCCAACGATTGTCTGTTTTTCCCCATAAGTGTATTAATCTTGTCCCATAACTTTTTAATGTTCCCGTTACATTCTAATATAGTTTGCTTATCGTAATCATTTTTACTTTTTGATATAACTTTATGACATCTGTTCCTGTACTTTGTATAATCAAGCCGCTTAATCATATTTTTCGGGTCATAACTCCAGATAACAAATCTCCTATCCCTCTCCATTAACATTTTTTTAAGATTCTCAGTAACCCAAGGTTTATTATCTCTATTCCTATTACTGTTATCCGATATCTTATTATTCTTAGAACACATGTCATAGATATCCTTGAATATTTTTGTGAACTCTGAATACAATTTTATAGGGCATGTAATGGTTAATAATTCATCGAAATTCACCGTTAATAACTTCTCCCGCACCGCTCGATTGTTAAGCACTCGTCGTGTGGCGGTAGATGTAAGTGAGCGGGCGGTGTTATGCGCGCGCGACGATGAACCACACACCCGAGTACCGTCCGACTTATTAATCAATGTGTGTTTCCATTCTACTGCGACCGCTACCGGATAGTGATCCGATATTTTTAGACAAATAGAAGCTGATTTGATAGTACTCGGTGGTGAACGAATATAAATATGGTCAAGACACGATTCCACCAATTTATCTTTAAGTATTTCTTTTCGAGTAACATTACTAATGCATTTATTAAAACCCTGTTCAGCTAAAATATCTTCGTACATAATTACATGTTTATCAGTCGGATTTAACAAATTTATATTAATGTCACCACAAATAATTACTTTAGAGTATGGTAATTTTTTTAATAGATTATTTAAATCTTCTAAAAACTCACAAACTTTTACTTCATTTTTTATCTTAGGTGATCTATAAATTGCAATTAAGTGAACACATTCGTTGGAATAATTAAAGGTAATGGAAACGCACTCCGCTGCACGCATACTTGCCGCCCGCGCTGTGTCCTCTCCGGTCACCCGGGCCGCCAGCGACTCGCGCGCATACACCAGCACTCCTCCCCCGCCACGATCCTGGCGGGTGAAACTATGAACGGCAAACCCATTTATGTTATAAAAACTGAGACAAGAAAAATGTATGTTCGGTTCCGTAATTACCAATACATCAATTTTATGTAAAACATTATGTAACGTAACCATTAACTCGCTAAAATGTTTCTTTAATGAACGAATATTAACATGAAATAAACAGAAATCTTTGTTTTTGTTAATACTAAACGACCAGTTGCGGACATTACTATAACATTCTGTATGTATTACGTCATTAGTAATAATATCTATATCATTTATACCCACCATTTTGGAACGTATTATTTATAAATACACAATACACATAATTTATACAGTTTGTAGAGATTTAATATCATTATCTGATTGTATTAACACCGACTTTTCACCGTCATTTTTCTTTACCAAAATCTTCCCGTTATGAACCCAAATATATTTGAATTTGTCCTTTAACTGATTCTTGGTGTTCCACAGCAACTCCCGCGTATATTTAGTTAGATCTTCATTAAGATATATTCTATGACGCTGGTGACCCCCGGTGACACTGCTACTATTAATTTCTGCCACTTCACGCCGTTTTGCAAGCCACAAATCTCGGGCGTAGGTACTAGAAGTCTTGAATCCAACCTTTATAGGCGGTGGCTTGTTACTAGATTTTCGATGCTGGAGCCTCCTCACCCATTCGATATCCTCTGTATTAATTTCTAGTACATTACCCAGTTTTTTAACTAGTTCCATCACATTTTCGTTAGGTAATTGCTCAATTCCAATAATTTCCAGGTTATTTTTGCGTGTTGCTTTCTCAAATATTTCGAGCTTTTGTTCGAGAGCTAAATTACACTTTTCTAGATACACATACTTATTGTTAGCCGTCAGTATTGATTTCTCCAACTGTATAATTTTCTTTTTTGATTCTACCTGTTCTGCTAGTAGGGTATCGTACTTATCAGACAGTAGGCTTAAGCTTTCCGTTAATTGAGTTATTTATTTTATTTATTTATTTATTAATCCTTTATTGCACCATAAAGAAAAACAATTACAATGAAATAATATAAAAAAGAAAAAGTACAAAAGGCGGCCTTATCGCACTGGGCAATTTCTTCCAGGCAACCTTGGGATGGATATAAAAACAGGAGAATGAGAGGGCAGTCAAGGAGTAAATAATAATCTAGAATAATTTAACAGTAAACTTGTAATTAAATACATAGACATATTTAAATATAGATAATATTATATAAATACAAATATCTACACACATATTTCAATTAAAATACACTATAAACAAACTGCAATATTATATACTATACTATACATACATAGACATACATATATACTTATACTATAATTTACCAGATAATGCGCATGGATAAATATATTACTCGTCTACATAGTTAATGAGAGAGGTAATAGTCCTTCACCATTTTTTTAAATGACGTCAGTGTTCGTGCCCGTCTCACCCCAATTGGGAGTGAGTTCCACAATCGGACAGCTTGGACTGTAAATGATTTGTCCATAAATGTTGTGGAATGCTCGGGCATTCTCAGTTTCAGGTTCTCCGACAACCTCAAGGATCTTGAATGTGAGTCATGGAGAAAGATGAAACGATCTTTAAGATAAGATGGCGTGAGAGGATTAAACAAAATATTGTACAGAAGTGTAAGAATATGAGCATTCCGACGAAAGCGGATGGGTAACCACTTGAGCTTAGTGCGAAATTCAGAAACATGATCATATTTGCGAAGACCAAATATGAATCTGATACAGAAATTTTGAAGACGCTCAAGCTTATTAAGTTGGTCCTCGGTGAGATCTACATAGCTGACATCGGCATAATCAAGGATAGGGAGAAGGAGAGTTTGTGCAAGTGAAATCTTCGTGGTGGTGGGTAGAAGATTGCTTAACCTTCGCAAGGACCTTGCCGAAGCAAACAACTTTCGACTAAGCTCACAAAGCTGCGGACCCCAAGTGAAGGACCTATCAAGTAGTAAGCCTAAATTTTTGACAGTGTCACTGTATGGGATGGTAGTACCATTGCAGTAGACAGATGGTAGTTGATCTCAATTTACTTTTGAAACCATCCTGGGGCTCCCAACTACAATTACCTGGGTTTTGGTTGGATTAACCATTAATCCAAAGGTCTTACTCCAATCACAGATCCGTTGTATATCTGTGTTAATTATTGCTACAGCATCAACCATCTTGTCCAAGGACGCTCGAGTGTAGATTTGGAGATCATCTGCATAGAGGTGGTAGGAGGAGCAAAGATGATTGGTTATAGAATTTATAAAGACTGCGAAAAGTAGGGGTGATAGCACGCCGCCCTGTGGCACGCCAGCAGCTACGGGGCACCAGGAAGAAAAACTTTCCTCAACACAGATGCGTTGCCGGCGTCCAAACAGGTAACTACGAAACCAATCAATTGCCATTGGAGATATGATAAGAGAACCTAGAACGCTAAGCAACACATCAAAATCGACAGTGTTGAAGGCGTTGCTGAAGTCTAGCAGTGCTAAGACAGTCAGCTGACCTTGCTCCATGCCCGATCTGATGCCATCCGTAATATGAGTCAGGGTGGCAGTAGTACTATGCCCAGAACGAAATCCCGACTGGAGAGGATTAAGGAGATTGTTACTAGAAAGGAAATCATTAAGCTGGGTATGGATCAAATGTTCAAGGACTTTGGACAGGAATGGAAGAATAGAAATAGGACGAAATTCAGATAGTACAGACGCCTTAGGTTTTTTGGGAACTGGGATTATATGGGCTTCTTTCCAAGCAATAGGAAATATCCCTGTGGAAATGGAATGGTTAAGGATGTGGCAAATGATGGGAAGGATTTCGTCTAGGATAGGAAGAATCATATTACGGCTGACACAGTCGCTTCCCATTGCGTTAGATGAAATAAGCGTAATGGTTCTCCTGACATCACAAGTAGCAAACTGTTTAAGAATAAAAGGAGAACATTCAGGAGTCTTGAGTTATCTGTTTTTTTAACCCTGGAAGCGTGCTAACTTTTGTTTGTATGTCTTTAAGTACCCTTTCAATTGAAATAAAACTATTTTATACGGATTTTATCGCGATTTGGTTTAATTTTTACATTTTTTAACTTCCCGACGTTTCGATTACTTTACAGCTTTCGTGGTCACGGGGCGGACTGCTGTAAAGCAGTAGCACGAAAGCTGTAAAGTAATCGAAACGTCGGGAAGTTAAAAAATGTAAAAATTAAACCAAATCGCGATAAAATCCGTATAAAATAGTTTTATTTCAATGTGTAACATTCGCGTAAATCTAAGAAACCATTATACCCTTTCAATGTTAAGACCAGTTTCATCTTGCTCATCACCTTCCGATTCTTCTTCTTCACAATTGTTACAAACTGTGCGAATTCTTCCTGCCTTCATATCGTCTACTAATCCTTTCACACAATTCCGATGAAAAGTCCCTTGGCAAGGACCTCTACATAGGAAATGGGATCCATTCTTCGCTAATGATTTCTTGCACTTTTGACACTGCATGTTTTGACTTTTACGCTCGCAATAATAACAAGTAGATACGTTTCAAACACCGATAAGTATTCGTGCGTACGCAATGACTCACGGACGCGCACTAATTTATTTATCATATGTAAGACCAGCCATGGCCATGTTAATCATTCGAGAAAATGATCCTGGACTAGTTTTTAAGCCCATAGGCATACGTGTCATTTGATACTGCCCTGAACAAAATGCAGTGTATTTTCTGCTATTATTATCCAATTTTATGCTATAAAAACTATTGTATAAATCTAAATGTGTAAAATAAATACTTCCTGATAAGGCGTCTAAAATCTCAGATATATTCGGGAGAGGAAATTTATCATCTTCTATTACGTTATTTAATTTGCGATAATCTATTACTAATCTCATTTTCCTTTCACCTGAATCGTTTGCTTTTTTTGGAACCAATAAAACGGGGCTAGACCAACTACTATTACATTTTTCTATAATTTTTTCCTGTAACAATTTATTAATTTGGTCTTTAATTTCTTTCTGTTGGGAATGGGGCAATCGATACGGTTTTGTAAATATTGGACTAACTTTATTTTTCAAATTAATAGTATGTTCATAAATGTTAGTCGTTAATAGCCTATCACCAGGTAAGTAAAAAATGTCTGGATACTTTGCGCATAAATTCTCTATAGATATTTGTTCTTCTGTATTTAAATGTTTCAAGTTTAACTGGGAAAATAAACGTTTAACCCTATGTGTATTCTTTGTCGTCTTGTCAAAACTACATATCGCATATTCGTTCAAAGTATAGGTAGTCGGCCTGATATCGTCCAACCTAGCCTCGTTTTCTGTAGTATTTAATATTCTAACTGGTATCAACCCGATTACGGGAGTGGCGATAGAACTGGCAAGGAAGATACCATTGCCTAATTCTTTACAATATACAACGCAATCTTCCGTAAATTCCGTAGGTATATAATGTAACGATTCACATCTAGCTGCTATTTTCCAAACTTTTTTATTTCTTATAATTGGTAATTCACATTGAGAATTATTCTCTGTATGTAAAGTTACCTTATCAAGTTGAAAATCTAATATCGCATTATATTTATCTAAAAAATCTTGTCCTATAATACCACTACCTTTACATGGCAACTTTTCAAATATTAAAAATTTATGATGAAATCTGTTACTACCACTATATAGTTGTAAATATGTATATCCGATCGTATTCACTTTTCCACCGATTCCGTTTATAAACATATTCTGTTTATGGATAGGAAGATTTTGTTCCAGCGCATGTTTATACTTAAGAGCTGATATGGTAGCGCCGGTATCAAGTAACCAAGAATGTGATTTGTTATTAAGGTACAGTTCTACACAACAATTATTATTATTTGCTACAAAAATATTATTTGTAAATTTATTCACGAAAAAACTTATTTTCGTTACACTGAATATCTGATGCATTATTATCATTTTCGAATTCCGTTATCGTGCGCATACGTGCATTACGATTTTTCTGGCTATGCCTATTACTATTATAATACGTACCCCTGTACTGCTGAGGTCTCCGATTGACTGGACGAAAATTTGCACTTGACTGTTGAAAGCCTCTATTTGACATACCTCTTGAGTAGTAAGTGTTGTTGTTTCCTCGATTTAATAGATCTCTACCAATGTAACTTCTCTGTACACGCCCACGATAATGATTTTGTCTTCCCCTAAAGTTACTCGTAGATGAAAAATGATTAGTATAATTATTTCGGTACATACCTAAGACATTTTCTGCGGTGTAAGGCGCGTTGGTGTCCTCATCCTTAGCAGCTTGTATCGCATCCTTTAAGGACGTATAATTCCTTGCTGATATAACGGTGCTAAGTCTACGGTTTCGCAGTCCATCAGCGAATATTTTAATAGCGAATTTTTCATTAATTGGCTTTAATATATCGTAACAATCTGATTTACCGTTAGACTGCGCAATCGTCAATTCAACAAATAATTCATTTATCTCCTTACCAAAATCCTGTATGCTCGAATCATTTTGCCTAATTAGTTGCAATCTATCCTGGATTGCCGGAGCTGACTTTTGCGGTAACAGTTCTTGTCGCATATCTGTTAATAGATCGGTAACATTTGTAAAAGAATAATTTAATTTTAATTTTGCGCCTTGAGACAATCTACTTTTTAGCACGAATTTTATTAATTCCTTTTTACACTCCTCTCTTTTTAGCACAGAAGCATAATATTCTATTTTATCTATCAACTGTTTGGTATTACAATCATCATCGGTCATTTCAGGCAATAGAGATAAGGCCGTTTTCAAATTAAAAGAATCCATCTTTGAAAATAAACCCGGTGAAGCTGTTACAGTTTCGCTACAATCTGATTTACCTTCTGAACACAAACTTAATATTTCTTTGTATAAAGATAAGAAGTCATTAGATAACTGATTTATCAACTGGGTGTCAACGGAAGATATTTTTTTTATTTTCAATGTTATTTCTTCTGTTGTCAAGATATATCTATTATGAAATTCCTTAGCCTCATTTAATTTCTGAAAAATTATCTTCCCTTGGCGTCTCTTAGGGCCTATTTTAATTAAATATTCTCTGATTGCTTTTAAACCACTATATAATTCTGTTAAAGTTTCGCTCATAACTTACCAGGGCCGCATCTAGTCACTCAAATTAATGATTATATTTAGCAAACATATTTAACGAAATCTTGAAAAAGATAAACATTCAAATATATATTTTTAAAAGATTAAGTAACCCATCACTCATTGAATTAATGATGTTATAACTATTTTACGTAAATTTATTTACCGCCTAATGTCCATAATTTTCTTAATATTAGTACGCAATAGATAATCACTAACACAAAATTAATTTTTCGACTTCACACACTTTCACTTTTCACGTCTCTTCTCTGCTCCAACGGTAAATAGTCGTCGTCTAGACTGTGTCCTCAGGTCTCTCATTATCTGCATGCTGCTGCCGATTACGCCGAAAAATGATTGATCTTCGTAAATGACTCCGATTTATCTCCTGTTGAATCCATTGCTCATGACACTTTTTATAAAGTCGAAATATGAGCCATATAAGGCTAATGCCTATAACCAAGGCGATGAAAAATAATATAAAATTTGTGGTGCTCAAATGAAACTTGATGTCGTCAGCAACTGCCTGATTCGTCCCACCACTTGCATTTTGGGCGATGATTACTTCATCCTTCGATTGTGACTTTCCCATTTTGCTCCAATATAATGCCAAAAAGTGTACTTAACACAGTGGTTATTATAATCAATCTGTCCATGTTGTTAGTAGAGTATTCTTGTTGTTTAAAATTCTTCAGCCATATATGGTCTGGATGCGCAGCGCGGCGTCAAGTTCGGGCGCCGGCGGCTGGCAGGGTCGCCATGTGAGGTTCGGCGATAGAGATGAATAAAACAACACCAATGCTGAGTATATACTGATCGTTTTAATATAAATCAAAGGATTAAATACAATAAAATATCAAAGAGTATAAAACATGTAGAGTGCACATCACAAGGTAGATATTTTGTATTAAAATAATTATTGTTAATAATAACAATATTGTAGATAGATAGGTTAGATTTAGATTTAAAAGTATCAATACTTACGTTTTCATCCATATCCATCATAACGTTATTACAATACCGAATACAAACAAATTAAAAAATGTACCACAGATCACGGAACCACGGATTATTTGATGAAAATATTATGACAATACGTTCTTCCTCGACGACAATTGTGTACGTACTGAATTATTGACCTTGCCACGCCGCGGTCGTCTCGGCTCTCGCTTGTACGTATGTGTGTATGTACTTACTACTTAGACACACACTTATAATGACTCTGTGTACTTCTTTACACGTAAGTATTTCTAATTCATGCTCAAGTTCCAAAAAAGATTTATTTTTGTAAGATAACACTTAAAATTTATTGATTTATGATTTAAATTTATTTAATTCATAATGAATAGGTATGATATGGATAGTTTGAATAACAAATTTAGTAAAAGTATTCAAAATAAAAAGCATTCTTAGAACTTTTTTTAAATGATACATCTCATGAAATCACACTAAAACGTTACAATATACATGAAACGTTATTAATAAAGCGCGAAAGTATTATAAAGGTTTTGCTAAAATCTTCCAACCGACATGTAACATCGTTTTGAACTAAACAAGGATTCATCATTATGTTTTGTTAAAACGTTTCAACTTACATGGAACATTTTTTTCAAGATAAAAATACCTAAATTAGTTTTACTAAAACGTTCCAAGATCATTGGATCATTCTAACAACATTTTATGTATGAATTATATTTATTAAAATGGTTCAGTCCACATGTATCATTTTTTGGTTTTATGAAAGCCCCATTATTTTAAAATTGTGGATTAGAACATATCGCATTAAATGGATTTACCTAGAAAGAAGGCCTAAAGCTGGAAATATTTTTGCTCAAATGATGGAAGGGGTCGAAAAAGGTATGCCAGTATTGTTATCTCAATTTTGAGTGACTTGTGGGTTGGAACGTTATTGCTTATTGACGTCCAATTAGGACACGACAAAATGGGAGCTTGCACTAGACAATCCTTTAGTTTGTTAAAAGAGTCCTGCGCCTCTGGAGACCAAATGAAGGGTTTAGCCTTCTTACTTGTAGAAGTAAGTTTATTGAGGGGACCAGCAATTGAACTAAAGTTAGGAACAAATCTACGATACCGAGATGCAGTGCCTAGAAAACGTTTGACCTCCTTAGGGTTGGTCGGTGTAGGAAAATTCAGAATGGCATCGACTTTTCCAGGATCAACTTGTAGACCATTCGAGTTAACAACATATTACAACCTAAATATTTTAGTTCAGTACGAAAAAATTGTGATTTAGAATAATTAATAGTCAAATTAGCATATTTTAATTTATTATAGACATGTAAAAGCATAGCCATTTGATAATCAAAATTAGGAGATACAACAATGATATCGTCTAAGAAAACGAAAACGCAATTCACAAATTCAGGACCATAGAAAAAAATATCAACCAGCCTTTGCTGCGTTGCAGGTGCGTTGGTAAGACTAAATGGAGTAATGACAAACCTGAACGAACCACGTGATGGAATATAGAATGCTGTTTTATCACGATCACACTCTTCAATAGGTATTTGCCAAAAGGCTTTCGAAAGATCTATAGAACTTAAATAACAAGCGTTACTTAAATTGTCCAACATTTCTGACATATACGGTAATTTATAAGCATCTTTTTTAGTAACTGAATTGAGTTTACGGCTATCTAAACAAAATCTCAATGTTCCATCTTTTTTAGGAGTTAACAAGACAGGTGAACACCACGGACTTTCACAAGGTTCCACAACACCGAGTGCTAACATTTCATCTAGCTCGTTACATAACACGCGTTGTTTTTCGGGAGAAAGTCTGTAATAGCGTTGTCGCATTGGGTGTGAGTTGCCAGTATCAATGCGATGAGTGATGAGATGTGTTTTGCCTAGGCCTCGAGTTTCCATAGAAATATATGAAAGTGTGCACATGCGCAGTCTACAGCTGGGCAATGGAGCGGTTAAAAAGTTGCAAACAGGTTAGTAATTTTTTTCTTTATAAGTGAAGTGTAACGTTTGATTTTATAGTTTATTCTAAAGTAATTTGTTTGCAATTTTTTCCTGCTTTAACTTTCTTATCTTCAAATTAAATTCACTAAATTTCATTATGGGCACTCACCCTATTAAATATTTTCTACTAAACAAAAGTGAACTGAGTTACGAAGTGTTAATTCGCGGCGAGGACCCGACTAACACAGTCCTACAACTGCGTAAGCAGATACACAATCTGTCTGTGTTGTATCCATCAGAGGACATAGACGAGTCAGGATTGGCATTTGACGTAGACCTCAATACAGTAAATGATTCCTTTAATGACCTACAATCAAAAATTTCAAACCTAGAATGTTCATACGATAGTAATATGTTTAAACGCACATCCAATTTGGCAAATCACATTTTTCACAGAGCACGTAGATTAAAACCATTGACATCTGCCGATAACAAGTTATTGGATACATTCCACACTAATTACGATCTATTTGTCAATAAGCTTAAAAAACTTCACTCTAGTGAAAAGACTACATTTAATGTACCCTCATCGGTTGATAAAACAGATGTTACAACGTATTTATGCGAGCGTCCTCGAATGTCCGATTTTAAACTATTAAAATACGACGGTTCTACTTGTGTTCGAATATTTTTACAAAAGGTCGATGATTTTAAACTCGCTAGGGGTATTTCATCTTCTGATCTATTGAATTTCGCTACCGAAATATTTTGTGGCAATGCACTACATTGGTTCCGTAGCATTAGAAGTAAAATTAAAGATTGGGATCAATTATCTAAATTTTTGATCGAGGATTTTGGCCAATTTGATTATGATTATCGTTTAGTTTCAGAAATTCGTAACCGTACTCAGAGTGAAACTGAAAACATCATTATATATTTTTCTATAATGTCTGAATTTTTTTCTCGTCTTTCTAAAGAATTACCTGAGTCGGAAAAATTGGAAATTTTGTTACATAACATTCGTCCCTGCTACTCTAACGTTATAGCATGCTCACCTAAAATTTCTACAATTGAGGAACTTCGTTTAATTTGTAAAAATTTCGAAAATATTCAATCTATGAATGCTCAATATCATGAACCACCTCCTATAACTAATAATACGCTAGCTCCAGATTTAGCCTACTCTAACAAAACTAATAATACTAATATTCTATTTATTAAAAAATCTACACATTTCTACAATTTCAATAAACAAACAAATACACAAACTAACCCTTTATATACATCTATTAGTCCAAGCAAACCGGTTGCTCGCTTATTGCTCGAGAACAAAAGACGCTCAGGTAGCCATTCATATTGTCCCCGCTGCCGCACTAATGACCACACGCTCGCCGAGTGTAAACAAAATAGGTTTCCGATTTGTTTTAAATGTGGTGCTAAAGATGTTATTTATCCTAATTGTTCGAATTGTCATTCTAAATCGAGTCCAAAAAACTTGTAAGTCCAGATTGTTGTGATATTACTACTAAAAGTGCTAATTTTGATAAGGAAGATTGGGAACAATGGCTTTCTACTATTAAAATCTTTTTTTCTACTTATAACATCACTTCAATCTGGGAACGTAAACCGGAGAATGATTCTCGTCCTTATGTTAACGTTAAAATTAGTGAAATTTCTTTTTGTGCTTTGTTGGATTCTGGTTTTTCAGTGACTATACTAGGGAACGATTCACATAAACTATTATTGTCAGCTGGTTTTAAGTTGTGCACAGATCTTAACGACACATATTTTGTTGCCGCTGGTGGCCAACGGTTAAACCCTATAGGATATATGAATATCCCTATAAGTTTTGAGAATAATTTTCATATTCTAAAAGCCTACGTAATACCTACAGTGTCATCTTATTTAATTTTAGGAATTGATTTTTGGTCTAGATTTGAGATTTGCCCCAAGTATTTAAAATCAATAACTATGGGTAATTCTAGTACTAGTAGTGTTTCTTATTTAAATGATAATAAAACTAAATTATTTTCTTATGACGATTTAACTTAATCGCAGCGTCTAAACGCTGATAATACTATTGACCTATTTCGTTCTATTTCTATGGAAACTCGAGGCCTAGGCAGAACACATCTCATCACTCATCGCATTGATACTGGCAACTCACATCCAATGCGACAACGCTATTACAGGCTTTCTCCCGAAAAACAACGCGTGTTATGTAACGAGCTAGATGAAATGTTAGCACTCGGTGTTGTGGAACCTTGTGAAAGTCCTTGGTGTTCACCTGTCTTGTTAACTCCTAAAAAGGATGGAACATTGAGATTTTGTTTGGACAGCCGTAAACTCAATTCAGTTACTAAAAAATATGCTTATAAATTACCGTATATGTCAGAAATTTTGGATAATTTAAGTAACGCTTGTTATTTAAGTTCTATCGATCTTTCGAAAGCCTTTTGGCAAATACCTATTGAAGAGTGAGACCGTGATAAAACAGCATTCTATATTCCATCACGTGGTTCGTTCAGGTTTGTCACTACTCCGTTTGGTCTTACCAACGCACCTGCAACGCAGCAAAGACTGGTTGATATCTTGTTCTATGGTCCTGAATTTGAGAATTCTGTTTTCGTTTTCTTAGACGATATCATTGTTGTATCTCCTAATTTTGATCATCATATGGCTTTGCTTTTACGTGTCTATAATAAATTAAAATATGCTAATTTGACTATTAATTATTCTAAATCACAATTTTTTCGTACTGAACTAAAATATTTAGGTTATGTTGTTAATTCGAATGGTCTCTAAGTTGATCCTGGAAAAGTCGATGCCATTCTTAATTTCCCTACACCGACCAACCCTAAGGAGGTCAAACGTTTTCTAGGCACTGCATCTAGGTATCGTAGATTTGTTCCTAACTTTAGTTCAATTGCTGGTCCCCTCAATAAACTTACTTCTACAAGTAAGAAGGCTAAACCCTTCATTTGGTCTCCAGAGGCGCAGGACTCTTTCAATAAACTAAAGGATTGTCTAGTGCAAGCTCCCATTTTGTCGTGTCCTAATTATGACATGCCCTTCGATGTTCACACAGATGCTAGCGACTATGGTGTCGGTGCTTTACTGACTCAAACTATTGACGGCGTAGAACATCCCATTGCCTATATGAGTAAATCATTGTCCCCACAGGAGCGTAACTACAGCATTACTGAACGCGAAGCTTTAGCAGTCTTAGTTGCTTTAGAACATTGGCGATGTTATCTAGAGAGTGGTAAAAAAATTACTGTCTACACAGACCACTCAGCTCTTAAATGGTTTCTTAACCTGAATAACCCTACAGGTCGGCTCGCTCGCTGGGGTGTCCGACTCTCTGCATTTTCCTTCGACATTAAACATCGTAAGGGTGCAGATAATGTTATTCCTGATGCATTGTCTCGTTCTTGTCCTAAGCATATTAGTACTATTGGCACTTCCATGAATGTTTCTAAAACAGCTGATGAATGGTACCTAAATATCTTTCACGGTTGTCAAAATTCACCAACTTCATACCCTAACTATTTAATTAAAAATAATCGTCTCTATCGTTTTATGAAATCTAAATGTGTACTCAATACTGAATTTGAGTGGAAGGAAGTTGTCCCTCAGGAACTTCGGTCCCCTATTATTTTTGAAAACCATAGTAACCCTTTAGCTGGACATTTTGGTATTTTCAAAACATACAGAAGGCTGGCACAAAAATACTACTGGCCAGGAATGCATGCTAGTGTTGTAGAATTTGTTTTTTCTTGTGATGTCTGTATTTCCCATAAACATCAAAACCACACCACTTTGGGTGAAATGGGCAGACCTAAGTCGTGTTCCCGACCATTTCAAATGCTAAGTATTGATATTGTTGGACCTCTCCCTTGTACTAGAAAGCAAAATTGTTATATTTTTGTAGTTACTTGTTGTTTTTCTAAATATTGCTTACTTTTTCCATTAAAACGCGCTACCGCGGAAATTATGACTAAAATTTTAGAAGAAAATGTTTTCCTTGTTCATGGCATTCCATCAACCATTCTTATGGATAATGGACGTCAATTTATTAGCTCAACTTTAAAGAATATGTTAGAAAAGTATAAAATTCCAAAAATTCATTTTACACCTATATATACTCCTCATGTAAATACTGTCGAACGCTACAACAAGACTATCATGACAGCTATATCTACATTTATTGAAAATGATCAACGCGTATGGGATCTCTTGATTCCCAAAATACAGTTTGCAATTAACAACTCTGTTGATGAGGTGACTGGCTACACTCCCTCATTTCTAGTATATGGTCGTGAACTAGTTACTTGTGGCTCACACTATGTAGACACTAATGTGGAATAGGATATTATTTTCATACCTCGAGATCATTATGCTGAAAACTTAGGCATACTATCTAATAATTTTAACAAAGTACAGTCGTTGCTTCTGCAGGCACATCAGAGGAATAGTGCTAACTATAACCTAAGGAAGAAACCTGCGGAATTTAATGTAGGCGATGTAGTTTGGAGAAAAACTTTTTATCAAAGCGACAAAGATAAACATTTCAATAGAAAACTTGCTCCCAAGTTCATAAAATGTAAAATTATTTCTAAAAAATCACCTTTAGTATATGATTTGGAAGATATGAACGGAAATCCACTAGGTACCTGGCACATCAAAGATTTAAAACTAACTAACTACAAATATTAATATCTATTAACACATTTAACATTTTCTATATTTTTAACTACATGACATTAACAGCGACACTAAACATATCCTGCCATTTACTAACATCTACTATTTTACCATTATTCTTCTTGTTGTTTTGGAGAGTCCTTTATTATTGCAAAGTATTCTCTGTTCTATAGGGTCTTGGTCATAAGATATTTTGATGCTAGACATTTTGAAAGAAAGATGCATGTAAGAAGATTTATTGAAAGTGAATATAACAAGAATGCTAAGTAGGCAGACGGATTTTACTTATATTTAGTTATAAGTAAAATCCTGGTCTTTTCGGCGGGGTATTGTGACGTTGTAAAATCTCACCCGGCTTAGTAGCGGTCTATGGCTCAATAATCATATTGTCTATCAGCCGATGCCAACAATCAATCAAAAATTTTAGATTGAAGTCAATCCGGATTGGTTTCTACTTTTCGATTGGTCGAATATCTTGTTGCCAATAAACAAAACAGGCGACAGTCGATTGCCTCTGCTGATAGATTGAAAACAATCGGTTCCCTCTTGACAATTTAGTTTGACGCAGAATATTTCATTGCATATTTATGCACTTTCAGCATTTTGTAAATAAATAATTTGTGAAAAACAAAAATTAACGTTAGAAATAATAATAATTGCAATAAAAACAATTCAATTTGTCCCAATTATATAGATTTTTACAGAATTGTTGTGTTTCTGGCCACTGAAAAATAATATATCCAGTAAACAATGACTTATCACTTGTCATTCCAATAGAAATATTATGAGAATATTGTGGAGAAAATTGCGAAATGTGATTGAACATTTCCGTGGAAAGTGATCACTGCCGCCCATGAACATCCACTACGATTGAATCATGGCTGTGTTTCCGGCCCATCAAATCGGGAGGAGAGCGAGAAGGCCATAGCCTGCCCATTCATACTGAGTCATGGCTGATAGCAGCGTGGCTCTACAACTTCCCATGATCAAAATTTGATTCCCTTTTCTATTATTTTTATTCTTTCTATTATTATTGTAAATTGTGAGTAATAAAGAATATTTCATTATAATTTTTTTTTCACAAACACACTGAACAATTAAATAAAAATACAACTATGAAATTAAGAAACATATCATAACAGAAATCATATTTATCAAAGTAAAACAAAAAGTATCAATTCGTTCAAGATAAAATATACACAACAATACAATAATTTAGATCTAACTGAAGAAATCGTTAATCAATGTTGTGTCATCTTCATCTACATTCGTTTCTACTTTCTAGTTTCATTGCTGCTGGCAAATCTGCATGAATAATCCGTGGAAATTCTCGGATTGCAATATTGGATTGTTTTGAACAATCCATCCAAACGTCAACACTGATAATTGTTTATTGGCAAGCCTAAACTGTCATTTTCATACAGAGGACAATCCACAAGCAGGGATTGACCCTCCCAAAAGTAGATTGATTGATTGATTGATCAGAAAAAAGATTGAGCTGTCAATGTCAAACAGCAAATTTTGGATTGGGATTGATTGTTGGCATCGGCTGTTAGCCAATCAACGCCTCCATTGCGCTGATTGGTCGATTCAATTCTGACAGCTAAAACGTGCGAACTGTCATCGCACGCATAAATACGCGTGTAACCTCGCTCGCGTCCTCTTTCTAAAAATAAACTGCGTGCTACCACGCATGTTGGTGTACAAGCTGGGGTGAGTGTTAAAAGTGCTAACTTGCTAACCGCTTAACCGCTTGCTTCGCAGCTTATTCTGCCGCCGGCTTGTGAACTACCACGAGTCGCTGGCACGGAATGTAAACCTAGTTTGCATTCCGATTTCTTGGACGCTGATTCCAGGTTCATCTTTTCTGCTATCTACTCTCTTCCTGGTTACGGCACGGAGCGTGCCGTGCTCAGGCTTCACTCCGCACCGCTTCCTGCCCGTGCTGCGACCGCACGTGCACCGAGCCGCTGACCTGCTCACCACTACCGGCCACGTGGCAGCCAACCTTGCCGGCGAGCTGTCGTCGGAAACCGTCACGTGCAGAAGACCCGGATCAGTGTCCACAGAAGGCCAGTGACTCTTGTTGCATAACACCAGCAACAGTACCGAGTGTAAGACGGTGATGCGAATTATTAAAGCCTGAACCACGTAAATACCCTGAGTGTTTATTTTCTACCTACTCCTATCTGCGGGCGGACCCTAAACCCGCCGCACCTTCCTCCACCAATCAAATTGGATAGACTGACTAGTTTCTTGGATAATGTTACTAATGTCTTAAATAATGTTGACAATGTTTTAATTCTGGGAGATTTTAATTTAAGTTTTATCAAATGGACCAAAGAACAATGTGATTATTTTTTAACGCCTACTAATTATAACAATTTACTAGGCAATAGTTTAGTCGATTTTCTAGCAGTTAATAATTTACATCAATTTAATAATATTACAAATGCTGATGAACGCATCCTAGATCTTATTTTTAGTAACTTAGATAATCTTAAAGTTTCAAATACAATTAATACTCTCAGCAAGCTCGATCCAAAACATCCTTCACTCCTTATTCACATACCGGACGTGGAGCCAAGATTTTTACGATTTAACAATATTACCCGCCACAACTTTTTTAAATGTGACTATGACAAGATTACTGGTGAACTTAACGACGTAAATTGGCACCATGAATTATTGCTTATGGAGGACGTAAATGATTCTGTTTCTGTATTTTACAATAAGCTGTACGAACTAATCGATAAACATGTACCAAAATGCACATCAAAGAAACCTAATTATCCTGTTTGGTTTTTACACGCGCTGATTAAATTACTGACGGAAAAAGAAAAGTATCGGCGAAAATTCCATAAATATAATAATCCTCGAGATAAACTTAGTTACGACCTTTTGCGCAACCGCTGTCACATACATAAGCAAAGAAATTACAGTGAATACAAACTCAAAATCGAATTAGAAATTGGAAGAAACAGTAAAGTATTTTGGCGGTATGTGAAAAATAAACGTGGTAGTTCTAATAGAATCCCAGCTAAGATGCATTTGGATCACCGTGTGGC
Organism: Deilephila elpenor; assembly: GCA_949752805.1. Taxonomy (NCBI): domain Eukaryota; kingdom Metazoa; phylum Arthropoda; class Insecta; order Lepidoptera; family Sphingidae; genus Deilephila; species Deilephila elpenor. The sequence goes on along the minus strand of OX457095.1, from coordinate 5,779,258 downwards.
TGAAACTGGATCAGACATAGCTAACCTATTCGCATCTCATTTTTCCTCAGTGTTTACCGACCCCACTAATTCTAATATACTCCCAGGTATCAATGAATTACATGATGTCATTAGCAGTGTGAAATTCTCTGTTAATCAAGTCCAGAGTAAAATAAGTCAAATAGATATCTCAAAAGGTGCTGGTCCTGATTTAATACCACCTTTTTTCATTGTTAAATGTAGACGTGCACTTTCGTTACCATTATCTCTGCTGTTCAATCGTTCTCTAGACACTGGAGTATTTCCTGACGCTTGGAAAAAAGCACGTATCGTACCAATTTACAAAAAAGGTGACGCCACTAATATAATAAACTATAGACCAATCTCAATACTTTCATGTTTTTCCAAACTGTTTGAATCGTTAATTTGCCCTATTATTGCTGAATACTTTGACGCAAAGTTATCAGACAGTCAACATGGATTTCGGGCTGGCCGATCGGTACAAACTAATTTAGTCAAGTATGTAGCAGATTTATCACATGCACTTGATAAGAGACAAGAAGTTGATGCGATATATACCGATTTCAGCAGCGCCTTTGACAAAGTCAGTCACCCAATTCTATTGTCAAAACTGCAGCGATATGGTGTACATGGGTCCCTGTTTAAGTGGTTTTCGTCTTATCTCTCCAATCATCCACAATTTGTAGCAGTCAATGATTACACGTCTCAATTATATTTTGCAAGTTCAGGAGTACCACAGGGCTCCCATCTTGGGCCTGTTTTATTTATAGCGTTTATCAATGACGTCACATCCCAGATAAAACACTGTGAGTATTTACTCTTTGCTGATGATTTAAAAATATATAAAACAATAAATAATCAGTTGGATTGTGATTTGGTGCAAAGCGATTTACATGCACTGGAAAACTGGTGTCTGGACAATCGCATGACTCTAAAAGTACAAAAATGTCATCATATAAAATTTTCAAGAAAAAAAAACTCTCTGTATACTTCATATAACCTTTTTAACACAAATCTGAACCAAGTAAGTGAGACACGTGATCTCGGAGTAATTATGGATAGTGCACTAAATTTCAAATTCCACATTAGCCATATTGTTAAAAAATCTGCATAAATGATTGGTTTCTTAAAACGGCAGACACGCGGTTTCAAACTACACAAAACAAGAATTATTCTTTATAATGCTTTGGTGCGTAGTCACTTGGAATTCTCCAGTGTGGTGTGGAATCCTTTTTACGCAGTAGACTCACAGAGGATCGAAACCCTTCAAAGATCATTTACCAGATACCTAGCATTTATATCCCACGACATAAGCCACCGACGCCCCTATATTGAGCGGTTGCAGTTCTTTGGGATGAAGTCGTTGCGTGAACGTCGGCGTTTGACTGATTTAATTTTTATCTTTAAAATTTTGAATGGTATCATTAAATGCAGTTCTTTAGTCGAGCGCATGTGTTATTCCGTACCTTCCAAACCACCTAGATACCCCGTCCATAGTATACTTCATATCCCACTCTGTAAAACAAACCTAGGACTGAACTCACCTATAATAAGAATGTGTAAAGAACTTAATAAGTTATATAAGTCTGTACCTAGTGTGGATGTACATGCTGATACGCTGTACTCTTTCAAAAATGCAATATACCGGACAGATGTAACGGTGTTGGATAACTAAATTTTATTGTCACATTACTAACATTTTTCTTTAATTTTTTTTTTTTGTTAAATTTTATTTTATTTTATTTTGTAGCATTTAAAAAATAAGTAACTGTCCTGTTTTTGTTTTTGAATTTTATTATTTGTTTGTTCCTAATTTTTTGTATTATTTTGTAACGATTACGTATAGTGTTGATTTGTTGAATTTTATGAATGTTGTGTACGTCTGTAATTGGCATGCATATCAGTGATTTTGTATCCTTTATTTAATGTAACTGTACTGTTAAAGATGTGTTTGCTGTTGATGTACCTATATTAAAATAAATAAATAAATAAATAGAACGAAATAGGTCAATAGTATTATCAGCGTTTAGACCCTGCGATTTAGTTAAATAAATATATAAATACACCCAACAGTCACATAGATAGTCCAGACCCCACACTAAGATCGAGTCTTGTGTCGTGAGTATCAGAAGCTACGAGAGACTTTTCGGTCTCACAAACACCCAGACCCGAAACAAATACATGTGGATCACACAAATATTTGTTTCGGTGCGGGTATCGAACCCGCGGCCTCTCGTTTCACAGGCGGCGTCTAACCAACAGCGCCACGGAGGCTGGCTGGCTGAGTTAAATCGTCATAAGAAAATAATTTAGTTTTATTATCATTTAAATTAGACGGTTAAATTAAACGGTTTAATTCAAACGGTCTTTTGAATCGAACGTACATTTGTGCTTGCTAAGTTTATTTACAAATTTAAATATAACTAAGTGTTATTTTATAACTACATATGGAATATAAGCTTTAACTGTACCTCGTCTACAAACTGTGTACTCCTATAAAACATCACTGCACAACACAACAACTAATTCGCACTGTTTTCTCATCTGACCGTTAAACTGCACTGGATTTGACTGGAGATGGATGCCGCTAGTTTGAAAAACACCCTGGAAGAACTAATGTCGACCTTCTATGAGCGGATGAACAGCTTTGAGGGAAAACTTCAAAAGACTCCATCGATTCCTTCAACAGAAACACTATCAGCTGAGTTTGCCTCCTTTAAGTGTTTTATCCTCTCTTCAGTCAAGTCACTACAGGCACAAATTGAGTGTCTCGTCAAGGCCACTGACCAAATTGAGATGCGTAGCAGGCGGAAGATGCTGTTGTTTCACGGAATACCGGAGGATGCTAAAGAGTGTACTGCAGAGGTGGTGGTTTCACAGCTTAAGCAACAAAAGTTCGTTGTCGGCGATATAAATCGTCGCCACAGGATGGGGCGTGCTGGAAGTTCGGACAAGCCCAGGCCGATCCTCTGTAAATTTCGGGACGTTGAGGTGCGTGACAAGATCTGGTCTTCCAAGACTTTCCTCAAGGGAACCGGAGTAACAATATCAGAGTTCCTGACGAAAACTCGACATGATGTTTTCATGGAGGCGCGAGAACGGTTCGGCGTCACCAAGTGCTGGACTAGGGAGGGTTTTGTTTACGTCCTCGATCCCGACGGCGTTCGCCATCGACTCAGCTGCCGAGGTGACCTTCATGCGATAACGCAACAGGTTAAAACAGCTACAATAGCAAAGGAGACTGCGGCACCAGCCAGGGCAAGGCGTGCGGTTAGGAAGTAGTGTGCAATACAATAATTTTAGTTTTTATACTGCCAACTTCCAACTACTAGAAGGAACAATCTTGTTATAAACTGTCACTGATTGTTTTGTTTTAGTTTTCCAAATGTACCCTCATTGTTTTTAATATTTTATATTTGTGTTTTATAGATCATGCAGCATGTTTAGCATAATGTAGTTTTTTTTTAGTTTTATTTACGTTTTGTTATTCATGAAAATTGTAGTTAGTTGGCAGTTAATTTCTTATCAGTTTTTAACTAATGATTTGTTACTCGGATTATATGTAAATATTTTTTAACTGTCTTTTACAACCTAATGTAGATTTTGTTTTGTTGTTGCATTTTATTTTGTGTTTTGTTTTTGTTATTGTTAAAACTATTTCATTACCATTTTTGTAAAGAAGTAATGTATTCAATGATGTTAATTTCAATAATTATGACTTCACACAGCTGGTAGATGGATGGTACTCATTGAGGTGTAGTATACTAGTTTATTTTTTATATTTAATTTTAATTATTATTTATAGGTTATTATTTTATATACTTGTATTATTGTTGTTCGCAGTTAATGGATATTATTAATATGTCTTGCGACAATAGTGATGATTTTGTATCCGTCTGTTCATCTGAGTGTAGTAGCTCCGAGAGTTTTTGCAGTATCCCTACACTGGAAAATACAATTTCGTCATTTTTGAATGACGTTCCAAACAATTTTAATGTTCTTCACATTAATGCTCAAAGTATTCCGGCTCACTATACGGATATGTTGGCGTCTTTTCAGCATAGTAATATACATGCCATACTTATTTCCGAATCCTGGTTAAAACCATGTCTTCTCTCTACTTCGTTCCCGTTACCAGGGTTCCAGTTGATACGTAATGATCGTACTGGCTGCGGTGGTGGTGGTGTTGCTATTTATCTCCGTTCGCATATTCCTTATTCTGTGGTGAGTATGTCAGCACAACCTCCACCTACCAATGCTGGTGAACATCTCTTTATAAGTGTCACAATTTCCCATGCAAAGATCTTACTTGGAGTGTATTATTGTCCTTCCTTACGGATTAACTTTTTCCCTGCTCTCGAACAACTTTTGGAAGACTTTTCACCTTCATTTAATCACACAATAATTATGGGTGACTTTAACACCTGTCTTCTTAAGCATGATTATCGCTCGTCTCATTTTAAGTCTATTATTAAGGCAAGCAACCTGACCATCCTTCCGTCAAATGCTACGCATTACTTTCCCAACTCCACACCTTCTCTTCTTGACTTGATACTTGTCTCATCGTTATCCAATGTTACTAAACACGGTCAGTGTGCGGCGGACGCCTTTTCATATCACGATTTGATTTATCTCTCATACAAATTACGTCCGCCGAAAGCTAAGCCTAAAGTTCTTCTGCAGCGAAATTTTGGTGGCATTGATATAGACAAGCTACGCAGTGATGCTCGTAAGCTTGACTGGTCTAATGTGCATAATGCTTCCAATATTGAAGAAAAAGTTGCAAATTTTAATACCACATTAATTAAATTGTATGATGTTCATGCTCCATTACGACCAGTCAAACTTAAACATTTACCTGCGCCATGGCTAACAGCAGAAATTAAAGCTACAATTAAAAAAAAGGTTTCTGCTAAGGCGAGGTATAAACTCAAACCTACAGACTACAATAAATCTAGGTATATCGATTGCCTTAATCACTGCAATAAGGTGTGTAGGGATGCACAACGCCGACATATTCACAATTCTATAGAAAACAATGAACCTTCCAAAATTTGGAAGTTTCTACGGTCATTGGGTGTCGGTCAATGTCCTCAAGACAATTCTCCAAAAGATATTGATATTGATAAGCTGAATCAACACTTCTCCTCTTCTACCAATTTCGATGGTCCCCGAAAAGCAGCTACTTTGCACTACTTGTCCTCCATTCCAAAACCTGACCGCTCCCCATTCATATTTAAGCCATTTACTGATTGTGATGTTAAGAAAAGCATTGAAGGTATATCCTCAAATGCAGTCGGCAATGATAGCGTTAGTCGGAAAATGTTACTTCCCATTTTAGAAGAGCTATTGCCGATCATACTTCATATGCTGAATTTTTCCATTACCTGCGGCTGCTTTCCTTCTATTTGGAAGGAAGCGCTAATAATACCTCTTCCTAAAAAGTCAAATCCATCCTCATTTTCTGATTTCCGTCCTATCTCTATACTCCCCTTCCTTTCTAAACTCTTAGAACGTCTCATCCATCAGCAACTGTCCACTTTCCTTATCAGTAATGATTTATTAAATCCCCTTCAATCCGGCTTCCGTCCCGGTCACAGTACAATCTCAGCTCTGGTCAAAATTACTGACGACATCCGTTATGGCATGGCTGACGGTAAAGTGACGATATTAACATTGCTCGACTTCAGCAATGCATTCAACAATGTAGACTTCGATATTCTGATAAATCTATTGCTTTCTCTTAACATATCTCCAACGGTAATTGGCTGGTTTCGTAGTTACCTGTTTGGGCGCCGCCAACGTGTACGCCTTGATGATACTTTTTCATCTTGGTGTTTTACGACAGCTGGTGTCCCTCAGGGCGGCGTTTTATCTCCTCTTCTTTTTTCACTTTTCATCAATTCCATTTCGCTACAACTGACTTCTTCCTACCATCTTTATGCAGATGATTTACAAATATACATACACACACCCTTAGAGCATCTCTCTGCAGCCATACAAAGCACCAATGATGATTTGCGTAAAATTACTGACTGGAGCAATTCATATGGTCTCACAGTTAATCCGGCAAAGACGCAAACCATTATCATTGGCAGCTCTAGAATGACCTCAAAGATTGATTGGCTTAATCTCCCTCAAATATTGTTTAATGGAACCTCCATTCCAATATCCGACACAGTCAAAAATCTTGGGGTTATTCTTGATCGAAATTTGACATGGAGGCCGCACCTTGCTGAGATAAGCCGTAAGCTCTATGCTTCCGCTTACAATTTAAAGAGACTACGTAATTTTCTGCCTTTCGCCACTAAGATTGAGCTTGCACAATCTCTCCTACTTCCCATTTTAGACTATGCTGATGCTACATATCTGGATCTAACCGAAGAACAGCTGAATAAACTCGAACGCTTACAAAATTTCTGTATCAGATTTATTTTCGGTTTACACAAATTCGATCACGTATCCGAATATCGTAGAAAGCTGAAATGGTTACCTATCCGACTTCGCCGGAATACTCACATCCTGTCACTCTTGCACAGTATACTTTTTAATCCTGCCGCTCCTCAATACCTCAAAAACCGTTTTGGGTTTTTGCACCAAAATCATTCCAGATCCTTACGTTCCTCTAATTCCTTGCAACTCAAAACTCCCATCCATTCTTCCCAGTTTTCCCACCTATCCTATACTGTGCAAGCAGTTCGACTATGGAACGCACTACCGTTGGAGATTAGACGCGCAAAATCTACACACCGCTTTAAACTTCTCGTAAAGAAATACTACCTTTCTGATGTAGCTTAATAATATACTTTTCGCCACCTTTGCGATTGTTTATTCTATCTTCAATATAGTATATATTAGTTTATTTGTATTTATTTACGTATTAGTATATATTATATTCATTCCGCAATATCCTTTGGATTTTCTTTATTGTACACCGCCACCTACTTCTGATACTATCCATACAAAGGTTGTCTGGAAGAGATCGCTTTAAGCGATAAGGCCGCCCATTGTAATACCATAAATTATTGTATTTCGTCTGATTTTGTATATATATATTTTTTTTTTGGTTTACAATAAAGAGTTTTGTATTGTATTGTAAATTAGAAACACTACTAGTTTTAGAATCACCCATAGTTATTGATTTTAAATACTTGGGATAAATCTCAAACCTAGACCAGAAATCAATACCTAAAATTAAATACACACACTGGAGGAGTGCCCAGCTTGGGGCGCAGAGCGCAGCGCTCTCATTGCGGTCGTGAGAAGAGACCTCTCGCTGCCGGCCGTGGTCGCCGCCACGGTCGGCAGCAAGAGGTCTTGGCGAGCCATGCTCTCCTTTTGCGAACGCGTCATGTCGCAGAAGGAGAGCGCCGAGCGGGATCGGGAGCAGACCGATCCCGCCCGTCGCCACCTAATCCGGCGCCGGAGAGGCCACGCGGGGCCGCCGTCCCTACCTTGGCGGCCCCCGAGACGTGACGCAACACGCGTCTCATGTCGCGCCGTTTCAGCGGCAGTGCGCATAGAGGCGGTCCCGGCGCGCTCTGTATCAACGGTATCCCGGGGCCGTCTCTGAAGTGCACCGATGGTGGCCGACGCGGGGTTTTTAGTCGGTATTTCGGCGCATAGGCTTATGGTAGGGACTAGGGACCCGACCCAGCGGCCGCCCGACACATCCACGGGCGGCACCAACATCTCGCTGGGCCGGAAGGCGCCGGTGAGTCCGACACACCCCCGCCCCTTCGGGGGTGGGATGGTCCGTAAAGGGATTTTCCCCGCGGAAAAAAAAAAAAAAAAAGGGTTTAACCGTTGGCCACCAGCGGCAACAAAATATGTGTCGTTAAGATCTGTACACAACTTAAAACCAGCTGACAATAATAGTTTATGTGAATCGTTCCCTAATATAGTCACTAAAGAACCAATGTGCTTAGTGCGAGTTTCTTAAAAACGATCGAGTGACTTAACCATCGCGTTAAACGAGCATACCACTGTCACCTCGTAATGCGAGCAAGTGCGAGTGCGAGTTTCAAACATGGCGGTCGACTCGAATGTCGTTTACTCACCGTGAGATGTGTTAATTTTTTTGCTTATATTGGCAGCACTGAGTTTCTACGTAATAAACCGACAAAATCTAATATGTATTTTGGTTGTATTTCTTATTGGAGTTGCTGATGTATTCTTAAAATGGTCGGATTACGCAACGCGTCGCTTGTCAAAAGTCATAACAAAAAACTTTGAAACTTTCAAGTGTTACAAGTAATTTTACGCTTACTGCCGGATCCAACGCGACCCAACTGAGAAGACCCGGCGAACAAACTCAGCGGGCTTAACTTTACCACTGGATACTACGCGGCGCGACCCAGTTCTGAGTAGAACCAGCGAGTCAAACTCAGTGGGCATGGTTTTGTTCAAGTTACTGAAATAAATATTTGTGACTTGTCTTACAAAGCTTGCCTTGCTTATTTTTATTTTTATTTATTTTCTCGATCGGTCGTCATATAATTGAAATAGGTATTTTATTTATTCATTATTTAATTTAATTTATTTTATTTCATAAACTTGTTGATTAATTAATTTGTCTCATTTAGATTAGTTTTTATTTTACAATTATTTATTTTATATATTTTAGTTATTTTAAAATGAGAATGTGTAACACCGAAACCGCGAGCGCTAGTGAGCCGCGCAGCGAGTAGAACCCCGTCACATCGGCGCACACGCACACTACGGCACGGCCGCTTATATAAGAAGCGCACGGAGCCCGCAGAGCGCAGTCGACGCTAGCAAGCCACCGCTTCCAGTACTGGAACGGTGCTCCCCACTAGTTGAGACGCTCTCCCCGCTCCTTCCCGCGCCGCACCCCGCGATCGTCCGCTTCCTATGCGCTGTTTCGTGTAGCTTCACGCCTCACGAACTTGCCAGGAACGTACTGTCGCCGACTACGTACATAGCATATTGTATTGTTTCCGTGTACAGTCATAAATAAAAGTGTTGTCAAGTGTTCTCGAGTTTCCTTTGCTCTACCGACTGAGAAGACCCTCCTACATAACTGGCGCCGCAACGTGGGCCTACATAACTGACGCCGCAACGTGCGCCTATATATCTGTCGCCGCAACATAATCTGAAGCCGCACGTGGTTCCTGCATATTCTCGCCCTTAACGTGAGACCTATCCAGGAAGCAAGAGACCCACTCGCCACGTCTAGAATAGACAATCATATGAAGAGAGCTAGAGTTTCTTGCCCGTTCTTCTCTGGCGAAAACAGCCTTGTGAACCGGGTGGTAGTGGAAAAAAGTGACTGAATCTAAATAATGTATGACATTTCATGGGTTCAATAAATATTTTCATTTCATTTCATTTCATTTCATTTCAAAGACCCGACGAAGCCCGAAATCACCCGACATGAATTTAACATCGGAACAATTTGAGAAACTCCTGTCAGTTATTGGAAACCAAAAGCATCGAGGTTCCTTCACCACCTGCAAGTTTTCCTATGGCAGTGCTCGAGATACTGAGACGGTTGAATCATTTCTGGCAAGTGCTTCCGTATTCAAATCAGTCGAACAAATTTCAGATGAAGACGCGCTCAAGAGTGTACCGCTCATCCTGAAAGATGAAGCTGCAATTTGGTGGAATGGCGTCAAAGGACAAGTCCTAACTTGGAGCGATTTTGAATCCCGCGTTCGCCATGCCTTTGCCCCTAAGCGACCCGCATACCAAGTATACCAGAATATTGTATGCATCAAGCAGGGGGAGGAAGAATTGACGGAGGTTTTTGTAGCGAAGAAAAGGGCATTGTTTGCACAACTGCCCGAACCTCACACTGAGACGCAGCAAATAGACATGGTCTATGGCCAGTTGCGTTACAAATTGAGAGTGAAAATGCCCAGAGAAAGTGTTTCCAACTTTGATAAGCTATTGAAAGCTGCCAGAGGAGTGGAACAGCTTCTCACCGAAAAAGTGCTTCCAGAGAATGGAACATCCACTAATGAAACAGGCAAGGAACCTGTTAGTAGCAGAAAGAAGAGGTGCAATTTTTGCCGTCTGCCAGGACATACGATTGAACCTTGTCGTAGGAGACTGAAGAACGAAGCTTCCGTTAGTAGAACTTCATCAGAAAAACCTCCACCTCCTGTTTTGTCCATGGCAACGCAAGCGCCATCGCCTTCGCAACCGAAGTTTGCATGTTATGGTTGTGGCACCCCAGGCGTAGTAAGGTCGAAATGCACTACTTGCGCCAAGACACCGGCAAAGATCGAGAAGGCACAAGTAAGCTCCTGTGCCCTTAACATCCAAGCCGACGTACGACCAAGGCCTGTCGTCGAAATAAGTATTGGCAGAATTATAGGAACTGCCTATATAGATTCTTGTGCCAAAACAAATGTTGCATCATACTCGCTGTATAAATGCCTTAGGAGGATGGGATTTCTCTTCGGTAGGCAACAGATCTCCGTAACTCTTGCCGATGGTGTTAGACAGCCTTCGTGGCGCAGTTGGTTTGACGCCGCCTGTGAAACGAGAGGCCGCGGGTTCGATCCCCGCACCGAAACAAATATTTGTGTGATCCACAGGTATTTGTTTCGGGTCTGGTTGTTTGTGAGACCGAAAAGTCTCTCGTAGCTTCTGATACCCACGACACAAGACTCGATCTTAGTGTGGGGTCAGGACTATGTATGTGACTGTTGGGTGTATTATTTATTTATTTATTTATATTTATTTAAAACCCACAGACAGGTTTTAACAGTAAGTGCGCCTCTCAGCATTAACCACCGTGTCGTCCAGACAACGTTTATTGTGTTTCCCGAGTCTAGAGAAAATCGGACTCTTTTAGGAATTGGATTCATTCAGGACGCTAAAATTGTGCTGAACATTCCACAGAAAACGTGGTATTTCGTAGACTACCCTGGAGATCACTATAATCTGCAGGACGAAGACTCAGAAGAGATTTCCATGGCCCAGGTAGGAGCAACTCCTGCTCATTACAAGCCTTACCTGCGGACAATCTTGAGAGATGTAAAACTCCCAGAATTTTTATCTCCCGTATCATTTACGCCGCCTGGAGAGGATAAAAACTTACAAGACATTTTACATTGTGACGCTGACATGGTGGGTGATGAAGCAGCGCTGCCGGAGACTTGTGCCTGCAATGCGGTGACGTATCGATTGGTCCCCATAGATTCGCCATCACCTCCTGGCAAACGAACAAGAAGTGTATTCGATGGTTATTCACCATTCATCGACTTCATGTACCGAGATGCCCAGATGCAAATCCATGCCGACACGCATGAACTTTCGCCGCACTCAAATATTCTTTTTCCAATTTCCAATGGAAAAGTGACAGATGAGGTGGAAATAAGTGCCCTAGAGATAGATGAAGTGAAAATGGGCACACTTAATGAAAACCAGAGGGCAAAGTTATTAGAACTTCTTTTGAAGCACGAAGAAGTTTTTGGTGAAAATGTCGAGCCGACATTCCTTGCGGAACACTGCATCAATTCAGGAGACAGCAATCCTATATCCAAGATTGGCCTTGCTAAAGCAAGAAATTGAGAAGATGATGGACAGTAGGATTATTGAAGAACCATGTACATCCCCCTGGTCCGCACCTGTCATTATGGTTCCTAAAAAAGATGGAACAGTACGTGTCTGCGTCGACTATCGCAAGCTCAATGCAGTAACGATACCCGACAGATACCCGATCCCACGCATGGACGATTTGCTGCACGCTGCCAAACCTACGCCGTATATGTCAACTTTAGATTTACGTGCAGGATACTGGCAAATTAAAGTAAAGGACGAGGATCAAGACAAAACTGCATTCATCACACCATTTGGAGTCTACCGTTTTAAACGGATGCCATTCGGTCTACGCAACGCACCATCAACGTTTCAGCGACTCATAGATAAAATACGAGTGCTTCTGTACGACGTGAAGATGTTAGCTTACCTAGATGACCTCATAATATTCTCAACGACATACGAGGATCACATAGACGAAATAAAACTATTTTATACGGATTTTATCGCGATTTGGTTTAATTTTTACATTTTTTAACTTCCCGACGTTTCGATTACTTTACAGCTTTCGTGGTCACGGGGCGGACTGAGGTATTAGTCATCCGCTCAGTGACTGTTACAATTAAACTACCCTTAATTTATAATTATTAAATTAAAAAGTTAATTTAAAAAAGTTAGCTAGTATTTGCGATCCGATCTACGCAGAAGGAGCTCACTGTGTTTTTTTAAATTTAATAATTATAAATTAAGGGTAGTTTAATTGTAACAGTCACTGAGCGGATGACTAATACCTCAGTCCGCCCCGTGACCACGAAAGCTGTAAAGTAATCGAAACGTCGGGAAGTTAAAAAAATGTAAAAATTAAACCAAATCGCGATAAAATCCGTATAAAATAGTTTTATTTCAATGTGTAACATTCGCGTAAATCTAAGAAACCATTATCACATAGACGACTTGGATAAGGTTTTCCGAAAATTGGAAGAGAGTAACCTGCGAGTAAATCTCAGTAAATGCAAATTTAGTTGCTCAACGATCAAGTATTTGGGCCACTACATCACTCCTGATGGATTAAAAGTTGACCCGGAAAAAGTTACTGCCATACTTGATTCTCCAGCACCCAAAAATCTTAAGCACTTGATGATGTTTCTGCAGACATGTTCCTGGTATAGACGTTTCATACCAAACTTCGCTAAAATAAGTGAACCACTTTCTCGCCTTACACGGAAGAATCAGGAATGGAATTGGTCAGCGGAACAACAAGAAGCCTTTCAAGAGCTGAAGACTCGTCTCACGACGGCACCTGTGCTTCGGCAGGCTGACGAGACGAAACCCTACATTATAAAAACGGATGCAAGTAATTATGCACTCGGAGCCGTTTTAGTGCAGGGGGAGGGAGAAGATGAGCACCCGGTTGAATACGCCAGCAGGCTTATGACCCCTGCAGAACGCAATTATTCTACCACGGAAAGAGAAGGCCTTGCAGTTGTTTGGGCAATTGGAAAATTCCGAGGATACATAGAGGGTTTGCCAGTGACCGTTGTCACTGACCACCAGGCCTTAAGATGGTTGATGTCCTTACGATCTCCCACTGGACGATTAGCAAGATGGGCTTTACAGATACAAGCCTATGACATCACTATCAAATATGCAGCTGGTAGGACGAATGTTGTTGCAGACGCACTATCGAGGCCAATTTGCAATAATGATAATCAGAAGAATTGTGGGATTTGCACTGTAGCTGTTGACATGCCTCAGAGACCTCCTTCTGAAATAAAGAGTGAACAACTGAAGGATGAGTACATATCCAGCATTTTGTCCACTTTAAAAGATTCTAAACGTACAGAAAATGCTGTATATTGGAGCAACAAAGGATATTTTATGAATAATGGGTTGCTGTATCGATATAACCCTAATCAAGACTCAGAAGACGCTCAGCTTGTGGTACCTCAGCATGAATGGGCAAATGTGCTTTCGTTATATCACGATGACCCATTAGCTGGACATTATGGCGCCGATAAAACTTATCAGCGCATCTCGAAACGATACCATTGGAAAGGGATGAGAAAGTACATTGAAGCGTACGTAAGGAATTGTATCTCATGCCAGCGATATAAACCAAGCAATATGAAACCAGCTGGATTACTACAGACAACAGCAATTAACCAGCGATTTGAAACGGTGGCCTTTGACTTGTTTGGACCTTTGCCGTCTACAACCAATGGTAATACGTGGATATTGATAATAAAGGACATTGCCACAGGCTGGATTGAATTGTTTGCCATGGAGACTGCCAGTGCAGATAATTGTGCGACAATAATGATTAACGAAGTCTTTCTCCGATATGGAATACCCAGAAGATTGATTAGCGACAATGGGCCACAATTTGTGAGTGCTGTTATGCAGCAGCTAACCTATTGCCTACGTATCAAGCATACTTTCACCCCAGTGTACTATCCAGCTGCGAATCCAGTTTTTTTTTTTTTTATTGCCTTCGTAGGCAGACGAGCATGCGGCTCGCCTGATGGTAAGCGATCACCGCCGCTCATGGACCTTCGCAGTGCCAGGGGTCCAGCACAACAAAGTCGCTGCCTACCGTGAGGAGAGTACTCTCTTTAAGCCTCGCTTAAAGAAGGACAGGTCATAGCGCTCAGGAAACACCGAAGCAGGGAGTTCATTCCAGAGCTTGCACGTGCGTGGTAAAAAAGAACGCTGAAAACGTACCGTTCGAGAACGGATATTTTCCAGGTGGTAGGCATGAACTCTACTGCGGTGACGGGTAGTGCGATGGTAGAATGGCGACGGTGGTACCATCCTAAACAATTCCTCGGAGCACTCCCCGTGAAAGAGTCGATAGAGCACGCAGAGGGACCCGAAGTCTCTACGCAGTCCCAACGGCTCCACGTTCTCCGAGAGATCGGGATTATCGACGATCCGAAGAGCGCGGCGCTGTAAGGAGTCAAATGGGTCGAGCTGGTATTTTGGGGCACCTGCCCAGAGGTGAGAGCAGTACTCCACGTGGGGCCGGATTTGCGCTTTGTAGAGCAATAATCGATGGCCCGACGTGAAGTACCGCTTGGCTCTGTTGAGGATCCCCAACTTTTTGCTAGCCAATTTGGCCTTGTCCTCCAAATGACTCCGAAACTGCACTTTGCTCGATATTTCGACGCCGAGAATCCCAATACTCTCAGATGTTTGGAGAGTGACTCCTCGGAACTGTGGCGCCATGACAAAGGGGTCCTTCTTGGCAGTGAACGCGCAAACTTGTGTCTTCGTAGGGTTAAATTGAACCAAGTTCAATTCACCCCATTCGGAGGCCCGCCCCAGAGAGCTCTCGACTTCCGACACAAGTTGAGACCGTCTTTCCTCAATGGAACCCCGAGGGAGATTCTGTTGGCCAATGTATCGCGCGTCACTTGTACTATCATCCGCATAACAATGCATGCTGTCGTTAGACAACATGTCATTGATATGCAGGATGAAGAGTGTCGGCGATAGCACCGATCCTTGTGGAACACCAGCGTTAATGGTCTTGGTCTCGGAGCAACAGCCGTCCACCACGACTTTTATGCTCCGACCATCCAAAAAGCTGGCGATCCACTTGCAGAGTCCCTCAGGGAGTCCATACGCGGGTAGCTTCGCCAGAAGGGCGCCGTGCCACACTCGATCGAACGCCTTCGCAATGTCAAGGCCGACCGCAATAGCCTCACCCGCCCAACGGTGCGTGAGGTACACGAGAAGATCACCAGCCGAACGACCGTGACGGAAACCGTACTGACGGTCGCTAATCAGTTGGCGGTCCTCAAGATACCTCAGGAGCTGAGTGTTTATGACTCGCTCCAAGACCTTGGAGAGTAGGGATGTGACAGCAATCGGCCTGTAACTCGAAGGGTCCGACCGGTCACCCTTTTTGGGGATTGGGTGTACATTGGCGACCTTCCAGGAACCCGGGACTCGGGTAGTTTTATAGGAAAGACGGTAGAGGCGCGTGAGTACGGGGGTCAACTCAGGGGCGCACGTCTTAAGAACCACTGCGGGGATACAGTCCGGCCCACTCGACTTATGGATGTCGAGAAGCTTGAGCTCCCGTCTGACAGCTCGCTGGCTGATTTTGATTTCAGACAGGAGACTCTCACACCGCGAGATGTTCGGCAGTGTAGCTCCTCCATCATCCAACGTCGAGTTTGAGGCAAAGAAAGAATAGAGACATGAAGACACAGTTGGCTATTTTAGTGGAAGATGACCACAGAAGCTCGGGTAACAAATTACCTAGCATAAGATTTACGATGAATACCGCAAATTGTCTCACCACGGGCCATACACCAGCGTACTTAACGTTTGCTCGAGAGCTTCGTTCACCCGACGATAATGCACACGATTTTAGACAAATCGTACTATCTGAGAACTTCGTGCCTGAGATAACTCCAAAGTTATTATTACTCGCCGAGACACTGGACAGAGCCCGTGATATTAGAGAAAATAAGGAGGAACAAAGGAAGAAGACAGCTGATAGAACCCGAAGAGAGGATCCTGGATACTCCCCCGGTGATATGGTTCTAGCAACCTCTCACCCGGTTAGCAACGCCACTCGAGGGATTAGCGCTAAATTCTATCCTAGGCGAGATGGTCCGTATTTAATCCTTAACCGCCATGGTGTTTCTTCTTATGTAATTTCAGATCCAAACACACCAGATCAGCCTCTTGGTGTGTATCACACGTCTGCCCTGACACCGTACCAAGGCAGCGTGTGTCCGCTTCCATCACCAGTTCGCCCGGTAAAGAAACGAGGACGACCGTGCAAGCCCAGGACTACACCCGCGACCGCTGCGCAGCCACCGCGCAGACGAGGGCGGCCGAGGAAGTACGCCGCCTAGAGCAACTATCTTGGCTGTCTACTCGCCGGGTCGTCTTCGTATCCAGAGGGGGAGACTGTAACACCGAAAACGCGCGCGCTAGTGAGCCGCGCAGCGAGTAGAACCCCGTCACATCGGCGCACACGCACACTACGGCACGGCCGCCTACATAAGGAGCGCACGGAGCCCGCAGAGCGCAGTCGACGCTAGCGAGCCACCGCTTCCAGTACTGGAACGGTGCTCCCCACTAGTTGAGACGCTCTCCCCGCTCCTTCCCGCGCCGCACCCCGCGAACGTCCGCTTCCTATGCGCTGTTTCGTGTAGCTTCACGCCTCACGAATTTGCCAGGAACGTACTGACGCCGACTACGTACATAGCATATTGTATTGTTTCCGTGTACAGTCATAAATAAAAGTGTTGTCAAGTGTTCTCGAGTTTCCTTTGCTCTACCGACTGAGAAGACCCTCCTACAAATGTAATAAGTGAATACCTCAGTGCCGCAGGAGGTAGCAAAGTGCAAGAAAACACCTAATGCCAGGCTTTCTTATCCTCAATATATTGTTTAATACTACATATAAAGATCTATTAAAGAAAGGAAAAATACGGAGTCCTCGAAACCGACGAGCGTGTATGCAAAGATTAATGACAGTGGATGAAGCGAAAGAGGTATGTATGGACCGTAGCACTTGGCGCTCAATAGTCTCTGCCTACCCCAATGGGACATAAGCGTGAGTTTATGTATTATGTATGTACTACATATAATAGGCCCTAGTCATAAGTATGCTTTTAATATGTGTCTTAAATAATTTGTCCGGCAGATGCGTTATCGAATTGGGAAGTTTATTATAAAATTTTATACAATTACCCGCGAAAGATTTTTTAGACTTTTCTAATATAAAGGAGGGTATAGCTAATTTATTTTTATTTCTCGTATTAATACTGTGGGTGTCACTAACCTTGAAAAACCTATTGATATTTTTACGAACGTGCATTATATTCTGAAATATATATTCAGATGGCACGGTTAGTATATTACTTTCCTTAAAAAACAGATCGTAAAGAATCGCGACAACCAAGATCGTAAATAGCGCGGACTGCCCTTTTTTGTAAAATAAATATGGGCTATTAAATTATACTGTGAAAGTATGCAAAATATACCAACCTAGCCGTTGCAACGTCAGTAAGTTTTCTTATCTTTCGGACAGCGAAGGCTGCAGTACTAAGTTTACCTGATAATCTCTCTATTTGAGGACCCCGTTGCAACTTCTTATCTAAAGTAATCCCTAAAAAAAATTGTAGAGCTAACTAAATCTAGTGTTTCTGGATTAAGTTCTATACGCGAATTTACGCTTGCCACATTTGGTAATGCAAAGCGAATACATTTAGTCTTTCCAGCATTTAAAAGCAGATTGTTAGCTGAAAACCAATTCGAAATTAAATTCAGAATATTGTTCGGAGTATCAAGATTTTTGTCTCTCCGGCTGACCTTAAATATAATCGATGTGTCGTCAGCAAATAAAACTATGTCTGACCATTTCTGTACCATGTAAGGAAGGTCATTTATGTATACTAGGAACAAAAAAGGACCCAAAATGGAATCCTGAGGAACCCCAATTTTAACTTTTGATCCTACCGAATTGATCCCGTTCAAAGAAACCTTATGTTCACGACCCGATAAATAAGACATTACGAGATCAAGCGACGTACCACTGACGCCGTAGAAACGTAACTTCATAATAAGTGTTCGGTGGTCAACACAGTCGAATGCCTTAGAGAGATCACAAAATACTCCCAGAGCATCTTAAGATGCCTCCCAGGCCTCTAGGATCGATGTGATTAAAGACGTCCCAGCATCTTGAGTTAAGCGACCCTTTGTGAAACCAAATTGATTCTTATGTAAAATCTTATGTTTGTCAAAATGTGCTAGCATTTAATTAAGCATAATTTTCTCGAAAATTTTGCTAAGAGCTGGTAGTATAGAAACGGGTCTAAAATTCGACGGATTATTTCAACAACCTGACTTAAAAATGGGCACAACTTTACTAATTTTCATTAGGTTGGGAAAAACACCGGCACTTATGCAGGAATTGAAAATAGAAGCCAATATCGGAGCAATACCAACAATAATAGCCTCTATAGCTTTAACAGACAGTCCCCATATATCTTCTGTAGTCTTCATTTTGAGTTGATTGAAAGCTTTTATTATTTGATAACTGGTTACTGTTTCAAAATCAAACCTAGGCATATTTTCAAAGACATTTACCTTTAAAAAAGATTCTGCTAAATCTGCTGATGATTCTAAATTTTTAGTCAATTCTAATGGTATGGCTTCCGCTTCCGGGTTCAAAGTGTAAACATCTAATGGCGGTGCGCAGAGACATAAAGTGAAGAATAATTGTTGAAAAGTCTGTAAAATCTAGAAACTGGTGTTCCAGCACAGGGATTGAGTGTCGCGGTATACAGCGTAATCATAACCACAGCACAACTACTCCATTTACGTGCGAGAAAGTTATTTACAATTGCAAGAAATTAAAGAGGTTATATGTCAAGTGTCAACTATCGCAATACAGTGACAAGTGACCAGTATAGACAACTTAAGCATAATCATTACGTTCCATTTTAAGAAGAATATCGAGCATTACAGTACTAACAACCTAACCACGTATTAATGTTACATTGTATGTTTCATTTCACGTACTATTACTGTAAATGTGGCATCTTTACCTAATAAAAATAATAAATTAAACAAATATTAAGGGTAAATTAAGGGTAGTTTAATTGTAACAGTCACTGAGCGGATAACCAATACCTCAGTCCGCCCCGTGACCACGAAAGCTGTAAAGTAATCGAAACGTCGGGAAGTTAAAAAATGTAAAAATTAAACCAAATCGCGATAAAATAGTTTTATTTCAATGTGTAACATTCGCGTAAATCTAAGAAACCATTAAATATAAATACAACAATAATGGAAGCAAGTTTTGAAAAACTTTTTGATAGATTAAAAATTCAAATGGATTGCCAGACGAAAGAAATTCAAGAAACCCTGTTAACAAAAATAGATGAAAAGCTGCAGCCGCTGGTAGAAGAAAACTGTAAATTGAAAGAAAAAGTCGAAATTCTGGAGAAGAAAGTAGAAATACTAGAAAGGGAGAAAAAGAGAAACAATGTAGTTATTTTCGGACTTCCAGAGAACGAGAAATCAAATCTAGAACTAATCGAGACCGTCGTTGATGAAGTAAAACTCTTGGGCGTTAAGATCACAACCCAAGAAATTAACAGAGCACAACGAATTGGACGGCACTCAGAAAATGGAAAAACCAGACCAATCGTCATCACATTAACCACCGCTTGGAAACGCGCTGAAATACTGAGAAACAAGAAAAACTCTAAGAATATATACATAAACGAAGATTTCCCTAAATCAGTTCTAGAAAAAAGACGTTCATTGAAAGAAAAACTACAATCAGAGAGAGATAAAGGTAATTTTGCTTTCATTAAATATGATACGCTAATAGTGAAAGAACAAATACAAAAAGAAAAAAGGAAAAGATCACCAACATGCAGCCCAAGAGACAATGCAGAGAATAAGGTGACAAACCCTAAACAAGCGTCTAAAGTGAGCAGAGCCAATGCCTTTGACCTAATGCGCCCACGAGCCAGCTCCTTTACATTAACTACTGAACCAAAAAAATAGCAATTAAGACTCAGAGGCCGAAAAATCATAAATTTAGGAAACAACATAAATAAAAACATAAACAATAACAAAAAAGTCCCCAAGCCGGCTGGTCACCGTGGGGAGTTCGACCAAAACCCTCTAGCCACACAACCACACCGAGATACAGTAAAAAAGAAACTAAATTTTGACAATATAGAACCACAGCTGTCATCTCCACGAAAAAATGCATTTTTGAATATTGCCACATTGAACGTTCTGACTTTAAGAACTGCAGAAAGTCTTTTAGAAATTGAACAAGCTCTGCAAGACCTAAACTGGGATATCTTAGGAATTTGCGAAGTCAGAAGAATGGGAGAAACAATAAGTGAACGTGGAAACATAATACTTTACCACAAAGGAGAAATTCCTGGGCAGGCTGGTGTAGGCTTCCTGATTAAACGTCACCTTAAGAAACAAATTATCGAAATAATAGGAGTAACCGACAGGATAGCAGTTCTTTACATTAGAGTCCCCAATTACAATAAAGAATGGGCCGTTATACAAATATACTCACCAACAGAACAAGCCGAAACTGAAGTTCTAGATTCTTTCTATGACAAGCTTAGAGAAACAATTGACGAAAACCAAAACAAACATATAATAGTGATGGGAGACTTCAATGCACAGATTGGCAAAAAGCAGAACAACCATGAATTTGTCATTGGTAACTTCGGATATGGAAAAAGAAGCAAAAATGGTCAAAGATTAATCGATTTTCTATTAGAACATAACATGACTGTTCTCAATACGTGCTACAAGAAAAAACCTCAACACAAATGGACATGGATCTCCCCTGGAGGAGATTACAAGAATGAAATAGACTTTGTCACAACAAAATATCCTAAGGCTTTTGGCGATACAGGTGTCATTCAGAATTTTAATTTTAACACCAACCACCGTATGGTAAAATGAAAATGAAAATGAAAATAATTTATTGAATCCATTAAAATGTTCAACATTGTTTAGACTCAGTCATTTTTTGAACTACCACCCGGTTCGGAAAGCGGTTTTCACTAGAGAAGAACGGGCAAGAAACTCTAGTGTTGCTCTTTTCAAAACCAGTTTACAATGTATGATTATTACAAAAATTACAAGTTGGTTTAAATCAAAGCAGTTCATTAATAACTTGTTATGATTTGCAAGTAGGATATATATATTTGAATACGAATAAGTTTACTTTATATTTAATATGGCTGAGAGCAACGAAACGTAGTAACCCATAACGAAGAATCAGTATACTTTGTTTTGCCAACGCAATAAATAATTATAAAAGCGTTAAGTAATCTACTTATCAATTACAAAGTAAGCAAATCGGACAGACCAGTCCACACAAGCAGCACCCGTTCACGAGTATGACGCATGTGCCAGCCATCGGCCTCCTCAACCATGCTACAGGGAAGTGACCGACCCGGCACACGACGCCACCGCAAGCACAGACTTTTAAGCGAGCATGACTTATCCAATCGCTTACAAAGCAAAACAAAATAGTTTAAGTTACTTAATATAAATGAAATTCTACAGAGCACACTAATACCTCCGCTCCAAGATACTATATATTTAATTAATTTTATACTATACTATTCCCAAGCCTTATTATCATCTAGATATTCTGAAATTTTATAATAAGCTTTATTGCATAATTTTTGCTTGATAGTAGCTTTGAATTTTTCAATACTTAAGGCTTTAATATGAGTGGGAACTTTGTTATAAAAGTGTATACAGTAACCCTTAAAAGACTTGCTGATCCTGTGGAGTCTGGTCTTATGAGTAGCTAAATTGTTCTTATTTCTAGTATTTTTATTGTGAATATCGCTAATCTTTCTAAAGTTTTCTTTATTTTTATGGACATACATTAAATTTTCAAAAATATATTGTGATGCCACTGTCATTATATTTATTTCTTTAAATTTTTCTCTCAGAGAATATCTGGACCCTAGCGAATAAATTGAGCTTATAGCTCGCTTTTGGAGAACAAAGATGGTATTAATGTCAGCAGCACCACCCCACAGTAAAATTCCATAACTCATCAGACTATGAAAGTAGGCAAAATATACCAATCGAGCTGTATCAATATCAGTCAATTGACGTATCTTAACCACCGCGTAGACTGCGGCGCTCAGCTTTTTAGCTAAAGCGACTATATGAGGACCCCATTGAAGTTTGGGATCTAATGTGATTCCCAAGAACTTAGTTGTATCCACAAGGCTCAACTCATCCCCATTCAAAAGAATGTTAGCGTTAACTTTTTTGACATTAGGAGTCACAAACCGTACACATTTAGTTTTCTGACTATTTAGTAACAAGTTATTAACGCTAAACCAATGTACGATTTTTGTGAGGGTGTGGTTTACATCGTCAATAATGGGTTGATGTCGATTCAGTTTAAATAATAAAGAAGTATCATCTGCAAACAACAAGACCTCACAGTTGTCCCTTATAAAAAAAGGTAAGTCATTAATGTAGATTAAAAAGAGGAAGGGTCCAAGAATCGAGCCCTGCGGAAGTCCCATAGTAACAACAGACCCAGGAGATATTTTTCCGTTGATATCTACACTTTGGACCCTATTACTTAAATACGACTTGCATAAATCAAGCGCAACGCCATTTACACCGTAGTGGCTTAATTTCCTGATAAGAATTTCATGGTGAACACAATCGAATGCTTTGGATAAATCACAGAACACACCTAAAGCGTCCTGTGAATTCTCCCAAGCATCAAATATGTTATGTATAAGCTCCACACCAGCATCAGTAGTGGAGCGACCCCGAGTGAAACCAAATTGTTTACCATGAAGTATTTTATTTTTTGAAAAATAAATTTGAATTTGATGAAGCATCAGTTTTTCAAAAATTTTGCTTAATGAAGGTAGTACTGAGATAGGTCTATAGTTGGAGGGGTCATCTGTACGACCAGATTTAAAAAGAGGTATAATTTTACTTAACTTAATTTTATCAGGAAATATACCACTGTTTATACAAGCATTAAAAATTACAGCTAACTGGGGAGCTAAGACTGGTATTGCAGCATTTAATATTTTTGTTGAGATTCCCCAAAGGTCACATGTATTTTTAATATTAATTAACTTAAATGTTTTTATAATATCCACACTGTCAACGCAATGGAACGCAAATGAATCTCTACCACCAGGTACACTAGGTACACTTTCTTCCAGTAATTTTTCTGCTATGCAAGGAGATGAATTTAAACTTTTTGTTATGGAAACTGGTACATCTGAGAAAAAGTTCTCGAAAGCTCTAGCTACTTCAAAATCAGATTTAAAGATATGATTATTTATATTAAGGCTAAACTCTGTGTCACGAGGTTTAGCTTTACCAGTTTCTTTCCTAATCACACTCCAAGTCATTTTAATTTTATTTTTGGAGTTTTTTATTTTAGTGCTCAAATATAGTGACTTTGCTTTCAAACAAACGGTACGCAGTAAACTACGGTTGCACTCACTAAAACGAAGTAGAAAATACATTAAAAATCACCTAATATTAAGAACATACGAACAAAAGACATCAGGTAAGAAATATACTTTGCAAGATACCACTCTACAGTTAAAAGACAAAGAACCAGACATAGACGAAAATTACCAAAAATTGGAGGCAATGTTAATAAACGGAAAGCAAGCAAGAAAACACGAACCAAAATTGAACCCAGAGGTAATAGAACTAATAAAAGAGAGAAAACAACTAATTTCAGTAAGACTACACAGGAGAGAACATTTAAAAGAAATAACAGAATACATACATACATACATAAACTCACGCCTTTATCCCCGAAGGGGTAGGCAGAGGCGCCACTAGGACACCCACATTTCGCCTTGCATGTTCCGTCCCACGATGTGATAGGGAGCGAGCCTATCGCCATATCGGGCACAAATTCCTGACTCCGGGCTGACAATGAATAGAAAAATCCAATATCACTTTGCCCGACCCGGGATTCGAACCCGAGACCTCAGCTTTGTAACCGTACCGTAATACAACTACGCCACCGAGGCAGTCAACAGAAATAACAGAATTAAGTAAAAAAATTAAGGATGGCATCAGACGACATAGAAAAAACAAACGATTCCAAACATTTGAAAAAGTAATTGCAAAGACAGGAGGTATAAAGAAGGCGCTAAAAGAATTAAGAGGCGATGAGAATAATTGGATGGTGAAAATGAAAAAACTCAAAGGAATAGTAACCAAGCGAAATGATATTAAAGACTTAGCCACCGACTTCTACATTTCACTTTATTCCGCTACATTTGGAATTCAAAAAACATATACACCGTCAAAACAAACAACCGAAGAACCAATAATACTAGAAAATGAAGTAACAAAATCTATTCTTACACAAAAAATGGATAAAGCACCCGGACCAGACAAAATTAAAAACGAACTATTGAGAGGAAGTATAGATGAAGTAAGTCCTATTTTGACCAAAATATTCAACAAGGTCCTACTAACAGGAATCATCCCGAGGCAGTGGTTAGAATCACACATAATATTATTACATAAAAAAGGTGATAGAGAAGACATAGGAAACTATAGACCTATAAGTTTAATCTCCAATATCTATAAAATATTCGCAAAAGTGATTCTTAGTAGAATAAGCAAATTATTGGATGAAAATCAGCCCATTGAGCAGGCGGGGTTCAGGAAAGACTTTTCGACCATTGACCACATCCACACAGTAAAACAGGTCCTGGAAAAATACAATAATAATAATAATAATAATATAATAATTTCTTTATTCAAGTAACAAAGGACTTAGTTTTGTGTTAGTATCAGCACATGTATTATGTAAGTATGTTAGTTACATCACAGATATTTTAATGTCTAATGTCTAATTCCATGTGTCACCGCTGTCCCATCCCATGAGAGATAGTGCAGCAGTGACTCATGTAAAGACAGTCAAATCGGTTTACAATCATTTTCAGAATGATGATAGGACTCGCCCTAATCCTGCATATTAGAGACGCACATCTTTTGCGCATAGTGGTATTGAAACAATCTACTCTATCCTCAGCAAACATAGTCGAAGCGCTGCAGAAACGTGGCAGCCCCAACAGCATTCTGAAAGCATTATTGTATTGGACACGTAGGGCATTGTACGATTTTTGAGTATATCTGGCCCATAAACTACTTGTATAAAAAGAGGTACAATAAGCTTTAAAAAGTGTAAGTTTCACTTCTTTTGAACATCGTGCAAGCCTACGAGCCAGCATATTCGCTCTTATCGACAACGCCCTACGTTCCCTCTCCAGATCATCATCGTCCTTGAGAGCGGGGGTCAACACATGGCCTAAATATTTAAAACTATAAACTCGTTTTAACGGAGTTCCGTAAAGATATACGGGTGGTATAGTTTTCGGAACATGACCCCTGGATTCAAAGACCATGATCTCACTTTTGTTCACATTGTAAACGAGTCCATGTTTTTCAGCATATCTTTCACAAATCGATAAAAGTTTGCGTAGGCCACAGGGCGACGCACTCAGCAATGCCATGTCGTCCGCGTACGAGATATTATTAACGCAACAACCATCAATATGACATCCGACCCTGGCATTGCCAAGCTCACCAATTAATTCGTTTACATACAAATTAAAAAGCGTAGGCGAAGTCAGTCCTCCCTGCCTAACCCCGCATTCCATCCCATAAGAGCGTGATAGCGCCCCGGCCCATCGTACGCTATTGACCTGGCCTCGGTACCAATATTTTAAGATGTTTATAATCGAGATTGGTAGATTAGATTTTTCCAGTTTTTTCCACAAAATATCATACGAGACCCGGTCAAAGGCCTTGGAAAGGTCGAGAAAACAGCAATAGACCGAAGTGTAATAATTGACAGCATGCTTAAGACATAGAAAACCAAATTGATTATCATGGATTCTAATGTATTTATTCAATTGCGCATTAAGCATGCCGTCAAGTACCTTGGCTATGACAGTGGCCAAAGAAATAGGTCGATAATTGTTTTTGTCAGATAGGTTACCTGTTTTATTTTTTACAATAGGCACTACTATGGTACGTAACATATCTCTGGGTATATAACTATGATTAATACAAAAAGTAAATAAAAGGAATAACACTCTGGGTAAGTGTGGGCCCGCGTATTGAAGATGCTCAATGCTGAGACCGTCATGACCCGGGGATTTACCTTTGGTCATTGATTTTATTAAGAGGTCATTATCTTTAGCCTTGAAACTGATGCCCGGAATCTTGCCAGTCTCAACACTAAGCATCGATCTAGAGGGTCCTAAGTTGGACTTCACATAAAAATGTTCCATGAATAGATTAGCTATTTCCTTCGGCTCTGACACACCCCCAACGCTCACGGGCAGTCCAGGTTTATTATTTAATTTATTTGTATGTTTCCAAAAACCACGAAAGTCGTGTCTCGAATGATGCGAAGCTAATATATCCATTTTGATTTGTGTTTCGTTATCTTGACACCATTTTAACCGCGTTTTGAAAATTCTTTTGGCCTCTTGCATTTCAGTATAAACATTTCCAGATAAAGGCTCACCACACCAAATCCATTCGCGAAACTTATTTCTGGCCTGCTCGTGAGCCCTGGCCACATATTTGTTCCAGCCCACTACCACTCTTTTTCCTATTCCTCTACCTCCGCTCCCCCGACCCACCACAGCAGCCTCAGTAATGGCTCGTACAATGTTATTATATAATTGGTCAATAATAGATTCGTGCGAGTTGTCACTGCAAGTTTTATCACAGCAGTTAATAAGCTGAGATAGAAAGTCTATTAGACGTAATCTCTTATGACATTCTCTTTGATATTTTTCTATGTCTTGACGACATCTATTACCCCACACGACTCCATTAAAATGACACGAAGTATCAGTATACATCTTTGGAGAAATTAAATCGAGGTTACATTTTATAACAAGCGGAAAATGATCGGACCACATAGCATCATATATCACAGAAACATTTTTTATTGTATTTACCGCGGCTTGAGTTACTACACAATGGTCTAGCCGTCGCTTACAACCATGCGCTTCACTCAAAAATGTGTAAGTATCCGACAACAACCCTAACTTCTCTACGTCCACACACAACCACTCCTGTTCGGCACAAAAGTCTGACAGTTCACGATAAAAACTTTCCGTGGGGTGCGCATTATAATCTCCTAATATACAGGGTATATCAAGACTGCGACCGAAAACGAAGCCAGGTGGTAGTATTAGTGACTTCAGACACAATGCAAGTAAAAAAATCGCAAAAAAAATCGACAACTTTTTTTTTGCAATTTTTTACTTATCATCGTATTTGGTTGATAAATACATATTTTTTCCAAAATAATGATGTACACCTTTTTATTTTTAAAGACGCAATGGTACGTAAGGGTTTAAATTACTATTTTCACAAATACTAAGGATTTACCACCCAAAATCGATGATTTTAAAAAAATTGCAAAAAATTATCTGTCGCTTTTTTTGCGAAAATTTTAGTTGCATTGTGTCTATAACCACTAAAACTACCACCCGGCTTCGTTTTCGGTCGCGGTCTTGATATACCCTGTATATGCACAATTAATACCACATTTATCTATTATAGAACTTACTGAACTTAATACGTCCGTGAAATCCGTTAGATTGGCGATCACATCTACAGGCATGTAAACACTCACAACTAAAAAAGCTTTATCACCTGATAGTATTTCTATAGCGCATATGCGTGGGTTATTGCACTCAATAACAGTCACATCCTGGAAAGTACTCCGTCGCCATTACAGCGCCACACCTCCATGGGGACGGCCGCGAAGCATTCCGGCGGATACGTCCACGGCTGAC
Organism: Deilephila elpenor; assembly: GCA_949752805.1. Lineage (NCBI taxonomy): Eukaryota > Metazoa > Arthropoda > Insecta > Lepidoptera > Sphingidae > Deilephila > Deilephila elpenor. The sequence goes on along the minus strand of OX457095.1, from coordinate 5,751,371 downwards.
ACTCCCGTAGTACAGAAATCATTGCTTATTTTATCCAAAAACGATATCTCATCAGGCAGCAACCAAGTTTCTTGTAACGCTATCAAATCACAAGTCTTACAGATATCTTGAATGTTATGAAATGAACGTTTTACATTCTTACAATTAAAACTGATAAATGTATAAGTCTGTTCGTTTAACATTAACTTATAATTTCACGTTTGGGCCGAAAATTAACAAATCTTCTGAAAACTATGCCTTCTGGCCATAGTTTTTCATCAAGGTTCTTAAATGAAACGAAAAACTTATAAGCATTATGCTCACACTGGCGTTTAATAGCGATTTTTTTGGAAAGACACTCGTTTTTGAGTTTTCCTTTCTATGTAATTAACAATGTCACTTTCAGAGGTGTTTACGTTAACATTTGTTATAAATATGGGTATTTTTCTATCAGCAGCTCTAAATTTCTCCTCCAACTGAATCATCGCACTCCCTGTTTTCCCTTGTAGCCGATAATTAGGTGGTTTTTTATTCCGAGTCACTTTTATCCATCCGTCGTTTTCCTCATTATGCATGTTTGCGTTATCAACGGACGGCCGACGCGGTGCGTAAGCCAGCTGATCGACCGGTCCCATATCGGTATACGATTGCCTCGATGACGCAGCGGCCGGGCGCTCGGCGGCGCTCGTGTTTATTCGCCCAACTCCGTCGCCTCCGGTCTCACTTCTGTTATCGTTTGAAATAGTTGGTGGAGAAATATGCTCGTTCCTACCTTCCCCGCAATTTTTATTAGTATTATGTATATTCAACAAAGAATCTCTTCGAGGCAATGACTGATTGTTGGCATTGTTTTCACAAACTATATTGCGTTTGACGCTTAAATCGTTTACAATTTGTTCCAAATGGTCCAACTTGACGTATGATGATTTGAAGCTAAGAATCTCAGCCTGTATATTTGCTAAATCTTTGAGTAGCTTGCTAACATCCAAGTGTTCCACAGACAGCGGCGGTAATTTGTCCAAATCATGCGCCACAAAGACAGGTAATTCTTCCGAGTCGATTGCTTAAACAAGCTTATTATATCCAACAAAATACGATTCTCTTTGCCTTTACCTTTTCGATTTGTTTTTTGTAGATCGGTAGGTAACGACTCCAGTAGAAGCTTGTTTGATTTTTCTATCTGCTCCTTCGAAAATGTAGCCACACATATTCTTACTAGAGTATCTTCATCAGACACAGATATTTTGTTTTGGAGATAAGCTAGTAACTCGTCGATTACGATATTGCACTGGTTACACTTTAATGTAATTGCCGTCATTGTATACACAAATTTACAACACACACGTCAGTCACGTTGCGGCGACTGCGCACGACTGAGTATGGAAAAACGGTGTATTTAGCTTTCATTGATTACACCAAAGCTTTCGACAGCTTAAACCATGAATGTATCTGGAACAGCTTAAAAGATCAAGGAGTAAGCTCAACTTACATAACTTCTATCTATATCTATATCAGCCCATATACGTCCCACTGCAGGGCACGGGCCTACTCTACAATCGAAAGAATCGATTGAGAGTGGTTAGGCCATATAGTCCACCACGCTGGCCTAGTGCGGGTTGGCGGACTTACATACCGTAGAAATTCTTTAAAATCGCTACGGTATGCAGGTTTCCTCACGATGTTTTCCTTCACCGTTAAAGTGCGTGGTGATTGACTATCAATACACACATAACTCCGAAAAAGTCAGAGGTGTGCCCTAGGATTTGAACCCGCGACCACCGTGATCATGTAGGCAGCCGCGTCTGGTCCGTTACCAACAGGCCACCACGCACTTTACATAACTTGCATCAAGAATATTTATACAAACAGCAAAGCGAGAATACGACTAGAGACTTTAGGAAGTATGTTCCCTATTAGCAGAGGAGTAAGGCAGGGGGATCCCCTTTCCCCGAAACTTTTCTCAGCAGTATTAGAAAGTATATTTAGAAAACTATATTGGGAAGACTTAGGACTTAATATTAACGGTACTAGACTGAGCCATCTTCGCTTTGCAGACGACTTGGTGTTGTTCGAGGAGAATCCTAATAAGCTGAAACAAATGATAGGTGAACTGGCCAGGGAAAGTAAAACCGTCGGATTAGAGATGAACGAAGACAAAACAAAACTATTGACAAATGCAGCAGAAATAGAAATAACAGTTAACGGTAAAAGCCTTAATTATGTGAAAGAATATAATTATTTAGGACAGATTATAACTCAAGGAGATCAAACAACAAAAGAAATTAACGTAAGAATCTCATCAGCTTGGAAGAAATATTGGAGCTTGAAAGAAGTAATGAAAAACAAAGACCATACGCTCACAATAAAAAGAAAACTGTTCAACACCTGTATACTTCCATGCCTTACATATGGATGCGAGACATTGGCTTTAAGCAAAGTACATAGAAATCGACTTCAAATTTGCCAAAGAGCAATGGAAAGAAGTATAGTAAACGTGAAAAAAAGAGATAAAATAAACAGTGAAATTATTAAAAATAAAACAAAGCTAACAGACGTACTTGAGAAAATAGACAGACAAAAATGGAGGTGGACGGGACATATGATTCGCAACAATCTTGAGAAATGGAGTCAGAGGATCACAAACTGGTACCCCAGAGACGGGAAAAGGAGAAAAGGAAGACAAATTAAAAGATGGGAAGATGATATCAGGAGGGTAGCTGGACCATACTGGAAAAGAGCCGCACTGGACAGGAAACATTGGAGGGAGCTAGAGGAAGCCTTTGCCGATAGGCACTCTGAAATAAGGGACTTAATATAGTGTAAAATAATAATTATGAACTGTAAAAAAAAATCATTTTTCAGAAATAAAGGCTCATTATTATACATACATACATAAACTCACGCCTTCATCCCCGAAGGGGTAGGCAGAGGCGCCACCAAGACACCCACACTTCGCCTTGTATGTTCCGTCCCACGATGTGATAGGGGGCGAGCCTATCGCCATATCGGGCACAAATTCTTGACTCCGGGCTGATAATGAATAGAAAAATCCAATATCACTTTGCCCGACCCGGGACTCGAACCCGAGACCTCAGCTTTGTAACCGTACCGTAATACAACTACGCCACCAAGGCAGTCATTATTATTATTATTATAATAATGGTATATTAGTGAAAAAATTATCAAAATAATTGGCAATAATAAGTTTATCTGAAACTAGGTCATCATTAATGCGGAGGGCAATTTTTTGCCTGCAAACTTTTTTAAATATTTTTGAATATGTGCTAACATACTTTTTAAAGAAGAGAAAGAATGCTCACATTCTTTCTCTTCATTACAATATTTTATTTAATCCTCTTACCCCTTCTTATCTTAAAGAACGATTTATTTTTCTTCATGACTCACATTCGAGATCCTTGAGGTCGTCTGAGAATCTTAACCTGCGAATGCCTGTGCACACCACGACATTTATGGACAAGTCCTTTACGGTCAAAGCAGTTCGTTTGTGGAACGCGCTTCCTACTGTGGTGAGACAGGCGCAAAGACTGTCATCGTTCAAGAGGCTTACTAAAGAACACTACCTCTCTCTTTAAACTGATTTCATTATTATTTCCTACATCTGAATTCTCTTTATATTTTGTATATAAATTTATATATGTATGTATGTATGTCTATTTATTATGTATTTATTTTATTTGTTATGTAAGTATGGAATGTCTGTGTATTTATATGTTTAATTAGTTTTATTTGGCTTCCATTCTTTATTTATTTAATTTCTTTTTTTTACACTGCCCTCTGTTTCTCTTTCTCCGTCTTTTAAATTCATCAATGGTTGTCTGTAAGACATTGCTTTATGCGATAAGACCGCCATTTGTATTGTTTTTTTTTTCTGTTCCTGTATTATATTTTACTGTGTACAATAAAGATTTAAATAAATAAATAAATAAATAAATAAATAGTTTTTGAAATTGACATCAGGTGTATAGGACCTTTTGTCATACAACTCATACAAGATATCCCTACTACGTTTAATGCCTGTGGTCGCCCAGGCACAAAATTTTATTTTATCGTTAATTTTAACCGTTTTCGTAGTACATATTTGGTTAAACTCTTTGCATATAATATTAAATAATGAGGAGTACATATCGCTTGGACTGACATCAAGTGTTAAATTCCCTATTTTTGATTGAATACTATTGTTAAATTCCCCTAGGATGTTCTTTGATAACGGCCTATATAATAATAATAATAATAATAAATCTTTATTAAACAGAAATCAGTTTACAATTTGGTAAAAACATAGTTAAACTCAAACAAGGAATTTCTTAAACTAAAAATACAACACTTTCTAAGGGTACCCAAACTAGGCTAAGCCTGTTTCTTGGGATACCAAAAATAAATAATTGAAAACAGAAACAATTACTAAAATATATTGCTTATTTTTTCTTTCTAATTCACAAAAAATAAACAAAAAACAAAAACGAACTTATTGCTTCACATCAATGACACAGTTTTATTTATTATTCAAGGTAATAACAGAGATTTTGAAGTACCTACACAAATATACTTGTATACTAAAATTATAAAGTAAATAATCAAAATATAAAATAAACTTAAAAGTAAATAAAAAAAAAAAACAAAAATCGTTAACATTCGGTTATAAACACTTTCATAAAATTTTCAGTGTAACTATAAGACCAGTTCAACAATCCCTTTTGGATTTTCGATTTCGCCTGCTTAACTGGTAGCTCTTTGATGTTAAATAATCTATTGATGCGGTTGTAAATAAATGGTTTCGCATAAAATGAGAACTTTTTAGCGAAACTTGTTCTTACATGGTAAACAGGTATTTGAAAGATACGTCTTTTGAGCATATGTAAATAATCATCTGCGTTCAGTGTTTCTTTGTGTGTTTCAAGAGCAGTTTTAAGGATGTATAGTCGCCTAACACTGAGTACTTGGGTTTTATTGAATAGGTCTATGGTAGGAAAGCGGTAGGAGACTCCAATCATAGTTTTTAGAACCGCACGTTGAGCTCTTTCTAGCTTTATACAGGGTATATCAAGACCGCGACCGAAAACGAAACCAGGTGGTAGTTTTAGCGGCTACAGACACAATGCAACTAAAAATTTTGCAAAATAAGCGACGGATTATTTTTTACAAATTTTTAAAAATCATTGTTTTTGAGGGGTAAATACCTAGTTTTTGCAAAAATAGTAATTTAAACCCTTACGTACTATTGCGTGTTTAAAAATTAAGCGATGTACGTCATTATTTTAGAAAAACTATGTATTAATCACTCGAATACGACGATATGTAAAAAATAACAAAAAAAAATTGACGATTTTTTTTGTAAAATTTTTACTTGCATTGTTTTTGATATCTCTAATACTACCTCCTGGCTTCGTTTTCGGTCGCGGTCTTGATATGCCCTGTATGTTTTTAATCTTTCGGTTTTATTTACAACGTGATTTAATTTTACTAACTGGCATTTATGGTCAGATCTAACACCTATCTTAACACATTTTTCAAGAACTTCGAAGTTAGTTTTAATGTTGTCAATACAAGTCGAAGTTTCAGGCGTTATTCTAGTAGGCTCCAAAAACAAACAAGTAAGATTAAATGAGCCAAATAAAGACACAAACCCACATTTATCAACCGAATCAACCAATAAATTTATATTAAAATCCCCACAGAATAAAACATTTTTATTATTTATTTATTTATTTATTTATTTAAATCTTTATTGTACACAATTAAGAAGAAAAATACACAATACAGAAACAATAACAAAAAAAAAGTACAAATAGCGGTCTTATCGCTCTACAGCAATGTCTTACAGACAACCATGGCATGGATTTAAAAGAAGGAGAGAGAGGGCAGTGTAGGCAACATTTATTTAAAAAAACAAACAAAATAAAATCAACGCACAGACAAACCAAATATAATAATCCGTAGAAATTTTATATAGATAAGCCGTGCCATTTTTTATAACGCAAGCGGCCGGCGCTCTTTTGTTTAGGCCGGTACCTGCTGCGGTGACGTCATTTCGGGTTCATTTTTTATATACATCGGACCGTATGCGGTCGCCCCGCTAACAGCTGATCTCCAGCTGACCGCCAGTCGGAATTTATTCGTCGGACGTAGAACTAGCGTAATAATTGTTCTCGCGTAATTGTTAACCAATACGTACCGATATACAATGTACTTGAGCTGATTTACTATAAAGTTCAGAATATCCATACTGTGTCATCTTATTTCGTGTATCCGACGTACCTAAAGGCAGTGTAAAAAAATAAAGAATTAAAGCTAATAATAGTTATTAAACATATATAAATACACAAACATACTATACATACATAACAGTTAATCATAAATACATGTATACATATATAAATACATATATACAAATAAATATAAACATACATATACATATATAATACAAATAGCCAAATGATAACTTTAAGAAAATAACACTAAAGTCTGCTTAAAGAGAAAGGTAGTGCTCTTTAGTTAGCCTCTTAAATGACGACAGCGTTTGAGCCTGTCTCACCGCAACAGGAAGCGCGTTCCACAATCGAACTGCTTTGACAGTAAAAGAGTTGTCCATAAATGTCGTGGTGTGCACAGGCATTCTCAGCTTAAGATTCTCAGACGACCTCAAGGATCTCAAATGTGAGTCATGGAGAAAAATAAATCGTTCTTAATTATTATGTTTAATTTTATTTAAAATATCCTCCATTATTGATAAGAAAGCCGTAATGTTTGATGAAGGAGGTCTATAGACACACAATATGACATATAAATTTGTTTCTGCACATGCGACCTCACACACTCGTTCAACAGAGAGGCAGGAGATGTCCTTTCTTTCCCTACATGTGATATGATCGCGAACTAGAATTAACGCACCTCCACCTTCCGCCGATACTCTATTAAATGAGCTGGCGACCCTGAAGCCATTCACATTGAAATTCATAAGGTACGCCTTCAACCAAGTCTCTGTGAAACATAATTCCAAAATTTTGCCAGAGAAGCGGTATATATTTTGATGAGATAGTACTAGATAATTTTTTTTTTAATAAATAAATACACCCAACAGTCACATACATAGTCCTGACCCCACACTAAGATCGAGTCTTGTGTCGTGGGTATCAGAAGCTACGAGAGACTTTTCGGTCTCACAAACACCCAGACCCGAAACAAATACCTGTGGATCACACAAATATTTGTTTCGGTGCGGGGATCGAACCCGCGGCCTCTCGTTTCACAGGCGGCGTCAAACCAACTGCGCCACGGAGGCTGTCACTATTCTCTTTTGTCAAATTTAATAGTTTAAATTATTTACCACATTTATATTAGTAACATTACTAAATGTGGTAGTACATAAGGACTTCGTCATATTACATACGACTGTGTTTAATATATTAGCTACAGGTGTAGCAAGTAAATGTAAAAATTTATTTGGTAGATACAATGTATCCCTAGTCAGGTTGCAAACTTTACCAATAAATATATTGGTGTCAAAGAATGTAAATTTTTCACTATAGTGACTTACTAAGAATTGCATGTGACTATTTAACACATGAATGTGATTATTTAATTTATCTGACACATTATTCAGATATGGGAAGGCACACAATATGATCCTAGGACATTTGAGTTTTAATAATGTCTCAAAACTCTCAGTAATGCCCTTTTTCTTTAACCTATTACTATTCCCAGTCAAGATCATTAGGCTTGAGTTTTCATTATAGTCTCTTTGTGAAAGAGTATTTATAATATACTTATACGGCACCCCTGGCATACTGTAGTTTATGAAGGGATGACTAATACTTTTATTAATTAAGACTCCAATACCCTTTCCTATGCTGTCTGAATATATTATTGAGTTAGTATTATGTTTCTTATAAATATTATAAGCAGGCTATGGTCAAACCGCAGAAACCTTTCTTAAGGCTACGTTTTTTTAACTATATTTTGTAATTACCTTTTATAATAAAGAATAATAAAAAATATATATATACACGTAATATTTTGAAGCCGGGCCGCCAAGTATTAAACACGTTGAAATTAAAGCAAATCTATATAAAAATACGCAACTAACCGAAACAATACTAATCTTAATGGTTTCTTAGATTTACGCGAATGTTACACATTGAAATAAAACTATTTTATACGGATTTTATCGAGATTTGGTTTAATTTTTACATTTTTTAACTTCCCGACGTTTCGATTACTTTACAGCTTTCGTGGTCACGGGGCGGACTAAACCAAATCGCGATAAAATCCGTATAAAGTAGTTTTATTTCAACGTGTTTTATAACAGAAACCATTATTCTTATACATTTCCTAATACGATATTGGAATTTTATACAATGCCTAGGAAATGTATACATTTCCTAGGATATGTATGTATAAAATAATTATTGAAAGAATATTTTATACATTTCCTAAATAGCTTCGGAATTGTATACATTTCCTAGGAAATGTATACAATTCCTAGACTTCATACATTTCCGGTAACATATATATATATATATAATAATAATAATAATAATTAACACTTTATTATACCACCACAAAATCATATTACAAAATAAACAAAACGAAAAGGATAAAACAGACAAAAAAAAAAATGGTGACATAATCGACGGTCTTATCGCTTTAAGCGATCTCTTCCAGACAACCGGGTAGCAGAGGAAACATTGAATTGTTGCTGGCGGTGCTTATTATCTACAATAAACATACATGCACATTACATAGATAAATACCGATAAAAACGAATAAATAAAAGTATAATAAACTTACATATAATATAATACATAAACATACATATATACATACTAATATTATACATATAATTGAGAAAGCTATTGCGAAAGATAGAGAGCTTTCACCTTCAGTTTGAATGTCTCCAGCGAAGACGAACGCTTAATTGTGAGAGGCAAAGCGTTCCACAGTCGGACTGCCTCAACGGTAAAGGAACGGTCATAAAACGACGTTCTGTGTGCTGGAAACTGCAATTTCAGATTCTCTGATGACCTAAGAGAATGTGAATTGGCAGTATGTAGGAAACTAAAACGTTCCTGAAGGTAGCGCGGAGCTGAGGGATTAAACAGAACACTGTAGAGAAGAGACAGGATGTGAACATTCCGGCGACGGCGTATGGGAAGCCACTTGAGCTTAATACGATATTCAGAAACATGGTCATATTTGCGGAATCCAAATATAAACCTGATACAAAAATTTTGAAGGCGCTCAAGCTTATCTAGCTGGGCCTCGGTAAGATCGAGATAGCTGACGTCGGCATAGTCAAGAATAGGGAGCAAGAGAGACTGTGCAAGCGCAATCTTAGTGGTATTTGGAAGAAAATTACGCAACCTACGCAACGCACCAGCAGAAGCAAACATTTTACGGCTAACTGCCATTATTTGTGGGCCCCAAGATAAACTGCGATCAAAAATTACGCCAAGGTTTTTCACAGTGTCGCTAAACGGGATGATAACCCCGTCCAGCACCACGTGAGGCAGATGAGACCAGTCGACCTTGCAGATGGTTTTTTGGCTACCTACAATAATGGCTTGTGTTTTAGCCGGATTTAATTTAAGGCCGTATGCTTTACTCCACTCCAAAATAGCATGAAGGTCGCTATTCATAAGACGAATAGCATCATTCAGCTGATTGAGGGGAGATTGGCAGTAAAGCTGAAGATCGTCTGCGTAAAGGTGGTAGGAGGAAGAAAGATTACATGAAATAGAATTTATAAAAACTGAAAACAGAAGTGGAGACAAAACGCCACCCTGTGGTACACCGGCAGATGTGTTACAAAATGGCGAAATATATATTTACATCCCAATACATTTTCAGCGTCTTCCCAACTTACATCAGTTTTGCGTCCATGTGTTTCAATAGCATTTGTCTTCATATCTTTGCATATATTGCTTTATAATACTATAAAATATTGTGTGATGAGTTTATATTTACAAGATTGTAGTTATTTATCAATATACAATTTCCGTTTACTCTGGTACCCATTTGAACCCACGTTTATATCTACTCCTATATGGCGTCATCGTATATCTCGACTATTCCCCCTACTTTTATGTACAATTGACGTCCTAGCTGCACATACTTTGTTGCGTACTGTTGTGAAACGTTGTAATTTTTTTTGTTTATTCATTGAACTGACTCTTTTACTCTTCCCGTGGGTATTAAATAATTTTTCACATACGATAATAATTATCGAATTAGGTGCAGTTCTTCGGAATTAAGGGGCTTACATACATTTAATTTTACGTACTCCATTTCTATTTATATAGAAGAACGCGGATTAAAATCCCCCCCCCCCATACCGTAAAGAAAATCTCATATCATAATAAATATAGCCATTTGTTACTCAGGGATGATGTAGCTTTCTTATGGTGAAAGAATTCTTAAAACTCGTTTCGGAGCCAATCAAATATTTCCTGTTTATAATATTAGTCTAGACAAAAACATTTAAATGCTTTTTTTTTTTTTTTATAGAAAAAAGGAGGCAAACGAGCAGACGGGCCACCTGATGGTGAGTAGTCACCGCCGCCCATAAACACCTACGACAGCAGAGCTATCGTCGGCACGTTGCCGGCCTTTGAGGAAAGTGTAGGCTCTTTTCTTGAAAGTCCCTAGGTCGTATCGGCTTGGAAACACCACGGAAGACAGATCGTTCCACAATGAGGTTGTGCGGGGAAGAAAATTCCGCATAAATCTCACAGTTGAGGAGCGCCATCCATCCAGATGGTGGGGATGGAATTTTGACTTCCAGCGTGTAGTGCGTTGATGGAATTTCGCGGCTGGTATTAATCCAAATAATTCCTCGGAACACTCCCCATGGTATATTCGATATAAAACGCAGAGAGATGCAACGTCTCTTCTAAGTGCCAGTGGGTCAAGTGTATCGGAAAGGACACGATTGCCGATGAACCGAGCCGCTCTTCGTTGAATACGATCAAATGGAAGGAGCTGGTACTGGGGGACCCCTGCCCACAAATGAGAACAATATTCCATGTGAGGCCGGACTTGTGCCTTATATAGTTGAAGGCGATGGGCCGGCGTGAAATATTGCCTCGCTCTGCTGAGCACTCCGAGCTTTTTAGAAGCTAATTTAGCTTTTCCTTCCAGTTGACCGCGAAACTGAACGTCACTCGAAACATCAACACCGAGGATTCCGATACTAGGCGAAATACCAAGGGGAGTGTTAACGAACCGAGGTGATACTACGAAGGGATTCTTTTTTGCGGTAAACGCGCATACTTGCGTCTTAGTGGGGTTAAATTGGACCAAGTTCAGTCGCCCCCAATCTGAGACTCGATCCAGCAAAGACTCCACTTCAGACACAAGTTTGTTCCGGCACTCGTTGACTTCTTCCCGAGAGAGGTTTGCACGGCCGGTGTACAAGGCATCCCCAGTACTGTCATCCGCATAACAATGAATGTTATTTGTTAATAACAAGTCATTGATGTGCAGAAGGAACAGTGTTGGGGATAGGACACAGCCTTGTGGTACGCCAGCATTCACAGGCATGGAGTTCGAGCATGAGCCGTCGACTACCACTTTAATGCTCCGCTCTGTGAGAAAACTTGCGACCCAATTGCAAAGTCTCTCGGGAAGCCCGAAGGAGGGAAGTTTCGAAAGAAGAGCTTTGTGCCAAACCCGATCAAAGGCCTTCGCTATGTCCAAGCTAACCGCCAAGGCCTCACCTTTGCTCTCAATTGCCTCTGCCCATCGATGGGTTAGGTATACCAGAAGATCACCAGCTGATCTTCCTTGACGGAAACCATACTGACGGTCACTGAACAGTTGGTGATCCTCCAGGTACTTTAGAAGCTGGGAGTTTATAATAGTCTCCATAATTTTGGAGAACAACGAGGTAATAGCAATAGGCCTATAGTTGGACGGATTTGAGTGGTCCCCCTTTTTAGGGATCGGGTGCACTAAAGCAGTCCTCCATGATTTCGGGACGACGCCACTAGAGTAAGAGTGCCGGAAAAGGCGCGTGAGTACCGGTGCTAACTCAGGAGCACAAGTCCTAAGCACAATAGGGGGAATACCGTCGGGCCCGATCGACTTATTGATGTCCAGGGAGAGTAGTGTTTTGCGCACGGAGCTATGGGTAAACCGAATTTCCGGCATAGAAGTATCGCACCGCGGGATAGTAGGTGGTGGTCTCCCCCCGTCATCGAGTGTCGAATTAGACGCAAAATGAGAGGAAAGAAGGTCGGCTTTCTCCTTTGCGTTGTGGGCAAATGAGTCATCCTCTCTGCGCAAGGAAGGAAGTGATGGCACACAGAAGTTACCGAGGATAGCTTTGGCAAGAGACCAGTATGCACGGGTCCCTGAAGGAAGTCCAACTAGTCTCTCGCCAATGCGTCCAATGTACTTCGACTTTGCCGCAGCAATTGTTCTTTTGAAAGACCTGGCGGCAAAGTTATACTCTTTCTTGAAAGCACTGGTATTCGCTTTCCGCGATACCAAAGCCTCGGCCCAGGCTCGATAACATTTCTGCTTGTGGCGTACTGCCATCTTACAGGAACGATCAAACCAGGGCCGAGTCTTACCACCGACAGGCACCCCAGAGCTAGGAATAAATAGTTCCATACCCTGAAGCACCACCTCAGTGACAGAGTCGGCAATGGCATGCGTATCGCCCAGTGAGAAGCAAACCTGCCGCCATGGGTAGGAAGCGAAGAAAGTTCGCATCCCGTCCCAATCTGCTGACCTGTAGTGCCAAACACGTCGCCAGCAAGTACGCGGCCGTAAAGAGCGGGTGTGTGGCACCACGCACCGGATCAAACAATGGTCAGACGAACCAAGAGGGGCGTCAACAGTGACTATGTATCCGTCTGGGTGAGAGGTCAGCAGAAGGTCTAACAGTGAAGGCGTATGATCCTCCACATCCGGTACTCGCGTAGGCGATGATACCAGCTGAGTTAGGCCATAGGCTAAGGCAAAGTCGTGAACAGATCTCCCCGCGTGGTCAGTCGTTCGTGACCTGAGCCAAGCGGTGTGGTGGGCATTGAAGTCGCCCACAACAACGATCTCTGCGGAGGGAATCTGCTCAAGTACAAATTCTGTTGCCATCTGGATATGCTCAATGAGTCGGTCAGCTTCGGCATTACCGCTATGGGACCTATAGAGGCACGCATAGACACGAGGATGGTCGTCGCAGTCCACACGTAGCCAGAGGATGGACAGGTCCTTACCTTCAAGGTTGCTGAGGCGACGGAAGCACAAGTCCTCTCTGATGTATGCGCATACACCGGCATGAGGCACAAAGGAATGCTCTATATTATAACCCGGGTAGCGCAGGTAAGAAACATCCGAAGGCGAGGAAATTTGTGTCTCCGTTAAGAATAACAAGGCCGGCTTATTTGTCTCTAGATGGTAGTGGACGGCATTTAGATTGGAATGGATACCTCTAATGTTGCAGAAGTCCATGCATAACATAGAAGGGATCGCCGAGGGTGCCTTATGTTGTTTGCCTCTGGCAGAAGGGTTAAAGAGCGGGATATTGCCCTCCCCAGAATACGTAGGGCAGCCTGAGCTAGAGTGCTCAGGGGGGGATTCTCCTGCATATAGGGTGCCGGTACCCCCCTGGGGTAAATTATTCTTGTATACCGCTGCCATAACTAGGGGAGAGGGAAAGTTGGGCCACCGGAAATCTCACTCACCGAACGAAACGCAACAGTAAAGCTGCTACTTTACGTCGATATTCTGTGAGACAGTGGTACCACCCCGGACGAGCCGGCCCATTCATGATGCACAAGGTGAGTACAGCGTGGCTCTACCACAAATAAATGCTCCTCTTGCTAAAATACTTTGTAATGATATTCGTTAATTCGTTAAAGGAGTGTGACGAATCCTAACATGATCTGTCAGTTGCTATCTATACGCCCTGGTACGTAGTAGCTTCAGACAGTACGTACCTACTAGGTACGTGAGTCCGCCCCGTGACCACGAAAGCTGTAAAGTAATCGAAACGTCGGGAAGTTAAAAAATGTAAAATTAAACCAAATCGCGATAAAATCCGTATAAAATAGTTTTATTTCAACATTTAAGTTCGTGGTCACGGGGCGGACTGAGGTATTAGTCATCACCTCAGTGACTGTTACAATTTAACTACCCTTAATTTCTATTCTATTCTATATCAGCCCATATACGTCCCACTGCAGGGCACGGGCCTACTCTACAATCGAAAGAATTGATTGAGAGTGGTTAGGCCATATAGTCCTCCACGCTGGCCTAGTGCGGGTTGGCGGACTTACATACCGTAGAAATTCTTTAAAATCGCTACGGTATGCAGGTTTCCTCACGATGTTTTCCTTCACCGTTACAGTGCGTGGTGATTGACTATCAATACACACATAACTCCGAAAAGTCAGAGGTGTGCCCTGGGATTTGAACCCGCGACCACCGTGAACATGTAGGCAACCGCGTCTGGTCCGTTACTATTATTAAATTAAAAAGTTAATTTAAAAAGCTAACTAGTATTTGCGATCCGATCTACGCAGAAGGAGCTCACTGTGTCATGAGGTCTGGCAGCTGGTCTTTTGGGTTCCGATTTAATTAAATGTAGAATTGGATCCCATGATGGTGCAAGCTTCTAGCCATCTTCTCTATTGAAATTTGGATGTCTTTTAATTTCAATAGCCTCGCGAAACATCCTGGGCAGGAAACGGTGTTCTTTAGCGAGGATTTGGGGCTTGTCAAAGGAAAGTCAAAGGGTGAAGGTAATGCTTGGAACCTTCCTCTATGTGTTCAGCAACTGCAGACTTCGTTGAGCGTCGGTGTTTGACGTCAGCTATGTGTTCTTTTACGCGGGTCCCTATGCTTCGTTTGGTTTGGCCGATGTAAGAGAGGCCACAGTCGCAATCTATTTTGTATACTCCCGGTTCTTGTAAAGGTATATGACACTTGACAGGTGGTAAGAATTGACTAATCTTCTTAGGCGGCTTGTAGTATGTTTTAATAGAAGCACGCTTCAGGATGTAGCCAATCTTGTCCGTGACTCCTTTTATGTATGGTAATATAACCGGGACCCGTTCAACTGTGGCTGGTTTCACTCGGTTTCTGTGACGGCGGCGTGGAATTTGGAGCTTGTTGTCTCGCAGTACTTGCTTGACGTGTTGCAGCTCAGTTGCCAGGTGTTTCTCGTCACAGATTCCTTGTGCTCTCTGAAACAAAAATTATCTGTATGGGTCTTTTTTCTATACACGGTATGACCTAAGGACTGATCAGGATTACGGATTACTAAAACATCTAAGAAGGCAAGAGATTTATTATGTTCCAACTCCATAGTAAATTGAATTTATTGTTAATGGAGTTGAGGTGATTTAAAAATGCAGTTACTTGGTTAGATGGTAAGATTGTGAAAGTATCATCTACGTACCGCTTGTAAAATCTTGGCGAGACCGGGGCTGTACTAAGGGCTGTCTCCTCAAAGTCCTCCATGAAAATATCGGCAACTACAGGAGATACAGGTGAGCCCATAGCCACACCATCCATTTGTACATAGTATTGATTATTCCACAACATGTAGCCAGATGTGAGGCAATGTTTGAGTAATTCTGCATATTCTAGTGGCATGTCATTCTCTGCTAACCTCTTAGTGACAATTTTGATGCAGTCTTGTACTGGTAAGCTTGTAAAAAGTGACTGGACATCAAAACTAACCATTGTTTCATTGTCAGCTAATTGTAGGTGTTTAATGTCACTGACAAATTGGTATGAATCCTTCACAGATGCTCTAGTGTTTCCTCTCAGTGGTGAAAGCACTTGTGCTACGTGCTGAGCCAATCTGTAGGTTGGTGTGTCGATCTGGCTCACAATGGGACGTAGTGGAGCATTGTCCTTGTGTATTTTTGGTAATCCATACAATTTAGGCAGTGGCGTGCCTAGGGTTTTGGAGTAGGGCAAGCCCAATATTATTTTAGTTTTAATACATATTTATTTAGAAGGACAAAAAAATACTAAGAACGACGAAATCGAATTTACGGCGCGGCGGCAGACCTACCACACAATCTGTACAATATTAGGATTAGGTAATACAAATATAGATAGCCTGCGGTCATGCAACCGTAACTTTTTAATGCACTAACTACTGAGCACTTTTAACCCTTGGCATGCCTGGTAGGGTCTGTCAGACCCACACCAACGCGCGAACCGTTGTGGTTCGTTTAAATTTGAATTTCGCGCCTCACCGTTTTTAGTAGCTGGCCGTTACTAACCGCGGAATGCCCTCCGCCCGCTTCCCCAGTCCGTGGCGAGCTACGAGCGTAAAAGAACGTGCGTAAAGTGCGTGCGGGTCCCACAGACCCCAACAGGCATACGGCGTGACTTTATTTTGTAAGTATTTATTTTTCTTTTTTCTTATAAATATTGGCATTTGTCCGTTAAATAATATTAGTTTGTACATTACATTATCCTATTTTTTTTTTCAGTTTAATCATGAGTAAACAACTAACAGACGAGGATATAGCTAGTTTATTATTCCAAGAGTTGGATGAGGAAGACTTAGTTGCATTTGATTCAAGTGGAGAAGAGTTTGACGTTGCTCTAGAGGATGAAGAAGCTGTTTCTGAGGAGGAAGAAAATGATGCAGGCTCCACCTCTTCGGATTCTGAAATGGAGGTGCCTCTGTCCATACTTGCGACTGTGCCCACAGAAGAAATTTACAGAGGTAAAGATGGAACAATTTGGTTTAAAAATCCACGTAGAACTAATGTACGAACACGTAGTGAAAATATATTGACGGGCACTCCGGGAGTAAATGGTCAAGCAAAAAATGCAAAGACTCCATTACAATGTTTTGAACTCTTTATAAATGAGTCAATGTTGTCATATATTTTGTGTCATACCAATACAAGGATAAAAAAAACTAGAGAGAATTCAAATGCTTCTAATGAATATTCATATTGTGATGTTTCTATGATAGAACTACGTGCCACAATTGGTCTTATTTTTTTGGCAGGGCTTTATAAATCGGCTAGACAAAACTTACAAGATCTGTGGTCCAATGATGTGAAGCAATGCCTGTGATTGCTCTTTTTCCCATGACAATGAGTCTAAGAAGATTTTCTTTCATTGTCAATCATCTGAGATTCGACGATGCCAATTCTCGTGAAGAAAGATTAGCACAAGATAGATTGGCACCATTTCGTAAACTGTTTGTAGATTTTGTTGCTAATTGCCAATTGCATTATACGCCTTTTGAGAATCTAACGATTGACGAAGAACTGGTGGCATTTCGAGGACGTTGCAAATTCCGTCAATACTTACCGAGTAAACCTGCCAAATATGGTATTAAAATATTTGCGCTTGTAGATGCTGCTACATATTACTCCTTGAATTTAGAAATTTACGCAGGAGATCAGCCCCAAGGAGACTATAAAGTCAGTAACAAGCCACATGATGTAGTTGATCGTCTTGTGACACCGATTTCCCGATCAGGACGCAATGTGACAATGGATAATTGGTTCACAAGTCATCCTACTTATGAATATTTGCTAAATCATCATAAACTTACGGCAGTTGGTACAATGAAATCCAACAAAACCTGTATACCTGAAAAGTTCAAAGCCGGGAAGCGCGAAGAGAATTCGTCAATGTTCGGATTTCAAAAAGATTTGACTTTAGTATCTTATGTTCCGAAACCCCGAAAAAAATGTTTTTCTGCTGTCATCTCTCCATCACCAAATGGAAATTGACGAAGCTACTGGCGCAAAGCAGAAACCTGAGATCATAAGTTTCTACAATCGGACAAAGAGCGGCGTAGACAATGTCGATAAACTCATACGTTCTTATGATGTGTCGCGCAACTCAAGAAGATGGCCACTGACTTTGTTTTTTTGGATGCTAAATTCTGCTGGAATCAATGGCAAAATTATCCAAATGCTTAACATTCCAGAACATAAGAGCAATCGAAGAAGTTTTATAAAAGGTTTGGCTTTAGCGCTTCTTGAACCACATTTGCAATCAAGAAAATCGAATATTCGCCTTTCCACTGATCTTCGTAAAAGAATAGCCGAACGCACAGGTGATCAAGGTTGCCCACCGTTGAAAAAATCAACTCCTGGAATAAAGCGAAGATGCCACGTTTGTCCCGCGAAAAAAGATCGGAAAACCCAGTACATTTGTGAGACATGTAGTTGTCACATTTGTCTTGACCACTCGATTTTTCAATGCGCAAAGTGTTACCAAACCAAAGCTTTACAAAGTGTAAATGCAAGTGATGAAGACTAATTATTTTGTTATTTAGAATAAGTATATGATGTGCCTTACACTGGATTAAAGTCTGATTATGATCTCATTACTTTTGATACTAATTATATGTTAACAAAGTTATATTCACGAAATGTTGCATAAAAATGTGAGTTAAAGTTTAATTTCAAATATTTTAATAAAGTTGATTAATTTCTAATGTGATTTTTTTACTATCTCTTTTTTGCCCTTTAAGCATGCGTCTTGAATCATTAAATCACCTTACATAATAAAATTTATAGAAAAAAATGCTATTTTGAAATCGGGGTCTGAGAGACCCACCAGGCATAGTGTGTAACTTATGCCCACCAGGCATGCCAAGGGTTAATACCCGGCATTACACGAGCATAACGATAGCTACTATGCTCCCGTGTTTGACTACGCAGTTAACCAAAATTGCGGACAGAAATTGTTATAAATACATTAAGGTTAAGTTTTTACAAGTAATTTTAATTACAAGTAATAGCATGCCTTTTGAAAGGACCACAAACTCATTGAAATCATAAGAATTAATCCAAACATTCTAATACACAAGTGTCCCTTGAAAAGCATATGTAACACAACTGTTTAATATAATAACCTATATGAATGGGAGCATTTAGAAATCGAATTACGTAGTTAAGTAAACTGAACCGATAAAATGCCTCTTGTGATTTACCACGAATTTAAGAAATGCACAAACTCGGCGTAGTTTTCGCGCCAGTTTCAATATAATTGAATTAAATTACCTTTATAACGGCAATGAACACTTTCACCATCACAGGAAACAATACAAATCATTTTCGTATCAAAAAGTTTAAATAACATAAAAAAAACGAATAATTAACCTTCAATCGAACTATTTACAATAATTAATTGCACAATCAACAATGTCAAAATACTTATGAAGTTAGTAGTAATTCGTACAGTATTGCTAGTAAACGAAACAATAAACATTACAATCTTCAGTCTCGCTCGCGCCGGCGCGAGGTATGCAGGTGCGCGCGCGTCGCGTTCCGTAGCTAACGACGGCCGAGCCTACGAGTGTTTAACCGAAGCGAACTGTTAGTGCTTGTTATATGTACTCACCTAAAATACGTAATCCTTCAACTTAACAATATCCCTTTTCTTGGCAGAAAAAAAAAATGTACGGGATTAGTTCTTTTTTGTTTAATTCTGTTTTGAATACAAATATAAGTGATATAAAAAATGAAAAAAAAAATCCTGGGTTTTCAGTTTTGGAGGTATACAATGTATCGCACGAGATACATTGCCAAGTATCTGTACTTTCTCCTACATAAGCCAATGTATCTGAGAGGATACAATGCTCAAAATAAGACTCAACAAATTACTAAAATAAAAATTATAACCGGAGTTTTTGATATGAAATTATAAAATGAACAATAAAACCTTAAAAATAATATAACTACCATAAAAAAAACTATTGAGGTCAGCTATGAAACATTAAAAAACAATTTCTATTAGGCAGAAGACAAAGTTTGCATAAAGGTTTCTTAGATTTACGCGAATGTTACACATTGAAATAAAACTATTTTTACGGATTTTATCGCGATTTGGTTTAATTTTTACATTTTTTAACTTCCCGACGTTTCGATTGCTTTTTGAATGTGTCAGTCCGCCCCGTGACCACGAAAGCTGAAAAGCAATCGAAACGTCGGGAAGTTAAAAAATGTAAAAATTAATCAGTCCGCCCCGTGACCACGAAAGCTGAAAAGCAATCGAAACGTTGGAAGTTAAAAAATGTAAAAATTAAACCAAATCGTGATAAAATCCGTAAAAATAGTTTTATTTCAAGAAGACAAAGTCTCAGGCCGCATTTTGAGTACATAACAGTAGTTTGTCCTTTAATGCATAGTTTGCATCTCCCCTTGCCGCTGAACATTGGGAAATGTCCAACCTGATCGTACCTGACACAAGGTGTGGGTCTTGGCATAACAGGAGCTTTAATTATTTTAGCTGGAGTAGGCCCTGCCACGTCTAATCGCTCTAATGAAGTCTCCTTTTTGTGCATCAATATACTTTGAATTGTAAGGGCTTTTGGCGTATAGGCTTTGGGCGTGTAATTACAAGCCTTGGTCGTTTAGATCGGGACGACAACGCTACAGGTGATGATAAGTTTGGTGTACATGAAGAGACTACATTTGTTAGCAAAACGGATGTCAATGGCTGTGTAACAATTGGTGATAGCTGTTGAATATTTGGCAAAAGTGGAGAATCGGTTACTGCTGCTTGAATAAATAATCAATAATCAATAATGGTTTCTTAGATTTACGCGAATGTTACACATTGAAATAAAACTATTTTATTACGGATTTTATCGCGATTTGGTTTAATTTTTACATTTTTTAACTTCCCGACGTTTCGATTACTTTACAGCTTTCGTGGTCACGGGGCGGACTGAGGTATTAGTCATCCGCTCTGTGACTGTCACAATTAAACTACCCTTAATTTTCAATTATTAAATTAAAAAAGTTAACTAGTTGTTGCGAGCTTCAAGCTTGAAGCTTGCACCATCATGGGATCCAGTTCTACATTTGATTAAATCGGAACCCAAAAGACCAGCTGCCAGACCTCAAGACACTGTGAGCTCCTACTGCGTAGATCGGATCGCAACAACTAGTTAACTTTTTTAATTTAATAATTGAAAATTAAGGGTAGTTTAATTGTGACAGTCACAGAGCGGATGACTAATACCTCAGTCCGCCCCGTGACCACGAAAGCTGTAAAGTAATCGAAACGTCGGGAAGTTAAAAAATGTAAAAATTAAACCAAATCGCGATAAAATCCGTAATAAAATAGTTTTATTTCAACAATAATCAATAAATACACCCAACAGTCACATACATAGTCCTGACCCCACATTAAGATCAATTAAGTCTTGTGTCGCAGGTATCAGAAACTACGAGAGACTTTTCGGTCTCACAAACACTCAGACCCGAGACAAATATTTGTGGGCCTCACAAACGGAATTTCACGGAATTTCTACGGTATGTAAGTCCGCCAACCCGCACTAGGCCAGCGTGGTAGACTATATGGCCTAATCACTCTCAATCGATTCTCTCGATTGTAGAGTAGGCCCATGCCCTGCAGTGGGACGTATGTGGGCTGATATAGATATAGATAGATCCACGGCTCAACGTTCGTTTCATGGTATTCTGCAAAGAAATTAAGCATTCACCACCAATACCAAGCATACATACAGACTTGTTATAGTAATATTCTTTGCGAAAATAGAAAATAGAGGCACGTTAGTTACATTTCTAGCATTCTCATAAATATAATTAAAGCCACCCACTGAGCAAAAGTTTAGCACAATGAGCAAGATCATAAACGACGTATTTACAGCAATAAATCGCCACCCGTGCAAGCAGAGACACATGCAAAAACTATTTCATAACATTCCCTTAATATGGCAATGTGCACCATGAGATACATAACAGGTAATACCTAATTCTGTTGTAACTTGGCGGTGTGCACTCAGGGATACATAGCACGCAGTACCTAATTCTGTAATAACTTGGCAGTGTGCACCTTGAGATACATACACAAACAAGATTCGTTTTTTCATACAATAGTTAACATTTGGTTTGAAAATACAATTTATACACATGTTTACTTCGTAAGGAATATAAAAACAATCACACTCTATAAAATATATCCATGTAGAATTAAAAAAATACAATATTCTTACCTTCTTGCGTTGGATCGTGTCGATTCGACGAACAATTTTCGATTTTAAAATGTAACGGTACTACCAACATTATCTTGCTCAATAAAAAATCATTCGGAAATATACAAAATATAAATTGTTATATGATGTTTCGTTTCATTCGCTATTTTTTTCAAACTAGGAATTTTTAAAGTTGACTGTATCTGACGAGATACATTGTCAAGAAAAGGGATATGGAGTGTATGAAATGTAAAAAGCCTCTGTCCAAACGAGGCACTCACTTTACATGCCAAGGACCATGTTCTGGAACGTTCCATCGAACGCGTGTACGCGGGTTAGCAGCGGACTTAAAAGATGGAAAGAAAAGAATTTATTGCAACAACTGTGAAGACGAGGATGAATCTGAAGAAGAGCAAGAAACTAATTGCAACCACGACAAATTATTAGAAGAAATCCTAAAAAAAGTTAGTATCATTCCGGGAGTTTTGCAGCAACTTAACGGCATTACTGAATCAATGAGTTTGCTGTCCGACAAATACGATAGTATATTACTAGAACAAGAGGGTATGAAAACTAAGATGTCAAAAATGGAAAGGTCCTTAAACGATTTATCCAATAAATGCGTAAATCTCGAAAAACGTAATTCTGTACTAGAACAAAAATTACATGAGTTCGACCAAACATCTCGAAAAAATAACATAGAAATTGCGGGCGTTGAACAACTGCCCAACGAAAATACTTTGGAAATCGTAAAAAAAATAGGAATCCAATTGGGACTCCCGACGGAAGACATAGCATGGGCGAAACGACTTCAACCGCGCAAACAACGAAATAATGCATCAATAATAGTCGGCTTTAATCCGGATAGCATCACGATCGACAGGAACGCCGAGACATCAAGAGAAGAGGCGGCGGGGAGGAACGGGGAAGGAGCCGTGGCACGTGGCCGCGACGCCTGGCTTGCTCAACGACGCTCCCGCGCTTTACTATCTAGCGACGACATCACTGGTGGCACGTTAGGCAGCAAGATTTATATAAATGAGGACCTCAACAAGTTTACACGCGAATTACTGTGGAAAACAAAGACCCATCTTAAGTACTACTACAAATACATCTGGGTTTCGAGTGGAAGAATCCTTGTCAAAAAAGATGGAGACAATGAGAAGACAATATGGATAAGATCAGAAACAGATCTTAATGACTTAGGCCCAAGTAATGAAAATAAAGTGTAGAGTCATATATTAATAAGTAATATATTTTGTGCAATATTATTAAGTCCAAATTCGCGGACATTGATCTCAGTTCCATTACAAATAATTTAGTTTATGAGAGTATTTATCGTAATATAGATTCATGGATGCTACAGGATTGGATAGTATTCAAAAGAGAGGAAGAACGATGATCATTCTTAAGGAGACAGGTATTGAAATCACCCATGATTATGGTCTGACTGTACGAAGGAACTAAGTTTTCGAGAATAATTTCGAGAGAAGAAAAAAAGTTGATGTGAAGTGAAGGACAGTAGTAAACACCGAGTAAGACTTTATTAAGTGAGAATTCCACCTCCAAGAACAGATGTTCCCCAGCATTAGATGGTGGAGGCTGCGGTGATGCACTAACAATTGTGTAGCGAAATTGTGTTCTGAGATAAATGGCAACACCGCCTCCAACACGTGCAATGCGATCATTTCTGATGAGGTGGAATCCTGGAAGGGAGTAAGCGGAAGAAGATAGACATGGTTTTAACCACGATTCTGAAACAAGGATAGCATGTATATGGGTACAGTCAAAACTAGCCAGCATATCGGGGAAATGGGCCGGAATACTCTGGGCATTAAAATGGACTACATTAAAATTCCTAGAGACGTCAGAGAACTGGCACGTGAGTGTGTCGACAAGCGAGGGAACACTAACAAAGCTATCATCACTACACGCAGAAAAAAACTCTTCACTGTCACTACATTCCTGTACATACATTTGAGACATTCTATAAAATAAAAATAAATGAATAAATAACAATTAAAATAAATATATATAAATAAAATAATAATAATAAGACCTAAACAAAATTAAAAAAAAAAGAAACTTACATCTGCCGGTTGTGATAACAAAACGTGGTAATCATAATATAAGAAAAATTAATAATTAAAACACACAAAAACTATTCACTAAACTAAAAAACATAATGAAGTAAATGAATCAGAGAATAAAGAGAAAAAAAAAAACAATATTAATAATAATCACATAAGAAAAGAAAAAGAAAAAAACAGCTAAAAACTTAAATATATGATATAAACCAGGTAAACAAACGATTTAAACTAACAATAATTAATTAAAGAAACAATTATTATGTTAACATGAAACAATTTCTGAACGAATAACACTGACCAATTGTCAATGTTGAAAGTTGACATTTGTCAAAGCGTTGAGGTTATGTTGTTTAATTTATGTGGGTGGACCCAATAAGTTATTACTAAATTAAAGTAGGGCAATAGACACAAAAACAATATAACAAAAAATGAACATATAAGATAAAGTAAAAACAGTTTCTTCAAATAGTAATAAACATACAACTACATTGTTTACCTGGCATACGAGGACAATGAAAGAAAAAAGAACAAGCACACTATTTCTTGGCAGTCGCAGCTCGCCTGGACTTGGGCACAGCTATGGTCCTCTTAACTGGCGTCGGTTTAGCAGGTGTGTCAGCGTTCATCTGACCCAGCAGACCAAGCGACACTATGCGGTGCCGAACGCCGAAGTAACAACATAAACGCTACCATCCCGTGTCCACGCGTTGGTGACGCCAAACTTTTCACGAGCCGCCATAAAAATGTCATGCCGTCTCTTGGTTAGGAACTCGGACAAGGTCACACCGGAACCCTTAAGCTTGGTTTTATTAAACCAGACCTTGTCTCTTATAGCGACGTCCTGGAACTTGATGAGCATGGGTCTTGGCTTCTTTGACGTGGATGAACGACCCAATCTATGGCAGCGCTGTAAGTCATTAGCCTTGAAGTCTGTAATACCAAGGCGTTGCTTGACTACGCCAACAACCAGCTGCGCAGAGTTTTCGTCGGCTACCTCGGCTACACCGTGGATGAGTAGCATTTTTCGACGCCTCTGCATCTCCATGGTGTCTATAGTGTCAGACAACGACTCGATCTGTTGCTGTAGGAGATTGAGGGCTTGACTGATGAAAGCCTTGTACGTTGCAAATTCTGCAGCCAAGTCTGTAGAACCTGTTGGTGAAGTTGCAGTTGCCGTAGACTTCAGGAGGTCATCTTCAAATGCAGCCATCCTTCTATGGAATTCATCCTTCAATTCCTCAATTGATGATTTTAACACAGACTCCATAGTGTGTTTATTTAATTGGAGAAATATAAAAACAAAAACAAAATATTGTGAATAGAAGTGTGAAGTGCAAAATGGAAAGACAGGAGATTTTATATCAACACCGGCAGGTAGTCAATCTAATTGATGTATTTCCACATTAAAACTTGTAGTAAAGTACTTTTATATAATTAAAATAATTAAAAATATATGGAGCACAATTTTTTACACCCTCTCTTACAACTACCCACACAAAAAAAAAAAACATTGTTTATTGAGTGATATAAACTTAATTTATTTCTAATTATTATTATTAATTATTATTGGGAACTATACAATACAAACTATAAAAATCATGGAACACCTATTATGTTAGCAACGATCAGCTTATTATTAAATTAAAATACTTAATAATATTTATAGTACATTTAAAAAGCATTATATAGGATAAACAAACAACATACATACATACATAAACTCACGCCTTTTTCCCAGAAGGGGTAGGCAGAGGTAGCCACCAGGACACCCACATTTCGCCTTGTATGTTCTGTCCCATGATGTGATAGGGGGCGAGCCTATCTCCATTTCGGGCACAAATTCGGGCTGACAATGATTAGAAAAATCCAATATCACTTTGCCCGACCCGGGATTCGAACCCGAGACCTCAGCTTTGTTGTCGTACCGTAGTACAAATACGCCACCGAGGCAGTCAAACCAACAACAATGAAATTCTAAAGGATTTCTATACAAAATAATATATTATTTGACAGCCTCCGTGGCGCAGTGGGTTAGACGCCGGCTGCGAAACGAGAGGCCGCGGGTTCGATCCCCGCACCGAGACAAATGTTTGTGTGAACCACAAGTATTTGTTTCGGGTCTGGGTGTTTGTGAGACCGAAAAGTCTCTCGTAGTTCCTGATACCCACGACACAAGACTCGATCTTAGAGTGGGGTCAGGTCTATGTATGTGACTGTTGGGTGTATTTATTTATTTATTTATATTAAACTACCTAAATAACATTGGAAAAGTAAAAAGATAACATACTATATAAGCGCTGAGATGTATATTTGATGATATTTATTAATGTTTCAATTAATTTTTGTATCAAATGTATATTACAAAAACAAATTTATCATGTTTATGGATTTATCGGATCTATAAGCATAATATTAAAATCCGTCAATATCATAGAATATCGTACACTACACATGTGCACGATATTTTATGATATTGACGGACGGCGAATATTACGTTAACGGTGTCACTCGTTGAATAGCAATTGTATAATAACACTGGTCAACAAAATTTTGTAACAAGAAAGGTGCTTGCTAATTTTAAATTACCTAGGTAGGTAATCCTCATCCTCATTTTATTACCATATTTATTTTGATTCCATTAGGTCTAGTTTTCGTGTTACAGGTACTAACCACAAAATTAAAAATTTACCGTTTTTGTTTCACTTTCGCATTCAGAGAGTTTGTTTATTTGAAGAACGTAGTGTTTTGTTCTGTTTTTAGAGTTAAGTTATTCTTAAATAATGTCAAGAAAGTGTCAAAATGATCCTGACAAGTTTTGTTACATTTGTGGTGACAATACTTTCAAAACTCAGCGAAGGAAATTGACACCATTACTATCTAAGTTATATGAACAGTATTTTGGCTTCGCCATCGAATAACAAGACAAAACGTGGGTTCCACACGTCTGCTGTGTTACCTGTGTGGGTCTCCTCACTGGATGGGCGAAAAGATCTCGATCTATACCTTTTGTAATCCCTAAGATTTGGACGGAACCAACGAACCACTCATCTGATTGTTTTTTTTCCTTACTGATACAAAAGGTATTACAATGAATCCTGACCTGCCATCAGCTAAAAGAACGATTCCTCATAGTGAAGATCTACCGGTATCAGAACCACAAAGTGAAAGCTATGGACAACAGGGGTGACTGCTTTTTATACTTGAAAGAAAAAAATTCTAAGCTAAGTAAAGCAAAAATTAAAGAGGGCATATTTGTTAGCCCTCAAATCAGGCAATTGATGAAAGATGATGTATTTAAAGAAAAGCTTATAATTTAGAAAAATCAGCTTGGGAATCTTTCATGAAAGTAACTTCCAATTTTCTAGGAAATCACCGATCAAGTGACTATAAATGTATTATCGCGGAGCTTTTATGTACTTAAAAGGCTTTGGGCTCTAATATGTCGTTGAAAATACATTTTCTTAATACACATTTAGACTTCTTTCCTGAAAATTTGGGCGCCGTCGGCGATGATCACGATGAAAGATTCCATCAATACATTTCTACCATAGAAAAACGATATGAGGGCAAGTGGAGCCCACGTATGTTAGCAGATTACAGTTGGACATTAAAACGAGAAGTTCCTGAAGCAAAATACAGACGAAAATCGGAAAAGAAAATTCATATTAATGTTGCAATAAATCGAAATAACTTCTTTTTGTTGATAAAAATTAAAAAAATTCCAAAATGTTACAAAATGGTATTACGAAAAAACAATTCGTATTTGAAGCATTTTAATTTTATTTCTAGTATCCTTATCCTTGTCCTAAACATAACTAGACAAAAGTTTTCATGTTACATGCAAAAGTTGTTTTTTTGTTGACCAGTGTAATCTATGTCTAATATAAGCCGTCTCTCTTGCTTGAAGGGCAATTTCCTGTTCGGATATGAGACAAGCAATTGTTGAACTCTCCTGGTGCTTTAATGAGCTATAAAATAAAAAAACAAGACATTTGCTATCTAATTGTACTGTAAATTATATCACTTACTTCGTGTGCTTTAATAATATCTTCATTTCAGACACTGTCGGTTTGACGGAAAAGCCTTTTAAGTGTATCCAAAAGAGTGTACTGCTATGGCGATGTGGACTGAATCGTTTGCGGTACCTGGACCGCACCTATGTATAACAAATAAAGGAAGAAGGATGTTTTACCAAATCTAACATTCATATATCAATGTCGGCATCGGCCTAGACGGCAAATATATTTGAAAAAAAAAAATAGACAATTATTTTGCCCCGTAACAAAGTCGGATTTATGAAATATTCCTTTTCCGTCTCATAAAGCTAGAGGAAGGAGAAAAGTAAAAAATAATAATAAACTCAAGCTGATAAATTCAAAATAATAAATGTACATAGTAGAGCAAACAATACCATGTCAAATACCTAAAAAAATATTTGCTGGTTGGAAAATCCAAAAGTAGATTATATGTATTTAACTTCCATGGGTAAAATAGTTTACCTAAGTTACGAAACTTAGTTCATATTCCATTTCATGGTACATATTCCAAATACTCCTGGTCGGCATCTAACCAATTGGACCCAAAACGAGCCCACTGAGTCTTATTCGCTGGATATACTCAGAGTTGGGTCGCGCCGCGTAGTTCCAGTGGTAATGTAAGCCCAATGAGTTTGTTTCGCCGGGTCTTCTCAGCAGGGCCGCGTTAGATCCGGTGGTAATATTAAATCGATGCGCGTCGTTTTATTAATACTTATGGTCCACTCAGACATTTATTATCGTAAATAATGTATCTCCATGATTATTTTTACCATAAAATATAAAACAATAAGAACTGAAACTGAAAACCAAATATCAAAAATAATCTAAGTAAATAATTAATGTTATTTAAAACGTTATACAAATAGAGAAAAGTATAAAAAAAAAAAAAAAACTTTTTTGAAGGAAAATAAGATTATAGCCAGGTTTAATACGTACAGCAATTAAATAAACACAATAAATAAATAAAGTAAAAGAGAGTGTGAATAAATTTTGCTCCTTACTTTTTTTACCATTTTAATTATAATACAGTAGTCTTTCCCAAGTTTTTATGTGGAAAAATAATAGCTAACTGAGTACCTGCCGGTGTTAATATAGGTTTTCCTATCTTCTTTCCTTTCGACACTTAACACTTTTTTTTCACTACATTATAAATTTCGAGAATATTTCATCACACTATGGAGTCTGTGTTAAAAGCCTCTATCGACGAAATGAAGGACGAATTCCATAAAAGGATGGCTGCATTTGAAAATGACCTCC
The DNA here is from genome assembly GCA_949752805.1 of Deilephila elpenor. Classification (NCBI taxonomy): domain Eukaryota; kingdom Metazoa; phylum Arthropoda; class Insecta; order Lepidoptera; family Sphingidae; genus Deilephila; species Deilephila elpenor. Next base: position 5,722,044 of record OX457095.1, on the reverse strand, counting down.
AGAAGTCCTCCGCTGTGACTACAGGTTCTTCAGACTTGGCCGCCGATTTTGCAACCTACAAGGCATTTGTCTCTCAGGCACTAAATCTTCTTCAGCAGCAGATCGAAGTTTTGACAAATACAGTGGACACCATGGAGATGCAGAGGCGTCGGAAAATGCTGCTCATCCACGGTGTAGCTGAAGTTGCCGATGAAAACTCTGCACAGTTAGTTGTTGACATTGTTAAGCAGCGCCTCGGTATTGCAGATTTTAAGGCCACTGATCTGCAACGCTGTCATAGGTTGGGTCGACCAACCACGTCGAAGAAGCCGAGACCTATGATTGTCAAGTTCCAGGACGTCGCTATCAAGGACAAGGTCTGGTTCAGCAAAATCAAGTTGAAAGGTTCCGGTGTTACTCTATCCGAGTTTCTTAAAAAGCGTAGACACGATATTTTTATGGCGGCTCGAGACAAGTTTGGCGTGACTAACGCGTGGACCCGGGACGGTAACGTCTACATTATCAGCGCTGGAGTTCGGCATCGCGTAGTGTCGCTTGGTCTGCTGGGGCAGATCAACGTAGACACACCTGCTAAGCCGACTCCTGTCAAGCAGGCTATTGCCGTGCCGAAGACCAGGCGGGCTGCGACTGCCAAGAAATAGTGTCGTGTGTATGTTTTGTTTGTATTGTATGTAATCCAGGTAAACCTCCCAGTGTTATGTTTCTATTTATCATTCAACAAAATTTTTTTTCCATTTAGTGTTACTATTACTGTTTTTTTCTTTGTTTTGTTTTGTTGGCTGCCTTGTTTTCTTCTTGTAATTTATCCACCCACTTTTAAATTCAATGAATAAACATAACCTCCATTCTTAGTTTCAAATGTCAGCTTCGCACAGATTATGTAAACAGCTTCGGCAATAATATTTTTTAAATTTTTAGTCATTTGACATTTCGTTCTGAAATTGTCTAATGTAAGTTTGTTTTCAAAATATTATAAATTGATAATTGTTTATTTTTATGTTTGTTTACCTGGACTCTTTTGCCTTTTTAACTTTTTATCTCTATTGTTTCTGTTATCTTTTTCTTTTATATTTGCGGTCCTTTTTAACTTTTTTATTCTTTGTTTCAATTTTTTGTTTTTAAATAAGTAGTGAATAATTGATGTTTTTAGTATTTTACGTTTTGTTATTACAACCGGCAGATGGATATGTATTCTGTTTTATAGTCGTTTACAGTTTTTATTTTTAATAACTATTGTAGCGTGCTCAAACTCCGGTAGAATTAGTTCTGCGTTGGTCCGCCACGGGGCGCCTCTCGCGCCACGCCACGGTGACCCGCGTCGCGCGATGTCCGGATCACGCCACACCGTGGCTCCGCCCTCCGCTACTCCCTCGCTCCCCCGCTCGCTCCTACGGGACGCCGCGACCGGGCGCGCTCGCGCAGTTAGTCGGCCCGCCACCGCCACATCGCGTGTACTACGTGCGTCGTGTGCCCTGCGTGGCGCGTTATCGTGTTTCCTACGTTTATGTTTGTAGATTAAAAGCGAATTGTAAGTGCTAGTTTCATTTCTCGAAGATTTTATCCTAACACACATTGGACACTACAAATTGGCGCCCAACGTGGGGCGAAAACTCCGTGGTTCCTGTACTTTTCGACCGGACCGGCGTGCATCAAAATGGCGCCGGTAACGCGACGAACACCGAAAAGTAGCGACGAGAGAGATTCCGACGACAAGCGACGTGTGGAAGACGAGCAACCCACGCGCTCGGACTCCGCGGCCGCGCCGAGTGCGGCGCCCCGCGACAACTTAGTAGGATTAACCGAAGACCAACTGACCAGGCTGATCACCGGCATCATGCTGCGCACAGGATCGTCTGCGATAATCGGCGAGCAAGAGGGGTCGGCTCACCCCACACAAGTCGCGAGCTACCCCACCGCGACTTCACAGGGAAATTTCTCGCGGTGTACGGCGCGCTTTGATGGCGCCGCCCGGAGCGCCGACGAGTTCGAAGCTTTCCTCGATGGCGTGTTGGTGTTTAAGGAGTGCGCGTCGGTGAGCGACGAGCACGCGCTTCGCGGCATGTCCATGCTGCTGACCGGCGAGGCCGCCGTGTGGTGGCGGGGCACGAAGTCTGCGGCGGCGACGTGGGACGAGGCGGTGCGGCGGCTGCGCGCGATGTACGGCGCGCCTCGACCGGCGCACACCATCCTGCGCGAGATCTTCGCGCAAGAACAAGGAGAAGAACGCGCGGAAACGTTTATTTCGCGCGCGCGCGCTAATCTTTCGCGATTACCGTACAGTGTACCGAAAGAAATGCAAGTTGATATAGTGTACGGCCTATTGAATCGGAAATTAAGGAAAAGAGTTACGCGCGACAGTGTATCTGCGGGTCTCGATTGCCTGCTCGAGCGCGCCCGGCACGTGGAGGAGTCCCTAACGGAGGTAAGGTACTTGCCTGTAATATCGAGCGAGGTGAGCGAGAGTAACGTAGATATAAACGTAAAAAAATGTCCGAGTAAAGTGAATATTTCGAGCGCTGCTACACTCGACCCTAATATTAAGTATAATGGCAATTCGATTATCAAACGGGTGAGGCCGCGTTGCGTTTTTTGCAAAAGGATAGGCCATTCAGTAGACGAGTGTAAAAGAGCTAAATCGAAAACGGATGAGGGTGAGACAGGCGCGCACAAACTATCCTGTTATGGTTGCGGACGCCAAGGGGTGATCCGGTCCAAGTGCCCGAACTGTAGGAATACATCCCTCGACAAGGTGAGTTTTCATAGTGTTACCACCCGTAACGCGGATGCGGTGCGGCCTGTCGTAAAAATTGAAATCGAGTCACTAACAGGGGCTGCTGTGCTAGATACCGGCGCCACTGAAAGTCTTGCCAGTCCCGGACTGTACAAAATACTTGTGAACAGCGGGACAGTCTTTTCGAAATCGCGTCGATCGATCGGTCTTGCAGATGGAACCCGACAGGTGCGTACTGTTTTAATATGTGACACAATCGTCACTATACGTGGACGAAATATCGCTACTACGCTCTTGGCCATGCCGGAAGCCAACAACCGTACACTTTTAGGCCAAGACTTCATAACCCAAGCAGGTATATTACTCGACCTCCCACATAGCTGTTGGTATTTCTCGGATAGGTCTGATCAAAAATATCCTTTCATGCAGCATTATACCCTAGCAACATCGAGTGATGCAGAACTCATGCAAGCTGATACCGTTGACCTTGCACTGAGAGAAGACGAGGGATCCAAGTTATCCCCTCCTCAGAGGATGGAGCTCAACCAGCTTATAGTTAATAGAGCTGAGCGCTTCGCCACAGAAGGACCTCCAACTACTTACGCCACTCATCGCATCCGAGTAAGTGAGGAGCAGGAACCCACCGCTTCACCACCTTATCGAATGTCTCAAGGTAAGAAAGAGTTGTTGGATGGCGAGCTTGAGAAGCTTTTACGTGCTGAAGTAATAGAAGAGTGCGAGTCGCCATGGGCTGCTAACGTTGTTCTAGTCTCCAAGAAGGACGGCGGCGTCCGGTTGTGCGTGGATTATCGCAAGCTCAACGCTGTCACCGAGCCCGACCGATATCCACTTCCACGCCTGGAAGACGTACTTCACGCTGCCAAGACGACTAGCTACATGACTACGCTAGACCTCCACTCCGACTACTTCCAGGTATGTGTCGCGGAAGAAGACCGCGACAAAACAGCATTCATTACACCATCTGGAACCTTTAGATTTATAAGGATGCCAATGGGTCTTCGTAATTCCGGTGCCACGTTTCAACGCTTAATTGACAGGTTCAAGGCGAACCTGACCGTGCACCACCAAGCATCGACGCGAGGTGAGTCTGCCGAAGTCTCCTCGGCTCTGCAGGACAGCAGACCCGTTACAATTTTAGGGTATCTAGATGACCTGATAATCCTGTCACCGACTTTCGAAGAACATATCGAAGACCTTGGAGCCGTCTTCGGTAGACTCGAGGCGTTCAACCTACGCGTGAACAGAAAGAAAAGTTGCTTCGCATGTGACTCAGTAAAGTTCCTGGGCCACATAATTGTTCCTGGAGGTCTGCAAGTAGATCCAGGTAAAACTTCGGCTATTGCTGGCAGACCCGCTCCAAAAACCGAAAAACAGCTGAAAGGCTTTTTAGCCACCTCCAGCTGGTTTCGTCGCTTTATTCCCGGATACGCTTCCATCGCCAAGCCTCTGACTGACCTGCTGAAGAAGAACAGCACCTGGCAATGGGAAAGCGCGCAGCAGGCTGCGTTCGAACGTATAAAAGAGCTTTTGATTACTGCACCAATACTTCGCCAGGCTGATGAGTCCAAACCGTTCTCCCTGATGACGGATAGCAGCGGCTACTGTCTCGGAGCAGTTTTGATGCAGGGGGAGGGCCCCGACGAAAGGCCAGTCGAATACGCCAGCCGTTTATTGGAACAGGCCGAGCGTAATTATTCTACCACCGAGCGGGAAGCATTAGCCGTGGTTTGGGCAGTGACTAAATTTCGAGGCTATATTGAGTGCTCAGAAGTCGTTGTCAAAAGCGACCACCAACCACTGCGGTGGCTTATAAATTTAAAGGCACCCAGCGGCCGACTTGCAAGATGGGCGTTGACGCTCCAAGCATATAACCTGCAAATACAGTATACACCTGGTCGATCTAATGTGATCGCGGACGCGCTCAGCCGACCAGCGTGCTGCGAGGAAGGATCGGATGACTGTGAGGCGTGCGAGGTGATCGTTGATATACCGCACGAAAACCCCAAAGAGGTACGTGAAAACCAGTTAAAAGATCCTGAGCTCCGAAAGATTATTGAAGATATGGAGTCTGACGACCTCACCACCAGAGGGAGGGCATGGTCAAACCGTGGATATATATTATCTGATGGTGTGTTATACCGATATGGGCCTGAGGCCGAAGACGATGACAACGCGTGTTTAGTTGTCCCACTGCATGAGCGAGAGAAAGTGTTATCAGACTTTCACGACGCTCCGACTGCGGGTCACCTCGGAGCTGAGCGCACACTACAGCGCATCAGGACACGCTATTTTTGGCCAGGTATGAGATCTTTTGTATCCGAATATGTGAAACAATGCGTTGATTGTCAACGTTATAAAGCCAATAACAGGAAGCCAGCAGGGTTGCTGCAAACCCCTGCCTCTACTCGGCGTTTTGAGGTAATGGCAGTAGACTTATTTGGACCCTTGCCTAAGACAATTGAGGGCAACCGATGGATTTTGATCATCGAAGATGTATGTACTCATTGGGTTGAACTTTTCGCTCTGAAGAGCGCTACCAGCACTGAATGCGCCGAAGTTCTTATATCGGAAGTGTTCCTGCGTTTCGGAGTCCCCCGCAGGATGATCAGCGACAATGGAGTGCAGTTCGTTGCTGCTGTGATACAGCAGGCATGCCATGTGATGGGCATTAAGCAGTCGCTGACACCGTTATACCATCCCGAAGCGAACCCGGTTGAAATAAAAAACCGCGACCTTAAACCACAGCTGGCGATACTGGTGGGTAAGGACCACTCGTCGTGGGACACTCACCTTGCGGCCATAAGGTTCGCAATGAACACCGCTGTTACGGCGAGTACTGGTTTCTCGCCAGCCTTTCTCACTTTTGGTAGGGAAATACGCGCGCCCTCCGACGTCGTAAAAGATATGAGGGCGATTGCGGAGGTCGACAATTTTGTCGCAAATATCACACCCTATCTGCGGAAGCTGTCGACAGTACTCCTTGACGCACGAGACGCGCATGAACGGGCGCAAGCGGTCAACAAGAGATATGCGGACGAGGGCAGGCGCCCTCCTCCAGATTATAAGGTAGGTGACCTCGTCTTAATTAAGACGCAGGGGGCGAACGACGTGGGACCTGGTCAATCCACGAAATTTATACCCCGAAGGGACGGCCCGTACCGGATCAAGGCGTTGGTAAGTCCCACAACGTTCGTTATGGAAAGTATTGCGGGAGAAGAAGTCGGACGTTACCACGTGTCTCACCTGACTCCATTCGTTGGCCATGTAGAGGCCCCGGTCAGAGAAAAACGCAGACGCGGTCGACCACGTAAGCTATAGGCGTAGTTTCTAGTCCGGAGGCGAGGGCGAAACCTTCGGACTAGAGGGGGAGAATGTAGCGTGCTCAAACTCCGGTAGAATTAGTTCTGCGTTGGTCCGCCACGGGGCGCCTCTCGCGCCACGCCACGGTGACCCGCGTCGCGCGATGTCCGGATCACGCCATACCGTGGCTCCGCCCTCCGCTACTCCCTCGCTCCCCCGCTCGCTCCTACGGGACGCCGCGACCGGGCGCGCTCGCGCAGTTAGTCGGCCCGCCACCGCCACATCGCGTGTACTACGTGCGTCGTGTGCCCTGCGTGGCGCGTTATCGTGTTTCCTACGTTTATGTTTGTAGATTAAAAGCGAATTGTAAGTGCTAGTTTCATTTCTCGAAGATTTTATCCTAACACACATTGGACACTACACTATTGTTTTGTTATTGCCTTTTATTTATTTATTTTTTATTATTATTTATTTTAGTTTAAGGTTTTTAATATTTATTGTTATAACATATTTTATTATTATATTTTATATTATATTTTTTTGAATATTACTAATGTCTGTGCACAACCTTAGTAGCGACAGTGAAGAATTCTTTTCTGCCAATAGTGACGATAGCTTTGTTAGTGTTCCCTCACTCGCCGAAACTCTCTCATGCCAGTTCTCTGACGTCCCTAGGAATTTCAATGTGGTCCATCTTAATGCCCAGAGTATTCCGGCCCATTTCCCTGATATGCTGACTAGTTTTGACTGTACTCATATACATGCTATCCTTGTTTCAGAGTCTTGGTTGAAACCATGTCTCTCTTCTTCAGCTTATTCCCTTCCAGGATTCCACCTCATCAGAAATGATCGTGCGGCACGTGGCGGTGGTGGTGTTGCCATTTATCTACGTTCTCAGTTCCGATATTCGATTGTAAGTGCTTCCCCACAACCCCCACCGCTTAATGCTGGTGAACATCTTTTCTTGGTGGTGGAATTCTCACTTAAAAAACTTTTACTCGGTATATACTACTGTCCTTCTCTTCGCGTTGACTTCTTTTCTTCTTTCGAAATTATTCTTGAAAATCTTGTCCCATTGTACAGTCAAACTATAATCATGGGTGATTTCAATACCTGTCTCCTCAAGAACGATCGTCGTTCTACCTCCTTGCTTAATACTATCCAATCCTGCAACCTTTCTATTCTTCCTCTCTCAGTCACTCACCATTCCCCTAATAACACTCCTTCTCTTCTTAACCTCATTATTGTTTCCTCTCCAAACCTAGTTGCTAAACATGGGCAATGTTCCGCCGACGCCTTTTCCTGCCATGATCTGTTATACCTTTCCTATCGTGTCCGTCCTCCTAAATCCTTACCTAAAGCTTCATGCAACGGAATTTTCGGGGTATGAATCTTGATGATCTTCGTAGGGATGCCCACGGCATTGACTGGAGCTCGATTCTTCTTTCAGATTGTGTTGAAACTAAGCTGCATACCTTCAACCAAAAGTTGACCGACCTTTTTGACAAACATGCACCTGTAAGGCCTATTAAAATTAAGCACCTACCCTCACCATGGCTCACTGCTGATATTAAGGCATTGCTATGTAAAAAAGCGTCGGCCAAGAGCAAATATAATCGTCGTCCGATTGAGTCGAACTGGCTGAAGTATGTAGCTATCCGGAATCACTGCAGTAAGGTGTGTAGGAATGCTCAACGCCGATACATTCACAATTCAGTCGATAATAGTGATCCAGCCAAAGTCTGGAAATTTTTAAAAACACTGGGAGTGGGTAAATCACCACAAGATTCTATTCCCAAATCTATTGATTTAAATTCTTTAAACATTCATTTCTCTTCTCCGTCCTACTTTGATGGGATGACTAAAGTTAACACCATTAACCTCGTGACCGCCTGCGTACTACACATAGAAGGTAACAGAAAAAAAAAACTACACTTTTTATATGAGTTTTTGCTGGAGAAAGTAACATGTAACGACATCTATTGGTTTGTTAGGAAAGTAAACAAAAGTCATTTGACACGTTGACAGTTGATTTTTTTTGCAAAATTGTGTCGAGGAGCAGAAGTGTGAACGTGCGCTCGGGCAGAGGTAAGTTTAAACCTATTTAATCTGTGTAATTTTTATCAATTTTATCAAAATTTTTGCACCAATTGTTTGATAAACTAAATAAAATATAAATTACAGCATTATTTTTTGAAATAGAGCAATATCGTACATGTTGTGACACGGGTTCCTTTTACGTCCTCTGAGTAGAATGTATTCAGCCTATTGAGATAAGGTCAATTATCATTTTGAAGGCAGGTGCGGCGAGTGAGGATGTGGGCTGGATCTCATTAATGTCCTCGTTGGCCTCATTTGACTGTCATATTTAATTCGTGGGCAACGGGGTTGGTTGCACTTTAACTTAATTTTAAATTTAATTATGTTTAAGAATAGTTGATAAGAAAGTGTAATTGTTTGTTGCTCCTTAAAAATAAATTAAAAAAAAAAAAAAAAAAAGGTCAGGCAATTTTATGTCCTGCGTGTAGAACATTGTCAGATATCAATAGTATAAATATTTTTTTCTTTTTCAGGGTTATATGATGAAAATATATTGGAAGTCCTGCAAAACTCCAATATTGACTATGATTCTGATGTATCTGATAAATTAAGGGTAGTTTAATTGTGACAGTCACAGAGCGGATGACTAATACCTGAGTCCGCCCCGTGACCACGAAAGCTGTAAAGTAATCGAAACGTCGGGAAGTTAAAAAATGTAAAAATTAAACCAAATCGCGATAAAATCCGTATAAAATAGTTTTATTTCAATGTGTAACATTCGCGTAAATCTAAGAAACCATTATGCAAACCAGTACGGACTGCAAATTGCAAACAAAATACGCCGGTTGGAGAATTTGAAAACTAAGCGCGCAAGAAATATATCATCTTTGAATTTCTTGAAGAGATGCCGTGATCATAATCTCATCCCCACGTGTGTGAAGATATCACCTAAGAAAACCATACGAGGGAGCGCTAAAATTCTAAGCCAGGCGAGTAAAAAACTGTTACAAGCTACCATACATGAAACACGATCTGACCTACATTACATAAATAATTGTATCGAAAAATCATCCAATGAGTCGAATAATTTTTTTATGTTCTATGTGTAGTACAACCTTATAGAATGAATTTGTCCTATACAAAGAACGTAATGAAAATCCAAATTTTCACGATAATTTTTTTTTCTCAAAATTTTCCTTGTATTCTTGGGCCCTCAGAAGTACACAGTAAAAACATTAAAAAGAAAGTCAAAAAATTCAAGTTTCTGTAGTCAGGAGGTTAAACATCTTTCCACCCTTAAGACTCCCGTTTGCTCTACCTTTGTCTTTAAACAATTTGCCACTTTTGATGTTAAGAAAACCATTACTCTTATGTCATCTAATGCAACGGGAAGCGACTTTGTTAGTCGTAACATGATCCTCCCTGTCTTTGACGAAACCCTTCCTATCATTTCCCAAATTTTAAACCACTCCATCTCTACTGGGATCTTTCCTACTGCTTGGAAAGAAGCCCATATTATTCCCATTCCCAAAAAATCCAATGCCTCTCTACTTTCCGAATTTCGTCCTATTTCCATACTTCCTTTCCTTTCCAAAGTCCTAGAACGTTTAATCTATACCCAACTTAATGATTTCCTTTCCAAGAATAATCTCCTAAATCCTCTCCAATCTGGTCAATTCGTCCGGGGCATAGTACGACCACCACTTTGACCCATATCACAGATGGCATCAGATCCGGCATGGAGGATGGCAAGCTGACGGTCTTAGCTTTGCTAGACTTCAGCAATGGCTTTAACACTGTGGACTATGACATTTTACTTGCCATGCTACGTTCTCTTAACATATCTCCAATGGCTATTGATTGGTTTCGTAGTTACCTGTATGGACGCCAGCAACGCATCCGTGTGGAGGAAACCTTTTCCTCCTGGTGCCCCGTATCTGCTGGTGTACCTCAGGACGGCGTGCTATCTCCTCTTCTCTTTGCTATATTTATTAATTCTATAACCAACCTTTTACGTTCCTCCTACCACCTCTACGCTGATGATCTCCAGATCTATACTCAAGCACCCTTAGACCAGATTTTTGGTGCGATCGCTACTATTAATACAGACATTCAGCACATCTGTGATTGGAGTAGAGCTCATGGTTTGAAGATCAACCCATTGAAAACCCAGGTCATTGTTGTTGGCAGTCCCAGGATGATCGCGAAGCTGGATTGGACTCAACTTCCTAGTGTTTATTGTGATGGTATAACCATCCCTTATAGTGAAACCGTCCGCAATCTGGGTCTACTTATTGATAAATCCTTTACTTGGGGTCCCCAGCTTCGTGAAATAAGCCGTAAGCTGTTCGTTTCAGCAAGGTCCCTGCGAAGGTTACGCAACTTTCTACCCGTTACCACGAAGATTTCGCTTGCGCAAACCCTCCTTCTCCCCACCCTTGATTATGCTGATGTCAGCTATCTTGATCTCACCGAAGACCAACTTAATAAACTTGAGCGACTTCAAAATTTCTGCATAAGATTCATATTTGGTTTACGCAAATATGATCATGTTTCCGAGTTTAGAGCTAAGCTCAAGTGGTTACCTATACGACTTCGTCGGAATGCTCACATTCTTTCTCTTCTTTACAATATTTTATTTAATCCTCTTACCCCTTCTTATCTTAAAGAACGATTTATTTTTCTTCATGAATCACATTCAAGATCCTTGAGGTCGTCTGAGAATCTTAATCTGCGAATGCCTGTGCACACCACGACATTTATGGACAAGTCCTTTACTGTCAAAGCAGTTCGATTGTGGAACGCGCTTCCTACTGTGGTGAGACAGGCGCAAACACTGTAATTGTTCAAGAGGCTTACTAAAGAACACTACCTCTCTCTTTAAACTGATTTTATTATTATTTCCTACATCTGAGTTCTCTTTACTTTTTTTTTGTATATAAATTGTGGTGTGTAAAAAACTGTGGTGGCGCTAGTGCTGCGTAAAACATCGGCTCCGTACAAATAAATACTTTAAAATTATTTAAAATAGAGCAATACCGAAAATTCTCAATAAAAAGTGTATAAAACTGCTAAAACAGTGTGTACCAGTGTTATCCAAGGAGTACTCAAAGTAAATTAACTATAAAAGTGATTTTTAGTGAAATAGACATTCGAACTATAACAAATACGCTGTGCGCAAAAATATTGTACGCTATAAAGTGATAAGTTTAGTGAACACTATAAAAAGAACATGACCCTGATATTACAAACAATTAAACCATTGTGTATGTGAATTAAAAAAATAAAGTGTCTCACAAGGATTTTGGCGGGTACGAAATAAAAATATTTGTATGAACTACCAACATATACTTGTAGACCGCAATTCAGATTTCATTAATACATCAATTTCGATACATAGTGTTAATAAGAGTTTGGCTCCAAGGTTTCTACACGTCGGCATACATGTGCAAATTGATCATGGTTCAAAACCCCGGAGTTGAGTAGATTTTGTGTTTTATTTTAAACTACTATAATATGAACAAAACCAAACATAATTACAAAATAAAATTTTAATAAAAATAGGAAAAAAAAAAAAAAAAAAACCTACAAATACATAATTTAGAAATATGAGCCTAATAAGATCTCCACCCACCGCTGCCATTGGTGGCTCTCAACCTGATCTGTCGAAAATAAGTGGAGGCACTTCTGAGGCTTCTATAACATTTCGTAAACGAAAACAGCGAGAAAAGCCTGAATGCCTTTGCAGAGAAGACACAAAACTTATTCGAGACGAATTATCGCGTATGTCTGCATTATTGGAAAATTATGTTATTTCTAATACACAAATTATGACCCAAATGTATGAAAGAATCGTTGAAGTAAAAAGTGACATTACTGATTTAAAAATATCACATGAAGAAACCAAGAACTTTATTAGTACCAATGTAGCAGAAATTACTTCTCAAATACAAGATATAAAGTCGGCAACATCAAAAATGACACTAGAACATGATTTTCTAAAAACTCAGTTATCATTATTGGAAACGAAAGTATCCAATGATGAGGCAAAAATAAAATCATTTGATGTTAACCTAAATGCATTAAAACAATTACTACCGAATACATCTGAAAATGAGAAGTTACATGCTAATGAACAGATAATTCGCGAAGTCCATGAACGCAAAAAGAGACTGAACAATATTATAATAGCTGGCATCTCCGAGCACAACTCCACAAGTATCCAAGAGAGAATTAATCATGATGAGACTGAAATAATGAAAATAATTACTACCATAGATAATACAATGCCAAAGCCCATCGCGATATTTCGTATCGGTAAATATAATCCAGGAAAAATCCGAAAGATTAAAGTATGCTTTAGCAAAACTGAAACAGCCCTTTTATTACTCCGTCACAAAAACAACTTGCCTAATGATGTAAAATTATTTTCTGATCAAACCCCAACTCAACAAAAATATTTCCGTAATGTGAAAGATGAACTGACTCGGCGTTTAAGCAATGGCGAAAACGATATAATTATAAAATACATCAATGGAACACCAACTATAATCAAAACACCTTCAAAAAACTTGAACGCTCGAGCGTAATGAACAATTCAACAAACAGAATAACTTACCATATTGTCGATGATTATAAAAATATACAGACCAAAAAATCACGAATATCATTTCTCTACTTAAACGCTCGAAGCATAAAGAAAAGAGGCAAATTAGACGAATTAAAATGTACACTTAAATCAATACCTACTACAATTCACGTAATTCTCATTACGGAAACATGGATAAATTCAGAAAACCAAGCTTTACAATTACAAATAGACAACTATACGCATTACTATAACTACAGAACCGACGCTAGAGGAGGAGGTGTATCGGCATATATCTCTAACAACTTAAAACATAATTTGATTGAATCAAAATATAAAGATGGAAATAACTATCTATAATTTTTTCTAAATGAATCTATTCTTGACCACATCAGTGCCAATTTAAAGATTAACCACTTTAATATTACTCTTCAATGTCAGATCATAAACAAATCTACTTACAAAAAAACAAATTTAAACCCCCTCAAAAGACTCACAAATGCTATGAAACTGTAGATTATACAAAACTAAATGAGTTAATAAAATTGAATGGCCTGCCAGATGACAATGACTATGAGAACTTCCAAAGTGAATTAAAAAATCATATTCAAAATAGTAAGACAATAAAAAAAAGTTATAAACCTGCCTCAAGAAGATTGGATCAACAGGGAAAAAATTGATGGAATAAGTCAAAGAAATTTCCTGTGGACACAATACAAAAATAACAGAAATGATGAAAACCTAGAAAACAAACTAAAAGCAAAAAGATATAGTGTAAAAAAATTAATACAAAATGCGAAAGACTCGTACTACTATAAGTTATTTAATAATTGTTATAGCAATCCCAAAAGAATGTGGACTCTAATAAATAAACTATCTAGTAATAAAATAAAACTAAGTAGTGCTCCTTCAAAGCTCTTTCTAAACTCCAAGACAATAACTGACACTAGTGAAATTTGTGAAATTTTCAATAAATATTTTTCTACTATAGGATCCCATTTGGCAGCACAAATACCTAGAAAATACTACGATATTTTAAATCCACCATCACACTATACTAATTCAGAAAAATACCCTGAGTTAAATACATTGGAACCGTGCACCGCGCATGAAGTCAGTAGGATTATAAAAGACTTGGATCCCAATGCAAGCACTGGGATAGATAAGATTAGTCCAAAAGTAATAAAATATTTGCAAAATCAAATCTCTAATAATTTAGCTCGGTGTTTTAATAAACTTATGATAGATGGAGAGTTTCCACTTATGCTTAAAGTCGCTAAGGTAACACCTATTTACAAATCAGGCGCTAAAACTGATCCAGTCAATTATCGTCCGATCTCTGTGCTTCCAGTAATATCGAAAATCTTTGAAAAAATTATTTATAAACGGTTAACAAAATATTTAGAGTCCTTCAATTTTTTATCACAAAGACAATATGGATTCAGAGCCAAAAGTAACACTACCTCTGCAACTGCTGATCTTACAACAAAAATCAAAGAAAACATAGATAAAAAGAATATTGTTGTAGGTGTGTTTATCGACCTACAAAAAGCCTTTGACACTGTTAGTCACAATCTTTTATTACAAAAACTAGAAAATATTGGCATAAAAGGACAAGCTCTTAAACTATTTAAATCCTATCTAACAAATAGATCCCAGGTTGTGAAAATTGAAAACTTTCAAAGCAATACATTACCCATCATTTATGGAGTCCCGCAGGGCTCAATTTTAGGACCACTACTTTTCTTAATATATGTAAACAATATTTCCAACTTAGCACTTCATGGCCATATAACGTTATATGCAGATGACACGTGCCTGTTTTATTTCGGAGCTAATATATCGAATATCATTGCACAAGCGCAAGAAGATCTGGATCGCTTACATGAGTGGTTCTTGTACAATTTACTTACTATCAACATTTCAAAAACATGTTACACTGTATTCAAAGCCAAAAACAAAAAGATTACACTACATGCACCTCTTACCATCAATAATATACCAATACAACAGAAAAACTGCGAGAAGTATCTTGGTTTAAGAATGGACAGTCGCTTAACATGGTCCAGTCAAATTGATTACATCAAGAAAAAACTTTCAGCCCTCATTAGTTCGCTCTACAATATCTCACGATGTATTCCTAAAGAAATGCGTTACACTATCTATAATTCGCTAGTAAAACCACATTTATTGTACCTGATTGAGATCTGGGGCAGCGCCAGTAAATCTAAGATAAAAGATCTTCAGAGAGCACAAAATAAAATAATAAAAATACTCTTTCAATTTCCATATGCGACACCATCGTCGAAACTTTACGAGGACACAAATATAATGAATATCACACAACTATATATATATAATACCTGTATTCTTATTAGAAAAATTATTAATAATTCCATTCACACAGATTTACGATTCATCAAAAAATCACAAATATGTACACGTAGCACCCGCCGACCTAGTTTACTTGTTCTGCCAAAAATACGAACAAACTATGCCAAAAAAAATATCACTTTTGAGGGAGCACAATATTACAATAAAATACCGTCAGAAATTAAAAATGTAAGCTCATTTAACTGTTTTAAATCTCAACTTTCAAAGTATATACTTGATAACCAATATCTTTAGTTTGAATAAATAAATAAAAAAATTGCAAGTTGTTAAATTTTATGCACAATAATAATAATAAAAAAAAAAAGAAAATAATAATAATAAAATTAAAAAAATTGCTCGCTGTAACTACAATACATGATACATACAAGTATAAGTTAGATGAGTGCACGGCGACCACTGTACTACGATTTAATACTTAAGCTTTGTTGATATTCTCATGTAAGTGACTTATTTGTCTTTATGAGAATAAATTTCTTAAACATAAATTTATATATGTATGTATGTATGTCTATTTATTATGTTTTTATTTTATTTGTTATGTAAGTATGTAATGTCTGTGTATTTATATTTATATTGCTTATTTAGTTTTATTTGTCTTTCATTCTTTATTTATTTAATTTCTTTTTTTTTTTACACTGCCCTCTCTTTCTCCTTCTCTTAAATCCATCCCATGGTTGTCTGTAAGACATTGCTTTATGCGATAAGACCGCCATTTGTACTTTTTTTTTCTTCTGTTTCTGTATGTTAATTAACTGTGTACAATAAAGATTTAAATAATAATAATAATAATAAAAAAATCATAATTAAAGATCCAAACCAATAAAAAATTCATAATTAAAGATCCAAACCAAACTACAGATGTGTGTCGACATTGTAACTCTGCTTCAGAAACAATCCAGCATATAACAGGTGCCTGCAAGTCTCTAGTTCAAACGGACTATAAACATCGGCACGATCAGGTGGCTGCAATCATACACCAACACTTAGCTCACCAATATAAATTTATAGATGGAAAAGTACCCTACTACAAATATAAACCAGCGACAGTTTATGAAAATAGTAAGTGTAAAATCTACTGGGACTTGTCAAAGCAAAAAAGTTATTTTTCGATTTTTCCCCGACTTTCTTAATATGTTCAAGAAAGGAAAAATTCCTTTCCAAAATTAGACCAAGATAACAAACTGATTCCTTTTTCTTTACGGTGATATTATTAAATTTAATTCGCGGCGGTGATTTTAAAATTCCTTTTAGAAGTAATTGGAACGTTTTATGTGGTGCGAACTGTAAGCGATTTCGATCGCCCCAATCAGATATTAATTTTAAACACGTGTCTGCCATATTTTCGAGTCCCGACCTACTGTTTGACTCAATAAGCAAAAGGCCATCGTCCGCATATCCAATCAAAGAACACCCCGACGGTAAGGGAATTGTAAGAAAATCGTCGAAGCCTAAATTCCATAAATAAGGACCCAAGACCGAGCCTTGTGGACAGCCCATCGTCAGTGGCTTCGACACGGCATGGTATCCAAGTTTAAGTTTTGTTGTTCCGAGCGAGAAATACGAGTATATAAGTGAATATATATTTTTAAAGCAACCTCGCAATTTCAACTTAAGAAGCAGCATTGGCCACCAAGCATTGTCGAAAGCACCGGAGATGTCCAGGAAAATACCGAGTACATATTTGCGTATCGATGTACTTACTCTTCTTCTAACCGAAATTGCCGCGTCAATAGTCGACCTACCCATAGTAAAACCGAACTGTTTTTCATGGAATATTGGTCCACCTGGTAGTAATCGAGGGACGGTAAGACGTTCTAAAAGTTTACCTAGCGACGGCAAGAGTGTAATGGGTCTGTAAGACTTAGGATCTTGAGGAGATTTATCGCCACCCTTAGGTATTATCCGAATGAAACCGGTACGCCAGACTCGCGGAAATACCCCTTCAGCAATACATCGATTAAAAACAGTTAGTACTGCATTACCGGCCGATTTACACGCTTCTTTGATCATTTTGTTGGATATTTTATCGTCACCGGAAGCCTTGTTTAGGGGCAAAGATCGAACTATTTCACTAAATTCATCAAATGATGAGAGATTTGAATCGCAAGAGTTTGGCAGTTCCGCGGCCCACATCCTAATCTGCTTGTGGTATTCTGTGTCATACCCAACATTATCATCCGGTATTAACGATTGTAACAAAGCATCCGTTGTCTCCTCAATGCCAGTTGTGTAGTTGTTATTAATTTTTATATTCTCAATATAAGCCAAATTGATTGACCTATTTATTAGCTTTAAACTCATGGTATAAAGGAGACCACGGACCTTCACTATCTAACCGGGCTACAATTTTTCGTAATAAATTGCCTTTCGATTTTTGTACAGCCGCTCTATAATGTGATCTGGCAACTTTCAGTTCATTAAAAGCAGATGTAATTGCCTTCCCTGTAATACGGCGTTTTTTAAGCCCGTTAAACCGCCTACGCGCTCTGCGAAAAGTTCGACGTAGTTGGACTAGTAAGTCATTCCACTGAACAACATGAATATTGATAACATAAAATCTTTTAAAACAGAATGTGCAGTAGTGGTAGAAAGGCTGCCCGACTCGGTTGCTTAAGCTTCCAGTCAGGCATCTTCGTTGATGGGACCGCCCGCGATAAGGACCGCGCCACCTCGTGACCTCGATACGGAGTCCGGGATGAGCAGCGACTTATCGCAGGCCAAGATAAGCCGCACTAGGCAACGGGGCTCCCGTTCTGCTGAAAAGCGGCCGAGGGCGAGTGATGGTGGTAGCACGGTGGAGACGGTCTCACGTGCTGTCATCAAAAGAAAACAAAAACGGCGGTCTTTAACTCCAGCGCAGAGCTCTTGCGTGGAGGACGACGCTATCGTCAGGGTGCAAGCGGCGTACGAGTCCCGTCCATGGACGAAGCCGGTTCCTAGGGAACCAGCCCCGACTACCCGCAGCGAGGCCCTTATTAGAATGGCGGAGCGGCTCCAACATGTCTCTCGGACGTCCCGACATCTAAAGGGCACGTACGTACGGGACCTGAATGAGAGCGTGTCGGAGCTGCTGACGATCGCGCAGGAGCCGGCCTCTGCGGAGCTAGCTAAGGTCGAGGCGGAGAAGCGTGCCCTCCGTGAGAAGGTGACGGCGCTGGAGGCGGCCTTCACCGCGCAAGCGAAGATTTTGGAGGATCTGCTAGCTACGGTGCGGTCGCAGCAGCGGCCGGCGACTGAGTCGGTGGAATCCTCAGGGGCGGATCTAGTTCGAAACCAGCTAGAAATATACATGGCGAAGGTAGACGCCAAACTTGAGGCGTTCGCCATGCGGCTGCCTCCAGAGCCTGTCCTTAGGCCTCCGCTGGCTGCTGACCGGAGAAAAGCCCAGGCCGTCCAAAGGCCGCAGTCCCTTCTTGTTGCAGGGACACCGGGCACATCGTGGCCGGCCCTAGGGGGAAACAAGGAAAGGGTAGCCCCTGTAGCCGCCATGCGGCCTGCTGCAGTAGCCCAGCCAGTCGCGGGTGCACCAAGACCGCCAAAAGCGCCCCGCCCAGAGAGTCGTCGCAGACACCGCGCCTGCCCCTTCAACCCGCCGCATCTATGGAGACTCCATGGACTGTGGTGGCTAGGAGGGGCAAGAAGAAGTCCCTGGTGGCTCTACAGCCAGCCCAGATCCCACGTAGGACTGCTCCCAAACTCCGCCTTCCGCGTAAAGCCGCCGCCACTTTGACGGTGACGCCGCAGGCGTTAGAGCGGGGAGTGACGTATGCAGAGGTCCTGCGTGAGGTCCAAACTAAAATAGACCTCGCCGATCTTGGCATTACGGCCGGGCTGAGGCTCAGATGGACCGCCACCGGGGCTTACCTCTTTGAGGTTCCTGGGCCCGAGTCGGAAGCGAAGGCTGACTCCCTCATCCGGAAAATGAGGGAAGTTCTCTGCGGGTCGGAGGACGTTCGCGTTACCCGGCCCATCAAGACTGCGGAGCTGCGTGTCTCAGGGTTGGACGCCTCAGTCAACTCCGAGGCAGTCGCAGCAGCCAACGCGCGTCTCGGCGAGTGCTCTTCTGACGACATAAAGGTCGGGGACGTACGCGCCGAGCGCTCGGGCCTGAGCGCGGTGTGGCTCCGCTGTCCAGCTAAGGCAGCGGAGAAAGTGGTGAAGGAAGGACGTGTCCTTGTGGGGTTGGTGGCGGCGGGAGTGCGGCTTCTTGAGCCTCGTCCCATGCGCTGCTTCCGCTGACTATACAAAGGGCACGTCCGAGTGCATTGCACCGACGAGTGTGACCGCAGCGGGCTCTGCTACCGCTGCGGTCAACCTGGCCATAAAGTCCGAGGGTGCTCCGCGGACCCGCACTGCACGCTTTGTGCAGCTGCCGGGAAACCCGCGGACCATCGGGTGGGCGGCAAGGCCTGCGTCGCCTCCTCGGTTCCGCACCGCTCTCAGCGCGGCGTGGTTGCAGAGGTTGTGGCGCGGCCGAAACCGTCCCGCCCCGAGACGATGGAGATCGCCCATACATAAATGGCGCTTAACTTCCTCCAGGCGAACATAAACCACTGTAAAGGAGCACAGGACATGCTTGTCCAGTCTCTGGCACAGTGGTCGATCCACGTGGCTGTGGTCTCCGAGCCATACTCTGTCCCTGCCCGCGACGACTGGGCAGGGGACCTTGATGGCTCGGTGGCCGTTATCACCCGGGGCGCCGCCGGCTCTCCGCCCTTCGAAAACGTAGCGAAGGGTGCGGGATGCGTGGCGGTCTTGGTGGGAGGGGTGTGGGTAGTAGGAGTCTATTTCTCTCCCAACAGGTCCCAGGCGGAATTCGAGAGCTTTCTCGCGCGCCTGGGGGCCCTGGTGCAGCTTGACAGCCAGCCTCGCCCCGCGCTTGTAGCCGGCGACTTTAACGCCAATGTTGGCTTGGGGTTCGTCGGTGACCGACGCGCGGGGCGAGGCCCTGGAGGAATGGGCGATCTCCATCGGGTTGGTCGTCCTGAATCGGGGGTCGGAGAACACGTGCGTGCGGCACAACGGCGGTTCGGTGGTGGACGTGACGTTCGCCACCCCGGCCCTTGCCCGCCGTGTTCGGGACTGGAGGGTTTTGGTCGAGGAAGAGACGCTGTCCGATCATCTCTACATTCGGTACAGCGTCTCGACCTCCCAGGTCTCCACCCATCAGTCCGGAGGTGGTCCGACTGCTCGATTCACGGGCGGCCGACGTTGGGCTGCGAAGCGCCTCGATGTGGAGGCCGCGAAGGAAGCCGCTATTATTCAGGCGTGACTCCCCGTAACGGATGGGCCGGTGCGGGTCGAGCAAGAGGCGGAATGGTTCGGGGTGGCGATGTCGCGAGTCTGCGACGCGGCCATGCCCCGGGTCACCCGCCTCTCGGCGAAGCGCCAGGTGTACTGGTGGTCGGCCGAGCTCACAGAGCTGCGCGCGGCTTGCATAGTCGCGCGCCGCCGACTCGCCAGGCACCGTCGTCGTCGGACCCGTAGACCCGGCGACGACGCACAGGAGCGGCTTCTTCGAGGCCTCCACAGATAGGCGAAGAGAGCGCTGCGGGTGGCCATCGCGCAAGCGAAGGCCGCGGCGAACGTAGAGTTCCGGAGGTCTCTGGACAGAGATTCATGGGGGCGTCCGTACCGTGTGGCGTTGAGGAAACTCCGCTCATGGGCGCCCCCCCCTTTTTTTTTTTTTTTTTTTCTCGCGGGGAAAATCCCTTTACGGACCATCCCACCCCCGAAGGGGCGAGGGTGTGTCGGACTCACCGGCGCCTTCCGAGCCCAGCGAGATGTTGTGCCGCCCGTGGATGTGGACGGGCGGCCGCTGGGTCGGGTCCCTACCGTTAATCTACGCGCCGAAATACCGACTAAAAACCCCGCGTCGGCCACCATCGGTGCACTTCAGAGACGGCCCCGGGATACCGTTGATACAGAGCGCGCCGGGACCGCCTCTATGTGCACTGCCGCTGAAGCGACGCGGCATGAGACGCGTGTTGCGTCACGTCTCGGGGGCCGCCAAGGTAGGGACGGCGGCCCCGCGTGGCCTCTCCGGCGCCGGGTTAGGTGACATCCCGGCGCCTCCTTCGTCTTCTGTGGCGGCGAGCGGGATCGGTCTGCTCCCGATCCCGCTCGGCGCTCTCCTTCTGCGACATGACACATTCGCAGAAGGAGAGCATGGCTCGCCACGACCTCTTACTGCCGACCATGGCGGCGACCACGGCCGGCAGCGAGAGGTCTCTTCCTACGACCGCGTAGAGAGCGCTGCGCTCCTCGTCCCAGGCTGGGCACTCCTCCAGCGTGTGCTGGGCCGTGTCCTCACGGCAGTTGCCACAATGGTAGCACACGGCGGACTCCTCCGCTCCGGCTACGCGACACAGGTACGCACCGAAGCAACCGTGCCCGGTGAGCACCTGCGTCAGCCGGTATGTCGGCGCGCCGTGGCGCCTGTCCATCCACTGGTCGAGGACAGGTCGCACTGCCGCGACGGTCCTCACGCCAGCACTCGGGCTCTCCAGCCTGGAACGCAACTCCTCCACGGCGGTCCTGCGGAGGGAGGCCAACATGGCCTCGACCTCACGGGGGACCAACCTCTGCCCACGCCCGGACGCCTCCTCTCGCGGGAAGAAAGCCGACGAGAGGGTCTTTGCGTCCAGCACCCAGGGCAGAGTTCCCGCCAATACGCAGGCCGCCTCGTGCGAGACCGTGCGGTAGCCCCTGATTATTCGCTGCGCCACCATGCGCTGCGGACGATGCAGCAGGTGGACGCAACGATCGCCCAGGGACTCGGCCCAAACGGGAGACCCGTAGAGGGCCATGGACCGCACGACTCCAGCATAAAGGTTTCGGCAAGGGATGCCAGGACCATCAGTGTTGGGCAACAGGCGCCCCAGTGCGCCCGCCGCCCTCACCAGCTTCGGCGACAACTCCTCAAAGTGCGCGCGGAAATCCCATCGACTGTCGAGGACGAGACCGAGGTATTTCATCCTCGAGTCGACGGGAATCCGCACGCCCTCCACCGTGATGTGGGCCCCAGGCGGAGGCCCACACCGAGGACCGTGGAAACACACGGCCTCGGTCTTGTTGAGGGCCACCGTGAGGCCCAGTCGCCGAATCCTGCCCGCCACCAGTCCAGTACCGAACGAGGCGAGCAGGGCGGACCTCTGGAATGTCTTGGCCGTCGCTGTCACCAACGTGTCGTCCGCGTAGCAGACGACAGCGACGCCCCGAAGGTTGGTACCACGGAGCACCCAGTCATAGCCGATGTTCCACAGGAGTGGGCCGAGAACCGACCCCTGCGGAACACCGCACGACACCGCTTTGCGGTGCCACCCGTCGGCGCCCGGATACACCACGCACCTGTCAGACAAGTACGCGTGCACCAGACGCCGGAGATAGGGCCGCACTTCGTGGTACCGCAGTGCTTCTTCGATGCAGGCCCAGGGCATGGTGTTGAACGCGTTGGCGATGTCGAGAGACACCGCCACCACGACCCTACCCCGGGACACCGCACGCTCCGCTTGTGCCTTGACCCGCAGAATTGCGTGAACTGTCGACCGGCCCCGCCGGATCCCGAACTAGCAGTCCGCCAAGTCCGGGCCCGTATCCTCCAAATGCTCGACGAGGCGCGCGTGAACTACGCGCTCAAAGAGCTTGCACACCTCGTCGAGCAACACGATGGGCCGGTAGGCCGACGGCGAGTGTGCGGGTCGCCCCTCCTTGCGGAGCAGGACAAGCTTGCCCGTCTTCCACCGCGACGGGAAGATGCCCTGCTCAAGGCACGCGGAGAAAAGGCCGCGGAGCCTCGTACCCAGCGACTCGACGGCCAGCACCCAGACACGACCGGGCACCCCGTCGAGCCCCGGGGCCGAGTTCTTGCTCCGCAGCCGAAGCACTGCCGCCTCTAGCTCTTGCGGCGAAACCTCCGGGATATCCCTTGCCGAAACCAACGACGATGACGCCGGTGGACGTGGCGCCATCGGTGGAGGAGTGAACTCCTCGGTGGCCGGAAACAAGGCCGCGACGACGTCCTCCAAAAGTTCGGTCCGGAGACTCTGTGTCAGTGGGGGCGCCCATGGGCGGAGTTTTCTCAACGCCACACGGTACGGACGATGGGCGCCCCCCTTGACCCAGAGTCTCCGGACCGAACTTTTAGAGGACGTCGTTGCGGCCTTGTTTCCGGCCACCGAGGAGTTCACTCCTCCACCGATGGCGCCACGTCCACCGGCGTCATCGTCGTTGGTTTCGGTAAGGGGTATCCCGGAGGTTTCGCCGCAAGCGCTAGAGGCGGCAGTGCTTCGGCTGCGGAGCAAGAACTCGGCCCCGGGGCTCGACGGGGTGCCCGGTCGTGTCTGGGTGCTGGCCGTCGAGTCGCTGGGTACGAGGCTCCGCGGCCTTTTCTCCGCGTGCCTTGAGCAGGGCATCTTCCCGTCGCGGTGGAAGACGGGCAAGCTTGTCCTGCTCCGCAAGGAGGGGCGACCCGCGGACTCGCCGTCGGCCTACCGCCCCATCGTGTTGCTCGACGAGGTGTGCAAGCTCTTTGAGCGCATAGTTCACGCGCGCCTCGTCGAGCATTTGGAGGATACGGGCCCGGACTTGGCGGACTGCTAGTTCGGGATCCGGCGGGGCCGGTCGACAGTTCACGCGATTCTGCGGGTCAAGGCGCAAGCGGAGCGTGCGGTGTCCCGGGGTAGGGTCGTGGTGGCGGTGTCTCTCGACATCGCCATCGCGTTCAACACCATGCCCTGGGCCTGCATCAAAGAAGCACTGCGGTACCACGAGGTGCCGCCCTATCTCCAGCGTCTGGTGCACGCGTACTTGTCTGACAGGTGCGTGGTGTATCCGGGCGCCGACGGGTGGCACCGCAGAGCGGTGTCGTGCGGTGTTCCGCAGGGGTCGGTTCTCGGCCCGCTCCTGTGGAACATCGGCTATGATTGGGTGCTCCGTGGTACCAACCTTCGGGGCGTCGCTGTCGTCTGCTATGCGGACGACACGTTGGTGACAGCGACGGCCAGGACTTTTAGAAGATCAGCCCTGCTCGCCTCGTTCGGTACCGGACTGGTGGTGGGCAGGATTCGGCGACTGGGCCTCACGGTGGCCCTGAACAAGACCGAGGCCGTGTGTTTCCACGGTCCTCGGTGTGGGCCTCCGCCTGGGGCCCACATCACGGTGGAGGGCGTGCGGATTCCTGTCGGCTCGAGCATGAAGTACCTCGGGCTCATTCTCGACAGCCGATGGGATTTCCGCACGCATTTCGAGACGTTGTCGCCGAAGCTGGTGTGGTTGGCGGGTGCACTTGGGCGCCTGCTGCCCAATACTGATGGTCCTGGCATCCCTTGCCGAAACCTATACGCTGAAGTCGTGCGGTCCATGGCGCTTTACGGGAGTCCCGTTTGGGCCGGGTCCTTGAGCGCTCGCTGCGTCCGCCTGCTGCATCGTCCGCAGCGCATGGTGGCGCAGCGAATTATCATGGGCTACCGCACGGTCTCGCACGAGGCGGCCTGCGTATTGGCGGGAACTCTGCCCTGGGTGCTGGACGCGAAAACCCTCTCGTCGGCTTTCTTCCGACGAGAGGAGGCGTCCGGGCGTGGGCAGAGGCTGGTCCCCAGATAGGTTGAGGCCATGTTGGCCTCCCTCCGCAGGACTGCCGTGGACGAGTTGCGTTCCAGGCTGGAGAGCCCTAGTGCTGGTGCGAGGACCGTAGCGGCAGTGCGACCTGTCCTCGAGCAGTGGCTGGACAGGTGCCACGGTGCGCCGACATACCGGCTGACGCAGGTGCTCACCGGGCACGGCTGCTTCGGTGCGTACCTGTGTCGCATAGCCGGAGCCGAGGAGTCCGCCGTGTGCCACCATTGTGGCAACTGCCGTGAGGACACGGCCCAGCACACGCTGGAAGAGTGCCCAGCCTGGGACGAAGAGCGCAGCGCTCTCATCGCGTCATGGAAAGCGACCTTTCGCTGCCGGCCGTGGTCGCCGCCATGGTCGGCAGGCGGAGTTCGTGGCGAGCCGTGCTCTCCTTCTGCGATAGTGTCATGTCGCAGAAGGAGAGTGCGGAGCTGGATCGGGAGCAGACCGATCCCGCCCGTCGCCACAGGAGACGTAGGAGGCGCCGGGACAACAACGAACCCGGCGCCGCAGAGGCCACATGGGGCCGCCGTCCCTACCTTGGCGGCCCCCGAGACGTGACGCAACACGCGTCTGTTGCCGCGGCGTTTGAGCGGCAGTGCGCATGGAGGCGGTCCCGGCGCGTTCTGTATTATCTGTATCCCGGGGCCGTCTCTGAAGTGCACCGATGGTGGCCGACGCGGGGTTTTTAGTCGGTATTTCGGCGCATAGGCTTACGGTAGGGACCCAACCCAGCGGCCGCCCGACAAAACGGGCGACACCAACATCTCGCTGGGCCGGAAGGCGCCGGTGAGTCCGACACACCCCCGCCCCTTCGGGGGTGGGATGGTCCGTAAAGGGATTTTCCCCGCGAGGAAAAAAAAAAAAAAAAAAAAAAAAGGGACCCGACCCAGCGGCCGCCCGTCCACATCTACGGGCGGCACAACATCTCGCTGGGCTCGGAAGGCGCCGGTGAGTCCGACACACCCTCGCCCCTTCGGGGGTGGGATGGTCCGTAAAGGGATTTTCCCCGCGAGAAAAAAAAAAGTAAGTCATTCCACCAATCACACCTCCGAGTCTTTGTGATGGGACCTCGACCAATGGTAACGTCTGCGCAATACGTAAACGTGTCCGACATAATCTCGGCACAAGTTTCAGCTGACAGATCATCGCGAGTGAAGTCCCTGGCATGCTGAGCAAATAAAGAGCTAAATAAATCCCAGTTGGCACCTATGGATTTATATCTAAAATTACAATTAATATGTACCGGACCCTGTGTCACTCTAGGCAAGAACTCGTACACAATCAGGCGATGGTCACTACACGACGCGTCCGGCAGGACGCGCCACCTATCAATACGGACGTCTCCACTAGAAAGTGTGACGTCAATAGAGGATTCGCCCATAGGGCAGCTGTAAGTAGGTGGTGCATCGGGGGTGTTATGTACTTCGAGGTTCATCTCTGCAATGAAATCTTCTACAGCGCAACGTCGCTCGGTATCGGTGGAGCGATATTTGCCATACCAAAGGATTGATGACGCATTAACGTCAGCACCTATAATAATTTTACGTCCAGCGAGGGACCGCAAGACATAGCGGAGGTGATGCAAGTGGGGACCCACAGGGTCGGAGAATTGAAAATAACAGCTCACAAGAAAAACCTTACTGATCGGACTCGACACCTCCGCGACAGCACAGTGTGACGTCATAAGATTACGTACTGAGGTAACGGTAAGATTTGAACCCGACACGAAAATACCTGCTTGTGAGTTGTTATAGAGTTGTATCACCCTACTACGTAATTGCGCATATTGACAATAAACAATTCAAACAACGAACTACATCAATGTCATCGATAAAACGGCAGGTGGCCCAATCAATGAAAAGTTTGTCCTTTGTATTCATCAAGTGTTTACGAACCTCTGAGTCTAATTCTAAGCCTATCCATTTCCGACCGTTATCTAAAATTCGTCTGCGGGTTATTTTAACGGACTTTGAAAAGTCATCCTCCTTTATAGGCATTTCGTCCTTGATGTTTTGACGATATAATGCGGTTAAGAAAGCGCGGTCTTCCATGGAGGATGGCACGTCTTTAACTAGAATACGGAGACGGCGGCCCTTCGGTTTTTCGAGACGCAGCCCCGCCGATTTTATCGCGGCGACGGATTCCAATTTTTTAATTTGTGCCTCGTTAGCGAGGCGCAGAGCAACACCGGACTTAGAAGTTTTTTTAACGCCCACGATTTGGAACCCATCATCACTAGGCTTAATTACCTTAAAGAGCGCCTGTTTAGTCGCGGATGACGTCGGTAGATCAGCTGACCGTTCACTCGTCGGGTAAGCTATAACGCACGGGAGGGGGGCGCGCGGCTCCACTACCGGAGTGGGTTTCGCTAAACGCAGTTTTAAATTATCGGCAAAAGTCTTATTAGAATCTGCGGTGGAAATGTTAACGCGTTTATATTGATCTAACTCGCGTTGCATGTTAGCCAACTTGGTTTCATTGCACGATGATTTTAACGCAAGTAACGAAACAATCGAAGTTACTCGTTGCGTAATGTCTAAAACCGCCGATCTATTTGCAATATTCATGCGCGAGCCCTGATCATTAACGAGTTCGTTTATCTTTGACAAATAGCTCGATACTTCCGACACCATATCGCAATAGTCCGCGCGGCTCACGTCGCTGCCGTTGTCTACAGATAAAGTATCCGCCGATTCTGACAATTGTAGACGTTTTGATTTAACGGGGGAGATATTTGTTGGCGAATTAACATCGCTAAATAGCCGTTTTGCCGAACTTGGTGACCGAGGCGTGAGCCTACTTTGAACAAAAGGGTCTGGCCCAGGGTCGGGCGGATCGTTACTGTGGGTCGACATTGTCTTTACAGAAGTATATTCAGTTAATTTATAATTTTTATTGACACTAACAAGAACGAATTAGGCCCTGCGCAGACGGCACACTTTTTGTGCGATCGAGTCTGCGGCGCACAAAAAGTCTGCATGGCGCGCAAAAAGTCGGTCGCGGATTTTTCACAGACTCAACGCACACGACGCACATCTTCGATCATTTTGTCGGCAGAGCTGTAGGGACGTAGACGCTATGGAAATCGTGCAGAGATCGCGAAGTATTATTTTGTACATGAAGTACAGAAAAAGAAGAAGAAATAGAGAATTTTGGGTACATCCTATACTTTTGGAAAGATTACTGAAGGGACAGTTCCATACTAAACATTTAATTCTGAAACAACATCCGGCAATTTTTTTCAAATTTTATAAAATGTCTGTTCCTACATTTGATGAGTTACTATTTATTTTGAGACCTGCTTTGACTCATTCAGAAACAACAATGAGGAGGTGCATTGGTCCAGAAGAAAGGCTGTCTGTGACACTCAGGTAAGTAAATAAAATATATATATTTATATAATCATAATTATATTATTTATTATTTCTCTCAGCAACAAACTAATTTTTTTATTATTCAAATGACAAATAGGTTTCTGATGTACTTATTATTTAAACCAAAACATTATGAACAAAGATTTTCTTTTATTAATTAGAGAAAATAGCAAAACATAAAAATTTATAAGAATTACGTGGATTTTCATGGCAGCAAATTTTTAAGTATGTTGTACTTTTAAACAATGATGTAGGTACACAATAATATCGATCTATTACAAGTGAATTGTCACTTATATTGTAAATAAAATTAGGGGCTTAACTACTATATCACAATTATTATGGCAGATTATTACTATTAATCATACATTTTGGAAAAACAAGTGAATTGTCACTTTTAAATAAAATTTGGGGTTTAATTACTAAATCACAATTGGGAGCTTAGTTACTAAATCACAATTGTGAGCTTAATTACTAAATCACAATTAATATTGCTGATGTTATTACTATACCTTGGGAAATTAAGTCTTTTGATTGGTGGTGTATCTAGTCAAGAAAATAATTAGCTTAACAATTAGGTACTTAACTAATTTTCTAAAATCACAATCAGCCTTTTATTGATTTTTTTTGTTTATATTTTCATAATATACCTACTTTACACCTGGCCAACGTCGTCGTCGTCGCCAAGAGAAAAAAGTGATTCATTTTCGGGAGAAATTATTGATGCGTAATCTCTATGAACGGGTGAGGGTATATATGACGAGCCGCCTGGCCTGCTTGAGTTTTGTAAAGAGATTGGCCCGGGAACGTATTCCGAATCTTCTGGGATGTCACTGTAGTTAGGGGGCTCAGTACTCAGTCTCTCAGCAGTGTCATTTTGGTTAGACATATTTGAGTTCATCGATGGATCGGTTACAATTACTATTCGTTCATTAGGTATATCCAATATTTGCTGTGATTGGTTGTGAATAGACGCTGAACTGCTTAACGACTGTTTAAAATTTAAAACTGTTTGTAGTAATTGTATTCTTAATTGCAACTTTTGGTCTGATGAAAATTGTTTGACATAAGGCAGAAGCGACCGCAGAAATGATTCATCTTCATCCATATTCCGTAAGATTGTTCTGCTTTCTGAATGACGTAAGTTGTTGTTTTTCATCAGTTCATTGCCTTCTCTTAGTATTTCTAAATACTCCTCATCGTAACAATTAGTCTTGCTCTTCGGTTGCGTCTTTGGTCGTTTAGAATCAGTTGTTCCAGTATCTGAACTCTGCACTGTGACGTTTAATGTTTCGGCACTTTGTTCGATTTCAATAGAAGATTCATTATTCTCTACCACTGTAAATGGCAACAAAAAAAGCAGTGAATCAAAGTAAATATATTTTCTCTTCTTTTTTCTTCCGCTTCCAGGAGGAATATTCTTTTGAGCACTGAGTTCCCTTCGGAAGCAACTTCTCAAAGAGTTCCACTTCGTCTGTATATCTTTTCCTATAAAAAAAGAAATAATTATATGTAGGTTACTAAAAGTTAGGTATTCATTATAGTTTTTGAACTATTTTTTTTTGCAGGTATTTAGGACGAGGGTCATCGTTCGTCGAACTCGAAGAAGATTATCTGATTGGCGCAATTTCTATTCGTTCTATAATTAACGAAACCTGTACATCAATATGGGAACTATGTAAAAGTCATTGCTTTCCTGCTTTTACGGTGCAGAGATGGCTAGAGATTGCGAAACAATTCCACGATCGAACTCAATTTCCTAATTGTTTAGGAGCGGTAGATGGGAAGCACGTACGTCTTAAGATGCCGCCAAATTCTGGTTCTAATTACTATAACTACAAGTCATATTTTTCTACTGTATTGATGGCAGTAGTTGATGCCGATTACTGTTTTACATTTATTGATGTTGACGCCTACGGAAAATTCAGTGATTCAAACATTTTTAAAAACTCCACACTTGAGAAAAGAATTCTGGATGGTAAATTAATTCTTCCGGATAAACAAAAACTTCCTGGTGATCTGAATGGACAACCAATGCCGTTTGTTTTTGTGGGAGATGAAGCTTTTGCAGTTTCATCACACATAATGAGACCTTTTCCTGACCGCCATTTAAGTGTCCAACAGCGCATTTTTAATTACCGGTTGTCTAGAGCACGAAGAATGGTAGAATGTGCCTTTGGAATTTTGTGTAGCAAATGGAGAATATTTCAAAGAGGTTTAGACGTGAATATGCCACTAGCCATAAAAATTATAAAAGCAGGGTGCATTCTGCACAATTTTGTAAGAAAAAGGGACGGTATTTGTTTTGAAGACACGTTGTTTAACTGCCCTTTCGAAGATATATCTAATATTGGTGTGAGAGGGACAGATAATGGAAAAGAAACAAGAAAGTATTTTACTAACTACTTCACCACTTCTCTGGGAAGTGTACCCTGGCAGTATAGTAAAGTCACATGAGTAAAGAAATTAATTATTAATTATGTATTAATTAATTAATTATTTTGTTCAAAATACCAAGGTATAGGTGTTATACATAATAATCAAAGCGATTTTGATATATTGAATCTTGTATCAATTCATTAATCGATAACTGTCATTCGTTCATTATCATTCAATATCGATACCCATCCCTAATTTTTGCATAAGAAAAAATAAACAAATAACCTCTATGTTTTTCATCTAATCGTTTTTTTATAGTTTTGCAAGTTTTATCTCCAATTACTACTAAAAAGTCTAATAAAAACTTAAACTTACCGTTTTGTTTTTCTTTAGACGTCATACATGTCCAAACAGGAGCGGAATAAACATTACAGCACACTTCTTCCCACATTTTCCTTTTTAAATGTCTATCATGATATTCTGCCTTAGAAGTATCATAAATTGCTGGTCTGTTTTGTATTTCTTGAATTAACATAGTTACATCGACCTCTGGCGCCATGATAATAGATCGCGTGCGTTACGTCCACCCACCCCTAGCAAATGCAGATTGCCGACTAAAGAGTGCGCCGTCTGCGTTAGCGCACGTTTAAGCAAACGTTCAATTTTTTTCACACACTTTTTGTGCGGAGCGGCGCGCCCGAATTACACGGATTTTTTGTGCGCCGGACTTTTTGCGCGTCGTGTGCGTTACTGCATATAATTGCATAGGTTCTATTTTCACAGACTAAAAAGTGCGTCAAGGATAGTCTGTCGTCTGCGCAGGGCCTTAATGTTAAACAAACAGCTGACTGACCGGCCGGACGATATTTTATTTCGCGATACCCACTATGGAAAAATAAAAGTACTTACCGAGAGTAAATTTCAATAAATCCACGAAATAAACGAAATAAAACTTTAAAAACTTACGAATCCTTGCGTACAATACGATACCAAAAAACTATAAACAACTCACGAACCGATAATCGTCTTCAAAACACACAAAACACAATTATTATGACGAGCACGTAAACACGTCACTGTACTGTGCCCCCGCGGGAGCGGAAGTGATGACGGCTTGGAAGATGTGTATAATTTTTTGATATTGTTTCCTTTATGTTATCCGTATGAAAGGGGTGCTGTAGTTGCTAGTACTTCTCTTTGTTATTGTCCCTTGTTCCGGGTGTGTTATTTGGGGTTTTGGTAGTCAGGATGTTCAGGATCCCTGGTTTTACGAGTTCTTCTGACGGACTAGACGATCTTTTATATTTCGTCTGGGTATCCGTATTTTGAGTCTTGTTCTTCTTGCTGGTCTGCGATCTGATTTCGCTGTGCCCGGTGAGGTTGGTTTCAGGAGACGTTGAAAACATTCTTTTATTTTTAGCTGTAGTGTTATTTTTGTCTCGTATTATTAGTTTGTCATATTTTATTAGTACAGAATTTCCTTTCTCTTTCTCAATTCGTGCCTGCTCTTGTAATTCCTTTCTTCTTTCAAGTACATTTTGAGGATAATCTTCCTTTATATAAAACTCTGTATTTTTCAATAAGCTACTCTTTTTAAATATGTTGATTTTTATACCGTGTGGAAAATGTGACTATTATTGGTCTAGGTCTGTCCCCTTTTTTTCCTATTCTCTTTATTTCTTGTATATTCCTTTGATCCAGATTTAAAGAAAAGCGTTCTTTTATAAAAAAAATCTCACGAAAAGCTTATTATAGTTAGCTTTTTGAATAGATACGTGAAAAAGGATTTTATAGCAGCAGCGCGTTCTGAAAAACATTTGTCAACAGCAGATTTAGGATTTCAAGGAACACCTCAAAAAATCTACGTAAATGATCATCTGACTATGGAGGCCAAAATTCTATTAACCAAAGTGAAAGTATCCGCCAAAGAGAAAAATTATGTATATGTGTGGGTCAAGCATGGAAAAATTCATGTTAGGAAGAATGCATCATCAAAATCATTTATAATTAGAAAATAGTCTGATTTAAACAAAATTGTGTGAAATGTTACCTATTAAGAGGATTGGTTTGTTGTTTATATAGTTTATATGCTCTAATAACTGATAATTTGAATTACTGTAGTCTTAAATTCATTTTTAAAATAACTGTTTGCATAAATATAAAATGTTTTAATTTAAAAAATTGTAAAAGGTTCACAACACCTGTCTCACTAATGTGCCTTACGCCTTTGTTTTGTTCTTCATATCGCGCTGTTGTCTTTAAAGTTTCAATATTAGTACTTATACTTGTCTCGCTCCCACTGATACGTATAACGCACTATTGCTATCTTGCTTATAAAGATGTTTACAACTTTACAGATTCGTACTTTAATAATATGTTATTTATTTACCCACATTTCTATAATGTTATATTTTTGCTATTTGGATTGTTATTATGTATTTAGTATATTTTAATTAACTATAATGTCACGTATGGAATTGTTGTTATGTGTCGAAATGACTTATAATCTTGGCGACTGTAAACTAACACACAAAATTAATAAACAATCCCAATCCCTATCTAAGGATCGATCCGGAAAATAGACCAATCAGAACACATCAAATGTGAGCGTGTCGGCAATACCTTGAGCCCATTGGTTTATTTTCACGATCGATCTTTAGATAGAAACGAAGATCGTTTATTAATCATGGCCATAAATGTATTTTTGATGTGTCTAATGTCTATGGTCACCCGTGGTCTATGACACTTTCCCGCCAATTTGTAAAATTAAAAAGTTAACGTAATTAGTACGCAGTAATAAATCAGCTTTCTAAGTAAACGGTTGTTTAATTCAGTATAACATATATATCATTGGCGACGAGGTACCAGTACTACCCACGATTCAAATAAAATGGCCTATATCGGAAATTTGTCGAATGTCGATCATAAAACAGGCGAGTGGCAGATATTTAAAGGCAAATTACTTCAGTTTTTGAAGATAAACGAAGTCAAAGAAGATAACAGGAGTGGAATTCTTCTTTCTTACCTTACCGACGAAACTTACCGTTTACTACTAACTTAGCTTACCCGAAAGAATTGGATTTGCTAAAGTTTTCGGACCTGATTTTATTACTCGACAGCCATTTCAAGCCGAAGCAGTGCTCTTTTGCAGACAAAGCAAACTTTTAGGGAGCAATTAGAAATTCAGGCGAAACTATAGGAGAATGGGTGGCTCGAATTAGAGGACTTGCAAGCTATTGTGATTTCGGAACCGCACTAGAAACGAACTTACGGGATCGTTTCGTCCTTGGCCTGGGCTCGGGGCCTGAACGGGACAAGTTGTTCGAACAGAACGCTTCCACGTTGACATTGGCGAGGGCTATTGAATTGGCAGAACAAGCTGCCTGCGTTAAGGAGGCAAAAGTCATGATGTACACCACAGAACCAGCACGAGTTAAGGAAGAGGCGATATATAGGGTGAAAATCCACAGTCAGCACGGCCGCGGAGAAACACGGCGAGGCGGCATAAAAGGCGCGGCCGGCGCGACCGGCGCGAACGGCGCGGTCTCCGAGGACTTCTTCCGGTGTTCGGTATGCGGCTTAAAAAATCATGTAAGTGACAAGTGCCGCTATAAGAACTATAAGTGTTCAAAGTGCGGTAAAAAGGGACATTTAAAAAAAGTGTGTAATGGTGTACGAAACTCGGGCGTTTATCACGTAGATAACGGTCTAGGCGAACCAGGTGATTCTGGCATGTCATGTGGCGAGGAATGTCAAAACTTTAATATAAGGTATGTCACTGATAAACCTATTAAAATTGACCTAATGTTGGGTAATCAAAGTTTAATTATGGAATTAGACACGGGATCCGGCAGCTGCGTAATATCTGATAAATTGTATAAGGAAAAATTTTCTAACTATGTACTACAAACCAGTCATACAAAAATGTGTTTATATAATGGACATAAAATCACTCCTTTGGGTTATTTTACCGTTAACGCTTATTACAATAATAAACATAAGTCCATAAAAATTTTCGTTATTACTAATGGCGGCCCACCTTTACTGGGGAGAGATTTCATGTCCGCTTTTAATTTATTTATTACCACTGACATTAATTCACTCTGTAGTGATGTAGATTTGTCGCAACTTTTAGAAAAGTTTTCGGAATTGTGGCGTGATGAATTGGGTGCCTTCAATAAATTCAAAGTCAGTTTGCAATTAAAAGATAACGCTATTCCAAAGTTTTTTAAGCCACGCACGGTACCCTTTGCCCTAAGAGAGAAGGTGGAGAACGAGTTGAATAGATTGGTAAGCTTAGGCATTTTAGTTCCTGTCAACTATTCCTTATCCAATTCTGTTTTCCCGTCTCAGTGGAAATCTGCTGAAATCATACCTCTACCCAAACGACCGAATCCTGTATCTTTTTCCGAATATCGTCCCATTTCCATCCTACCATTTCTTTCTAAAATCCTTGAAAATCTCATCCATCGTCAACTCAGCTCTTTCCTTGCCAATCATTCTCTTTTAAATCCTCTGCAATCTGGTTTTCGTACTGGTCACAGTACAACTACTGCACTGATACATATCACGGATGACATTAGAGCTGCAATGGATAATGGAAAGCTAACGGTACTTGCATTGTTAGATTTTACCAATGCATTTAACACTGTCGATTACGATGTCTTGCTAAGTACTTTATGCTCTATTAACATATCTCCAACTGTTATTGACTGGCTTCGTAGTTACCTGACGGGTCGCCGGCAACGTATACGTATTGAAGATGCAGTGTCATCTTGGTGTAATACATTTGCCGGAGTCCCTCAGGGCGGCGTTTTATATCCCTTACTTTTCGCTTTATTTATAAATTCTATTTCTCATCAGCTCATTTCTTCTTACCACTTGTATGCAGATGACCTACAAATATACTACCAGGCACCCTCAGAAAGGATGTCGGAAGCAATCTCTTCAATTAATAAAGACCTTGTTCGCATCAGTGAATGGGGTAAGACGCATGGTCTGAAAGTGAATCCTTCTAAAACACAAGTCATTGTTGTTGGCAGCTCCAGGATGGTTTCCAGGTTAGATTTCGTTAAATTACCTCAGGTTATGTTTGATGGCTGTGTCATCCCGTACAGTGACAAAGTAAAAAACTTGGGTATATTTATGGACAAGAACCTCTCCTGGGGTCCCCAACTGCAAGAACTCAGTCGGAAATTGTTCGTTGCAGCGGGGTCCTTACGAAGATTACGGAACTTTTTACCCATTCCTACGAAAATTGCACTTGTCCAGTCCCTTCTTTTTCCTCTCCTTGATTATGGTGACACTAGCTATCTTGATCTCACCGAAGCCCAATTCGATAAGCTTGAGCGCCTTCAGAATTTTTGTATACGGTTCATATTTGGACTTCGCAAATATGACCATATTTCTGAATTTCGAACTAAACTCAAGTGGCTGTCAATGCGCCTTCGCCGAAATACTCGTATTCTGTCTCTTCTTTATTCTATCTTGTTTCATCCCAACACACCTCCTTATCTTAAAGAACGCTTTAATTTTCTTAGCAATACCCACACGAGATCTCTTAGATCGTCGGAAAATTTGACATTGGAAATTCCCAAGCATAATACAGAATTTCTTGCAAATTCTTTTACTATAAACGCTGCCCGCTTGTGGAATCAATTGCCACTGTCAATTCGTCAAGCTAAGTCCCTGCCTATTTTTAAAAGACTCGTCAAAGCACATTACTCTTCAATTTGTTAGTACGTATTTCCTATTGTTGTTTGTTTTGTCCCTCTGTATTTTCACTTTCTATCGTTTTACATTGCACATTTTAATATTATGTATATATGTATGTAGTATATTTATTTATGTAGGTATCATTTTTTATGTATGTATATTTACAACATTAAAGATGTATATGTAGTATTTTATGTTTATATGTATTTGTTTGTGTACATATTTATGTATGTCAGTCTGGTACATCATTAGCTTGTTTATTGTTTTTTTTTTTTTCTTAATTATTATCATTATTATTTTAATTTCTTGACTTGTCTACCCCCGTTTTCCTACTTCCATTCACTCTAGTCCATCCAAAGGTTGTCTGGAAGATATCGCCGATAGCGATAAGACCGCCAGTTGTACTGTACTTTTAGTTTAAGTGTTTTGTTATGTATTTTTATTTTATTTTTTTGATGTACAATAAAGTGTAAATAAATAAAATAAATAAATAAATAAAACTATTCACAATATGCAACACCTATAGTGCCCGTACTGAAATCTAACGGTTCGGTTAAAATCGCTGGTGACTTTTCAATAACGCTAAATAAAGACCTTATCATAGAAAAGTACCCACTGCCTCGAATTGAAGAAGTGTTTGCTAACATTGGAGGTGGTGAACAATATAGTAAAATTGACTTAAAAAACGCTTATAATCAATTTATATTAGAAGACTCTTGTCAAGAGCTTACTTCGATTAACACCCATAAAGGACTGTATAAATATACTAGGTTAGTATACGGTTTAGCAAACGCGCCTGCGATATTCCAAAAGTCTATGGAAACTCTTCTTTCTGGAATAGACGGTATCAGTATTTGGCTCGATGATATATCACCGGACATAATAAGACAGCCCATATGAAAAGACTAGGTGAAGTCCTAGGTAGGCTCCGTGATGCCGGTTTGCGTCTTGAAAAAGACAAATGCGAATTTTTCCAAGACAAGGTAACATATTTAGGTTATGTTATTAGCAAAGAGGGTATTAAAACATGCCCGAATAAAACACAGGCTATAATTAATGCTCCCGAGCCCACTAACGTAACGGAGGTTAAAAGATTTTTAGGGATGGTAAATTATTACAGGAATTTTATTCCAAATGCATCATCCGTGTTAAGTCCCCTACATGAATTGTTGCGTAGCGAAACACCTTGGGTGTGGGGGGAGCGACAGCGCCGTAGTGTTGCGGCAATTAGGCGCGAGCTAGCATCAGAGCGCGTTCTTGCCCATTTCGAACCTACGACCCAGTTAGTAGTGGCGGTAGATGCTGGGCCGTGCGGCCTCGGCGATGTGCTATCGCAGAGCGACGACGCGACGCGGGCGTTGAGCGTCCGCTGGCGTATGCGTCTCGCTCTCTCACCTCTAGTGAACGAAATTATAGCCAAATACAAAAAGAGGCGACAGCTATCATTTTTGGAATTAGACGTTTCCATCAATATTTATATGGCCGCGCTGATACATTTATTTTAAAAACCGATCATAGACCATTAGTATCAATATTTATTAATAAGACTGGTATACCCGTAACTACCGCGTTGAGACTACAGAGATATGCAATAATATTGTCTGCCTATAATTATACAATACAGTACGTACCCAGCGAGAGCAACCAAGCTGCAGATTATTTTTCACGTGCTCCATTACAACATACGACAGCGGACAGTGTAGACAGTGATGTAGATTCTTATTATGCGCTTAGGTTTCTTGATACATCATCGCCGGCAGTAACGTTTAGCGACATTATAAAAATGACTGAACGTGATGAAACATTAAAAATTGTTATTAAATACATGAAACACGGTTGGCCACGTAATATTAAATGTTCATCGATATTGCCATATTTTCAATGTAAATCGGACCTACAATTCGAAAACGGTTGTTTATTTAGGGGACATAGAATGGTTATACCGTCAACATTAAGAAAAAAAATGTTAAGAGAATTGCACGAAACTCACTTAGGTATCGTAAAATCAAAAAGCAATGCACGAAGTAGGATGTGGTGGCCAGGTATCGACAAAGAAATCGAGCAGTGGATAGGTTCGTGCGAAACTTGCGTGAGCGTGCGCCCAGCGCTGCCGCGGGACCCGCCCGCACCCTGGCCCGCCGCCGCGCGCCCGTGGCAGCGCGTGCACATCGACTACATGACTATAGGGCAAAGGGTATACTTGGTGGTCATAGATGCATATTCTAAGTGGTTAGAATGTTTACACATGCGTAACGGAACATCCACAAGTGCTTTGATTGACACATTAAAAGCAATTTTTTCTACATTTGGACTACCGGAGCTGTTGGTATCCGACAATGACGTTAAAATTAACTCCTTAGAGTTTAAGCAATTCTGCAGCAGTAATGGTATTGAATATTTGACGTCACCTATATATCATCCACCAAGTAATGGTTTAGCCGAAAATTCGGTAAGAATTTGCAAAAAAATGTTAAAGTGCATTATAAAATAAAATGTACTATTACAGCAAACACAGCAACAATTGTTAGGTTATTTATTTAGTTACAGAAATACTGTGCATTGTACCACCGGCCAAACGCCTTCTCAGTTAATGTTTGGAAGAACATTGCGATCTCGCCTTGATTTAATATTCCCTTCTATTGTAAGTAATAAGAACCAAACAATCGCGGCAGTGCCCGGGAAAAGACGATTCGAAATAGGTGACAAGGTCTGGACCCGTTGGTACAGTGCTCGGAATGAAACTTGGAAACTAGGTGTTGTTAAGGAGAAAATAGGTAATAAGATGTACAAAATTTTAATATACGATTTGAATGTGTACTGTATTAGGCACGTTGATCAGATGATGCGATATAAAGGCGAAAATAGGCTGCCTAATGGTATGCTTAATGTATCTCATCGGGTTCCTTCATCACCATCTATTGTAACCACAGATAATGCGCTTGAATGCCAGCCAGTGACAATAGACAGCAGGCCGTTGATCGGGGGAACCGATGAGCAGGTGCCTATAGTAGAATCTGATGAGTTGCGGCTGCCATCAACCACGGATAACAACGAAAAAGAAGTCGCAGCTGATGAGTGTGAAGGAAGGACTGACGCAGATCACCTGTGCGTGACGTCAGCGACAATTTGCGCAGTGATGCCACTAACGCAGACATACCAGGGCAATCGCTCGCACTCACGCGTCCGAAACGTACGAGGAAAATAGTAGACTATAAGCAATATTTTTAAGTATAGGAAACAAATATGGTGTGAAGTTTAATGCTGTTTGTACATATTGTTCTTTATACAAAGTTGTTTATGTAGTATTTATTTATTATTGATTATTTAATGTTTGTTACCAGGTGTCCAAATTAGATGTGGAGGAATGATGTGTCTAATGTCTATGGTCACCAATGGTCTTTGACACTTTCCCGCCAATTTGTAAAATTAAAAAGTTAACGTAATTAGTACGCAGTAATAAATCAGCTTTCTAAGTAAACGGTTGTTTAATTCAGTATAACATATATATCAATTTTACCAAAATGTACGTGGACTTAGGACCAAGACAGACCAATGTTTTCGACAAGTGTCAGCAAATTATTACGATGTTATCGTGTTAACGGAAACATGGTTGGTGGATAGTATACTTGACTCTGAACTGTTTGATGACAGGTACGTGGTTTGGCGACGTGACCGTAATCTTGTTTTAACTGGGCAATCCCGCGGTGGAGGGGTTCTTATTGCAACACGAAAGGAACTGACAGTTACACCAACACTTATACACTCCTCTGCAGAAGACTTATGGATTAAACTACAACTTAAATCCCTCAAATCACGTCAGATAGTCAACGTATACCTTTGTGCTGTTTACCTATGTCAACAAAATAATAGACTTACATTCTCCTCCCAACTTAGCAACTTCTTATCAGTATTAAATAATTTAATAACTAATATTAGCAGTCATTCTGACTTATTTGTTGTTGTAGGGGACTTCAACATGAGTAATATTCATTGGGTGCAGTCTAATGAACAGTCATTTATTCCTACAAATCTTAAAGCAAATGATGAATTCAAATTGTCCGATGATCTGTCATTGCTTGACTTAAAACAATATAACGGAGTAACTAATCTATGTCTATGAATGTACAGATCCCTTAGTGCCTATTGACCCCTACCACCCGGCATTATTGTTTGATTTGGACTTTCACGTTACACCAATATTGGACAGTGTAGCAAGAGTTAAATACATTTACAGTAAAGGTGACTATGAATCCCTGAACACCGACATTGCAACAACTGACTGGAAATCTATATTTTCGTTAAAGTCAGTCGATGACTCAGTAGACATATTTAATCAAACTATAATGAATTTGCAAAATAAACACATACCACAAAAAAATACAAAAATAACAGATATCCTGCTTGGTACAACACATCCCTTATAAAAATTATTAAAGAAAAATTTAAATTTTTAAAACGCTTCAGAAAATATGGTAATAAATCAGACGAATTGACATTTAAATTATTACGTGACCGAGCCAAAACTATTGAAGCTACTAGTTATTTAAATTATATTAGTCTTACTGAATCTTTAATTACTTGAAATGAAATGAAATGAAATGAAAATATTTATTGAACCCATGAAATGTCATACATTATTTAGATTCAGTCACTTTTTTCCACTACCACCCGGTTCACAAGGCTGTTTCCGCCAGAGAAGAACGGGCAAGAAACTCTAGCGTTGCTCTTTTAAAACAAGTTTACAATACAGTATTTATACAGAGGTTGCAGCGTTAAATTCAGAGCAGTTCATAGATAATTTAGAATAGTAATGATGAATAGGGTAATTGGTCAAGTGATTTTGTACGGTTGAGTTAGGTAAGTAAAGTCGCCCAGAACGCGGAATCAGTACACTGTTTCACCAAAGCAATGAATAGAAATAAAAGTTTTAAAGTGATTAAAAGTTATCATTATAAGCAAATCGAGCAGACCAGTCCACACAAGCAGCACTCGTTCACGAGTATGACGCATGTGCCAGCCATCGGCCTCCTCAACCATGTTACAGGGAAGTGACCGACCCGGCACACGACGCCGCCGCAAGCACAGACGTTTTAGCGAGCATGACTTACTCAAATTGCTTACAACTACGATGAAATCAAATGAACAAATTATTACATCTATACTAAACAATGCACATCCGGTTGGGGGACTTATATTATGTTATGTTCCCAAGCCTTATTATCCTCTAGGTATTCTGAAATTTTATAGTAAGCTTTATTACACAACTGTCGCTTAACAGTGGATTTAAATTTGTTTATACTTAAGGCTTTTATGTGAGTGGGAACTTTATTATAGAAGTGTATACAGTAACCCTTAAAAGATTTGCTGATTTTGTGGAGCCTGGTCTTATGACTGACTAGATTATTTCTATTTCTAGTATTTTTGTCATGAACATCGCTTAACTTTTTAAATTTTTCTATATTTTTATGGACATACATAAGATTAGTAAATATGAATTCAGATGCTACTGTCATTATGTTTATTTCTTTGAATTTTTCCCTCAGAGATTGT
The DNA here is from genome assembly GCA_949752805.1 of Deilephila elpenor. Classification (NCBI taxonomy): domain Eukaryota; kingdom Metazoa; phylum Arthropoda; class Insecta; order Lepidoptera; family Sphingidae; genus Deilephila; species Deilephila elpenor. The sequence goes on along the minus strand of OX457095.1, from coordinate 5,680,334 downwards.
TTGGAGCTTAGTGAATAAATAGATCTTATGGCTCGCTTTTGGAGAACAAAGATTGCATTAATGTCAGCAGCACCACCCCACAGCAAAATTCCATAACTCATAAAGCTATGAAAGTAAGCAAAATAGACCAATCGAGCCGTATCAATGTCAGTCAATTGGCGAATCCTGCCCACCGCATAAACAGCAGCACTCAGCTTTTTTGCTAAGGCAGTTATGTGGGGACCCCATTGAAGTTTAGGATCCAATGTAATTCCCAAGAATTTGGTAGTCTCCACAAGGCTCAACACATCCCCATTCATCAAGATGTTGGCATTAACTTTCTTTACATTAGGTGTCACGAACCGTATACATTTCGTTTTCTGACTATTTAATAATAAATTGTTCACGCCAAACCAATGGACTATATTTGAGAGAGTGTGGTTTACATCGTCAAGGAATGGTTGATGTCGTTTTACTTTAAATATTAATGAAGTATCATCAGCAAACAACACTACCTCACATTTGTCCCTTATAAAACTTCCAAACCCAAAGCCTTTTGGACCTTCGTAAAAAAGAGGCATAACTGTAATGCGATACCCAGTAGTCTCATTTACAATAATCAATTGTTAACTACAGGCGATAATATATGCGAGACTTTTTCAAGGTACTTTCACTCAACGTTTCTTAACTCTGCAAGTGCTTGTATTTCTAACCAAACCACAAATAACACATCAACACCATCTGTTTCGGATATTTGTCGTGTCGAAATTAAAACTTGTAAAATTACCAATCTTCTTCGTAAGATGGATACTTCTAAGGGAACTGGGCCTGATAATATCTCAGCAAATCTCCTTGTTCGATGTTCATCATCTATATCTTTGCCAATTTCACTCCTTTTCAAAATGTCATTAACAGCCGGAGTAGTTCCACGAGTTTGGAAATCCGCATATATAACACCAATTCATAAGATAGGGCCTAAAACTGATAGGACTGTCTAAAATCATCTAATCTTTTATGTTTTGCGGATGACATGAAAATTTTTTCAACCATATCTTCCCTTGATGATATGTCTGCACTCCAGACTGATTTAAATCACCTAGATGATTACTGTCATAGGAATAAACTTGACCTCAATCCTTTAAAGTGCTCTGTCATTACATACACCAGAAAGCGTATGACCTTGGCCACTAACTATACACTGGGAGGTCAATCCCTACCAAGATGTAATGATATAAGGGACTTGGGTGTGAAAAGCGCAGCGTAGGACGTCCACCCACAAGATGGTCAGACGACCTGGTAAAGGTGGCGGGACGTCGCTGGATGCAGGCTGCCTCCGACAGGTCACAGTGTGGACGTCCTTTGGCTGATGGATGGATGGATGGGTGTGATCCAGGACAGTAAACTACTTAACGATAAACATATTGATACTATTGTTAATAAGGCGTGTGAATCACTTGGTTTCATAATGCGGATCTCTAAGTCTTTCTCTGAAGCCAAAACTCTTAAAATACTTTATTGTACCTATGTTAGAAGTCATTTAGAATATGCATGTCCAATATGGAATCCGCAGTATTGTAAGTACATAGATCGTATCGAAAACGTTCAAAAACGCTTCATTAAATACCTTTGTTATCATCAAAGAATTCCATACGTTTCAAAAAATTATCTGAAATTATGTCAAAAATTTCATTTACTCCCACTTGCAAGTCGCAGAAATATAGCAGATATTCTAAAATTTTTGAAAATAATCAATAGTGATATAGATTCTTCCGACCTTTTATATAAAATAAACTTTAAAGTACCTACTAAGTCCTATCGATTTAATCCACCCATATGTGTACCTCATGCGTCAACCAATTATAGACAAAATAGTTTCATTGTACGAACGAGCAACAATTTCAATAGTCTGTAAGCAACATGATCTTGATCCGTTTTCGACCTCAGTGCCCTCAGTGAGGAGGTGTTTGAGCCTTGAATTTTTCCAACAAACTCTTTAAATTAATCTTAATTAATTACTTAATTCTTTTTTTTTATTGTGTTTATTTTATTATTGTGTTTTTTTTTATTTTTTTTATAATGCTTCCTAAATTTGTAATCAGCATGTAAGGTTGCTAAGCTATTGTTGCTAGTGTAAACGATTGTAATAACATAATTTAATTGTAAACAGAATTTAAACGTGAAGACTTGTAATTGGCTTTCAAATTACTATATAACTGTTACATAAATGTTTTAAAGCTGTTAGTCTTCCATGAAAATAAATAAATAAATAATAAAGTTGATCATAATTTTTCTAGATTTGAATATGATGTTTCTGTTTCTCAAAAAAGACGACATTGTTCTTCCTTATTTGTTTTTCTATGAAGTATAGTCTTTTTTCTTGATTTTCAAAATTTTCCTTGATATTATTATATTTATCGTCTAATATTTTAAATTTTTCTTCTAGAATGCAGGTTATATTTTGGGTTACTTGTTCGGTAACTCTTTCACCGTCATTTAGGATCGTATTTTTTTGTTCGTCGAGTTCCTTTTGAATATTTTTAGTGCATTTATAACTTCTTCCATACTTGCGGATACTAGATTGATCGCTCGGTAATATAATATTATGGTACTGGTAACGCCCTCTCTTGGCAGACCTCTGTAGTACTTGCAAAGTTGACGATCGATCGATCGAGATGATCAAATAATATTCGCACAGCCTTCTATTGGGGGCAGTAGTGCTTGTTGTTATGGTACAGACACTCTAGTAGTATTGATTCACCGGAACTAGCTCAAGATTTGTACAAGCTAAACAGTCAAAACTGCATGACTTGAAACTAAAAAAAAAAAAAAAGTTTGGTGTCAAATTGAGGGTTTTCGAGGTCGTCCGATCGATCTGTGCTATCCATTTTCTTCTAACTGTAACCGTTGCCTTTTTAGCTATTTTATTTCACCAGGTCCACTACCCCTAATTAATTAGCTAATGTTTTTAAGGTGATTACCTTAAATATCTCCTCGACTTCTCTCCATTACCTTCATTTAGAAAATGTATTTCCGTTCCTGAGAATAAGGTATGATATGTTGTAGTAAACATTTTATTCTCAAACGATGGTTGCAAAGCTTTTGAGGGTATTTGATGACCATCTATGTACAAACAAAATGAATTCATATCATAGTTTTCAAAGTTAAGTGGATTTTTAGTGAGACTACCATTGAACGCTGCATTATTAACTAACCCAACTATACATATTTTAGGTACTTGTCCTAGAAAAATGTTATCAAGCGTTTTTCCTTGAACTCCTGATGGTATTGTTAAAACTTTAACTTCAGCTCGAGTTATGGGATATTTTGCGGTAGTAGATGCTAGAACTTTTTGATGTGCAAGCAAAATACTTGGATTAATTTTTGCTCTTCTTACAACAAGAGTTGCATCTGTTATGCTAACCTTAAATTTCATATCATCTGTAGAAGCCATAAGATTGAACGATTCACGAGATCTGACTAACTTTACACTCATTTCAACGCCGTTGATTAAAAACTTTTCTTGATTAAATATATCACCGTGAAGATGACCAATCATTTCTACTTCCTTACTCTCCGTCACTAATTCTTGTCTTTTAGTAAAACCAATTGTTAGCGACGCAGTATAAACTAAAAACATAATCTGTGGCCGCGCGGCGCGGCAACGCCTTTTTTAATCTGTGTTGTTTCCGGATCCGCCGACGCCGCAATCGCATGAGTCGTCATTTTGTTTTGTATGCGAAACGTTATGTTAAATGAGTAAAGTGTATAAGCATTTAAGTTTTTATTAAATCCATTCAGCAAAAGTGATTGAGTTATTTTTCCTCGTTCCTGCAAGTAACAATTGGTCACTTCGAGCCGGATTGGTTCCTCCACAAATATGGTGAACACGAGGAGAACCGCGAACAGGAACGAGGAGCATCAGGACGTCAAGACTCCGCTTCTAGAGAACCCACCACTGACCCCAAGATCGAAAAGGTCTTCAGCATCCTCAGTGCTTGCAAGAACAAAAAGGTTAGAATTGGAGGCCGCGGAAGCCAAAGCAAAAATCGAATTGGATTTAATTAACAAACGTTTAGCAGCAGACCTAGCGGATATCAACGACGAACATAGTATACAGTCACATTGCACCGATAAGGTGGTTGAATCATGGCTGGAGCACAATCACGAACTGCAAGCGCAGGCCGTCCACGACAGAGGTCAAATTAAGGACACGCAGCGCCCGCCAGCTGAAGACGCTGGCACTGATGGAACAGTTCAAATGTTGGCTTGTGCACTCAAGGACCTTGCAGCCGCCACCACCACTAATGGATCGAACGCTAAGATGCTGAGTCGTTTATGCATGCCCAAAGAATTACCCGCCTTTTCTGGTGAACCTATGGAGTGGTTACATTTTAAGCAGGCATACGAAGAATCGAGCAAAGTTTGTAACTTCAGTGATCAAGAAAACCTATGGAGGTTAAGAAAGTGTCTTCACGGCGCAGCAAAGGAAGCGGTCACATCTCTGCTGATCAGCGCTACTACTCCAGATCCCATTTTGTCTACTCTGGAGATGCAATTTGGTAACCCGGACATCATCATATCCCGAATTATGCACGAAATAAAAAGACTCCAACCAATGTCGGAAGAATATTACAAGGACATAGTTACATTTTCTGTAAAAGTGAGAAACTATGTTGCCGCAGTGTTAGCCCTTGGTCGAGATGAATACCTAAACGGGGTAAGCATAAGTACATGCATATTATCAAAGTTACCACCAGTGCTTCTTTCGAAATGGGCCGACTCTATAGCTATAATTTCTTAAAGCAGAACAAAAGACCGACATGGTACGATATTTCCGAATTTCTAAATGAAGAGGCTAGCAAAGTATCATCTATGGCACTATTAGATACAAAAAATAAATTCAATGATCCGTACTACAAGAAAAAGAAATATTCAGAAACTCATACAGTCTTATTTAACAAAAGTCACAACAATGGTGAAAAATGTAACTACTGTCATTTATCTCAACATATGTTAGAAAACTGCAAAAAATTTCGTAAATCTTTACGCAAAGATCGCTGGAGTTTCGTGAAACGTAACCGATTATGTTATAAATGCATAAATGCGCGGCACAATCACGCCACTTGTCCGGCGGCAGCGTGTGACGTCATGGACTGTGGCCAGGCGCATCACAAGTTATTGCATTACGACGTACGGCGGGCGGAGAATAATGAGCCGTGTGTCAGCGACAACACGGCAGGCGAATCGTCGGCGACACCCGAAATAGTAACACACGTTAGTAAAATGTATAACGAATGCAAAGTTTTGTTAAAAGTAGTGCCTATTCGTGTACACGGCCCTAACGGCAGCATAGTGAATTCCAGTGCGTTGCTAGACGACGGCGCGACGGTCTCGTTCATAAGCGCCGGCCTCGCAAAACGCGCGGGGCTGCGCGGTCGCCGCGAAACAATGCACGTGCGCGGTGCATGGTCAGATGAGTTGGTTTGTGAAACGACGATTGTGGATATGGACATTAGTGGTATAGACAATAAGGTGTATAATATAAGAGCTCGCAGTATTAATGAGTTAAAATTGCCGCCGCAAAACTTGTCATTTATTAATTGCGATAAGTATAATTATTTAACAGACTTAAAACATGTGTTGTGTATGTCTGATTTGGAACCTGAAATGTTAATTGGTCAGGACAATTATCATTTGTTATTGCCTTTACAAATACGGTTAGGTAAATTAAATGAACCGTCCGCTACACTCACCCGTCTAGGTTGGTGCATACACGGTAGGGTGCGCGCGCCGCAGCACGCACGCGCGCCGGTTGCCGCCACTGTTCTCGCCATATCCGAAAGCGCGCACGATTCGGTGTCAGGCGATGACGCCTGGCAGCGACTTCACGAGGAAGTGAGTAATTTCTTTACCTTAGACTCGTTAGGAATAGCAGCCAAACCGCGCCAAAACGTCGATGATGTTCATGCTATTGCTCAGTTGGAATATACTTCAACTCTCCACGACGGTCGATGGTATGTTGGCTTGCCATGGAAGAACAAGGAGTGTAAGATGCCAGACTCCTACGATGCTGCCGTCAGAAGGCTCAAAGGTATTGAATATAAAATGGAAAGGGATTCAGGTTTTGCTAATAGGTACAAAGAGCGGGTCCAACATCTTTTGGACAACGGATTTGCGAGGGAACTCAAGAACGCTGAATCCGCTCCCCGGACATGGTACTTACCTCATTTTGGAGTGGACAACCCGAACAAAAAGAAACTCCGACTGGTATTCGATGCCGCGGCCACGGTAAGTGGATTATGTCTCAATGATTACTTACACACAGGCCCCGATTTATTGTCATCTTTGTTTGGTATTATGCTTCGTTTTAGGGAAAATAAAATTGCAGTAACAGGTGACATTAAAGACATGTTTTTACGCATCAAAGTTCGTGATGAAGACCAGCACTGTTTTAGGTTCCTATGGCGGAACACTCCTCAAGAAGAAATTAAGACGTACGTAATGACTTCTTTAATTTTTGGAGCAAATTGTTCCCCATTTATAGCCCAGTTTATCAAAAACAAAAATGCTCAACGATACTCGTCAACCCTACCGGCTGCCGTTGACGCGATATGCAATTCGCACTACATGGATGACTATATAGATAGTCTGCCCGATGACGTCACAGCAATAAAAATGGTAAAAAACATAACTAATATACATCAGTCAGGTGGATTTGAGATTCGTAACTGGACGAGCATAGCAGTGCTGAGCGCTATACCCGAGGCGACTTTGGGCACCGCCGCAGTGAAGTTCAAAATTAACCAGCAGTACGACGGTGAGCGTACTCTTGGCCTCATATGGTACCCAAAAGATGACGTTTTGGGATTCGACGTATCCTTAAAGCGCATACCGGAGAATATTATTCACGACAAGGAGCGGCCGACTAAGCGCCTTATGTTAAAGGTAATAATGTCTATTTTCGATGTGTTAGGTTTCTTATCGCCATTTACTATTCAAGGTAAAATTATGTTGCAAGACACGTGGCGTCTTAATATTGGATGGGACGATTACATTTCAGATGATATTTATTGTAAATGGCGCAAGTGGTTAAAACTACTTCAAACCATTAGTGAATTACGTATACCAAGGTATTATCAGGCTGGACAAACTACGCGCGAGTTAAGTACATTCTCGGAACGGATTCACCATCTGGTCACGAACCCAACGCCTTGCGACTCATGGGCGTCACCCGAACTCACTGCGCCACCGCCGCTCGCTACGAGCGGTTACAAAAACGTAGCAGATCCTGCGGCCGCTACGTCACTCGCCTATGATTATGACGCGCCGAGAAACATCGGCTACGACAACCTACAATTACATGTATTTTGCGATGCATCGAGCAAAGCAATGTGTACCGTTGCATATTGGCGCTGGAATAATACTAATAATATTTGCGTTTCATTTATAGCGAGTAAATGTCGAGTTTCGCCAGTTAAACCTATAACGATCCCGAAGGCTGAACTTGAAGCAGCTCGCCTAGCAGCGAAGCTGGCAGATAGTATAATAAAGGAGCATAAACTAGTTCCTACTGCAAGGTATTTTTGGTGTGACTCGACTACAGTCCTCCACTGGATTCGTAATAATACACGTAAGTATAAAACCTTTGTAGCTAACCGCTTAGGCGAAATAGACAACTTGACCCGCATTCATGAGTGGAAGTATGTTCCTACGAAATTAAATGTTGCTGACTTAGGCACTCGGGAGGATTTTGATTATTCCGTATTTGAAAGTGAGTGGTTAACGGGGCCGAACTTTTTATACAAAGATAAAACATTATGGCCTCAGGATTTAGTCGAATATGACTCATTTGATTATGATTTGGAATATGTAGCAGTCGCACATACGGAACCGTTAGTAACCCTGCCTATACCAGACCCTTCCAGGTTTTCTTCCTGGTTGCGTTTGAAGAGATCTGCGGCTACAGTGTTGAGGTTTGTCGACAAATGCAAAAGACTTACGGGTAAGTTGGACTGCAGTGTAATGGAGCGCGCGGAGTGCTTGCTATTGAGAAGTGCTCAAGCAGAGTCATTCGCCAGCGAGGTAGCCGCATTAAAAGTAGGAAAACCTATATCTAAAAACAGTAAATTACTTACCTTAACGCCCTTCTTGGATGAACGCGGCTTACTGCGGGTTCGTGGGCGAATAGACGCCGCTGTTAATGTAGACCTGGAAACGAAAAATCCTGTAATTTTAGATGGCCGGCATCCCGTGTCTAAATTGATAGTTCGGCACTTCCATGTGATGGCAGCTCACGGAAATCAAGAATCCGTGGTGAACGAGTTGAAGCAAAGGTATTGGTTATTAAAACTCAGACCTACCGTAAAAAATGTTGTGTCTCGGTGTATGTTGTGCAGGATACGTAAAGCCAAGCCGCAAGTTCCTGTTATGGGAGACTTACCTTACGCTCGCGTGGCCCACCACAACCGTCCATTCTCATTTTGTGGGCTCGATCTATTTGGCCCTATGGTAGTCGCGGAGGGCAGACGTCGAATGAAAAGGTACGGAGTATTATTTACATGTTTAACCGTTCGAGCCATACATATTGAGATAGTGACTTCACTCACAGCAGATTCCTTAATTATGGCTTTGCGACGTATGGCAGCAAGACGCGGTTGGCCGCGCCATCTGTATTCAGACAATGGTACAAACCTGCGAGGCGCTGATAAGGAGCTGCAGCGCTCCGTTCGGGATTTGGATACGGAGTTATTGAAAAACGAAGGTGTAAATAACGGAATGGATTGGACCTTCATTCCTCCCGTTAGCCCCCATTGGGGTGGGGCATGGGAAAGGTTAATTCGAAGCGTAAAAACTTCCCTAAAGGTAATTTTAAACGAGCGTGCACCTAGGGACGAGGTCTTAAATACATTAATGGCTGAAGTTGAAAATATGGTGAATAGTCGTCCCTTGATGCACGTCACCGTGGAAGCAGGTGGTGTAGAGTCACTCACACCGAACCACTTTCTTCTCGGTACATCATCAAATTTGCCCGTCATAGGTCAATTTGATGATAAGGACCTTCAGCTGCATAAACAATGGCGTAAAGCTCAAAGATTGGCTGATATGTATTGGCGCAGGTGGGTAAAGGAGATCCTGCCTGATCTCTTACCGAGAAAAAAGTGGTTCGAGGAGAAGAAGCCTTTGCAGGTTGGCGATCTGGTCTTAATCGTAGATCAGAATTCACCGCGGAACGTGTGGCCGAGAGGTCTTGTTACTAAGATCTATCCAGGTAAGGACGGTCGTGTCCGCTTGGTGGAGGTGAAAACTAAGGCTGGGTTTTGGCGGCGTTCTGCGGCGTGCGTCGCTCGTATCCCATTAGGTGAGGAGTGCTGCACCAGCACTGGGGTGGGGAGTGTTAGCGACGCAGTATAAACTAAAAACATAATCTGTGGCCGCGCGGCGCGGCAACGCCTTTTTTAATCTGTGTTGTTTCCGGATCCGCCGACGCCGCAATCGCATGAGTCGTCATTTTGTTTTGTATGCGAAACGTTATGTTAAATGAGTAAAGTGTATAAGCATTTAAGTTTTTATTAAATCCATTCAGCAAAAGTGATTGAGTTATTTTTCCTCGTTCCTGCAAGTAACACCAATATTTGTTCATATGTTAAGTTCATTTTTCCTTCTGTATCTTCATACCAAAGACTGCATGTTAAATGAGATTCTTTTGCAGCAGGAGCATAGTTTAAGAGATTTTCTATATAGGCGCGATATGGGTACGTATTGTTAGGAGGTGAAACTAATTTTTGACTCCGGTAAACATCCAGTTGACTAAAAAGTGAGTGTAACCAATTATTAACGGGGGCAACAATGGTTGATGCATTTAGTCTTACACGACCTTATTACAAAACGTGAACTAACTAAAGTACCGAGTTTAGTATCAGGTTTAGACTACGAACCAAATGAAACGTTATTACAAAACAAGATTTAAGGCGAGTGCGAGCATTATCTATGGTACCAAAAGTTAAACCACCGAGACCCCTAGTTTAGCTCCTGTATTAACCTCGAAACGTCAATAAATATTTAAGTTGGCGTAGTATTTCCAGGGATAATAGCGAAATTCGTATTGATTGGGTCAAAAGTTATTTATTACACTGATTATTAACAAGATGATGGCTTTGGACTAACCTTTTCTTCAGAAGTCCAATTTTCACCCCTTTTCTTCTTTGAATGCTCCATATTTCGACTTGATTAACTGACGTATACGTTGCGTACGAGATTTCACAAAAACTATTGCACTCACAATTGCACTTGTGACGCTGTTGCCGAGCTTATACAAAGTTGATACGACCGATGGGCATTTTTTTTAACTGTTTAGGGATGCCAAGGAATGGAATCACCATACGTCGTGTGCGGAAAAGTTCAATTCAAGTGTCCGTTAAGTTCGCCGGGTCGTCGAGAAAATAAAAGAAGTCCAGACACAAACACAAGGAAAGTTTATTGTACACAGCACACGGAAAGAAAAGAAGGAGTAAAAGCGATAACAATATAGTCAGTACACACATAAGCAACACGTAATATACAAAGCGCGGAACAGCTGATCGAAAGCGTTAGAATAAAGCGTCATGCGTCTCGCGTCAAGCGGTCGGGAGTAGACTGGTGGCCGGACGGCTGCGTGTGCGCAGCGCGGTATCCATTCGGCTCGGTGGGGCCGCTTCGGCCGCCGCTCGGGCGGTCGGCCGAGCGCGCCGCGGCTAACTATATAAAATATTTTATTGCAGTGAGCCTGTCTGTCTGTTTGTTAACTAATTTTAATTTAACAATTTTTGTACTACGAAATCAAATAGTTTTAATGTTAATTGTATAAAAATAATATTGATATAAAATGTAATAAAATTTATATGACAAATTAAAATAGCTCCGCTACACCACCCCCCCCTTGAGACCGTCCCTACGGGCGATAATAGTCGGGAAATCTTACTCTGCGCCCCGACTTCGTAGTTTTGATAATGTTGTCTTCGGCATCAGGTTTATGTTAGTGAGGGGTGTGTGTGTGTGTGATGTATGAGTGTTGTCTTCTGCATGTGTGTTTGAAATGTTAGTGTGCGTATTTGTCTGTGTGTCGAGCATTGTATAGGCAGGTTTTAATCTATCTATAGATACTGTAACTGTCCTGCCCTTCGCCAGTATTTTAAAAACTTTGTCCCTCTTTGGAGGACTTCATGAAGTCCTGAATATGGAGGTTTAAGAGAACCGGCCACAGTGTCATCTCGTAAGAAGACGTGTGATGATGTTGCTAGGTCCTTAAAAATGAATGGAGAGCGATGGTTGCCGTGACGTGACGCTGGAGGTGGCTTCAGTCTGTTTACGATTGAACGTAAACGACTAGCGTAATCCGTTAAATCATACGGTTCGTTCTGTGGAGGGAGAAAAAAGTCTCCTGGAAGGCGCAATGTCTCTCCGTACACCAATTCGGCGCAAGATGACTTAATGTCCTCTTTAAAAGCTGTCCTAATTCCTAAAAGGACAAAGGGAAGTGATTCCACCCAAGCGCTATCAGCATGACAGGTTATGGCAGCCTTAAGCTGCCGGTGGAACCTTTCCACCATGCCATTGGAAGCAGGGTGATAAGCCGTTGTGTGGCTGTGGACGAAGCCTATCAACTGTGACAGCGCCTTAAACAATGACGACTCGAACTGTCGTCCCCTGTCAGTGACTATTTTGACAGGGCACCCGAAGCGCGAAATCCACCCACTCAGTAGTGAATTCGCTACTGTCTCGGCGGTTATATAAGCGATCGGTATTGCCTCAGGCCAACGAGTGAAACGGTCGATGGCCGTGAGACAATACCGATAACCTGCTGAGAGTGGCAGCGGGCCAACTAAGTCGATATGGATGACCTGAAATCTGCCCTGCGGTACTTTGTAAGTACCTAACGGGGCAGAAACATGCCTTGTGATTTTACAGCGTTGGCACGCTAGGCAGCTGCGAACCCACTCGCGGCAATCCTTGCGGACTCCTGCAGTGCTATTCTCTAAACAATACAGCGCTGCGCGCAGCGCTGTGACAGCGTCGAGACGATACTTTGGTATTCACTAAGCTCCAATTGCGACACTAGCGCCCCAGGCTGCGACGGCCGTGAGTTAGAACTAATCAACGACGAGCAGTTTGACAGTTCTTCGTAGATTTTGGTATTCCCTAAGAAAAAACAGCGTCGAAGACGCTCACAGCCTCGCTCGCAGCCTCGATTTAATCTGTCAAATCTAAAAGCTACGTTTTCTTGTTGGATTTTATTGTTTCGAATAATTTCAACTGTTTTGTTTCTAATATTTACTCCTATTAAAAATGGCAGCTCGTTTATTGATAAAACTACAGTTATTAGAAGAAGCTAAGAAAAATGACGATCTCAATAAAGCTCGACAGGCAAAAGAACTAAGAGAGTTAAGAATGATATCCCGTGATGAAGACTTTATTCATATTTATCGGCTTTCTGAGGATTTAATTAATATATTGGAAAGTGATTTGTCTCCTTACATGCGCCCGCAAGTGCGCTCGAGCGGCATAACTAAAAGGCTAAAGGTTTGTTTACTGTTATTATTTTTATTCTACATACGTTTCTTATTATATTATGTACCTAATTATTTAAGTACATCTTAACAGCTTTATAATAAAATATGATAATGTTTCAGATTTTATGCACTCTATCATTTCTGGCTAATGGAAGTTATCAAAAAATCATAGGCAAGAATGCAGATACTTATGTCTCCCAACCGTCTGCTTCAAGGGCAATCCATGAAGTTGTCAACGCTTTAAATAATACAAATATTATTAGAAAATATATTCGATTCCCGCAAAGCCACAATGAACGGCAAGTACTCAAGTCAAGGTAAATATATATTAAAAAAAACATATTATGTTGTAATATGTATATTAACATACATAACAAACATAGTATTATTTATTTGAGCTTTTATTGCCTTTATCATACACTGCCCTTTCTTCCTCCCTCTCATAAATCCATCCAATGGTTGTCTGGTAGAGATTGCCTTAGTGCGATAAGACCGCCATTTGTACCTTGTTGTTTTGTTGTCTATATATATCTGTTGTTACATTTTTGTGTACAATAAAGAATATAAATAAAAATAAATAAATATAAATACTTGTCTCACAAAAACAAGAGCTGATGTTTCAAATTTTATTCTAATTACAGGTTTTATGAAAAATTCAAAATCCCAGGAGTGCTAGGTTGCATTGATGGCACTCTGGTTTCCATGATACGTCCTAAAAAAAATGAGGAGAGATATTATTGCCGTAAAGGCTATCATGCCAGGAATGTTTTAATTGTAAGTTATTTAACTATCTATATCTATATCTATTTAACTAACTTATATAATATGGATAAACTATATTTTAAATATAGATATGTAGTACAGAAGCTTTGAATATATTTTATTTATTGCAGATTAATGATGCTGATCTAAATATTTTGCATGTGGATGTAACTTTTGGGGGTGCCACACATGATAGTTTTGTTTTCTCAAACACCAGTGTTAAATAACACTTAGAAAATTTAAGTAGCTCTGGAGAAATTGTATATTTACTGGGTAAGTTTTTTACTATAGAACAATATCTTATTCATAGATTTGCAATTTATTAAGATTTCATTCTTTTAATACAGGTGATTCAGGATATCCCCAAAGGAGTTATCTCATGACTCCATTCAGTAATCCTGAAGCAGGCAGCCCAGAGAGTCATTATAATAATTTACACAGCAGTGCACGTAACAGTGTGGAGAGGACCATCGGAATACTAAAGGGGCGGTTCCGGTGTCTGTTAGTCCACAGACTGTTACAATATGATCCTATTATGGTGGGGAAAATAGTGATAGCTTGCTGCATACTACATAACATGTGTAATAGAGCTGGGCTGCCAGCTCCTAACTTAGATGAGTCGGATGTTAACGAAGAATATAGATTACTTGGCATTCTTAATCAGCAGGCTATTACCCACCATAATTTGCTGAGTGGTCAAACCAGTAGGAGGAATCTGGTGAATCAATTATGGAGAGCCCGGCATGTCTCAAATGTATTCACACAGGACATTACATGAGAGCCATTATTACTAATCTTTTTTTGTTTATAATAATTGTAATGTGTTATAGCTTTTCTACATATGAAGTTAGTATTTATATTTTTTTATAGAAATAAAACATAAGAATGACTTTTTTAGGTTTACATTTATTTATTATACAAATATGTTTTTTCTTACACTATTTTAAACTTTAATATGAATATAAAAATATGTAATTATATAAACTGTCTTTTATTTAACTAAATTTTTTACATGTATTGAAGGAAATATATTTACCAATGTTAAGCTAATTTAGCATATAAAGTTTTAATAAAATAATATAAAAAATGACAAAAATTTTATAAAATGAATATGTATGAAATAAAATAATGTAATAAAATTGTAAAACTGTCATGTTCCAGGCATTCCATTGCGTCCACTGATGGATGTACACAAGTCGTGCAAAGCTTGAGTTTGTCTTAACTATGACTCACTTATTTCCTTAAAAACTTCCAACATCTTCTGCTGATTGTCAATAAGCAATCTCTCGTTGTCAATTCGCTTTTCCTCAATGGCCACAAAACGTTCCGTTAGGCTCGCCAAATGTGAGCGCCTTTGTGAAGGTGGCGAACGGTTTATCAAACGACGTCGTGCCGTCACCAAACGCCGCCTTCGAGGTGCTATAAACATAAAAGGAATGCAATAATTAAAGCATAAAATTCGATTTTTATTTTCAGAGTTGGACAGCTGATTATTAACTATTTCATCTCATTTTATAGGGAACAAATATTCATCTATTTAGTAGCCACAAAAATATATGATCTGCATACAATATAAAACTATAAGTATCCAAGAGTATATAACTTAAAAATTTTGAACAAATATAGTTGGATAAAATAGAAATAGATCAATAAAAATATGCCTTACATGAAGTGGCCATTGGGGCATTATTCCTATGAGGTATGTCTGTGCGTGGTGAGACTGCATTATTGCTATACCAAGATGGGCCTGGCTGTACATCCTATAAATCAAATATAAAAATGCTTGTTATTGAAAATTCTATTAATTATAATTAAGAGATTACTATAAGTTTCTTTTATTGGCAATTATAATACAATATATATTTTATTGAACTTACTGGTAATGTAGGGGTGGACTGCTCTGTTTGGGGAAGAACTGCAGCTGGTGTAGTGGCTTCTACAGCTATTTGCACATGACTCTATGAAAAGTAAATATATATTATTTTATTTTTTATGTGCATATATATTATATGTAAAAATTTACAGAATAATTAGATGTAAATTAATTACCTGAAGTATACTCACAGACTCTGGTGTCTGGGGGATCTCATTGATATATTCTATATCCTGCATGCTCTAAAAACAAAATCTAATTTAGTGCTGCTTAATTTCTTAATTAAGTTAATATATTTTTTCCTGAAATACAGACCATGACCATAGCATCCTGTGCTTCAGGTATATCAGCAATGACACTTGGCCCAGGTTCATTTTCAAATGGCTAAAATAATAATAATAATAAATTAGATGGATTATTATGGTAGCTCTACATATGGCTAGGTATTGATTGTTAGGTAAACTATATTTTACTACATAATATGTATATTAGTTATATATATTTCTGAATGTGTTAATTTAATAAATTGATAAATTCAACTTAAAATACTATTAGTAAACAAGCATAATTTAAATAAAACATTATTACAAGCTCAATTTCTAACTCCCTATCTCCAATGAAAAACCCTTCACCACCCATAATAGCAATGATTCTCTCCTCAATTGCAGAGAGAACCCGCTCCTCGTGTTCACCGCCACCAGTACGTTGCCTAGCCATTCTTATTTGACTAGCTTTTTTCCTGGCCGCTGACTTCTTATCCTTCCAATACTAAAACAAACATCCAATGTGCCTTAAAGCATGATTTTTTGTTTATGTTTCATGCCAATACATAATTTATACTAAATATTGTTATTACAGATATATAGGCACACCTATGCAAAATAGATGACCAACAGCATGAGATTAATAATGCAATAAGTGAACACAAACCTTTGCCCATTGCTGCCAACTTTTAATGCAGCCACTTCCATCACTATTTAATTTGACGGCTACATCCTTCCATGCCGCTCTTGTTAAGTCTCGGGCATGTGATGTCCGAGCGTGTCCTGTCGCAAGCCATCGCCTTTCTTCCAAACTCTCTAGTAACATTTCTACTTGCGCATTAGATGGGACCGCACTTCTTGGCATGCTGGATATAAATATTCATTTAAATACCACAATAAAAGTTAAATCTAATTATAAAAAGTTACTACATACTTATTTAAATATTATCCTAAACAGCTTCAGTATAAAATTCAGTTTAATAAAATACACATATTTAATACTTTGTTTATTATTGCTTACACAACATTAAGTTAATACTTACATGTCAATGTATTATTTTATCCTTCCAAATCACAGAACTATGTTCGCACTTAAAATCCACAAAGCAAATAACGTTTTATAACTTTGGACTCTACTCAAGAATCCAGTGAAGCAAAGCAGTAGAGTCAAGTGGATTTTACAAAAAATAGCGCCCTTTCTAAGTATCTTGAAGTAGGCAAAGAAATCGTCGTTCAGCCGCACTTCGTGTATTTACATTATACAATAAATTCTTTACATTTTTTAATTTGTTACTAGATATGCTCTATTCGTTCAATGACTCAAATACTATCATTTATTACATGCGATAAGCCCCTTCCAACCCCTAAAAAACTAAGTCGAGATTAATCGATTGTGTTTTTAAGATTTTTGGTTCAAGCTTTAACTCGTCGTTGAAACAGCGCTGAGACGTTACAGCCTCGAATTCGTCGACGAGCTTATCCGTGTTAGTGAATACCAATATAAACAGCGCTGCGTGTTCGGTCGATGTCAAGGCTGTCTCGACGACGAGCTCGTCGTCGAATACGGCCGAGAGATTGTGTTTTAGAGAATAGCACTGCTGGCCACACATATCGGTCACTCACCAGCCTGATGGATGCTCTGGCACCAGGGTGGCTCAGGCTGTGTAGTGACTCGAAGATACTTCGCCTGGACATTTCCGGAACGTAGGGTCTGGGGTTAGTGCCGCTTACGTCGCAAAACAGTTCAGTGTTCGTACCAGGTAGTTTCATTTTAGTGAGATGGAGGGATGAATGGCCGTCGAGAAGCTGCTTCAGGTGCAGGTCGCTGCTTTGAGCGGCTGCCAACGCCTGGGCGTCGATCGGCTGCACAATTTCCTCAACTCTGGACAAGGGGTCAGCAACCACATTATCCAGACCCGAAATATGTCGGATGTCGGTTGAAAATTGCGACACAAAGTCCAGATGACGGAACTGCCTGGGTGACTGTCCCGCCCTCACACCCGCCACTGCAACTCCTGTAAGCCAGGATCAACAGTGGCACGCATATTAATGACACTGAGCATTGAAGCTCAGCGCGTCTCCGGGAATGTCTAACTTGTCTTTAACCCGCAACGAAATCAATCAAAAAGTTAAATTAATAGGAGGAGTTGGAAATAAATTATTGTCCACTTCCCTCCCTAATAAAGCGGGTGACAAAACAATGAACTAAAGAGGCAACAACCTCGCATAAAGACATTTACAGCCAGAGAAGCCAGCTGTAAAGCACCACGGAATAGTGATTATTACATTTAAATGGGACCTAATATGTAAGCTGTTATACTTGATTCCAATAATAGGTATGGCAAAATCGCCGGAAAGCACGGAAATTCTTCCTAGTCTCCACAAGGTCCATGTAGTATACAACACCAGATGTTATTTGCATACTATCTAGCATGGTTTTACGCTCATTCAGCCAAAGACTACACTCCCAAAGTACATGATGCGCGGACTGCTCATATTCGCAATAAGGTGTTGAACATGAGCACGCAGGCGAATCAACGAGCTTAAATGAGTACAGTTTAGACTTAAAGTTACCATGGCCCGTAAGAAACTGTGATACGTAATAATCGATATCTAGCCAAGTCTTTGTCAAACGATCACGCACGCATGGAAAATATTGGTATAGATGCCGACCCTTCAAAGATACCTCCCATCTATTCTGCCATTCATCTATTAATTCGTTATATACAACTGAGAGCGGCTTAAATAATCTGTCTACTTTTACAAGTTCACGTGAATTTAAGAATCTTTTGTCCATATTCTCTCTAGTTGAGTAATACATCGCGGCGCGACGTTGTACCTCCAGGTCAACTGGAAGTACACCCGCTAGGACTGGCAACGCTTCGGTACTAACAGTCCTATATGCCTTACACAAGAATATCAACGCCAAACGTTGGCTCTGGAGCAATTTCCTTCGCACAGCACCGATAGTAGCCCTATCGGCCCATACGGGGGATCCGTAAGTAATACATCCTAAGTAAGTAGCTCCATAGATGGTTTTTAATGTATTGAATGATAGCCCCCACGTTGATTTTGATATTCTTGTCAAAGCAAAAAAGTTATTTTTCGATTTTTCCCCGACTTTCTTAATATGTTCAAGAAAGGAAAAAATCCTTTCCAAAATTAGACCAAGATAACAAACTGATTCTTTTTTCTTTACGGTGATATTATTAAATTTAATTCGCGGCGGTGATTTTAGAATTCCTTTTAGAAGTAATTGGAACGTTTTATGTGGTGCGAACTGTAAGCGATTTCGATCGCCCCAATCAGATATTAATTTTAAACACGTGTCGGCCATATTTTCGAGTCCCGACCTACTGTTTGACTCAATAAGCAAGAGGCCATCGTCCGCATATCCAATCAAAGAACACCCTGACGGTAAGGGAATTGTAAGAAAATCGTCGAAGCCCAAATTCCATAAATAAGGACCCAAGACCGAGCCTTGTGGACAGCCCATCGTCAGTGGCTTCGACACGGCATGGTGTCCAAGTTTAAGTTTTGTTGTTCCGTGCGAGAAATACGAGTATATAAGTGAATATATGTTTTTAAAGCAACCTCGCAATTTCAACTTAAGAAGCAGCATTGGCCACCAAGCATTGTCGAAAGCACCTGAGATGTCCAGGAAAATACCGAGTACATATTTGCGTATCGATGTACTTACTCTTCTCCTAACCGAAATTGCCGCGTCAATAGTCGACCTACCCATAGTAAAAACCGAACTGTTTTTCATGGAATTTTGGTCCACCTGGTAGCAATCGAGGGACGGTAAGACGTTCTAAAAGTTTACCTAGCGACGGCAAGAGTGTAATGGGTCTGTAAGACTTAGGATCTTGAGGAGATTTATCGCCACTCTTGGGTATTATCCGAATGAAACCGGTACGCCAGACTCGCGGAAATACCCCTTCAGCAATACATCGATTAAAAACAGTTAGTACTGCATTGCCGGCCGATTTACATGCTTCTTTGATCATTTTGTTGGATATTTTATCATCACCGGAAGCCTTGTTTAGGGGCAAAGATCGAACTATTTCACTAAATTCATCAAATGATGAGAGATTTGAATCGCAAGAGTTTGGCAGTTCCGCGGCCCACATCCTAATCTGCTTGTGGTATTCTGTGTCATTCCCAACATTATCGTCCGGTATTAAGGATTGTAACAAAGCTTCCGTTGTCTCCTCAATGCCAGTTGTGTAGTTGTTATTAATTTTTATATTCTCAATATAAGCCAAATTGATTGACCTATTAGCTTTAAACTCATGGTATAAAGGAGACCACGGACCTTCACTATCTAACCGGGCTACAATTTTTCGTAATAAATTGCCTTTCGATTTTTGTACAGCCGCTCTATAATGTGATCTGGCAACTTTCAGTTCATTAAAAGCAGATGTAATTGCTTCCCCTGTAATACGGCGTTTTTTAAGCCCGTTAAACCGCCTACGCGCTCTGCGAAAACTTCGACGCAGTTGGACTAGTAAGTCATTCCACCAATCACACCTCCGATTCTTTGTGATGGGACCTCGACCAATGGTAACGTCCGCGCAATACGTAAACGTGTCCGACATAATCTCGGCACAAGTTTCAGCTGACAGATCATCGCGAGTGAAGTCCCTGGCATGCTGAGCAAATAAAGAGCTAAATAAATCCCAGTTGGCATCTATAGACTTATATCTAAAATTACAATTTATATGTACCGGACCCTGTGTCACTCTAGGCAAGAACTCGTACACAATCAGGCGATGGTCACTACACGACGCGTCCGGCAGGACGCGCCACCTATCAATACGGACGTCTCCACTAGAAAGTGTGACGTCAATAGAGGATTCGCCCATAGGGCTGCTATAAGTAGGTGGTGCATCGGGGGTGTTATGTACTTCGAGGTTCATCTCTGCAATGAAATCTTCTACAGCGCAATGTCGCTCGGTATCGGTGGAGCGATATTTTCCATACCAAAGGATTGAAGACGCATTAACGTCAGCACCTATAATAATTTTATGTCCAGCGAGGGACCGCAAGACATAACGGAGGTGATGCAAGTGGGGACCCACAGGGTCGGAGTATTGAAAATAACAGCTCACAAGAAAAACCTTACAGATCGGACTCGACACCTCTGCGACAGCACAGTGTGACGTCATAAGATTACGTACTGAGGTAACGGTAAGATTTGAACCCGACACGAAAATACCTGCTCGTGAGTTGTTATCGAGTTGTATCACCCTACTACGTAATCGCGCATGTTGGTATTGCTCTTGAACCAGAACGACATTCAGCTTATAATCGCGAATTAACGTGTCTAGTTCTGACGTCGCTACCCTATCGTTATGAAGATTTAACTGACCGATTGTAAAGTTATCCATATTTAATTAGTATTGGGTCGACAAAACTAATTGCTCGAGCTTATTTTTGTATGTTGGGCAATCCTGAGACCCACAACGATGATCGTGTTTTTTTTAAATCGTTTTCAAGGCGCACATGCAGGCTTAAACTCCGGGTTCGATTTTTGCGGGCACGCCTTAGTTTCATGTGACTCAGCACAAATGGCGCACGTTGGTGTTTTTACTGTACAAAACTTTTGTACATGCCCGTAATACTGACAATTCAAACAAAGGACTACATCAATGTCATCGATAAAACGGCAGGTGGCCCAATCAATAAAAAGTTTGTCCTTTGTATTCATCAAGTGTTTACGAACCTCTGAATCTAACTCTAAGCCTATCCATTTCCGACCGTTATCTAAAATTCGTCTGCGGGTTATTTTAACGGACTTTGAAAAGTCATCCTCCTTTATAGGCATTTCGTCCTTGATATTTTGACGATATAATGCGGTTAAGAAAGCGCGGTCCTCCATGGAGGATGGCACATCTTTAACTAGAATACGGGGACGGCGGCCCTTCGGTTTCTCGAGACGCAGCCCCGCCGATTTTATCGCGGCGACGGATTCTATTTTTTTTATTTGTGACTCGTTAGCGAGGCGCAGAGCAACACCGGACTTAGAAGTTTTTTTAACGCCCACGATTTGGAATCCATCATCACTAGGCTTAATTGCCTTAAAGAGCGCCTGTTTAGTCGCGGATGATGTCGGTAGATCAGCTGACCGTTCACTTGTCGGGTAAGCTATTACGCACGGGAGGGGGGCGCGCGGCTCCACTACCGGAGTGGGTTTCGCTAAACGCAGTTTTAAATTATCGGCTAAAGTCTTATTGGAATCTGCGGTGGAAATGTTAACGCGTTTATATTGATCTAACTCACGTTGCATATTAGCCAACTTGGTTTCATTGCACGAAGATTTTAACGCGAGTAACGAAACAATCGAAGTTACTCGTTGTGTAATGTCTAAAACCGCCGATCTATTTGCAATATTCATGCGCGAGCCCTGGTCATTAACGAGTTCGTTTATCTTCGACAAATAGCTCGATACTTCCGACACCATATCGCAATAGTCCGCGCGGCTCACATCGCTGCCCTTGTCTACAGACAAAGTATCCGCCGATTCCGACAATTGTAGACGTTTCGATTTAACGGGGGAGACATATGTTGGCGAATTAACGTCGCTGAATAGCCGTTTTGCCGAACTTGGTGACCGAGGCGTGAGCCTACTTTGAACAAAAGGGTCTGGCCCAGGGTCGGGCGGATTGTTACTGTGGGTCGACATTGTCTTTACAGAAGTAAATTCAATAAATTTATAATGTTTATTGACACTAACAAGAACTAATTAATGTTAAACAAACAGCTGACTGCCGGCCGGACGATATTTTATTACGCGGTACCCACTATAGAAAAATAAAAGTACTTACCGAGAATAAATTTGAATAAATCCACGAAATAAACGAAATAAAACTATAAAAACTTACGAATCCTTGCGTACAATACGATACCAAACAACAATAAACAACTCACGAACCGATAATCGTCTTCAAAACACACAAAACACAATTATTATTGAGGAGCACGTAAACACGTCACTGTACTGTGCCCCCGCGGGAGGGGAAGTGAACTGCTGCCTGGGTGAACAATTTTCCTTTCTAGAGGAAAAGGCAAACGTAAGCGGCTTGTGATCGGTATAAATCACGAAGTCGCGAGCTTCAACCAAATGCCGAAAATGTTTCACCGACTCATATATCGCCAAGAGTTCTCGGTCGTATGGCGAGTATTTGGCCTGTGTTGGACTCAACTTTCGCGAGAAGAAAGCCAGGGGCTGCCACTTACCTGCCTGCCGCTGCTGTAATACCGCCCCGATAGCAGTATCGGAGGCGTCTGTCACGAGAGCCAACTGCGCTTTGCTATCAGGATGGGCCAACATGGCGGCTTGGCATAGGCCCTGTTTGCAAGCCTCGAAGGCCTCCAGTTCCTTCTTGCCGAAGTTCACTGGATGTGAGCCCTTCACTGAGCCTGTCAGAAGAGAATTCAGGAGCGCTAGTTGTTGGGCTGCATTTGGAATAAATCGCCGATAAAAATTAAGCATGCCCAAGAACCTCCGTAACTCCCTGACGGTTTTGGACTAAGGGAATTTTTTTATGGCTTCTACCTTTTCTGGTAAGGGATTGGTACCATCAGCGGAAATGTCGTACCCCAAGAAGTTGACTTTCGATGCACTAAACACACACTTACTGGGGTTATAAACCCCCCCTTAAGTATCACCCCGAAATCCCGCAACCGACCAAAAACCACACGAAGGTGTTTTTCATGGGTTATGGGGTCAGGTGAAAAAATTAAAATGTCGTCAATGTAGCAGTATATGAAGTCTAGCCCTCGCAACACCTTGTCGATGAACCGCTGGAACGTCTGGCCGGCGTTGCGAAGGCCAAACGTCATATACGGGAATTCGTATAAGCCGAAAGGTGTTGTGATGGCAGTTTTGACTATATCGGCGGGATTTACTGGCACTTGGTTGTAGGCCCTAGTTAGATCTAAGGTTGTAAATACTGTGCAGTTGGCCAGACTATGTGAAAAATCCTGGATGTTGCGAATCGGGTATTTATCCGGGTCATAAGTAGTTTAGTCATAAATGATTTTGTAAGTTTTTGCCCCATTTGAACACAATGTAGCTTTTCTAACAGCTGATTACTTCTAACGCACAGATCAAACACCTTAAAACGATAGATCCTAGTAAAATCTACGCGCTGTTGCCGCTCTTAGACAAGTCACATAAATAAGTACAACCAAATTACTTAAAAAGTTGGCGATGCAAATAAGGAAGCGATAAATACACACCTGCACTTTCATTACGAGAGAGACAAATCATAGCAAAACATCCCGCGCGTAAAAGAAATAGAAATAGGTCAGTTTGTTGCTATTGCATCTTAACAAATAAAAATTATTTGCTAAAGAAATAATTGTTTTAGTGCGCCGTCGCTATCCTTTCGGAACGGATGTAACACGGAAACTCCTGCGCCGCCGCGCCGCGCCGCTTTTATCTTGTCGATCTCGCACCGACAATTATTGTGATTTTATATTGTTATTGTGACAGGACACTAAATAAGTTTAAGACATTATTTCTTTTTTTTTTTATTGTGACAGGACACGTAACTTGGGATAATTATTGGTTAATGTTTTTTTGTTATTGACTGTTTTTTATTGTCAAGGACACGTAATTAAATTGTGTTTGTGTTTGTAATTAAACTGTTTAACCCCTTACTGCATGATTTTTTATTTAGCGTTGAAAAAAATATATTTGGTGGAAAATAATAAATAAAAAGACACGTATTTCGTCTTTTTAATATTTTTTTTACATACATATATACATAAACTCACGCCTTTATCCCCGAAGGGGTAGGCAGAGGCGCCGCCAGGACACCCACAATTCGCCTTGCATGTTCCGTCCCATGATGTGATAGGGGGCGAGCCTATCGCCATATCGGGCACAAATTCCTGACTCCGGGCTGATAATGAATAGAAAAATCCAATATCACCTTGCCCGACCCGGGACTCGAACCTGAGACCTCAGCTTTGTAACCGTACCGTAATACAACTACGCCACCGAGGCAGTCTTAATATTTTTTTTGTTTTTATTAATTAAATTTAATATTTTCGGTTTGGTTCTAATATGGCACAACATGCTTAAAAAAAAACTACGTTTAAAAAAACCGACTTCAACTACTAAAAAGTATTAAATAACTTAAGAAATATTTGTTTTAATACACCTCTTATGCAAACCCATACCTTTCATATCAATAAAATACAATTATTTATATGTGCTACCTATTGATAGGTTTGAAATAGGTGCCAAGCCAAATGGAATAGTAGGTACCTACACTCGCCGCGCGTGACCTTGAGCGGGATAGCTTTGTCTACAACAATGTTTTTCAATCTGTGGGTCGCGACCACCTGGGGGCCTTACTCAAGAAGTCGCCATTCTTACAGAGTATAGGTGTTCATAATAAATTTAGGTACCAAAATGGAGAAACTTATTAACACAGTCTTCTAAATCACTAACTTTTAGTCTGTCTATCGCCCACGGGGGTCGCCAGAAGTTTTTAACCTGAAAAAGTGTCGCATATTCAAAAATATTGAAAAACTCGTTACTAGTCTAGAACAATGAAATATAGTAAAATTTTGATTCGTTGTAACCTAATTTATATATTATAGATTTGTACAGAAACTAAGCTGTTTATAATATTAAGTTTTATTTTGTTTAGGGCTTGGCACCGAATTCAAACCTATCAATAGGTAGCACATATAAATTAAATATCGTCCGGCCGGTCAGTCAGCTGTTTGTTTAACATTAATTCGTTCTTGTTAGTGTCAATAAACATTATAAATTAACTGAATTTACTTCTGTAAAGACAATGTCGACCCACAGTAACGATCCGCCCGACCCTGGGCCAGACCCTTTTGTTCAAAGTAGGCTCACGCCTCGGTCACCAAGTTCGGCAAAACGGCTATTTAGCGATGTTAATTCGCCAACAAATGTTTCCCCCGTTAAATCAAAACGTCTACAATTGTCGGAATCGGCGGATACTTTATCTGTAGACAACGGCAGCGACGCGAGCCGCGCGGACTATTGCGATATGGTGTCGGAAGTATCGAGCTATTTGTCAAAGATAAACGAACTCGTTAATGACCAGGGCTCGCGCATGAATATTGCAAATAGATCGGCGGTTTTAGACATTACGCAACGAGTAACTTCGATTGTTTCTTTACTTGCGTTAAAATCATCGTGCAATGAAACCAAGTTGGCTAACATGCAACGCGAGTTAGATCAATATAAACGCGTTAACATTTCCACCGCAGATTCTAGTAAGACTTTTGCCGATAATTTAAAACTGCGTTTAGCGAAACCCACTCCGGTAGTGGAGCCGCGCGCCCCCCTCCCATGCGTTATAGCTTACCCGACGAGTGAACGGTCAGCTGATCTACCGACGTCATCCGCGACTAAACAGGCGCTCTTTAAGGCAATTAAGCCTAGTGATGATGGGTTCCAAATCGTGGGCGTTAAAAAAACTTCTAAGTCCGGTGTTGCTCTGCGCCTCGCTAACGAGGCACAAATAAAAAAATTGGAATCTGTCGCCGCGATAAAATCAGCGGGGCTGCGTCTCGAAAAACCGAAGGGCCGCCGTCCCCGTATTTTAGTTAAAGACGTGCCATCCTCCATGGAAGACCGCGCTTTCTTAACCGCATTATATCGTCAAAACATCAAGGACGAATTGCCTATAAAGGAGGATGACTTTTCAAAGTCCGTTAAAATAACCCGCAGACGAATTTTAGATAACGGTCGGAAATGGATAGGCTTAGAATTAGATTCAGAGGTTCGGAAACACTTGATGAATACAAAGGACAAACTTTTCATTGATTGGGCCACCTGCCGTTTTATCGATGACATTGATGTAGTTCGTTGTTTGAATTGTCAATATTACGGGCATGTACAAAAGTTTTGTACAGTAAAAACACCAACGTGCGCCATCTGTGCTGAGTCACACGAAACTAAGGCGTGCCCGCAAAAATCGAACCCGGAGTTTAAGCCTGTATGTGCGCCTTGTAAACGTTTTAAAAAAGCACACGATCATCGTTGTGGGTCTCAGGAGTGCCCAACATACAAAAATAAGCTCGAGCAATTAGTTTTGTCGACCCAATATTAAATAAATATGGATAACTTTACAATCGGTCAGTTAAATCTTCATAACGATAGGGTAGCGACGTCAGAATTAGACACGTTAATTCGCGATTATAAGCTGAATGTCGTTCTGGTTCAAGAGCAATACCAACATGCGCGATTACGTAGTAGGGTGATACAACTCGATAACAACTCACGAGCAGGTATTTTCGTGTCGGGTTCAAATCTTACCGTTACTTCAGTACGTAATCTTATGACGTCACACTGTGCTGTCGCGGAGGTGTCGAGTCCGATCTGTAAGGTTTTTCTTGTGAGCTGTTATTTTCAATACTCCGACCCTGTGGGTCCCCACTTGCATCACCTCCGCTATGTCTTGCGGTCCCTCGCTGGACATAAAATTATTATAGGTGCTGACGTTAATGCGTCATCAATCCTTTGGTATGGCAAATATCGCTCCACCGATACCGAGCGACGTTGCGCTGTAGAAGATTTCATTGCAGAGATGAACCTCGAAGTACATAACACCCCCGATGCACCACCTACTTACAGCTGCCCTATGGGCGAATCCTCTATTGACGTCACACTTTCTAGTGGAGACGTCCGTATTGATAGGTGGCGCGTCCTGCCGGACGCGTCGTGTAGTGACCATCGCCTGATTGTGTACGAGTTCTTGCCTAGAGTGACACAGGGTCCGGTACATATTAATTGTAATTTTAGATATAAATCCATAGGTGCCAACTGGGATTTATTTAGCTCTTTATTTGCTCAACATGCCAGGGACTTCACTCGCGATGATCTGTCAGCTGAAACTTGTGCCGAGATTATGTCGGACACGTTTACGTATTGCGCGGACGTTACCATTGGTCGAGGTCCCATCACAAAGACTCGGAGGTGTGATTGGTGGAATGACTTACTAGTCCAACTACGTCGAACTTTTCGCAGAGCGCGTAGGCGGTTCAACGGGCTTAAAAAACGCCGTATTACAGGGGAAGCAATTACATCTGCTTTTAATGAACTGAAAGTTGCCAGATCACATTATAGAGCGGCTGTACAAAAATCGAAAGGCAATTTATTACGAAAAATTGTAGCCCGGTTAGATAGTGAAGGTCCGTGGTCTCCTTTGTACCATGAGTTTAAAGCTAATAGGTCAATCAATTTGGCTTATATTGAGAATATAAAAATTAATAACAACTACACAACTGGCATTGAGGAGACAACGGAAGCTTTGTTACAATCGTTAATACCGGATGATAATGTTGGGAATGACACAGAATACCACAAGCAGATTAGGATGTGGGCCATGGAACTGCCAAACTCTTGCCATTCAAATCTCTCATCATTTGATGAATTTAGTGAAATAGTTCGATCTTTGCCCCTAAACAAGGCTTCCGGTGACGATAAAATATCCAACAAAATGATCAAAGAAGCGTGTAAATCGGCCGGCAATGCAGTACTAACTGTTTTTAATCGATGTATTGCTGAAGGGGTATTTCCGCGAGTCTGGCGTACCGGTTTCATTCGGATAATACCCAAGAGTGGCGATAAATCTCCTCAAGATCCTAAGTCTTACAGACCCATTACACTCTTGCCGTCGCTAGGTAAACTTTTAGAACGTCTTACCGTCCCTCGATTGCTACCAGGTGGACCAAAATTCCATGAAAAACAGTTCGGTTTTACTATGGGTAGGTCGACTATTGACGCGGCAATTTCGGTTAGAAGAAGAGTAAGTACATCGATACGCAAATATGTACTCGGTATTTTCCTGGACATCTCCGGTGCTTTCGACAATGCTTGGTGGCCAATGCTGCTTCTTAAGTTGAAATTGCGAGGTTGCTTTAAAAATATATATTCACTTATATACTCGTATTTCTTGCACGGAACAACAAAACTTAAACTTGGACACCATGCCGTGTCGAAGCCACTGACGATGGGCTGTCCACAAGGCTCGGTCTTGGGTCCTTATTTATGGAATTTAGGCTTCGATGATTTTCTTACAATTCCCTTACCGTCGGGGTGTTCTTTGATTGGATATGCGGACGATGGCCTTTTGCTTATTGAGTCAAACAGTAGGTCGGGACTCGAAAATATGGCAGACACGTGTTTAAAATTAATATCTGATTGGGGCGATCGAAATCGTTTACAGTTCGCACCACATAAAACGTTCCAATTACTTCTAAAAGGAATTTTAAAATCACCGCCGCGAATTAAATTTAATAATATCACCGTAAAGAAAAAAGAATCAGTTTGTTATCTTGGTCTAATTTTGGAAAGGAATTTTTCCTTTCTTGAACATATTAAGAAAGTCGGGGAAAAATCGAAAAATAACTTTTTTGCTTTGACAAGAATATCAAAATCAACGTGGGGGCTATCTTTCAATACATTAAAAACCATCTATGGAGCTACTTACTTAGGATGTATTACTTACGGATCCCCCGTATGGGCTGATAGGGCTACTATCGGTGCTGTGCGAAGGAAATTGCTCCAGAGCCAACGTTTGGCGTTGATATTCTTGTGTAAGGCGTATAGGACTGTTAGTACCGAAGCTTTACCTGTCCTAGCGGGTGTACTTCCAGTCGACCTGGAGGTACAACGTCGCGCCGCGATGTATTACTCAACTAGAGAGAATATGGACAAAAGATTCTTAAATTCACGTGAACTTTTAAAAGTAGACAGACTATTTAAGCCGCTCTCAGTTGTATATAACGAAATAATAGATGAATGGCAAAATAGATGGGATGTATCTTTGAAGGGTCGGCATCTATACCAATATTTTCCATGCGTGCGTGATCGGTTGGCAAAGACTTGGCTAGATATCGATTATTACGTATCACAGTTTCTTACGGGCCATGGTAACTTTAAGTCTAAACTGTACTCATTTAAGCTCGTTGATTCGCCTGCGTGTTCATGTTCAACACCTTATTGCGAATATGAGCAGTCCGCGCATCATATACTTTGGGAGTGTAGTCTTTGGCAGAATGAGCGTAAAACCATGCTAGATACTATGCAAATAACATCTGGAGTTGTATACTACATGGATCTTGTGGAGACTAGGAAGAATTTCCGTGCTTTCCGACGATTTTGCCATACCTATTATTGGAATCAAGTATAACAGCTTACATATTAGGTCCCATTTAAATGTAATAATCACTATTCCGTGGTGCTTTACAGCTGGCTTCTCTGGCTGTAAATGTCTTTATGCGAGGTTATTTACCTCTTTAGTTCATTGTTTTGTCACCCGCTTTATTAGGGAGGGAAGTGGACAATCATTTATTTCCAACTCCTCCTATTAATTTAACTTTTTGATTGATTTCGTTGCGGGTTAAAGACAAGTTAGACATTCCCGGAGACGCGCTGAGCTTCAATGCTCAGTGTCATTAAAATGCGTGCCACTGTTGATCCTGGCTTACAGGAGTTGCAGTGGCGGGTGTGAGGGCGGGACAGTCTCCTAACATATAAATAATTGTATTTTATTGATATGAAAGGTATAGGTTTGCATAAGAGGTGTATTAAAACAAATATTTCTTAAGTTATTTAATACTTTTTAGTAGTTGAAGTCGGTTTTTTTAAACGTAGTTTTTTTTTTTTTTCACATTTTAGTGTGAGCTAAACTCAATTTTCGTTAACAACGCTCATAAGGGCACCTCACTATAGTTTGACGTTAATACTGAACCTGTTAAAAAAGAACTACTGGAAACCTACTCAATTTTGAGGAGTTCTACTGTCTAGGTCCGAATACATTCATCAGGTCTCCACCAATTTTTTATGGGACCAAATGACAACTATTCCGCATCAAACTAAAGAAGAATCACTAAAATCGGTTCAAAGCTGCCGAAGATATTAAGTATTTACATTATTTTAATTTTCTCGCCCCCCCTCCTCACCCCCACCCTTTAATCTCTAACTCACTAAAATTTGACTTTAATACTAAACCTGTTACAAAAAGATCCATTGGAAATTTACTCAATTTTGAGGAGTTCTACTGTATATATCCGAAGATATTCATCAGGTCTTCACCATTTTTTTATGGAACCAAATGGCAACTATTCCGCATCAAACTAAAGAAGAATTACTAAAATCGGTTCAAAGTTGCCGAAGATATTAAAAAAACGAAAAGACAAACAGCTGATTTTTGTTATCATATTTAATTTTAGTATAAATATACAACGTTATTTTTTGTATACCATAAAGCCGAAACACCCAAATTAGATTTTGGTATAAAAGATCAGATAAAATAGAATAATAATAATAATAATAATGAAAACTCACGCCGTGACAGGTTACGATAATTATCTCATTTCTTGAATAATGCATGGGAGCGCATCTGCCGCGCCGCGATGCGCCGCGCCGTGGGTTTCGCGCCAACACACGCACAAGCACAACACTGGTACTATTTACACTGTTTCGTTTATAAACAACATTTTAACAACACGTCTGCGTTTCCACCAAAGATAATGCTTTGCGAGGGATGTGTATGTTAAGAACAAATCGAAACTCGGCTTAATATTTACCACTTCATTGCTATAACAATAACAACTAAACATACCTAAGTAATTTTTCAAAATGTCCACCCCTTTCCCTAATACACTGCCGAGCCCGCTTACGCAAATTGCGGTCTAATTTTGATGGCACAAAAGTGTTCTGTTTTATTGTATTAAAACTTTAAATTTTGTTTTTTTAGTTCATTTTCACTTAGCGGCTTCATAATATCTCACTGCCGCAGACACATTATCACCACAAATCGCGAGACTACGCACCATATCTGTATACTCAACATTGCTGTAAAGTGTTACGAAAAGCCATCGCGACGTACGTGCGCGGAGTAGTCTAAGCAAAATCACGAAAGATGCGTACGCGCCGAGACTTCCGGGGTCACTAATATTATTAGATCAAACGCACCGCACGCACCGCCGCGCCATAGTGTGCGGGGCGTGGGGGAGGAACGGTGTCCTTGCATTTGGCATCGGCTGGCTGTGTAAGTACTTTAATAGGTGAACGACCGACACGCGCTGGATTTTTATTAATCAACAAGGTAACCAGCTTGACGGAATTTTAATATGTTTTTGGGATAAAATATAACGTATGTAAAAATTTTGTGCAATGGATTGTGTTACTGATTCTCAACAAACTACTTTCGGCTTTGTAGTATACTAAAAATAACCTTGTATAATTACTTAACTTATAATAGCGTAATATATGCTGCTATAAATAGTATATTTCACCACCTGCCGGGAAGTGTTATCCACAAGAAGGAAGCAAGTTTTGCACAATTCAGTTTTTTTTTTAAATCACAAGTGATGGCTCAAGAATTGAACTCGATCTTGGAGAGCCAGTCAAAGCTGCAAGTGCTTTTTATGGAACGGATGGAGGAAATGGAGAATGAGCTCAAGAAAACCAATAGCCCTTTTTCCACGGTTACAACCTCATCTTTGGCGACAGAGTACTTTAAATTTAAAGATTTTGTGCTCACTGCTTTCCGGGCTATCCAGTCGCAAATTACGATGCTGTCCGAAAATCTTGAGAAAGCGGAAATTCACAAACGCTGAAAAAATTTGCTATTCCACGGTGTTGCTGAGGGAAAAGATGAGAATACGGCTGCTCTTGTTTCGGATATAGTCGCTAACCGTCTCAAGATCCCCGATTTCTGCGTGTCGGACATCAGCCGCTGCCATCGTATGGGTCGCTCAACTGCCCCGGATCGTCCTAGACCAATTCTTGTTAAGATGAGTTCTATGGAAGTGCGCAATCAAATTTGGTACGCCAAGACACTGTTGCGTGGTTCGGGTGCAACGATGTTGGAGTTTCTGACCAAATCGCGGCATGATATTTTTATGGCTGCACGTCAAAAGTTTGGTGTAAACAAGTGCTGGACGCGCGACGGCTCCGTGTTTGTTCTGAAGGCCGATGGGTTGCGTCACCGAATTAACTCCATCGATGAGCTTGACAAGATCCCCGTTGTGCGACCAGCGGTGCGCGCACTCAATCGAAAGCCCCCAAAGAACCCGCGACGCTTCCAACCAGATCGAGAAGGATCCCGACCACAAGTAAAAAGTGATTTCATAATACTGTTATTTTGTGCTGTTTGTTTTTAATGTCACACTATTTGTAATACCCACACTGTTATTTTTTTTTCTATTAATTCTTCTAATAACTAACCTTTTTATTTTTTATTACCCTCTTGCGATGTGACAATTATAATTAAACATGATATTCTCGTCCTTATAAATGATGATACTTTGTTATTGTAAATTGTCATTGTATTATGTTAAGTTTTATTTCATTGTCTTTAGTATTAGCTATCTACGTCTTGTGTACATTTTGATTCTTTGTATTGTTTTTTATTATCTTAAATAACTGTGTGGTTTACGGCATCTCTTCCAACATAACACAACCGGCAGATGGATTCGTGCATATAGATATATATATATTTACTTTTTTATGTTTACATAAGCTGAAACAACTAGGTTTTAATAATATTATTTAACGAGTTGTTTTTTTTTATACAAAGTTGATACGACTGATGGGCATTTTTTTAAACTGCATATACTAGGTACCATTTCCAAGTTCTGTACTAAAAATCAATTAAATAGGAGCACTAGTTGAGTCATAAGTGATTTTGTAAGTTTTTGCTCCATTTGAACACGATGTAGCTTTTCTAACAGCTGATTACGTATAACGCACAGGTCAAACACCTTAAAACGATAGATCCTACTAAAATCTACGCGCTGTTGCCGCTCTTACACAAGTCACATAAATAAGTACAACTAAATTACTTAAAAAGTTGGCGATGCATATAAGGAAGCAATAAATACACACCTGCACTTTCATTACGAGAGAGACAAATCATAGCAAAACATCCCACGCGTAAAAGAAATAGAAATAGGTCAGTGTGTTGCTATTGCATCTTAACAAATAAAAATTGTTTGCTAAAGAAATTGTTATTTTAGTGCGCCGTCGCTATCCTTTCGGAACGGATGTAACACGGAAACTCCTGCGCCGCCGCGCCGCGCCGCTTTTATCTTGTCGATCTCGCGCCGACAATTGTGATTTTGTATTGTTGTTGACTGTTTTTATTGTCGAGGACACGTAATTAAATTGTGTTTGTGTTTGTTTAACAATGCCTCGTGTAACTTACACCGCGTCAGAATACACTGCTTGGTTTTTATTTACCGCGAATGCCATGGAAACACAGCTTTAACTCTGTGTATATACCGCGAAAGGTATGGTGACAGCCACAATTGCCCCAGGAACGCCCGCACAATAACATTGGCAGTACAAAGATACGAGACAACAAAAGTATAGTGCCTTAACAGGAGGGAGTGCCAGCGCGGCAAATACCCGCTGCTTGGAAAGAACGAATTTTAGACTTAAAACTACCTTCAAAACTACGTAACTACGCGCGGTGTGCCGCGCCGGCGCGCGGCGTCTCGCCACGACACGACGATAACACACGCCCCGCGCGACGTTGCCAGTTCAGTTCATCAATGGTCAGTGAAATTTATTTACAAAGGATGGTTGCGTTTTACTCTTATTTGTAGGTTATTTAGTTTGCTTGAAACAAACAAGATCTCATTTTTGGTATTATTAATTTTTGTGCCGTGTCGAATTAATACTAAGGACGTATAGTATACGTAGTGTAATTTAATGCCCATCTGTCGTATCAACGCGGTATATTTTTTTTGTACTTGTATTATTAATTTAAAATTTTTGCATTGAACTATTTTTATTTTTATTATTATTTTATTATAATAGGTAAATCTTGTTATTTTATATTTTTAAACAAAATTGCTGACATTATGTTGCAAGTGTTAAACACTGACAATAGTGATGAAAGTGATAATTTTTATTCTTTCTCATCTTCTAGTGATTCCAGCAATGAAAGCCTTGTCAGTATGCCATCACTTTCAGAAATGCTTCAATATCAATTCTCTGACGTTCCGAACAATTTAAATCTTGTTCATATTAATGCGCAAAGTATTCCGGCCCATTTCCCCGATATGCTGGCGTCCTTTGATCAAAATAACATACATGCTGTTTTAGTCTCTGAATCCTGGCTGAAGCCTTGTTTACCCTCCACCTCTTTCTCTCTTCCTGGCTTCCGTCTCATTCGTAATGATCGCACTGGCATGGGTGGTGGTGGTGTGGCGATTTATTTGCGTGCCCACATTCCCTATACTATAATTAGTATGTCGCCACAACCGCCGGGTCACGCTGCTGGTGAGCATCATTTTATTGAGACAACTCTATCTCACAACAAAATTCTTCTCGGAGTATTTTACAGTCCATCGACACGTATTGACTACTTTTCATCCTTTGAACAAATATTAGAAAATCTTGTTCCTAATTATGACCACACTATTATTATGGGTGATTTCAATACGTGTCTTTTAAAGAAAGATCACAGGACTTACTCGTTACAGAATGTCGTAAATTATTGCAACATGCATATCTTACCTTTAGGTGCAACGCATCACTTTCCCAACTCCTCTCCTTCTCTCCTCGAGATCGTAGTTGTTTCTTCTCAACAGCATGTAGCTAAGCATGGACAATTTTCCGCCGATGATTTTTCATATCATGATCTGATTTTTATATCCTACAAAATTCGTCCTCCCAAACGTAAGCCTAAAATAATTCTGCAGCGTAATTTTGGTGGTATGGACCAGGAAGCTTTTCGACGTGATGTTACTAACGCTGACTGGTCTCTTGTTACCAAGGCTAGTTCTATAGATGCAAAGGTTGCGATTTTTAATTCCTTGGTAACTAGGCTGTATGATATCCACGCCCCTCTACGACCTGTCAAATTAAAGCACCTCCCTGCTCCATGGCTCACAGATGACATCAGGTGCTTGATGCGCAAAAAAGCAGCGGCCAAAAACAAGCACAAACGTAATCCAACAGAATTAACCAAAGCTGAATACATAAGCGTACGGAATTGCTGCAACAGGGTGTGTAGGGATGCTTATCGTCGTCATATTCACGAATCTGTCGATGAGGAAGATCCAACCAAAGTGTGGAAATTCCTCAGAAGTTTGGGAATTGGTAAATCTTAACACAGCTCATCATCTAATAATCTTGACATTAATGGTCTGAATAATCATTTTTCTTCCTGTTCTTGTATTGACATATCAATCAAGAACGAAACTATAAACTGTCTCAATTCCTTACCAATTCCTGATTACGCTCCCTTTGTTCTTAAAATATTTACCGCTTGTGATGTTAAGAAAAGCATTCTATCCGTGACATCAAATGCAGTTGGTGTAGATGGTATAGCCGCAATATGCTAGTGCCAATTCTAGATTTCATTCTGCCTTCGATTTTTCATATCCTCAACTACTCCATTCTCAATGGAGTTTTCCCTTCCTATTGGAAAGACGCGCTAATAATACCTCTTCATAAAAAAGCCAATCCCGAATTATTTTCTGAGTACCGACCTATTTCCATCCTTCCCTTCCTCTCCAAAGTGCTGGAGCGTCTTGTCCACTCACAACTAAGTTCCTTCTTATCCAACAATTTCCTTTTAAACCCTTTTCAATCCGGTTTTCGTCCAGAACACAGTACAGTGACTGCTTTAGTCAATGTTACTGACGATATTCGTCTTGGAATGGAAAAAGGGCAGCTCACGGTTTTGACGTTACTGGATTTCAGTAACGCCTTCAATACTGTTGACTTTGAAATCCTTCTAGCCTTGCTCCGCTCTATTAACATATCTCCAACGGTAATCAATTTGTTTCACAGTTATCTGTTCGATCGCCGGCAGCGGGTTCGTCTCAACGACGACTTTTCGTCATGGAGTAATACCGAAGCTGGTGTACCGCAAGGCGGCGTTTTATCTCCTTTACTTTTTGCTATTTTCATTAATTCTATAACTCAAAGTGTATCTTCTTCTTACAACCTGTATGCAGACGATCTCCAAATTTACAATCAGGCTTCCTTGTTGAAACTAAGTGACGCAATTGGTATAATTAATTCAGACTTCAGAAACTCAAGTCCAATTCGATAAACTTGAGCGGCTTAAAAATTTTTGTATACGATTTATATTTGGTTTGCGCAAATATGACATATCTGCTTTTCGCACTAAACTCAAGTGGCTCCCTATTCGCTTCCGCCGGAATACACATATTCTTTGTTTTCTCTATAATGTGTTATTTAATCCTAGTTCTCCCACTTATCTTAAGGAACGTTTTGATTTCCTCCACAATTCTCATTCCCGCGCTCTGAGATCGTCATAGAATCTAAAATTGAAGACACCTCGTCATGAAAGTGTTTTATTTGACGGATCTTTTACCGTCCAGGCCGTTCGCCTGTGGAACACACTTCCCTTGGCAATTCGGCAAGCGCCTTCGCTTAACGCCTTTAGAAATAGGGGGAAGAATCATTTTCTTTCTAAATTATCTTAAGTGTAATTTTTAATGTGTTTTATTTAAATTCTTTGTTTGTTTTTGTTTTATGTTTTGCGCTTCATTGTTTAAATTTAGTATATAATTATTATGTTTTAATATAATATTATATTTCATATATTTATTTATTTAATTTCCTTGTACTAAGGTTGTATAATATTGCCGTTATAAGTTACGCACACACTTTTTAATTTTACTTTTTCATACAAATGCCCACTTTTATTTATTTCTTGTCGTACGATCCATTCTATCGTTTTTGGTTGTCTGGAAGAGATCGCTTATAGCGATAAGACCGCCAATTGTACACTTTTTTTTTAAGATTTATATTTTTAATCGTCTCTGTACTTTGTGGTGTTCAATAAAGTGTTGTGTATCTGTATCTGATATTAAGTATTTACTTGCAAATTGATGGAAATTCCTTAAAATCGCTACGGTATGCAGGTTTCCTCACGATGTTTTCCTTCACCGTTAAAGTGCGTGGTGATTGACCATCAATACACACATAACTCCGAAAAGTGAGAGGTGTGCCCTGGGATTTGAACCCGCGACCACCGTGAACATGTAGGCAGCCGCGTCTGGTCCGTTACCAACAGGCCACCACGCACTTCATGCTGTAAGAATATTCTATGGTAATTTTTTTTGACCTTATTTGAATTCTGTAATAGTCCAGGAGCGCGTCTAAAAGATCAACACCACCCATATGTCGATTATATGTTGTTACAGCTCTCGGACATGGAATAGTAATGTAGTTTTTCTCCTTTTTGTTAAAGCGTCTCACATCACTTAGTGGTTTGCTGCCTACATAAGTAGAGGCTAAGTTTACGATCCTGTTGTCATACCACGTCGTTACAGAGATGTCGACATTATCCAACGTTGTTATCTTTTCAACTACAGCACCCCTTCCGTTTGTCTTTAGATCCTTCTCCGATGGTACTTTATATCCAGGGATACGATTTGCTTTGATCGTGCCTAATGGTAATATGCCTTTCTTTGTCAAATAAACCAATAGCGGCAAGGACGTGTACCAGTTATAGAAAAATAGTTTATAGTTTTGGCTTTCTGGAATTGTTCTTGAAAGACGAATTACCACATTACTCGAAGTACTTATATTAGGTAAACCTTCAAATTCTTCTTCTGGTCCACGAGCCCCAGTGTAGAGTTCAAAATCGTAACTAAAACCTGAGGAACCGCTGAGAACAACATTTTTAAAGCCCCATTTATGGGGTTTTTTCGGATTGTATTGCCTCATAGTTGAGCGACATTTAGTCGGAATTATCTGCTCGTCCACAGCCATATACTCCTCTTTAGGAACAGTTAAGAGTCGGTCTCTTAGCTGGTTCAAGAATGGACGAAGTTTGTGCAGGGGATGCCTGGTTGCCCTTTAGGTACTTGGGTTGAGTTTGTATTGAAGTGAATATAACGCTTTATGTCTTCAAAACGATTGCATGACATGATCGAGCTAACTTTTGGATGCCCTAATGTTTCATTCCAGTAGTCCCTAACAGATGGCAGTTGAATAATATACATCATAATATTGTTCAATTTCTTGTGGTATGACAGTCAAACCTTTTTCAGGCCGCCGTTCCGTTGCATGTAACATAGTTTGCTGATATATGTGTTGAAACATTTCGCTAGTAAATAAATATTTTAAAAACTTTATTGGAGTTTCCAACTCCATTATCTCTGGCGGCAAACTAGAGTTACCAGTAAATACTAGGTCGGAATCCATCCTTTCCAGAAAACCATTCCTCGATCGTGGTTTTTGAGCTCTAGCAGATCTTGAACTTAGCCCAGCTAGTCTGGACAAAGGAATTCGATCATCCGATTCATCTTCAGGCTCTTCATCAGACTCAGGCACTGTAATTGGTGGAAGTCTTCTAGCCCGCCTCACACGACTCTCATCGTCAGACAGTTCTTCATCAGTACTTCCGTCAGGGAAAGCTTGAAAAATCGTATGTATCCCACCGTAAAATCTTCGTGGATCCATGTAGGCTACAAAAACAATACGTTATTAACACATAGTAGTTAAGTACTTACAAAAAAAAACGAAAATATTCACGAAATAATAAACAAAACACCTATTCTTTTTACCAACATTTGTGCATGGTGTATATGAATATAGGAACATGGAATATTTCTGCATGTTGGTCCAAATTTGAGCCATCACAAAAATATAACTTTTGTATAAGTAATCACGAAATAATAGATTAAAACTTACCTGCTTTATATAAATATTATGTAGCTTTTTTTTTCCAAACAGTCTATACACGAACAGTATTTTTTAAACTATTTTCAATAGGAGCGCACTCACTGTACAAGTCAAAACCTGTTTTAAAAACTTTGAAGTAATGTGTAGTTCGACCGGCCGTCCATAGATGGAGTTAAACCGATTCCGTTCAAACTTCTACGTTTCAAATATGACACAGTATGCAGAAAACGATGAAATATTAGTGGCGGTACTTCCATACAAGCCCAAAAGCCCGGCTTGCCCTACTTAATACGTATATACTAAATTTTGAACGAAACCATTACATTCAATACAAAACAGTAATTACGAAACATCTACCATTTTTGAATTTACCGCGTTCCGTCGCGGCATGGCGCTCTTCAATGAAGCGCGAGCCGAAGCGCCGCCCGCGCTGCGCAACGCATTTAATAAATTCATTCAATAATTTTAACTCTCACGTTGAACGTAGCTCCACGCATTTTTTAAAAGACGGCACACGCAAAACATATATCTGCCTTCTTCTCTCTCGTGTGCTTTTACGAGGCTTTTGGCAACGCATGCTATCTCTTTCACACTGACGGGTGAAATGCTACACTCTGGCACTACGAATGTACAGCTACAGATATCTATATATAGCAATAAAGTACTAAACCAAAAGCCCAGCTTTTGAGTTTTGACCACGGAATTGTTTTGACTGAACATCGTACATTTGAAGGTCGTCATGTGTAACATTAAATTTGTTAAGTAAATTATATTTATTGTCAATAAATTACGTTGGTTCTTTTTTAAAATTATTTAATCTTTTTTGAATACAAATAATGAAGTTTATATATTTATTAAATAAATTAAAATTGCATGTTGTAATGTTTATTTTTTCGTCTACTAGCAATACTGTACGAATTACTACTAACTTCATAAGTATTTTGACATTGTGCAATTATTGTAAATAGTTCGGTTGAAGGTTAATTATTCGTTTTTTTAATGTTATTTAAACTTTTTGATACGAAAATGATTTGTATTGTTTCCTGTGATGGTTTTAGTGTGATGGTGAAAGTGTTCATTGCCGTTATAAAGGTAATTTAATTCAATTATATTGAAACTGGCGCGAAAACTACGCCGAGTTTGTGCATTTCTTAAATTCGTGGTAAATCACAAGAGGCATTTTATCGGTTCAGTTTACTTAACTACGTAATTCGATTTCCAAATGCTCCCATTCATATAGATTATTATATTAAACAGTCGTGTTACATATGCTTTTCAAGGGACACTTGTGTATTAGAATGTTTGGATTAATTCTTATGATTTCAATGAGTTTGTGGTTCTTTCAAAAGGCATGCTATTACTTGTAATTAAAATTACTTTTAAAAACTTAACCATAATGTATTTATAACAATTTCTGTCCGCAATTTTGGTTAACTGCGTAGTCAAACACGGGAGCATAGTAGCTATCGTAATTGTGCTCGTGTAATGCCGATTGCCGGGTATTAAAAGTGCTCAGTAGTTAGTGCATTAAAAAGTTACGGTTGCATGACCGCAGGCTATCTATATTTGTATTACCTAATCCTAATATTGTATAGATTTTGTGGTAGGTCAGCCGCCGCGCCGTAAATTCGATTTCGTCGTTCTTAGTATTTTTTGTCCTTCTAAATAAATATGTATTAAAACTAAAATAATATTGGGCTTGCCCTACTCCAAAACCCTAGGCACGCCACTGTGAAATATGTATTCTAGTGTGAAATATAAGCTAAAATATTGCTTGGCTCATAATTGTAC
This sequence comes from Deilephila elpenor, assembly GCA_949752805.1. Classification (NCBI taxonomy): domain Eukaryota; kingdom Metazoa; phylum Arthropoda; class Insecta; order Lepidoptera; family Sphingidae; genus Deilephila; species Deilephila elpenor. The sequence continues at coordinate 5,639,432 of OX457095.1, read as the reverse complement.
CACGATGCAGTAAGGGGTTAACAATGCCTCGTGTAACTAACACCGCTTCAAAATACACTGCTTGGTTTTTATTTACGGCGAATGCCATGGAAACAGCTTTAGCTCTGTGTACTGCGAATGGTATGGTGACAGCCACAATTGCCCCAGGAACGCCCACACAATAACATTGGCAGTACAAAGATACGAGACAACAAAAGTATAGTGCCGCAACAGGAGGGAGTGCCAGCGCGGCAAATACCCGCTTCTTGGGAAGAACGAATTTTAGACCTAAAACTACCTTCAAAACTACGTAACTACGCGCGGTGCGCCGGCGTCCCGCCACAACACGACGATAACACACGCCCCGCGCGATGTTGCCAGTTCGTTATCAATGGTCAGTGAAATTTATTTACAAAGGATGGTTGCGTTTTACTCTAATTTGTAGGCTATTTAGTTTGCTTGAAACAAACAAAATCTCATTATTGGTATTATTAATTTTTGTGCCGTGTCGAATTAATACTAAGGACGTATAGTATACGTAGTGAAATTTAATGCCCATCTGTCGTATCAACGCGGTATATTAAAAAAGAACAACCTTCCTTTATGTTACTTTAACTGCTATTAAAAATAACAAATAATAAGCCGAATTGTCGATAATATGCAAGTATGCACGCCAAACATTTCAACAATGAACAACGTTTATTTATATTACTTAAAGTACTGTTAAATAGAATTAATAATAATCCGATATGTAAACATTTCGCTATTATTCAAGTACGCGCGCCACACAATTCATTCCTTTGTACGCTAGTTATACAGGGTGCACAAGAGAATGGCGCACTAGCTAAGTTGGGTGCAAGGGCATAATATTAATATGATAATAAAAAAATATATTTGGAAAATACTTATCCGTTTTGGAGTTATGACCGTTTAAAGTTTTGAGTATAATCATCACATTTTCGCAAAAAAAATAATTGAAATGGGTAAAGAACAAGATTTTAACATATACGTATTTTTTCGTTTCGTTGTTAATTAAATGGTTAACGAAATATACCACGAAAACATTTTTTTTTCAGCAACAAAAAAATTATAAACTTCGCCTTAACATATTTTACAAATAGGCCAGGTCATTAACACTCAGCTGTATACTTTATCCTTGTCTAATTTTACAAAAATGTATTTTTTGTTTCATTTCAAAGAAATAAAACCGTTAAACAGGGGCGTACTTAGATTTATAGCGTCAACAAATTCACAACATAATAACTAGGTAGGTATAGTTGCATCGAGCATGGATCGAGTGTTTTGTCATTATTTTCCTTAAGGTGTCACAAATCTAAACTCTAAGATACCAATAAATCACGCTGGTCCTCGGTTAAACCATGTTGTACCATGTAAATTTATTAATTAGAAACGTTTTAGTAATACATAACATTTAAATTATCTAAGTAATTAATATTCATTAAAATTTCTTTTTACGCAATTACACTGATAAATAAAAAAATAAGATATTAAAATGATTGCAGAATTCGGCCCATTTCTTAAAGGAAGCCGAAGGTCACTGTGTACTCGTCGGAACTTTGTCGGAACTAGCGCGGCTCGATTATTCTTCCTTTGAGCTCGCCGCTTCTGAGCGTGAGTGACACTAATACCATTGGCGGTGTTTTGTGTGCGTTACTCAAAGGATGACCGCCACGTTAGGGTGTGTTCACACTTCACACTTAGTACAACTTAATTTGGTTAGGTACTTGGATAATTAGAGTTACGTAAAAACGGAAGATCATAATGGATTGATAAAATGATCGTTACTCTCCCCAGAGATATTAATCTTATTTAAATGTGTTAAAATTGTTACATAATTTGATCCATTCAGTTACAAGACTGCCGTTACTTATGATTTAATTAATATTAATAATGATGTTGCTTTAAAGTGATAAAAATGTACTAAAATCTCATACTACAAGCGAAATTTAAAAAATCTTTGTAGCCGAATAATAAATAGTGTTTACTTAAGAAATAGCATATTATGATATTAAATTAGTGATAACAGTAAAAACGTGTATCAATTTTGGAAAAACATGTATTTGTCGTGTACATATTTTGTAATATTAACTCGTCTCCAGTTACTTTGATTGAATTTTATCAATTTTCAGCCGATGCCAACAATCAATCCCAATCCAAAATTTGCTGTTTGACATTGACAGCTCAATCTTTTTTCTGATTATAGCTTGCCATTAATCAATATCAGTAGGGAAAAAACTATCTAAAAAATCAATCTACTTTTGGGAGGGCCAATCCCTGCTTGTGGATTGTCCTCTGTATGAAAATGACAGTTTAGGCTTGCCAATAAACAATTATCAGTGTTGACGTTTGGATGGATTGTTCAAAACAATCCAATATTGCAATCGGAGAATTTCCACGGATTATTCATGCAGATTTGCCAACAGCAATGAAACTAGAAAGTAGAAACGAATGTAGATGAAGATGACACAACATTGATTAACGATTTCTTCAGTTAGATCTAAATTATTGTATTGTTGTGTATATTTTATCTTGAGCGAATTGATACTTTTTGTTTTACTTTGATAAATATGATTTCTGTTATGATATGTTTCTTAATTTCATAGTTGTATTTTTATTTAATTGTTCAGTGTGTTTGTGAAAAAAACATTTATAATGAAATATTCTTTATTACTCACAATTTACAATAATAATAGAAAGAATAAAAATAATAGAAAAGGCAATCAAATTTTGATCATGGGAAGTTGTAGAGCCACGCTGCTATCGGCCATGACTCAGTATGAATGAGCAGGCTATGGCCTTCTCGCTCCCTTCCCGATTTGATGGGCCGGAAACACAGCCATGATTCAATCGTAGTGGATGTTCATGGGCGGCAGTTGATCACTTTCCACGGAAATGTTCAATCACATTTCGCAATTTTCTCCACAATATTCTCATAATATTTCTATTAGAATGACAAGTGATAAGTCATTGTTTACTGGATATATTATTTTTCAGTGGCCAGAAACACAACAATTCTGTAAAAATCTATATAATTGGGACAAATTGAATTGTTTTTATTGCAATTATTATTATTTCTAACGTTAATTTTTGTTTCGAAAAGAACACCAATCGAAGAAAACCAATCGAAAAGTAGAAACCAATCCGGATTGACTTCAATCTAAAATTTTTGATTGATTGTTGGCATCGGCTGATTGACGTACGTACGGAATATCCCATGGTATTTATTGTGAAGTGTTAGTTTAATATCTAAGTGTATTTCGGGCATTGCAATGATCATGGGTTCGTGGCCAAAACGGTAGAATACTTTAGTAAGTTGTGCATTATTACGCGAAGTTGAATCAAACACGTTGCATCGGAAGACCGAGCAACGGCTCTATGTACACATAGTACATTTTACGTGTCTAATGAAGTGAATTATAAACGTAAAAGTGTTGTATGTTATCAAATTGTGGCAGTGCTTTCGTGCTGGATTTTGGCAGGTCCAGCACTTACCTCCTTACCTAAGGTACCTATTTACGGCTTAAATTATAGGGTTAGTTATTATTTATTTTATGATTATTAGCGGCACTTAAGCAGTACGCTTGAATTATTGTAGGTCTTCTGCCCATATTCTCTAGATACCATATTCTACGGTTCGTTCAATGCTATATTCTTATTGCCTAACTATGTACACTAAGTGGCGTGGCAATCATGTAGTTTTAATCACCTATTATGGAAAAGTATTCCTATTTATCTGTTGTGGAGCGACCCGTTCAGTTGTAAGGTTCAATCACTTTGGCGTAATATGTTAAGGGGAAGCACGTGTGATGGTAATTCTTGATTTCTCGGCATCTTTGTTATTATCAGAGAACGCTACGAAAATGCATGATAATCTAGACGTAATCACGATTTACTAAAATATATATTAGCAGATGCGCCATTCTCTTGTACACTCTGTATAAATAACTCAACAGTGAAAGAAAACCAAAATTACGCCACTTTAAATTATTTTGATTAAAGATATATGTATAGTATATACATATTCTAATGGTAAAATTGTATATATTTAGCATGATGATCTCCATAAAAGTTACATTTTATTTAACATTTTACTATTTCTATGCACAAGTTTATGTTAAATGGAACGGTGCATATATCGGTGAGTGAATGAAATAATGGATCAATTTAATTTTTTGCTTGTAATCTGTGGAAATCAAGAACTATCTGCGATACTATAAAGTCCTCAGTTGGTCTCGGATTTGTAATAAGAATGAATTTTAGTCTAAGAACTGACTTTATTACCTTAACAATCCTCAACTTTTTAGTTCTGGTTTAAATCCAGTACTAAGCTATCTTTTTGTAATAAGGCCGGTTGAGTCTTGACTTAATATCTTTGCTCTTATATGAATAAGAGTATGTGACAAATCTATATAATCATCCCCAGTTCCAGGCACCTGAAATTCTATGGGACCATCATCACCTAGAGATGATATAGGTTTGTAGTGTATCCACAATCCACTTTCTATACTCGTTTGTGTTGATGGTAGAGCAAATAAGTCTTATTCTGATTTGATACATTCACAAGAATGACTATGTAAAAATTACATTTTATTTTATGAAAAAATATCTTTGTACTTTCGTGGTGTCTTTGTTTTTATTCCTTTCACCTTAGCAGTTGGTGGTATAATGAATGCAGATAATCGTTTTCTTTTTGTTATATATCCTGAACCCGACATTATTTTATTTATTTTATCATCAGCTTTTCTGTTTAAAATTGGAACTAGCTTCTTTAAGTCTCGTCTTGATTGACTCTTCCATTGGCCGTGCACTGACCATATCTGATAAAAGCCCTACACCTGTATTTAATGCTTCTTTTCCTATAGTCCGTGCTCCACCTGATATTAATGGTAAAACTGAACGAAACAGTTCTCCTAAAAAGCTACCAATTCCATGACCACGTTGATAAGGTGCTCCTTTGTAAATTACTCCTATTCCTGAACCAGCTTGGTGAGTGTAGTATTGTTCATATGGACAGGTTATGTGATCTCGAGGATACATTATAATTTTCTAAATTGTAGTTTAACACAAACCGTCCCAAATTGGAATGGTATATTTCGACCCGTGCTTGTTTTTATATATATCTCAATCGTGTCAAATTCTCTGCGCATAACTGGTATATAGTGAGGAGGTGAAAAGACATGTATTTTATTAGCACCATATACAGGGTGTACAAGAGAATGGCGCACCTGCCAATATACATTTTAGTAAATCGTGATTACGTCTAGATTATGATGCATTTTCGTAGCGTTCTCTGATAATAACAAAGATGCCGAGAAATCAAGAATTACCATCACACGTGCTTCTCCTTAACATATTACGCCAAAGTGATTGAACCTTACAACTGAACGGGTCGCTTCAAAATAGATTAGTAGGAATACTTCTCCAAATTAGGTGATTACAACTACATGATTGCCACGCCACTTAGTGTACATAGTTAGGCAATAAGAATTTAGCATTGAACGAACCGTAGAATATGGTATCTAGAGAACATGGGCAGAAGACCTACAATAATTCAAGCGTACTGCTTAAGTGCCGCTAATGATCATAAAATAAATAATAACTAACCCTATAATTTAAGCCGTAAATAGGTACCTTAGGTAAGGAGGTAAGTGCTGGACCTGCCAAAATCCAGCACGAAAGCACTGCCACAATTTGATAACATACAACACTTTTACGTTTATAATTCACTTCATTAGACACGTAAAATGTACTATGTGTACATAGAGCCGTCGCTCGGTCTTCCGATGCAACGTGTTTGATTCAACTTCGCGTAATAATGCACAACTTACTAAAGTATTCTACCGTTTTAGCCACGAACCCATGATCATTGCAATGCCCGAAATACACTTAGATATTAAACTAACACTTCACAATAAATACCATGGGATATTCCGTACGTACGTCAAAATTGATAAAATTCAATCAAAGTAACTGGAGACGAGTTAATATTACAAAATATGTACACGACAAATACATGTACACCCGAACATAGTCCGAATTCAACTAATAAAACATATTTTTTTTTTTAGAAAAACGAAAGATAAAGGCTTGTTCACATTAGACACCTTTACACCTATTTCAGTTCATAATATTTTTTTTTTCCAAAATTGATACACGTTTTTACTGTTATCACTAATTTAATATCATAATATGCTATTTCTTAAGTAAACACTATTTATTATTCGGCTACAAAGATTTTTTAAATTTCGCTTGTAGTATGAGATTTTAGTACATTTTTATCACTTTAAAGCAACATCATTATTAATATTAATTAAATCATAAGTAACGGCAGTCTTGTAACTGAATGGATCAAATTATGTAACAATTTTAACACATTTAAATAAGATTAATATCTCTGGGGAGAGTAACGATCATTTTATCAATCCATTATGATCTTCCGTTTTTACGTAACTCTAATTATCCAAGTACCTAACCAAATTAAGTTGTACTAAGTGTGAAGTGTGAACACACCCTAACGTGGCGGTCATCCTTTGAGTAACGCACACAAAACACCGCCAATGGTATTAGTGTCACTCACGCTCAGAAGCGGCGAGCTCAAAGGAAGAATAATCGAGCCGCGCTAGTTCCGACAAAGTTCCGACGAGTACACAGTGACCTTCGGCTTCCTTTAAGAAATGGGCCGAATTCTGCAATCATTTTAATATCTTATTTTTTTATTTATCAGTGTAATTGCGTAAAAAGAAATTTTAATGAATATTAATTACTTAGATAATTCAAATGTTATGTATTACTAAAACGTTTCTAATTAATAAATTTACATGGTACAACATGGTTTAACCGAGGACCAGCGTGATTTATTGGTATCTTAGAGTTTAGATTTGTGACACCTTAAGGAAAATAATGACAAAACACTCGATCCATGCTCGATGCAACTATACCTACCCAGTTATTATGTTGTGAATTTGTTGACGCTATAAATCTAAGTACGCCCCTGTTTAACGGTTTTATTTCTTTGAAATGAAACAAAAAATACATTTTTGTAAAATTAGACAAGGATAAAGTATACAGCTGAGTGTTAATGACCTGGCCTATTTGTAAAATATGTTAAGGCGAAGTCTATGAAATATTTGTTGTTGAGAAAAAATGTTTTCGTGGTATATTTCGTTAACCATTTAATTAACAACGAAACGAAAAAATACGTATATGTTAAAATCTTGTTCTATAGTCCGCTGCTGTATGATGTGTACACTACTGATATGGATCAACACATATCGGATGGGTGCAATATCTTGCAGTATGCGGATGATATTCTCATTTACTCAATTAACCTTTGTATATATGAGGCAAAAGATCAAGTGGAGAATGGCTTAGATATGCTGTAGTGTGTGTAACGTTGCATACCTATTATGTTATGTATTGTACTGTTATTAGAGTAGTATTAAATCATGTCTAAAGGAAAGCGAACGTCTTTTTATTTATAAAAGCCACGTCAACATTATTACATGGCGACCCTGCCATTTACCGGCGGTCTGGCGGTTTTCGATCGCGCACGCAAGCATTGGGGTGCAAATTGAAATCAAAATTTTAAATATTTTTGTTGTAAAATAAAGCTAATAATATATTAATTTTACATTAAAAGTTGTAGAATGTTATCTTTTTAAGTTTAGGAGATACATGAGTAAAAGTACATAGATGCCGCACTGAGCGTGGTACCAGACGCTCACTTAGGTCGCCCAGTCAGCGTCTATCTGCCTTATTCATAGACGGATTTTATTTAGTTATCAAACGAATGTTTTGTCCCTTTCGAAATAGTTTAGAATTCAGTTTGAGCGACGAACACAAAACATTCGATAAGTAAAATAGGTTTTTAATCTGTCTATGAATAACGCCGCATAAGTTATATATATATTAATTTATAAAATCGCTTTTATATCGTCTATATAGGCAATCATATTGTCATGTATGAATCCCACAGAGGTAAGTAGAAACAAATTTGGCTAGCATGGGTTTAAATATAATATTTGAACTGGCTCGGCGTAATATTTTTATTTTTTTTTATTTTAGGTTATGGGCCCAGTCCCACATTTTCCAAATTATTTAAAGTTATTTTGTAATTTGTTCAATTGTGTCCTAAAAAGTGAATTATGTCGACGTCTGGTTACCTTGTCAACGTGCCGAAATTAAAAGGTCGCGAAAATTACGACGATTGGGCATTCGCGACAAGTAATTTTTTGCTGCTCGAAGGAATTGACTTGGAGAACCTGCCAGCGGAAATCAGTGAAGCTGAGATGAAGAAAGCCAAGGCCAAACTCGTGATGACTATTGACTCTTCATTATACGCGCATATCAAGAGTGAGACTACCGTAAAAGGTGTATGGAATAAATTGAAACAATTGTTCGATGACACAGGATATCAACGAAAAATCAGCTTGCTTCGAACGTTGATTTCGATTCGCCTTGAAAACTGTGATTCTATGACAAGCTACGTGTCTCAAATTGTCGAAACGGCGCAGAAATTGAAGGGGACAGGTTTTGAAATCACAGATGAGTGGATAGGGTCGTTACTTTTGGCGGGACTCTCAGATAAGTTTTCACCTATGATAATGGCGATCGAACATTCTGGAATCGCCATTAGCGCTGACGTCATCAAGACAAAATTGCTCGACATGTGTGAGGAGGTTGGCACTACTGAAAAAGATTCTGCATTTTGGTCAAAACAACAGCGGTGGAAAAGTGGCAACACTAACCGCAATGTCAAATCGCAAACGTCAACGACAAATAGTGACAGTGCAAATTCAAACTGCAATTAACAAATAAAATGCTACAATTGCAAGAAAATAGGCCATTTTTTTTTTTTTTAACCTGGCACGGCATAGTGACTGCATTGCACCTGATGGTAAGTGCTAATGCCGTCCAGATAGAGTATCGAATGGTATCAAACGGTAGTCTCATACCATTCGATACAATCATGCCGGCCCGCTGAGATGCCTCTTCACGCTACGGCGGAAGGACCCAGGATTATAGGAAGGAGGGAACACGTGCGATAAATAAACAAAAAATGAATAAACGAAAAATAAATGCCCCCAACTAAAAACAAAGAAAACTTTAAATGATTTTAGTGCTGCATTTTTCAACGGCAATTTTAGTACAGAAGACTGGTACGTCGATTCGGGTGCAAGCGCACACATGACGGCAAGTCGTGATTGTTTACTGCTAAAAAGACCCGTGCATGAAAACAAAGAAATAGTAGTTGCAAATCAAATGACTGTACCGGTTGTAAGTGTTGGTGAAACACAGATAACAACGATTGTAAATGGTTCTCAGCATGATGTTATTGTGAAGAATGTTTTGTACATACCGAAGCTCACGACAAACTTATTATCAGTAAGCCAATTAATAGCAAATGGCAACAAAGTATCGTTTAAAAGGAATGTTTGTTTAATATATAATAAAGTGAACGAGCTTATAGGAGTTGCAAACTTAACAAATGGTGTGTACAAGCTACAAATACAAAGATCAGAGAGCGCATTATTGGCCATGACAATGTGGCATAGAAGACTAGGACATGTAAACAGTAAGTCTTTAGAAAAGATGAAAGAAGGTGCTGTGGAAGGGGTTACCTTTGACAAGAAAGCTGATATTCGGATTCAGAACTGTGAAGTGTGCTGTGAGGGCAAACAGGCTCGTTGTCCTTTCCCATCTGCTAATCATAGAAGTGATATTGTTGCTCATAGGGCAGAAATGAAACTACGCGTTAAAATAATTGCAAACAGAACGCGAGCGCACCCACAACGACATGGCGACCGGGACAACAAGGAAACGGAAGGGGCGGGGCGCTGCAATGCGGTGTTGCCAGTTTTATTATAGTTTTTGCGGTTTACATATTTTAACTTATAATTAAACAGTATTAACACAAAAAAAATATATAGATGTGTAGTGCGTCGCCTACATACTGCCTCCTTAGTGCTAAATTAATTAGCAGTACAATCCCTCGGTGACAATAGAGCGACGCGCGTTACGGGCCGGCGCAACACACCAGTCCGCGTACGTATGTCTACCAAGCGTACCCGTCCGTCTGAGCCTGGTACGATCGCAGACACTATTCCGTGACGCCACACACCTCGTGGTAGATTAGGTTCAACTAAAATCACACAGTCTCCTACCTGTAACGGATCAGATTCCTTTTGCCATTTGTGTCTCGGAAGTAAAGTAGGTAAATATTCTTTTAACCACCTAGACCAAAACATGTCAGTCAGTCTTTGTGCGACTCGCCATCGCTTTCTTAGATCTGAATCGTCATATTTACTAAAAGGTAGACTACTTGAATTAGCTCCTAACAAAAAATGATTTGGAGTGAGAGCCTCTGGAAAGTTAGGGTCTACAGAAACGTAAGTTATAGGTCTGCTATTAACTAGCATTTCCACCTCTGCCATTAATGTTGATAAAGTGTCAGGGTGCGGCGCCCTTTCTTTTAAAATTACTCGCAAAGAGGACTTTACTGTTCTGATCATCCGCTCCCAGGAACCTCCCATTTCAGGAGCACCTGGCGGGATAAACCTCCATTCTACTCCACGGCTAATCCCGTCTTCATAAAGTGTGTCGATCTTTAAATCTGCTAAACTTCGTTTAAGTTCTAAATCAGCGCCTCTCAAATTCGTTCCATTATCAGAATAAATTACATTAGGCAAGCCTCGACGGGCTGCCATACGCCTGAGTCCCATGATAGTGGAATCAGTGGACAAATCTTCCGTTAATTCAATATGAATCGCTCTAACTGTCAAGCAAGTGAATAACATACCATAAAGTTTATGTCGTCTCCGACCAATCGTGACCTCTAGTGGTCCAAAAAAATCTATGCCAGTATAACTGAAGGGACGTTTATTATGCTGCAATCGTGCAGCTGGTAAGTCAGCCATACGCTGCGGCTGTGGAACAGCGCGCCTGTGCCGACAAAACAGGCAATGCGATGCTACTGATCGCACAGTAGGCCTTAATTTTATTACCCAATACGATTGTCTCAATTCATTGACTACAAGTTCGTTTGCGCCATGAAGAGCTCTTTTATGGTAATATTCTACTAATAAGCGAGTTATTCTATGTTTACCGTCCAAAATGACAGGTCTGCAGGTAGGATATTCTACCCCCGCAACTTTGTCTATACGACCACTAACTCGTAAAATACCTTATTCATCTAAATACGGAGAAAACTGTAATAAACGACTATTACGTGGTAAAGGTTTATTTTGTGCTATGCAAGACAATTCTACGCTAAACGAATCTTGTTGTGATTTTTTAATTAAGTAACCTTCGGCTTCTTTAATCAAAGTAAGATCAAAATGTGCGACTTTTCGCTGACATTTTCGAATGAAAAAAAGTACTCGGGCCGTGGCGCGCAACAATGTGGTCCAACTCGAAATATTATCTTCATTAGGCAAAGATAATACTGAATCGTTAGTGACCACCATGTGTACACATCGTTGTTCACACATACTATCTTCCGATAGTTTGGTAAACTGACGATCTTTCGGCCAGTCCTCCTCAGGACGACGTAAAAACGATGGTCCTTGAAACCACATGTCTGAATACGAAAGAGGAGAAGCATCTTCTCTTGTGGCTATGTCCGCTGCATTATGTACTGACGGGACATGTCGCCATTCACATGCTTTGGATAACTCGTCAATTTCTCCTAAACGCTGAGCCACATAAGGTTTATAATCACGTGGGTCACTGCGGATCCACTGTAATACAGTACTGGAATCACACCAGAAATAACGTTTAGTAGGTTGCAAATGTTTGTGTTCTTTCACTACGTTACTGGCAAGTCTAGCACCTAGCAGTGCACCCTGCAATTCTAATCTAGGAACAGATATAGGGCGTAGAGGACTTACTCTACTCTTACTGGCAACAAAGCTTACTAACACGTGTCCATCAGATCGTACAAATCGCCAATACATAACTGCTGCGTAGGCCTTAATAGACGCATCACAAAATATGTGCATCTGTTTATCTACTACGTCATTATAATCGGAGGAACTTGCAGCTGTATGCTCGGTCGAGTAGCATGACGACCACTCACCTGCATTAAGATAACATCGCGGAATACTTAGAGAACTTAATTTTTGCAAATCATCTAACCAGTTCACCCATTTAATATGATCATCATTTTGGATGCGGCAATTCCATTCAACTCCGGTTCGGTGAACGTTTTGAAATATTATTTTACCTTTTATTATAAATGGAGATAAATATCCATGCAAATCATAGACTGACATTATTATACTAAGCATTTTCGATTTAGTAGGAGGCTCAGAACCATTTAAAATACTAATAGGCACACGGTCAACAGAAACTTTAAATCCAAACGAATCTGTATTAGGATGCCACATCAACCCTAGCGTGCGCTTAGTAGTTTGCGTAGCTCCGAGTTTAAATTCAAGGGCAGTAGGCGCGAGCAAATCGGGCGCAACAGTTCGTAATACATTTTTACTATTACTCGACCATCGAGTCATTTCGAAACCACCTTTTTTATGTATCATAGTTATATCTTTAATCAGTTGTATCGCCTTAAGTTCCGATTCACATGAATGCAGGCAATCATCCATATAATGATTGTTTACAATCACGTCAACCGCTTCCGGATACAAATCCTGACATTTAAGTGCATTTCTATTCCGTATATATTGCGCAATGAAAGGTGAACATGTGGCACCAAAGATAAGACTTTGCATAACACAAACCTTTATAGGCGCGTTCACGTGTTCTTGCCATAAAAATCGCAACACATTTTGATCTTCAGGACGTATTTTTATTCTAAGGAACATATCTTTAATATCACCAATTAAAACATATTTATGTTCGCGAAAACGTAACATAATCCCTAATAATGAATTATATAAATCAGGACCCGTCAACAAATAATCATTAAGACTAACATTATTCACTTTGCCTGCACCGTCAAAAACCAAACGTAATTTGCCGGGCTTATTCGGGTTTTGCACTCCGAAGTGCGACAGGTACCATATGTGACTAGGCGAAAAGTTATTGACCTCGAGTTCTCGCGCGTAACCGTTTTGAAATAATTTTTCTATTTCTTTTCTATACCTATCCGCGTACTCGCTGTCTGTCTGAAACTTTCTTAACAACCCTTGTAAGCGAGACCGTGCGTACTTATAACTATCCGGCATAGTGAATTCGGCCTTGACAAAGGGTAAACCGACCTCCCATTGATTACCTACAAGTCGCGATGTTTCATCCAATATGCGAACAGCTCTCAAATGAGCCGTATTTTCACGACGTAAGGTCGATATTCCAATGGAATCTAAATCGAAAGACATCTTTACTAATTTATTTAATTGTTCAATACTACTACTAGTACTTACCTGCGATTCTGAGTGTGCGAGATGAAAAACATGGCCATCCACGGAAGAATGAGTGCGATCGTAGCAACCGTGAATTGACCAACCTAATCGACATCTTGTTGCATATGGCTCGTATTTATTGTCACTGTGCAATATTTCTAACGGTGCTATAAGAAAATAATTATCCTCGCCAATAAGTATGCGAGGCACCACATATTGTTTACAAACATCTTTTTTAACACTTAGTAAATGTTTACATTTTATGTTATTTACAAATGACAAGTTTTGCATAGGTAACTTTAATTTATCTATTTGACGTAAATATACATTGTACGCAACTTTATTACTACCACATATTTCAACAGACACTTTCGGCGCGTCTTGTTGTAACACCTCCATGCCGAATGCGTCTAACAATTTTACACAATTAGACTGATAAGTGTGCAGAAAGCTTAGTATACCCCGTGCATAGAATCATTAATGAATCATTTTGTACCGGGGTTTTTCCTAACGCTTGGAAGCTTGCAAAGGTTATACCTATTCACAAATCTGGAGCAGATAGTCTAGTTTCTAATTATAGACCGATTTCGATACTTTCTAGCTTGGCAAAACTTATAGAATCCATAATTTCTCCACACATTCAGTTCTATTTTAAACAATTTTTAACCGATCATCAACATGGATTTGTAAAAAACAGATCAACGCTAACAAATCTGTCTTCTTTTGCAGAAAGTCTTTTTGGTGCAGTCGACAACAATCACCAAACTGATGTTATTTATACTGATTTCAGTAAGGCGTTCGATAGGGTCTCACATTCAATATTACTAGATAAGCTTGCAACATACGGTTTCTCTGGAAAAATGTTTGATTGGTTAAGGTCGTATTTAAGTAACAGATCTTATTATGTAGTTTTGGATGGTTATAGTTCGGATGTTTTTAATACAACATCTGGAGTGCCCCAAGGATCGCACTTAGGACCTATATTATTTAACATTTTTGTCAATGACGTGTCTAGTTGCTTTTGGAATAGTACGCCTTATCTTTATGCAGATGATTTAAAATTCTCTCGAATAATATCTAATAGCTGTGACGTCAAATTGCTACAAGATGATTTAGCTAGGCTAACTGATTGGTGCACGGTCAACAAGATGGAACTGAATGTTAAAAAATGTTGCCATATTAAGTTTCACAGAAAACATAACATTATACATTCATCATATAGTATAAATAATACTGTTTTAAAGGAGGTTGACAAAATTATGGATCTGGGAGTAATGCTAGACAATAAACTAACTTTTGTACCGCATTATGATCACATTGTTAAAAAGGCGTCGAAGATGCTTGGTTTTGTAATAAGGAATGGAAAGATCTTTCGCCGATACCAAACAAAACAATTATTGTATAACTCATTAGTAAGGAGCATTCTAGAATATTGTAGTGTGGTCTGGAGGCCGCATTATGCTGTACATTCATTGCGATTAGAACGGTTGCAGAAAAGATTTCTTTGGCATTTAGCATTTTCTGAAAGAGTAGCCAGAAGCAAAATCTGTTATAATAATAGGCTCAAACATTTTAAAATGTTTTCATTGGATAATCGTAGAGAATTGTTGGATTTAATTTACCTCTATAAAATTCTAAGACATCATACAGACTGTCCTCAACTTCTTAGTTGTATCCGTTTCAGAATGCCTAAGAGATATCCTCGTAACCCTATACATCCCGTCGTTCCTCCATTTCGAAGGACAGTGCTTGGTTCCAACTCTCCAGTAGCTAGATTGAGTAGATTATATAATAAATACAGTAATCGCATCGATATACACTCTATGTCATTACACAGTTTTAGAAAACATATGTTGGATGCAATATCAGGTTACATACAGTAGTTCTATTTAGTTTTTAAGTATAAGTATAATTGTTGTTTTTTTTTTATGCTTAGTTTAAGTTGATGGTTGTGTTTTTTTTTTTTTTTTAATGTATTTGTTATGTTTACCTGTCAGTAATTGTGCAATTAGTTAAGATTATTTTGTTTTATATTTTTAGTACAAGCATCATTGTAACAATTGTAGGTAGACTTTTAAAAAAAAATAAAAAAAAAAAAAAAAAAAAAATAAGTCTGTAATCCTAATTGGTTTACCAAACATTTATCTATCATAGATATCGAAGCACCATCGTCTAATAATGCGTGAGTGTTTACAATACCGTTAGGTCCCTTTAGTTGTACTTTAACTATTTTTACGGCGACATCGCAGACAGGAGCGGCGGCGGCGGCGGCGCGGCGGCGCTGCCGTTGCGACGCGTCTCGGGCTCCGCGCAGGGCTGGGGCGCGGGCGCAGTGAGTACGTGCGCCACGGTGGACAACTCGTCGTCCGGGGCGGCTGGATTATTGTTCTCGTACTTTCGTTGCGGTGTGCGTGACGTAGTAGGATGTGTTGTCGTACTGAAATGTAACAATTTATGGTGCGCGCGGCCACAATTATCAATATCGCACACTGGTGCCGGGCATATATTATTTTCGTGTCGATTCGACAGACAACAAAAACAAATATTATTGCTTTTAGCATATCTCCAACGATCCTTTCTCATAGCGCGTTTGAATAAACGACAATCGGGTAATAAGTGAGCAGCTTTTTTGCAATAATTACATATTTTGTTCACACTGATAATAGATGTAGTAGCGAGCGCAGCGCGTTTGTTATAATTATTACTTTGACGATATTTATCGTAATATGTAACTTTCTTTGTAGGCTGTATATATGGTTCGGACTTTTTTTGTTCACAGGGCTGTTGTATACCTATGATGGATATCTTTTCTGTTTCCAGCTTGAGAAATGATGCTAATAATTGCAGTTTAGGTTCATGGATATCTAGATTTTTGTATGCATAGTCCATCCATCGGCTTAGTAAGGCACTAGGAAATTTAGATGTAATCGTTGACAACAGTTCAGGGCTTCTTAGATAGTCACTTTGGTCAATTGCACGCAAGGCAGCTACACAGTTGTTCACTTTTATAGAAAAACTGGTAAAATCTTTTTGATAATTGAGTGATAATGAAGGTAACTTACGCATCTGCATAGTCAAGTGTTGTACCACTATATCCGAGCGACCAAACATCAGTTCTAAGGCTTCCATTACATCTTTAGGCGGCGTGTTTCCGATAAGTAAATCAGTGACTGCTTCTTTGGCCTCACCTTTCAGTGCCCGTCGCAATCGCCACAAATTCTCTGCATCAGTGAACTCACACATTTTCGTTGATTCCTGATACGCACTTTTAAAGTGTAGCCACTCAATGCAATCGCCGCTGAATGTTGGTAGTTCTCTCTGCGTAGAGATTCGTGTCAACAGGCGATCGTCTTGTCTTGGAGGTGATGATGTCATTAATTCCTTAAGTGTGTCTGCTAAATGCATAAAACTGTCGACAGGCGGTCCGAGGTTCTGTGTTTGGCTTGTATTGTACACATTTGCTGCCAACAAAGGTTCCGGTGCCGTCACGGCTGCTGCACCTGGATCAATCGAATCCAAGGGCTGTGCATATTTTCGCATCCACTCCTCCACTGCCTCCTGTGATCGTGGCCTGTCTGTGTGGTTACATCTAGAGAGAGCATCGTCTTCATCCTGGTCATTCACCATGGCCAAGTCCACTTGCAGCTGTTTGTCAATGAGCTGAAGATGTATTTGGGCCCTCGCTTTGGCGGCTTTGAGTTCAAGTTGTGCACGCCGAGCTTGAGATGACGTTGTACATCTGGATGTCATCGTTTGTGGTCGAGATGGGCTCCTCTCTGTCTTATGTGGGGTCACGCAGATGTTCTGCACACTACAAGATCGCGGCGCACCGTCGTGCTTGGAAGTAGCGAGCACGTGTTTTGACGTGGAATCTAACTTAAGATTTAACTTGTTACGATCTTTTAATGTCAATTGTTTAGCGACTGGCGGTGAGTAAAACATATTATTTGTGCACTAGAACAGATTTGGCGCGAAGGACCAGCTTATTTGTTACTCACAGGGCAGAAATGAAACTACGCGTTAAAATAATTGCAAACAGAACGCGAGCGCACCCACGACGACATTGCGACCGGGACAACAAGGAAACGGAAGGGGCGGGGCGCTGCAATGCGGTGTTGCCAGTTTTATTATAGTTTTTGCGGTTTACATATTTTAACTTATAATTAAACAGTATTAACACAAAAAAAATATATAGATGTGTAGTGCGTCGCCTACAGATATACTGCTAGAACTAATACACTCAGACTTATGCGGGCCGATGGAGACCAAATCGATTGGTCAAGCAAAGTACTTTCTTTTATTCGTAGATGATGCCAGCAGAATGACTTATGTCTATTTCTTGTAGGAGAAAAACCAGGTATTCCAGCATTTCAAAGAATTTCAAGTTTTGGTGGAGAATCAAACGGGAAACAAGATAAAAGTATTGAGAACTGATAATGGAGGTGAGTTTTGTTCACGAGAGATGGAACATTTCCTAAGGCAAAAAGGAATCATCCATCAGAAGACTAATCCTCACACTCCACAACAGAATGGACTCTCAGAAAGGTTCAACAGAACTGTAGTTGAACGGGCCAGATGTTTATTGTTTGAATCAGATCTTGACAAACGTTTTTGGGGTGAAGCAGTTAATACTGCAGTATACCTAATGAATAGAACACCAGCCGCCAGTTTAGGCATGATGACACCATATGAAAAATGGACAGGCAGGAAGCCAGACTTGCGCCATGTCAGAATGTTTGGAAGTAAAGTAATGATGCATGTTCCCAAAGTGCAAAGACAAAAATGGGATAAGAAGGCTGACAAATTAATTCTAGTTGGTTATCCAGATAATGTGAAAGGTTATAGATTATACAACCCCAAAACTAGGAACATTACCACGAGCAGGGATGTCATTATAATAGAAAAAAAATACTCGGACACAGCTCAGGTAGTATCAAATAATGAAGAAAAAACATCAGAAAACAAAGAAGAAATGTTAGAGAAAGTTGAAAACTCAGAAAAAGAGAGAAGAATGTCAGAAAATTCAGTTATAGATGCTAACGATCCGACATATATTTATGATTCATCAAGTTCCCACGAAGATTCATATCAATCGGTGTATGAAAGTGAAAATGAGTCAACCTTAGAATCTACTTTAGAAGAAAATGTTCACAACTTACAGGAGCTTGGTAAGCGCAAGAGAAAGCCAGTAGAAAGATTCGGCTATTCCAATCTCTGCATTATAGATGAGCTGGAATCATGTGGTGAAGAACTAAGTTACGAAACAGCAATGAATGGACCGGATAAGGAACTGTGGGAACAAGCTATGGCGGAAGAACTAAAGGCTTTTGAAGATAACCAGGCATGGGAAATTGTTGACAGAAAAGAAGCTGCACGAGTAATACAGTGTAAGTGGGTTTTTAAGAAAAAGTTCGAAAGTGATCATAAAGTGCGTTATAGGGCTAGACTGGTTGCGAAAGGTTTTACTCAAAAAGAAGGTTTGGACTATACCGAAACATACTCACCAGTGCTTCGTTACTCTACATTGAAACTTTTATTTGCACTAAGCGTGAAACTTAACTTTAAAATTACTCATTTGGATGTTACTACAGCTTTCTTAAATGGTTATCTTAATGAAATTGTATACATGCATGCTCCTCCTAATTTGGATTGTAAAGAAAATTGTGTACTTAAATTAAATCGTGCAATTTATGGTTTAAAACAATCAGCCAGAGCTTGGAATGAAAGAATAAATGATTGTTTATTAAACTCCAACTTTATTAGGTCAAAATTAGAAACATGCTTATATACATATAAAAAGATGTAAAAAGGAGCTGATTATAATAGCAATTTTTGTAGAAGATTTTTTCATATTCTCTAATTGTCAAGATATGGTAAACGAGATTAAGAATGTACTAATGCAAAAATTTAAGATTAAGGACTTGGGGCAGTTAAAGCAATGTTTAGGCATTAGAATTAAAATGTATAAAAATGGTAGCATATCACTAGATCAAAAACATTTTGTGGATTATATATTAAATAAATTCAATATGACAAATTGTAATGGTGTTGATACTCCCATTGAGAATAATTTAAAGCTAGAGAAAAGTGTAGAAGTTTGTAAACAATACCCATTTCAAAAATTAATAGGAAGTCTAATGTATTTAAGTGTATTAACTCGCCCAGATATATCATATAGCGTAAGTTTTTTGAGCCAATTTAATAATTGTTATTCTCTTATACATTGGCAACATGCAAAACGAATTTTAAGATATTTAAGCAAAACTAAATCTTATGGACTTATATTTACTAAAGATGATTGTAACTTAGAAGGTTTTGTTGATGCAGACTGGGCCTCAAATACTTTAGATAGGAAATCTTATACAGGTTTTTACTTTAAGCTTTCAGGATCTCATATGAATGTAAAAAACAGCAGACTACAGCTTTATCCAGTACAGTTTTTTTGGGGGTTAACGTCACTCGCGTCCGTAGGCTTTGACTCTAGTTTCCCTACACGTGACCCCTGGGTAGTGCCAAATGAGTGACACAGTTCGTGGTGGTAGGATGCCTGCATCCGCCCGGGTAGCGACCACCGTTAACGCGGCGTAAAGACCGCCATAGTGATCCCCGCAAGGGGGTCGCGTTCCGGGATCAGCCCGTTTTCCCCCGGTTTCTCGAGGGGCCTGTATCTGGGTATGAGGTTGTGCCGTGTGGGTATTTGCGGTACGCTGTCGGTGGAAGGAGTGTTGACCCGCCGGCCAGGGAGACCCGTAGAAACGGTTGTCCGCTGGCCGCCCGCGGTACAGTACAGGGGCCCAATCGTAGCTAACCACTACGAGAGGCTGCCTCACCATGCCGCGCATAATCTTGGGTGGGTCCGTCGTGCCGGTTGGTGACCGGATGTGGGGTCCCGGCGGCCCATCCCGGGAGGGTACGGGGGCCCTTCCGTCCGGCGGATCAATTCTCCTCCTGCCAACTCCCTTGTCCCTGTACCCGTTCGGCCTTCTTAGTGCCCTGATACAGGCTCCTCGATGCCTCTTCACCGAACCCAACCCTTACCTTCATGACAGTGCACAAAAAGAAAGCAGGTCCTTCAGCGGTGTATAACCCCACCACCGCGTTCACTATGGAGTTCGCCAACATCCGCGGACTTCACACAAACATTAATGCCGTCCACCACCATCTTGAGACGGCCCGGCCTGCTTTGCTCTTCTTGACGGAGACGCAGATTCGTTGTCCGGCCGACAATTCTTACCTGATGTACCCCGGTTATTCGCTTAAAGGAAACATACATACATACATACATACATACATAAACTCACGCCTTTATCCCCGAAGGGGAAGGCAGAGGCGCCACCAGGACACCCACATTTCGCCTTGTATGTTCCGTCCCATGATGTGATAGGGGGCGAGCCTATCGCCATATCGGGCACAAATTCCTGACTCCGGGCTGATAATGAATAGAAAAATTCAATATCACTTTGCCCGACCCGGGACTCGAACCCGAGACCTCAGCTTTGTAACCGTACCGTAATACAACTACGCCACCGAGGCATTTAAAGGAAACATCAAGCCAAAAGCCGGGGTATGCTTGTATGTTCGGTCGGACGTCTGCTGTCGCCGTCTGCGCTGCATGGAGGACCCCTCCTTCTCCGCACTGTGGGTGCACGTGGATCTTGGTTCTCTGAGCCGCATCTACGTGTGCCTCTACAGGTCACACAACGGGGACGATGAGACGACTCGGCTGTTCAGGTACCTTAGCCAGGCGGCAGATGACGCGCAGGTGCAGTTCCCGTCAGCGGAAATGGTGGTCTTGGGGGATTTTAATGCACATCATGAGTTGTGGTTGGGCTCCTCCAAGACCGATCATGCTGGCAGAGCTGCCCATGCATTCGCTCTGACACATGACTTGTCACAACTGGTGAACCAGCCCACCAGGATCCCGGATGTGGCGAGTCATGCGCCTTCTCTGCTGGACCTTCTGCTGGCGAGTCACCCGGCCGGGTATAGTGTGACCGTTAGTGCTCCTCTGGGCACTTCCGATCACTGCCTGGTTCGGTCGTCGGTACCGTTCGCTTCTCCTCCACGTCCCGTGCAGGTTAAGCGAAGGGTCTGGCATTACTCGTCGGCGGATTGGGATGGCATGCGGGAATATTTCGCATCTATCCCTTGGCGGCAGCGCTGCTTTGAGGGAAAAGATCCTTCTGCGAGTGCCAACGCTATTGCTGACGAAATCAGACTAGGAATGGAATATTATATTCCTTCCTCTGAGATCGCCAGTAAGGGTCGTGGACGCTCCTGGTTCAATCGGGCATGCGCCGATGCTGTCGGTGACAAACAGGCGGCGTATCGCGCTTGGATCAGGGGTCGCGCTAACAAGGATCCTAATATCAGTTCCCTCAAGGAAGCCTATAAACGAGCCGCCAAGGCCTGCAAGAAGGCCTACGTTAGAGCAGATGCCCAGCGCGTTTGCAGGATTGGGCGTGCGTTGGCCAATCACCCAACTAGCAGTCGTGCTTATTGGAGTTTGGCCAGGGCCGTCCAGTCTAACTTCTGCCGTCCAGCATTGCCACCGCTGAGGTACTCGGAAGGTTCGCTGGCCCACAAGCCGCAAGAGAAAGCCGTCTTACTGGCAAATCTCTTTGCGGCTAATTCCCGCCTCGAGGACTGTGGTTCCCGGCCCCCGCCGGTGCTGCCTGATTGCGGATCCTCAATGGCGGATATTCGCATCAGGCAGTGTGATGTGCGGCGTGAGCTACGGTCTCTAGATGTGCGGAAAGCCAGTGGTCCGGATGGAATACCGGCGGTGGTTTTAAGGAGTTGCGCAGCGGAGTTGTCTCCTTTTTTTTTTTTTTTTTTTTTTTTTTTTTTTTTTTTTTTCTCGCGGGGAAAATCCCTTTACGGACCATCCCACCCCCTGAGGGGTGAGGGTGTGTCGGACTCACCGGCGCCTTCCGAGCCCAGCGAGATGTTGTGCCGCCCGTGGATATGGACGGGCGGCCGCTGGGTCGGGTCCCTACCGGATTCTACGCGCCGAAATACCGACTAAAAACCCCGCGTCGGCCACCATCGGTGCACTTCAGAGACGGCCCCGGGATACCGTTGATACAGAGCGCGCCGGGACCGCCTCTGTGCATTGCCGCTGAAGCGACGCGGCATGAGACGCGTGTTGCGTCACGTCTCGGGGGCCGCCAAGGTAGGGACGGCGGCCCCGCGTGGCCTCTCCGGCGCCGGGTTAGGTGACATCCCGGCGCCTCCTTCGTCTTCTGTGGCGGCGAGCGGGATCGGTCTGCTCCCGATCCCGCTCGGCGCTCTCCTTCTTCGACATGACACATTCGCAGAAGGAGAGCATGGCTCGCCACGACCTCTTACTGCCGACCATGGCGGCGACCACGGCCGGCAGCGAGAGGTCGCTTCCCACGACCGCGATGAGAGCGCTGCGCTCCTCGTCCCAGGCTGGGCACTCTTCCAGCGTGTGCTGGGCCGTGTCCTCACGGCAGTTGCCACAATGGTGGCACACGGCGGACTCCTCGGCTCCGGCTATGCGACACAGGTACGCACCGAAGCAGCCGTGCCCGGTGAGCACCTGCGTCAGCCGATATGTCGGCGCACCGTGGCGCCTGTCCAGCCACTGCTCGAGGACAGGTCGCACTGCCGCGACGGTCCTCACGCCAGCACTCGGGCTCTCCAGCCTGGAACGCCACTCCTCCACGGCGGTCCTGCGGAGGGAGGCCAACATGGCCTCGACCTCACGGGGGACCAACCTCTGCCCACGCCCGGACGCCTCCTCTCGCCGGAAGAAAGCCGACGAGAGGGTCTTTGCGTCCAGCACCCAGGGCAGAGTTCCCGCCAATACGCAGGCCGCCTCATGCGAGACCGTGCGGTAGCCCCTGATAATCCGCTGCGCCACCATGCGCTGCGGACGATGCAGCAGGCGGACGCAGCGATCGCCCAGGGACTCGGCCCAAACGGGACACCCGTAGAGGGCCATGGACCGCACGACTCCAGCATACAAGTTTCGGCAAGGGATGCCAGGACCATCAGTGTTGGGCAGCAGGCGCCCCAGTGCGCCCGCCGCCCACACCAGCTTCGGCGACAACTCCTCGAAGTGCGCACGGAAATCCCATCGACTGTCGAGGACGAGACCGAGGTATTTCATCCTCGACTCGACGGGAATCCGCACGCCCTCCACCGTGATGTGGGCCCCAGGCGGAGGCCCACACCGAGGACCGTGGAAACACACGGCCTCGGTCTTGTTGAGGGCCACCGTGAGGCCCAGTCGCCGAATCCTGCCCACCACCAGTCCGGTACCGAACGAGGCGAGCAGGGCGGACCTCTGGAATGTCCTGGCCGTCGCTGTCACCAACGTGTCGTCCGCGTTGCAGACGACAGCGACGCCCCGAAGGTTGGTACCACGGAGCACCCAGTCATAGCCGATGTTCCACAGGAGCGGGCCGAGAACCGACCCCTGCGGAACACCGCACGACACCGCTCTGCGATGCCACCCGTTGGCGCCCGGATACACCACGCACCTGTCAGACAAGTACGCGTGCACCAGACGCCGGAGATAGGGCGGCACCTCGTGGTACCGCAGTGCTTCTTCGATGCAGGCCCAGGGCATGGTGTTGAACGCGTTGGCGATGTCGAGAGACACCGCCACCACGACCCTACCCCGGGACACCGCACGCTCCGCTTGTGCCTTGACCCGCAGAATTGCGTGGACCGTCGACCGGCCCCGCCGGAACCCGAACTGGCAGTCCGCCAAGTCCGGGCCCGCGTCCTCCAAATGCTCGACGAGGCGCGCGTGAACTACGCGCTCAAAGAGCTTGCACACCTCGTCGAGCAACACGATGGGCCGGTAGGCCGACGGCGAGTCTGCGGGTCGCCCCTCCTTGCGGAGCAGGACAAGCTTGCCCGTCTTCCACAGCGACGGGAAGATGCCCTGCTCAAGGCACGCGGAGAAAAGGCCGCGGAGCCTCGTACCCAGCGACTCGACGGCCAGCACCCAGACACGACCGGGCACCCCGTCGAGCCCCGGGGCCGAGTTCTTGCTCCGCAGCCGAAGCACTGCCGCCTCTAGCTCTTGCGGCGAAACCTCCGGGATATCCCTTGCCGAAACCAACGACGATGACGCCGGTGGACGTGGCGCCATCGGTGGAGGAGTGAACTTCTCGGTGGCCGGAAACAAGGCCGCGACGACGTCCTCCAAAAGTTCGGTCCGGAGACTCTGTGTCAGTGGGGGCGCCCATGGGCGGAGTTTTCTCAACGCCACACGATACGGACGCCCCCATGGATCTCTGTCCAGAGACCTCCGGAACTCTACGTTCGCCGCGGCCTTCGCTTGCGCGATGGCCACCCGCAGCGCTCTCTTCGCCTCTCTGTGGAGGCCGAGAAGGTGCCGCCCTTGCTCGTCGTCGCCGGGTCTACGTGTCCGACGACGACGGTGCCTGGCGAGTCGGCGGCGCGCGACCTGGCAGGACGCACGCAGCTCAGTGAGCTCGGCCGACCACCAGTACACCTGGCGTTTCGCTGGGAGGCGGGTGACCCGGGGCATGGCCGCGTCGCAGACTCGCGACATCGCCACCCCGAACCATTCCGCCTCTTGCTCTACCCGCACCGGCCCATCCGGTGCGGGGAGCCAGGCCTGAATAATGGCGGCTTCCTTCGCGGCCTCCACATCGAGGCGCTTCGCGGCCCAACGTCGGCCGCCCGTGAATCGAGCAGTCGGACCACCTCCGGACTGATGGGTGGAGACCTGGGAGGTCGAGACGCTGTACCGAATGTAGAGATGATCGGACAGCGTCTCTTCCTCGACCAAAACCCTCCAGTCCCGAACACGGCGGGCAAGGGCCGGGGTGGCGAACGTCACGTCCACCACCGAACCGCCGTTGTGCCGCACGCACGTGTTCTCCGACCCCCGATTCAGGACGACCAACCCGATGGAGATCGCCCATTCCTCCAGGGCCTCGCCCCGCGCGTCGGTCACCGACGAACCCCAAGCCAAGGATTTGGCGTTGAAGTCGCCGGCTACAAGCACGGGGCGAGGCTGGCTGTCAAGCTGCACCAGGGCCCCCAGGCGCGCGAGAAAGCTCTCGAATTCCGCCTGGGACCTGTTGGGAGAGAAATAGACTCCTACTACCCACACCCCTCCCACCAAGACCGCCACGCATCCCGCACCCTTCGCTACTTTTTCGAAGGGCGGAGAGCCGGCGGCGCCCCGAGTGATTACGGCCACCGAGCCATCAAGGTCCCCTGGCCAGTCGTCGCGGGCAGGGACAGAGTATGGCTCGGCGACCACAGCCACGTGAATCGACCACTGCGCCAGGGATTGAACAAGCAACTGTTGTGCTCCGACGCAGTGGTTGATGTTCGCCTGGAGGAAATTAAGCTCCATCTAAGTATGGGCGATCTCCATCGCCTCAGGGCGGGACGGTTGCGGCCGCGTCGCAACCCCGGCTCCCACACCGCGTTGAGAACGGTGCGGGACCGAGGAGGCTGCGCAGGCCTTGCCGCCCACCCGGTGGTCCGCGGGTTTACCGGCATCTGCGCAGATTGCGCAGTGCGGGTCCGCGGAACACTCCCGGGCCTTATGGCCCGATTGACCGCAGCGGTAGCAGAGCCCGCTACGGTCGCACTCGCCGGTGCATTGTATCCGCACATGCCCCTTATAGAGGCAGCGGAAGCAGCGAAGGGGCCGGGCCTCGAGCAGCCGCACTGCCGCCGCCACCCAGCCCACCAGGACACGCCCCGCCTTCATGACTTTCTCCGCTGCCTTCGCTGGGCAGCGGAGCCACACCGCACCCAGGCCCGAACGCTCGTCCCGAATCTCCCCGACCTTAACGTCGTCGGGGGAGCATTCGCCGAGACGGGCGATGGCCTCCGCGACTGCCTCGGAGTTGGCTGAAGCGTCCAACCCCGAGACGCGCAGCTCCGCAGTCTTCACGGGCCGGGAGACGCGAACGTCCTCTTCCGACCCGCGCAGGACCTCCCTCATTTTGGCACTGAGGGAGTCGGCCTTCGCCTCCGACTCAGGCCCGGGCACCTCAAAAAGATATGCCCCGGTGGCTATCCGCCTCGATTTCAGCCCGGCTGTGATGCCAAGGCTGGCCAGGTCCACCTTCGTCTGGACCTCACGCAGGACTTGTGCGTACGTCACTCCCCGCTTCAACGCCTCCGGCGTCACCGTGAGTGTCACGGCGGCTTTGCGCGGGAGACGGAGCTGGGGAGCAGCCCTGCGTGGGGCCTGGACCGGCTGTTGGGCCGCCCGGGACTTCTTCTTGCCCCTCTTTGCCACCACAGTCCACGGAGTCTCCGTGGATGTGGCGGGTTGAAGGGGCGGGTGTGGCGTCTGCGACCGAGGCGGGGCGCGCTTTCGATTGCCGCGCTTGCGCCCGCGGGACTCCCGAGAGGCGACTGGCGGCGGAGCCGTCGAAGCCGCGGTCGGTCGGGTTGTTGGTGCCGCCGCAGGGGCAGATGGGACTGCGGGGCGGCCAGCGGCCGCAGGGGCAGCTTTCTGCTTCCCCGCTCTTAGAGCCGGCCATGAGGCGGCCGGTATCCCCGCGACGGGTGGCTGCGGCTTCGGGGCTGCCTTGGCCCTAGCCCGATCGGCAGCCAGCGGAGGGCGGAGAATCGGCTCCGGAGGTAGCCGCATGGCGATCGCCTCTAGTTTGGCGTCCACTTTCGCCATGTGCACCTCCAGCAGCTGCTTCAGGACGTCCGACACCGGAGCGCCGGACGCCTTCTCAGCCACAGGCTGCCGCTGGGACCCGACCGTCGCCATCAGGTCGTCCAACATCCTGCCCTGCGTGGTGAGGGACGCCTCCAACGCCGTCACTTTCTGGCGGAGATTGCGGTTCTCCGCCTCGACCCTGGCGAGCTCCGCAGAGGACGGCTCTTGCGCCAACGCCAGCAGCTCCGACACGCTCTCATTGATGTCCCGAACATACGTACCTTTGAGGTGTCGGGACGTGCGAGACACGTGCTGGAGCCGCTTAGCCATCCGCATGAGGGCCTCACTGCGGGTGACCGGCGGCGCCTCCTGTGGAGCCGGCTTTGTCCACGGATGCGCCTCCTTGGCCTTCCGCAGATCGGCCTCATCCGCCTCCATCGCCTCGGCCTCTGCGATGCGCTCCTTTTCAAGGGCAGCCTCATAAGCCGCCTGCGCCCTGCCGACGGCGTCATCATCTTCGCCCATGCTCCGGGCTGGAGCCGGGGGCCTCTGCTTCTGCTTCTTGGTGGCAGCACGGGAGTCCGTTTCCGCCGTACTGCCACCATCGCTAGCCCTCGGCCGCTTTTCCGCAGGACGCGGCCCGCGCGGCCTAGTGCGGCTTCTCTTCGCATGCGAAGAGTCGCTGCTCATCCCGGACTCCGAATTGAAGTCACGGGATGGCGCGTTCCTCTCCGCAGGCGCTCCCGATGCTGAGGGTGCCCGACTGGACGCTTGAGATGCATCCGAGCCTGACATCCTCTCCACTACCACCGAACATGATTTTGTGTTTGTTTTTATTGTGTTCATAATTGTTCCCACGAGTATGGGGGAAAGGAAGGTCCACCCAGGCAGTGCCCCCTGTACCTGGGTAAGCCTAGCGTAACCCGCCAGAGGGTCGGCCGGTACTCTGGCGGGGGTCGCACTAGAGACTGAACTGCCCATCAGCCATGCATCCCTTCGCGGTGCGCCGCCGCTTGGGATTCGGGGTACTTTTTATAGAGGCACCCTCCCTCGCGGTCCGGGCGGTTAAGCCAAGACCCTCGGTCCGGCAGGAGTGCGAGACATGACCACAAACCTCACAACCGGATTACGATATACGACGGCGACCGTGGGAGGGACACTCCCACAGCCCGCCCGGCGGCGGGGTAAGCGCACACCGGGCCCGCCGAAACCTCCGGGACAGAACCGGAGGGCGACCCAAATGCAGGGTCTCGCCTGCAACGACAGATAGAGGCGGCCGCCACAAAAGACAGCGACCGCCAAACACCCTGCCCTCTCCGTCGGATATTCGCCGTCGGCCATGGTAGTTGCAAATCGCAACTACGATGACCCACGTTGCCCAGGGTGCACCACTTGGAGGTTCCCGACATAGCACCCCGCGGAGTTGTCTCCTGCACTGACACGCCTCTACCGAGTGTCCTACCGCACAGGTGTTGTGCCGGAATCTTGGAGGGAGGCCAATGTGCAACCGATCCCCAAAAAGGGTGATCGGTCAGACCCTACCAATTATCGCCCTATCGCTATCACCTCAGTGATGTGTAAGGTCATGGAGCGGATCATAAACGCTCAATTGGTCCGCTACCTGGAGGATCACTCGTTGATCAGTGACAGACAGTACGGATTCCGTCACAACCGATCAACGGGTGATCTTCTGGCGTTTGTCCTGCATCGCTGGGGTGAGGCGATAGACCGGCGTGGCGAGGCTCTTGCTGTGAGCCTCGACATAGCCAAGGCGTTTGATAGGGTCTGGCACCGTGGTCTCCTATCCAAGCTTCCGGCATACGGTCTGCCCGACAACTTGTGTTCGTGGATTTCTGGCTTTCTGCATGGGCGTAGAATGCGTGTTGTCGTTGACGGACACGCTTCGGCGCTCATGTCGGTAAATGCCGGAGTTCCGCAGGGCTCGGTGCTGTCGCCCACCCTGTTTATTCTGCATATCAATGATATGTTGTCACTTGGCAACATTCATTGCTATGCAGATGACAGCACGGTTCATGGGCGATACTGCCATGGGTCCCCAGGTTGCCGGGTCGACACTGTGAGTGGGCGCGAGGATCTTGTCATTGAGCTCAATCGGTCCTTGGATCTCATTTCTACATGGGGCTCCAGGAATATGGTTGAGTTCAATGCCAGGAAAACCCAGGTGTGTGCGTTCACGTGCAAAAAATCCCCGTTCTCTCCCCTCCCCATTCTTCAGGGTATTCCCCTCTCAATGCGGAATGACCTGAGTATCCTTGGTGTGGATATCCGTTGTGATCTTAATCCAAGGAATCACATCGAGGGCGTAATATCTGCCACTTCCCGCAGGGTTGGGGTCCTGAACAAGGTGCGTCGGTTTTTCGCGCCCGGTCAACTCTACCGCTTGTATAAAGCGCAGGTTCGGCCGGGTATGGAATACTGTTCGCACCTCTGGGATGGATCCGCCCAGTACTTGCTCGATGCCTTGGATGGATTGCAGCGGCGGGCCATCCGCATTGTGAATGATGCAGACATTACGGGCAACTTAGAGTCGCTACAGTTACGGAGGGATGTCGCCTCTCTAAGCGTGTTCTACCGTCTGTATCATGGCGAATGCTCTGAGGAATTGTTCAATTTAATCCCCTCCTCTCCTTTCCTTAACAGAACCACGCGTGCTGGCTTGCGGAGCCATAGCTTGACTGTTCAATCCATTTCGGCGCGAACCAAAAGGTTCTCTAATTCTTTTTTCTGCCGTACAGTCAAGCTGTGGAACGGTTTGCCACCGCACGTGTTCCCTCCTTCCTATAATCCTGGGTCCTTCCGCCGTAGCGTGAAGAGGCATCTCAGCGGGCCGGCATGATTGTGTCGAATGGTATGAGACTACCGTCTGATACCATTCGATACTCTATCTGGACGGCATTAGCACTTACCATCAGGTGCAATGCAGTCACTATGCCGTGCCAGTTTAAAAAAAAAAAAAAAAACAGAAGCCGAATATATGGCGATAACCGAGGCTTGTAAAGAGGCTATTTATTTAAAAAACTTGTTAAATGAGATTGTGGATTTTTGTAATTATACGATAACCTTGTACAATGATAATCAGGGGGCTCAGAAGTTGACAGAGAATCCATTGTTCCACAAAAGAACCAAGCACATTGATGTGCGTCACCATTTTGTTAGAGAAGCAGTCACTAACAAACATGTAGAGATAGTATATCTGCCAACATCTGAAATGCCTGCAGACCTGCTGACAAAAGGTTTGAGTAGTGTCAAACATAACAATTTTGTTAAAAAGCTAGGTATGCATATTATTGTGTGATCTAAATACATATACATATATATTTATATATATATATAATATAATATGTGACTGTGTGCTTTTTTTGATTTGTTATAAATATGGTTTAGATTATTTTGATAAGTGGTGGTGTAAAAATTGTTATCAAAATAATATTCTGTAATATATATTAACAGCGCCATCTGTTAAGATCTATTTGAAACTGTTGGTCATACTTGTCTATTGTCTATATATTAATAAATAATAAAGTGTCAGTTTTTGAACAACCTCCCGGCGTGTTTTAATATATGTAGATGAATAATATTAATGGCTGACGAATTAAAAACATTATACGAGAAATTGAAACGTATTAGAGAAAGTTTAGTAAAATTAAGTTATGCAAAACGGACAAAATTTATTTTAAAAAGTAAGTTAGAGGAAGCGAATAGTATACGTAAAGATTTTGATAAGTGCTTGACTATATTAGTGTCGCAAATAGAATGTAAACAAATTAAGGGCAAAATATTAGCCGAAATTCAGTCTTATTGCGATTTAATTAAAAATGTATACGCGCAAATAGACGAATTTTGCTCTAAGGACTATAGTCTACAAATTGGTTCCGAGTGCACTGTTGAGGGTATTGCAGGAATAGCAGACAACATGGAGACATTCGACTTCAAAACCGCAGCGTCTATACTTCCGATTATGACGGGTGAAGAAGATGTCACCAAGAATTTAATGGACGCTATCGAATTATACAACTCGGCGCTCAACGAACAAGGTGAGAGTATGCTAATAAAGTTTGTTCTTAAAACTCGTTTGAATCGGAGTGCCAAACTTTCCAACTCTTATAGTTCTTGCGAAGCTTTACTTCATGATATGCAAAATCATTTGCTGACAAAAAAGTCTAGTACCTCGATTCATAATGAGTTAATTAAAATCAGACAAAATGGCATCACTTTAGAAAATTATGGCAAAAAAATTTAAGAATTATTAGTCGAATTGACGATTTCACAAGCCGATGGCGATGAAAGCTCACATAAAATTTTGCGCCCTATTAACGAAAAAATTGCCATCAAAAGTTTCACAGATGGCTTGAGAAATCGCCAACTTCGTACAATTCTGTCCGCGCGTAATTATAATACTTTAAAGTATACAATAAGAGCTGCGAAGGATGAGGAGGCGTCATGTAGCCGACAACAAGACACGGAAGAATCCATTTATGTTGGAAATCCAGGGCAGCCGAGGTCTACATATTATGGTCGCAAATTTAACAACACATATGGAAAGTACCGAGGTAATTTAACAACGCACCAACAACCAAGACCTATGAATAACTCCAAGTCATTACAGATGCAGAAAGGCTTCTTCGGACGAGGAGGTTATCAGCATCGCGATGGAAGTCGTGCCAGAGGGGGTACGTACACTAATCGTTTTTACTTTCGCGGAAAAAATCACGAAGTAAATTCAATGATTCGAACCCCATATCAAAATGATGGTGTAACGCAAAATACCTATAACGCTCAAAACGACGCTAATGCCACTTTCAAGGATTTTTTTTCGTTTTTAACATTATTAACATATTTAGTTGTCAGCTTAGCAATTCGATTGAAGCACCGCTAGGCAACACGATGCATAGATGGTTGATAGATACCGGAGCGTCTTTATGTGTAATTAAATATGAAACCTTATGTGCGTCAAACATTCCAATGAATAATGAACATATTTATATTAACGGAATTGGAGGCAAATTGAAATCTGAGGGCTTTGTTTACTTAACTTTGCTAATAAACGGGTTAGAATTTAGAAATAAACTTTATGTTATAAAAAAGTTGCCATTAGCAACTTCTGGTATTTTAGGTATAGATTTTCTTCGAAAATTCAAGTGCAATATTAACTTCGAATTGAATAACATTACATTACACAGTTTTTGTAACTCGGTCACATTGCCGCTGCAAATGGGTAGTTTAGGCAATAATAACTATCTAAGCATACCTCCACGATGCGAGATGATATTTCATATTGATTCTAATACAAGAGAAGACTGTGTGTTTTTTCCGAAAGAACTGTGCGAGGGTGTTTTTCTGTCAGTTGGAATTGTAAAAGCATCTGTAAATGGTAAAATACCAATTCAAATATTAAATACACGGGAGGACCAAATAAGTCTCAGCTATTTTAGACCAGAAATAGATGTGTTGTCCAACTATTCAATATGTAAGTTTGAGAAATATGATATTAATGGCGAGCGTATTCACAAAATGTTTTCTTTACTAGATTTAAAACATTTAAATGAGGAGGAAAGGACATCATTAATGAAAATATGTGCGAAATTCGTTGATGTGTTTTTGTTACCGGGCGATAAAATAACGACTTGCAATTTATATGAGCATACTATTCAATTAAAACCCAATTGTGAACCCGTATATACCAAGCAATACCGCTTGCCTTATTCTCAAAGAAACGAAATAGAAAACCAAGTAAAAAATATGTTAGACAATGGAATCATTGAGCCAGCCTGTAGTGAGTGGTCGAGTCCCATTTTGCTTGTACCTAAGAAGGCAGAGACGGATCATGATAGAAAGTGGCGTCTAGTTATTGACTTTAGAAAACTAAATGATCGTGTCGTTAATCACAAATTTCCTTTGCCCAACATCGCTGACATATTAGACTCTCTATCAGGAGCAATGTATTTCTCTCACTTAGACTTGAATCAGGCATTTTATCAATTAAATCTCAGTCCTTCTAGTCAACAATATACAGCTTTCACTACTCAATCGGGGCAATATCAATTGACTAGAATGCCAATGGGATTGAAAACGAGCCCTAGCTCATTTTCTCGAGCTATTACAATTGCAATGGCGGGACTTAATTACGACAAAGCTTTGGCCTATCAAGATGTTCTTGTTTGTATCGGACGAAATTTAGAAAGTCACAATAAAAATTTAATAGATATATTATACCGTTTAAGAAAAGTCAATTTAAAACTTAATCCGAAAAAATGTAATTTCTTGCAAAAAGAGCTTCTCTATCTAGGCCACGTTGTATCTGCCGAGGGAATAAAACCTGATCCTAAAAAAGTATACGTTTTAGAAAATTACACCGTCCCCCAAAATGCCAATGATGTCAGGCGGTTAGTTGCCTTTGCGAATTATTATCGCAAATTTATTCCAAATTTTTCGGAAATCACATGGCCACTTAATAATTTATGTCGCAAAAATGTTATATTTAATTGGGATGATAAATGTGAGGAATCTTTTAAAAAAATTAAACAGTCATTGACTACACCGCCTTTACTTCAATATCCTAATTTCGACGAAAATAATAAATTTATATTAAAGACGGATGCATCAGGTTTTGCTATAGGCTCAGTATTATGTAACCAAGATGGGCGACCAGTGGCTTATGCTAGTCGTACATTAAATAAAGCCGAAAGAAACTACTCTACTATCGAAAAGGAATTACTTTCGATAGTATGGTCTGTAAAGTATTTTCGACCTTATTTTTAAGGACGCGAGTTCATTATAGAAACGGATCATAAGCCTCTCGTTTACTTATTTAATATGTCTAATTCTTCAAGTAGATTAATGAAATTTCGGTTGGTACTTGAGGAATATAATTTTGTGGTTGAATATGTGAAGGGAGCTGACAATGTAGCTGCAGATGCCTTGTCACGCATCCGGATATCAAGTCAGGAATTGAAAGACATGTCCAATCATATTATTTCAGTTCTAACGAGAGCTCAAAGAGCCCATTTGAATGATCGTATTTTGAAGGAGAACAGTGACAAATCTTTGGTCGATAGGGTTACCACAAACGATTGGATTGATCACCCAAAAGTTGTAGGTATCCTTAAACAACCAAAGGATTGTACCGAGTTATCGTTCGTTGAGAAGCCGGAGTGGGAAAAAATAGTTAAACAGAATACAGAAAAATCAAAACTATTTTATTTTGATTATTTAAAGTCGATTTTATATGTCAATCAATTTATCCGATCATATTGTGCACGAGTTGACTTTGTGAGGGAATTGGATTCATATTGTAAAGAAAAGAAAATAGATAATCTTTATATCGTACGAAATGTTAGCAATAAAAAATTAATAGAAGAGTTAACTCGAACAATTTACGAAATATCAAAGTGGTCTGGACCACGGTTACATATTTTAAATGGTGTTCAAAGAATATTGGAACACGAAACCAAACGTATAATATTAAATGACTATCATATTTTGCCAACAAGCGGACACGCTGGCATACGCCGCATGGTAAATAATATTAAGAAAAAATTTTATTGGCCAAACCTTGAGAAAGATGTGGCAGACTTCGTTAGTCGATGTGATAAATGTTTAAGGAACAAACATTTTAATAAATATATCAAAGAACCAATGGTTTTCACTGATACAGGAACGTCAGCTTTTGATACAATTTATTTAGATTTAGTGGGGCCTCTATGTAAGGATAGCGATAATAATGTTTATATACTCACACTACAGTGTGACTTAAGTAAATATGTCGAAGCGTATCCACTAAGAAATAAGGATACAGTTTCGGTGGCATCAGCTTTCGTTAACCATTTTATTTTGCGTTACGGCATTCCGAAGAAAATCATATCTGATCGAGGAACAGAATTCGTGTCTGCTGTAATGAAACAGGTATGTCAAACTCTCAAAATCCAACAGATAACTTCTACAGCCTATCATCACCAGTCCATAGGATCTTTAGAGAACAGCCACAAGAACTTGCTGTCATATCTTCGGATTCAAACAGGTAATGAGCCTCATAACTGGAGCACTTGGTTACCTTACTGGTGTTTCGCTTATAATACAACAGTGCATACGGAAACAAAATTCACACCTTTTGAACTGGTTTTTGGAAAACCATGTCGTCTACCTAGCAATTTAAGCTGTGATGTTGCACCTTTATATAATAGTTATGATTATCCGCAACAACTTAGATACAGACTTCAGAAAGCACAGTTTGATGCAAGAAATAACTTAATAACAAGTAAACAAAATAGAAAAATAAAATATGACTGTAATTCGAATTCAATAAAATATAACGTAGGTAATAAGATACTTCTAAGAAATGAGCAATGTATGAGTAAATTAGATCCAATTTATATAGGACCTTTTACGGTTATTAAGGATTGTGAACCAAATGTAGAAATAGATTATAAAGGTAGAAAAATATTAGTTCATAAGAATCGTACCAGACCCTATGTTAAACAATAAAACTTTATGTACACTTTTATACATATAGTGCTTATGTAATAAAAAAAAATGAAACAAAAAAAAAAACATTACTGATATATATTTTTTTTTATCGATGAGCCTGTAGTGTGTGTAACGTTGCATACCTATTATGTTATGTATTGTACTGTTATTAGAGTAGTATTAAATCATGTCTAAAGGAAAGCGAACGTCTTTTTATTTATAAAAGCCACGTCAACATTATTTGAACTCTCTGGAGTTATCACCCTCAAAAAGTACTGTTGTTATTTTCACGAGAAAACGGAATATTCCCAACTTACAAATTAAGTTAAAAGGCTCTTTGATTCCAATAAGGAATGAGGTTAAATTTCTCGGGAAAATATTTGACAACAAAATGAATGGCAAGGCTCATGTCTCACATATCCTTAATAAAAGTGAGCGCAACATCAATTTAATGCGATGCTTAAGAGGAGTCTGGTGGGGTGCCCACCCATATGCACTTAGATTATTGTACAATGCTACTGTAAGAAGCCATTTAGATTTTGCTACTCACTTACTTTCACCATGTAACAAAGGGGCATTAAAAAAAATAGATGTAATACAAAGTAAAGCTTTGAGAATAGTAGTCGGAGCAATGAAAAGTTCACCAACTAACGCTTTACAAGTGGAATGCTCTGATCCTCCTCTTAATCTCAGGCGACAATATCTGTCTGACAGATATATTTTTAAAATCTCCCAATGTGCTACCCATTTGCTCTTCCCTAAACTTAGGATCCTAAGCACATACATAGAATCTAGACCATACTGGGCACATAAATCTACTCCTTGTATTGTTGAAAGTTTTAAGAGACTAGAATCTGTATCCTGTCCCATTAATCAATTTCAAACTCATCCTTTATTTTCCTTCGACTACTCGTCTATTGTTTTTTTTCCGACTATCGAGTTAAAACTTGGAATCGATAATCACACCCTAGACCCTAATACAAAATTAAAAATTATTATTGCAACACGTTGGTCAAATGCAGAGGTGTTCTACACGGATGCTTCTAAATTAAATAATGAAAGCGGTGTAGGTGTTGTTTTTTTCATGTAGATGCCAATATATTTTATATGTTTATTTTTTTATTTTATTGAAATAGGTACAGCCACATCATATACATTAAATTAATACAAAATATCTTAGTCTAATATAATAATTCTGATATATATGAAAATCCGGCGTACACAACATTCACCATACCATAACAAAAAGAAGAAAGCGGAATTAGTTTTTTTTTTTTTTTTAAACAAATTTTAACTTTTACAATAAATTAATTTTGAATAAAAGTAAATCAGAGTGTTAATAAAGACATATCCAAAATAAAAGTAATTAAAGACAATAAAAACCAAATGACTAAGCTTAAACTTTACACACTTAAAAACGTATGACTGAGAAACCTTGAGATCTTATTCTTATACTGAGAAACGGAATCATGGAATAGATCGAGATCGTCGATGCTGCAAGCTAAATTGTTGTAAGATGATAACAAGCGGACCAGCGGGGATTGCAAGCCTAAGTTCGTTTTTACTGCAGGTATGTGAAAAAGTTTAGTCTTAGAGCGTCTGTTTAACCGGGGTGTATTAAATGAAACGAGGCCCACCAGGTGTATGCAAGGAGAGGGTGTATGAAAAATTTTATAAAGGAAACAAAGGTCCAACAAGACTCTTCTGGTCTTTAAAGGAGGTATTTTAAATTTTCGGAGTCGTTCTTCATATGAATTTCTGTGAGAGAATCCACTTGAACAGAAGGCAAGGTGCCGCGTGAACGCCCGCTGAATGCTCTCAATGCGTTGAGAATTGACAGAATAGAACGGACTCCAGCAAACGCTGCCATATTCAAGATTGCTACGCACCAAGGCGCTGTACAAGAGCAATTTAGTTTTGAGGGTAAAGCCATTTGAATGACGCTTTACAAAGCCAATCATTCGGGCAGCTTTATTGACTATGTATTGAATATGAGAAGTAAATTTAAGTTTAGAGTCAATCAACACACCCAGATCCCGAACCTCGCTAACCTCGGCAAGTCGTACTCCATCAAGGTCGTAGGTGGTATTCAATGGTAGCTTTTTCCGGGTGTACTTGATATGGCAGCACTTTGAGGCGTTCATAATCATACCATTTTGTAAGCATCATTGGTTAATAGCGTCCAGATCATTTTGGATAAGTCCTGCGTCGGCGACAGAGTTTATAACTTTATACAATTTTAAATCGTCGGCAAATAATGAAAATTTACAGTATTTTATATAGTTTGTGATGTCATTAATAAATACCAGAAATAATAATGGGCCTAGGTGGGAGCCCTGAGGTACCCCCGTTTTAAGAAAAAAGTATCCGACTCGTAACCCTTCAGTACAACCCTTTGTGATCTTTTAGTGAGGTATGATTCTAACCATTTGAGAAGAGTACCACCCACGCCGAAATGAGTTAACTTCCGTATAAGAAGACGGTGATTCACTTTATCAAAAGCACTACTAAAATCCGTGTAGATGGCGTCGATTTGGTTACCCTTATCAATCTTCTGTGAGAGTTCGGAAATAAACGGAACAAGATTGGTTATTGTAGAAT
Source organism: Deilephila elpenor (assembly GCA_949752805.1). Taxonomy (NCBI): domain Eukaryota; kingdom Metazoa; phylum Arthropoda; class Insecta; order Lepidoptera; family Sphingidae; genus Deilephila; species Deilephila elpenor. The sequence goes on along the minus strand of OX457095.1, from coordinate 5,601,341 downwards.
GCCCACGTCTAAATCCATGTTGGTGGTCAGAAATGTTCATTTCCACAATTCTGTCCAAGGTTGGATATACAATTCGCTCAAACAACTTCGCAAAACAGGATAGTATTGATATAGGACGATAGTTTTTTACCGATGCTTGATCTCCTTTTATGAAGACTGGCACGATACGTGCTTGCTTCCATTCATCGGGGAATGTACCCTTTAGAATAGATTGATTATAAATTATGGCAAGAGGTAGAGCAATCGCGGGACCACAACGCTTTACAAAAATAGGCGGAATTGAGTCTGGTCCAGCGCCTTTTGATATATCGATTTGTTTGATATTCTTGAGAACATCCGATTCCGTCACATCGAGAGTACAGTCACCAACAAAAGTAGCTGAACACATTTAAAACGCCAAAAGTCATACACACATTAAGCAACAGAAGTCGGTGACGAGTGTCGGCCACAAAATTTCATGAACACCTTAAAGGTTATAAAAGTTGATGAACAGCAAAAGCAACAAAAGTTATTGAACAGCAAAAGCAACAAAAGTTGATGAACAGCAAAAGCAACAAAAGTTGATGAACAGCAAAAGCAACAAAATTGCTGAACACTTATAAAAAGTAAGATTGCCGTAGATGTGTTCACCTACTTTTGTCGCGTTGTTATGTATTTATTTTTAAATGAGATTTCACAGTTTCTTTTTTTCTTTTTCTCTGCACTGACATATTGTATTCTATTTTGAGAAATTATTATGTTTGCAGAGTTTGTCGTGTTCGTCTGTTATTGGCAAGTGTACTTTTATTGAACAATAAATTGTTAAACATCTAATAATACGCACCTAATGTTATTGATATCGTGCTGTTGTATAGTAAATACATGAAATAAAATACATAAATATTTATTTGGGGTGTTGTTCCGTGTATAATAAATAATAATGTATAACAATATTGGCAAAACATTGTGTAGGTATGTATTTAGTGTTATTTTAATTTTGTTTGTACCGACTTCATGTGTACGGCTTGGGTAATAATTTAAAAAAGTAAATTTATAAATATAAAAATAAAATTTATTAAATAAAATAAAATTCAACAATATAAATAAATATTGTGAAAATATTAAAATTTTTAAATTCTTGTGTGGCCTCCATTTGCTTCGATGACGGCCTGTAGTCGGCTTTGCATAGAATTTGCCATATTTGCACATACATCACCTCCTCTGAAGGGATCCCGCATACGTTCCACGTGCCTTATAATGCCTTCCTTTGTGCGTGGCGTGTCGGGTTCTCAGGCTTAGACAATGAGACCCCATAGATTTTCTATGGGATTCAAGTCTGGACTCTTCGGTGGGAACGGTATCCCAATAATCGCATTTTCATTATTGCAGAACCATGTTTGACATCTTCTAGCTTTATGCACGGGGCTGTTGTTGTGGACGAAGTGTATCGGCTCCGACATATGCTTTCTGACCGTAGGAAGTAATGTGTTCTCCATTAAATCTAAATAACCGATGAAAAATCTATCCAAAATTTATCTTCTTGATAACGCAGATAAATACAACATTGAACTCTTTAACTATTTTTCTCATCTAGAAAAGGAAGTTTCCGATACCGTTGAGAAACAATATGGAAATATAGTATGTACGGAATACTTAAAACTAACAAGAAGATAAAAGATAAAAAAAATCAATAAACTTAAATTAAAACCCAAAACAGTTCAGTTTTTACAGAAAAGATTAGATACAAAAATAAATACCGTTGAATATCGCGAAATCAATAAACAAGTTAAACGTAGCATAAGGGATGATTTATGCAAGCATAATTGTTATCTAATAGAAATGGCCTTAAAGAAACATACACCGCTTAGGGTAGCTAAACAGGGGATATCTACAGGAAGGTGTTGGATAAATATGTAGTTAAAAGATGAAGAAGGAATTAAACATAGTAACCGCACTAAGCTTATTGAAATATGCACGAAATTTTACCAAAAACTTTATTCTGACGCTACCAAAGAAGTTCAATCAGATTATTCCAGCCCGAATCCGGATACTATTCCCTACATAACTGGCTGCGAGACTTATAAAGCTCTCCGCTACTGCGGAAATTCAATAGGAGTCCTGGAGAAGATGGCATGACAACTGAGGCTTTTCGAATCGGATCACCTGCGCTGCTTCCTTACATAGCAAATCTATCCTTGCAACTGGGAAACTTCCATGAAATGTGCCAGTCCAACATCATTCTTTTGGATAAAAAGGGAGACAAGCTGATATCGCTAATTACAGACCCATAAGCCTAACATCACACTTGTATAAAGCGTTCATAAAAACAATACAGAATCGAATAGAGAACACACTTGATTTACTCCAACCCCCAGAACAAGCCGGTTTTCGCCCAAACTTTTCCACCGCGGACCACCTTCACATTTTGAATCAAATTATAGAAAAAAACACCTGGAATATGAAAAACTATTATACCTTGCCTTTGTAGACTATACAAAGGCCTTCGACAGCGTATATCACTCAGCCATATTCCAAGCACTACATAGACAGGGAATAAATAAAATCTACATAGATTTACTCCAGCATATTTATGATCACAGCACAGCCACCATTAAACTTAAACGTACTGGTCCATCATACCATATACAAAAAGGAGTAAGGGTATCGATATCGGCAGTAAGAAACTTACCAACTTGCGCTTCGCCGATGACACTATGTACTATTGATACCGATGATATACTATTTGCATCATCGGCGCAAGACCTCCAATGCATGCTTGAAACGTTAAATATGGCAAGCCTCGGGGTGGGTCTAATGATGAATCGGTCAAAGACTAAAGTCATGACAAATAAAACAAAAGTCCACATCCAAGTGGATGGAGAGGACACACTATGTCGATGAGTACATCTATCTAGGCCAGTTAGTTTCCTTCCAAGGCCGGCAAGATCTAGAAATTCATCGCCGGATGGAAAATGCCTAGAAGAGCTACTGGAACCTTCCAATATCCTTAAAAAGGAAACTCATCGACATTTATAACTTGCCTATTCTACCCTACGGAGCTCAGACTTGGTCTTTGACCGAATCACAAAAGTCCCAGCTCAAGGTTTGTCAGAGAGCTATGGAGCACAGCATCCTGGGAATAAGGCGGACTGACAGAGTGCGAAACAGCGAAATTCGCTTAAAAACCGGCGTGGCAGACGTGGGAAGCAAAACAGCACTCCTTAAATAGAACTAGGCAGGCCATGTGACTAGAATGCATCCAGAGCGTTGGGCAAATATCGTTACCCAATGGATACCTGATGGTCGACAACGCCGCGGTAGACCTAAAAACGCTGGCGAGACGACCTGGATGCTTTCGAGCCCATGTGGCCCGAAATCTCGTTAGAATGCGAATTGTGGAGGAACAGGGGGGAGATCTGCGCCCAGTAGTGGGGTGAAGTAGGTCAATTAAAAAAATATTTATAAATTTACTTTTTTAAATTAGTACCCAAACCGTACACACGAAGTCGGTACAAACAAAATTGAAATAACACTTATACATACACAATTTTTTGCCAATATTGTTATACATTATTATTTATTATACACGGAACAAGACCCCAAATAAATATTTATGTGTTTTATTTCATGTATTTACTATATTTGGAACACCAACAGCACGATATCAATAACATTAGGTGCGTATTATTAGATGTTTAACAATTTATTGTTCAATAAGAGTACACTTGCCAATAACAGACGAACACGACAAACTCTGCAAACATAATAATTTCTCAAAATAGAATACAATATGTCAGTGCAGAGAAAAACCAAAAAAGAAAATGTTAAATAAAATTTAAAAATAAATACATAACAACGCGACAAAAGTAGGTGAACTAATCTACGGCAATCTTACTTTTTATAAGTGTTCAGCAATTTTGTTGCTTTTGCTGATCATCAACTTTTGTTGCTTTTGCTGTTCATCAACTTTTGTTGCTTTTGCTGTTCAATAACTTTTGTTGCTTTTGCTGTTCATCAACTTTTATAACCTTTAAGGTGTTCATGAAATTTTGTGGCCGCCACTCGTCACCGACTTCTGTTCCTTAATGTGTGTATGACTTTTGGCGTTTTAAATGTGTTCAGCTACTTTTGTTGGTGACTGTACATACGTAATCCTTCACAAATTGCTCAGGTAAGTCATGGATGTTTTGTGTGCTATGTTCATAGTCGTATACTGAAGCAAACTGCTTGGCAAAGAGATTGGATATTTCAGGTCCTGACAACGCCACCATGTCATCCATGTACAGTCACCAACAAAAGTAGCTGAACACATTTAAAACGCCAAAAGTCATACACACATTAAGCAACAGAAGTCGGTGACGAGTGGCGGCCACAAAATTTCATGAACACCTCAAAGGTTATAAAAGTTGATGAACAGCAAAAGCAACAAAAGTTATTGAACAGCAAAAGCAACAAATGTTGATGAACAGCAAAAGCAACAAAAGTTGATGAACAGCAAAAGCAACAAAATTGCTGAACACTTATAAAAAGTAAGATTGCCGTAGATGTGTTCACCTACTTTTGTCGCGTTGTTATGTATTTATTTTAAATTTTATTTCACATTTTCTTTTTTGGTTTTTCTCTGCACTGACATATTGTATTCTATTTTGAGAAATTATTATGTTTGCAGAGTTTGTCGTGTTCGTCTGTTATTGGCAAGTGTACTTTTATTGAACAATAAATTGTTAAACATCTAATAATACGCACCTAATGTTATTGATATCGTGCTGTTGGTGTTCCAAATATAGTAATTACATGAAATAAAACACATAAATATTTATTTGGGGTCTTGTTCCGTGTATAATAAATAATAATGTATAACAATATTGGCAAAAAATTGTGTATGTATAAGTGTTATTTCAATTTTGTTTGTACCGACTTCGTGTGTACGGTTTGGGTACTAATTTAAAAAAGTAAATTTATAATTTTTTGAAGTGAAACTTCTTTATCGGGGTTGGAAAAAAATTTAGTGTAACATTTTTTCGTTACGCGTCACATTCTTCCGTTACGCGCCATCTTTCTGAAGTGAAACTTCTTTATCGACGTATGGGAGAAATTTTATAGCAATGTCAAAAAATTGTAACGTTTTTGTGTTACGCGCCATCTTTATTTCTAAGTCACATTTTTCCGATACGTGCCATATTTATTTATTTAAAGCTTCATATTTGAAAGTATAACGATAACAATAATAGTAATAATTCTATTATAATTAATGAAAAGCTATCATAATCTAAGTAGCAATAAGGTGAAATAATTGTATTATTTGTATCCTTGTCTATGATAATAAAAGCCTTTTGCTTAAACTTTATTTAATTTAGCTTTATTTTACCAATTCTGTAAATTTGTAAATAGTAGATCATTTTTCGAAAAATGATGTCATAAAGAAGTTTCACTTCTTACGTGTGTACACTAATACACACACACATTTTTTTTATTGACCTACTTCATCCCACTACTGGGCGAAGGTCTCCCCCCTGTTCCTCCACAATTCGCATTCTAACGAGATTTCGGGCCACATGGGCTCGAAAGCATCCAGGTCGTCTCGCCAGCGTTTTTAGGTCTACCGCGGCGTTGTCGACCATCAGGTATCCATTGGGTAACGATATTTGCCCAACGCTCTGGATGCATTCGAGTCACATGGCCTGCCTAGTTCTATTTAAGGAGTGCTGTTTTGCTTCCCACGTTTGCCACGCCGGTTTTTAAGCGAATTTCGCTGTTTCGCACTCTGTCAGTCCGCCTTATTCCCAGGATGCTGCGCTCCATAGCTCTCTGACAAACCTTGAGCTGGGACTTTTGTGATTCGGTCAAAGACCAAGTCCGAGCTCCGTAGGGTAGAATAGGCAAGTTATAAATGTCGATGAGTTTCCTTTTTAAGGATATTGGAAGGTTCCAGTAGCTCTTCTAGGCATTTTCCATCCGGCGATGAATTTCTAGATCTTGCCGGCCTTGGAAGGAAACTAACTGGCCCAGATAGATGTACTCATCGACATAGTGTGTCCTCTCCATCCACTTGGATGTGGACTTTTGTTTTATTTGTCATGACTTTAGTCTTTGACCGATTCATCATTAGACCCACCCCGAGGCTTGCTATATTTAACGTTTCAAGCATGAATTGGAGGTCTTGCGCCGATGATGCAAATAGTATATCATCGGTATCAATAGTACATAGTGTCATCGGCGAAGCGCAAGTTGGTAAGTTTTTTACTGCCGATATCGATACCCTTACTCCTCTTTGTATATGGTATGATGGACCAGTACGTTTAAGTTTAATGGTGGCTGTGCTGTGATCATAAATATGCAGGAGTAAATCTCTGTAGATTTTATTTATTCCCTGTTTATGTAGTGCTTGGAATATGGTTGAGTGATATACGCTGTCGAAGGCCTTTGTATTGTCTACAAAGGCAAGGTATAATAGTTTTTCATATTCCAGGTGTTTTTTCTATAATTTGATTCAAAGTTTTATGAACGCTTTATACAAGTGTGATGTTAGGCTTATGGGTCTGTAATTAGCGATATCAGCTTGTCTCCCTTTTTATCCAAAAGAATGATGTTGGACTGGCTCATTTCATGGAAGTTTCCCAGTTGCAAGGATAGATTTGCTATGTAAGGAAGCAGCGTAGGTGATCCGATTCGAAAAGCCTCAGTTGTCATGCCATCTTCTCCAGGACTCCTATTGAATTTCATACTGCGGAGAGGTTTATAAGCCTCGCAGCCAGTTATGTAGGGAATAGTATCCGGATTCGGACTGGAATAATCTGATTGAAGTTCTTTAGGTAGGTAGCGTCAGAATAAAGTTTTTGGTAAAATTTCGTGCATATTTCAATAAGCTTAGTGCGGTTATTATGTTTAATTCCTTCTTCATCTTTTAACTACATATTTATCCAACACCTTCCTGTAGATATCCCCTGTTTAGCTACCCTAAGCGGTGTATGTTTCTTTAAGGTTTCCATTTCTATTAGATAACAATTATGCTTGCATAAATCATCCCTTATGCTACGTTTAACTTGTTTATTGATTTCGCGATATTCAACTGTATTTATTTTTGTATCTAATCTTTTCTGTAAAAACTGAACTGTTTTGGGTTTTAATTTAAGTTTATTGATTTATTTTATCTTTTATCTTATTGTTAGTTTTAAGTATTCCGTACATACTATATTTCCATATTGTATCTCAACGGTATCGGAAACTTCCTTTTCTAGATGAGAAAAATAGTTAAAGAGTTCAATGTTGTATTTATCGGCGTTATCAAGAAGATAAATTTTGGATAGATTTTTCATCGGTTATTTAGATTTAATGGAGAACACATTACTTCCTACGGTCAGAATGCATATGTCGGAGCCGATACACTTCGTCCACAACAACAACCCCGTGCATAAAGCTAGACGATGTCAAACATGGTTCTGCAATAATGAAAATGCGATTATTGGGATTCCGTTCCCACCGAAGAGTCCAGACTTGAATCCCATAGAAAATCTATGGGGTCTCATTGTCTAAGCCTGAGAGCCCGACACGCCACGCACAAAGGAAGGCATTACAAGGCATGTGGAACGTATGCGGGATCCCTTCAGAGGAGGTGACGTATGTGCAAATATGGCAAATTCTATGCAAAGCCGACTACAGGCCGTCATCGAAGCAAATGGAGGCCACACAAGAATTTAAAAATTATAATATCTTCACAATATTTATTTATATTGTTGAATTTTATTTTATTTAATACATTTTATTTTTATATTTATAAATTTACTTTTTTAAATTATTACCCAAGCCGTACACATGAAGTCGGTACAAACAAAATTGTTCTATCTATCTATCTATATCAGCCCATATACGTCCCACTGCAGGGCACGGGCCTACTCTACAATCGAGAGAATCGATTGAGAGTGGTTAGGCCATATAGTCCACCACGCTGGCCTAGTGCGGGTTGGCGGACTTACATACCGTAGAAATTCTTTAAAATCGCTACGGTATGCAGGTTTCCTCACGATGTTTTCCTTCACCGTTAAAGTGCGTGGTGATTGACTATCAATACACACATAACTCCGAAAAGTCAGAGGTGTGCCCTGGGATTTGAACCCGCGACCACCGTGAACATGTAGGCAGCCGCGTCTGGTCCTTTTATCAACAGGCCACCACGCACTTGTAATAACACTAAATACATACACAATTTTTTGCCAATATTGTTATACATTATTATTTATTATACACGGAACAACACCCCAAATAAATATTTATGTATTTTATTTCATGTATTTACTATATTTGGAACACCAACAGCACGATATCAATAACATTAGGTGCGTATTATTAGATGTTTAACAATTTATTGTTCAATAAAAGTACACTTGCCAATAACAGACGAACACGACAAACTCTGCAAACATAATAATTTCTCAAAATAGAATACAATATGTCAGTGCAGAGAAAAAGAAACTGTGAAATCACATTTAAAAATAAATACATAACAACGCGACAAAAGTAGGTGAACACATCTACGGCAATCTTACTTTTTATAAGTGTTCAGCAATTTTGTTGCTTTTGCTGTTCATCAACTTTTGTTGCTTTTGCTGTTCATCAACTTTTATAACCTTTGAGGTGTTCATGAAATTTTGTGGCCGCCACTCGTCACCGACTTCTGTTGCTTAATGTGTGTATGACTTTTGGCGTTTTAAATGTGTTCAGCTTCTTTTGTTGGTGACTGTACAGGGATAAATGAAATATTGCTCCGTTTATATTTTATAAAACTCCAGAAGGTTTTTGGACTTTTGGAAATACCAATTTCAATATCACGTTTGTATTTTGCATAGCATTGGTTATAGAGCTTGTGGCAGCGACCCCTAAGCAATTATTTTTAAATTATTTTCAGGAGAATGTCTAGCAATTTTAAAATGTATCATGTACATTAGAGAACACAATATTACATCATCAATTATACTTTCAGATTCAAAAAGTTGTATTCAGGCCCTTTTAAGTAATCCCTTTAAAAAAACAATATATCCCCAATTATACTGCAAATAAAAAATCTAATTAAATTATGTACTGAAGAATATCTGCAAATTACAATTGCATGGATATTACCTAGCCATATAAGGATAATTGGCAATGAATATGTGGATCAGTTAGCTAAAAGTGCTATTTATCAAGGTAATGAAGATCTCTTCTCAGTCTATTCACATGACCTTGTCCCCATTGCAAAACAACAACTGGAAACTGCGTGGAATGCCAACTGGAAAGTTACTAGCTGCTTTAAAGGTGCTCATCTGTACAAAATACAGCCAGATATTACTCTGAGACCATGGTTCTCTAAAATACATCTTAGCAAGCATATATCAGCAATTATTTCTCGGTTGAGAATTGGTCACTGCTCATCGCCTATTCATCTGTGTAAATTGCACGTAAGGGATTCTTCCTTGTGTAAATGTGGTCTTGATGAAGGCTCCATGACACACATATTTTTCAATTGCACCCGGTACTCCTCTCCATCATTATATGACTTATTGATTAGAAATAAGGTTCCGCTCCCCTGTAACCTCGCATCCATTATAAGCCTTAAAAATAAACCGGCCTTAAAAACACTAGTTACTTATTTATATATGTATAATATAAAGTTATAAACTAACCTTACATGTCTGTATGTAATTGTATTATTGTTGCCTGGAAGAGATCGCAGTTAGCGATAAGGCCGCCAATTGTAACCATGACATTAGCTTTAAGTGATTTACTGTTACTGTGTTATTCTCTTTTATTGTGGTGTACAATAAAGTGTGTAAATATTATATATATCATTCGCATCAGTAACGCATCTCTCTAGATTTTAGTCTCGATCGCTTATATTTTTTAGTTTTTACCCTACAAAATGACATGAATTACTCACTAGTCACTTGACACTGGCAGTAATATTCTCAATGAAGCAGAATCAGTTGCCATAACAAAAAAAAAAAGGCTTTTTTGTGTAACTTCCGCTTCGTTCCGACCAATCAGCGTTGAGCAAGTGTCACGTGGTCTCAGGAGATCGACTGTGGTGGGACCGCACGGTATTGGATCATAGCGTCGTTCTTCCTTCGAAGAAGCAACATCAAAAATAAGTTTAAAGGAAATTAATATAAACATGGTAAAAACCATTTTAAATTCGTAAGTGAAAAAGAGTTTGGTGTTTCTGGGCGCTCGCTCGCCTAAGTAGGCAGTGTTGTCGGTGGATGACCACGTCTTGTCTTCCGCCAAGGATCGCTCTGACGCTTCAGACCACCATACCGCCTTCAATCCTCGCAAGCGCCGATCTTCGCCAGTGAGAAATACAAGTGGTTCGAGCTCTGAATACTCGGAATACCCTCATACTAAGGTGAAATGGAGCTGTGACGGTAAGTCCATTTAAAGCTTTAAAGTGACCAAGGGAACACTCTAACAAGTACTTTGACAATATAATACGTTTGATACGTTGACTGCCTCTGTGGCGGAAGTCTCGGTAACGGATCCCGGTTCGGGCAAGGTGATATTGAACTTTTCTATTCATTGTCACCCCGGAGGCAGGTATTTGAGCCTCATATGGCGATGGGCTCGCCCCTTGTCACATCATGGGATGTAGCAAGCGAAGCAAATCTTAGTGAATGTCCTGGTTGCTACCAGGACAACCTCTGCCTACCCATTCCGGGACATGAGTTTATGCATGTATGTAGGTACGTTTCGAAGTCTTGCAATTATTACACGCGGAGATACAGGTATTTCCTCCCTCACAAGTGCCTGGCGCGTTTTTATTACCGCAAAGGAAGGTCAAATCTAAAAGTTTACCATTGTTAGAAGTGCATTCTCCTTTGCCTTACTTGCACAACGAGTTATTAAGTATTAACTTACAACATATAATTGACTGGGCAGCAGCCCCGGACATGGTTTACTACCTTCCTCTGTATTTAAGTAGATTTCGGAACTAGTTATTGAAATCTACTTACCAATTTCATAATAATAATTCAACTCTTATGCGAGAAAGAATAAAAGTGCTTCGAAAACTCGTCAGGAGCGTATCCTGAATCAATTGCCTAATAAGAACTTGCGAGGGTGTCTGCGTAAGATACCTCCAAGTTTTAAATATATATTTTTTTATGAGTCTGCTGCAGTCTTATAACACATGATATCGATGGTATTATAAAATGGGTCGTCCTTAGTACACCCAAGACAAGTAGGCACAGAAAACTAATGCTAAACCAGTGACTATACCAAACAATGAACATCGACACAATAAGAAAGAAATCCAATCTACGGAGCCTGTCTGTGAGCGTATCGCAGGCAGTGGCTTTCGCTTTGGGCTTCGAAGGCCCATTACTATCAATTTACGAGAATGCGTCTGCCATTTACCTCCAAGTCTCTGCTGGTTTACCTACCCATCACAGAGGCTGCTTCACTGATTAATTACTAGAGGCCTTCTGCGTGCAACAACGAATTTTACGGAGGCTGTCGGTGAACGTATCGCAGGCAGTGGCTTGCGCTTTGGGCTTCGGAGGCCCTTGTCGAATAGTTTACGAGAATCCGTCTGCCATTTACCTCCAATTCTCTGCTGGTCTACCTACCCATCAGTGGCTGCTTCACCGATTAATGACTCGAGGCCTCGTGCGTGCATCAACGGATTTTACGGAGGCTGTCTGTGAGCCCTTCTCGAACAGTTTACGAGAATGCTTTTGCCATTTACCTCCACGCCTCTGCTGATTTACACATCAGAGTTGGCTTCGCCGAATAGAAGCGAAACAATTGGCAGCAATGTCGCAACAAAGGAAGACACTGCAGGGTGTGCTGGAGTTTGTGATTTGAATCTTTATTTACTCAAAAGTAATTTTTATTTCACTTTGAGATAAGTACAATAATAACTTAAGCTATCATCAGAACATAAATCAAACTATACATTTAATAATTCTAAAATAATAATATGAAACCGTGTATTGAATACAAAACAACAATAAAGTGGGTAGGAGTAATGTTAATCAAGCAAAACAATGTGCACTATCGTATTGTTTAGATACTTGCTGCCGGTCCGTACACATTTCCTATATAGTGTATTATCTATGCGTACACAGGTCCGTATTTAATACTTTAATGACAATACAAAAGATTGTAATTTATTGTTATACATTTAAACTATTCATTGATTTTATTTATTTTGGTAAATTATTGTACATTTGGGCACCTTCGTTGCGGATACATGTTTTAGCGTAATTAGTTTGGGTGTTAGAAGACAAATATTATTTAGTTTTACGGAGCAAAATCCTCTGGGACCCAGGATCTTGCCAACAATGTTTGGGACAAGAGTGCGGGAAGCTGCAGGTCTATTTGTGTACCGTACTGTATCATTCCATATATGTCTCACAGCATTTGACGGTCCTCCTCTACACTCGAGCGTGCGACTTATCAGTTGTGCATGATAATTGACTATTACGAATAGTACACACATGACTACTTGAAGTTAGAGGTTCGCGCTGGGATTGGAGCCAGCGACCAACGTGAGCATGTTGACGGTCGCGTCTGATCCGTTGCCAACAGGCCGCCACGTGCATTTGGTCTATATTGGATTGATGTATAGAACCGAAATCAGTCAAACTAATATATTTCCTCTCGATTCCATCTTGTATTCTGGATGATAAAAATCGACTTATACCCTTACCGATCTACACCGACTTATACCTTTCACGTTAAATGTTGCAGAGTGCTAAACAATCTGCAAATACTCCAGAGAACGAGCTTATTTTTCTGAGTATCTTGCGCATTCCAAATTTTCGTCCATCGTTATTGGCTAACAGATAACTACGGTGACAGGAGAAATTAGTTTTGAACACGCTCCAGTGTCTGGGTATGAACATCGAGCGCTGAAAAGGACTACTCAAGAAATATATAATTTGGACTAGTTTGAAACACACAGCAGAACTTCAAGGTTCTTGCTACTTGAGGTGAGCCGTCGGGTCGCGTCGCCAAGAAAACTATGTCCTGTTTAGTTTCAGGTATTACTAAGCAATTTAGCTAAACATTTCTAATATTATAGCGCAAAGAGGTTGCATACACTGTCTTCTCTCACAACTTTTCGCAAGAAATCTTCCTAAATAATATAACGGGTACAGATAGTGCACACAAGAGCACACTATTGTTGACCTGATGTGGTAGATTGCAGCCAGGGAGTCCTTACAGAGAAAAGCAATTTGGTTTCGAAATCAACTAAACATTTTCTAATGATTAATTCGACTACAGAGGGGGAGCCCAACTAGACGACCTCACGGTATCTGACTAAGTACAACAACTCAACCACCGAACCGGACATTGCAACAGAAAATGAGAGGTTTGCGACCTGTGGTTAATCATTTCCAGTCCCTATTACAGAGCCATCATGTGATGTGGCCGTCTGACAGTCGGGCAGTCTTATCATATGGACTAAAATTTTCGGCACATGGAACCGTCTGCATTAACTGACCCAATTCTGGCATGCATTCAGCCGGCATTGGCGTTTTCAACTAGGGTCGTTAGTTCCTCAACCATGTAAATTCCATGCATCCTACAGCATATGAACTTACAGAGGGACTTTACTTCCTCGTGGTTCTAACGTGAAAGAAAGCATTTTAGCTACCACTTTCACAGTTTCGAATATTTTACAAACCTATGATATATAATCCATCATTTGGAGCAGGTGGATGGACCAGATGGTGTTGTTGCAAATTAAGTGCAAGTTGGTCAACATTTTTTAGTCCATCTATTCTATAAAATTTGACGTCTTATATTATTACTACACAGGTCTGTGTAGTTTTATTATTTGGTAAAAGTTTGTACCAACGATAATTTTGGATGTTAACATAATTAATTTTATGTAGAAATAGTCCTTTTGATTGAACACTTTTGCTAAATGCCATTTCGTTTGAGAAGCTCAAAGTAGAAAAACAAACCCCCTTGGGACCCAGCGATTACAAACAAAATCAACAGATTATGAATCGTTGTTTTAAAGTTTTTAGGTTCTCGAATATGACTACGTATATTTCTCCTAGCTTCAGATAGACGTGTGCATAAGTTTTGAAAAATTTCGCCCTGAATATTGCGTCAATGAAGTGATCATTATGTCGTAACTACTGTACTTTACAGCCATGTTGGTTCCAACATGGAAACGAATATGTAATAACAATAAGGTGGAAAAATTCTAAACCATAATAATCCTAACATACATTCTATTGATTGGATTCTAAATGTTATTTCTTTACGAGCTGAAAGGCTCAGTACTGAATGTATTAATGCCTTATTTATTTCAAAGGACCTAACCATGGTGCTTCACGAGCAATAATCAGAAACTGAATAAAGCCGGTTTTTCAGATGCAAGTACACAATATATATTATATATTGTTACAATACGTTTTCCAAGTTATATCAAAAGCAATTAAATAATAAATCAATACAATCAACAATTCAATATTGCAGTTATTTTTGAGCCTGTTTTATAGGTTTATGTTGAATATTACAAGTTGAAGAATATATTTATGCATAATATAATTAACACACATTTCAATTTCAGAGATTATTTTTTTCTTTTAAACCTGAATCTTCATCACATAGCGTCTTTACGTGGTCACCAGGAGCTATAAACACCTCTCTCACAGATGCTGTGCATCGTCACATGCTGAATAATGGTACAAGTTTTACATAACAATAAAACTTGTATTATTAAGACAGAGACGATGCACAGCATCCCATTAAGACCTCCTGGTGAGAGACTTCTATGATCCAATATCGTGCGGTCCCACCACAGGCGATCTCCTGAGACCACGTGACACTTGCTCAAGGCTGATTGAAGCGGAAGTTACACAAAAAAGGCTTGTAATTGAGTAAAAACGGAAAAGGAAGTAAGACGCACTCTCACAGATGCTGTGCATCGTCTCTGTCTTAATAATACAAGTTTTATTGTTATGTAAAACTTGTACCATCATTTATTTACTCTGTAAGCATATCATTATTATTTGAGCTACAAGACGAAATATATTAACTAACATTGTAATGGGCACGAAGCCAACTCAAGACTTTTTTTGCTTTCCTCGGTTATTAAATACTATTAATTTAACTTCCGTTTAACCTAGTCCATACAGGCAGGCAAGATACAGGCGTTATTTATTTTGCATTGCTGATAAATTACATGACGCAATATCATACAACGAAGACTAGATTGGGAATCATTTTCCTATATAGTGTATTATCTATGGGAATAATAACAAAAAAATAAAAACAAAATTACCTTACTCATTGACTTATATTCTACCGATAGACGAGACGCGTCATAGAAATAAAGTGCCCCCGTATTTTAAAAGCACACTAGCGACATTTGACGTTCATTGACTGGAACTATTACAAAAGTGGTCAAAGAATAACAGAACCTCTAAGACAGATAAGACAGTTCATATCAATCATACCTTACATGGGTGTGTAGCGGTCAGTAGTGTGGTGTAGTCACCTATGTGCGGTATGTGGTGATGGTCGTGTAGTGACGACCCACAAGGTCTCGTGTAGCGAGCTAGTGACTTCGGGTGCAGCGTAAGGGAGCAATCAAACACTCGCAACGTTCAAACGTATATTACGCAGCACAACACAAACAAGAGTACAGTCACAATAAATATCCAAAATACAAGCGTCTTAACACTACACTAATTGTCTACACACTAAACTATAAACTACAACTAAGGAAGGATAGAAAAAGCGACAGTCTTTACAGCAAATACGAATAAAACTATAATATGCACAAGCGTGCGGTATGCAGCGGTTAGCGGTACGTGTGCACAAAGCAATAGCGTAAGCAGATCGAGAACGGTGTGTCGCACGGGCGATCGTGAGACGACTGGCCAGCGGCGGCGCGCCGACTGGCTGCGCCGGCGCAGGCCCGGTGACGTCACGAATACCTGAGTTGCCCTATTGTTCCGATGGTCAACTGGCCGACCGTTATCGCTTGTTTCGCTATAATAAATCGGTGTGAGGACTGTATGTGTGTTTGTTGATTATAATTATTTTAACACGTTCGAGGCGTTACAAGACATTTCTGAATTGTACTTGACTTACCGCCAGTGCGGAGGCGCATTATTACGAACTTACGCTTGGTGCGGGGGCGTTATTTTGAAAACCTTCGTGATTAGAAATGAGAGGGATATATTTTTATACCTTTTTTCTTGAATACTAACAAAACATAACATCAAAACTATACAAGTCATATTAGTATTGTACGCACTAGAATACGACAAATGCAACTCAGTGCGGTACCATCCAGTAGTGACTTGTACCGATACGTCTTGTACAGCACTCACTGCAGTGGCACTTTTAAATTAGTGCGTGCCAAACTATCGAAGTATCGAATGTTTTAGCATCAAAATGAAACGATCGCGGAAAATGCTATTTAAAGCGCTTGAAAATGGTCAAAATTGCGAAGATGACCGTAATTTTATGATAGAGTCGTCCTCGTCATCTACTGCCACAGAAAAAAATGAAGTTTTAGTAGTAGTCCATTTAGCAATGAGGAAAAAAGAAAAGAAATAGATTTAGAGAGATTTAATCAATGAACAAAAAAAAGAACGTATTTACCTAAGCCCTAGTAAGCCATTACCCGACAAACGTTATGAAAAACTTCACACGTCACATCACTAGACCCAATATACAAGTCAAAATATTGTCCCCTTTTTTCAATGCGCTACAAGACAAATTTAATGAGTATTTTAAAACGAGTATAGTTTCTAAAATAATTGATCGAATTAGTGCCTGCTGTCCCAGGTGATAGGTAATAAATACATTAAAGATATCAAATCTTTAAAAAAATAACGATTTCTATGAAAACTGATCGACTGATAGGCATTTTTCTAGAACCTATCGTACTAGCCAAAAATGCCTCGGGACGCACCAAGGGAAACCCCTAGTACAAGCTTTAATTGTATTGTAACGCACCCAAAATAAAGTCTAAAAATACAGCGCCGCCGTGAACGTGTTAATATCGTGAAAGTGTGATGTATGAATGTGTGTGTATAATGTTATGAATGGATGACTGTGTTTAATGTATTGTGGGGTCTCCCCACATCACTCCCCCCCAGAGACCTGGTTAGGGTCGATAGAAATCAGGAAACCGGACTCGCCGTCCAGAGCGAGTTGTGTTGGGTATCCTGCTATCCTGTGGGATAGTATCCTGAGTGGTTGGGCAAGGTACTTGTGGTGATGGTGATGTGGGTGGCGGTTCACCTGCATCGCTTAATATATAAGCGGGTTTCAGTCGGTCCACGGTCACGTTAACGACTTTCCCGTGTATGAGGAGCTTGTACACTTTGTCTGTGCGCCCGACAACCGTGTAAGGGCCTGTATAAGCCGGCTGGAAAGGAGCACGCGAGGCGCCTTCTCGGAGGAAGACATGATTCGCAGTAGCCAGATCCTTAAAAACAAAAGTTTTGTTTTTGTTGTGGCGTGATGCTGCCACTGGCTTGAGTTTTTCAGCGAACAATTGCAGACGCGCCGTGAAATCTGAAGTGTCGGTCGTGCACGGGGTACTTACGTTGAAACATTCGCCTGGAAGTCTTAGGGGCTCGCCGTATACCAGCTCGGCGGAGGATGCTTTAAGGTCTTCTTTCAGAGCGCTACGAATGCCTAATAGCACCAACGGCAAGACTTCTGACCAGTTGTCGTTAGCATGACAAGTGATGGAGGCCTTGAGCTGCCTATGAAAGCGCTCCACCAACCCGTTGCAGGACGGGTGGTATGCAGTTGTGCGCCTATGTTGGAAGCCTGTGATTTTGGAGACATATTGAAACAGGGCGGACTCAAATTGTCGTCCGCGGTCTGTGACAATATGCTCCGGACAACCAAACCTAGCTATCCAACTGGATATTAGGGCTTTTGCTACTGTCACTGCCGTGATATCCGGTATCGGGGTCACTTCGGGCCACCGAGTAAACCGGTCAATGGCTGTGAGACAGTAGCGGTATCCCTGAGAAATAGGAAGAGGTCCTATTAGATCTATATGGACCTGTTTAAAACGTGCGCGGGGCAAATCGAAATTGCCCAAAGATGCCGAAACGTGTTTGGTCACCTTTGCACGTTGACATGGCACGCAAGTTCGTGTCCATTCCCGGCAGTCTTTTCGGACTCCCGGCCAGACGAACCGCTCCGCCACTAGTTTGACGGTCGCAGCAGCGCCGGGGTGGCATAGGGAATGGAGGCTGTCGAAAACCTGCCTGCAGAAACTAGTTGTGACGAATGGCCTGGGTGTCGGTGTACTGATATCGCAGTATGAGGAACTACGACACCCAGGTAACTCTCGTTTCGACAAACGGAGAGATAAACCGTCTGCCAAGTATTGGCGCAGCTCCGGATCGTTCTCCTGCGATTCGGCAAGCTTGACCAAATCAATAGGTGCTCCCAGTTCATCGACGCGAGATAAGGCGTCGGCTACGACGTTGTCCCTGCCGGAAATATGCCTTATGTCGGTTGTGAACTGGGAGATGTAATCCAGCTGGCGGAATTGCCTCGGCGAACAACTCTGCTTCCTTTCCCCGAAAGCATAGCTGATAGGCTTATGGTCTGTATAAATGGTGAAATCCCGCGCCTCGACCATATACCTGAAGTGCTTAATAGCTTCGTAGATCGCGAGCTTCTCGCGATCGTAGGGGGAATATTTTTGTTGTGCCGGGCTTAGCTTTCGCGAAAAGAATGCGAGCGGTCGCCACGCGTTGTCCTGGAGTTGCTGTAGGACGGCTCCAATTTGTGGGCCTCCATGCTCTCCTTCTGCGAACGTGTCATGTCGCAGAAGGAGAGCGCCGAGCGGGATCGGGAGCAGACGGATCCCGCTCATCGCCACAGAAGACGTAGGAGGCGCCGGGACGCCAACTAACCCGGCGCCGCAGAGGCCACGCGGGGCCGCCGTCCCTACCTTGGCGGCCCCCGAGACGTGACGCAACACGCGTCTGTTGCCGCGTCGCTAAGCGGCGGTGCACAAAGAGGCGGTCCTGGCGCGTCTGTTAAACGGTATCCCGGGGCCGTCTCTGAAGTGCACCGATGGTGGCCGACGCGGGGTTTTTAGTCGGTATTTCGGCGCGTAGGTTTATGGTAGGGACCCGACCCAGCGGCCGCCCGTCCACATCCACGGGCGGCACAACATCTCGCTGGGCTCGGAAGGCGCCGGTGAGTCCGACACACCCCTGCCCCCTTCGGGGGTGGGATGGTCCGTAAAGGGATTTTCCCCGCGAGAAAAAAAAAAAAAAAAAAGGACGGCTCCAATTGCAGTGTCGGATGCATCCGTGACCAATGCAAGTTTGGCCCGACAGTCGGCGTGCGCGAGCAATGCTGCGTTGGTTAACTGTCCTTGGTTTCTTCCAAGACCTTAAGAGCATCGCCAGTCAGGGTTATGGGCGTAGAACCCTTGACTGCCCCAGTAAGGAGAGCGTTAAGAGGCGCTTGGGTTTTCGCGGCGTTAGGCAAGAAACGCCTATAAAAATTGGCCATGCCCAGAAATCTTCTCAACGACCTTACGTTCATTGGTGGGGGAAAGTAGCGTATGGCTTTCACTTTTTCGTCCAAGGGTTTTGTTCCGCTCGCCGAAATACGGTACCCAAGGAAGGTTACTTCGGGAGCTCCAAAAACACACTTGGACGTGTTTACAATCATGCCGTAATCCCGTAGCCTGGAAAATATTTGGCGCAGGTGGTTCTCGTGTTCGACTTCGTTTTTGCTGAAGACGAGAAAATCATCGAGGTAGCAATAAACGAAGTCGAGTCCGCGCGTTAACTCGTCCACGAAACGTTGGAACGTTTGGCCCGCATTACGTAGACCGAACGTCATGAACGGGAATTCGAACATCCCGAACGGTGTGGTAATGGCCGTTTTGGGCACGTCCTCCGCGCTGACAGGTATCTGGTGGTAGGCCTTCACTAGGTCTATTGTGCTAAAGATTTTGCAACCTGTCAAAGAGTGGGCAAAGTCCTGAATATGCCTAATTGGATACCTGTCAGGCACGGTGCGGGCGTTAAGGCTGCGGTAATCACCGCACGGACGCCATCCGTTGTCCTTTTTCGCGGCGAGGTGCAGTGGCGAGGACCAGGAACTCTCGGATGGTCTTGCTGTTCCATTGGCGAGCATGGACTGGAATTCTTCCCGGGCTATTTTCAGTTTGTCTGGAGCTAGACGTCGGGGAGTGGATGATACTGGTGGCCCTGGTGTCGTGCGTATGTGGTGTACAGTATTCTGTTTGACGGTGCGGTGCGTGCCAGCTGGTCGGTTAATTTCTGGAAATTCACATAAAATCTTATGAAATTTTGTGTCGCCAGTAAGAACTTTTACAGAGTACAATACACTACTGTTATTAGCTAGGCTAGCTACGGACGTTACGGAAGTAGTACCATCAATAAGGCGTTTACCTCTACAATCTACTATTATATTGTAAAAATTTAAAAAATCTACGCCTATAATGGGTTTTGTAACGTCAGCTACTACGAAACTCCAAGCAAAATCTCTACGTAACCCAAAGTTGAGGTTTAGGTGTACATAACATAACATAGGTGGAGTGGGTAGGTGCGAAAAGACAAACAGCTGATTTTTGTTATCATATTTAATTTTAGTATTAATATATAATTACTTAACTTATAATAGCGTAATATATGCTGCTATAAATAGTATATTTCACCACCTGCCGGGAAGTGTTATCCACAAGAAAGAAGCAAGTTTTGCACAATTTAGTTTTTTTTTTTAAATCACAAGTGATGGCTCTAGAATTGAACTCGATCTTGGAGAGCCAGTCAAAGCTGCAAGTGCTTTTTATGGAACGGATGGAGGAAATGGAGAATGAGCTCAAGAAAGCCAATAGCCCTTCTTCCACGGTGACAACCTCATCTTTGGCGACAGAGTACTTTAAATTTA
This sequence comes from Deilephila elpenor, assembly GCA_949752805.1. Classification (NCBI taxonomy): domain Eukaryota; kingdom Metazoa; phylum Arthropoda; class Insecta; order Lepidoptera; family Sphingidae; genus Deilephila; species Deilephila elpenor. The sequence goes on along the minus strand of OX457095.1, from coordinate 5,580,449 downwards.
AAGATTTTGTGCTCACTGCTTTCCGGGCTATCCAGTCGCAAATTACGATGCTGTCCGAAAATCTTGAGAAAGCGGAAATTCACAAACGCCGAAAAATTTTGCTATTCCACGGTGTTGCTGAGGGAAAAGATGAGAAGACGGCTGCTCTTGTTTCGGATATAGTCGCTAACCGTCTCAAGATCCCCGATTTCTGCGTGTCGGACATCAGCCGCTGCCATCGTATGGGTCGCTCAACTGCCCCGGATCGTCCTAGACCAATTCTTGTTAAGATGAGTTCTATGGAAGTGCGCAATCAAATTTGGTACGCCAAGACACTGTTGCGTGGTTCGGGTGTAACGATGTCGGAGTTTCTGACCAAATCTCGGCATGATATTTTCATGGCTGCACGTCAAAAGTTTGGTGTAAACAAGTGCTGGACGCGCGACGGCTCCGTGTTTGTACTGAAGGCCGATGGGTTGCGTCACCGAATTAACTCCATCGATGAGCTTGACAAGATCCCCGTTACGACCAGCGGTGCGCGCACTCAATCGAAAGCCCCCAAAGAACCCGCGACGCTTCCAACCAGATCGAGAAGGATCCCGACCACAAGTAAAAAGTGATTTCATAATACTGTTATTTTGTGCTGTTTGTTTTTAATGTCACACTACATATTTGTAGTACCCACAATATTTTTTTTTTCTCTATTAATTCTTCTAATAGCCAACCTTTTTATTTTTTATTACCCTCTTGTGATGTGAGAATTAAAATTAAAGATGACATTCTCGTCCTTATAAATGATCATACTTTGTTATTGTAAATTGTCATTGTATTATGTTAAGTTTTATTTCATTTTCTTTAGTATTAGCTATCTACGTCTTGTGTACATTTTGATTCTTTGTATTGTTTTTTATTATCTTAAATAACTATGTGGTTTACGCTATCTCTTCCAACATAACACAACCGGCAGATGGATTCGTGCATATAGATATATATATATATATTTACTTTTTTATGTTTACATAAGTTTTTTTTTTTTTTTATATTTTTTTTTTTGTACTTGTATTATTAATTTAAAATTTTTGCATTGAAGTTTTTTTTATTTTTATTATTATTTTACTAGAATAGGTAAATCTTGTTATTTTATATTTTTAAACAAAATTGCTGACATTATGTTGCAAGTGTTAAACACTGACAATAGTGATGAAAGTGATAATTTTTATTCTTTCTCATCTTCTAGTGATTCCAGCAATGAAAGCCTTGTCAGTATGCCATCACTTTCAGAAATGCTTCAATATCAATTATCTGACGTTCCGAACAATTTTAATCTTGTTCATATTAATGCGCAAAGTATTCCGGCCCATTTCCCCGATATGCTGGCGTCCTTTGATCAAAATAATATACATGCTGTTTTAGTCTCTGAATCCTGGCTGAAGCCTTGTTTACCCTCCACCTCTTTCTCTCTTCCTGGCTTCCGTCTCATTCGTAATGATCGCACTGGCATGGGTGGTGGTGGTGTGGCGATTTATTTACGTGCCCACATTCCCTATACTATAATTAGTATGTCGCCACAACCGCCGGGTCACGCTGCTGGTGAGCATCTTTTTATTGAGACAACTCTATCTCACAATAAAATTCTTCTCGGAGTATTTTACAGTCCATCGATACGTATTGACTACTTTTCATCCTTTGAACAAATATTAGAAAATCTTGTTCCTAATTATGACCACACTATTATTATGGGTGATTTTAATACGTGTCTTTTAAAGAAAGATCACAGGACTTACTTGTTACAAAATGTCGTAAATTCTTGCAACATGCATATCTTACCTTTAGGTGCAACGCATCACTTTCCCAACTCCTCTCCTTCTCTCCTCGACATCGTAGTTGTTTCTTCTCAACAGCATGTAGCTAAGCATGGACAATGTTCCGCGGATGCTTTTTCATATCATGATCTGATTTTTATATCCTACAAAATTCGTCCTCCCAAGCGTAAGCCTAAAATAATTCTGCAGCGTAATTTTGGTGGTATGGACCAGGAAGCTTTTCGACGTGATGTTACTAACGCTGACTGGTCTCATGTTACCAAGGCTAGTTCTATAGATGCAAAGGTTGCGATTTTTAATTCCTTGGTAACTAGGCTGTATGATATCCACGCCCCTCTACGACCTGTCAAATTAAAGCACCTCCCTGCTCCATGGCTCACAGATGACATCAGGTGCTTGATGCGCAAAAAAGCAGCGGCTAAAAACAAGCACAAACGTAATCCAACAGAATTAACCAAAGCTGAATACATAAGCGTACGGAATCGCTGCAACAGGGTGTGTAGGGATGCTTATCGCCGTCATATTCACGAATCTGTCGATGAGGAAGATCCAGCCAAAGTCTGGAAATTCCTCAGAAGTTTGGGAATTGGTAAATCTCAACACAGCTCATCATCTAATAATCTTGACATTAATGGTCTGAATAATCATTTTTCTTCCTGTTCTTGTATTGACATATCAATCAAGAACGAAACTATAAACTGTCTCAATTCCTTACCAATTCCTGATTACGCTCCCTTTGTTCTTAAAAGATTTACCGCTTGTGATGTTAAGAAAAGCATTCTATCCGTGACATCGAATGCAGTTGGTGTAGATGGCATTAGCCGCAATATGCTAGTGCCAATTCTAGATTTCATTCTGCCTTCGATTTGTCATATCCTCAACTACTCCATTCTCAATGGAGTTTTCCCTTCCTATTGGAAAGACGCGCTAATAATACCTCTTCCTAAAAAAGCCAATCCCGAATTATTTTCTGAGTACCGACCTATTTCCATCCTTCCCTTCCTCTCCAAAGTGCTGGAGCGTCTTGTCCACTCACAACTAAGTTCCTTCTTATCCAACAATTTCCTTTTAAACCCTTTTCAATCCGGTTTTCGTCCAGGACACAGTACAGTGACTGCTTTAGTCAATGTTACTGACGATATTCGTCTTGGAATGGAAAAAGGGCACCTCACGGTTTTGACGTTACTGGATTTCAGTAACGCCTTCAATACTGTTGACTTTGAAATCCTTCTAGCCTTGCTCCGCTCTATTAACATATCTCCAACGGTAATCAATTGGTTTCACAGTTATCTGTTCGGTCGCCGGCAGCGGGTTCGTCTCAACGACGACTTTTCGTCATGGAGTAATACCGAAGCTGGTGTACCACAAGGCGGCGTTTTATCTCCTTTACTTTTTGCTATTTTCATTAATTCTATAACTCAAAGTGTATCTTCTTCTTACCACCTGTATGCAGACGATCTCCAAATTTACAATCAGGCTTCCTTGTTGAAACTAAGTGACGCAATTGGTATAATTAATTCAGACTTGGTTAAAATATCTGAGTGGGGAAATCGCTATGGGCTCAAAGTAAATCCTGCAAAATCTCAGGCCATTATCATAGGTAGTTCACGTCTCATTGGTAAAATTGATTGGCCAATTCTTTCCCCAGTGGTTTTTAATGGTACTGTCGTACCATTTAGTACAACTGTAAAAAACCTTGGAGTAATCTTCGATCAGACTTTGTCATGGGGCCCACAGCTAGCAGCCACGAGCCGTAAGGTGTTTGCGTCAGCCGCTAATTTAAAAAGACTCCGTAACTTCCTGCCCATTGCCACTAAAATTATGCTTGCACAGTCTCTACTTCATCCTGTACTAGATTACGCTGACGTCTGCTATCTCGACCTAACTCAAGTCCAATTCGATAAACTTGAGCGGCTTCAAAATTTTTGTATACGATTTATATTTGGTTTGCGCAAATATGATCACATATCTGCTTTTCGCACTAAGCTCAAGTGGCTCCCTATTCGCTTCCGCCGGAATACACATATTCTTTGTTTTCTCTATAATGTGTTATTTAATCCTAGTTCTCCCACTTATCTTAAGGAACGTTTTGATTTCCTCCACAATTCTCATTCCCGCGCTCTGAGATCGTCAGAGAATCTAAAATTGAAGACACCTCGTCATGAAAGTGTTTTCTTTGACGGATCTTTTACCGTCCAGGCCGTTCGCCTGTGGAACACACTTCCCTTGGCAATTCGGCAAGCGCCTTCGCTTAACGCCTTTAGAAATAGGGTGAAGAATCATTTTCTTTCTAAATTATCTTAAGTGTAATTTTTAATTTGTTTTATTTAAATTCTTTGTTTGTTTTTGTTTTATGTTTTGCGCTTCATTGTTTAAATTTAGTATATAATTGTTATAGTATATTTAGTATATAATGTTTTAATATAATATTATATTTCATATATTTATTTATTTAATTTCCTTGTACTAAGGTAGTATTATGTTGCCGTTATAAGTTACGCACACACTTTTTAATTCTACTTTTTCATACAAATGCCCACTTTTATTTATTTCTTGTCGTACGATCCATTCTATCGTTTTTGGTTGTCTGGAAGAGATCGCTTATAGCGATAAGACCGCCAATTGTACACTTTTTTTTTAAGATTTATATTTTTATGCGTCTCTGTACTTTGTGGTGTTCAATAAAGTGTTGTGTATCTGTATCTGTATAACCGTATGTTTTTATGCTAGATCCGTTAGCGGCGCACAGCTGGAAATCCGTTGAAGCACGACGTTCACGCAGCGCCGACCGAGGAAAGACACAGAGGTCGCTCCCAGTGTCGACCAAGAACTGCGTCCCCGAAGATCGGTCGGTAATGAAAAGGCGACTAGCAGAGGGTGGGCAATCGTCCGACGCCATTACAGATTGCCCGTGGCGTTTCCCGCCACGCTGTAGTCACATGGCTTCAAGCATCTCCGCGCGTTGGTCCCGAACTTGATATGGCACCAACATATCGGGTGTCGTCGGTAGTTGGAGCTTGTACGGGTTCTGCTTCCCGAAGAAGATCGTCGGCGTTGTGGTCTGGAACGCCAAGGGACTCTGTCCTTAGGCCTATGTTCTCGAGCTTGGTCGTCGAGTTTTGCCTCCAGTCGCTTCACCATTCTTCTCAGCTCTGCTATCTCCCCAGATGAACTGCCGCAAGAACACACATGGGAAGTGGAGGTAGATGCGACATTAACGGGCGCAGTTAGATCTTGCACGCGGTCGGCAAGGTCAGCCAACTGTTGGAGAGAGTGGATAGTTTGGGACGCCAGCAGGGTTTGTATCTCCCTTGGTAGCCGGTCACACCATATGGTCCTAAGAAAATCTTCCGGAACTCGTGGTCCAGCCAGATCTTGGAGGTGGCGCAGGAACTGGGATGGCTTCCTGTCTCCCAGCTGTTCATGTGTAAGAAGCTGGCGTACTTTGTTCTCGTGCGAAGCCGTAAGCCGCTTGATAAGTTCGCCCTTTATGCGCTCGTACTTATGAGTTTTCGGAGGGCTGACGATAATATCCTTTATCGTCTTGGCATGCACCATATCTAAATTCATGATGACGGTAGTGTACATTGCAGCGTCATCAGTGATGCCTTCTTCTTCTACCTGGCGTTAATCCCGGCTATTGCCAGGTTCCGCCTTCCGACTGAGCTTCTTCCACTTTGCCCGATCTTCAACATCCTTTTCAGTCAGGCCATTGGCTCTCATGTCGGACTTGACGACGTCTAGCCAGCGCTTTCGAAGGCGACCACGGGACCTAGCCCCAAGGACAGCCATATTCATGCATCTCGGACCAACGTACTCCATAGGGCGGCGCATCATGTGGCCATACCATTGAAGACGACACTCTTGCAGTTTTTCCCCCACGTCACGGACACCAAGACTACCTCGGATGAATGAGTTGCGTATGCGATCGGATCGCGTTACACCGCTCATCCATCTCAGCATCTTCATCTCAGTGACGCGAAGCTCCTGGGTGTGTCTGCTTAGTGCTGGCCAACATTCAGCGCCGTATAGGAGGACAGGCCGTATGATGCATTTATATATCTTCCCCTTGAGCTTCGGAGGCATTTTGCGGTCGCATACAACGCCCGTGACCTCGCGCCACTTCGCCCAAGCCGCGCCTATACGTGCTTGGACATCGTCGTCCACGATGCCAGACTCGTGCAGCACGGACCCAAGGTACCTGAACGTTTCGGACCTTGTGATCAGGTCCGAACCTATTCGGATTGTGTTTGAATCCGTGCTGCCACAGGACATGTACTCAGTCTTCGCCACATTAAGTCTCAGACCACCGTTTTCCAGCGTGTCCTTCCAAATGTTCACTTTGCGCTCAAGGTGGGCTTTGTTCTGATTAACGAGGGCAATGTCATCGGTATACATCATTAGCCACGGAGGCTGATCTTGGATGTTTGCCGTAACCACATCGAGCACCACGTTAAACAAGAACGGGCTAAGAGCCGAGCCTTGGTGAACGCCAACAGATATTGGAAAGACATTGGATTCGCCAACAGCGGTCTGGACAGAGGACACGGAATGACGGTACATGTCTCTGATAGTGTCAACATAGGCCTCGGGAACGCCCTTGGAGCGAAGTGCCCACCAGATGGAACGCTGAGGTATACAGTCGAAGGCCTTCTGCAGGTCTACAAAGGCCATATGCAGAGCTCTCCTTCTCTCTCTGTAAGCCTCAGCTAAGGTCCTTAAGGCGAATACTGCGTCCATGGTGCTGTTACCCGCCCGGAAGCCATATTGACATTCAGAGACAGTGCACTCGCTACGGAGCCGTGTGTCAATGATGCGCTCGAATAGCTTCATGGTGTGGCACATGATCTTGATACCGCGGTAGTTACTACAATCCTGTACGCTACCTTTGCCTTTGTAGACAGGAATGATCAGACTAAATCGCCATTGGTTCGGCATTTCCTTGGTGATCAGGATGCGGTTAAAGAGATCCGTCAGAAGGTCCACACCATGTAGGCCCATCGTCTTCCACACTTCAATTGGCACATTGTCGGTCCCGACCGATTTCCCGTTCTTCATGTGGCGAAGAGCAATGCGGGTTTCGTCAGGGGAAATAGGGGAAATAAGTCCAAGGTTAGGAGGCGGTTCGGGAGGAAGGTTTTGGGGATGCTGTTTGTTAGACAGCTCCGCGAAGTATGTACGCCATCTCTCCTTGACAGAGGGGGCATCGTAGAGCAGCTTACCCTGCGCGTCCCTTACACAGAGACATTTGCTAATGTCCCGTGTGGCTTTTTCCCGGGCACGCGCCAGCTTAAAAATAAGCTTTTGCCCCTCCGCAGTTTCCAGCTTGTCGTATAAGGGCGACAGACTCTGGCTGCGGGCTCTGGCTACAGCTTTTTTGCAGGCGCGCTTAGCCGCTGCATATGCCTCCTTGTCATCCGGAGAGTTGGACCCTTGCCACTGTTTAAATAAACCCTTCTTCTTCCGAGTCGCCTCTTGCACCCCGTCATCCCACCACCACGTCTCCCTCTCCATGGTGCGGCCACCAAGAGAAGTGCCAAGGACTTGCATACCCGCGACGGTGATTGCTAAATGCATCCTACTCCAGATCTCGTTAGCGGATGCATGCGGGGCACTAGTCTCGAGATGGTCGACCTTCGCGATGAAGTCCGACTGTTTAGGACCATTAAGCAACCACCACTTAGTGCGGGGTGTGCGCTTCTCGATCACTTTCTTCTTTGGCACGACCGCAAAGTCCAGGACAAGGAGACGGTGTTGAGCTGTTAGGCTTTCGCCTGGGATGACTTTGCAGTTGGTAACCTTGCCAATGTGGCACCGTCGCACCAGAAGGTAATCTATTTGGGTTGAGTAGGCACCACCACGGTACGCAATAAGATGCTGGGGCTTCTTCTGAAAGAATGTGTTCGCGATGGCTAGGTCAGACACAGCGCAGGTCTTGAGTATAGTGACTCCCTCTGCATTTAGTTGGCCATAACCAAAACCACCGTGAACACGTCCGTGCTCTCCAGCAAACTGACCTACGTGACCGTTGAGATCCCCCCCAACCAAAACACCTTCGGAATTGGGAATAGCGCGTAATACGTCCTCGAACTCATCCCAGAAGGCCTCCTTTTCAGACTCACAGCAACCAGTTTGAGGAGCATAGGCGCTGATTAGATTCGTTACCGACCCTTCGATCAGCACCCTAACTCGCATCAACCGGTTGCTGTATCGGTCTACTTCAAGGAGTCCATCCTGAAGGTCCCTAGACAGCACTACGGCCTAACAAATTGAATTGGCCTTCCAAAAGTGCGAACCAGAGTTCGGGCTCGTCCGGAGAAAACGTTGGCATTTTAAAATTTGGTTTGAATATTTCAGCCGTTATTGTCTCTGGTTTAACGGGCGTGCACACTTTTTTAATCCGGCGGGTTACCTTATCGTCTCCATGACGCGGTTTCACGGTTATATCCGACTCGCTGCTATCGCTCATGATGTCTTCTTTGTCGGGGTCACCAATTATGTAGCGGTCAGTAGTGTGGTGTAGTCACCTATGTGCGGTATGTGGTGATGGTCGTGTAGTGACGACCCACAAGGTCTCGTGTAGCGAGCTAGTGCCTTCGGGTGCAGCGTAAGGGAGCAATCAAACACTCGCAACGTTCAAACTGTAAGGATGGCGCTCCGTGGGTCCTTTTTAAAAAAAATACACTTCACTGCTAAATTAATTTATTAAAACTGAATATAAAAATATATGATAAAACACTAGAACAAAACACTAGTTACAAACACACCTATTTATACCCTAGGCTCGAGCACATGGTCAAAAGGGGTATATTGCATACATTGCATTTTTAAATGGAAAAATTGGTTATAACATCTCCCCCCTTTTGACGAAGTTACATCTTTTAAATAAAGATTAACGTAGAAATTAATTAGAAAAATTAAAATTGACAAAATTCTAAACAAAACAAAAATACAAAGTAAAATTAAGTAATATTAAGAGAAATTATAAAGTAAATATTTCTAAGTCCCATGTAGAAATTAATAACTTTTATATTTAAATAATTTAGAAATTAGTTAGGTTCCTGTTAGATCCATCAAATTGTCTAAACACAACTCTATTTTTACCTTTATTAATTTCTATTTCTGACAGACTCTTGATTGACTTCTTGTCGCATTCTATTTTATCTGCGAAATCGGACAATTCAATAGAAGTACTGACCTTTGTATTTATTTCATCCTTCCTTTTATTATGGCATTGATTAAATATTTGAATGCAACAAGATGTATTTTTACCATTAGAATAACAACATATTTTATATAATTTATATATAAATAAAAATTAGCGAAATACATATGTAAGTGAATGCAGAATAATAATTTCCATATTTGACAATATGAGATTGATTTTCACTTTGACGGATTTGATTTTCTAAATGATCTAATTTATGAGAGGCCAATTTCAATGTCTCTAAATCAACATTTGCCAAAGTGATTGGTGACAATGAGTGATAACTTTCATTTATAATTTTATATTTGCAACAATCATCTTCAATTATATTATAATCAATCGTTAACTGACTAGGTAAAATGGTTTTGTAGTTATGAGATGAATAAAACTGTAAAGTTTGAAAATATGCAATACAATCATTTTCCAAAGACAGAATGCCAGTTCCTTGCAATGTGTAATCAGAAATTTCGTTATTACATTTTATTTTATTTTTTTTTATTTTTTTTTTATTGCCGTTATAGGCAGACGAGCTAGCGGCCCGCCTGATGGTAAGCGGCTACCGCTGCCCAGAGAACTTCGCAGTGCCAGGGGTCCAGCACAACAAAATCGCTGCCTACCTTAAGGAGAGTACTCTCTTTAAGCCTCTTTTGAAGAAGGACAGGTCATAGCGCTCAGGGAACACCGATGCAGGGAGTTCATTCCAGAGCTTGCACGTACGTGGTAAGAAAGAACGCTGAAAACGTACCGTTCGGGAGCGGTACGCTTCCAGGTGGTAGGAATGAACTCTGCTGCGGTGACGGGTGGTGCGATGGTAGAAGGGCGACGTTGGTACCATCTCAAACAATTCCTCGGAGCACTCCCCATGGAACAGACGATAGAACACACAGAGAGACCCGAAGTCTCTCCGCAGTCCTAACGGTTCCAATTTGTCCGTAAGATTGGGATCATCGACTATTCGACAAGCTCGTCGCTGTAAGGAGTCAAGTGGGTTGAGCTGGTATTTTGGGGCACCTGCCCAGAGGTGAGAGCAGTACTCCACGTGGGGCCGGATTTGTGCTTTGTAGAGCGTCAATCTGTGACCCGACGTGAAGTACCGCTTGGCTCTGTTCAGGATACCCAACTTTCTGCTCGCCAGTTTGGCTTTGTCCTCCAAATGACTCCTAAAGTCGACATTGCTTGATATTTCGACGCCGAGGATCCCAATACTTTCGGATCTTTGGAGAGTAACTCCTTGGAATTGCGGCGCCATGACAAAAGGGTCCTTCTTCGCAGTGAATGCGCAAACTTGTGTCTTCGAGGGGTTAAATTGAACTAAGTTCAATTCACCCCATTCGGAGACCCGCCCCAGAGATCTCTCGACTTCAGACACAAGTTGAGACCGTCTTTCCTCAATGGAACCTCGAGAGAGACTCTGATGGCCGATGTATCGCGCGTCACACGTACTATCATCCGCATAACAATGCATGCTGTCGGTAGACAACATGTCATTGATATGCAGGATGAAGAGTGTAGGCGATAGCACCGATCCTTGTGGAACACCAGCGTTAATGGTCTTGGTCTCGGAGCAACAGCCGTCCACTACGACTTTTATGCTCCGACCATCCAAAAAGCTGGCGATCCACTTGCAGAGTCCCTCAGGGATACCATACGCAGGTAGCTTCGCTAGAAGGGCGCCATGCCACACTCGATCGAACGCCTTCGCTATGTCAAGGCCGACCGCAATCGCCTCACCCCCACTCTCCAAAGCCTCCGCCCAACGGTGCGTGAGGTACACGAGGAGGTCACCAGCTGAACGACCGTGACGGAAACCGTACTGGCGGTCACTAATCAGCTGGCGGTCCTCAAGATACCTCAGGAGCTGAGTGTTTATAACTCGCTCCAAGACCTTGGAGAGTAAGGATGTGACAGCAATCGGCCTGTAGCACAAAGGGTCCGATCGGTCACCCTTTTTGGGTACTGGGTGGACATGGGCGACCTTCCACGAAGCCGGAACCCGGTTGGTTTTGTAGGAAAGACGGTAAAGGCGCGTTAGCACGGGGGTCAACTCAGGGGCGCACGTCTTAAGAACCACTGCGGGGATACAGTCTGGCCCACTCGACTTATGGATGTCGAGAGCCATGAGCTCCCGTCTGACAGCACGCTGGGTGATTTTAATATCAGACAGGAGACTCTCACACCAAGGGATGTTCGGCGGTGTGGCTCCCCCGTCATCCAAAGTCGAGTTCGAGGCGAAGAATTGGGCCAAGAGATCGGCCTTCTCCTTTGCACTATGGGCCAAACTGTTATCAGGTTTACGCAGTGGTGGGAGACTGGATAGGCAGAAATTGCCCTCCACAGCCTTAGCGAGCGACCAAAAAGCACGGCTCCCAGAGGGATATCTTTGGAGCCGCTCGCCAATTCTGCGGATGTGCTCCGCCTTGGCCTTAGCTAAGGCTCTTATTGTTAACTTATTTTGTTTAGATTGTACATAAATGTATTTACCATCATTAAGTTTCTGCCATACATTAACATTACCATATATTAATTTATAATCACAAATTTCGGGAAGTGACAAAGTAACTTCTGTTAAGAGCTTTGTTTCACAAGTTGGATTGTTGACTGTTGATAAAATTCCAGCTAAAGGACAAATAATATAATCGTTGTTCACATTCTTACAGTTTTCTATGCTATCTAATAGAGTATAACTTAGTCTATCATCCGTTACGGCAATATATAACTTAGAGGGATGAATTAAAGGGTCGATCTCCAAAGGCATTTTTTTTCGTGTCGGGCTGAATAAGCCCCGTTTAAAATCGAAAAACGTTTTCAAAATATTTTTTTATATACAGTTTGGTGCCTAATCTACGTGATACAACGCTAATATTATGAATAAGTTTATTATAAATATTTTAAAAAAAATCTTAAACCCTAAAATCCTGATCGCTCTGGGTTGACCGAACTCCCGATTGAATGAAAAAAATATTTTTTAACTTTTTAATGAGAAGGTTCATATGAAACAACTTATTTAGATTACATAACAGATAGTTAATCTTCATCGTAATAAAATATTTTTAGTTATATGAACAATACTTTTGCCACAATTTGAATTAAAAATCGTGACCGGGCATTTTATCTCATCGCTCTGCGCTGAGGTAAAACATCGCGCTCATCCCTGGTTACGCAATATAGACACTCTATTCCCCTCCCGTGGGGTAACGCCAGTAGTGGTCTAACCGCCGAGGAGGATACTTGTGTGCCACTTCCCCGGGCTCCAACATTACGAAGGTAAGTCTATGATTGCTCTGGATTTGGTTCTCGAATTTTATGATTGCTATGGCATGTTATTAAAATTAAATAATAAGCTTGTGAATGTGTTTTTTATGTGAATCAAGTGATCGTTACGATATTTTTTATGAGACGTAATCACAACTTTCTACTGCTTTTAAATTCGGCTATATTTATGATTTTGTGACTTTTTCTGATCGCTATGGCTGTGATTGCTCTGTCCAAAAAGACCAGAGCGATGATATTTCGCATTAATTGTACGTTATAAATCTATTTTTCAGCAAATACTAACAAGTTTTGGCTATGAGGCGACTAAGCTGTGATTTAGACAACTGCTCACAAGAGGCTATACAATGTCCGCACGGCAAACACTTAGGCGTTTGCTAACTTAATAGCGATTCGAACCAAAGAGATGCTTTGGTTGTCAAGAACAAACATGTCACGAGTACCAAGGAAGATAAGCCGACCTTCGCTGGTTATGCGTTCAAAAAATTACAATCAAGAGAAGCAAATTCAGCTTCCACAAATGCTAAATAATAGACAGACTATAACTGCAAATCAAAGTCAACAATCATTACACAACTCGGACTTGCCGGACAGTTTTTGGGATGTAGTTCCATCTATTGACTATGAAAATTTAATTACTCCAAGTATTTCCGAGGTAGTTTTATCTTCGTTGCAAAACGATAACACCTTGACAAAGGTTGCAGCAGCAGAAGATTTACCCGACTCCGACTCTGATGACTTTTCAATTTTCTGAGCTTCCAATAAACCTTATTATATTCTTAGTTTGTTGATCAACTAAGCCTTACAGAAATTGTATTTTTTTTTACTTGGTGTTAAAATTTGTATCATTTATTTATTATTATATATTTTTTTATTAAATACTTATTTCAGAATAGAATTCCATATAATTGTTAGTTAATTGTTAGTTATCATAATTTGCAAACAATATTTCAATCTGATCTGATCATATTCAGAATTGCATTGTACTTTGTGTTGTTCTATTTAATTCTTTACTTTCCACTAAATATATAGTTAAGGAAAATGTGATTATTACAAATCTCTTAGATAATCTAGAAAAGACTTTTTTTTATAAAATGTTTATTTTTAAGAATTTAATTTTGTTTTTTATAAACCTTAGTTTTCTTTAAATACTTTTTAAAAACTAATATTTAATACTTTAAATTAAATTTTAATGAATATAAGTCATTTTATAACTATAAAAGACTGCAGGTATTAAAAGTTGATTTCAAAAGGTTTTTAATTTTGTCTCATTAACCTAGAAGTGATTTAATGAAGTCCAAATAAATGAAACTAAGCCAAAAGTTGATATTTTAATTTTTAAGTTAATTTGTTATTTTAGCAATTATGTTATATAAAAATTACGTTTTTTTTTAATTTGTAAGACTGAATAAATAAAACGGCTAAATAAATAATATTTTACCAATATATTTATATTTTGTTTCACTGATTTCACCATTTATGATTGCTCTGGCACCAATTATGATTGCTCTGGTCGCGAATTTTTTGAACTTAAATATTTCAATAACTATATGTGTAAATTGAAGGCCAATAGTAAAAATGTGCTATTTGAATATCATTCTTTTTAATGAGATACATTATTACCATTAAATATCATTAACTGAAAAGCACCAGAGCGATCACACGAATACGCCCGATTTGGAGATTGACCCTAAAACATATTATGTTTGAAAATGTTTTTCTTCATGTGGTATAGGCAATGGAAGATTCTTATAAACATTAAACTTTACTGGATTAATTAATGGTATTTTAATCACAAATACCAGCTTATTGTAATAAAAATAAGAAGTCAATAACGATAGATCCATAATAGTATGAATATTTTGTAGTGATAAAGTAACGGGAAACTCTGAATTTCTTTTAGTCACACTTTTGGAGAGTTCCTCATACAATTTAGTTGGAGTAAATAACATAAGGATGTAATATATTGGCCTTTGCGAATAATATTGAGTTTAAAATAGTGTTTAGTATATTAGAGATTGACAATAGAGATCCTTCAAATACATTAAATATTGAATTAATTCTTTCTGAATTAATTAACTTTGTGTGCATCTTAGAATTTTCGGAAAATATGAAATCTAATTTTTCAATCTGTTTATTTATTGTAGTTTAATCTCATTATTGTTTAATTTTTGAATGGATACGTTAAAATTGTTAATAGTAGATTGTACAATATGAATATTATCTTTCATCATAGAATATATTTCATGTTCATTATGCTGACATACTGAAATAGCTTCATCGTATTTTCTGGCGTCGTCAGCGTCCAGAGTTCCAAAGAAAAATTTAAGTATCTCGCCACCGAACTCAAGTGCTCGTTTGCGTTTTGACGGATTTTCAGCAATAAGATGCGAAAGAGATTCGTATTTTAAATTTTTTGCATTTATTAATATTTCTAAAGGATTAATAGTATCTTTACAGTCAAGATTCACATCGGCATAGTTTTGCGCCTTATCACAAAATAAGGAAATGCTTTTAATAGATTTCTCAATTTTTTCTAAGTATGGCTTTATAGGTAGGAATTCTAAATAAGTTACTACATTCCAATAATCGTTATAAAAGTAAGCAATAGAGGTAGGGTCGAAATATATTCCTGGACCGTGTGATATAGGTTCAATGGGTTTTGAAAGAAACAGTCCCGGGTTAAGCAGAAATCTGAAACAATGACATAACAAGAGTAATATTACGCTGGCTTGATTTCATTAGTATGATATTTTACGTGTTTTCGATTAATGCAGGGAGTTACATTATTTTTTCCATGTGTTTTAATAATTTTATAAGGGCCTTTCCAGACCGGAGATAGGGCAGAGATGTTTTAAATATACCAAATCACCAGTTTTGTAACTTTTCTCGCGAGATGTTGAATCGTAATACTTTTTAGAGGATTCTTTAATTTTATTCATGTATTCAATAGCCTTTTCACGGGAGTATTTCATTCTATACTGCAGAGCACGAATATATTCCTGGTATGTAGTATTATCACTAGACCCATAAACACGACTAGGAATAAATGGTTTATAGCCGTATAACAACTCAAAGGGTGTGTATTGAGTAGTACAATGCGGAGTCGTGTTATATGATAAGATAGCGGTTGCCAGATAACAATGCCAATCATCTTGATTATCATTAATAAAAGATCTTAAATATTCCTTAAGGGTTGCATGTGATCTTTCGAGAGCACCATTAGTTTGAGGATGATATGGTGTGGAAAATATTTTTTTTACTTTAAGAATATCTGTTAATTGTTTGAATAGGTCGGAAGTAAAACAAGTGCCTTGATCTGTTAAGATAGTTTTACAAAATCCGAATAATGAGAAAAATGCATGAGGTTACGTGGGACTTCATCTGTAGTCGACGTTATCATCGGATAAGCACATGAAAATTTTGTCAGGTCATCTTGAAGTGTCAAAATGTATTTAAATTTCTGAAGACCTGCTTCGGGTAAAGTACCTACAATGTCAAGAGCCAATCTTTCAAACGGTTTGGTACTTGTAGAAGTTATGACCATAGGTGCTTTATTTGAGGCACGTAATGGTTTATTTATTTGACATAGTTTGCATTCTTTTACAAAACGTTCTATGTCTGAGCGCATTGTTTTCCAATAATAAGAAGCTTTAATGCGATTATACATGCGCTTGGTACCCGGGTGACCAGCTATTGTGGTCCCGTGATTTTCCTTGAGAATATTTGGAATTTCAGAAGGGGTAGGATAAATTATTTGATTTTTATAAATATGAACTTTTATGCCAGAACCGTGAAAAACAAATGAAATCATGTTGTATATTTTTGTGTAATTTATCTTGCTAAACGGTTCCGAAAAATCAGAAATAGCTAATTCTTTATCATAATTTTCATTTAGAATAATTTGCTTCTTCAATTCATGTAGTAAATTGTAAATAGTTTTATAACTTGTTTCATCAAAATGATGAACCTTAGTGTATAAGGAATAAAGTCGTTTATTTTTAGTACTAACTAATTGTATAGTGTCAGGTTCGCGTGCACCTGCTCGGAATTCAGTGACATCATCTAAAATTGATAGTAATTGTTCACAATGTGGCATAGAGTAGTCTAAATCTAAGGAGACTGGACAAGCAACTGTATTTTGTTTAGCCAAATGCAGACCTACGCTGTGTTCTTCAATTTGGGTATCGCAACTAGGAAGAGTTTTAAGGAATTGCTTTTTAAAATATTCCTCATAAGTAATACTCGTAATATTTGATTTCGAACGGGTTATTACATTTACTGGGTAACGAGATAAGGCATCGACATTGCAATTTATTCTACCTGGTTTGTAAACAATCTCATAATCTAACTCTTCTAATTTAAGTCGCCATCTAAGTAAACGTCCACCTGGATCCTTAGCGTTAAATAGCCAAGTGAGAGGACGATGATCCGTCACGATTTTAAATTTATAACCATAGATGTAGGGACGGAATGTGTTAATACCGAATAATATAGCAAGAAGTTCCTTTTCGGTTGTCGAATAATTTCCTTCTTGTTTATTTAGAGTGCGAGAAGCAAAAGCTATAGGCTTGTCTTTACCGACTTCACCTTGTGACAATATCGCGCCTATGGCATAATTAGAAGCGTCAGTCGTAACTATAAAAGGCTTTGTAAAATCAGGGTATTGCAACAAAGGGGCTGAAATTAGTTTTTGCTTAAGAGTGTTGAAAGCGTGCTCTTGTTCATGAGACCAATGAAAATTTACGTCTTTTTTTAATAAGGTCGTTAAAGGTTTTGTAAGATGAGAGAAGTTCTCAATAAAACGACGGTAATAACCTGTTAGCCCTAGAAATGATTTTACGTCTTTAGGAGTTTTTGGTACAGGAAATTCAGAAATGGCTTTGTAGCGGTCAGTAGTGTGGTGTAGTCACCTATGTGCGGTATGTGGTGATGGTCGTGTAGTGACGACCCACAAGGTCTCGTGTAGCGAGCCAGTGACTTCGGGTGCAGCGTAAGGGAGCAATCAAACACTCGCAACGTTCGAACGTATATTACGAAGCACAACACAAACAAGAGTACAGTCACAATAAATATCCAAAATACAAGCGTCTTAACACTACACTAATTGTCTACACACTAAACTATAAACTACAACTAAGGAAGGATAGAAAAAGCGACAGTCTTTACAGCGAATACAGATAAAATTATAATATGCACAAGCGTGCGGTATGCAGCGGTTAGCAGTACGTGTGCACAGAGCAATAGCGTAAGCGGATCGAGAACGGTGTGTCGCACGGGCGATCGTGAGACGACTGGTCAGCGGCGGCGCGCCGACTGGCTGCGCCTCAGAACAATGAGGTCCATAGAAGAAACGATAATGACATTTCAACGTACATTCTAATTTTGACAACTAGAAATAATTGTGCTGTGATCTCGTCTGATAGTTATCGATATCGATAGATGAACTTTATTTATAGCAAATTATATAGCAGAGAAAAGAGTCGTCCAGGCAAATGAGAAAAGCTAATCACGTTAAACAAATGCGATTAGGTCGTTAAGGAAATGTATGAAAATTAATGTTGTTTTTTAAATTATAAGGATGATAAAAAAATGTATTGAAAGATAAATAAAGAATATAATATGCAGTCTATTGGATTGGTAAACTATACGGCCTACTTTTATGCTGATTTGGGATATTATTATGTCTCTCTCTTTCCCTCTCTTCGGCCATAGAAAGTCCACTGCTAAACATAGGCCTCCCCCAAGGCTCTCAACATTGAACTATTGGAAGTGATCTACATCCAGTAACTTCCTACAATCTTAACGAAAAAAATTAAAACATATTCAATATTTTTCTATTTGTGTTTAATATTTTACTGACATATAACAAGGTATTACATTATATTATTATATTATTAGCAAATACGGTGCTGTTTTTTCAATTGTAAATCTGTTCGTGCGACAGCATCAATCCACTTTTGCTTCATAGCTTCATTTGTAGGGAATCTGCATTGAAAAATAATTATAATATGAAAGACTAAGATTATATCATATGGCATTTTAGACCACAGGTCTCGCGCAGTGGCCGAGCGCTTTTTACAACTACACTACCAGGTAAGTATTTAAAGTACAAGCCAACTTATGTAACATGGCTAGTAAACTAAAATATACATTATTTATATTATTGATAAAATGTGCACCACATCACTATTGAACATGACTACCAAATTGCTAAAAATGAACAATATTTAAAAATTACTGAATCGAATGGCCTGCGGGTTATTAGAATATGACACCAACATAATAAAGTTTAAGTTTAATTAGATATTTTGCAACCCTGTATAAGTTTTCAGCAAATATTATTTGTTTATTGTCTACTCACAAATGGAAGCTGATGATTTCAGCTTGTTTTTGAGTGCGCGAAGAACGCGATCTGCATCCTGCAATAATGCAAGACATTGGTATTTCGCTTGGCTTGATTGTAAAGTACACAGGCACTGTTTAATTATTAAAATAACACAAAATATTTTAAAAAATCGGGAGACGACTATGTCAAGCGCGCACGAAAGTATAACGTAACTAAATTGTGTTGGCGCGTTGCCGGTTTGTAAATTTGACATAAATTCACTTTTTAATTCGGCTGCGTAATCATACCCAACATAGCAATTTGACGTTTCATGAGTGAACATGAGCCGTCCTTAGCACATACTATTTGTCTCATTCTCTCCCATGATTTGGCCCATTGGAAAAAACAGGATAAGTATATGAGTAATTTTCAGGCTCTTTCTATGGACCTCATTGTTCTGTGGGCTGCGCCGGCGCAGGCCCGGTGACGTCACGACTACCTGAGTTGCCCTATTGTTCCGACGGTCAGCTGGCCGACCGTTATCGCTTGTTTCGCTATAATAAATCGGTGTGAGGACTGTATGTGTGTTTGTTGATTATAATTATTTTAATATCGTGAAAGTGTGATGTATGAATGTGTGTGTATAATGTTATGAATGGATGACTGTGTTTAATGTATTGTGGGGTCTCCCCACATCACTCCCCCCCAGAGACCTGGTTAGGGTCGATAGAAATCAGGAAACCGGACTCGCCGTCCAGAGCGAGTTGTGTTGGGTATCCTGCTATCCTGTGGGATAGTATCCTGAGTGGTTGGGCAAGGTACTTGTGGTGATGGTGATGTGGGTGGCGGTTCACCTGCATCGCTTAATATATAAGCGGGTTTCAGTCGGTCCACGGTCACGTTAACGACTTTCCCGTGTATGAGGAGCTTGTACACTTTGTCTGTGCGCCCGACAACCTTGTAAGGGCCTGTATAAGCCGGCTGGAAAGGAGCACGCGAGGCGCCTTCTCGGAGGAAGACATGATTCGCAGTGGCCAGATCCTTAAAAACAAAAGTTTTGTTTTTGTTGTGGCGTGATGCTGCCACTGGCTTGAGTTTTTCAGCGAACAATCGCAGACGCGCCGTGAAATCTGAAGTGTCGGTCGTGCACGGGGTACTTAAGTTGAAAAATTCCCCGGGGAGTCTCAGGGGCTCGCCGTAAACCAACTCGGCGGAGGATGCTTTAAGGTCCTCTTTCAGAGCGCTACGAATGCCTAATAGCACCAACGGCAAGACTTCTGTCCAGTTGTCGTTAGCATGACAAGTGATGGAGGCCTTCAGCTGCCTATGAAAGCGCTCCACCAACCCGTTGCAGGACGGGTGGTATGCAGTTGTGCGCCTATGTTGGAAACCGGTGATTTTGGAGACATATTGAAATAGGGCGGACTCAAATTGTCGTCCGCGGTCTGTGACAATATGCTCCGGACAACCAAACCTAGCTATCCAACTGGATATTAGGGCTTTTGCTACTGTCTCTGCCTTGATATCCGGTATCGGGGTCACTTCGGGCCACCGAGTAAACCGGTCAATGGCTGTGAGACAGTAGCGGTATCCCTGAGAAATAGGAAGAGGTCCTATTAGGTCCATATGAATCTGTTTAAAACGTGCTCGGGGCAAATCGAAATTGCCCAAAGGTGCCGAAACGTGTTTGGTCACCTTTGCACGTTGACATGGCACGCAAGTTCGTGTCCATTCCCGGCAGTCTTTTCGGACTCCCGGCCAGACGAACCGCTCCGCCACTAGTTTGACGGTCGCAGCAGCGCCAGGGTGGCTTAGGGAATGGAGGCTGTCGAAAACCTGCCTGCGTAAACTAGTTGTGACGAATGGCCTGGGTGTCGGTGTACTGATATCGCAGTATAAGGAACTACGACACCTAGGTAACTCTCGTTTCGACAAACGGAGAGATAAACCGTCTGCCAAGTATTGGCGCAGTTCCGGATCGTTCTCCTGCGATTCGGCAAGCTTGACCAAATCAATAGGTGCTCCTAGTTCATCGACGCGAGATAAGGCGTCGGCTACGACGTTGTCCCTGCCGGAAATGTGCCTTATGTCGGTTGTGAACTGGGAGATGTAATCCAGCTGGCGGAATTGCCTCGGCGAACAACTCTGCTTCCTTTCCCCGAAAGCATAGCTGATAGGCTTATGGTCTGTATAAATCGTGAAATCCCGCGCCTCGACCATATACCTGAAGTGTTTAATAGCTTCGTAGATCGCGAGAAGCTCGCGATCGTAGGGGGAATATTTTTGTTGTGCCGGGCTTAGCTTTCGCGAAAAGAATGCGAGCGGTCGCCACGCGTTGTCCTGAAGTTGCTGTAGGACGGCTCCAATTGCAGTGTCGGATGCATCCGTGACCAATGCAAGTTTGGCCCGACAGTCGGGGTGCGCGAGCAATGCTGCGTTGGTTAACTGTCCTTGGTTTCTTCCAAGACCTTAAGAGCATCGCCAGTCAGGGTTATGGGCGTAGAACCCTTGACTGCCCCAGTAAGGAGAGCGTTAAGAGGCGCTTGGGTTTTCGCGGCGTTAGGCAAGAAACGCCTATAAAAATTGGCCATGCCCAGAAATCTTCTCAACGACCTTACGTTCATTGGTGGGGGAAAGTAGCGTATGGCTTTCACTTTTTCGTCCAAGGGTTTTGTTCCGCTCGCCGAAATACGGTACCCAAGGAAGGTTACTTCGGGAGCTCCAAAAACACACTTGGACGTGTTTACAATCATGCCGTAATCCCGTAGCCTGGAAAATATTTGGCGCAGGTGGTTCTCGTGTTCGACTTCGTTTTTGCTGAAGACGAGAAAATCATCGAGGTAGCAATAAACGAAGTCGAGTCCGCGCGTTAACTCGTCCACGAAACGTTGGAACGTTTGGCCCGCATTACGTAGACCGAACGTCATGAACGGGAATTCAAACATCTCGAACGGTGTGGTAATGGCCGTTTTGGGCACGTCCTCCGCGCTGACAGGTATCTGGTGGTAGGCCTTCACTAGGTCTATTGTGCTGAAGATTTTGCAACCTGTCAAAGAGTGGGCAAAGTCCTGAATATGCCTAATTGGGTACCTGTCAGGCACGGTGCGGGCGTTAAGCCTGCGGTAGTCACCGCACGGACGCCATCCGTTGTCCTTTTTCGCGGCGAGGTGCAGTGGCGAGGACCAGGAACTCTCTGATGGTCTTGCTGTTCCATTGGCGAGCATGGACTGGAATTCTTCCCGGGCTATTTTCAGTTTGTCTGGAGCTAGACGTCGGGGAGTGGATGATACTGGTGGCCCTGGTGTCGTGCGTATGTGGTGTACTGTATTGTGTTTGACGGTGCGGTGCGTGCCAGCTGGTCGGGTAACTTCTGGAAATTCATATAAAATTTTATGAAATTTTGTATCGCCAGTAACAACTTTTACGGAGTACAATACACTACTGTTATTAGCTAGGCTAGCTACGGACGTTACGGAAGTAGTACCATCAATAAGGCGTTTACCTCTACAATCTACTATAATATTGTAAAAATTTAAAAAATCTACGCCTATGATGGGTTTTGTAACGTCAGCTACTACGAAACTCCAAGCAAAATCTCTACGTAACCCAAAGTTGAGGTTTAGGTGTACATTACCGTATGTTTTTATGCTAGATCCGTTAGCGGCGCACAGCTGGAAATCCGTTGAAGCACGACGTTCACGCAGCGCCGACCGAGGAAAGACACAGAGGTCGCTCCCAGTGTCGACCAAGAACTGCGTCCCCGAAGATCGGTCGGTAATGAAAAGGCGACCAGCAGAGGGTGGGCAATCGTCCGTCGCCATTACAGATTGCCCGTGGCGTTTCCCGCCACGCTGTAGTCACATGGTTTCCAGCATCTCCGCGCGTTGGTCCCAAACTTGACATGGTACCAACATATCGGGTGTCGTCGGTAGTTGGAGCTTGTACGGGTCCTGCTTCCCGAAGAAGATCGTCGGCGTTGTGGTCTGGAACGCCAAGGGGCTCTGTCCTTAGGCCTATGTTCTCGAGCTTGTTCGTCGAGTTTTGCCTCCAGTCGCTTCACCATTCTTCTCAGCTCTGCTATCTCCCCAGATAAACTGCCGCAGGAACACACATGGGAAGTGGAGGTAGATGCGACATTAACGGGCGCAGTTAGATCTTGCACGCGGTCGGCAAGGCCAGCCAACTGTTGGAGAGAGTGGGTAGTTTGGGACGCCAGCAGGGTTTGTATCTCCCTTGGTAGCCGGTCACACCATATGGTCCTAAGAAAATCTTCCGGAACTCGTGGTCCAGCCAGATCTTGGAGGTGGCGCAGGAACTGGGATGGCTTCCTGTCTCCCAGCTGTTCATGTGTAAGAAGCTGGCGTACTTTGTTCTCGTGCGAAGCCGTAAGCCGCTTGATAAGTTCGCCCTTTATGCGCTCGTACTTATGAGTTTTCGGAGGGCTGACGATAAAATCCTTTATCGTCTTGGCATGCACCATATCTAAATTCATGATGACGGTAGTGTACATTGCAGCGTCATCAGTGATGCCTAACAAATTGAATTGGCCTTCCAAAAGTGCGAACCAGAGTTCGGGCTCGTCCGGAGAAAACGTTGGCATTTTAAAATTTGGTTTGAATATTTCGGCCGTTATTGTCTCTGGTTTAAAGGGCGTGCACACTTTTTTAATCCGGCGGGTTACCTTATCGTCTCCATGACGCGGTTTCACGGTTAAATCCGACTCGCTGCTGTCGCTCATGATGTCTTCTTTGTCGGGGTCACCAATTATTTTGTAGCGGTCAGTAGTGTGGTGTAGTCACCTATGTGCGGTATGTGGTGATGGTCGTGTAGTGACGACCCACAAGGTCTCGTGTAGCGAGCCAGTGACTTCGGGTGCAGCGTAAGGGAGCAATCAAACACTCGCAACGTTCGAACGTATATTACGAAGCACAACACAAACAAGAGTACAGTCACAATAAATATCCAAAATACGAGCGTCTTAACACTACACTAATTGTCTACACACTAAACTATAAACTATAACTAAGGAAGGATAGAAAAAGCGACAGTCTTTACAGCGAATACAGATAAAATTATAATATGCACAAGCGTGCGGTATGCAGCGGTTAGCAGTACGTGTGCACAGAGCAATAGCGTAAGCGGATCGAGAACGGTGTGTCGCACGGGCGATCGTGAGACGACTGGTCAGCGGCGGCGCGCCGACTGGCTGCGCCGGCGCAGGCCCGGTGTTACAAAAACAAGGAAAAAGCAGATATTACTTTTTACGACTTTATTAACAATTACAAGATTTATAATTAGTTTTGGTGGCAAGGCAACGTCGTTCTAGTTCATTCTAACGTGGCGTCCCGCTCGGACCGGCCGGTCCCGCTCCTTCCGCTCCCCGCTCACTCGCGAACTCAGGTTTCGTTCATTGCGTAAACATCCTCCCCCGTTGGAGAAGAATTCTTCAACTCTTCGTCAGACGGCCAAAGAGGGCAGATTCGGTTCAAAGCTCGACGGACCACTCCAATACTCGTTTTCACGTCAGCAACCCGCGCTACACCGTCAGCTCCAGGAAATATAGCGTTTATTCGTCCAATACGCCATTTTAGAGGTGGCAGGTTGTCTTCCTTCAATACAACCATGTCGCCTATTTTCAATAAAGGATACCGTTGCCGCCATTTTGTGCGATGCTGAAGTTCTGATATATATTCGGTACTCCAACGATTCCAAAAATGTTGCTTCATTTGCTCTAATTGTTTATATCTATCCAAACTGTTAATGTTGACGTCAGTGAGTTTTTCTGATGGCAGTCCTGTCAAGGGTCTTCCAATTAAAAAATGCCCTGGTGTTAAAGGACTTAAGTCTGATGGGTTTGAAGACAATGGAACTAGTGGACGTGAATTGAGAATTGCTTCTATTTGAGCGAAGAGCGTCGCCAGTTCTTCATATGTTAAATGTCGTTCGCCCAGTACTCTTCTCAAGTGGAATTTAGACGACTTCACGCCTGCCTCCCACAAGCCCCCAAAATGCGGCGCATACGGCGGCGAAAAGTGAAAGGAAATACCTTCATTAGAACTAAATTCCATTATGGAATCTCGATTTGATAAAATTAATTTATCTAGCTCATTCTTAGTTCCCACAAAATTAGTTCCATTATCACAAAAAATAGAACATGGTTTACCTCTTCGGGAAATAAATCTTTTTAAACTTAATATAAAAGCAGACGTACTTAAATCGCTAACTGCCTCCAAATGAAGCGCCTTGGTTGCAAAACATACAAAAATGCATAGATAGCATTTGTTTGTTTTGCAACCACGACCTTTTCTATCGGTTATAAGGAATGGACCCGCGAAATCCACGCCAGTGGTTTCGAACACTATACCAGGTGTAAGGCGTTGCTTTGGCAAATTGCCCATTATTGATTCCATTGTTTTACTTCCCATACGTTTACAAATTATACATTGCTGCGGAATACGCCGAGCGAGATTTCTTCCGTTAATCATCCAATACCTTTCTCTAACTGAAGCTAATAAAAGTTGTGGGCCAGCATGCAATAGACGTCTATGTTCATTTTCGAATATGAGAAATGACAAGTGATGTGTTGACTTTAAAATTATGGGATGTTTTTTATCATAACTGTAATTTGAATTTCTAATTCTGCCCCCAACTCTTATCACTCCGTAATCATCTAAAAAGGGATCTAAGGACATGATTTTTGACTTTTTTGGTAATGACCGCTTGCTTTGAAGTTCTTGAATTTCTAAATAAAATGATTCTAATTGTGCTAATTTTACCAAGGCTACGGTACTTTTGGATAATTCATCAGCGGTCAATATAATTGAATTTTCCTTCTCATTGGGATTTTTGCAATGGTGAATAAATCGCAACACATATCCCACTATGCGCCTTAATTTACTGAATTTGGAATAACGAGAAAAATTAATTATATCATTTTTTGCTAAACTTTTTACCACATTTAAATTAACGCTACTGTCATTATGAAATGAATGTGGACCATATTTTTCTTTAGGCCAGTTTGAATCGGGTTCAGCTAAGAATGTGGGACCTCCCCACCAAAGGCTAACTAGGTTGTCATCAAATGAATTAATCCCTCGCGATACCAAATCAGCCGGATTGTCCCTTGTGGGTACGTACTTCCATTCCGACCTTTGTGAAAGTTCTATAATTTTCTTAACTCTATTAGCGACAAAAACATTTAATTTCTGGGTGGAGGAAGTACGCAACCATCCAAGGACTACCATAGAATCGGTCCAATGAATGCACCTGTGAATTTGACAACGCAATGTTCTTCTTATTTTCGCACCCATCTCGGCAGACAATAATGCCCCACACAATTCCAATCGAGGTATTGTAAGGGATTTTAAGGGAGCCACTCTCGATTTTGCACACAACAGTTTCACATGAATCTGACCCTCATTATCTACTGAACGTGCATATGCACATGCACCATATGCTGCTTGAGATGCGTCCGAAAACAAGTGCAAGTCAATTAATACGACATTTTTGCATAATACATGTCTTGGCACCTGAATACTCGAAATTGTCTGAATAGACCTTACAAAGTTGTCCCATAATTCCTTAAGAGCACCGGATATTTTCTCATCCCATCCTACCTTACATTTCCATAAGGCTTGTAAAATCATTTTTGCCTTAACGATAAATATACTTAACAAACCTAATGGATCAAATATTTTAGCTATCATAGACAACATTAACCGTTTTGTAATGTTTTCATTCGTTTCAAACTGCAAGGGAAATAAGAAAACGTCCGTTATAGGTGTCCACATAAGTCCTAGAGTTGCAATACCACTCCCTACATCTGATAGGTTTTTATTTTCAATTATACAATTTTGACCATTTAATTTATTTGAGTTTGAACGAAATTTTCTAAGTGTAAAACCAGCTTCATTTAATTTTCGAGTTACTGAATCACATATAAACTGCAAATATTTTTCATTTTCGCAGCCGGTCAAAATGTCATCTACATAAAAATCATGCTTTATTATTTCCGCTATGCGTTCATCATTGCATTCCTGAGCTAACTGGAACAAACAACGTGTACTTAAAAAGGGCGCCGACGCTGTCCCATATGTCACCGTATTTAATTTATAATAATTTAAAGGTTCACATTCGTTTTCCCTCCAAACTATCATTTGCCATTGCCTTTCGTCTTCATGAATCATAATCTGCCTATACATCTTGGCTATATCTGCTGTGAATACAAAATTATGCTGTCTAAATCTGATTAAAATACTAAATAAATCATCCTGTAAAATATTTCCAACAACCTGTATATCATTTAACGACCGCCCAGTGCTTGTTTTTGTGGACGCGTCAAAAACAACACGGAGTTTGGTCGTCTCACTTCTTTCCCGTAATACTGGGTGGTGCGGTAAATAATATGCACGGTCAATTCTAGCTGATTGGGACAAATGCCCTAAGTACATATATTCGCGTACGAACTCAACGTAGAGTTTCTTTATGTGTGGTTGTTTTCTGAACCTCTTTTCCAAATTAAAGAATCTTTGCTTAGCAACTTGTAAAGTATCTCCCAATGTGTCAGGTGAAGTATGGAAAGGTATTTTAACACAAAACCTACCGTTTTGCAATCTATGAGTATACTTTACAAAATGTGTTTCACAAAAATCCTCACCCTCACTATCCTTTATTTTATTGGGAGAAATTTCTTCAATCGCCCAAAATCTTTCTAACTGTTGACTAATGTCAATACTTAAATTACAAACACGGTTACAGTGTTGTATGTCAATTGGCCCTGAAATCAACCACCCTAAATTTGAATACTGCAAGGTGGGTTTTCCGTTTCCTAACCTTATTTGATTACCTGTTATAATTTCCCAATACAAATCTGCTCCAATCAAAATATCTATATCCGTTGGATTATAGAATTGTGGATCAGCTAAATCCCTCACAATATTCTCAGGTATTTTCAAACAATCAATGTTCACATTTACATTTGGTAACATGCTAGTTATATGGGGTACTACCATACTATTTACTTGGATCGAAAACTTACTGTTTAACGAACTCATTACAAAATTACAACTATTTTCAATATACAATTGCATGTTACCAATACCTGATACTGTTATAGACCGCTCATTCTTTACACAACATAATCCCAATTTTCTACGTAGACAATCGGTCATCATTGTTAATTGACTGCCGCCGTCCAGTAATGCACGCACTACGAATACTTCGTTACTTAGATTATTAACAACCTGAACAAGCGCTGTAGACAAAAGAATGTACCTTTGATTTGATGTGGAGAGTGACGCTGATAAGGAAACCGGCTTTACTACCGAGTCATCATCCTTGCTGCAATTTGTTTGAGAAACAAATGCCTGATAATTGTTTACAGGATTCTGCACTTTCAGTCTATGCAGTAAGGCATTATGCTTAAGTTTACATATTTTACATGGTTTATACCTGCAACTGTTTGCAAAATGTCCATTATTTAAACAATTAATACACAATTTATGTTTAGATACAATATTATTGCGTTCATCTACAGTCATAGATAAAAAACTAGGACATTCATACAGGCGATGAGTTTGTTTACATAATACACAATTATTTTTATTCTTGTTAAGTAACACTTGTTGACTGGATGTTACAATGTTAGAAGTTCTTTCATTATTTGAGGACCTTGTAATTTTTATTGTTTCTAAAAAATCTGCTCTATTTCTTAAAAAGGTAATGAATTCTACCAATGTGGGTGCATCACTGAGAGTACATTTATGTTCTTCCCAAAGTCTATTGGTGTAATGATCAAGTTTTGTAGTAATTAAATAGGTCACTATTGTGTCCCAATGATCAACGGGTTGATCTAACTTTTTCAATGCCTGCATATTTTTTGATACTTGGTCAATAATGAAACGCAATGACACATCTGATTCTTTATGTATGTTTTCAATATTAAATAAAGACCTCACATGATTACTAATTAATAATCTTTTATTGTTGTATCTTTGACACAATAGATCCCATGCTGCATCATAATTATCTGAGCAAAATTCTATTGATTTTATAACAGATGCAGGACTTCCTTCCAACGATGACCTCAAATAATGAAATTTGTTTATATCACTTAAACCTTTATTATTGTGAATTAATGAAATGAATGTATCCCTATACTCTAACCACTTATTGTAACATCCATCAAAATTGGGTAGTTTTATTGTAGGTAAGGCAATACTATTACTAGATGTACATATATCCAATTCACTACACTGATTTCCAACCATACTGGTTGACAAACCTTGTTGCTTACCACCCAAATTGTTTGCAGTATCTATAATACATTGTATTTTAGACATTAATGAATAGAAATTATTTTCAATACTTTCTCTTTCTAGATATTGTTCACTCGAATCTTCCACTGACATTTCTATTTCTGTTTGCAATGCATCAAATACAGTTAAATTTTTATCTAATTTATCTAATCTTATTTTCAGTTCTGAAATATGCTGATTTGTTAAATTTGACACATCTATTAGCTCTACAGTGTCTACATGTTTTTTGAAAATAGTTAATTTTCCCTTAATACTGCTACGTTTTTTAATTAACTTATCAAAATTATCATTGGCGTCAACCATTTTGTGGGAAATAAGACACGTGATTTCCAAATAGAAATGAAGGTATTGATTAAAGTATTACTAAAATATAAACGAATATTCGAACAAAAATGCAATTTGCGAAGAGGAATGTATGTAAATTGAAGTATTACTTAACTTAAAATGAATAGGTATTTCTCTTTCACAGTTCACACACGCGAACACGCCACCATGGTGGCAAGGGCCAAAGCGTTGGCGACTTACTTGTTTTCCTTTGTACATTAATTCTTAATCCTGGTCACGGCACCATCTTCTCCTTGTTACAAAAACAAGGAAAAAGCAGATATTACTTTTTACGACTTTATTAACAATTACAAGATTTATAATTAGTTTTGGTGGCAAGGCAACGTCGTTCTAGTTCATTCTAACGTGGCGTCCCGCTCGGACCGGCCGGTCCCGCTCCTTCCGCTCCCCGCTCACTCGCGAACTCAGGTTTCGTTCATTGCGTAAACACCCGGTGACGTCACGACTACCTGAGTTGCCCTATTGTTCCGACGGTCAGCTGGCCGACCGTTATCGCTTGTTTCGCTATAATAAATCGGTGTGAGGACTGTATGTGTGTTTGTTGATTATAATTATTTTAATATCGTGAAAGTGTGATGTATGAATGTGTGTGTATAATGTTATGAATGGATGACTGTGTTTAATGTATTGTGGGGTCTCCCCAAATCTTTAACTTTATCAGGGTTAGGCATAACGCCATTATCTGTTACTAGCTTTTGCCCGCAACTTCGTCTGCGTGTTTAAGATAATGTAGACGTTATATCGCTAAAACTATTCCATTGTAACCTTTACATAAACTTTTAACAAAAATAAACGTGCAAAATTTCTATTTCCAATTCTGACCATGAATTTAGATTATCGGATCAATGGTTTCTTCCGGTTCCATCAGTTATCGATTCAGAGACCAATCGGATCAATATATAAACGCCCTTATTCATATACAGTTTTAAAACCTATTTTAGGTATCGAATGTTTGTTTTCTCGCTCAAACTGAATTGAAAAGTCGTTCGAAAGGGACAAAAGTTAAATTTTCACACGAATAACTTCAGTAGTTTTGATTTCTATACAAACTTTCAACCCTTATTTTTACTCCTTTAGGGTTAAATTTAAGTAAACAGAGTACGCACTTATTTTTGGTCTTAGATGAGTAATTATAGTGTCAAGTTTGAAACCTGCAACTTCAACGATTGCGGTTTTCCATACAAAATAATTGTAACCTTTTCATCCCCCTTAGGGGTTGAATTTCCAAAAATCCTTTCTTAGTGCTACCCTACGTTATAAAAGAAATACCCTGTGTAAAATTTCAAGATCCTAGCTTCAGTAGTTTCGGCTGTGCGTTGATCCGGCAGTTCGGTTATACAAAACTTCAACCCTTATTTTCGTCCCTTTAGGGTTATTTTAGATAAATAAAATATGCAATTGTTTTTGTCTTATAATGAATAACTTAAGTGCCAAGTTTGACAATTGTAACTTTAACGGTTAAAATTTTCCCTATATCGGTTTTTAACCCTTTACACCCCTTTAGGGGATGAATATCCAAATATCTATCCTTAGTGCTACCCTACGTCACAATAGGAACCCTTGTGTAAATTTTCAAGTTCCTAGCTTTCAAGATCCAGCAATTCGGTTTTACAATACTTCAACCCTTATTTTCACCCCTTTAGGGTTAATTATAAGAAAAGAGAGTATGCAGTTGTTGTTGTTTCTAGATAAGTAACTAAAAAGTAAAGCTTGATATCTGCAACTTCAACGGTTTCGGTTTTCCATACACCAGTATTTTACCCTTTTCACCCCCTTAGTGATCGAATTTCCAAAAATCCATCCTTAGTGCTACCCTACGTCCCAATAGGAACCCCTGTGTAAATTTTCAAGTTCCTAGCTTTGGTAGGTTCGGCTGTGCGTTGATCCGGCAGTTCGGTTTTACAATACTTCAACCCTTATTTTCACCCCTTTAGGGTTAGTTATGAGAAAAATGAGTATGCAGTTGTTGTTGTTTCTAGATGAGTAACTAAAAAGTAAAGTTTGATATCTGAAACTTCAGCGATTTCGGTTTTCCATACACCAGTATTTTACCCTTTTCACCCCCTTAAGGATCGAATTTCCAAAAATCCTTCCTTAGTGCTACCCTACGTTACAATAAGAACCCTTATGTAAAATTTCACTTTTCTAGCTCCGGTAGTTTCGGCTGAGCGTTGATCGGGTAGGAAGGAAATCACCCAGTTTCTAATCTTTTCAACCCTTGTTTTAACCCCTTTAAAGTTAATTTTTAGACAAATTAAGTATGCAATTAATTTTGTTTTTAAATGATTTATTGAACTGCCAAGTTTGACAATTGTAACTTTCACGGTTTAGATTTTCCATACAACAGTTTTTAACCCTTTTCACCCCCTTAGGGGTAGAATTTTCCAAAATCCCTTCTTAGTGCTACCCTACGTCACAATAGGAAGACCTGTGTAAAATTTCAAGTTCCTAGCTCCAGTAGTTTCGGCTGTGCGTTGATAGGTCAGTCAGTCAGGTTCCTCTTTTATATATATAGATAACATGTCCTAAATAAGCTACTTCGCGGCGGAGAAATTCACATTTAACGGGCTGTAATTTTAAATTTGCCTCTCTGAATCTTGAAAATATAAGTTCAAGTTTTTGCATATGAGATTCAAGGTTATGGGAATAAACTATGCAATCGTCTAAATAAACATAACAGTGAAGACCTTGTAATCCTGACAGTACTAAATTCATGACCCTTTGAAAAGTAGAGGGCGCATTTTTTAATCCAAATGGCATTCTTGTAAATTCGTAATGCCCTGAGATGCCATTTGTAGTAACGCTAAATCCTGTTTTTTCTGTGTCTTTGGGATCTAAACACAGCTGATGAAATCCAGATGCTAAATCCAGCGTACTAAAACATTTTGAATTACCTAGTTGATCTAAAATGTCTGTTATAAGAGGTAGCGGATAAATTTCAGAAACTGTGACATCGTTTAATCGCCTGTAATCAATAACAATTCGCCATTTTTGTTGTCCGGAAGCATCGAGTTTTTTTGGTACTACCCAAACGGGTGCATTCCAAAGTGAAATTGAGGGACGAATTATATTTTGGTCAAGCATTTTCCTAATTTGCTTTTCAACTTCATCTTTATGTACTTCTGGAAAGCGATACGATTTTACGTGAATAGGAGCCGAATCCCCAGTATTAATTGAGTGTTTAATTACATCAGTATGAGTAAGGAATTCGCCTTCGAGGTGAAAGATATCGGTATACTTTGAAATACAGTTCATCAATGATTTCCTTTCTTGTTGGTTTAAGTGAGAACATCGAATTTGCTCAAGAACTCTTTTTGATCGGTCAACATTTAAAGTATTTAAATTATGCACAAACTCTTGACGACGATTATCAACACTAGGCGACGGCAATTCAAAAGGAGTTAATTGAACTTGAAAATCATCAATTTCGACTTGCTTTTCTGTGGTATTCAAGACTGTTACGTTAACCCTCTTATTAGGCTTTATGCTCACTATACAATTTGCAAAAAAACACCTTCGCAGATTTTTTTATCAAGAATTAAAGCTTGTTGCGAATCAAACATTTCTAATGAATTAGCGATAGGACATGCAATTACCATTTCTGACCGCGGGGGTATAATATAAGATTTTTTCCTAAAACAAATAGATATTTCATGACCTTGTATATTAAAGGTGCTAGTAGAATATTGAACATCAATTTTAAAGTGTTGAATAAAATCATTTCCAATAATTCCGTCAAAATATAAATTAATTGTATCGTCAATAGCATGAAATATGTAATCAAATACTATTTTCTTTGAAGTTGAAATCTGATGCTAAAAATGAATATCAATGGATCCGAGTGATTCACAATAAGTATCATTGTCACTTAAACCTTTAATTTTTATAGTCTCGGTTCCAAGCACTGGTTGTTTTGAAAGACTCGAAAGTTTGCAATAGAAATCATAGAACCAGTGTCGATTAAAAAGCACAAGGGCTTGTCATTATAATTCATTTTTAAATAAACATGAGGAAGAGATACATTATTATTAACATTCTTAATTGTATAAGTTTTATCATGCGTAAAATCCCTAGAAAAATTACAACTCGGTGTATTTATCCGAGGTGAGGAATTATATCCTATTCTGTCCAAATTAGAATTGGAAATATTAAATCGATTTTTTAATTGAGAGTTCTCGGAATGTTTGCTGACCTGCGTTAAACAAGATTTAAGAACACAGGGTGTAGTCTCTAAGTGTTGATTAACCTGCGCTGAAGAGAATTTAGGAACGCAGGGTGAATGGTTTCGAGTCATTGATAAACACTTAGTAGATTGGGATTTATTCCCAATACATTTTGCACTAGAGTTAGTGATCCGAGTGTGAGAAAATTTAGAAAGAGTTTTCGTGTCGTTTAATTTTTCATAATTTGGTTTCGGCAGACACGGAACCGAAACCGAATTTAGTTTAAAGTACACTACCGCTCAAAAGTATTTGGCCACTTGCACTTTTCTTTTATTTTAAAATAATTTTATTTGCTTTTTTGTTTGTATTTCACCGCAAAACACTTGTCTACAATAAGAATATGCACAACTTATTGTTATTTGACGGCCCGTGGTCATAAAACCAAAATAATGTTATCGTCGGCATTAATTTGAACATAAACTTTCAAGTAAAACTTTTGTTTTGGTGAACCTATTGTCTAATAAAGTAAACAAAACTTAGAATAAACACTATAAAATATTTTGCATCAGTTATTTGATGTCATTAGACCAGAAAACACACTCTCCATAGCTCAGTGCTCTACGCCTAATACTATTTACTTGTTTTAAATTTCTTTGTTTGAAATTTAGAACAAAATGGGTAAAACCAAAGAACATTCTCAAGAGACGAGAGGCATAATAATCAGGCTTCGCAAAGCTGGTAAAAGCAATGGAGAAATTTCAAGACTGTAGAAGATACGAAGACAAACTTTTGACTATATTGTTAAGCAATTTGCAACTCAAGGTACAATTTTCAACAATCCACGTTCAGACAGACCAAGAGCAACAACTTTTAGTGAAGATTTAAGCTTGGTTGTTACAAGTAAACACGAAAGACGTTTAACTTCACCAGAAATAACAGCACAGTTCAACAAGGGCCGAGATAAACCAGTCAGTGTCTCTACAGCGAAAAGGAGAGTTCTTGACGCAAGTCTTAAGGGGTGCATAGCGGTAAAAAACTACTCTTGAAAGCACTTAATCAATAGAAGGGACTTATTTGTGCTAGAAAACACAAAAATTAGACAAGTACAGACTGGCGAAAGGTGCTCTGGACTGACGTGTCGAAATTTGTCATTTTTTGATCCAAAAGTAGAGTTTTTGTCCGGCGGCACTCGAATGAAAGGTTGATGGAGACATGTACTGTGACGTCAGCAAAACAAGGTGAAGGGTCTGTGATAGTTTGGAGCTGGTTTGGTGGTTCAGCCGTCTGGGATCTTGTGCGGATAGAGGTTACTTTAAAAAAGGAAGGGTACAAACACATTTTAGAAAATAACGGAATGCCTTCTGGAACCCGGTTAATTGGACCGAGATTTATCTTTCAACAAGATAATGGTCCTAAACACACCTCCAAGCTATGCAAAAGTTTTTTGCAAGAGCAAGAACAAAGACAGCAATTGAAAATAATGACATGGCCACCGCAGTCACCGGACTTGAATCCAATCGAGTTATTATGGGATCAGCTGGATAGACAGGTACGAAAACGCTGTCCTACATCTCAGGAAGACTTGTGGAGAAAACTGCACGACGAATGGTGGCAGATGGACCAAACAACTTTACAGAAATTAGTGTCTAGATTACCAAAGCTTTTATGAGGCCGTAATCAAAAATAAAGGTGGACGTATAGACGAGTCCAAACTTTAAAAATAATTGTTATTTTGGGTTAAATATGTCCAAAATATGTCCAATAAATTATTTAAATAACTACAAAGTCGTTTTACTTATTCAAACTTTTACAATACGTATTTTTATGTGTGGCCAAATACTTTTGAGCGGTAGTGTATGTTCAGCTAGTCAGGGGGTGTTCTTATCTATTGAAGAGTCCAATCATAGAATAAGGGTACACGGGTATGCGACCCCGGCTTCCCTAGCTGCTACGGTTTCCATCAACTTTCCCCTCCGTAACTGTAGCATCCCATTGCCTTAATTCCTTTCCTCATTTGTTGTTTTTTTTTTTCCTGTAAATTTCCTATTCCCTTACCTTAGTCCTATTTCCTTCCTGTATTCCAACGTTTACAAAAGATGCGATGAGGGAATTTATAACAAAAATACCCCAGGAGGGTACCGGCACTGCCGGAGAACCCCTCCCTGAGCCTAGCTCAGGCAGCTCCATCGTATCTGGGGGGGGCAAAATTCCCAATAACGGCGACGCGATTTGCCATTCGTCACGTCTTGTCTCCCCGAAGGGCAGAAAGCGGGCTAGAGAGTGCCTTTATGCAACGGTGAATGTATGCGGAGCAGTTGACGGAAAAATGAGTGAGATATGTGAGATGATGGATGTGAGAAGGATAGATGTGTTAGGTGTGACAGAAACAAAAAGGAAGGGCTGTGCAGAGACAACCCATGGTCAGTACATAGCCTACTGGTCTGGAGTTGAGGAATCTCAAAGAGCCAGCCAAGGTGTGGGAATTCTGTTGAATAAGAAGATGAATGAATGTTTAAAAGAGTAAGAACAGGTGAGTCCTAGACTCCTCTGGGCCCGACTTAAAGTCGGCTTAATGAATATTTTTATATTATGTGTTTATGCCCCAGATATGTCCAAGCCACTTAGTGTGAGAGAGGAGTTCTGGGATACTGTAAGGGACGTACTTGATAAATGCCAACCGAATGAAAGAATCATAATGCTAGGAGATTTTAATGGATGGGTGGGAGTACGGCGAGATGGGTATGAAAGAATTTTAGGGAAGTATGGTGACGATAAAGTGAATGAGAATGGAGAGAAAATATTAGAATTATGTTTAGAGAAAAATCTGATTGTAACGAACACAATATTTGACCACAAAAAGATACATATGTATACGTGGCAAAGACAATCAGAGAGAAGTATGATCGATTTTATAATTATTGATGAACGAATGATCACGAAAGTAGTAGACACCAGAGTATACCGTGGGATTAATGTCGGCACTAATCATTTCCTTGTTGTAATTTTTTTTTATTTTTTTTTTATTGCATGAATGGCGAGACGAGCATGCCATTCGCCTGATGGTAAGCGATATGACCGCTCATGGACAGTAGCAAAACCAAACAACACCATGAATTACAAGGCAATGCTTGGAATTCCACTGCGCTCGCCATCCTGAGACATAAGATGTTAAGTCTCAATATGTCCAGTAGTTACTCTGGCTACAATGTCCTTCAAACCGGAACAGAACAGCGCATTAACACTGCGGTTTGGCGGGAGAAATAGACATTGCGGTGGTACCCACCCAGGCGGCCTCTCACATATGAGAGACCTACCACCAGTGTTAGTAGAATAACAGGATTATTGAAGAGGTGGCGACACTATCCGCAGGTAAATACAACGGGCTTAGCAAGAATAAAAGTGGAAAGAATGGAGGAAAAGGATGTTAGAGTCAAATACGAGAAGAAATTGAGTGAAAGGCTTACAAAGCTATTGGAAAGTGAGATTGGAGAAATAGAAGAAACTTGGACAGAAATGAAGGATGGTATTGCAGAATCGGCTGAGGAAGTATGTGGCCTAAGCAAGAAGAAGAATGCTAAAAACCCAAGAAATGAATGGTGGGATGATGATGTAAAGCGTGTAATAGCTGAAAAACGTAAAGCTTGGACAGATTTCTTATCTGCAAAAGCGAACAGCAGGTTACGAAGTGATATGGAAGGTAGTGAGAACGTTGCAAGGATGAAATACAACAGGCTTAAAAAGATTGTGAAAGAAGTCGTATTAAGAAAGAAAGAGGAATATAAGGATAAGTATGATAGAAGATTTTCTACTAATTTTCGGTCCAATGTCAAGCTATTCTGGCACACGGTCCGAAAAGCTAGAGGAAAAGCGAGAGAATCATTAGTAGGATTAATAAGAGATAAGAATGGGCATATCATAAGAGATCAAAATAAAATTTTGAATGAATGGAAGAAGTATTTTGAAAGTGTATTTGAGTGTGAAGAGGAAATGGAAGTTTCCGATAGGATTTTTCACGAAGAGTTTGACAGCGAAAGTGATATTAGTATGGAAACGTGGATGGATGATGTACGGAATGCGATGAAGCATATGAAAGTGGGAAAGGTTGCAGGATATGATAGGATATCTGCTGAAATGCTGAAAGGAGGAGGCGAAATTATATCCAACTTGCTGTGCCGCCTGTTTGTTAAGTGCTGGTGGGAAGGTCGAGTACCAAAGGATTGGTGCAAGGCTGTTATTGTGCCACTTTTCAAAGGAAAAGGGTCCAAGCATGAGTGCAAGAATTATCGGAGTATCAGCCTTCTCAGCGTAGTAGGTAAACTGTATGCAAAGATATTGATTGAAAGAGTGATGCGTGAAACGTATGATAAAATGTGGGATGTGCAAGCGGGTTTTCGAAAGGGACGAGGATGTGTGGATCCAGTCTTTTCTCTACGGTGCATAGCAGAGAAGGCCTTAGAAAAACATCAGAAGGTTTTCTGCGCCTTTATAGACCTTGAAAAGGCTTACGATCGAGTGGTGAGGGATGATTTGTGGTCGACACTGTCTATGTATGGGGTGGATGGTAATCTGATACGGGCGCTGAAGTCGTTATACACGGAGTCAAGTGCCTGTGTCAGATTGGATGGGACCTGCACAGACTGGTTCAGCATCAAACGCGGTGTTAGACAGGGTTGTGTAGCGTCACCATGGCTATTCAACCTATTCATGGATAGTTGTTTGACTGATTTCGATGGCTCCAATGAACACTCCTCTAACTCAAAACTCATAGGTTTACAGGAGGAGCATTTGAAAGAAAAAAGTTGATAAAACCTTTACTATTGCAGATATAATTATGAGTTTTTTTGTGTGAATAGCTGATTTACTGTTGCTTTAAACCCCATTAATAATATTTTGCACATCCTTCTGTTTTTAATGTTAGCTCTACTTAGCGGAATGTAGCAGAAAAAACTCTTATTCAAAATTAGGATACACTCCGCTAACTCACAGTTGGTGGAGTATATGAGGGAACACTAAAGAATGGATAACTTTAAATTAAACCCGTGTCAGAACAAAAACACATATTACTTACGTTAAAAATCAATTTTGTAAGTATTTTACAGTATCATAACCATTATTTTCTGATAATAAGACCTATTCTATCAACTTATAAAAGTTGGCGTTGTATAGTTATAATAATAAGAAAATCTTCGGCCGTGATACAAACCGCTATCAATAATATAGCGTAATGTTACTCAAAATGTGTATGGACTTAGCGGTTTGTATTAGTAAATATTAAAGAAAATAGTAGGATTGCACCCTAATTGGTTTTAGCTTTTTAAATAATAAGGAGTATCTATTGAAATAAAACTATTTTATACGGATTTTATCGCGATTTGGTTTAATTTTTACATTTTTTAACTTTCCGACGTATCGATTACTCTACAGCAGGGTAGGCGAACCTTTATGCATCAACGTGCCATTTTTTCTAAAAAAAAGTTTAATGGGGTCATTCGCGTGCCATCAAATAATTTTGACTTTCTGATTATTTGGAAAATAATAATTATAAATACTATCAAAACTCTTTATTAAATAAAGTAAGCAAAAGAGGTACATTTTGGTATGTTTATATTAAATTTCAGTAAAATTAGTGACTTCTGTTGCTCGCTGCCCCCACCCCGCGCACCGAACACTCCGCAGCGTAGGAGCATCGCGTTCGATCGTCTTAAAATACCTAATTCTGCGACGTGCCCAAAATATTGTGTCGCGTGCCATCAATGGCACGCGTGCCATTGGTTCGCCTACCCTGCTCTACAGCTTTCGTGGTCACGGGGCGGACTCAAAAAATATAAAATATAAAGTATAAAATAGTTTTATTTCAATGTGAAACATTCGCGTAAATCTAAGAAACCATTAAGGAGTATTTAATTGGTATAATATAGCCAAAAACGTTGTTAAAATTTTATTTTATGTAGTAGGGAAGTATAATTCGGAACAAAGTTTAGATTTAAACAGAATATTTATTTATTTTTATTATAAAACTTCAAAATGTCTTAATAACACAGCACTCTTGTGGTACGAAAAAAACTATAATTTTAACTTAAAAACTTCTAGGAAATAATATTCTTACATAATAAATCACAGTAATATGTTCGTAGGAATTTTTAAAGAGATGATGAGATCAAGCAATGGCATGTATTGATAATATTTTGTAATATTAATGTTTATAATATTTTTTCAGAAATTATAATCATAAACAAAAGATAATAAATGTAATATTATCAAAATTTAAGAAAACAAAAAATGATTTGAATTTTGCTAATCAATTTTCTTCATCATTATTATTCGTTTCGGGTTCTCCTGTCACTGACAAATTCTTATAAAAATTGTGATATTTTTGAAGGACTATGCTATTAATACAAAAATAAACTAAGTCCTTGTACTGAGCTTTGCTAATTGCCAAAACGTTTTCATATGCCTTTTGTGGCAAAGCCTCCACACGAGGCTGTCTAGTACCCAATTTTTTGAAGCATTGAATTTGTTGCCGTTCTTCATCACCTAAACTGTATTAATTGTAACTCAAAACTCCATTATTCTCTGGAGAAGCTTCAATTTCTTTAATTTTGTTCCATGATACTTTCTCATTGCATACATGTTTGGTCCAATTCGTTTTGGTTGAGAATTATATCTTGTTTCATCTCTATAACAGTGCAAGGCTTTCCGTGTACATTTATATATATATAATATATATATTTATTATCGTGAAGTTTTCATCTGTTTCACATTAATTCACATTGCTTATAGGTTTATTTATGTAGGTTAATTTTTAGCGTAGGAATTTCTTTACAGTATCTAAGCTGTTTATAATATTAAGTTTTATTTTGTTTAGGACTTGGCACCGACTTCAAACCTATCAATAAGTAGCACATACAAATAATTGTATTTTATTGATATGAAAGCTATAGGTTTGCATTAAGAGATGTATTAAATTAAATCTTTATTCAGTTGTTTTATACTTTTCAGTAGTTGAAGTCGGTTTTTTATAAGTAGTTTTTTTTTTTTTTTACTTTTTAGTGTCTGTAAGCTAAACTTAATTTCCGTTAACAACGCTCATAAGAGCAAAATGTCTACAATTACTTAAAACCGTACACAAACTAAAATTATATCGTCCACGTAAACAAATGTGTACATTAAAAAAAATGTTCTTACCGATGAAAAAGAAATCACTGAAATCGGTTCAATGCTACGGAAGATATTAAGTATTTACATGTATATTAATTTTCTCACCCCCCTCCTAACCCCAACTCCTTTTTCTCTACCTCACTAAACTTGACTTTAATACTGAACCTATTGGCAAAAAGAACAATTTTTATTGGACAAAATAACAGCTATTTTGCATCCAACTAAAGAAGAATTACGTAAATCGGATCATAAATCTCAGCGTAATCACTGTATGTATACATAAAAAAACCCAACGAATTGATAATCTCCTCTTGAAGTCGGTTAAAAAGTGATCGTAAACGGGCAATACACCGCCAACTGTTAAAAAGAGTAAACATTAACAAATGACTCTCCGCCAATTCTAGATGGCGGCATGTTCCACGCGGGCTGCGCGCCGCGCGCGCCGTAAAAACTCCGCTATATCAACATGGCGGTATGTCTATCGCACGATTGCCAAAAGTACATATAGTTAGCGTTATGTAAACCTGAAAACTTCTTTATTTTTCACAATATTTTTCTAAATTTTGGTGGGTGTAATACTTACTAAATAGTAAAGCAATTTACGTGAAAAACGAAAATTTCAAAATTTTGAGTTAGAGGAGTGTTCATTGGAGCCATCGATTTGAAAGTATCTGATTGTGGTTTCAGAATGGATAAGTCACTATTTCGATGTCTTTTATACGCCGATGATCAGGTGCTTCTTGCATCATCGTCGTGTGATTTACAACGAATGGTGACTAATGACTATAATGAACGATGCATTTAAAAGGAGAGGCATGAAAGTAAATGTAAAAAAGACGAAAGTTATGGTTTTGGAGAGGGATGTATCGAGAACAGAATGCAAGGTTACAATAGAGAGTGAGGAAGTGGAGCAAGTAGATGAATTTGTGTATCTGGGCAGTTTGTTTACAAGAGATGGAAAGTATGAAAAGGATATTGAAAGAAGAGTAGAAATGGGAAATAGTGTAAATGGTGCCTTGTACTCGATTACGGCTAATAAAAATATTTCACACCGTGCTCGATTAGCAATACACCAAGGAGTCTTGGTGCCAACACTTATGTATGGATGTGAATCTTGGGTGTGGCAGAAGAAGCACGAAAGCAGGATTAATGCCGTAGAGATGAGAGCGTTGAGGAGTATGTGTGGGGTCAAACTGGTTGATAGAGTGAAAAATAGTGTGATAAGAGAGAAATGTGGATTGAAAGAGGATGTAGTGACTAAGATTGAGAAAAGAATGCTTCGGTGGTTTGGCCATATGGAAAGGATGGATGCAAGGAGACT
The DNA here is from genome assembly GCA_949752805.1 of Deilephila elpenor. Taxonomy (NCBI): domain Eukaryota; kingdom Metazoa; phylum Arthropoda; class Insecta; order Lepidoptera; family Sphingidae; genus Deilephila; species Deilephila elpenor. Next base: position 5,538,539 of record OX457095.1, on the reverse strand, counting down.
GATGAAAGATTTATGATGCGAAAAGATTTATGATGCGAAGATGGATGGTGGAGTCGGTCGAGGACGTCCCAGGAGGACCTTTAAAAATCACATACATGATTTATTAAAGAAAGGGAAAATACGGAGTCCTCGAAACCGACGAGCGTGTATGCAAAGATTAATGACAGTGGATGAAGCGAAAGAGGTATGTATGGACCGTAGCACTTGGCGCTCAATAGTCTCTGCCTACCCCAATGGGACATAGGCGTGAGTTTATGTATTTATGTATGTTCAGCTAATGAAGGTGAATCAACAACGTGTACATTAGCGCGGTTATTGCCTGTCATTTGACTCGGCGTCGGTGCTGATGCACTCGATAGTGTTGGAATGTGTGGAATGTCGCGTGTTTGATTGTTTTTATATTTAAGTTTGCGACATTCACTAATTAAATGACCGCGATTTTTACAATATGCACATGATTTATTCGGGTCGAAGTTTGAATGATTAAATTTACGATTATTGTGACTCATATTATTATGACCATTATTTGGATTAGAATTAATATGATGAAAATTAGGAGAACTATGTTTAGGTTTATTCCTATAACACTCAGCAGCTATATGACCACTCTTATTGCAAATTGAACACTTTTTATTAGAGCGGCTTGATGATAATCGAGACAGCTTGTATAATTTTTCCTCTTCCGTAGCGTGTGTGATCGCTTCGGATAGAGACTTTGGATTCCTACAGCGCACAATGTGAGAAAAACTAGAGTTCAATCCTAACAAGAATGTGTTTAATGCCAAATCTTCCATAGCGGCTAGCCTACCTATAAGTTCTGCGTCATTAACACAGCTGTAATGGATGTCAGACTGAAGCCTTGTTTAACATGATTCGACTCTTAGAGAAAATTGTGTCACATCCTCGGAAGGCATTTATTTACAATTTTGGAGATCAACTAGCAAATGTGTGGAATGTTTTTTTCTCTCCGAAAGTTGACTTTAAAAACTGTTTTATTTCTGGCCAATCGTTAAATCGTTTTAAACAACAGGCTAGTTGAGCCTTGCCCTCGAGCTGAGACACAATATATTTACACAGCACTTTTTGTTGTTCTGTACTGGCTAACGAGATTGCATTTTCGCAATTTGTTAAAAACGCCGGTAATGTTTCGCGATCCCCGTTATAAGGTTTAATGAATTTGGTTAGCACTCCTAGAGTAAGTTTGTCAGACATTTTTGGTTTAACAGGGGAACTGTCTGATTGATAATTATCCGAATCAGATTTCGAAGAATCAATTGGTTCTTCCTTTTTAGTTTTAGGAGGCATTAATTATAATTGATTTATGCAGTACAGATCATCAAAAAGAAATCACAATACATATATCAAACAAATCAGAGTAAAACGTTGTAAAAAATATGTAAAATAAGAAAACAAAGAATATGAAAATATGTAAAATTAAAAATGTAAAGATTAAATTATTAAAATTAGCTTTTAAGGTCTTTCTAGAATCACTTTCACTGAATTTACTTGCAATTACTTTTGATAAAAATGAATTTTGGTTGACTTACACAAAAACCGCGGCACTCACAAACATAGTAGAAACAGCGATGACGTCAATGAGCTCCGCAGGCACCAGGCGACTCAGCGAGTCGTATTACAGCAGCCTCGAAGTCACGTTGCGATGTCCGTAGGGGTTCACACACGTGGTGTCCACGTTGTCCAAAATGGGTGGTGAAGAACCCGGTCCGTACTTGCGTGTGGTGGTGCGGGCTCACACAGGGGAGGCTTATCGTCGACCACGGGTTTCGATGTTAGCAGTTGTGTTGCAGTTGTGATGCGGGCTCGCGCTCAGCAACGGAGGCTTATCGTCGATCACGGCGCGGTGCGGGCTTAGGCTCCGTGCCCAAGGCTTACCGTCGACAGCTTACAAAAGGACTCTTCGTCCACGGAGCTAATTGATACGGTGTCAGACGGGAACAAGTTCGCGACGCCTAACACCTAAGATTCCAGTACTTAAGCGATTTTCCTGGAATCCCATTTCTGACACCAAAGGACAATGCCAGATTCAGGCTTAAAATACTTTTTTATTTTAAATACCGCGGACAAGCCATATAAATACGTGAACGATTATATTAAATTGTTCCATTTATTTTAATGTACTAATTGTATTGTGGGAACTATACAATAAACAAATAATATATTAATGATGAATTAACGTTAACCGACTTCCGACTATCATTTAAAACCAGTGTGGTAACAATATAAATTCAAATAAACTAGGAATGAATCGATACTCGATATCGATTTGGTTGTAAAAATGGCTATGTATGTAATAAAACTAGTTAAGAATTTATTATATCCGATTATATCCAGTAAACTACTATTTCATAATTAAAAATTGTCCTACCTGTATGGACGCCGGCAACGCATCCGTGTGGAAGAAAGTTTTTCCTCCTGGTGCCCCGTATCTGCTGGCGTACCTCAGGGCGGCGTGCTATCTCCTCTTCTCTTCGCTATCTTTATAAACTCCATTACCAATCTTCTTCGCTCCTCCTACCACCTCTACGCTGATGATCTCCAGATTTATACTCAAGCTCCTTTAGACAGGATGTCGGATGCGATTGCGATAATCAATACAGACGTTCAACATATCTGTAGTTGGAGTAAAGTTCATGGTTTAATGATTAACCCTTGTAAAACCCAAGTCATTGTTGTCGGCAGCCCCAGGATGATATCGAAGCTTGACTTGTCCCAACTACCAAGTGTCTATTGTGATGGTATCGCGATTCCATTCAGTGACTCCGTCCGCAATCTGGGCATACACATAGACAAATCTTTCTCCTGGGGTCCACAGCTCTCGGAATTAAGCCGGAAGCTGTTTGTTTCCGCAAGGTCCTTGCGAAGGTTACGCAACTTTCTACCCGTTTCCACGAAGATTACGCTTGCGCAATCCCTCCTTCTCCCCATCCTCGATTATGCCGATGTCAGCTATCTTGATATTATCGAAGACCAACTTAATAAACTTGAGCGCCTTCAAAATTTCTGCATAAGATTCATATTTGGTCTTCGCAAGTATGACCATGTTTCTGAGTTTCGTGCTAAGCTCAAGTGGTTACCTATACGACTTCGTCGGAATACTCACATCCTTTCTCTTCTTTACAATATTTTGTTTAATCCTCTCACCCCTTCTTATCTTAAAGAACGATTTATTTTTCTTCATGACTCACATTCGAGATCCTTGAGGTCGTCTGAGAATCTTAAACTGAGAATGCCTGTGCACACCACGACATTTATGGACAATTCTTTTACGGTCAAAGCAGTTCGATTGTGGAACGCGCTTCCTGTTGTGGTGAGACAGGCACAAACGCTGTCGTCATTTAAGAGGTTGATTAAAGAGCACTACCTTTCTCCTTAACTAGACTTTAGTATTATTCTCTTAAACTAAATCATTTGGCTATTTATAGTATATATGTTTTAATTCATAATTATATATATATATATATATGTATATATAGACACATATTTATTTATTTATGTATGTATTTATGAATATATATTATATACAGGGTATCTCAAGACCGCGACCGAAAACGAAGCCAAGTGGTAGTTTTAGTGGTTACAGACTCGATGCAAATAAAAATTTCACCAAAACAGCGACAGAATTTTTTTTAGAATTTTTTAAAAATCATCTTTTTTGGGTGGTAAATACCTAGTTATTGCAAAAATAATAATTTAAACGCTTACATACCATTGAGTGTTTAGAAATAAAGAGGTCTACATCATTATTTAAGGAAAGCTATGTATTTATCACCCAAATACGACGATAAGTAAAAAATTACAAAAAAAAAGTTGCCGATTTTTTATGAGAAATTTTTACTTGCATTGTGTCTGAAGTCACTAATACTATCACCTGGCTTCGTTTTCGGTCGCGGTCTTGATATACCCTGTATGTATACTATGTCTGTGTATTTATGTAATATGTTTAATTTCTATTATTAAGCCTTAATTATTTATTAGTTACACTGCCCTCTCTCTTTCCTTCTTTTAAATCCATCCCATGGTTGTCTGTAAGACATTGCTTTAGAGTGATAAGACCGCCATTTGTACTTTTTTTTTATTGTTGTTTCTGTATTGTGTATTTTCATTTTTAATTGTGTACAATAAAGATTTGAATAATAATAATTAAATAATAATAAAAATTATTAATAGTACTTTATGCAGGCATATATATTTTTTATACGCTTAAACATTGTGCTACTATCGATTATAATCGATTAGTAGAGTTTTCGACATTTCGCCAAATGGCAACAATGCGTGCGTAGTTTCAGTTGTCGTACGTCGGCTTTGGTGCGCGGTAACAGAAAACAGTGAATTCAAAAGTTTTGACGTTAAGCATTTGCAACTTCTACGCTGTTTTACAACCTTATTAACCATAAGGATAAAGGACGTCGAGTGGGCATTTGATTTGGTTATTTGGTGAATGTCTTTCGAATGCGGAGACATTCTGTTGATAATGAGGAGGCCCGTTCATTAATCTATCTATCTATCTATATCAGCCCATATACGTCCCACTGCAGGGCACGGGCCTACTCTATAACCGAGAGAATCGATTGAGAGTGGTTAGGCCATATAGTCCACCACGCTGGCCTAGTGCGGGTTGGCGGACTTACATACCGTAGAAATTCTTTTAAAATCGCTACGGTATGCAGGTTTCCTCACGATGTTTTCCTTCACCGTTAAAGTGCGTGGTAATTGACTATCAATACACACATAACTCCGAAAAGTCAGAGGTGTGCCCTGGGATTTGAACCCGCGACCACCGTGAACATGTAGGCAGCCGCGTCTGGTCCGTTACCAACAGGCCACCACGCACTTCGTTCATTAATACAACAATGGAATTCTCTTTCGGAGGTAAGCTTTAAGTTTGTTTGAATCTATTTCCTTATTTTATAATAACTTAAACAATTTAATTAAAGACCCAAGACCATAACTTAAAACAATCGCCTCCTTCACTCACTGTATCCTATAATATTATGGAATATGCTAATAACTTATCACATTTGTTGCAGATTCAAAGTGGTAGTGTAGTTTGTCATGCCTGCTGGGTTTTAATTGAACAAGCTCGGAATAATTTGCGAGATGGAGTACCAACACAAACAGTGGGTCACCAAAATCTTTGTGTTGGTTGTGGACATTCTTTACATAATATTATACAGTCTCATTTACTGAGCAACAGTTCTGAACGAGAAAGTGCTATCAAACATATAATTGAAGATTTGATTGCACCATGGCAGGTAAATAGTACATATAATACATATTCTTACAAGACAAATAATAACACCAATACTGCATCTGCTCATTTTAACTCCCTCAATATGATTCCGGTCAGAGGGTCATTCTTCTGGCAACCTGTCCGGCTGTCTTACAGAATGGCACGGGCACGCACTCCCGGCCCCTCGAGCCACCATTGCCGCATTCCACTTCCCATTCCGCGGCTTTGGTGTCCTCCCCCCACCCCCATCACTGGTGGTAGGGTTTGGGATTGAGTTCTATTTTTTTTACTCAATGCCAAATCCAAGCGGGTTGGTACCACCGTCCGGTCTATTTCTGCCGCTAAGTAGAAATGCGTTCCGGTAGAAGGGCTGGATAGCCGTTCCCCCCTCATCCGTTCCCACCCTTCTGATAGGTGTTGGTGGATCCAGGCGATGCTCGTTGATGTGGTTGGGTGTCGGGGCGGGCATTAGGCTGGGGGACGCTGGTGTGGAGTACAGGGAGACCCGGTGGGAACGGTCACCGCCGGCCGCCTGCCGGTCAGTAGGGGACCTGAACCCGGGGGTCCACTATTGTCAAACTCCCTCCCCGGGAAGCTGTCCCGCCAACCGGCGAAAATCCCGTCATGCAGTCGTCGTGCCAGAGTGGGAGACTGGAGTGGATCCCGGCGACTGCACGCGGGGGGGCACCGGGGGCCCTTCCGTGCTTCTCGCTGGCTCCTCCTATTGCCGTGTGCCCGTCCCGCACTATATCCTCCCTTTCTCGGGTATCGTCCTGGGTCAACCACGCTTTTTTCCTTTCCCTGTCCCACTCTCTTTAAAATAAAAAATCCGAAGAAAAAATAAAAGTAGGCTCTCCACGGCGGGAAATGCATCCACATTTTCTGTGGACTTCTGCAATGTCAGGGGTCTACATAGCAACCTCGACGCCGTCCACCACCATCTAGAGACGGCGCGGCCTGCCCTGCTCTTTTTAACGGAGACGCAAATATCCGCCCCTGACGATGTATCGTACTTAAATTACCCCGGTTACGTATTGGAACATCAATTCCTACGTAAAGCCGGGGTGTGCGTCTTCGTCAGGGGTGATATCTGTTGTCACCGCCTTCGGGGCCTCGAGCGTCGGGACCTGTCCCTATTATGGCTGCGGGCAGAATTCAAGGGTAAGACCCGAGTCTACGCATGCCTGTACAGGTCCCACGGCAGTGACACGGGATCTACTCAATTATTTGAGAGCGTCCAAGTGGGGACTGACCGGATTCTCGAGCAGTTCCCTTCCGCGGAGGTAGTGGTCCTCGGTGATTTCAACGCTCATCACAAAGAGTGGTTGGGATCCAGGACCACTGATCTCCCCGGTCGGGCTGTTTACGAGATGGCCTTGGCTTATGGTCTCTCGCAGCTGGTAACACAGCCCACCCGTGTTCCAGATGTTGAGAGCCATGAGCCCTCTAAGTTGGATCTTCTGCTGACGACACACCCGAACGGATACAGGATAGTGGTTAATGCTCCACTGGGATCGTCTGACCACTGCCTGGTCCGTTCGTGGGCCCCTGCAGCGGGTTCCAGTCGTTCTTCTACAACTGGAACTCGCAAGGTTTGGCGGTATATGTCAGCAGATTGGGACGGACTCCGAGAATTCTTCGCGTCCTACCCATGGAGGCGGCTTTGCTTCTCCTCTGATGATCCTGACGCCTGTGCGGACTGCGTCGCGGAGACAATTGGCTTGGGTATGGAGACCTTCATACCCAGCTCAAAAATACCCGCAGGGCGTCGCAGCAGGCCGTGGTACAATCGTGCCTGCGCCGTTGCTGCGCGCCTCAAGCAGTCCGCATACGTGGCGTGGCAAGACGCCAGGAGGCGTCGGGATCCAAATTCGAAGGAGGAGAAACGGAAGTTTAATGCCGCCTCTAGATCCAACAAAAGAGCCTTAGCTAGGGCCAAGGCGGAGCACATCCGCAGAATTGGCGAGCGGCTCCAAAGCTATCCCTCTGGAAGCCGTGCTTTTTGGTCGCTCGCTAAGGCTGTGGAGGGCAATTTCTGCCTATCCAGTCTCCCACCACTGCGTAAACCCGATAACAGTTTGGCCCATAGTGCAAAGGAGAAGGCCGATCTCTTGGCCCAATTCTTTGCCTCGAACTCGACTTTGGATGACGGGGGAGCCACACCGCCGAACATCCCCTGGTGTGAGAGTCTCCTGTCTGATATAAAAATCACCCAGCGTGCTGTCAGACGGGAGCTCATGGCTCTCGACATCCATAAGTCGAGTGGGCCGGACTGTATCCCCGCAGTGGTTCTTAAGACGTGCGCCCCTGAGTTGACCCCCGTGCTAACGCGCCTTTACCGTCTTTCCTACAAAACCAACCGGGTTCCCGCTTCGTGGAAGGTCGCCCATGTCCACACAGTCCCCAAAAAGGGTGACAGATCGGACCCTTTATGCTACAGGCCGATTGCTGTCACATCCTTACTCTCCAAGGTCTTGGAGCGAGTTATAAACACTCAGCTCCTGAGGTATCTTGAGGACTACCAGCTGATTAGTGACCGCCAGTACGGTTTCCGTCACGGTCGTTCAGCTGGTGATCTTCTTGTGTACCTCACGCACCGTTGGGCGGAGGCTTTGGAGAGTGGGGGTGAGGCGATTGCGGTCGGCCTTGACATAGCGAAGGCGTTCGATCGAGTGTGGCATGGCGCCCTTCTGGCGAAGCTACCTGCGTATGGTATCCCTGAGGGACTCTGCAAGTGGATCGCCAGTTTTTTGGATGGTCGGAGCATAAAAGTCGTGGTGGACGGCTGTTGCTCCGAGACCAAGACCATTAACGCTGGTGTTCCACAAGGATCGGTGCTATCGCCGACACTCTTCATCCTGCATATCAATGACATGTTGTCTAACGACAGCATGCATTGTTATGCGGATGATAGTACGTGTGACGCGCGATACATCGGCCATCAGAGTCTCTCTCGAGGTTCCATTGAGGAAAGACGGTCTCAACTTGTGTCTGAAGTCGAGAGATCTCTGGGGCGGGTCTCCGAATGGGGTGAATTGAACTTAGTTCAATTTAACCCCTCGAAGACACAAGTTTGCGCATTCACTGCGAAGAAGGACCCTTTTGTCATGGCGCCGCAATTCCAAGGAGTTACTCTCCAAAGATCCGAAAGTATTGGGATCCTCGGCGTCGAAATATCGAGCAATGTTGACTTTAGGAGTCATTTGGAGGACAAAGCCAAACTGGCGAGTAAAAAGTTGGGTATCCTGAACAGAGCCAAGCGGTACTTCGCGTCGGGTCATAGATTGACGCTTTACAAAGCACAAATCCGGTCCCACGTGGAGTGCTGCTCTCACCTCTGGGCAGGTGCCCCAAAATACCAGCTCAACCCACTTGACTCCTTACAGCGACGAGCTTGTCGAATAGTCGATGATCCCAATCTTACGGACAAATTGGAACCGTTAGGACTGCGGAGAGACTTCGGGTCTCTCTGTGTGTTCTAACGTCTGTTCCATGGGGAGTGCTCCGAGGAATTGTTTGAGATGGTACCAACATCGCCCTTCTACCATCGCACCACCCGTCACCGCAGCAGAGTTCATCCCTACCACCTGGAAGCGTACCGCTCCCGAACGGTACGTTTCCAGCGTTCTTTCTTACCACGTACGTGCAAGCTCTGGAATGAACTCCCTGCATCGGTGTTTCCTGAGCGCTATGACCTGTCCTTCTTCAAACGAGGCTTAAAGAGAGTACTATCCTTAAGGTAGGCAGCGACTTTGTTGTGCTGGACCCCTGGCATTGCAAAGGTCTATGGGCAGCGGTAGCCGCTTACCATCAGGCGGGCCGCTAGCTCGTCTGCCTATACGGCAATAAAAAAAAAAAAAAAAATGATTCATTCAATATGACACGGAAGAATATTTTTAATAAATCACTATAACAATATATATATTTACAATTGACTGCCTCAGTGGCGCAGTACAGTATGATTGCCAAGCTGTGGTATCGGGTTCGAATCCTGAGTGGGGCAAAGTGATATTGAATTTTTCTATTTATTATCAGCCCATTGTCCGGAATTTGTGCCCAATATGGCCACTGGCTCACCACCTATCACATTGTGGGACAGAAAATATGTGAGTAAGTCATGCTCGCTAAAACGTCTGTGCTTGCGGCGGCGTCGTGTGCCGGGTCGGTCACTTCCCTGTAACATGGTTGAGGAGGCCGATGGCTGGCACATGCGTCATACTCGTGAACGAGTGCTGCTTGTGTGGACTGGTCTGCTCGACTTGCTTATAATGATAACTTTTAATTGCTTTAAAACTTTTACTACTATTCATTGCTTTGGTGAAGCAGTGCACTGATTCCGCGTTCTGAGTGACTTTACTTACCTAACTCAACCGTACAAAATCACTTGACCAATAACACTATTCATCATTATTGTTCTAAATTATCTATGAACTGCTCTGAATTTAACCCTTAATTACTCGCATGGGGTCAACGTATCTTTGCGTGCCATAAATTCTATCTTAGCTCGGCCGCAACGCGCTCATACCAACAGTAGCTTCCGTATTCGCACCAAATTTGTCATTTTAGTGTAAAACAGGACGTCAAGGGTCAAAAGTGCGTCGCTGCAGTCTTGGTGCGTGACCCCATGCGAGTAATTACGTTACTTTTTTTGTGCGAGATAAGTTTATGTATTTTTGATATGTAATGAGTTTTCTTATTGTATTTTATATGTTAAGTATATTACGTTTACTACAATAATATTTTCATGACTTTTTTCATATAAAATGTATTATGTACTGCATAAATACATGTTTTTTATTATTTTCATATTTTTTACTGTTGTACATTTGGGCTATGGATAGAAGAGAAAAAAATATTTACGTTGGCTGGATGAGGTGTCTTAGGAAGTGCAGTTTGTTAGAGGCTGGGATTCAAAGAAGAATGAGGTTGAAATCATTGACTGCGAACGTCATGGTCATTATGGTCGTCATGGTCATTATGATGATGACATGATGACCAAAGAGTACCAAACAAATGCATGAAATGTAGTAAATTCATATGCTATAACCATTTTAAGGTTCATTAACAGAACTATGATCACGAAGATGCTGATTAGTTATAAGAACTAATACATAACTACTGTTCAACTCAAAGTGCCTATTTGTTGGTCTTTTTTTTCAGAAGAATCTTATTTTGCGATTTTGGAAGAGTTCGTTTAAATGTGTACATCAGTTAAAACTTAAAATTTCTGAATAAATACTGTATTTTAACAATACGTTATTTTATTATTTGTTTCCTACATAATTACATTAGAAATCATCATAGAAAGTTGGGGTCACTGATGACCCCATGCGAGCAGTTGTGTGATTTTCTTAGTGCGAGTAACTAAGGGTTAACTGCGCTGCAACCTCTGTATAATTATTGTATTGTAAACTTGTTTTAAAAAGAGCAACGCTAGAGTTTCTTGCCCGTTCTTCTCTGGCGAAAACAGCCTTGTGAACCGGGTGGTAGTGGAAAAAAGTGACAGAATCTAAATAATGTATGACATTTCATGGGTTCAATAAATATTTTCATTTCATTTCATTTAATTTCATTGTATATGGCGAAGGGTGGGTGTCTTGGTTGCACCTTTGCCTACCCCTTCTGGGAAAAAGGTGTGAGTTTAATTACTATGATTTACAAAAATCCCAGGCAATACATGTGTTTGTTTTTGCATATGGAAACTATCACGTTTTTCTTACACTGCTTGGGAATGGACCTACAGTTCACAGCTTTAATATGATAATTACATTATGCTAGCTGCTACCCATTTATAACATTCAAATAACATGATTATGTCAGTAAAATACCCTATTTATTTCTGGTAAATATTTTGCTAGTTATGTAAAACAGTTATACATATTTGCACACAGGTCCCCTTTTACTGAAATATTTGTATAAAACTATTAAATAATTCATCTCATAAATTATAATTAGCAAAAATGTTGCTCAGTAGATAATTCAAAATTATTTTGTTTTATAATGGTTTCTTAGATTTACGCGAATGTTACACATTGAAATAAAACTATTTTATACGGATTTTATCGCGATTTGGTTTAATTTTTACATTTTTTAACTTCCCGACGTTTCGATTACTTTACAGCTTTCGTGGTCACGGGGCGGACTGAGGTATTAGTCATTCGCTCTGTGACTGTCACAATTAAACTACCCTTAATTTTCAATTATTAAATTAAAAAGTTAATTTAAAAAGTTAACTAGTTGTTGCGATCCGATCTACGCAGTAGGAGCTCACAGTGTCTTGAGGTCTGGCAGCTGGTATTTTGGGTTCCGATTTAATCAAATGTAGAACTGGATCCCATGATGGTGCAAGCTTCAAGCCATCTTCTCTATTGAAATTTGGATGTTTTTTAATTTCAATAGCCTCGCGAAACATCCTGGGTAGGAAGCGGTGTTCCTTAGCGAGGATTAGGGGCTTATCAAAACGAAGGTAATGCTTGGAGCCTTCCTCGATGTGTTCAGCAACTGCAGACTTCGTTGAGCGTCGGTGTTTGACGTCAGCTATGTGTTCTTTTACGCGGGTCCCTATGCTTCTCTTGGTTTGGCCGATATAAGAGAGGCCACAGTCACAATCTATTTTATATACGCCCGGTTCTTGCAAAGGTATATGACACTTGACAGGTGGTAAGAATTGACTAATCTTCTTGGGCGGCTTGAAGTATGTTTTAATGGAAGCACGCTTCAGGATGTAGCCAATCTTGTCTGTGACTCCTTTGATGTAAGGTAGTATAACCGGGGCCCGTTCAACTGTGGCTGGTTTCACTCGGTTTCTGTGACGGCGGCGTGGAACTTGGAGCTTGTTGTCTCGCAGTACCTGCTTGACGTGTTGCAGCTCAGTCGCCAGGTGTTTCTCGTCACAGATTCCTTGTGCTCTCTGAAACAAAGATTTACCCACGGTAGCTAACTGTTTCGGATGGTGGTGAGATTCACCGTTCAGATATTTATCTGTATGGGTCTTTTTTCTATACACGGTATGACCTAAGGACTGATCAGGATTTCGGATTACTAAAACATCTAAGAAGGCAAGAGATTTATTATGTTCCAACTCCATAGTAAATTGAATTTTATTGTTAATGGAGTTGAGGTGATTTAAAAATGCAGTTACTTGGTTAGATGGTAAGATTGTGAAAGTATCATCTACGTACCGCTTGTAAAATCTTGGCGAGACCGGGGCTGTACTAAGGGATGTCTCCTCGAAGTCCTCCATGAAAATATCGGCAACTACAGGAGATACAGGTGAGCCCATAGCAACACCATCCATTTGTACATAGTATTGATTATTCCACAACATGTAGCCAGATGTGAGGCAATGTTTGAGTAATTCTGCATATTCTAGTGGCATGTCATTCTCTGCTAACTTCTTAGTGACAATTTTGATGCAGTCTTGTACTGGTAAGCTTGTAAAAAGTGACTGCACATCAAAACTAACCATTGTTTCATTGTCAGCTAATTGTAGATGTTTAATGTCACTGACAAATTGGTATGAATCCTTCACAGATGCTCTAGTGTTTCCTCTGAGTGGTGAAAGCACTTGTGCTACGTGCTGAGCCAATCTGTAGGTTGGTGTGTCGACCTGGCTCACGATGGGACGTAGTGGAGCATTTTCCTTGTGTATTTTGGGTAATCCATACAATTTTGGAGGTTTTGCACACGATGGGATGAGTGACTTAGAGTTCAGATCTAACTTCTCGGAGTACTTGATTATTAAAGAGCTGGTGGCCTTTAATATTTTGGTAGTCGGGTCTGATTTGACTATTTTGTAAGTAGTGTCATCCGACTCACTTCCCCTCCCGCGGGGGCACAGTACAGTGACGTGTTTACGTGCTCCTCAATAATAATTGTGTTTTGTGTGTTTTAATACGATTATCGGTTCGTGAGTTGTTTATAGTTGTTTGGTATCGTATTGTACGCAAGGATTCGTAAGTTTATAAAGTTTTATTTCGTTTATTTCGTGGATTTATTCAAATTTATTCTCGGTAAGTAATTTTATTTTTCTATAGTGGGTACCGCGAAATAAAATATCGCCCGGCCGGTCAGTCAGCTGTTTTGGTTAACATTAATTAGTTCTTGTTAGTGTCAATAAACATTATAAATTAATTGAATTTAACTTCTGTAAAGTCAATGTCGACCCATAGTAACGTTCCGCCCGACCCTGGGCCGGACCCTTTCGTTCAAAGTAGGCTCACGCCTCGGTCACCAAGTTCGGCAAAACGGTTATTCAGTGATGTTAATTCGCCAACTTATGTCTCCCCCGTAAAATCAAAACGTCTACAACTATCGGAATCGGCGGATACTTTGTCTGTAGATAATGGCAGCGACGCGAGCCGCGCGGACTATTGCGATATGGTGTCGGAAGTATCGAGCTATTTGTCGAAGATTAACGAACTCGTTAATGACCAGGGCTCGCGCATGAATATTGCAAATAGATCGGCGGTGTTAGACATTACGCAACGATTAACTTCGATTTTTTCGTTAGTCGCGTTAAAATCATCGTGCAATGAAACCAAGTTGGCTAATATGCAACGCGAGTTAGATCAATATAAACGCGTTAACATTTCCACCGCAGAATCCAATAAGACTTTTGCCAAAAAATTTAAATTGCGTTTAGCTAAACCCACTCCGGTAGTGGAGCCGCGCGCCCCCCTTCCGTGCGTAATAGCTTACCCGACGAGTGAACGGTCAGCTGATCTACCGACATCATCCGCGACTAAACAGGCGCTCTTTAAGGCAATTAAGCCTAGTGATGATGGGTTCCAAATCGTGGGCGTTAAAAAAACCTCTAAGTCCGGTGATGCTCTGCGCCTCGCTAATGAGTCACAAATAAAAAAGTTGGAATCTGTCGCCGCGATAAAATCGGCGGGGCTGCGTCTCGAAAAACCGAAGGGCCGCCGTCCCCGTATTCTAGTTAAAGATGTGCCATCCTCCATGGAAGACCGCGCTTTCTTAACCGCATTATATCGTCAAAACATCAAGGACGAATTGCCTATAAAGGAGGATGACTTTTCAAAGTCCGTTAAAATAACCCGCAGACGAATTTTAGATAACGGTCGGAAATGGATAGGCTTAGAATTAGATTCAGAGGTTCGTAAACACTTAATGAATACGAAGGACAAACTTTTCATTGATTGGGCCACCTGCCGTTTTATCGATGACATTGATGTAGTTCGTTGTATGAATTGTCAATATTACGGGCATGTACAAAAGTTTTGTACAGTAAAAACACCAACGTGCGCCATCTGTGCTGAGTCACACGAAACTAAGGCGTGCCCGCAAAAATCGAACCCGGAGTTTAAGCCTGTATGTGCGCCTTGTAAACGATTTAAAAAAACACACGATCATCGTTGTGGGTCTCAGGAATGCCCAACATACAAAAATAAGCTCGAGCAATTAGTTTTGTCGACCCAATACTAATTAAATATGGATAACTTTACAATCGGTCAGTTAAATCTTCATAACGATAGGGTAGCGACGTCAGAATTAGACACGTTAATTCGCGATTATAAGCTGAATGTCGTTCTGGTTCAAGAGCAATACCAACATGCGCGATTACATAGTAGGGTGATACAACTCGATAACAACTCACGAGCAGGTATTTTCGTGTCGGGTTCAAATCTTACCGTTACCTCAGTACGTAATCTTATGACGTCACACTGTGCTGTCGCAGAGGTGTCGAGTCCGATCTGTAAGGTTTTTCTTGTGAGCTGTTATTTTCAATACTCCGACCCTGTGGGTCCCCACTTGCATCACCTCCGTTATGTCTTGCGGTCCCTCGCTGGACATAAAATTATTATAGGTGCTGACGTTAATGCGTCTTCAATCCTTTGGTATGGAAAATATCGCTCCACCGATACCGAGCGACGTTGCGTTGTAGAAGATTTCATTGCAGAGATGAACCTCGAAGTACATAACACCCCCGATGCACCACCTACTTATAGCTGCCCTATGGGCGAATCCTCTATTGACGTCACACTTTCTAGTGGAGACGTCCGTATTGATAGGTGGCTCGTCCTGCCGGACGCGTCGTGTAGTGACCATTGCCTGATTTATTTATTTATTTATTTATTTAATACTTTTTTGCACTAAATGGACATATACAAATGCAAACTTATACAATACAAATAATAGTACAAGTGGCGGCCTTATCACACTAGGTAATTTCTTACAGGCAACCATGGGATGGATATATAAATAGGAGAAAGAAAGGGCAGTCTAAAGCGTAAAATAAATAATAATAATGTAAATATATATAAATATAAACATAAACACATGTAAAAATATATGAATACACACATACATACATACATACATACATACATACATACATACATACATACATACATACATACATACATACATACATACATACATACATACATACTTTATCTTTTTTCGCTAGATGGCGCTGTTCGAATACACAAGTCGTTATTTTTGCTCCTCAAGTAATAATTAATTTTGTCCTGAAGAAATTACGCTACATTTAAGTTTTTGTGTTCGCAAAGTGAATAATTGTGTAAATATCGTGCTCAAACGTTATCTCGACAAAACTGTGACTCTGTGCGCTAAAAAAAAGATTTTCTCCAGTTTCTAAAAACAACTTTTCTGTGAAGTGCGAAGTGCGTCAGTGTTCGAATATCACGACCTGGGATTTTTATAAACTAGTTACAAACTATAACGATTGTTTCTACCGTTATATTAACAAGTGATTCATTCTAGGCTATTTTACCAACCGTTATTTTAAAAACAACAAAGATACCAACGCCATCTAGTAGCAACCCTGGCGTACTACATGATAACGGGTGGTAACATCTGCTAATCGAACTGTCATCGACTTGCCATTACAGTCTTGCACCCATTTCTGGTAGAGGGCGCTAAGCAACAATACATTGCTACACAGTTTTGCAATCATCCCTACTAGAGGGCGTTAAGCGACAAATAATTGTTTCATAAACAACAATTAGCTGCATTTGGTAATGATGGTGTGCGGCGCTTGCAACAAAATCTGCAGCAAAACCAACTCTGACGGGTCGACTACGTGCTGCTCACAATGCTCTCAGGAGTATCACGTCGCCTGTCTTAACCTGACCAGAGAAGAACTCAGACTTATGAGGACGAAAGCTAGTCAACTTAAATGCCCCAACTGTCAAGTAAAGAACAGAACTCCGAAAACGGACAGTACCCCCTTAAGGCAGCAACATCAAAACCACCCCGATGAATCTGCAGCTGATGACTTCACGAACCTTACCCAAGACCTGGCATCCATGGAAGTGCCTGCTGCCTCCTCTACTTTTATGGCAGCAGTGCGTTCACTCCAATCCATGTTCTCTACAATGAAGGAAGAATTTAAAGACTTCACTACTTCTCTGAAATCCACATGCGAGGACATTACTCTATTTCGTCAAGAACTTGCTGATATGAAGTCGCAAATAAGGGCGCTGGACAACCACAAAGCCGAAGTCTCCAGACTTCGTCTCGAAGTGTCGGAACTTCGGCAACAGCTACAATTAAAAGAGCAAAAACGCCTCTTAAGGGACGTGGAAATTACTGGCGTATCTGAAATAAAAGGAGAAAACCTCAACCAACTGGTCACCGTGCTGTCGACCAAACTTGGAGTGCAGCTGGATGAGCGAGACGTGGACGACGTAAGGCGAGTTGGAGCGCGAAGCGGTAACGCAGACCGGCCAAGACCGGTGATTGTCACTCTCACGCGAAGAGCGCCGCGCGATCTTCTGATTCGCTCGGCTAGAGTTCGCCGCTCTCTGACCACCGACATGCTAGAAATCCCGGGAACCTCGCGTCGGGTGTATATCAATGAACACCTTACAAAAGAAAACAGAGTACTCTTTAGCAAGGCCCGGAAAATAGGATCTGAATTGCACTTTAAGTATGTATGGTCATCAAATGGTAACATTTTCATGAGACGCTCTGAGACTAGTTCGGTCTTACATGTATCTTCCGAAGACATACTCAACAAACTAACTACTCATAACAAGTCTTCCTCTCCGACACCTTGCCAAAATGAGTGCTCCTAACACCTGCTTCACAATTAAAATAATTAAATCTATATTTCTAATACATTTAAAGAAACTTCGACCACGCTACCCAGTATACATATATATTATGAATAATCCAGGTAAAAAAAAAATCCTAACAATACTTATTACTTTTTTTTATGTTTTTAAAAAACTATCGCACACTAATCTTCAAGCGCCTCCCTGCATTATCAACAATACATGCCATTGTTTCACAATATCCATGACACACTCTTCTTACAAGATTGTCTCAGTAATCATATTTAGGCAATCAATTACTACACTAGTAAGAAATGGCTAACACGACTATCAGTGACGACATCGACCACTTAAAACTTATCCCTTGTTGCGTAGTGGAAACACCTGAAGAGTGTGCGAATATAATAACTAACAAATTTCGTTTCAATGTACTCTCGCTAAACATTCGTAGTATCAGCAAAAACCTTGATTCACTATTAGTGTTTTTAAAGAGACTAAACTTTCTACCTGATATTCTCATCCTCAGCGAATGCTGGCTAACTGACTCATTAGTTATTGACCAAATAGCAGGGTATACGTCATTTTGCACGAAAAACAATATTAATCAAAACGGCGGTGTAGTTGCATATATAAAGTCCTGTTGGTCGGCTTCAGTCTCTGAATTACAGCTACACGAAGCTTGTGGCTTGCTCATTGACATCCCAAACCAAGCATTAATCTTGGGGGTTTACAGATCTCCATCCTTTAGGAATACTAACAACTTCATATGTTCCTTAGACAAAATTTTAAGATCCCACAAAGTCAGGAAATGCATTATACTAGCCGGAGACATTAATATAGATATTCTTGCAGCGGGGTCATCTGATTATCAATGCCTCCTAGCCGAGCACGGTTTGCAATCCGCGATCACTAAGCCCACACGACTAAATTCTTGCCTTGATCACATATTCGTAAAGACTGACTGCTCCACCACTAGCGTCGTATGTACTTCTGTTATTACAGATCATAAAATTACTCTGTTGGGTATGGCTCATAAAAATAAGAACATCAGGCAATCTAGAGTGCGATCTGTTATCGATTACGAAAGCGTAACTGAAGAGCTTAGTGGGGCAAACTGGAAGGAGCTCACATCTAAAGCTGACGTAGACTCGGCTGCAGATTTCTTGACCACCACAATCGATAACGCCGTTTCCAAACACACCAAAATCGTTAAAATTGCCAGATCCAAATTTGGCTTACATCCTTGGATTACTCCAGGTTTGTTAAGATGCGCACGACACCGCGACCGACTACACGTAAAATCCAGAGCAAATCCTCATGACAGCACTTTAAAAACGACTTACTTACGGTATATAAACTTTTATTATGACCTAATCAAAAAACTAAATATAAATAAATATAAATAAATAATAAATACACCCAACAGTCACACACATAGTCCCGACCCCACATTAAGATCAATTAAGTCTTGTGTCGCAGGTGTCAGAACTACGAGAGACTTTTCGGTCTCACAAACACCCAGACCCGAAAGAAATATTTGTGGGCCGCACAAACATTTCTCTCGGTGCGGGGATCGAACCCGCGGCCTCTCGTTTCACAGCCAGCGTCAAACCAACTGCGCCACGGAGGCTGTCAAAACTAAAGCGTCAATATGAGAGTAACCAACTCCTATCTAATAAAAATGACCTAAAACACCTTTGGAGTTCAATCAAAACCATATGCAATATGAAATCTAAGAGCAACCCACCTCTAGATCTTATTAATTTAACAAACGATCCAACAGAATCACTAAACCTTGTAAACGAATACTTCACTAATGTAGGCAACAATCTGGCGAAAAATATACTAACCCGGATCAACGAATCCGAAAAAAGTCTCGTGACCAAAATAAAAGGCAAGAACCAACCAATGAACTCATTATTTTTGAGTCCTACCAACCAGCATGAAATACTTACAATAATTAATAACCTAAAATCTGAGTGCGCACCGGGTATAGATTGTATTAATACTCGCCTGTTAAAACATTCTCGTCACCATATATCAAATCCTCTTACACATGTGTTCAATTTAAGCCTAGCCTCTGGTCGCTTCCCGGCGTTATGGAAATTATCATCCGTTACTCCTATTCATAAAGCGGGTTCAAAGCAATCTCCAGAAAATTACAGGCCCATCTCCCTTCTTAGTTTACTCTCAAAGATCCTGGAAAAAATTGTCAACAAGCGCTTGGTAAACTTCATTGAAGAATTTGGTCTTCTCTCACCTCGTCAATTCGGTTTTAGGCAAAATAGGTCAACCGAGGACGCTGTTGCCCTCTTAATAAAACTTATTTCGGCCAACCTGGATAAAGGTAATTCTTGCATAGGAGTGTTTCTAGACTTGGCCAAAGCTTTTGACTCTGTATCCCCTCTAATATTAATAAAAAAGTTAGAAAACTCAGGGGTCAGAGGTACAGCCCTCAATTGGTTCAAAAGCTACCTGACAAACAGGTCTCAGCTCGTCAAAATTGGACCAGCCTCAAGCAACCAACTCCCAATCTATTACGGAGTCCCACAAGGCAGTATCTTAGGACCAACGCTATTTATAATATATATGAACGATATCCACAATTTGAACATTCCAAATGCAGAAATAATTTGCTATGCTGACGACACTGTAGTTCTTTTTAATGCCAAAGATTGGGCTAAATCCTTTGAACACGCCGAAGTAGGAATGTCGATAATCTCCAATTGGCTAGCCAATAATCTCTTAAGCTTGAACCATAGTAAAACTAAATTTGTATGTTTCCACAAAACTTCTGCCTCTAAACCTCCGGCACACAAAAATATTTCAGTTCAAACCTCTGATTCATTCTCCCGTGACAATTACCAGATTAACAACATAGAGCGCACTGATGTTATTAAATACCTTGGCATCATGGTAGACCAAAATTGTAATTTTAAAAGTCATATTCTTTTTTTGTCCAAACGCATCAGAAAAACCTCAGGAATCTTCAAAAAACTCAGAGATGCCGCAAGTTACGATTTACTGAAATACATCTATATAGCTATCTGTCAACCTCTCATTACCTACTGCATCTCGGTGTGGGGCAGCGCTTCTAAGACAACCATGTTAGACGCCGAAAGAGCGCAAAGATCAGTCCTAAAAACAATGCTGAAAAAACCATTTTTGTACCCAACTCACGATCTATACAAAGAAGCAAAGGTCCTTACAATCCGGCAACTTTTTATTCTTCGCCTTACTTTATCTATGCACAAAAATCTAATCGGAACAGATACACACAAAGCCATGCTCAATCGAAGAGTCTATAAACTTCCACTGCCAATTATACAAACGTCATTTGCACGCAAATTCGGTACCTTCCTAATGACACACACATATAATGCTGTGGTGAAACACTGTGACATCAAACATTTGTCAGTACGCCAGGCTAAACAGAAACTTGGTATCTGGTTGTCTTCGCTAGATTACATAAGCACCGAATCCCTACTAGAGTAATTATTTTCTCACCATTTACCCGTACATACTTATTACATAGGTCTTAGTTATCTCAATTAATTATTTTTTGTATTTTTTTTTAATTATTGTTACTATTATTATTTTTTATCGTAGTTTTGTTAATATTTTAATTCTTTGTCACTAATGCAATGTTTCATTTCTTGTTTTTGTATTCCTTTTCTTTTAATAGGCCCATATTGTTTGCGCTATTAAAAATATTATACTCATCACTGCAGAAAACTGCGCCTCACGATATTTGTCATAAAGAGCATGGTAGAATGTTAATATTTATTAATGTATTAACCTTATCTAGTAAGTAACTCAATTTTTTACTTTTGTTCTTTAAATTCAAATACTTAACATTTTTTATTTTTTTTAATTTTTCTTTTCCTTCGCCTAATACTGTATGTTCATTATCTTGGTACCCCAAGATACAGGCTCTGCCTATTACATACATACATACATACATACATACATACATACATACATACATACATACATACATACATACATACATACATACATACATACATACATACATACATACATACATACATACATACATACATACATACATACATACATACATACATACATACATACATACATACATACATACATACATACATACATACATACATACATACATACATACATACATACATACATACATACATACATACATACATACATACATACATACATACATACATACATACATACATACATACATACATACATACATACATACATACATACATACATACATACATACATACATACATACATACATACATACATACATACATACATACATACATACATACATACATACATACATACATACATACATACATACATACATACATACATACATACATACATACATACATACATACATACATACATACATACATACATACATACATACATACATACATACATACATACATACATACATACATACATACATACATACATACATACATACATACATACATACATACATACATACATACATACATACATACATACATACATACATACATACATACATACATACATACATACATACATACATACATACATACATACATACATACATACATACATACATACATACATACATACATACATACATACATACATACATACATACATACATACATACATACATACATACATACATACATACATACATACATACATACATACATACATACATACATACATACATACATACATACATACATACATACATACATACATACATACATACATACATACATACATACATACATACATACATACATACATACATACATACATACATACATACATACATACATACATACATACATACATACATACATACATACATACATACATACATACATACATACATACATACATACATACATACATACATACATACATACATACATACATACATACATACATACATACATACATACATACATACATACATACATACATACATACATACATACATACATACATACATACATACATACATACATACATACATACATACATACATACATACATACATACATACATACATACATACATACATACATACATACATACATACATACATACATACATACATACATACATACATACATACATACATACATACATACATACATACATACATACATACATACATACATACATACATACATACATACATACATACATACATACATACATACATACATACATACATACATACATACATACATACATACATACATACATACATACATACATACATACATACATACATACATACATACATACATACATACATACATACATACATACATACATACATACATACATACATACATACATACATACATACATACATACATACATACATACATACATACATACATACATACATACATACATACATACATACATACATACATACATACATACATACATACATACATACATACATACATACATACATACATACATACATACATACATACATACATACATACATACATACATACATACATACATACATACATACATACATACATACATACATACATACATACATACATACATACATACATACATACATACATACATACATACATACATACATACATACATACATACATACATACATACATACATACATACATACATACATACATACATACATACATACATACATACATACATACATACATACATACATACATACATACATACATACATACATACATACATACATACATACATACATACATACATACATACATACATACATACATACATACATACATACATACATACATACATACATACATACATACATACATACATACATACATACATACATACATACATACATACATACATACATACATACATACATACATACATACATACATACATACATACATACATACATACATACATACATACATACATACATACATACATACATACATACATACATACATACATACATACATACATACATACATACATACATACATACATACATACATACATACATACATACATACATACATACATACATACATACATACATACATACATACATACATACATACATACATACATACATACATACATACATACATACATACATACATACATACATACATACATACATACATACATACATACATACATACATACATACATACATACATACATACATACATACATACATACATACATACATACATACATACATACATACATACATACATACATACATACATACATACATACATACATACATACATACATACATACATACATACATACATACATACATACATACATACATACATACATACATACATACATACATACATACATACATACATACATACATACATACATACATACATACATACATACATACATACATACATACATACATACATACATACATACATACATACATACATACATACATACATACATACATACATACATACATACATACATACATACATACATACATACATACATACATACATACATACATACATACATACATACATACATACATACATACATACATACATACATACATACATACATACATACATACATACATACATACATACATACATACATACATACATACATACATACATACATACATACATACATACATACATACATACATACATACATACATACATACATACATACATACATACATACATACATACATACATACATACATACATACATACATACATACATACATACATACATACATACATACATACATACATACATACATACATACATACATACATACATACATACATACATACATACATACATACATATACGTAAACATATTATATACTTATCCTAACATTCATTAAAGGAATAGTACTCAGCGACAATCTTGTTGAGAGAGGAAATAACTCTTGATCATTTTTTTAAATGATAGCAGTGTTCTTGCCCGTCTTACCTCAACTGGAAGTGAGTTCCACAGTCGGACAGCTTGGACAGTAAATGATTTGTCCATGAATACTGTGGAGTGCATAGGCATTCTCAATTTCAGGTTCTCCGACGACCTCAAAGATCTCGAATGTGAATCATGGAGAAAGATGAATCGATCTTTAAGATAAGAGGGCGTGAGAGGATTATACAAAATATTGTACAGAAGTGAGAGAATATGAGTATTCCGACGAAACCGGATGGGTAACCACTTGAGCTTAGCACGAAATTCAGAAACATGGTCATATTTGCGGAGACCAAATATGAATCTGATACAAAAGTTTTGGAGACGCTCAAGCTTATTAAGTTGGTCCTCGGTGAGATCTAGATAGCTGACATCGGCATAATCAAGGATGGGGAGAAGGAGAGTTTGTGCAAGTGAAATCTTCGTTGTGATGGGTAGAAGATTGCTCAACCTTCGCAGGGACCTTGCCGAGGCAAACAGCTTCCGACTAAGCTCACGAAGCTGCGGACCCCAAGTGAGTGATCTATCAAGAATTAGGCCTAAATTCTTGACAGTGTATATGGTATAATGGTGCCATAACAGGTGACGGGTGGTAGTATATCCCAATTTATTTTAGAAATCATCTTGGGGCTGCCGACTACGATGATTTGGGTTTTAGATGGATTAACCATCAATCCATAAGTCTTGCTCCAGTCACAAATCTGTTGAATATCGGAGTTTATAATTGCAATAGCGTCAGCCATCTTATCCAAGGGCGCCTGGGAGTAAATTTGGAGATCATCTGCGTAGAGGTGGTAGGAGGAACAAAGATGATTGGTTATGGAATTTATAAAAACTGCAAAAAGTAAAGGAGATAACACGCCGCCCTGTGGAACGCCAGCAGATATGGAGCACCAGGAGGAAAAACTTTTCTCAACACAGATGCGCTGCCGGCGTCCAAACAGGTAACTACGAAACCAATCAATTGCCAATGGAGATATGTTAAGAGAACCTAGTACACTAAGCAACACATCAAAATCGACAGAGTTGAAGGCGTTGCTGAAGTCTAGCAGTGCTAAGACTGTCAGCTGACCTTGCTCCATGCCCGATCTGATGTCATCCGTAATATGAGTCAGGGTGGTGGTGGTACTATGGCCAGGACGAAATCCAGACTGGAGAGGATTTAGGAGGTTGTTACTAGAAAGGAAATCATTAAGTTGGGCATGGATCAGACGTTCGAGGACTTTTGAAAGAAAAGGTAAAATAGAAATAGGACGAAATTCAGATAGCACTGAGGCCTTAGGTTTTTTAGGAATGGGGATTATATGGGCTTCTTTCCACGCTTTAGGAAATATCCCTGAGGAGATGGAATGGTTCAGGATGTGACAGATGACAGGAAGGATTTCGTCAAGGATAGGAATAATCATATTACGGCTGACACAGTCACTTCCCATGGCATTTGATGAAATATGCGTAATGGTTTTCCTAACATAACAAGTGGCAAATTGTTTAAGAACGAAAGTAGAGCATTCAGGAGTCTTAATGGTAGAAAGATGCTTGATAGTATTATCTTTAATTGTCGTGTCAAAATGGGATTGACAAGAGAAGTGCTTATTTAGAGAATTTAAATCAATAGATTTCGGAATTGAGTCTTGTGTAGGTTTACCCACTCCTAGTGTCTTGAGAAATTTCCAGATTTTAGCTGGATCTCCGTTTTCAACTGAACTATGGATATGTCGGCGTTGTGCATTTCTACACACCTTACTACAGTGATTCCGAATGGCCACGTACTTCAGCCAGTTCGACTCATTGGGACGGCGTTTGTACTTGGACTTGGCTGACGCTTTTTTACACAGCAGCTCCTTGATTTCGGCAGTAAGCCATGGCGACGGTAGATGTCTAAGTTTGATTGACCGAACAGGTGCATGTTTGTCGTAGAGTTCACCTAATGTCCTAGTGAAGATTTCGACCTTGGCATCAACACAAACCGACTGGAAGAGCGTACTCCAGTTAATGTCGCCGGCATCCCTGCGAAGATTGACAAGATTCATACTCCGAAAATTACGCTGCAACAGAACTTTAGGTGAGGACTTAGGAGGACGAACACGATAAGATAGGAATAAGAGGTCGTGATTTGAAAAACCGTCAGCAGAACATTGACCATGTTTTGCAACAAGGCTTGGAGAGGATACAAAGATAAGATCTAAGAGAGAAGGAGTGCAGTTAGGAGAATGATGGGTAGCAGAAAGTGGAAGGATAGAAAGATTGTGTACGAGTTCTTGCCTAGAGTGACACAGGGTCCGGTACATATAAATTGTAATTTTAGATATAAGTCTATAGATGCCAACTGGGATTTATTTAGCTCTTTATTTGCTCAGCATGCCAGGGACTTCACTCGCGATGATCTGTCAGCTGAAACTTGTGCCGAGATTATGTCGGACACGTTTACGTATTGCGCGGACGTTACCATTGGTCGAGGTCTCATCACAAAGACTCGGAGGTGTGATTGGTGGAATGACTTACTAGTCCAACTACGTCGAACTTTTCGCAGAGCGCGTAGGCGGTTTAACGGGCTTAAAAAACGCCGTATTTCAGGGGAAGCAATTACATCTGCTTTTAATGAACTGAAAGTTGCCAGATCACATTATAGAGCGGCTGTACAAAAATCGAAAGGCAATTTATTACGAAAAATTGTAGCCCGGTTAGATAGTGAAGGTCCGTGGTCTCCTTTATACCATGAGTTTAAAGCTAATAGGTCAATCAATTTGGCTTATATTGAGAATATAAAAATTAATAACAACTACACAACTGGCATTGAGGAGACAACGGAAGCTTTGTTACAATCCTTAATACCGGACGATAATGTTGGGAATGACACAGAATACCACAAGCAGATTAGGATGTGGGCCGCGGAACTGCCAAACTCTTGCGATTCAAATCTCTCATCATTTGATGAATTTAGTGAAATAGTTCGATCTTTGCCCCTAAACAAGGCTTCCGGTGATGATAAAATATCCAACAAAATGATCAAAGAAGCGTGTAAATCGGCCGGCAATGCAGTACTAACTGTTTTTAATCGATGTATTGCTGAAGGGGTATTTCCGCGAGTCTGGCGTACCGGTTTCATTCGGATAATACCCAAGAGTGGCGATAAATCTCCTCAAGATCCTAAGTCTTACAGACCCATTACACTCTTGCCGTCGCTAGGTAAACTTCTAGAACGTCTTACCGTCCCTCGATTGCTACCAGGTGGACCAAAATTCCATGAAAAACAGTTCGGTTTTACTATGGGTAGGTCGACTATTGACGCGGCAATTTCGGTTAGGAGAAGAGTAAGTACATCGATACGCAAATATGTACTCGGTATTTTCCTGGACATCTCCGGTGCTTTCGACAATGCTTGGTGGCCAATGCTGCTTCTTAAGTTGAAATTGCGAGGTTGCTTTAAAAATATATATTCACTTATATACTCGTATTTCTCGCACGGAACAACAAAACTTAAACTTGGACACCATGCCGTGTCGAAGCCACTGACGATGGGCTGTCCACAAGGCTCGGTCTTGGGTCCTTATTTATGGAATTTGGGCTTCGACGATTTTCTTACAATTCCCTTACCGTCAGGGTGTTCTTTGATTGGATATGCGGACGATGGCCTCTTGCTTATTGAGTCAAACAATAGGTCGGGACTCGAAAATATGGCCGACACGTGTTTAAAATTAATATCTGATTGGGGCGATCGAAATCGCTTACAGTTCGCACCACATAAAACGTTCCAATTACTTTTAAAAGGAATTCTAAAATCCCCGCCGCGAATTAAATTTAATAATATCACCGTAAAGAAAAAAGAATCAGTTTGTTATCTTGGTCTAATTTTGGAAAGGAATTTTTCCTTTCTTGAACATATTAAGAAAGTCGGGGAAAAATCGAAAAATAACTTTTTTGCTTTGACAAGAATATCAAAATCAACGTGGGGGCTATCCTTCAATACATTAAAAACCATCTATGGAGCTACTTACTTAGGATGTATTACTTACGGATCCCCCGTGTGGGCCGATAGGGCTACTATCGGTGCTGTGCGAAGGAAATTGCTCCAGAGCCAACGTTTGGCGTTGATATTCTTGTGTAAGGCATATAGGACTGTTAGTACCGAAGCGTTGCCTGTCCTAGCGGGTGTACTTCCAGTTGACCTAGAGGTACAACGTCGCGCCGCGATGTATTACTCAACTAGAGAGAATATGGACAAAAGATTCTTAAATTCACGTGAACTTGTAAAAGTAGACAGATTATTTAAGCCGCTCTCAGTTGTATATAACGAATTAATAGATGAATGGCAGAATAGATGGGAGGTATCTTTGAAGGGTCGGCATCTATACCAATATTTTCCATGCGTGCGTGATCGTTTGACAAAGACTTGGCTAGATATCGATTATTACGTATCACAGTTTCTTACGGGCCATGGTAACTTTAAGTCTAAACTGTACTCATTTAAGCTCGTTGATTCGCCTGCGTGCTCATGTTCAACACCTTATTGCGAATATGAGCAGTCCGCGCATCATGTACTTTGGGAGTGTAGTCTTTGGCAGAATGAGCGTAAAACCATGCTAGATAGTGTGCAAATAACATCTGGTGTTGTATACTACATGGACCTTGTGGAGACTAGGAAGAATTTCCGTGCTTTCCGGCGATTTTGCCATACCTATTATTGGATTGGAATCAAGTATAACAGCTTACATATTAGGTCCCATTTAAATGTAATAATCACTATTCCGTGGTGCTTTACAGCTGGCTTCTCTGGCTGTAAATGTCTTTATGCGAGGTTGTTGCCTCTTTAGTTCATTGTTTTGCCACCCGCTTTATTAGGGAGGGAAGTGGACAATAATTTATTTCCAACTCCTCCTATTAATTTAACTTTTTGATTGATTTCGTTGCGGGTTAAAGACAAGTTAGACATTCCCGGAGACGCGCTGAGCTTCAATGCTCAGTGTCATTAATATGCGTGCCACTGTTGATCCTGGCTTACAGGAGTTGCAATGGCGGGTGTGAGGGCGGGACAGTCTCCTAGTGTCATCCGATAAAAGTTGTTCGATTTTATTGTTATAATCTGAAGTATCCATCACTACTGTCGCATTCCCTTTATCTGCACGGAGAACAGTTAATTCCTTCATAGATCGCAGGTTCTTTAAAGCGATAAATAGTTGTTTTGGAAGATTTGGTTTCGGCACTTTGTTTCGTCGTAATAAAGATGATATATCTTGACGTATCGCCTCCGAATCTTCCTTCTTCAAATTGTTAATGAAAAGACTGTTCTCAACGTTACAAATAATGTCTTCATACGGTATCTATCTATAGCTACGGTCTCTCGATGTGCGGAAAGCCAGTGGTCCGGATGGAATACCGGCGGTGGTTTTAAGGAGTTGCGCAGCGGAGTTGTCTCCTGCACTGACACGCCTCTACCGAGTGTCCTACTGCACAGGTGTTGTGCCGGAGTCTTGGAGGGAGGCCAATGTGCAACCGATCCCCAAAAAGGGTGATCGGTCAGACCCTGCCAATTATCGCCCTATCGCTATCACCTCAGTGATGTGTAAGGTCATGGAGCGGATCATAAACGCTCAATTGGTCCGCTACCTGGAGGATCACTCGTTGATCAGTGACAGACAGTACGGATTCCGTCACAACCGATCAACGGGTGATCTTCTGGCGTTTGTCCTGCATCGCTGGGGTGAGGCGATAGACCGGCGTGGCGAGGCTCTTGCTGTGAGCCTCGACATAGCCAAGGCGTTTGATAGGGTCTGGCACCGTGGTCTCTTATCCAAGCTTCCGGCATACGGTCTGCCCGGCAACTTGTGTTCGTGGATTTCTGGCTTTCTGCATGGGCGTAGAATGCGTGTTGTCGTTGACGGACACGCTTCGGCGCTCATGTCGGTAAATGCCGGAGTTCCGCAGGGCTCGGTGCTGTCGCCCACCCTGTTTATTCTGCATATCAATGATATGTTGTCACTTGGCAACATTCATTGCTATGCAGATGACAGCACGGTTCATGGGCGATACTGCCATGGGTCCCCAGGTTGCCGGGTCGACACTGTGAGTGGGCGCGAGGATCTTGTCATTGAGTTAATCGGTCCTTGGATCTCATTTCTACATGGGGCGCCAGGAATATGGTTGAGTTCAATGCCAGGAAAACCCAGGTGTGTGCGTTCACGTGCAAAAAATCCCCGTTCTCTCCCCTCCCCATTCTTCAGGGTATTCCCCTCTCAATGCGGAATGACCTGAGTATCCTTGGTGTGGATATCCGTTGTGATCTTAATCCAAGGAATCACATCGAGGGCGTAATATCTGCCACTTCCCGCAGGGTTGGGGTCCTGAACAAGGTGCGTCGGTTTTTCGCGCCCGGTCAACTCTACCGCTTGTATAAAGCGCAGGTTCGGCCGGGTATGGAATACTGTTCGCACCTCTAGGATGGATCCGCCCAGTACTTACTCGATGCCTTGGATGGATTGCAGCGGCGGGCCATCCGCATTGTGAATGATGCAGACATTACGGGCAACTTAGAGTCGCTACAGTTACGGAGGGATGTCGCCTCTCTAAGCGTGTTCTACCGTCTGTATCATGGCGAATGCTCTGAGGAATTGTTCAATTTAATCCCCTCCTCTCCTTTCCTTAACAGAACCACGCGTGCTGGCTTGCGGAGCCATAGCTTGACTGTTCAATCCATTTCGGCGCGAACCAAAAGGTTCTCTAACTCTTTTTTCTGCCGTACAGTCAAGCTGTGGAACGGTTTGCCATCGCACGTGTTCCCTCCTTCCTATAGTCCTGGGTCCTTCCGCCGTAGCGTGAAGAGGCATCTCAGCGGGCCGGCATGATTGTATCGAATGGTATGAGACTACCGTTTGATACCATTCGATACTCTATCTGGACGGCATTAGCACTTACCATCAGGTGCAATGCAGTCACTATGCCGTGCCAGTTTAAAAAAAAAAAAAAAAACCTTCGGAATTGGGAATAGCGCGTAATACGTCCTCGAACTCATCCCAGAAGGCCTCCTTTTCAGACTCACAGCAACCAGTTTGAGGAGCATAGGCGCTGATTAGATTCCTTACCGACCCTTCGATCAGCACCCTAACTCGCATCAACCGGTTGCTGTATCGGTCTACATCAAGGAGTCCATCCTGAAGGTCCCTAGACAGCACTACGGCCACTCCGTTCCTGCCCGATGGTGTTCCGGTGTACACTAGCCGGTACCCCTGCCCGATTTCACGGGACTTATTCCCCTTCCAGCGCGTCTCCTGAAGGAAGGCGCACTGGACCCGACGCTTCGCAAGTACGTCCGCGAGTTCTCTGCAACGTCCGGTTAGGGAGCCAATGTTCCAGGTGGCAAAGCGGAACTTCCTTTTGGGTCCTAACTTCTTTAGCCGTAACCGTACTTGACACGGTAGCCCTAGCCCACTTATCGCAGGTTTAGGGCGATGTCTCTGCGCGTCGTTGTGCGGCGACGCCATAGCCCGAGTACCCTTTCATAACTTGTCCCTGTCCATATTAATATTTGACTGAAGTTGGTTTTACGTGGGGCGACCAGCCGTCTGACCCCCACAACCCTACGAGAGGGAAACCAGGTTCGCCAAGTCACAGCGCGAACGCCGTACCGAGCGGATCAGTTTTAGTGCGCTCCGCAGTGAAAAATTCCCAAAAATACGTTTTATTCAAGATAAATACCAGTGCGATACACCAAAACGTGCGGGCTGCGACCCCGGTTGTGCTCCACAAAAAATTTTCTCAATCGTGATAAAGTTCGCGAAGTTATTCACAAAAAACTCCCCGCGAAAAAACTTTCCCGAGACTAAAGTGTTCATAACTCCGCAGAACGATCTGTGACACATAATTTTCGAACTGCTATTCGACGGGGGAACCCTTCCTGCACCCTCGTGCAAAAGTTGGGAATTTTCCGGTGGATAACTTCGAAGTTAACGACGTGTAAAGTGCGGAAAACTATCAAAAACAGTGAAACCGGAGGTTTTATGTGGATATCTAGCCGAAACAATCTGTGACCCCCAAGTTTTGGACCCTACAGCTGTTTCCCCGGGCCAGGGCTACAATTACCCGAAAACCCCACGCCTCCACCATCAATAGCCACCAGATGAGCGGCGCTTTTTCATCGGAAACTTGACTCCCAACTTCGAAGGACTCCCCTGCCTCCAGGAGTTAAGCATCGGGTCACCTGCTTGTGCTGGAAGAAGCCCCAGCTCTTCCCGCACCCAGAGACACCTGGATCTTCGCCATCGGACACCGGGAAGTGATTCTTAAGTGACTGGGAACAAGACAAGGTTTGTGCACAGAATTCATTCAGTGATATCTTGGTGATCCTGGACCTGAACCACCTGGAACCACCTGGGAAATCATTTTTGGAGTACCCCCCGACCACTCACCAAAAATCAGCCGGATCCTGCAGTTAACCAGAAAGTCGATTTCAGAAATCCTTTCGAGAGGCCACATCTTTGCAGTTTATTATTTCTAAGTCTATCTGAAAGCATAATTGATTAAGGTTTTGCCATCCGAATCTGCTGTCACCACCCGCATCAAAATTGGACCACAATTGACGAATTGAGCGAGAAACTCTTTCACTAGGCTACATCTTGGTGGTTCACCATCTCAAGGTCAGTCTGAAGAAATAATTGCATAGAGGACAACCACCTGAATCTGCTGCCACCACCCGCATCAAAATCGGACCATATTTGACAGATTGAGCCAGGGTTTTCAATTTCCCAGATCTCATTTTATCATTTTTACATTTTTATTTCCATATCATTTGCGTCATTTGTACCATTTGCCATATTTGTCAGTTAACAATTTTCATTGGACGGATGCCTGGCCTATGAATATTTTTGAGGCACCTATTGGCCAACTAGTTTGACCAATTGGTATTTTTTGAGGTGTTCATAGGCGGGCACCACTGAACAATTACAAATTTTCCCTATTCCTATTAGCTAATCCCTCAGCACCAATAAATATTTATCTATCATCCCATTGGCCCTCGGACCAATCAGACCCAACCCACTTCACCTAATATCAGGGTAATAACTCCACCCCCTTTTTGTAAAACCCCGCCCACTTTTCTCAAGTTACTCCGCCCACTTCCTACTAAGCCCGCCCCCTTTTCAGTAGGCCCGCCCACTTTTTCCCGAACTTTCGTCTTTTGGTCCTCCAACCACACACCCCCCCCAGCCCTCTATTAAAAACATAGCCCAAACGTCACCCCACGAAACCTTCCCCCCCCTCCCCACATTCCTTACCTCACCCCCCAAACCTATCTCCGCCGTTTCTGGTCTTAGACCCACTGAGTTTGGGGTCTTTGGAACCGGCTCGGCGAGGCCTAACGATTGGCCCCGGCGGAATTCCCAATTTCCCCTCAATTCCCCCCCCACCCACTTTTTTCCTAACAACATATCCCATTCGCCCCCCCGTGAAATCTTCCTCTCCCCCTCCCCTCATATAAATTTCCTCACCCCCCCCCTAATCCTATCTCCGCCGTTACTGGTCCTAGAACCACCGAGTTTGGGTTCATTGAAACCGGCTCGGTGAGGCCTAGCGATTGGCCCCGGCGTAATTCCCAAATTCCCTCCCTTCCCTCAGTTATACCCCCCACTTGAACACCCTGAACAGCTCATGACTAACAGTGGAGAGCACTTTTCAATACCCAGAAACTTTTAATAAGCTGGTGCAGCTCACCCCAGAAGATGACCCATATTTCCCGGTGACCAGAGACTTTCTTGGAGAAATAATGGAACACTACAGCGAATTACTGTTGGAAGCCATAGCGGAAAAGAGCGTCAGGAAGGAAGGCAAGCACATAATACGATGCATCGCCAATCAACTCAGCATCTTTGCTGCATCAGTGATTGATGAGGAGCAAAACCCTTACATCATCCCCCCACCCGGTCCGGAACAAGAAACAACATCCCCCACCGCAAACAATAACCTCAAAGAGGACATCCTCAGTTGCGTCCAGAAAGAACTTGCTAACCACCTCTCCGCCGTTAACTCCATAAAAGAAGAACTTATAGCGCTACAGAAGGAGCAAACTAAATCCACCTACGCCGCAGTCGCCTCCGCCGCCGCATCCGCCATTGCCCCCACCGCTGCGAGTCGCCCAATCACCTACAAAACCGCACTTACAAGAGATGCACCACGTTCCACCCCCCCACATCACGTCCTGCAATAATTGTCACCCCCTCAACCACAACTAAAACTAAAGAGGAAGCAGTCACGGCATTCAGGAAGTCAATCTCTTTCCGCGAAGCCAAGTACGCACCAGCAAGAGTGCAAACCATCTCCAAGGGAAAATTGCGGGTTGAATTCGACTCCGCGGAGCAGCGGGATGACGCCCTCAATCGCCTGCGAGCGGCGAAGTCTATCTATCTATCTATCTATATCAGCCCATATACGTCCCACTGCAGGGCACGGGCCTACTCTACAACCGAGAGAATTGATTGAGAGTGGTTAGGCCATATAGTCCACCACGCTGGCCTATTGCGGGTTGGCGGACTTACATACCGTAGAAATTCTTTAAAATCGCTACGGTATGCAGGTTTCCTCACGATGTTTTCCTTCACCGTTGAAGTGCGTGGTGATTGACTATCAATACACACATAACTCCGAAAAGTCAGAGGAGTGCCCTGGGATTTGAACCCGCGACCACCGTGAACATGTAGGCAGCCGCGTCTGGTCCGTTACCAACAGGCCACCACGCACGCGGCGAAGTCTGTGAGGGCAGAACCAGCTCGCCGGCTCATGCCCATGATAATTTTGAAGGGCGTGACCTGCGATGTCCCCGCGGAAGAACTCCCCGCAATCATTCGACAGCAAAACCCGGAAATAGGAGAACTCATACAGGATGACTTATGCCTCCGCTTCAAGAGAAGCAACCGAAACCCAGCACTCTACAACGCCGTTCTAACAGCGAGCCCGATTGCATGGCGCCGAATCACGGAATTGGGGAGAGTCTGTGTGGACCACCAGCGGGTCCATGCTGAGGACTTCTCCCCGTTCCTCCAGTGCTTCCGGTGCCTGCAATTCGGGCACACCAAGGCTAAGTGCGCCGCTACTAGCGTAGCGTGTGCACACTGCGCCGCCCAGGAACACACAATCGACAGCTGTCCAGACAAGGAAAAAGTAGAGAAACCCAAATGTTTTAACTGTTTAAGCCACAACGCCAGGTTCGGCTCCAAGATCGACGCGAGCCATAAAGCGACCGCATCAACATGCCCACGCATAAAGTCAATGAGGGAGAGGATAGGGCAGCGGGTCGATTACGGTCCTCTACCTGGTCCCCTCAGGACTTAAACTCTTTAGACGACATCCACACGCTCATCACTCGCGTCGGTTCTTGGAGCCGAAATCCTGGAGAATCACAGCACAAATATTTGTTTACCACATAGCTTATAAGTCTGATCATTGTTAATTCTCAATCGAATCACGTGTCTATATTCATTTCACTCTTTTATATTATACACCTTTTATTCACCTATTTTTATATAATTGTATTGCATAATTTCTACTGTGTATTTCATTAATGTGTGTTTCGCATCTAACCGATGCAAAATTGTAATTAACCCAAAACTACTTTTATAACTTTGTATACCTTTTTTATTATTTTTGTTTTATAACTACTGTAATAAAAGAACCACAACAATAAATAATACTATGCGACCTCACACACAACTCACCACACTTACTCACACCAACCACTCCTCTACTATACCAGGGGGGCCGACGAGGGGCGGATGGAAGGATTGCTATGCGGAAGTCCTGCCCCTCCGGAAGATCCCCCTACACCTACACTATAGCCGACAGAGGGCGGGCCATCGTATCAAATCGCGAGACCTTACCCCTCTGTCGGTACCCCTCACCCCACGCAAACACACATCACACCAAACAGCGACATAAACACCCCCCTACAGCGATAAAAAAAAAAAAAACCAGGTTCGCCAGAGCCTCGTCCGTTAGACAGCAGGGTGCACCGCTAGCAGGTAAGGTTGGCTTGGGTCCTTAGGATGTAAACGGACCCCATACAACCATACACTTATGTGGCAAACTTATCGAGGAAATGCTCGAGGTTATTTGCATTCGCGGAATTAAAGGGTTTGAATTCAAATATCTCATCTAAATACGAACTAGCAAGCAGACGTTTGTCTTCATATTTATTTATTAACGCGGTTAATATGAGGTCATACTTTTCGGCGCATGGACTTATGCCAGCAATTACGGCTTGCGCCTTGCCCTTAAGTTTGCAAGTAAGGTAATGTAATTTATCTAATTCTTCTAACATGGGATTATTGTGTACCATGGTCTTAAATGTAGAATAAAATAAGGGCCATGATTTAACATCGCCATTAAACTCGGGCAATTCAATGCGCGGTAGTTTGGGTCTATATTTCTTATAATTATTATTACACTTTACATCGGGCTGCGTCTCCGTATGTAAAGATTTCGCGGTGCGTTTGACTTTACTATACAAGTCGTCGAATGCAATAAGCGGTTGGTAATTAACAATGTGCGTGGGCTTTAACTTCAATTCTACAACATTAATCTCGTCTAAAACATTTTCGAAATCTGAGCGTAATTTGTCAATTAACTCCAGCTCACATAGAAAGGATTCCTTTATAATATCGTTATGCAAATTACTAGTTTTGTCAGCTATCGACTGCATGCGCATAAACATACATTCCCGCTTAGCGTTTAAAGAATTAATTTGTTTTCCGACATTATGCGTTATTAATGTAGGTATAAATACACGATACTAACAACAATTTATGCGGTGCGATACGATGGAGAAAAGAATACCTATAATTAAATTTATAAAATAGGTATGTTAACGATAGAAAACAAGAAAACAATTTAAAATATAATTGAAACTTTCTACAAAGTTACGTTATTATTTGCGGTAATAATGAAATAGCGTGGGTCCTATAATAGGCGCGAAATAATATAATAATAGACAATTGTTTAAAAACAAATCTATATGCGAAACAATTAATAGGAAATGCGAAAATAATATATGTTACTAATATAAAATGCGGTAATAGTCCTCAAACTTATGTTGAGAAAGAATATTAGCGTAATTATTTACGATGCGGTAAGATTAAAATTCAACGTGGTTGGACGCAAAATGGCGTCCGAATGAAACACGAATGAAATTGGACAAAATAAAGTCCTAAACTTAGTAAATCGCGGTTTTAATATATGTAATATGTAATGCGGATGTGCGGATAATGCGAATAGACCAGAGTAGTCTAATCGCGATTCAAATTCGGTTCGAATTGGACCTTAAAAATATTTGCGCGGATGATCAATTTATTTGATCTATATTATGAGTGGACTGTATTTTGCGGTTTTGGACTAGCACGACACATTCGGAGGGCGGGATGAACTGCCTTCAGGAAAAAATGGCTCAATAGGCAGTTCTACAAGGAATGGTAGTGCACATACCTCGTGGCGGCTGCGGCGGTGTTTGCTGGCGGCTCGTCTGCTGCTTGGCGGAAATTCACAGTTCCCTTTGGCTATCTACGCACTAAAGGAAACACAAGTTCGGCGACGAGACACTCAAATCACTTGTAGGGGTTTACTATTTAAACAACATTTCTTTAAGCAACAGAATATTATATTATCGTGTAGGCGTTTACATAGTACAACATGGATAATTAGAGGAGCGCGCGCGCAGCCTTCCGGCATCGAGTCCCGGCGGTCACTGTTTTACGTCATGACTGGGACGTCAACCGAACGACGACGCGGGCTCGATAGGGGGCGTGGCCACAATTACTTGCGTCACATTAATTGCCGCCACACACTGATTAAATTAATAATTAGTGGAGCGGTACAAAAACATCACTCCGACGACGCGCGCGCGCAAGTCCAACTTTTTTACGATGCGTTCTCGTTTACGCCTTACTGTTGAGGCAGTGCGGGAAAGGGATGCGGGAAGGAAGTATGCCGTACTAGTGAAATATGTAGCGGAAGTACAATTATTTAAAACTACTTTATATCGAAATATAATTACTAATAAAGTGGCGCAACCAGTAGCGAAAAAAATCCTTTTTATACATATCTGAAAACTTGTCACCGAAAACGAAACGTTTATTTTATTTGTGCCGAGACTTTGCTACTCGACATGATTATAAATTTTGCTGGGTATCTTTCGGAAAGATACCTTTAAGAAAGAGAGAAGGTGAAAACTTGATACGCATTGAATCTGAAATAGAACTCCGACAACTAGAAGATAAGTGACTAGTAATAGCAGGTAGCTATAATAAAACTTATGTTCGCATAATTATCCATACGTTATTTTTTGTCGTATTACGTAGAAATTTTTTATGGGTTTGCAAAGTAAACAAAGCTCACACATTTTACAATTTAATTTTCAATATACAAATGCATTTATTTATTACATTAACACATTCAAGCCGAACACACAATATATTCACCAGTAATTATGAGTTTATGCTCCTTTATAATAAATATTTATATTTTTCTCTTAACATCGCCCTTCATCTTCAACCAGACCAAGACCTATTCTTGTCAAGTTGCAAGACACCTCGGTGAGAGATAATATCTGGTACAGCAAAACTAAATTGAAAGGGACTGGTATTACTCTCTCTGAGTTCTTGACAAAGGCCAGACATGACATTTTTATGGCCGCGCGGGAGAAGTTTGGCGTCAACAACTCCTGGACTCGGGAGGGCGTTGTCTACGTCTTAAACTCTGGCATTCGGCATCGCGTGACGACCCTTACTCTGCTTAGCCAGATTAATGTGGACACCACAGCTAAGCCGAGTCCTGCGAAGAAGGCCATAGCCGTGCCAAAGACCAGGCGAGCTGCAACTGCTAAGAAGTGAACTGCGTATTTTCTTAATTAGCGTGCTGTCCAGGTATTTTATATCACAATTTTATGTACTTTTTTCCGGATTTCATACTATTTTTACTTCTACAGGATACTATTGTTTAATAACTGTTATTTGTTTAGCTTTACTTTAGGATAATATTATTTGTTTACATAATAATATGTTTAGTCACTTGCGTTAGGTTAGGATAAAAATGTGATTTTGACATATGACCATTGTCAACTTTGACATGTTGCGATTCGTTCGGAATCTGTAAATTTTTGTTTTTTATTTAATACTTGTTTTACCTGGACCAGCATTTCTTAGATTTGTAACGGGTATCTTCGAATTCGCCCACGTTGATCGCCAGTTTGTGGCGGGGATGTGGTTGGGGTTGTCACAAGGCGTAGACGTTGAAACACCAAGTCAAGTAAAAACAGTTTATTACTCACACACAACTTGATACACTATAGGTTTCACAATAATTATATTTATCAAAAATCTACACGGGTTCGATGTAGTGTCCCGAGGCAGTCCCACACAGTGGAAGCTGTCCGGAAGCGCGACAATGCAACAAAGTCAAGCGAGCGTCTCCAGGTGGAAAGCACACGCGACACTGTGTAGTAGTACTTGTCCTTAGGCGGGTCCGTACTGTGGACCGTTCCCCTCTCTCATGAAGACGTGATCTCGGTGTCCTTATATACTATGCGTGTGCATAAAATTATAGCGCGATCTAATTCGATCGTGGCGCCATCTCTTAACGACACTCAAACTTTAGTTCTTGAGTAATAAAGGTGGCGCTGGTTTTACGATTGTTTGTTACAGATTTAGTTTTATTTTATTTTTGTCGTGCTTTGAATTGTTTCTTTTTATTTTAACCATCTCAATATGTATATTTTCTTTTTTTTTTTTTAAATTGTACCTTTACTTGATTTATTTTTACATTTTTTCTTTCTTGTAACAACCGGCAGATGGATGATTATTTGACTCTATTTACAATTTGTTTTTCTGTTTATTTTTATTATATTTAACGTTTTTTTTTTTTTTTTTACAAATCTAGATATTTATCAATATTGATTAATTATTATGTCTAGTAGTGACACTGATGAGTTTTTATCAGCATGCAGCGATGATAGTTTTGTCAGTGTTCCTTCACTTGCTGACAATCTCTCTTTTCAGTTCTCCGACGTCTCGAGGAATTTTAATGTGGTCCATCTCAATGCCCAGAGTATTCCCGCCCATTTCCCCGATATGCTGGCTAGTTTTGACTGTACTAATATTCATGCTATCCTTGTCTCTGAATCTTGGCTAAAGCCTTGTCTTCCTTCGACTCTGTACTCTCTTCCTGGGTTCCGCCTCATAAGGAATGATCGCACGGCGCGTAGTGGAGGTGGTGTAGCAATCTATCTCCGTACTTATTTTCGATACAATATCATTAGTACCTCACCGCAACCTCCACCAACAAATGCCGGCGAACATCTTTTCTTGGAGGTGGAACTCTCTCATCAGAAGCTCCTACTCGGTGTTTATTATTGTCCCTCGCTTCGCATTGATTTCTTTTCTTCTCTTGAAGTTATTCTTGAAAACTTAGTTCCTTCATACAGTCAAACCATAATCATGGGTGATTTCAACACCTGTCTCCTTAAGAACGATCGTCGTTCCTCCTCCCTCTCGAATACTATCCAATCCTGCAACCTATCTATACTACCACTTTCAGCAACTCATCATTCCCCTAACTGCACTCCTTCCTTACTAGACGTTATATTTGTTTCCTCTGTAGATCTCGTCGCAAAACATGGTCAATGTTCTGCCGACGCGTTTTCTTACCATGACCTCTTGTTCCTATCCTATCGTGTTCGTCCTCCTAAGCCCTCACCTAAAGTCCTCTCGCAGCGAAATTTTCGGGGTATGAACCTTGTTAATCTTCGCAGGGATGCCAGTGACATTGACTGGAGTGCTCTCTTCCAGTTGAATTGTGTGGATGCCAAGGTTGATTTTTTCACAAAGACATTAACAGCTCTTTTTGATAAACATGCTCCTGTTCGATCTATTAAATTAAAACACCTTCCATCTCCTTGGCTCACTGCGGAAATCAAAGAGCTGTTGTGTAAAAAAGCGTCAGCCAAGTCCAAGTATAAACGTCGTCCTAACGAGTCAAACTGGCTCAAGTACGTTGCCATTCGGAATCACTGCAGTAAGGTGTGTAGGAATGCTCAACGCCGACATATTCACGACTCAGTTGAAAACGGAGATCCAGCTAAAGTTTGGAAATTTCTCAAGACATTAGGAGTGGGTAAACCTACACAAGACTCAATTCCAAAATCCATTGATTTAAATTCCTTAAACAATCACTTTTCCTGTTCATCTTCTTTTGAGATGATGACCAAAGATAATACTATTAAGCATCTTTCTACCATTAAGACTCCTAAATGCTCAGCTTTCGTACTTAAACAATTTGCCACTTGTGATGTTAGGAGAACCATTACGCTTATATCATCAAATGCCATGGGAAGCGACTGTGTCAGCCGTAATATGATTCTTCCTATCCTAGACGAAATCCTTCCTGTCATCTGCCATATCCTGAACCATTCCGTTTCCACAGGGTTATTTCCTACTGCTTGGAAAGAAGCCCACATTATCCCCATTCCTAAGAAACCCAAGCCCGCTGTACTGTCTGAATTTCGTCCTATTGCCATTTTACCATTCCTTTCCAAAGTCCTCGAACGTTTGGTTCACACCCAACTTAACGATTTCCTTTCTAATAACGCCCTCCTAAATCCTCTCCAGTCGGGATTTCGTTCTGGGCATAGTACTACTACCACCCTGACTCACATTACGGATGGCATCAGATCGGGCATGGAGCAAGGCCAGCTGACAGTCCTAGCACTGCTAGACTTCAGCAACGCTTTCAATTCTGTCGATTTTGACGTGTTGCTTGGTGTACTACGTTCTCTTAACATATCTCCAATGGCAATTGATTGGTTTCGTAGTTACCTGTTTGGACGCCGGCAACGCATCCGTGTCGAGGAAAGTTTTTCCTCCTGGTGCTCTGTATCTGCTGGCGTTCCACAGGGCGGCGTGCTTTCTCCTTTACTCTTCGCAGTCTTTATTAATTCCAT
Source organism: Deilephila elpenor (assembly GCA_949752805.1). NCBI lineage: Eukaryota > Metazoa > Arthropoda > Insecta > Lepidoptera > Sphingidae > Deilephila > Deilephila elpenor. The sequence continues at coordinate 5,496,276 of OX457095.1, read as the reverse complement.
TACTAATCATCTCTGCTCCTCCTACCACCTCTACGCTGATGATCTCCAAATTTACACGCGGGCGCCCTTGGACAAGTTGGCTGACGCTATTGCACAAATTAATTCCGACATGCAACTCATCTGCGAGTGGAGCAAAACCCACGGATTAACGGTCAATCCATCCAAAACCCAGCTCACTGTAATTGGTAGCTCCAGGATGGTTTCTAAAATAAACTGGAACCTACTACCATCCGTCTCCTGTAATGGGACTTTCATCCCATACAGCGAGACGGTTAAGAATCTGGGCTTACTCATTGATAGATCCTTCACTTGGGGCCCACAGCTTCGTGAACTTAGCAGAAAGCTGTTTGCCTCGGCAAGGTCCTTGCGAAGGTTAAGCAATATTCTCCCCATTGCCACGAAGATTTCACTTGCCCAAACCCTTCTTCTCCCCATCCTTGATTATGCCGATGTCAGCTATCTAGATCTCACCGAGGACCAACTTAATAAGCTTGAGCGTCTCCAAAATTTCTGTATCAGATTCATATTTGGTCTTCGCAAATATGACCATGTTTCTGAATTTCGTACTAAGCTCAAGTGGTTACCCATCCGCTTTCGTCGGAATACTCATATTCTTTCACTTCTGTACAATGTTTTGTTTAATCCTCTCACGCCTTCTTATCTTAAAGATCGATTCATCTTTCTCCATGACTCACATTCGAGATCCTTGAGGTCGTCGGAAAGCCTGAAACTGAGAATGCCCGTGCACTCCACGATTTTCATGGACAAATCGTTTACTGTCCAAGCTGTCCGACTGTGGAACTCACTTCCAGTTGAGGTAAGACGGGCACGAACACTGTCGTCATTTAAAAAAATGATTATAGACCATTTCCTATCTCTAAATGTATGTAGCTGAGGAATATCTTATGTCCAATCGCATGTTTGATAAATATTAGGATATGTATATATGTTTATGTATATTGTATGTATTGTAAGTGTGTGTATTATTATTATTGTTTTTAAATATATGTTTGTATGTATTTGCATATCATATAAATATTTATATATGTGTATTATTCTTTTTTATTTATATTTATATTGGTATATTTTTTTTTTAATAAACACCTTAGACTGCCCTCTCATTTTCCTTTTTACATATCCATCCAAAGGTTGCCTGTAAGAAATTGCCTAGTGTGATAAGGCCGCCTCTTGTACTATTATTATGCCATTTATTTACTGTAAATGTTTCTTTTTGTGCAATAAAGGATTAATAAATAAATAAATAAAACATAAAGGCTCGGTAAGCCTCGATATAATTATAAGTGTTTGTATCGCTTGGTTTCCTTTTTTGAGTTCTTTTTATTATTATTTTTAATTTTTTTTTACTATCATATAATTCATTTGGGAACCGGAGGCTTAGACTTCTTTTTACCATATTACATAGTTAATCTGACAATGCGTACAATAGTTAATCTCCTGCGATCGCCAACCCGCATGCCCAGCGTGGCGATTAAGGGCATATACCTAAAATGTTGCGCAGCTCAAACAAAAGGCCCCCAGTTCCCGGTCACCCTGCTAGTCCTGGCCAAGGCGGCGGTCATGGAAATGGCAGGGCAGGGGGTGCGAAGAATCCCCGGGCTACGGTAGGCCGCCCATCCCAACTGACCCTGGCAACGTACAACGGCAGAAGTCTTCGGCTTGATGAACATCTAGCGCAGTTGGAGGCAGAGCTGGGAAACATAATGTGGCATGTTCTAGGGCTATGTGAAGTCCGTAGAAAGGGGGAAGACACCATCACCCTTGACTCAGGCCACCTTATGTATTACCGCGAGGGGGATCGAATATCCCAGGGTGGTGTAGGATTTCTCATAAATAAGGCCCTCTGTAACAACGTTGAAGAAATCTCCAGTGTGTCAACTCGCGTAGCTTACGTGATCCTTAGGCTATCCAAGCGATACTCTATTAAGATCGTACAGGTTTACGCACCGACATCGACACATTCGGATGAGGAGGTAGATGATATGTACGAGGACATATCTAAAGCCTTGCACAACACCACCAAGGCTCACTTCAACGTTGTTATGGGGGACTTTAACGCTAAAGTGGGAGTCCAGAGACACAGCGAATCCAAAGTGGGACCGCATGGTTTTGGATGTCGGAATCACAGGGGAGATATGCTCGTCAACTTCCTTGAGAAAGAGGGACTCTTTTTGATGAATTCCTTTTTCAAAAAGAGACCCCAAAGGAAGTGGACGTGGCAAAGCCCGGACACTGTGATTAAAAACGAGATCGACTTCATCATGACGGACAAGAAGCATATATTCAGAGATGTCTCAGTGATCAACAGGTTTAATACCGGATCCGATCACCGACTTGTACGAGGCACTCTGAATATCGATCTAAAGCTAGAAAGAAGCCGTCTGATGAGGTCTACGCTCCGGCCTAACCCACTCCAGATTATAGCGGGCTCTGAGAAGTTCCAGATGATGATCAGGGATAAATTCGCTGCATTGGAACCCACCGAAGACGTAGACGGAATCCTACACAATCTGGTCGAAGCGCTGAAGGGCGAGGGCATCAAATTCTGCCAAAAGCAGCGTGGGGGCAAAAAGTCCAAACTCTCGGATGGGACTCTGCGGCTTATGGCAAAAAGACGGGAAGAAACTCCGGTTACTTCGTCAGAGAGGTCAGACCTCAACAAGCGTATTGCGAAGATGATACGCCGCGACCTTCGGAGCTCGAATACTCGCATCATTGACGATGCTATAGAGCGAAAACGAGGGTCTAAGGTATTCACTCAGCAACTTGGAAGGAGCCACCTGACGAAGTTAACGACACGCGAGGGAAAAACCGCTTTGTCAAGGCCGGAGATTCTCGCCGAGATAGAGGACTTTTATGGTCGTTTATACGCCACACATGTTCCACGTCCTCAGCGTTACGACCATGATTCTAGAGCCACCCTGACACGCCACTATTCCGACAAACTGCCAGACATTGACCAAGGCGAGATTGTGTTGGCTCTGAAGCAACTTAAAAATGGAAAAGCCCCCGGTGAAGATGGAGTTACCTCAGAACTTCTGAAGGCAGGAGGAACCCCTGTTATATAGGAGCTACAAACCCTGTTTAACATCGTTCTTCACTGTGGGAGAACTCCAAAGGCGTGGAACAGGAGTTTGGTGGTTTTCTTTTTTAAGAAGGGTGATAAAACCCTTCTTAAAAATTATAGACCCATCTCACTCCTGAGCCACGTCTATAAGTTGTTTTCAAGGGTCATTACGAATTGCCTTGCAAGAAGACTCGACGAGTTTCAGCCTCCGGAACAGGCCGGGTTTCGTGGAGGATATGGTACCATAGACCACATCCACACAGTGAGGCAGATTATACAGAAGTCTGAAGAGTATAATCAGCCCCTGTGTCTGGCATTTGTGGACTATGAGAAGGCCTTTGACTCCATCGAAACCTGGGCTGTTTGGGAATCCTTACAGCGTTGCCAAGTAGACTTTCGCTATATCGAGGTGCTGAGATGTCTATACGAATCTGCCACAATGTATGTCCAAATACAAAACCATCAGTCTGAGGCCATCCAGCTGCGCAGAGGGGTGAGACAGGGGGATGTTATTTCCCCGAAACTGTTCACAAGCGCACTGGAGGACATGTTTAAGACGCTTGACTGGAATGATATGGGCATTAACATTAACGGCGAGCACATCTCGCACCTGCGTTTCGCTGACGATATAGTCTTGATGGCGGAATCGCTGGAGGAGCTGCAACAGATGCTGGACGGCCTGGCTTCAGCCTCACAGCGAATAGGTCTTCAAATGAACTTCGATAAAACCAAAGTTATGATCAACCACTACCTTGATCTAAGACCTGTCGCTGTATGTGGCCACCAACTCGAAGTTGTTTCCAAATATACCTACCTGGGCCAAACCCTTCAACTAGGAAGAAACAACTTTGAGAAGGAGGCTGCAAGGAGGATCTAGTTGGGCTGGGCAGCATTTGGTAAACTACGCCGAGTCTTCTCGTCACCCCTACCAAAATGCCTGAAAACGAAAGTTTTCAACCAGTGCGTCCTACCGGTCCTGACCTACGGTGCTGAGACGTGGACACTCACAGTACGACTGATCCACCAGCTTAAAGTCGCTCAGCGAGCTATGGAGCGTGCTATGCTCGGAGTCTCTCTGAAGGATAGGATCCGTAACGATCTTATCCGACAGAGAACCAAAGTCATAGACATAGCACATAGGATTAGCAAGCTGAAATGGCAGTGGGCTGACCATATCTGTCGAAGAACCGACTACCGCTGGAGTAAACGTGTTCTTGAGTGGAGACCGCGCCTTGGCAAGCGTAGTGTAGGACGCCCTCCAGCTAGGTGGAGTGACGATTTGCGAAAGGTCGCTGGCAGATGTTGGATGCGACAAGCCGAAGACAGGGTGAAATGGCGCAATTTTGAGGAGGCCTACGTCCAGCAGTGGACTAATATAGGCTGATGATGATGATGATGATGAATCTGACAATGAAATAAAACTATTTTTACGGATTTTATCGCGATTTGGTTAAATTTTTACATTTTTTAACTTCCCGACGTTTCGATTGCTTTTCAGCTTTCGTGGTCACGGGGCGGACTGAGGTATTAGTCATCCGCTCTGTGACTGTCACAATTAAACTACCCTTAATTTTCAATTATTAAATTAAAAAGTTAACTAGTTTTGCGATCCGATCTACGCAGTAGGAGCTCACTGTGTCTTTAGGTCTGGCAGCTTGTCTTTTGGGTTCCGATTTAATCAAATGTAGAATTGGATCCCTTGATAGTGCAAGCTTCAAGCCATCTTCTCTATTGAAATTTGGATGTTTTTTAATTTCAATAGCCTCGCGAAACATCCTGGGTAGGAAGCGGTGTTCTTTAGCGAGGATTTGGGGCTTATCAAAACGAAGGTAATGCTTGGAGCCTTCCTCGATGTGTTCAGCAACAGCTGCAAACTTCGTTGAGCGAGAGAGGCCACAGCCACAATCTATTTTATATACGCCCGGTTCTTACAAAGTATATGACACTTGACAGGTGGTAAGAATTGACTAATCTTCTTAGGCGGCTTGAAGTATGATTTAATGGAAGCACGCTTCAGGATGTAGCCAATCTTGTCTGTGACTCCTTTGATGTAAGGTAGTATAACCGGGGCCCGTTCAACTGTGGCTGGTTTCACTCGGTTTCTGTGACGGCGGCGTGGAATTTGGAGCTTGTTGTCTCGTAGTACCTGCTAGACGTGTTGCAGCTCAGTCGCCAGGTGTTTCTTGTCACATATTCCTTGTGCTCCCTGAAACAAGAAAAGACCCATACAGAAAAATATCTGAACGGTGAATCTCACTACCATCCGAAACAGTTAGCTACCGTGGGTAAATCTTTGTTTCACAACACAGGAGTCACAGACAAGATTGGTTACATCCAAAAGCGTGCTTTCATTAAAACATACTTCAAGCCGCCCAAGAAGATTAGTCAATTCTTACCACCTGTCAAGTGTCATATACCTTTGCAAGAACCGGGCGTATATAAAATAGATTGTGACTGTGGCCTCTCTTATCGGCCAAACCAAGAGAAGCATAGGGGCCCGCGTAAAAAAACACATAGCTGACGTGAAACACCGACGCTCAACGAAGTCTGCAGTTGCTGAACACATCGAGGAAGGCTCCAAGCATTACCTTCGTTTTGATAAGCCCCAAATCCTCGCTAAAGAACACCGCTTCCTACCCAGGATGTTTCGCGAGGCTATTGAAATTAAAAAACAACCAAATTTCAATAGAGAAGATGGCTTGAAGCTTGCACCATCATGGGATCCAATTCTACATTTGATTAAATCGGAACCCAAAAGACAAGCTGCCAGACCTCAAGACACAGTGAGCTCCTACTGAGTAGATCGGATCGCAATTTATAATTTAATATTTGAAAATTAAGGGTAGTTTAATTATGACAGTCACAGAGCGGATGACTAATACCTCAGTCCACCCCGTGACCACGAAAGCTGAAAAGCAATCCAAACGTCGGGAAGTTAAAAAATTTAAAATTAAACCAAATCGCGATAAAATCCGTAAAAATAGTTTTATTTCAATGTGTAACATTCGCGTAAATTTAAGAAACCATTAATCTGACAAATTCAGAAGTTATAAATGAAATTGAGAATGAAACAATAAATTAAATGTGCATTAAAATTACTGATCCTTCAATAACCTGCGAAGTGATAAACTATGAAGCCTTTAATAATAAATCTATTTTTGTTCTAAATGTTAATATATGTTGCATAAATAAAAATTTCGACTCTTTTCTCATATTTATTACTGAGCTTAATTTACCTCTTGATGTTATAGTTATGACCGAATGTTAGTTGAGCGATCATAGTATTATACCTAAACCAGCGGCGTAGCTAGCATAGGTGGCACCCGGGGCGGATTTTGTAGGTGTCACCCCAAAACTCGAACACAATGTATAAAATAATAAAAAGTAATAATCGTTTTAATTCTCACTCAAGGCATGTAATCCAGTCCCATCCCATCCCTTTGAGTATAAAAAGTAACAAATATATCGGAATTCCTTCCTCATCCCACGGGAACACTTAATATTTCGGGATAAAAGTAACCTAAGTGTTAATCCAGTGTTAATATGGGGAATATTAGTTTTTCTCATTTATCATCAAAATACAAAGAAACACCCTGTATGTAAATAAGAAATTTACCAATTTTTAAGTTGGACTTGTACCTATATAACTGTGAAACCGCATCTCATTTCGTCTTGTAGTTTTTGCGTTATACGCAAGTAAACAAAAAGAAACAAACCTGTATATAAATAAAATTTATACCAGTTTTCAAATTGGACTTGTACCTATATAACTGTGAAACCGCATCTCATTTCGTCTTGTAGTTTTTGCGTTATACGCAAGTAAACAAAAAGAAACATCCTGTATATAAATAAAATATATACCAGTTTTCAAATTGGACGTGCACCAATATTACTGTGAAAACTGCATCTCATTTCGTATGGTAGTTTTTGAGTAATGTGCAAGCAAACAAAAAGAAACATCCTGTATGTAAATGAAATATATACCATTTTTTAAGTTGAACCTGCAGCAATATAACTGTGAAAACCGCATCTCATTTGGTGCGGTAGTTTATGAGTAATGTGCAAGCAAACAAAAAGAAACACCCTGTATGCAAATGCAACATATACCAGTTTTTAAGTTGAACCTGCAGCAATACAACTGTGAAAACCGCATCTCATTTGGTGCAGTAGTTTTTGCGTGATGCGCAAGCAAACATACAGACAGACAGACAGACAGACAAAAATTCTAAAAAAAATTGTTTTGGCTTCTGTTGCTGTTATAAAGACCCCCCGCGTTAAAATTTCTCAAATATCTTCCATGTACAGACATCGACCATTTACATTTTTATTATATGTATAGATGTAAAGATGTATAGATTATGTATAACAGTATACCAAAAATTAAAATTTCTTCCTTCTAGCTTTGACACTTGCGAACTCCGAAATCACGTCTTCAAAATTTATATTTTGTGTTGCTTCATGTTCTATTGTTAAAATACCAAGATTATTTAATCTGGTTTCAGTCATTGTAGACCGCAAGTGATTTTTTGTTAATTTCAATTTGCTGAAACTTCTCTCACATGAAGCAACTGATGCACATATTGTTATAAATAACTTTAGTGCGACCGTTAGATTCGGAAGAGATTCTGTAAAATCCCATTCCACAGTGAATTTTAAATAGTCCAGTGTCACCCAATTAGAGACAGTAATATTATCCGCTTTTAAATGTCTTCTCAATCTTGGTATTTCTAAAAGTAGTTCTGTTTCTGATACTTCATCGTAAAGGTTAGTAAATTTTGATATTGCAAATTTTAACTGTTCAGTGTTTGCCGAAAGCAAAGTCTTCGACTGTACAACCTCAAATAATGAAACTACGTCTTTAATGGACTTTACTCTTGTTTCGAGTTCAATATTGAATCTTTCAAGACATTCTAACATGTCCTTTTGAAGTTCCGCTCTAAGTGTTAGTCCAGCATCGGTGGACGATGCTAACTCACCGGGCATGCGCTTCTTGCGACGAATTCGTCGTTCCATCGAACGAAATCCCTTAATGACAAAATGGCTCACGAGTAAGGAGTACTACTATATGAAGTTTTTATTGCTCTGTCTAGTTATACCTTAGTCTAAGGTGGGTACATTATTTGTATTTATATAGGTATCAGTGGCGAAGGGTGACATTTTTTAAAAGGGAAGCCGAAGCTCAAAAAACAAAATATGTTTATTTTCTTTATCCTGTTACTAGCTTCTGCCCGCAAACTTTGTCTGCGTGGTTAATTTTATTTGAAATCTCCCATCCCGTCCCGTCCCATCCCGTTATATCCCGCCCGCCCCGTCTCATTCTCACTAATGAAATGTAATCCAGTCCCATCCCATCTTTTTGAGTATGAAAAAGTAGCAAATATATCGGAATTCCTTCTTCATCCCACGGGAACACTATTTTTTTCGGAAAAAAAAGTAGTCTATTTACTTCTAATACCTCCAAGAATATGTGTAAAAAGTTTCATGATGATCGGTTGAGTAGTTTTTGCGTGCAAGCGTAACAAACAAACTAACATTCACATTTATAATATTAGAAGGGCTAAGGGATTACGAAATGACTACAATGCGACTAGTACTAAGTAATCTGTGAATGCGACTCATAGTAAGCGTAGTGCAGTCCGAATAGAGATTAAAAATTTACTGTGTGATGTTTCACAGAATGAACGCAAAACGCGACACACTTATGCACGTGTGTCCTTATATTCGGACCTTTGCGAATATCCTCCCACCAGCAAATTATTGCTTCGAGAATCTTACTCACCAAACTAAAATAATGGGTTTCATTTGGTAAGTGATATTGTGGCATCTGCCTATTGCGGCCGTCAATTAAATTTTAATATTTTCGTTACCTATGTACTTATACAATATTTACAATGTCCATGAAATAAAAAGTAAACCATGCTTACATAATGAGAAAAATAAAAAAGTATATTTCTAAACTGCACGTGAATATAAGATTAATATAAAAGAAATAAAAACCTAGACTCAATATGTTAACAAGTACGATAGCCCCGCATTTATCAGTTGTAACATTAGTAAGACAATGTATTCCTCAGGCGAGGATCGAGCACGTCCTAAAATCTAAACACTAACTTTATTTGTAAAATCGACAACCTAAACATATTAGTACGCTCCTAACGATTAGTAATTTCCATTAAAACCATAATATTAATATTACACATTTTGTAATTAAAAACATTTAAAACTAATTGCATGAACCATGAATATATTGTAAAAATGTAAATACAACACTTATAAATACATTAAACTCCGCATTTCGCTATTGTAATAAGTAATATCTATACCTAAACACACGAAATGCCGGAGAAGCTGCGGCTTGCCTCTTGCTTTTTTAGCGTAAATTGAACCTTAAATCACTATCAATTTAAGGTACAATTTTGCGTGGTTTGTTGCATACTATACAATGCGTAACGGGCGGCGCGGCGGCGGCGCGGTGGCGGCGGGGCGGCGGCGGGCGGCGGCGCACGGGCCGCGCTAGTGTTATTGAATAAGCCGAACAATTTTACAGGAATTCGCCAGAGGTCGCACCGCGTCGCAATAAAAAGGGCTGTGCCGCTTCCTAGTAATGTTTACGTATCTGGCCGACAGATGTCGTTGAATGTAAAAAATAATAATTGAGTTTTGATATTAAATAAATAAGTTTGAATAATTTGCTTGTTTATAGTGTAATGATAAATTACAAAAGGGAAGCCGGTAGGAACTGGCTTCTAAGGAGCCTTCGCCACTAATAGGTATCAATTTATTAACCCGCTGGCCAACCCGCACTAGGCCAGCGTGGTGGACTATATGGCCTAATCACTCTCAATCGATTCTCTCGATTGTGGAGTAGGCCCGTGCCCTGCAGTGGGACGTATATGGGCTGATATAGATATATAGATATAGATCAATTTATTATGCTTGTGGTACAATACTGTACTTAGGTACCTAGATTATTTTATTAGTAGCGGTTATGGTCTCTGCCACAAATTTTTGATTTTTATAGGTAGAAGTAGAAATAACTATAACTGATGGTCAAAGTTGGGCTCGGGTGTCACCCCTTTTGGGGGTGTCACCCCTGCCGCCCCCCCCTAGCTACGCCACTGACCTAAACTACATGGCTATACGCAGTATAGAACTAATAAATTGCTAAATCAAAATGACGGAGTGATCGCATTTGTAAGAAACAATATAAATATATCTGCATCAGAACCGCTCTGTAATGACGGTAATTGCTTATTGCTTAATCTGGCGCCTCATATTTCAATTATCTGCACGTACAGACCACCAAGTTTTAATAATCCTACTAATTACTTACTATCGTTAAATGACATATTAACTATTATAAAACACAGCACTATTATCCTTACCGGTGATCTCAATCTCGACATTATGCCCGCAAATAGTAATGGCCATTCAGCTGAATATATTTCAATGTTTCTTACACATGGTCTGCGCCAATGCGTCAATTTGCCAACGAGAGATAAAACTTGTCTCGACCATTTCATGGTGAAATCAGCGCAATTCGTTACAGCAATTGTATTTGACGAGTTAACCAATCCTTCGCCAGTACCGATACATATTGACAACACTATGATAAAAAAGGCTAAAACCTGCTTCGGTAAAACAATTGTTGATTATGTTAAAGTCTCTGAGGCAATAAGTAATATTAAATGGGATCAATTATATTTTATTAAGGATGTAGACACTGCGACCGACTTTATAGTCAACGCGCTCCAGGATATAGTTAGGTCTAATAGTAAAGCTATAAAAAATACAAACAGAAACAGGAAATTAAAACCGTGGATAACCAAAGGAGTCATGAATAGTATAAGAAAAAGAGATAAATTGCATAAAAAATTACGTGGGGCACCGGAGGATAAAGAGCAAAAGTTTAAGTATAAAAAATATAGAAATTGTTGCAATAACTTAATTAAACTATTAAAAACAGAATATTATCAAAAACAAAGGGAATTTAGCAGGAACATGGAAAATAATAAAAGAATATTGCAATTTATACACAACCCGAGACAATTCAACAGATTTAATGACCATATGCGATACTCCCATAGCATCCCTTAATAGTGTGAATGGCTATTTTACTACCGTTGGTAAATCTTTGGCTGATTATACCCTTGCCAAACTCAGCACATCTGAAGCACTCCTTAGTAAACAGATCGGAAGTAAAATTGACCCTACTGGCTCAATGTCTTTATTTCTGACAGATTCTCAGGATGTAAAGACCACTTTGAGTTCGCTTAAATCTTCAAGTGCTCCTGGATGGGATAATTTAACTTCAACAATGTTCAAAACAAATGCAACATTCCTTTGTAAACCCATTTCATATTGGTGCAATCAAAGTTTTGGTTCAGGAAAATTCCCTGCACATTGTAAAAAGCAGTGGTCATACCAATATATAAGGCGGGCGACAAAGCATTACCCTCAAATTATAGACCTATATCTCTTTTGACAATAATATCTAAAATCATTGAAAAACTAGTTAATAAAAGATTGAAACATTATTATCTTGAGACCAATAACATATTGGCCAACAACCAGCTCGGCTTTAGAGCACAACGTTCAACTGATGATGCTGTAATACTTTTGACCTCCAAGATTGTGTCCTACCTGGATAAAGGCTTGAAATGTGCAGGCATTTTTCTGGATCTACAGAAGGCATTTGACACTGTTTCTATCCCGGTGTTAATAGCAAGGCTACAATGTATACGTATCAGAGGACACAGAAGACTAAATTGGGTAAATTTCTAAGTGATTCGGCGGAATGTCGATATGGAGTCCCGCAGGGTAGTACCTTAGGTCACACTCTTTTTCTCATTTATATTAATGAGTTGTGTAAAATAAATATTTCCCAACCGGACCTATTAATGTTTGCCGACGATACTGTGGTTCTTGTTCACAGCACATCTTGGGATACTGTAAAACAACTGGCTGAAGAGGAATTGTCCTTAATCACTAAATGGTTGGAGGATAATCTCTTAACACTCAATGTATCTACAACCAAATACATTTGCTTCCACAAAACCGCATCCACAAAACCTCCACAGTCATATAACTTGATTATACATACCTATCCATGCAACAAAGATAATATCGCCAATGACTGCACCTGTTCTGGGTTGGAAAGGGCAAGTGAACTTAAATACCTAGGACTAACACTAGACAAAAAACTTAATTGGAAATCCCACATTTTTACCATTCCAAAACGCTTAAGAAGACTTATTGTTACATTCAAAAACTTAAGGAGCCTAGGCAACAAATATCTGCTAATACAGACCTACAACGCTCTCTGTCACTGCCTTAGTAATTATTGTATTTGCTCCTGGGGTGTAGCTTCGAAAACAATTCTTATAGAGCTTGAGCGTGCACAGAGAGCTATACTTAAAACGGCCTTATCTCTTCCATACCGTCATCCTACAGTATCTGTTTATGAACAAGCTAAAATTCTGAGCGTTAGAAAATGTTATATCTACCATTGTATTAAACGCTATCATAAATGGATATTGCATTTCCGTAGTGCTCAACACACCAGAAGGATCATTAAATGTCCATTACCAATATGCAGAACAATTCATTATTCTTACCAAGCCAGGGCTTGTAAACGATACCAATTCACATTAAAAGTATCGGTAAATACCGGTATTTTCATAAAGATACCTGTGTATCGTTAAAATTAAGTAACGGTAATTGAGTATCGTAACGAAACACAATCGTTATGATACCATAACGTTAACAATTATCGATATTTTTTTACGTAGATAACGTTAAAAATATCGGTAATTTCGTATCATTACTTTATGCGACGTTGCTTGTAGTTTAAATTGTAAAGACTGCCCGTTATTTATTTGGTGCTTATTTAATCACAAACGCGTGCCGACTGCCGCCACGCTCTTCGCATGAAGGTGGTTGGTTGGCAAACGTTGCGAGTTGCCGGTAGCGAAGGTAACGAAATACACTCATAACGTTAAAAGTATCGGTAAGTTTAAGCGAAGGTAACGAAATACACTCATAACGTTAAAAGTATCGGTAAGTTTGGTAGTACCGGTATTTATATGTAACGTTAAAATAACGTTAACTTGGGTATCGTTACTTATGAATTTACCGATACCTGCTTCTAGCTCCATTAACGATACCAAACTTTTACCGGTATTTCAAGCCCTGTACCAAGCTCCTCGATTGTAATGTCCTTTCAAAACGAGTGACCAATGTGAGTGAAGCTAACATGCATAAACTTAAGAGACCAGTTGATTCGTGGTTACAAACTCTTAACTATGGTGAATGATAACCATTGTTCCAAACCCCACTTAGTTACACAACACACACACACGCACACGCACACGCACATACCACTTCTCCCCTACATCTTTTAAGTTATTTATTTATTTATTTATTTATTTAAATCTTTATTGTACACAATTAAGAAGAAAAATACACAATACAGAAACAATAACAAAAAAAAAGTACAAATGGCGGTCTTATCGCTCTACAGCAATGTCTTACAGACAACCATGGGATGGATTTAAAAGAAGGAGAGAGAGAGGGCAGTGTAAAAAAATAAAGAATTAAAGCTAATAATAGTTATTAAACATATATAAATACACAAACATACTATACATACATAACAGTTAATCATAAATACATGTATACATATATAAATACATATATACAAATAAATATAAACATACATATACATATATACTACAAATAGCCAAATGATAACTTAAAGAAAATAACACTAAAGTCTGCTTAAAGAGAAAGGTAGTGCTCTTTAGTTAGCCTCTTAAATGACGACAGCGTTTGAGCTTGTCTCACCGCAACAGGAAGCGCGTTCCACAATCGAACTGCTTTGACAGTAAAAGAGTTGTCCATAAATGTCGTGGTGTGCATAGGCATTCTCAGCTTAAGATTCTCAGACGACCTCAAGGATCTCAAATGTGAGTCATGGAGAAAAATAAATCGTTCTTTAAGATAACAAGAGGTGAGAGGATTAAACAAAATATTGTAAAGAAGAGAAAGAATGTGAGTATTCCGACAAAGCCGTATAGGTAACCACTTGAGCTTAGCCCGAAACTCAGAAACATGGTCATATTTGCGAAGACCAAATATGAATCTTATGCAGAAATTTTGAAGGCGCTCAAGTTTATTAAGTTGGTCTTCGGTGAGATCAAGATAGCTGACATCGGCATAATCGAGGATGGGGAGAAGGAGGGTTTGTGCAAGCGTAATCTTCGTGGAAACGGGTAGAAAGTTGCGTAACCTTCGCAAGGACCTTGCCGAAACAAACAGCTTCCGGCTTAATTCCGAGAGCTGTGGACCCCAGGTGAATGATTTGTCTATATGTATGCCTAGATTGCGGACGGAGTCACTGAAAGGAATGGCGATACCATCACAATCGACACTAGGTAGTTGGGACAAGTCTAGCTTAGAAATCATTCTGGGGCTGCCGACAACAATGACTTGGGTTTTAGTAGGGTTAATCTTTAAACCATGAGCTTTACTCCAAACACAGATGTGATGGATATCTGTATTGATTCTAACAATTGCATCTGTCATCCTGTCTAAGGGAGCTTGAGTATAAATCTGGAGATCATCAGCGTAGAGGTGGTAGGAGGAGCGAAGAAGATTGGTAATGGAGTTAATAAAGATAGCGAAGAGAAGAGGAGATAGCACGCCGCCCTGAGGTACGCCAGCAGATACGGGGCACCAGGAGGAAAAGCTTTCCTCCACACGGATGCGTAGCCGGCGACCATACAGGTAACTACGAAACCAATCAAGTTAATGTGTGTGCGCTGCTCATAACTCATTAGGAATTACGATAGCATTTTATGTGCACGATGTCGCGATTTACAGCTTTGGAATACACCGATATGATTTTAATTTATGGCGAATGCCAACAAAATGCAGCGCGAGCTTTACAACTGTATCGAGAAAAATATGATGCCTCACGCAGATGTACCGCAAATTCGAAGACATAGCATGTGCATTGGGGTTAATGGAGGATCGTTTGATCTATTGAAAATTTAAGTAACTTTAGTTTAGTTTACGTTATGTTTGGTAGCTGTAATATTTCGTGCGACGTGCTATTTTTATCCACCGGCGCAAAATTAATAGTTTCTGAGTTTGTGTATGTGTGTATGTGGCATCGTAGCTCTCAACCCGATGAAAAAAAAATTACTTAGTTTATTTGTGTAAATTGTGATTCGGCTGAGAGTGCTTTTATTGAATTTCTTATTCTACGAATAAAACTACGCCTAAAAACTACAAAGGAATCACCGCGCCGAATCAAACGCGGCGACGAAAAAAAGCGCTGTTGCCGCTTTTATCTTCGGGTCAAATGAGGTCAGTAAATACCTTATAAAGCGTGTTGTGTTTAAATCAAATTATTTTATCATTTAGTTTGTTTGAAAATTTCATTTTTTCAATTTTAATGTGATATAAAATCTAAACATTTTAATTTGTTTTTATTTTCTTTATATAATGACGTTGTGATTTAAAGTAATTATAACATCGACACTTTAAATACATAATATTTATTGTGTAAGGTTATTTAGTATCTCAAATAAATAGAATATATTATAATTTGCCTTAAAAAAAGAGCGTGACAAGAATATGTAAAACTTATTGATTTAAAAATAAATTACCTAGGATACAAAAAATATTAAATCTATTTTATTAGTAATACTGATTTAATATAGAATAATTTAAAATGTATATTGCCGTTAATAGTAGGACCTACAAATTGCTATCAGTATTTATTAATCTTATACGGTAGTCGAGCCCAGTGGCGAGAGGAGAAAGGCCTATGTCCACTAGTGGACGAGGAAGGGCTTATGATAATGATACGTATTTACTTACGTAAAATCAACCTATCATTAGGAAAATTTACCTATGTACCTGTATATACACCTCGATAGTAAAAGTCTATTGCAAACAGTGGATCCATTTATGTTTGTACTTTTGATAGCGATATAACAAAAATTGTTTTACCCTCAAATCATTAAAAATGTTCCCTCAAATTATTGTAATTATTATTATATTCACGGTGTATGATCAAATGAGGTAGTAAACTACTCCGACAACTCGCACTCCCAGTACGAAATGGCTAATGAATTATACGAGTATATTTTACTTCAAAATCATATTAATTAAATGATTAATTCGTTGTGTGCTATGGTATCTATTGTTACACTTCGCTGCGGGTGAACTCTCCTAAACTATGAACCGCAATTACAATTACATTTTACACCGCAATTTTACTGACATTTATCTATTTATACTCTTATTACAAAGTAACCGCGCAACAATAGGAGTTTTGTTTTGTAAAAGTAATTGATACTAGGTATTGTAATTTGTACGTAAATAGCAAAAAGATTCGTACCATATTTTAATATCAATTGGATTTAATTCAATTAATACATCTATTTTGAACTGTAGTCAAAACTATTCGTCTGATTCTGTATCTCTAACATCCGAAACATTAGTTAGGTTATAATTAGAATCTAGCGAAAACATAACGTGAAGCGCGTTCGCATTTCGCCCGGGAGCGCGTGAGATTTGGCTCCGCCCAGTCGAGCAAGGTCATTGGCGTATAGCGCGCTCTTAATGTTATGAATGCGTGAATAGAGTACTTATCCAAGTTTTCAAAATTATTATCGTACTCTCGATTGTTGTGGAGGCCCGTGCTTTGCAGTGGGACGTATATAATTTATTGATTGTATTTACTCATGAGTTGCACAGAAAATATTCAGGATTACATGCACCCAATACATCCAACAGTCACATAAATACAGGGTATATCAATACCGCGACCGAAAACGAAGCCTAGTGGTAGTATTAGTGATATCAAACACAACCCAAGTGAAAATTTCACAAAAAAAATTGTGAAATTTTTACTTATCGTCGTATTTGAGTGATAAATACATCGTTTTTTGAAAATTATGACGTACACCATTTTATTTTTAAACACGCAATGGTATGTAAGGATTTATATTACTATTTTTGCAAAAACTAGGTATTTATCCCCCAAACATGATGATTTTCAAAATACTGTAAAAAAAATCCGTCGCTGTTTTTATAAAAAATTTAGTTGCATTATGTCTGTAACCGCTAAAACTACCACCTGGCTTCGTTTTCGGTCGCGGTCTTGATATACCCTGTAGAACTGACCCCACACGAATCAGGAACGTATCAGGAACTACGACAGACTTTTCCGTTTCACAAACACCCAGACCCGAAACAACTACCTGTGGTTCACATTTGTCTCGGTGCGGAAATTAAATCCGCGACCTCGTTTCACAGCCGGAGCGGCATGAAACGAGCTACTGGTCGCCAAGATTACTTGCATTCCGCCCTTTCATAGCATAATTGTTTTAGTCTCAATCCATATAAGGATGAGTGAGTCCTAAGGGAGATAATGTAAATAAATATATAACACCCACCATTCACATACATAGTTCTGACCCCACACTAAGATCGAGTCTTGTGTTGTGGATATCAGAAACTATGAGAGACTTTTCGGTCTCACAAACACACAGACCCGAAACAAATACCTGTAGATCACACAAATATTTGTTTCAGTGCGGGGATCGAACCCGCGGCCTATCGTTTCACAACCGGCGTTTAACCAACTGCGCTATGGAGACTGTCAAATGTATTTATTTATTTAATGAGTTAAGGTTCTCCCAAAGTATACACATTATAACAATTCTGTGGCTCTTGTTACAAGTGATACAACTCGAGTTGTACCCTTTTTGAGTTTTTTATATAGAAATGATAAGAAAAAAATTAGCTTTTTTTTGGTCTAACTCACGATTATCTATCTGCTATAATTACGGAGATAATTTTGTGTAAAGTGATACAAGTGCTGCTATTTTGGCGAAAATTGCGTGAATATTGATATATTTCGAGTTGTAACTTGTTTTTGTAATCGATTAATACGCAGTTTTTGTGGATACTGGTATAAGTACAATTATAACTATTTTCACATATATTTTTTTCAGTGCATTTAACGTGAATATTGATATATCGAGGGTTATATCACTTTGAACCATTTTTTTCCAATATTGACTAGGGTACAACTCGACATGTACCTACCAATTCAAATGTGAATTTTTGATTTTGATGTGCTAAGTGATACATCTCGACATATATCATTCTACAGATTTTTTTTATTTTATGTGCAAACGAATACAAATCAAGTTGTATCTAAAACTCAAACAAATTACAAAAATATTTTATATCGAATAAGATGTGCTAAGTGAGACAAGTATGCGCGGCAATACATTATTACGAGTATATTGATTTAAATACAACAGAACCAATAATTCAAATGTCCAAATATATAATACTTTATACTATAAATATGATTTATTATAATATTATATTCCATCATCAGATACAATATCCAAGGTAAATATATGAAAACTAAATTTTTTACGTAGCTGTCAGAAACATTATATTATTATTCTATATTTTATTGAAAAATGGCAGTTGTCAAAACGGTATTGGTACATAATTTATTTATTTATTTATAAAATTCTTTATTGAATACCACATACAAAAAAATGTAAAATAAAAATCTTATTTATCAATATTACTGCTGCTTTACTCAAATTATCTTTGATTTACATATGGAAAGAAACTCCTTATTCTTTTCCAACTGTTCTGGAATGATTTTTACATGTTTTCTTATTGTAGTATTTGTATAATACTCATCTGTGTTATTTCTTAGTTTAAAAATTATTTGCATCGTTTTCGAACTTTTGAGTATATGACACTATACTAGCGATGTGATAGCGGGCGAGCCTATCGCCATATCGGGCACAATTTCCTGATTCCGGGCTGATAATGAATAGAAAATCCAATATCACTTTGCCCGACCCGGGACTCGAACCAGAGACCTCAGCTTTGTAACCGTACCGTAATACAACTATGCCATCGAGGCAGTCTAAGATTTTAATAATTGTGCTAAAACTGTGCCTTAAGAATTTGTAATTTAATAAAATTAGTTTTGAATCTAAATTTTATTAAAGTTAATTTATTGTAATTGTGTTTATTTTGTAAGATTTTTTTCCATTTTTGTACATTCATATTACATTTTAAAAAATTACTTAAAAAAATATAAAACAAATAGTTAACCCTTTGGTGGCGAGCCTCAAGTCCCAAGCCACCGGTGCAGTAGTTAGGGATACAAAGTAAGGAACATCCTCACTATGAGTGGTATGTCCAGCAATACTGCCTTTTGGATCTGATTCTTCACCCAACGACCAACAACGGCTTTTGGAGATGTTGGTCTTGGCTCTTTGGTATCAGTCCATGTGCAGAAACAACAATCGGGACAATAATTGTTGAGTCTACATCCTAAATGTCAGTAACCTCGTGATCCAAATCTAAATATTTAGACAATTTGTTTTTTTTTTTTTCAGCTTTAAAGAGCTTATCGTCATGCGGTATGGTAACATCGACAAGTATTGCTCGGCGCGTCAATCGATCTATTATCACAACATCAGGCTTATTCGCAGCAATAGTCCTATCTTTGATAACAGACCGATCCCAATACAGCGTTGAATGACCATTTTCAAGAACTGGTTGGGAAACATACTGGTAATATGGCACTTCAAGAGTCACAATAGTCCATATCGAAGAGCGATTTGCTGATGTATGATCTTGGCTTCTAGGTTGTGTCTATGCAAGTACTCGCCGTTAGCAAGATACGAATAACCGGAAGTTACATGTCTCATTGGCTCGCCAGTACGTTGGCATGCCCTACAAATGTCGACCGTACCGTCCTTCAGGATGTATTTTCTATAGTCTTAATACATTCAGTTTCCTCAGAGGTTACCAAAACGTAGTCAAGTTACAGATGAAGGCCGGTCCACTTCAGGCCCGTGTAGGGCCCGATATAACGGACCATGCAGCTCTTTGCTCTTCCATACTTCCTCGCGATCTTAAACGCTCATCACCAAAGGCTTCCGACAGTTCTCATTCGCCAATGAGAGCTGGGTAAATCCTTTACACACTATAACTACAACCCTATGCATATCTACGTAGCTGTGATGGAAATACTCCCTTAGATTGCACACCTCACGATTATGCAGATCCTTAGCATTAAGAATGCCTCGGCCCTCACATCTCTGCGGGATGCACAACCTCATCACTGACGAACTTGTATGATGCATACGATGTGCATTTGGTAGAGTCCGGACCTTACGATCCAGGGCGTCCAATTTCGTCTGAGTTCATCTGAGTTTACCAAAAGAGTACATAAGTACAGGCATAACCCAACCGTTAAACGCACGAATATTTTTTCCACCTGATAAAAAACAGTTAAGAACTTTTGTCAGGCGGCTAAAGAAACGCTCCTTCATTGATTGTTTTACCTCTGCACCTATAATATCTAGACCTTCAGGCATACCCAGATACTTGTAGGTTTCCGTCTGCGAAAGAGATCTGAGTCTTACAGTGTCTGAGACATTTATGTCATCAGAGACTGCAACCTCGCCTCGCTTGACATGGATAGCCGCACCTTTATCTACACCAAACTCCATATTCATTGAGTTGCTAAATCAAGCAGTTATTTTTGACTAAAGTTGATTTATTATTATTATTTTATTCATTAACAGTTAAGGGATTTTTATACTATCCGGTAATACATGGGAGACCCATCGTACCTTTTATTTATTATTAAAAACATCGCAACAAAGTTGATTATTTAATAATATGAAACTTGTATCTATTTACACATTACATAATATCATTTTAATGAGAGATATAACTTGACTTGTATCATTTAACACATATTTTCAATATACTTGAATATTAGCAAACAGATACTATTCAAGTAATTTATGAAAGTAGGGGGTTGCTGATTAAAAAAACATAATCTTACGGATTATACCTTTATCTTTTGTTTGAGCAACATTATCGTAGGAACTCATACAAATTAGTTATTACATTTTGTGAACTTTTGTATATCAGTTTACACGAAAGCACTTTAAACACAGTATTTAGGTGCGACGTAATATAATTACACTTATATTATTTGTCACAACATTTTTGCACATGTTACTCATAAGCCGAGGTATATCTCACAGGTTTCTCGTGAATTACTTTTTAAACATAATATTCATCAAGAAACCTAAAACGCGCAATGAAAGAAAACATTTTTCCCCACAAAATAAGGTATTCAAGTTTAATCTAGCACATTTAGTTTACGACCGAGAATTTTTTAAATCTTGTTTTTGCTCTCCTGTAAAATGATGATTTTCGACTTGTATCACTCATCACAAGAGCCACAGAATTAATACAATTCTTTACTAGTTACTTTCTGATGCATATACCACTTATAGGAGTACACTACAATTGTAAATATCACACACATGAACAAATACAAGGAAAATTTAGTTAATGTGTGCCAAAGGATGAAATAAATACAAACATTTTTATCAAAACACATATATTTATAGATACAAATATTATGAGTTACTTAAGTTATATAAAAATACTTCTGGCAACCAAGATAACTTGCATTCTTCCCACACATAGCAAACTTAATTTAGACTCAATCTGTATAAGGGTCAGTGGGTGCTTAGGAAGATAATGTATGCCAAAAGATGAACTAAAAAAAATACATTTTGCTGTCTGAAGATTTACTCATTTCTTCTCTCAATATATCTATTAGCCTTCCTCCTACAGGGATGGCAAACATAATTCATTGTTATTCCCTATAACAAATAAATGTTTATTAGTATTGCTTCACATATAGTCAATGTATACCGTCAATAGCAAAGCATCGTTTTCAAATCGCTCCGTGTTTTTAATCCACAATCCGTGTCAAAAGTTAATAGTTCGTTTATATCTATATATCATTATAAAGCTTGTGAAGTGCTTCATATCTGAGTGTTACTGGTTCACCAATATTTTCTGTATAACAACCATATTTCTCAAAAAAACTTTCGAAGTGCATAATTTAACGGCAATAGAACTGACCTACGACAACTCGCACATCGCCCGCTGCTACCATTTCAAGGACGCTTTTGGTCTGTGAACAGCTAACGCATGCAGCAAACTAAAGTGACCCTTAAGTGCGCACAGTTTAGTCTAATTTAAATTAGACTAATTGAGTTCGACTGGTGTAATAATTTAATTATTGAATTGAACATGAGTTCTGCGGCGACAAAGTTTTTGTGTTGTTTACGCCATACTCAAAGAGGTCAGCTGATATGTATTGTCTGTAATGGAAAGTATCATTTTGTATGTACACACACTGTAGCGTTCTTTTTGTTTGTATTTGACTATATAATCGGCGTAATAAAAACGAGCGTATATATAAAAATGGCGTTTATTGCCCACTCTTACATTCAAACACTAACGCTACTTATAAATAATAATTAGAAGGTGAGATGCGCGATGTTGCGGTGCGTAAGCGGCTTGACGGGTATTCCGTTGCGACTACCGTGGCTCGCGCGTGAGCAGTGACTGATCGGCGCGGCGCGGCGGCCGGTCGGGCACGATGGGCGTGGCCTGCGCCGGCACACTATCTATATACAAAAATTGTTGGACTGTCGCAGGACGCGTTTAGTAAAATTTGAATTAAAACTTTTATCAGATAATTATCGTTGTAATTACTACGCCACATCACCCCCTCCTTGAGACCGTCCTACGGGCGATAATATTTGGGTAGGCGTACAGGGCGACCTGATCGTGTTCTTGTTAGTGCATGTTTTGGATCTGAGTCACTGAACGTTTGGGGTAGTTGTAGTGTGTTTTGTGGCGTGTTTAGTGTACGCTTGTACGAGTGTGTGCCTGTATGTGTGTTTGTGTCTGTATGTGTGTCTGTGTCTGTATGTGTGTTTGTGTCTGAATGTGTGCTTGTGTCTGTATGTGTGTTTGTGTCTGTATGTGTGTTTGTGTCTGTATGTGTGTTTGTATCTGTATGTGTGTTTGGGTCAAACAATATATAGGCCGGTTTAACGCGGTCTATAGATACTGTGACTGGTTTTCCGTGAAGAAGGATGCTAATTACTTTATTACCTGTCTTGATTACTTGGTGGGGGCCCGTATACGCGGGATTTAGGCAACTGCGATTTATTTCTTCCCTAAGGAAGATATGTGACGCCGAAGCTAGATCTTTAAAAACAAATACGTCACGTTTTCCGTGACGCGAGGCTGGCTTTGGTCTGAGTTTGTTCGCGAATGCTCGGATCCGGGACAAGTAGTTCGTCATATCGCAACATTCATTCGTCTGTGGGTTAAAAAATTCCCCGGGTAATCTAAGTGGTTCTCCGTAAATGAGTTCTGCTGAAGAGGCTAATAAGTCTTCCTTGTACGCGCTTCTTATTCCAAGAAGGACTAATGGGAGCGATTCCACCCAGTTATTGGTTCCATGACAAATAATTGCTGTTTTGAATTGTCGATGGAATCGCTCTACCAGTCCGTTACAGGCTGGATGGTACGCTGTTGTTCTTTTGTGTTTGAACCCTACTAGGTCCGCAAGGCGCCGGAATAAAGCGGACTCGAATTGAGTGCCACGATCTGTAACAATATCCAACGGACATCCAAAACGGGCGATCCACCCGTGAAGTAATGCGTTCGCAACGGTTTCGGCTGTGATGTCGCGGAGTGGTATTGCCTCGGGCCACCGTGTGAATCTATCGACGGCGGTGAGGCAATATTTATACCCATGGGACAGTGGAAGTGGTCCTACCAAGTCTATATGGATGTGTGCGAACCTCATCTGTGGCAGTTCAAATGTGCCAATGGGCGGTGAGCAATGCCTAGATATTTTAGATTTTTGGCAAGCTATGCATGCCTGCGACCATTTTCTGCAGTCTTTTTTTATGCCTGGCCAAACGTATCTATCTGCAACGAGTTTGGCAGATGCTCTTGCCCCCGGGTGACTTAAAGAATGCAGGCTCTCAAAAACGCGTAGTCGGAGGTCCTGGGGAATATAGGGACGGGCGGTGTTACCGCTTACGTCACAGTAAACCGCTGTTTGGACATTCGGCATTTCGATTTTTTTTAAAGACAAAGAGGTGTTACTGCCCAGTAATAGCTTCAACTCTGCATCTGATTCCTGTAACTTTGCCAAGAATTGTAGGTCTACTGGCTGGACGATTTCTTCGACCCTGGATAATGTATCCGCCACCACGTTATCCCTACCAGCTATGTGTCTAATGTCAGTTGTGAACTGGGATATGAAGTCGAGGTGCCGGAATTGTCTTGGTGAACAATTTTCTTTGCGGGAGTGGAAAGCATACGATAGAGGTTTATGATCGGTATATACCACAAAGTCCCTGGCCTCCACCATATGCCGGAAGTGCTTTATAGCTTCATATATTGCAAGCAGTTCCCTGTCATAGGGTGAATATTTTTGCTGTGATGGGCTCAACTTTTTTGAAAAGAAAGCCAACGGCTGCCAAGAACCGTCGTCACCTTGCTGTTGCAGAGCCGCGCCTATGGCGGTTTCAGAAGCGTCCGTCACTATGCCCAATTTAAGTTGGATATTAGGGTGGGCCAATAAGGTAGCCTTACATAAGCACTCTTTGCTTGCTTTAAAGGCTTCATGTTCGGATTCCGTGAATTCGATAGCATGCGAACCTTTTACGTTTCCCTGAAGAAGCATGTTAAGGCGAGTTTGGTGTTGAGCAGCATTAGGTATAAACCTGCGGTAAAAATTTAGCATGCCTAAGAATCTTCTTAGCTCCCGTGCAGTCTTCGGTACAGGGAAATCTTGGATGGCTTGAACCTTGGCGGTAAGTGGTGTTGTACCTTCTTTAGAAATATGATATCCTAAGAATGTTGCCTCTGAAACTCCAAATTTGCATTTTGGTATGTTTATTATCATGCCATACTCTTTAAGTCTGGCAAAGACTTCCCGCAGATGACTCTTGTGGGTTTCCTCGTCGCGAGAGAAGACCAAAAAATCATCCAAATATGCGAAACAAAAATCTAATCCACGTAACATTTCGTCTACGAATCGCTGAAAGGTTTGCGCGGCATTTCTAAGACCAAACGTCATGAAGGGAAATTCATAAAGTCCGAATGGTGTCGCTATTGCGGTCTTTGGAATGTCAGCAGAGTTCACTGGTATTTGGTTGTATGCCTTTACCAGGTCTATAGTGGAGAAAATTCTACAACCTGAAAGACTGTGCGCGAAGTCGTGGATATGGCGTATAGGGTACCTGTCTGGAATAGTTCTTGCATTGAGCATTCTATAGTCTCCACATGGCCGCCAACCATTATCTTTTTTTGGAGTTAGGTGCAGTGGGGACGACCAAGGTGAATCGGATAGTCTGGCTATGCCCATTTGCAGCATAGTGGCAAACTCATCCTTTGCAATTCTTAGCTTGTCAGGAGCCAATCTGCGTGGAGTACATGATGTTGGTGGGCCCGGTGTGGTACGTATATAGTGTAAGGTGTTGTGTTTGGGTGTGTGTTGTGTACCAGACGGACGTGTAATATCGGGATATTCTTTCAGGATGTTATGATACACAGAATCACCTGTGATCACTTTCACGGATGGAACAATATCGGATGAGCAGGCAGGTGAGCCCGGTGCAATTAAACTAGTGTTTCTATCAATTAACTGCTGATTCCTACAATCAACAATCAGATTAAAAAAACATAAAAAATCGACACCTATAATCGCCTTTGTAACGTCTGCTATAATAAATTTCCAAGTAAAGTCACGACGCAATCCTAGGTTAAGTTTTAGTGTAATGTACCCGTAAGTATTTATTTTACTGCCATTAGCGGCACACAGATCAAAATTGGTTTTAGGGTAACGTCGTTCCTTAATATTAGATACCGGATATACACATAAATCACTACCTGTATCTACTAAAAATTGTATTTTAGTTTTAAAGTCTGTAACAAACAGGCGACCGGTGCTGGGGCGTTCGCTTGTCGCCATTATCGACCGCCCGCAGCGTTTTCCGCGAAATCACAGGGCTTAACACACTTTCTGGCGTTTTTTCCAAACTTATAATGGTACCAGCATGTCGGATATTGTTGAAAGTTGGACGTTGGTCTGTTTCTAGAGCGTTGTTCTCGATTGGTTTGCGAATATTCCTTCTTAGTAGAACGGGATCGTCGTACCTCCGTAGCTAGCACCATGACTTCCTCAGTGAGTGCGGCAATCTTCTGGTCTATTGTTGCCACGGCACTGCCGCTTGGGGGTATATTGTAAGACGTTGATGGTACTTGGTGGTTGGGACTGACTACGTCGTGTATTCGGTCAGCCAAGTCGGCTAGCTCCTCCAGCGATGCCTTCGTTTGGGATGCGATTATTGCCTGCATGTTTTGCGGTAGACGGCTAGTCCATATTGATCTGAGAAAATCTTCTGGCACTCCTGGCCCTGCCAGGCTTTGTAAATATCGGGCAAACTGGGATGGTTTCCTGTCTCCAAGTTCTTCGTGAACGAGAAGTTGTTTTACTTTTTTATCCCGGGATGCGGACAACCGTTTGATAAGTTCCGCCTTAAGCTTATCGTATTTATTTAATTCTGGTGGTGCTGTTATAATGTCCTCCACTTCTGCTGCGTACTGTAGATCTAGCTGGCTAATGGTATGAAAATACTTAGTGGAATCGCTGGTGATGTTAGCTAGCGTAAACTGTGCTTCTAGCTGGGCGAACCATAGCATCGGGTTTTCGGGATAGAATGGTGGGACTTTTATGCCCACGCGGCACGTTTCTCCACAGCTACCAGTATCTAGTTTTCTTCCGCTTTCCATGGCCACAACTTTCTTCTTTCGTGAACAGTTCGGGGTCACCACTTGTAGCGTTCTTTTTGTTTGTATTTGACTATATAATCGGCGTAATAAAAACGAGCGTATATATAAAAATGGCGTTTATTGCCCACTCTTACATTCAAACACTAACGCTACTTATAAATAATAATTAGAAGGTGAGATGCGCGATGTTGCGGTGCGTAAGCGGCTTGACGGGTATTCCGTTGCGACTACCGTGGCTCGCGCGTGAGCAGTGACTGATCGGCGCGGCGCGGCGGCCGGTCGGGCACGATGGGCGTGGCCTGCGCCGGCACACTATCTATATACAAAAATTGTTGGACTGTCGCAGGACGCGTTTAGTAAAATTTGAATTAAAACTTTTATCAGATAATTATCGTTGTAATTACTACGCCACACACACAAACCAATCGTATGACGACCTGACTGAAGAATACAAGCGCAACTGGATATGTTCGCACTGTTGTGATCGATCACAAACAGACTCCAGCTCAAGTCATGATAACCCTCCTGAGTCTACACTGTGCAATGTTGCAAAGAAAATTACCCGCGATGTTTCATCTCCCGAATTTGTCTCATCAGGCGAAGCGCAGGACAAACTAAGATATATTGTGCGGGAAGAACTTACCGCAATACTAGCTGAATTTCAATCGTCTATATGTGCTCAGATTGACAGCAAAAATGAGCAATTATTAAAGCAGATAGATGAGATGTCTACCGCAATGAACTTTATTGAACGCCAATATGAAGAAATTAAAAACCAATTTGCAATTAAATCGGAAATAATGGCTCAATTACAATCTGAGAATGTCCAACTTAAAACCACAGTCAGTGACTTAAACTCGAGACTGACCTTATTGGAACAACACAACCGAAATTCTAACGTCGAAATACACTGTGTTTCAGAACACAGATCCGAAAACCTACCATCTGTGGTAATGCAGATAGCTCATGCGACCAAAAACAAAATAGAAGCATCAGATATTCATCTTTGCACAAGATTGGCAAAATTAAACGCATCCAGTACGCGCCCTCGCTCAATCCTGGTCAAATTCAGCAGTCCTCGTGTGCGTGATGGCTTCCTGGCGGCTATTATTTCTTATAACAAGAAGGCAAAAGATAACAATACCAAGCTCAACACTAGCCATATAGGCATAGCAGGTAACAACCAACCTATATATGTTCAAGAACACTTGTCGCCTACTTTGAAGGCCCTCCACGCTGATACACGCAAGAAAGGCAAAGAGAAGAATTATAAATTTATTTGGGTTAAATCAGGAAGAATTTACATGCGGAAAACTGAGGACTCGAAATATGTAGTCATAAATAGTTCAAAAGCATTAGATACATTAGAGTAACTTTTTATTTTTATTTCCTATAACTGGTTCTATATTGCACATGTGTTGGTACTATATTTCATTATAATTCTATTCTATTAGTATTTATTACCAGAATGTGCGAGGACTTCGATCTCATACTTCCGATGTACGATTACAAATTTTAAATAATGATTATGACCTTATTATATTTACTGAAACATGGCTTAATAGTTCAATTTTTGATTCAGAAATATTTGACCCCCGCTACACGGTCCATAGACGAGACAGGGAATGCGCGGGGCGGGGAGGTGGAGTCCTTATTGCAATCTCAAATAGAATTTCTTCACAAAGAAAACCTGAGTGGGATAGTGAATGCGAGGACCTATGGATATCTCTTGTATTAAATTTAGGAATTCGCCCCACGACTGTAAAAATTTGTGCTGCGTATCTACCACCACCCGTTAATTTGACTAAATTGGAAACATTTATTGATAATACACATAGAATTCCAGAAGAACACACAACTTTTCAAACAATTATTTGTGGCTTCTGACTACCGTGCGATATTCATGTTTTGTAGGTTATGTCGGGAGTAAAATATATTAAAAATACATTTATTTAGTTACTGATAGTGAATTTGTGGTGAATGTGTTTTATTTGTGTTTATTTAATATTCTTATTATTATTACTTAAGTGTACATAAATATTAATGTGGTTGTAAGTTTTGTTTGTGGCGTGTTTTGTTGTATCACGTGTTAGTCTATTGTTTGTGATTAATATAGTTGTTTGTGAATAATACTAATATAGTTGTAAATAAATATGGAAATGGATGTATATGATCGTAGTCCAGATCCAGATCCTCCTCCAGAAGTTATTTCCTATTTGGTAGCACCCAACACCTCATCGGTTCCTCCACACACGACTAATACAGCCCCTAGCTTTTCTCAGGCCGGCACATTAAAATTAACATCAATAAAAACGAAAAAAATGAGGTCCATTTTGAAAAATAAACAGCAAAATAATACTTGCAAACAATTTAATAACAGAGTCATTTCCAGATAATAGTAAAACTAATTTACAAACACCTGGCGCGTCAGCGACGGACAGTGCGACTTCAGAAAAAAAATTGTATTGTACGGAAGACATTGGCCCGTTTATTGCTTATGTGGAACTATCTGAGGATTCTCCATCAGATGGGACCACATTACATCCCATTAAATTTGGAGCATTTTTGTACAAACACAAATTGACGAATATCCTACAAGACGGAATAAAAAAAATTGGCCGTAATAGACTTTCAATCTCCTTCAAAACTGGTCAATTAGCAAACCAATTCATACAAAATGACATTTTTCAACAAAATAATTATAAAGTATACATCCCTTCCCACAATATTTCTCGTATTGGTTTAGTAAGAGGTATACCTGTTGAGTGGTGTCATGAGGAAATAGTGGAGTTTGTCCGACTTCCTCCTAATACAGGCAAAATCATAAAAACGCGTAGGCTTAACAGGAAAATTACTTCACCAGATGGACCAAAATGGATTCCAACACAGACGGTAGTGTTTTCCTTTGATGGACAAGTTCTACCTAAAGAAATATATTGCTGCTTCACGCTGTTGCCAGTTGAGCATTACATTTATCCGACGATTCAGTGTTTTGCTTGCTGTAGGTTTGGACACACACGTACTCAGTGTAGGTCTAAACCTAGATGCTTTAAATGCGCAGATAGCCACTCGGGGGATGTGTGCTCGGTGTTAGAATCAGAAGCTATCTGTATTTATTGCACTGGGTGCCACTTTTCTACAAATAAGATTTGTCCAGAGCACACTAGACAATCAAACATTAAACATTATATGTCATAATGTGTCTTATAATGAAGCTGTATCAAAATTCCCGCAGGTAAAAAAATCGTTCGCTGAGGTAATAGTGTCCACTCCAAGTCTGCCGCCTAAACAACCTACTAGTGTCTTTCCTCCATCTGACACTCAATCTACTGTTAATAAGTCATATCGAAAAACAGTATCTCTTAGACCGCATTCTAGACTTTCTATTCAACAATCCCAAAATCAAGACTCTCACAGAGCCTTGATACAATCTTTCGTTATGCCTTCTCCTGAAAATGGCTGTGCCCTTAAAAAAAAAACAAGTTAATGCAGACAATGAAAATGACCATGACCCGATGGATGCTGTATCAGCAGATACAATCCATAAATTAATATCATCTTTGATTAAAGTTATCACTGACTCAAAATTACCGAACAACGTTGCTTGTAATATAATTCAGACTATTTCTTTATCAATTTTTAAGATTTTAAAAAATGGATGAAGTTCTTCAGTGGAACTGTAGGAGTATAGTTAAAAATAAAACTTATTTGTCCTCCCTTAAATACACATAAACCTTTTATTTGTGCTGTCTCAGAGACATGGTTAAAACCTAACCAAATCTTTCGTATTCCTGGTTATACTTTGATTCGCGATGACAGAAGTGATGGGTGGGGCGGAGCAGCCCTCTTAATTAAAAATAATTTAAATTTTAATCACATTCCCTTGGTTAATAATAGTAACCTCATGCAATTTGTATGCATTCGTTTTAATAACATTTCTTTTATTTCTGTTTACATATCCAGAAGGGATAATTCCATTATACCCATATTGCGTACCTATTTATCGTCTATCCCCTCTCTTATTATTTTACTGGGCGACTTTAATTGTCATAATCAGATCTGGGGTGCTCGTAATAATGATCCCTTTAGTGTAAGGATTTTAGACATTTTAGATGAATTTGATTTGTGTGTTCTTAATGATGGCTCCCCTACTCGTCGTAACCCTCCTAATATTAATCCTAGTTTTGTTGACCTATCTTTATGTTCCCCCAATTATGCTAGCCTTTTATCTTGGTCGCGTCTCCCATTTACTCATGGTTCTGATCACTTCCCTATCTTAATATCATTCCCTTCCCAAAACACTAAAACCTCAACTCTGCCTCCCCTACTGCCTTTCATCCTTGATGACTCCAAGTGGGAAGTGTATTCTAATTTAATAGAGGATAAAATAAGTCTTTTCCCAGAGCCCAACCAATTCAATATTATTATTTGCTGTGAGCAATTAAAACAATTAATTCTCACTTCCGCAGAAACATGTTTCAGAAAAAAAAATGTTTCTTTGGGTAAAATTCCTTCTTCTCCTTGGTGGGATTCAGAATGCACCCAAGCCGTTAAAAGGAGGCACGAAGCGGAAACAATATGCAACACTTTTATCAACCTCCAGTCCTTTTTAAATTACAAAAACATAGACGCTTCTACTAAAAGACTATTAAAAAAGAAAAAGTTTCAAGGGTGGCGTAGATTTTGTGCTTCGTTATCACCAGAAACTCCCTCTTCCTTGATTTGGAAACGGGTCAAGTGTTACAGAATGTCGCAGAAAGATCGGAATGCCACTTCCTATTCAACTGACTGGGTGGAAGAGTTTTTAGATAAGTTGGCTCCCACTTCAGCTCCTCACCTTTCTCACGTTCCCTATCAATACTTCCCTCATGGTCAGGCTCACACTGCATCCATTGATTCCCTGTTTAATTACCAAGAGCTTCTATTAGTGCTTGACCAATGTAAAGACTCTTCACCTGGCCCAGAGGGCATCCCCTATTCATTTCTATCAAAATTAAAACATAATACATTAAATTACTTTTTAAAATTAATTAACATAGTTGTTGATTATGGTAGCATTCCAGCAAATTAGAAACACCAAATAATCATTCCCATTCTTAAATCTGGAAAGAACCCCTCTGATTCCAATTCATACCGTCCTATCGCTTTATCCTCTACCATCCCTAAAGTTGTTGAACATCTAATCAAAAATAGACTGGAATGGTTTCTAGAACACCACTCTCTTTTGTCAGAAACTCAATTTGGCTTTAGGAAGGGTCGTAGTATTTCTGATAGCCATGCCATATTCACAACAGATATCCATCTAGCGTTTACTCAAAATGCGTCAGTGGTGGCTGGGTTCCTGGATGTTTCGGCAGCATATGATAATGTCGATCTTTTGGTCCTTAGGAGCAAACTTGTTCAGCTAAGGATTCCTCAAAGATTGACAGATTTTCTGTTTAACCTTTTATCTGGTAGAACAATATCACTGAGACATCCAGGCATGCAGTTGTCCACTCGAACTGTGTGGAAGGGTTTACCACAAGGGTCTGTTGTCAGTCCGTTGCTGTATGATGTGTACACTTCTGATATGGATCAACACATATCGGATGGGTGCAATGTCTTGCAGTATGCGGATGACCTTCTTATTTACTCAATTAACCATTCTATATATGAGGCAAAAGATCAAGTGGAGAATGGCTTGGATATGCTGAGCTCATAGCTCTCATTAAATTCTCTGGAGTTATCACCCTCAAAAAGTACTGCTGTTATTTTCACGAGAAGACGGAATATTCCCAACTTACAAATTGAGTTAAAAGGCTCCCCGATTCCAATAAGGAATGAGGTTAAATTTTTTGGGAAAATATTTGACAACAAAATGAATGGCAAAGCCCATGTCACACATATCCTGAATAAAAGTGAGCGCAATATTAATATAATGCGATGCTTAAGAGGAGTCTGGTGGGGTGCCCACCCATATGCACTTAGACTATTTTACAATGCTACTGTAAGAAGTCATTTGGATTTTGCTACTCATTTACTTTTACCATGTAACAAGGGGGCATTAATGATGATGTAATGCAAAGTAAAGCTTTGAGAATAGTGATCGGAGCAATGAAAAGTTCACCAACTAACGCTTTACAAGTTGAATGCTCTGATCCTCCTCTTGATCTCAGGCGACAATATTTGTCTGACAGATATATCTATAAAATCTCCCAATATGCTACCCATTTGCTCATCCCTAAACTTAGGATACTAAGCACATACATACAATCTAGACCTTATTGGGCACATAAATCGACTCCTTGTATTGTTGAAAGTTATAGGAGACTAGAATCTGTAACCTGTCCCATTAATAAATTTCAAACTCATCCTTTATTTTCCGTGGACTACTCATCTATTGTTTTTTTTCCGACTATTGAGTTAACACTTGGAATCGATAATCACACCCCAGATCCTAATATAAAATTAAAAAATATAATTGCAACCCGTTGGTCAAATGCTGAGGTCTTTTTTACAGATGCCTCTAAATTAAATAATGAAAGCTGTGTAGGTGTTGCTTTTTTTCATCAAGATGCCAATATATTTTATATGTTTAAATTCCCTCATTACTGCTCAGTATTTTCAGGAGAATGTCTAGCAATTTTAAAATGTATCATGTACATTAGAGAACATAATATTACATCATCTATTATACTTACAGATTCCAAAAGTTGTATTCAGGCCCTTTTAAGTAATCCCTTTAAAAAAAACAGTATATCACCAATTATACTACAAATAAAAAATCTAATTAAATTATGTACTGAAGATCATCTTCAAATTACAATTGCATGGATACCTAGCCATATAGGAATAATTGGCAATGAATTTTTGGATCAGTTAGCTAAAAGTGCTATTAATGAAGGTAATGAAGATCTCTTTTCAATATGTTCACATGACCTTGTCCCCATTGCAAAACAACAACTGGAAATTGCGTGGAATGCCAACTGGAAAGATACTAGCTGCTTTAAAGGTGCTCATCTGTACAAGATACAGCCAGATATTACTCTGAGACCTTGGTTCTCTAAAATACATCTCAGCAAGCATATATCAGCAATTATTTCTCGGTTGAGAATTGGTCATTGCTCATCGCCTGTTCATCTCTGTAAATTGCACGTAAGGGATTCTTCCTTGTGTGAATGTGGTCTTGATGAAGGCTCCATGACACACATATTTTTCAATTGCACTCGGTACTCCTCTCCATCATTATATGACTTATTGGTTAGAAATAAGGTTCCACTCCCCTGTAACCTCGCATCCATTCTAAGCCTAAAAAGTAAACCGGCCTTAAAAACATTAGTTACTTATTTAAATATTTATAATATAAAATTATAAACTAACCTTGTATGTCTGTATGTATTTTATATATAATTCGCTTCAGTAACGTGTGTCTCTTTAGATTTTAATCTCGATCACTTTTATTTTTTACCCTACAAAATGACATGAATGACTCACTAGTCACTTGAAACTGGCAGTAATATTCTCAATGAAGCAGAATAAGTTGCCAAAAATTAAAAAAAAATATATATATATTTGTGGTGACTTTAATCTGGGGGGTATTACATGGGAAAATCACAGCAATAATGAAAGTCTCGATATTATCAATGTAACTGACAATAACATAATAACTATTTTTTCAGATTTTTTGACATATAGTGATTTGAAACAGTTTAATCACGTACCTAACAATAAAAATAGAATATTGGACCTAGTGCTGTCTAATAATGAAAATATCAAGGTAACAGAATGCCCTAATCCATTACGCCAAATCGACAATTATCACCCGCCTCTTCTCATTGATTTAAGTTTAGCCAATGACAGGCCCACTCAACCTTGTATTACTAATAAAACGTCTAATTTCTTTAAAGCTGACTATTGTAAAATAATTGAAGCCTTGGATAATATAAATTAGACTGAAGAGCTAGATGCTACCAACAGCCATATAAATGTAATAATTCATAAATTCTACAGTATATTAAATAAAATCATAGACAGCTTTGTCCCTAAAATCCGACGTTCTAATAAAAAATACCCGGTGTGGTACAATTCAAACCTCATATACCTACTTAAACTTAAAGCTAAGTTCCATCGCCGTGCCGTTACAAAAAATTTAAAAATCCTTTAGACTATTTAGAATTTCAATACTTGCGCTCAGATTGCGAGAAATTAATATCCTCGTGTTATTATATAGTACATACATCCGAACAATAGAGTCTGAGATAAGTAAGCATCCCAAATATTTTTGGACTCATCTAAAAAATAATCGACTGCCTCGGTGGCGTAGTTGTATTACGGTACGGTTAAAAAGCTGATGTCTCGGGTTCGAATCCCGGGTCGGGCAAAGTGATATTGGATTTTTCTATTCATTATCAGCCCGGAGTCAGGAGTTTGTGCCCGATATGGCGATAGGCTCGCCCCCTATCACATCATGGGACGGAACATGCAAGGCGAAATGTGGGTGTCCTAGTGGCGTCTCTGCCTACCCCTTCGGGGAAAAAGGCGTGAGTTTATGTATGTATGTTGTGCATCTAAAAAATATTCGCCAACAAAAACTCCATACCCTACCACCATGTACCTTAATAACATAAAAGGGAGTAACACAGGGGAGATCTGTGGTCTCTTCGCCTCGTATTTTTCCAATGTTTTTGAAAAGGATGTTAATACTTATGACCTTGTTTATGCAGAATCACATACATCAAAAAGACTCAACATAAATATTTCTGAACATCAAATACTATAGTAAAAAAATTAAAATCCTACCACCTTTCGTTGTGGTAGGATGCCTGCATCCGCCCGGGTAGCGACCACCGTTAACGCGGCGTAAAGACCGCCATAGTGATCCCCGCAAGGGGGTCGCGTTCCGGGATCAGCCCGTTTTCCCCCGGTTTCTCGAGGGGCCTGTATCTGGGTATGAGGTTGTGCCGTGTGGGTATTTGCGGTACGCTGTCGGTGGGAGGGGTGTTGACCCGCCGGCCAGGGAGACCCGTAGAAACGGTTGTCCGCTGGCCGCCCGCGGTACAGTACAGGGGCCCAATCGTAGCTAACCACTACGAGAGGCTGCCTCACCATGCCGCGCATAATCTTGGGTGGGTCCGTCGTGCCGGTTGGTGACCGGATGTGGGGTCCCGGCGGCCCATCCCGGGAGGGTACGGGGGCCCTTCCGTCCGGCGGATTAATTCTCCTCCTGCCAACTCCCTTGTCCCTGTACCCGTTCGGCCTTCTTAGTGCCCTGATACAGGCTCCTCGATGCCTCTTCACCGAACCCAACCCTTACCTTCATGACAGTGCACAAAAAGAAAGCAGGTCCTTCAGCGGTGTATAACCCCACCACCGCGTTCACTATGGAGTTCGCCAACATCCGCGGACTTCACACAAACATTAATGCCGTCCACCACCATCTTGAGACGGCCCGGCCTGCTTTGCTCTTCTTGACGGAGACGCAGATTCGTTGTCCGGCCGACAATTCTTACCTGATGTACCCCGGTTATTCGCTTAAAGGAAACATCAAGCCAAAAGCCGGGGTATGCTTGTATGTTCGGTCGGACGTCTGCTGTCGCCGTCTGCGCTGCATGGAGGACCCCTCCTTCTCCGCACTGTGGGTGCACGTGGATCTTGGTTCTCTGAGCCGCATCTACGTGTGCCTCTACAGGTCACACAACGGGGACGATGAGACGACTCGGCTGTTCAGGTACCTTAGCCAGGCGGCAGATGACGCGCAGGTGCAGTTCCCGTCAGCGGAAATGGTGGTCTTGGGGGATTTTAATGCACATCATGAGTTGTGGTTGGGCTCCTCCAAGACCGATCATGCTGGCAGAGCTGCCCATGCATTCGCTCTGACACATGACTTGTCACAACTGGTGAACCAGCCCACCAGGATCCCGGATGTGGCGAGTCATGCGCCTTCTCTGCTGGACCTTCTGCTGGCGAGTCACCCGGCCGGGTATAGTGTGACCGTTAGTGCTCCTCTGGGCACTTCCGATCACTGCCTGGTTCGGTCGTCGGTACCGTTCGCTTCTCCTCCACGTCCCGTGCAGGTTAAGCGAAGGGTCTGGCATTACTCGTCGGCGGATTGGGATGGCATGCGGGAATATTTCGCATCTATCCCTTGGCGGCAGCGCTGCTTTGAGGGAAAAGATCCTTCTGCGAGTGCCAACGCTATTGCTGACGAAATCAGACTAGGAATGGAATATTATATTCCTTCCTCTGAGATCGCCAGTAAGGGCCGTGGACGCTCCTGGTTCAATCGGGCATGCGCCGATGCTGTCGGTGACAAACAGGCGGCGTATCGCGCTTGGATCAGGGGTCGCGCTAACAAGGATCCTAATATCAGTTCCCTCAAGGAAGCCTATAATCGAGCCGCCAAGGCCTGCAAGAAGGCCTACGTTAGAGCGGATGCCCAGCGCGTTTGCAGGATTGGGCGTGCGTTGGCCAATCACCCAACTAGCAGTCGTGCTTATTGGAGTTTGGCCAGGGTCGTCCAGTCTAACTTCTGCCGTCCAGCACTGCCACCGCTGAGGTACCCGGAAGGTTCGCTGGCCCACAAGCCGCAAGAGAAAGCCGCCTTACTGGCAAATCTCTTTGCGGCTAATTCCCGCCTCGAGGACTATGGTTCCCGGCCCCCGCCGGTGCTGCCTGATTGCGGATCCTCAATGGCGGATATTCGCATCAGGCAGTGTGATGTGCGGCGTGAGCTACGGTCTCTCGATGTGCGGAAAGCCAGTGGTCCGGATGGAATACCGGCGGTGGTTTTAAGGAGTTGCGCAGCGGAGTTGTCTCCTGCACTGACACGCCTCTACCGAGTGTCCTACCGCACAGGTGTTGTGCCGGAATCTTGGAGGGAGGCCAATGTGCAACCGATCCCCAAAAAGGGTGATCGGTCAGACCCTACCAATTATCGCCCTATCGCTATCACCTCAGTGATGTGTAAGGTCATGGAGCGGATCATAAACGCTCAATTGGTCCGCTACCTGGAGGATCACTCGTTGATCAGTGACAGACAGTATGGATTCCGTCACAACCGATCAACGGGTGATCTTCTGGCGTTTGTCCTGCATCGCTGGGGTGAGGCGATAGACCGGCGTGGCGAGGCTCTTGCTGTGAGCCTCGACATAGCCAAGGCGTTTGATAGGGTCTGGCACCGTGGTCTCCTATCCAAGCTTCCGGCATAAGGTCTGCCCGACAACTTGTGTTCGTGGATTTCTGGCTTTCTGCATGGGCGTAGAATGCGTGTTGTCGTTGACGGACACGCTTCGGCGCTCATGTCGGTAAATGCCGGAGTTCCGCAGGGCTCGGTGCTGTCGCCCACCCTGTTTATTCTGCATATCAATGATATGTTGTCACTTGGCAACATTCATTGCTATGCAGATGACAGCACGGTTCATGGGCGATACTGCCATGGGTCCCCAGGTTGCCGGGTCGACACTGTGAGTGGGCGCGAGGATCTTGTCATTGAGCTCAATCGGTCCTTGGATCTCATTTCTACATGGGGCTCCAGGAATATGGTTGAGTTCAATGCCAGGAAAACCCAGGTGTGTGCGTTCACGTGCAAAAATCCCCGTTCTCTCCCCTCCCCATTCTTCAGGGTATTCCCCTCTCAATGCGGAATGACCTGAGTATCCTTGGTGTGGATATCCATTGTGATCTTAATCCAAGGAATCACATCGAGGGCGTAATATCTGCCACTTCCCGCAGGGTTGGGGTCCTGAACAAGGTGCGTCGGTTTTTCGCGCCCGGTCAACTCTACCGCTTGTATAAAGCGCAGGTTCGGCCGGGTATGGAATACTGTTCGCACCTCTGGGATGGATCCGCCCAGTACTTGCTCGATGCCTTGGATGGATTGCAGCGGCGGGCCATCCGCATTGTGAATGATACAGACATTACGGGCAACTTAGAGTCGCTACAGTTACGGAGGGATGTCGCCTCTCTAAGCGTGTTCTACCGTCTGTATCATGGCGAATGCTCTGAGGAATTGTTCAATTTAATCCCCTCCTCTCCTTTCCTTAACAGAACCACGCGTGCTGGCTTGCGGAGCCATAGCTTGACTGTTCAATCCATTTCGGCGCGAACCAAAAGGTTCTCTAATTCTTTTTTCTGCCGTACAGTCAAGCTGTGGAACTGTTTGCCATCGCACGTGTTCCCTCCTTCCTATAATCCTGGGTCCTTCCGCCGTAGCGTGAAGAGGCATATCAGCGGGCCGGCATGATTGTATCGAATGGTATGAGACTACCGTTTGATACCATTCGATACTCTATCTGGACGGCATTAGCACTTACCATCAGGTGCAATGCAGTCACTATGCCGTGCCAGTTTAAAAAAATAAAATAAAATAAAAAGAATCGAAGTTCATCAAAGTGCTGGACCTGACAATATACCACCAATCTTTTTTGCAAAATGTGCTACCTCTCTGTGCATACCATTATCAATTATTTATAATGCATCCTTAATGTCTGGGTGCTTCCCAGATGATTGGAAGCAGGCCAGGATCGTCCCGGTATTTAAAAATGGTAAACACAATAATATATCTAACTATCGTCCTATTTCTATTTTATGTACTTTGTCGAAAGTTTTCGAGACATTGGTTTACCCCCTGATTTTTGACTGCGTCGAGCATTCGATGTCAAAAAGAAATCAACTACTACGAACTTGGTTTGCTTTGTTTCTGACGTTATTAAATCAGTAGATAATAATGTACAAGTTGACGCCATCTACACTGATTTCTCGAAGGCTTTCAACAAAGTTAATCACGTAATATTAGTTAAAAAACTTCGCTGTCTTGGTATATCGGGATCGCTTCTTTCGTGGTGTCAATCCTATCTTAATAATCGTAAATCGATTGTAACTATTGATAATTGTCATTCTGCCCCTTTCGTGTCCACATCTGGTGTACCCCAGGGATCTAACCTTGGTCCATTATTGTTCAATATTTTTATTAATGACCTGCCAGATGTGTTTAAATTTTCACAAGTTTACATGTATGCGGACGACTTGAAAATCACTAAAGAAATTAAAAACTCATCAGATTCCCTTCTCCTGCAGGAGGACTTAAATAGCCTGACTGAATGGTGTAACAAAAATAAAATGTTTTTAAATCCTTCAACGAGAACATATAATAACAAAGTCCTCATATGTAATATTAGATACACTTTTAAAAGAAGTTTCCGAAACTCGAGATCTCGGTGTCACGATAGATAATAAATTACAGTTTAAGACGCATATTGATAATATAACAAACTCAGCTTATAGGTCCCTGGGATTCGTCCTCGGGCAATGTAGAGATTTTAAAAATTTGTCAACCATTATACTATTGTACAATGCTTATGTTAGGAGTAAATTGGAATATTGCTGTCAAGTCTGGTCTCCATATTACCAAGTACATAGTAAACGAATAGAAAGAATTCAAAAGAGACTTGTGAAAAATCTGGCCTACCGATTTCATATACTGAAAGAAGTGAAGTCCTACTCTGGGCGGCTAACTCATCTAAAAATGCAACCACTGTACGCAAGAAGAATCATTTTGGATCTTAAATTTCTTTAAAAAAATTTCCACAATGAAATTGATAGCCCAGACATATTGTCAAAGTTTAACCTACATGTGCCGAGTAGACCTCCGCGTCGTCCGGCCCCACTGTTTAGTATCCCTAAATTTAGGACAAACCTCGGTAGGAATTCTCCTATTGCGCGCATAGCGAATTTGTATAATACATATTATACTAACAAATTAACAAACTTGGACTTGATGATTAATAATCCTCGCACATTCTCTAAAAACCTGAATGAAATAATTTAGTGGTGATACATAAAATATAAAATAATGTTAAGTTTCATCATCATCATCATCATCAGCTCGTTGCAGTCCACTGCTGGACATAGGCCTCTCCCAAGGTACGCCACAGAGCCCGGTCTGCTGCTTTACGCATCCAGTCGCTGCCGGCCCTTTTATGAGTGCTGAGAGCCCCACCACTGAGTGCCAGATTAATACTACTATATTTCAGTTACACATTGATTAATTTAAGTAGTTACATACGTAAGCACATCTTATAATATACACGGTATATCAAGACCGCGACCGAAAACGAAGCCAGGTGGTAGTTTTAGCGGCTACAGACACAATGCAACTAAAAATTTTGCAAAATAAGCGACGGATTTTTTTTTACAATTTTTTAAAAATCATCGTTTTTGAGGGGTAAATACCTAGTTTTTGCAAAAATAGTAATTTAAACCCTTACGTACCATTGCGTGTTTAAAAATTAAGCGATGTACGTCATTATTTTAGAAAAACTATGTTTAATCACTCAAATACGTCGATATGTAAAAAATAACAAAAAAAAAATTGACGATTTTTTTGTAAAATTTTTACTTGCATTGTGTTTGATATCACTAATACTACCTCCTGGCTTCGTTTTCGGTCGCGGTCTTGATATACCCTGTATATTATCTCCATTACATCTCCCCAGAAGGGTGAAAAATAAAATAAAGTATAGTTTATTTTATTTTTAAGCAATGTT
The DNA here is from genome assembly GCA_949752805.1 of Deilephila elpenor. NCBI lineage: Eukaryota > Metazoa > Arthropoda > Insecta > Lepidoptera > Sphingidae > Deilephila > Deilephila elpenor. Next base: position 5,454,903 of record OX457095.1, on the reverse strand, counting down.
TAACACCTTTATTTAATCTATACACACAATGAATACATTAAAAGAAAATCTAAATAAAACAATATGATGATTATACAAGTAATATAAGAGTAAGTTTAAATACAATACATAATTATTTTATATTGTCACTTTTATCCTAATATCATGATATATTGGGAAGAAAATACAACTTGGTTCTATTTTTATGAATAGTATCTAGTTTACCATTTTTAATAATAACAACATTGGGAGACATCTCTTTTACAACCTTATAAGGTCCTGAATAGATACTTTGGAGTTTGTTACCAACTTCGTTTTTTATTAATATTAGATCATTTTCTTTATAGGTAATTGGATTTATTTTACTATCATATCTACCTTTTCGAATCAATTTACTTTTTATTAAATTATTTCGTGCATCTTTTTGAGCTGTTTGAATTCTAAATTTTAATTCTAATGGATAAGACTCAAACTTATACCGCGTTGATACGACAGATGGGCATTAAATTACACTACGTATACTATACGTCCTTAGTATTAATTCGACACGGCACAAAAATTTATAATACCAAAAATGAGATTATGTTTGTTTCAAGCAAACTAAATAGCCTACAAATAAGAGTAAAACGCAACCATCCTTTGTAAATAAATTTCACTGACCATTGATGAACTGAACTGGCAACGTCGCGCGGGGCGTGTGTTATCGTTGTGTCATGGCGGTACGCCGGCGCACCGCGCGTAGTTACGTACTTTTGAAGGTAGTTTTAGATCTAAAATTCGTTCATCCAAAGCAGCGGGTATTTGCCGCGCTGGCACTCCCTCCTGTTGCGGCACTATACTTTTGTTGTCTCGTACCTTTGGTCTGCCAATGTTATTGTGCGGGCGTTCCTGGGGCAATTGTGGCTGTCACCATACCTTTCGCGGTATGTACACAGATCTAAATATGTGTTTCCATGGCATTCGCCGTAAATCAAAACCAAGCAGTGTATTCTGACGCAGTGTAAGTTACACGAGGCATTGTTAAACAGTTTAATTACAAACACAAACACAAACACAATTTAATTACGTGTCCTTGACAATAAATTAATTATCCCAAGTTACGTGTCATGTCACAATAAAAATAAGAAATAATGTCTTAAACTCATTTAGTGTTCTATCATAATAACAATACAAAATCACAATTGTCGGCGCAAGATTGACAAGATAAAAGCGGCGCGGCGGCGCAGGAGTTTCCGTGTTACATCTGTTCCGAAAGAATAGCGACGGCGCACTAAAAGAACAATTTCTTTAGCAAACAATTTTTATTTGTTAAGATGCAATAGCAACACATTGGCCTATTTCTATTTCTTTTACGCGCGGGATGTTTTACTATGATTTGTCTCTCTCGTAATGAAAGTGCAGGTGCAGGTGTGTTGCTTCCTTATTTGCATCGCCAACTTTTTAAGTAATTTAGTTGTACTTATTTATGTGACTTGTGTAAGAGCGGCAACAGCGCGTAGATTTTAGTAGGATCTATCGTTTTAAGGTGTTTGACCTGTGCGTTAGACGTAGTCAGCTGTTAGAAAAGCTACATCGTGTTCAAATGGGGCAAAAACTTACAAAATCATTTATGACTAAACTACTGCTCCTATTTAATAGATTTTTAGTACAGAACTTTGAAATGGTACCTAGTATATGCAGTTTAAAAAAATGCCCATCGGTCGTATCAACTTTGTATAATGGACTAATTGAATTATCCTTTAAATTAGACGGTATAATGCACTTTTTGCCGAAAACTAATTCGAATGGTGTGTAATGTGTTTCGGAATGTACAGATGTGTTGTAAGAAAAACACCAATACGGAATCCATGTACTCCATGTTTCCGGATGATTGTCAGTTTGTATACGTAAAAAATTACCTAAGCTTTTATGCGAATTCTCCAATGCACCAATGCTTTGGTGATGATATGCCGTGGACTGCAGCTGTTTTATCTGTAAAAGTTTACATACCTCATTTATGGTAGTTGACAAAAATTCTGCTCCCCTGTCTGTTGCAATTTCATGTGGAATTCCATACCTTAAAATAAAATTTTCTACAAAATTCCTAGCAACTTCGACTGAATTTTTGGTAGTTAAAGGGTAAGCTTCAACGTATTTACTTAACTCACATTGAATTGTAAGTATATATGAATAATTATAATTATCTCTATCTAATGGTCCAACAACATCCAAGAAAATTTTTTCAAAGGCTGAAATAGCCGTGGACGTTATTACCATTGGCTCTTTAATATACTGCGATGCATGTTTTTGCTTTTGACACTTATCACATCGCTTAACATATGCCGTAATGTCTTTTTCAAGACCGGGCCAAAAATAGTACTTTTTAATGTTATTCATCATTCTTTTAATACCCGCGTGGCCACTCGTGGGTAAAAGATGAAAGTCATTTAAAATTACTTTTCTATCATCTTTGTCATCTACGCGTTTTACTTCTTTTAATATACAAACACGCGGACCAGACCAATTATTTGTCTTTATTTCCGCAACTAATTTTTCTACAAATACATAGTTTTCTTTATTCTTTATAAAATATACTTCTTCAATATTTAATTTTTTACAATAAATACTAAATTCTCTCATAAAAGCGCGTGGCGTCAATTGTGATTGAGAATTCGGTTTTATATATATTGTATTTTTTAAAGTATCGTAGCACAACGTATTGCTTTCCTTATCTATTCTATTAACTGTTCTCAATTTTTCAAAATCCAATTAACTGATAAATCTAAGTTCAATAGAATCCCTTGGTTTGCTATGAGTTTCTACGACTTTTGGTTGATCAGACCAATCGTCTGTAGGAACCATAGAATTCCAATCATTCACATTCGCTTTCTTTCTTTGCGCCCGTGTCATCATTACATTCATAACATGTTCATTTATATCTTTTAACTCTTGCGAACTAACACTTATACGAGACAATGCGTCTGCTGCCGCATTGTCTACACCTTTCACATATTGAACATCAAAGTCGTATTCTTCTAAAATTATTCTAAACTTCATTAACCTACTGGATGGGTCTTTTAATCCAAATAGATATATTAAAGGTTTATGGTCAGTTCTTATTAAGGACGAAAATGTTTAACAGCCCATACAATGCCCAATAATTCCTTTTCTATCGTGGGATAGTGTTTTTCTGCTTTATTGAGACTTCTGCTGGCATATGCTATCGGTTGACCATTAGTATTGGCTAAAACTGCGCCTAATGCATAACCTGAGGCATCAGTTTGTAAAATAAATTTGTTATTTTCGGAAAAATCTGGGTATTGTAAGACGAGATGTGAAATTATACTTTCTTTCAATATTTCAAATGACAATTGACAATTTTCGTCCCAGTTAAACGGTACATTTTTCCTACTTAAATTATTTAGATAATGAGCTTTTTCTGCAAAATTGGGTATAAATTTACGGTAACAATTTACAAAAGCAACAAAACGTTTTACTTCATCAGTAGTTTTTTGGACAGGATAACTTTTGACAACATTATTTTTTTCAGGATCAGGTAAAACACCCTGGCTTGAAACTACATGACCCAAATATAAAATTTCTTTCTTAAGAAAATCACATTTAAATGGATTTAGCTTAAGGTTTACTTTTCTGAGTCTTTCGAAAATATCTTGTAGGTTTTTATTATGCGTATCTAAATTCCTACCAAATCAAATTAAATCGTCTTGATATACCAAACATTTCTCAAATGTTAATCCAGTCATAGCTAACGTCATCATCCTTGAAAATGAACTTGGACTTGTTTTCAGACCCATCGGCATCCTAGTCATTTGATATTGGCTTGAACAGAAAGCTGTATATTTTCGGCTATTCTGATCTAAATCGACATTAAAGTATCCTTGGTGAAGGTCTAGATGTGTAAAATATATGCTACCTGATAATGAATCGAGAATTTCTGTTATATTCGGCAAAGGGAATTTGTCATCTTTAATGCAATTATTTAATTTTCTGTAATCTATTACTAGCCTCCATTTTTTCTGTCCACTCGCGTCAGTTTTCTTGGGAACTAATAACACTGGACTCGACCATTCACTTCGACTTAGTTCTATGATTCCATCGTTTAACATCTGATCTATTTGTTTCTTAATTTCACCTTGTTGAGAATATGGTAATCTATATGGTTTACTAAAATAGTTTCGGTATTAGGCTTTAAACTAATTGTATGTTTGTAAATATTTGTAGTTGAAAACTGATCGCCAGGTAGGTAAAATATGTCCGAGTATTTTGCACATAATTTTTCTATCGATATTTTTTCTTCCTTATTAAAATGTTGTAACTGTAAAGACCAAAATAACTTTTTAACTCGATCTGCATTATTAGTGCTCTTATCTAAAACACATATATTGTAATCAGATGCTCTATGGACGATTAAATTTATTTCATTTAAGGTCAAGTCATCAAGGTTGTATTTAATATTTGTACAGGTATTCTATTATCAATGGGAAAAACTAGTGTATTCGCAACATATACACCCTTACACAACTCTGACGTCGATATCACACAATCCTCTGACGTATCGATTCTTACATAATGAATTGATTCAGATCTAGATGGAATCATAAAATTTCTGTTTCCTAAAATTAAAGGTAATGTCAATTTTTTATTTGTATCACTGTATAATGTTAGTGTATTATCAATAAAATCTAAAATAGAGCCAAACTTCTGTAAAAAGTCAAGTCCAATTATACCATTTGCCCTACATGGTAAAGAATTCAAAACATAGAAATCATGAGTTAGAATTTCATCTCCAGCGCGTAACTGTAAACATACGTATCCAATAGATTGTACTTTACCCCCTAGTCCATTTACATTTAGATTCCTATTATGGATTGGAATGTCTAATTCCAAAGCATGTTTATACGTTATTGCTGATATGGATGCGCCTGAGTCGACTAACCATGAATAAGAAACATTATTCACTGACAACTTTACTAAACAATTACTATTATCGCAGGCAAATATTTGATGTTTAGTCTCGAAAAAATGTATTACCTAATTCAGAATTTATGTTAGCGTCTGGCTTATTACCTGATTCTTGTTCTTCTAGTAAGTGAACCTGTTCAGTGCATCTCTTATTGTGTGTTCTAGTAAAATTTCTCTTACCTCTGAAATTTCTGTGATTTTGTCGCGAAGGTCCCGGCTCCTGCCTCTGCCTCGCCCATGCGCCTACAGGACTGCGCTGTTGTGTGTAGCTGCCATAACCTTGATACGGGTTAATATTCATACCTCTAAAGGTGTGACCTCGCTGACCTCTGTAGCATGTTGATCGACCTCTGAAATTTCGAGAATTATAACAGTTTAATGTCATAACCTCAGCTGATGTTAATGATGAAGTATCTTCATCAATCGCTACCTGTATCGCATCTTTTAACGAGTCAAATTCTTTCGCAGAAATAATTGTATTGATTCTACGATTTCGCAACCCTACTGCAAACTGCTTAATAGCCTGTTTTTCATTAACTTTTTTCAAGATATTATATTTTTCAGCATCTCCCTTAGCTTGCGAAATAGTTAACTCTACAAACATTTCTGAAAGCTGGTTACCGAAATCATTTATGGTCATATCATTTTGCTTGCAGGACAACATTTGCTTTTGAATAGCTGCTGCCGATTTTTGTGGTAACAAATTTTTTCTCATTGCTTCTATCAATTCAGAAACAGAGCTATAAGTCGACTCTAAACGTAGTTTTGCCGATTGCGATAAGCGACTTTTAAGTACGAAAAATATTAATTTATTTTTAGATGCCTCCTTTAGAACCGAATCATAATATTCTATGCCATCAATAAGCTGTCTTGTATTTGATTCATTATCAGACATAATTGGTAACAAGCTCAAAGCTACTTTTAAATTAAATGTCTCCATTTTATCAACACTTTTTACTTCAGTTACTCGATTACACAACTTTAAAATTTCTTGATACAGCTGTTGAAAAGAAGCACAAATTAGTTCTATTTCTACTTTTTCTTTTTCATCTACTCTCTTTAACACATTACTAATATCATTTAACGTCTCATTATACTTTAAACGTACAGCATTTGCCTCCTCAAACTTTTTAATCAGAATATTTCCTATTCGTCTCTTTGGACCAATTTTTATTAAATATGTTTTTATTTTTGTTAAATCATCATATAAACTATTTATCGAACTTGCCATAACATAGTAAACAATAATATAATAATGGAATACATAGCTCACCCTTAACACTGTTTACGTTAAAATAAAATGCTTACAGTTCACTAATTACGAGTACACAACACATTTTTTATTCTTTTTATCTTTTTATTATTACAATTTTTTTTTATTTTTTTTTTATACTTTCCGCCACTTTTATAACACTGGGCAATATTTATTCACTTTATAACTTAACACTTGCATATTATTCCGCCTATTCCGCTTCACTTATTCCGCTGCTGCTGCCTGAGCGCCGCGTCCTCGTCCCGACAGTCGAAAGCCTCTTAATGACACCAACTGCATTTCTTCTCTTATCCACTTTCTCTGACACTGCTGATATCCTCTATACATGAGGTACAGTAGTATAACACCAAGCAGGAACGCCAACACTGACGTTATTATATTGTTTGTACTGAGGTGATTACGAAGTTCCTCGTGGTTGTCGCCTGCAGCTGCATTTTGCGCCAAGAATATCTCTTCCTTATTTTGCGTGGACTGACACATTTTTTTTATTTTTTTTTCTTATTTAAATATCGTGTCTGTTCTGCACTCCGTGAATGTATCGCAATATCTAAATGATTCCATATTGACGCACACTGTAATACAGCACCGCCGGTAATTGTTTAGATTTTACCTCCCAAATATGGTATTGGAATGTTGCGCTTGTGGCAGGGTCGCCATGTGATGTCGGGAGAATAGAGGTACGAGTAAAACCACTGAGTGCCAGATTAATACTACTATATTTCAGTTACACATTGATTAATATAAGTAGTTACATACGTAAGCACATCTTATAATATATATTATCTCCATTACAGCAAGTCGTCCCGCCATCTGGCCAGAGGACGTCCCACGCTACGTTTTACAAGACGCGGTCTCCACTCCAGAACACGCTTACTCCAGCGGTTATCCGTTCTGCGACATATGTGGCCAGCCCATTGCCACTTCAACATACTAACTTTCAGAGCTATGTCGGTCACCATGGTTCTCTGGCGGATCTCCTCGTTCCGAATTTTGTCCTTCAGAGAAACTCCGAGCATAGCTCTTTCCATAGCATGTTGAGCGACTTTAAGCTTATGGATTAGCCCCACAGTCAGTGTCCACGTCTCGGCTCCGTACGTCACGAGGACGCACTGGTTAAACACTTGTCTTCAGGTTCTGTGGTATATCCGACGAAAATATGTGGTACAACTTCCTAAACGCTGTCCAGCCCAACTGAATCCTCCTGTCGGCTTCCTTTTCGAAGTTGTATCTACCCAATTGCATTAATTGCCCGAGATAGATATACTCCTTGACAACTTCGAGAAGCGTGCCATCGATGATAACCGGTCCCGGAGCGACGAGGTCATTAAACATGACCTTCGTCTTGTCTAGGTTCATCCGGAGACCAATTCGTTTGGAGGCTTCATTTAAGCTGTGCAGCATTTCTTGAACTTCTTGCAGCGATTCTGCTATGACTACGATATCATCGGCAAACCTTAAGTGCGAGATGTATTCGCCGTTTATATTGATGCCTCGCCCGTTCCAGTTTAAAGTCTTGAAAACGTCTTCCAATGCATTTGTAAACAGTTTCGGGGATATCACATCCCCCTATCGTACTCCTCGATGCAATGAAATCGGTCTTTGAAATAAAACTATTTTATACGGATTTTATCGCGATTTGGTTTAATTTTTACATTTTTTAACTTCCCGACGTTTCGATTACTTTACAGCTTTCGTGGTCACGGGGCGGACTGAGGTATTAGTCATCCGCTCAGTGACTGTTACAATTAAACTACCCTTAATTTATAATTATTAAATTAAAAAGATAATTTAAATGTTAGCTAGTATTTGCGATCCGATCTACGCAGAAGGAGCTCACTGTGTCTTGAGGTCTGGCAGCTGGTCTTTTGGGTTCCGATTTAATTAAATGTAGAATTGGATCCCATGATGGTGCAAGCTTCAAGCCATCTTCTCTATTGAAATTTGGATGTTTTTTAATTTCAATAGCCTCGCGAAACATCCTGGGCAGGAAACGGTGTTCTTTGGCAAGGATTTGGGGCTGGTCAAAGCGAAGGTAATGCTTGGAGCCTTCCTCTATGTGTTCAGCAACTGCAGACTTCGTTGAGCGTCGGTGTTTGACGTCAGCTATGTGTTCTTTTACGCGGGTCCCTATGCTTCGTTTGGTTTGGCCGATGTAAGAGAGGCCACAGTCGCAATCTATTTTATATACTCCCGGTTCTTGTAAAGGTATATGACACTGGACAGGTGGTAAGAATTGACTAATCTTCTTAGGCGGCTTGTATTAAACCAAATCGCGATAAAATCCGTATAAAATAGTTTTATTTCAATGTGTAACATTCGCGTAAATCTAAGAAACCATTATGAAATCGGTCTTGTTTGACTATTCTGTACTTGGACGGTTGCAGCTTCATACACGCTTCGCAGCACCTCGATGTATCGAAAGTCAACCTGGCACCTCTGCAGGGAGTCCAGAACAGACCAGGTCTCGACGGAGTCAAAGGCCTTCTCATAGTCCACAAAAACGAGACACAGAGGCTGATTATACTCCTGGGTCTTCTGTATAATCTGCTTCAAAGTGTGTATGTGGTCTATGGTGCCAAATCCTCCGCGAAAACCGGCCTGCTCCGGTGGTTGGAAGTCGTCCAACCGTCGCGTCAGCCTATTTGTGACGACCCTCGAAAACAATTTGTAGACGTGGCTCAGGAGCGATATAGGGCGGTAGTTCTTGAGGAGGGTCTTGTCCCCCTTCTTGAAAAATAAAACTACCATGCTCCTGCTCCACGCTCTTGGAGTTCTCCCTTCGTGGAGAACGGAGTTGAAAATACACTGCAGCTGCCTAAGTACAGGTGTTCCCCCTGCCCTTAAGAGCTCAGTTGTAACTCCGTCCTCGCCCGGGGCTTTTCCATTTTTTAGTTGTTTGAGGGCGCACTCAATTTCATAAATGCTGACGTCGGGAAATTCGTCGGAATAGTGTCGGACTAAAGCAGCTCGGGGATCGGAGGGGACAGGCTCTGGTAGCGGAGATTGCGAGGCATACAACTGGCTATAGAAGTCTTCCACCTCTGAGAGGATCTCTGGCTTAGAGAAGACGAGACGACCATCAGAGGCAGTCAGCTTGGATATGTGGCTCCTCCCAAGACGCTTCACGAATACTTTGGAACCTCGGTTTTGCTCTATTGCCTCCTTAATAAGGCGTGTGTTGGAACCTCGAAGATCCCGCCGTACCGCTTTTCGAATACGTCTCGTGAGTGCTCGCTGGTCTGCCGCTGCGGCCTCCGTATTGATGCGTCTCTCCCTCATGAGTTCCAGGGTCTCGTCTGAAAGTTTGGACTTCCTGCCCGCATGCCTATTCCGACAGAACCTGTTACCCACATCCCTCACGACTTCTACTACTTTACTTAAGTCCTCGTCAACGTCGCATTCGGTTTCCAGCACATCGAATCGGTTTTGAAGTTCCATTTGGAATCTTTCTGAGCCGGCAATGGTTTGGAACAGCGTAGGCCGGAGCGTGGACTTTATCAGACGGTGCGTTCCAGCTTGAAGTTTATATTCAGAGTGCCTCGTACAAGTCGATGATCACTTCCGGTGTTGAACCTGTTGATCACAGAGACATCTTTGAATATACGCCTCTTATCCGTCATGATAAAGTCGATCTCATTTTTCGTCACGTTATCGGGGCTCTGCCAGGTCCACTTCCTATGGGGCTTCTTCTTAAAGAATGAATTCATTAAGAATAACCCCTCTCGTTCCAAGAAGTTGACCAGCATCTGCCCCCTGTGATTCCTGTTCCCAATACCATGTGGCCCCATAACCGATTCGGTGTCCGTGCGTACTCCCACTTTGGCGTTGAAATCCCCCATGACAACATTGAAGTGGGCCCTTGAGGTGTTGTGCAGGGCTTTATCTATGTCTTCGAACATAGCTTCCACTTCATCATCCGAGTGTGCGGTGGTCGGCGCATATACCTGTACGACCTTAATAGAATATCTCTCGGTCAGTTTGAGTACGAGGTACGCTACTCTTGACGACACACTGGATATTTCTACAATGTTGCCAGTGAGGGTTTTGTTGACGAGAAATCCGACACCGCCCTGGGAGAGGCTGTCGCCTTCTCGGAAGTAGAGTAGATGGCCTGATTCCAAGGTTACTGTGTCCTCCCCCTCTCTACGGACTTCAGATAACCCCAGAACATGCCATCGAATGTTGCCTAACTCTACCTCCAATTCGGCTAGATGTTCGTTGAGCCTCAGAGTTCGTCCGTTATACGTAGCCAAGGTCAATGTGTGGTAGCCGTCCGTAACCCGGGGATTCTTAGCACCCCGTGCCACACCGATGCTGTGACCGCTACCGTGGCCAAGCCTGGTGTGGCGGTCGGGAACTCGGGGCCGTTTATTTTGCGCGTCACACATAGGAGGTAATGCCCTAATCGCCACGCTGGGCAACCGAGTTGGCGATCGCAGTGCGTAAAAATATCAGAAAACGCTGCTGCCCATTCTCTGACATGCGGAGGCTTCTGTTGTTTTGCCTCAGACATTAGTCGCCTTGTACGACACCCGTAAGTGTTGTGGGTTGGTGCTATTCTACTCTGCCGGACACCACACGGCTGTTCGTTAAGTTTAACGATTCTTATTGTAAATGTTTCATTTTTGTTATAGTTTTAGCTTTCGTTTGTTTTTTGTTTTCTGTTGGAATTTATTTTAATATTGTTTAATTGTTTTTTATGCTTTGCTACTCCTGTATAGTACTCATGTTGTGACTGTCTATTATAAGAGATACAATGAAAATTTACCTACATTCATGTATATTTATACCAATTGTTAATTGTATTCTCCGTTTGATCATCATCATCATCATCATAATCAGCCCGTTGCAGTCCACTGCTGGACATAAGCCTCTCCCAAGGTACGCCACAGAGCCCGGTCTGCTGCTTTACGCATCCAGTCGCTGCCGGCCCTTTTATGCAAGTCGTCCCGCCATCTGGCCAGAGGACGTCCGACGCTACGTTTTCCAAGACGCGGTCTCCACTCCAGAACACGCTTACTCCAGCGGTTATCCGTTCTGCGACATATGTGGCCAGCCCATTGCCACTTCAACATACTAACTTTCAGAGCTATGTCGGTCACCATGGTTCTCTGGCGGATCTCCTCGTTCCGAATTTTGTCCTTCAGAGAAACTCCGAGCATAGCTCTTTCCATAGCACGTTGAGCGACTTTAAGCTTATGGATTAGCCCCACAGTCAGTGTCCACGTCTCGGCTCCGTACGTCATTACAGGGAGGACGCACTGGTTAAACACTTTTGTCTTCAGGCTCTGTGGTATATCCGACGAAAATATGTGGTACAACTTCCTAAACGCTGCCCAGCCCAACTGAATCCTCCTGTCGGCTTCCTTTTCGAAGTTGTGTCTACCCAATTGCATTAATTGCCCGAGATAGATATACTCCTTGACAACTTCGAGAAGCGTGCCATCGATGATAACCGGTCCCGGAGCGACGAGGTCATTAAACATGACCTTCGTCTTGTCTAGGTTCATCCGGAGACCAATTCGTTTGGAGGCTTCATTTAAGCTGTGCAGCATTTCTTGAACTTCCTGCAGCGATTCTGCTATGACTACGATATCATCGGCAAACCTTAAGTGCGAGATGTATTCGCCGTTTATATTGATGCCTCGCCCGTTCCAGTTTAAAGTCTTGAAAACGTCTTCCAATGCATTTGTAAACAGTTTCGGGGATATCACATCCCCCTGTCGTACTCCTCGATGCAATGAAATCGGTCTTGTTTGACTATTCTGTACTTGGACGGACATCGTTGCAGCTTCATACACGCTTCGCAGCACCTCGATGTATCGAAAGTCAACCTGGCACCTCTGCAGGGAGTCCAGAACAGACCAGGTCTCGACGGAGTCAAAGGCCTTCTCATAGTCCACGAAAACGAGACACAGAGGCTGATTATACTCCTGGGTCTTCTGTATAATCTGCCTCAAAGTGTGTATGTGGTCTATGGTGCCAAATCCTCCGCGAAAACCGGCCTGCTCCGGTGGTTGGAAGTCGTCCAACCGTCGCGTCAGCCTATTTGTGACGACCCTCGAAAACAATTTGTAGACGTGGCTCAGGAGCGATATAGGGCGGTAGTTCTTGAGGAGGGTCTTGTCCCCCTTCTTGAAAAATAAAACTACCATGCTCCTGCTCCACGCTCTTGGAGTTCTCCCTTCGTGGAGAACGGAGTTGAAAATACGCTGCAGCTGCCTAAGTACAGGTGTTCCCCCTGTCCTTAAGAGCTCAGTTGTAACTCCGTCCTCGCCCGGGGCTTTTCCATTTTTTAGTTGTTTGAGGGCGCACTCAATTTCATAAATGCTGACGTCGGGAAATTCGTCGGAATAGTGTCGGACTAAAGCAGCTCGGGGATCGGAAGGGACAGGCTCTGGTAGCGGAGATTGCGAGGCATACAACTGGCTATAGAAGTCTTCCACCTCTGAGAGGATCTCTGGCTTAGAGAAGACGAGACGACCATCGGAGGCAGTCAGCTTGGATATGTGGCTCCTCCCAAGACGCTTCACGAATACTTTGGAACCTCGGTTTTGTTCTATTGCCTCCTTAATAAGGCGTGTGTTGGAACTTCGAAGATCCCGCCGTACCGCTTTTCGAATACGTCTCGTGAGTGCTCGCTGGTCTGCCGCTGCGGCCTCCGTATTGATGCGTCTCTCCCTCATGAGTTCCAGGGTCTCGTCTGAAAGTTTGGACTTCCTGCCCGCATGCCTATTCCGACAGAACCTGTTACCCACATCCCTCACGACTTCTACTACTTTACTTAAGTCCTCGTCAACGTCACATTCGGTTTCCAGCACATCGAATCGGTTTTGAAGTTCCATTTGGAATCTTTCTGAGCCGGCAATGGTTTGGAACAGCGTAGGCCGGAGCGTGGACTTTATCAGACGGTGCGTTCCAGCTTGAAGTTTATATTCAGAGTGCCTCGTACAAGTCGATGATCACTTCCGGTGTTGAACCTGTTGATCACAGAGACATCTCTGAATATACGCCTCTTATCCGTCATGATAAAGTCGATCTCATTTTTCGTCACGTTATCGGGGCTCTGCCAGGTCCACTTCCTATGGGGCTTCTTCTTAAAGAATGAATTCATTAAGAATAACCCCTCTCGTTCCAAGAAGTTGACCAGCATCTGCCCCCTGTGATTCCTGTTCCCAATACCATGTGGCCCCATAACCGATTCGGTGTCCGTGCGTACTCCCACTTTGGCGTTGAAATCCCCCATGACAACATTGAAGTGGGCCCTTGAGGTGTTGTGCAGGGCTTTATCTATGTCTTCGAACATAGCTTCCACTTCATCATCCGAGTGTGCGGTGGTCGGCGCATATACCTGTACGACCTTAATAGAATATCTCTCGGTCAGTTTGAGTACGAGGTACGCTACTCTTGACGACACACTGGATATTTCTACAATGTTGCCAGTGAGGGTTTTGTTGACGAGAAATCCGACACCGCCCTGGGAGAGGCTGTCGCCTTCTCGGAAGTAGAGTAGATGGCCTGATTCCAAGGTTACTGTGTCCTCCCCCTCTCTACGGACTTCAGATAACCCCAGAACATGCCATCGAATGTTGCCTAACTCTACCTCCAATTCGGCTAGATGTTCGTTGAGCCTCAGAGTTCGTCCGTTATACGTAGCCAAGGTCAATGTGTGGTAGCCGTCCGTAACCCGGGGATTCTTAGCACCCCGTGCCACACCGATGCTGTGACCGCTACCGTGGCCAAGCCTGGTGTGGCGGCCGGGAACTCGGGGCCGTTTATTTTGCGCGTCACACATAGGAGGTAATGCCCTAATCGCCACGCTGGGCAAGCGGGTTGGCGATCGCAGTGCGTAAAAATATCAGAAAACGCTGCTGCCCATTCTCTGACATGCGGAGGCTTCTGTTGTTTTGCCTCAGACATTAGTCGCCTTGTACGACACCCGTAAGTGTTGTGGGTTGGTGCTATTCTACTCTGCCGGACACCACACGGCCAGTTTGATGGTCCTTAATAAATAAAAAAAAAATAAAAAAATTAAGTTTAAACACAATTATTAATATTAATTTAAAACTTGAATACATAATTTTTTGTATTTTGTATTATTATATATATAAAAATAATTTTGTTTGTTTTAAAGTATATAATAATGTTTACAGCATTTTATTTGTACCTGTTCGTTTCTTAAAAATTAAAAAATAAACTGCCTTGGTGGCGTAGTTGTATTACGGTACGGTTACAAAGCTGAGGTCTCGGGTTCGAATCCCGGGTCGGGCAAAGTGATATTGGATTTTTCTATTCATTATCAGTCCGGAGTCAGGAATTTGTGCCCGATATGGCGATAGGCTCGCCCCCGGTCACATCGTGGGACGGAACATGCAAGGCGAAATGTGGGTGTCCTAGTGGCGCCTCTGCCTACCCCTTCGGGGATAAAAGGCGTGAGTTTATGTATGTATGTATGTAAAAAAAAAATATTTATCTGTGGGCTACTTACATTAACGCCCATACATATACAAACACACACACACACACACACACACACACTTACACACACACACACACACACACACGCACGCACGCACATTACACATAGTCACACACTCGCAAACTCACATACTTAATTATCACACAATCATAACATAATATATTAATTTATATTTTTTCACACGTCATTCCGAATAAATAAAATAAATGACGGATGAGCTGGGGATCGTAAACCGGTCCGCGCCGCTTGAAGACAAAAGGTGACGTAGTAGTAGCGGGCGGCGCGGCTACGGACCCCCCTTACCTGCGCCTGCGCATGTTCAACGCGCCGGAGCTCTTGGCTTGCAAGTTAGTTCCGACCGGACGATCGTACCGCGCGCTGATGACGTATATGTACATGTCTCGAGCCTAACCCGCGATATTGTATGCGTGTATCTAGTGCTTTGCTTGTGGACTATTTACTCTACGTTTTTCTGCTTTCCGCTTATGCCTTATACTGACTGTTTTGTGCTGTACTTTCTATAAACTGTACTTATTCTTGGACTTTGCTTCTCTTCTTTTCTACTCGTGGTGTATGCTTCCTTCTGTATTGTAATTCTTCCTTCTGTGTTCTAGTACATATTTTTTTTTTTATTCTTTACTGCACACACAAAAAATACAAAAGGCATACAATATTTTACAGATAAAATTAAAGAGTACAGTTGGCGGTCTTATCGCCCTAGGCGATTTCTTACAGACAACCTTTGGATGGATATAACAAAAGGACAAGAATAGAGGGCAGTATAGAATTTAAAGAAAAAACAAGCTCTTATAAGGGAATAGATAAACAAATTATTTATATTGAATATATACTAATTAGAAACAACAATTTACAAATGTAACTTAACACTAAAACTAATTTTCAGTCAGTGGCCCCAAACTAAGCGCAATGCTTGTATTTTGGGTGCCTGAGTTGGACTTGTGTGTGTGTGTGTGTGTGTGTGTGTGTGTGTGTGTGTGTGTGTGTGTGTGTGTGTGTGTGTGTGTGTGTGTGTGTGTGTGTGTGTGTGTGTGTGTGTGTGTGTGTGTGTGTGTGTGTGTGTGTGTGTGTGTGTGTGTGTGTGTGTGTGTGTGTGTGTGTGTGTGTGTGTGTGTGTGTGTGTGTGTGTGTGTGTGTGTGTGTGTGTGTGTGTGTGTGTGTGTGTGTGTGTGTGTGTGTGTGTGTGTGTGTGTGTGTGTGTGTGTGTGTGTGTGTGTGTGTGTGTGTGTGTGTGTGTGTGTGTGTGTGTGTGTGTGTGTGTGTGTGTGTGTGTGTGTGTGTGTGTGTGTGTGTGTGTGTGTGTGTGTGTGTGTGTGTGTGTGTGTGTGTGTGTGTGTGTGTGTGTGTGTGTGTGTGTGTGTGTGTGTGTGTGTGTGTGTGTGTGTGTGTGTGTGTGTGTGTGTGTGTGTGTGTGTGTGTGTGTGTGTGTGTGTGTGTGTGTGTGTGTGTGTGTGTGTGTGTGTGTGTGTGTGTGTGTGTGTGTGTGTGTGTGTGTGTGTGTGT
Source organism: Deilephila elpenor (assembly GCA_949752805.1). Classification (NCBI taxonomy): domain Eukaryota; kingdom Metazoa; phylum Arthropoda; class Insecta; order Lepidoptera; family Sphingidae; genus Deilephila; species Deilephila elpenor. The sequence continues at coordinate 5,438,689 of OX457095.1, read as the reverse complement.
GTGTGTGTGTGTGTGTGTGTGTGTGTGTGTGTGTGTGTGTGTGTGTGTGTGTGTGTGTGTGTGTGTGTGTGTGTGTGTGTGTGTGTGTGTGTGTGTGTGTGTGTGTGTGTGTGTGTGTGTGTGTGTGTGTGTGTGTGTGTGTGTGTGTGTGTGTGTGTGTGTGTGTGTGTGTGTGTGTGTGTGTGTGTGTGTGTGTGTGTGTGTGTGTGTGTGTGTGTGTGTGTGTGTGTGTGTGTGTGTGTGTGTGTGTGTGTGTGTGTGTGTGTGTGTGTGTGTGTGTGTGTGTGTGTGTGTGTGTGTGTGTGTGTGTGTGTGTGTGTGTGTGTGTGTGTGTGTGTGTGTGTGTGTGTGTGTGTGTGTGTGTGTGTGTGTGTGTGTGTGTGTGTGTGTGTGTGTGTGTGTGTGTGTGTGTGTGTGTGTGTGTGTGTGTGTGTGTGTGTGTGTGTGTGTGTGTGTGTGTGTGTGTGTGTGTGTGTGTGTGTGTGTGTGTGTGTGTGTGTGTGTGTGTGTGTGTGTGTGTGTGTGTGTGTGTGTGTGTGTGTGTGTGTGTGTGTGTGTGTGTGTGTGTGTGTGTGTGTGTGTGTGTGTGTGTGTGTGTGTGTGTGTGTGTGTGTGTGTGTGTGTGTGTGTGTGTGTGTGTGTGTGTGTGTGTGTGTGTGTGTGTGTGTGTGTGTGTGTGTGTGTGTGTGTGTGTGTGTGTGTGTGTGTGTGTGTGTGTGTGTGTGTGTGTGTGTGTGTGTGTGTGTGTGTGTGTGTGTGTGTGTGTGTGTGTGTGTGTGTGTGTGTGTGTGTGTGTGTGTGTGTGTGTGTGTGTGTGTGTGTGTGTGTGTGTGTGTGTGTGTGTGTGTGTGTGTGTGTGTGTGTGTGTGTGTGTGTGTGTGTGTGTGTGTGTGTGGTGTGTGTGTGTGTGTGTGTGTGTGTGTGTGTGTGTGTGTGTGTGTGTGTGTGTGTGTGTGTGTGTGTGTGTGTGTGTGTGTGTGTGTGTGTGTGTGTGTGTGTGTGTGTGTGTGTGTGTGTGTGTGTGTGTGTGTGTGTGTGTGTGTGTGTGTGTGTGTGTGTGTGTGTGTGTGTGTGTGTGTGTGTGTGTGTGTGTGTGTGTGTGTGTGTGTGTGTGTGTGTGTGTGTGTGTGTGTGTGTGTGTGTGTGTGTGTGTGTGTGTGTGTGTGTGTGTGTGTGTGTGTGTGTGTGTGTGTGTGTGTGTGTGTGTGTGTGTGTGTGTGTGTGTGTGTGTGTGTGTGTGTGTGTGTGTGTGTGTGTGTGTGTGTGTGTGTGTGTGTGTGTGTGTGTGTGTGTGTGTGTGTGTGTGTGTGTGTGTGTGTGTGTGTGTGTGTGTGTGTGTGTGTGTGTGTGTGTGTGTGTGTGTGTGTGTGTGTGTGTGTGTGTGTGTGTGTGTGTGTGTGTGTGTGTGTGTGTGTGTGTGTGTGTGTGTGTGTGTGTGTGTGTGTGTGTGTGTGTGTGTGTGTGTGTGTGTGTGTGTGTGTGTGTGTGTGTGTGTGTGTGTGTGTGTGTGTGTGTGTGTGTGTGTGTGTGTGTGTGTGTGTGTGTGTGTGTGTGTGTGTGTGTGTGTGTGGTGTGTGTGTGTGTGTGTGTGTGTGTGTGTGTGTGTGTGTGTGTGTGTGTGTGTGTGTGTGTGTGTGTGTGTGTGTGTGTGTGTGTGTGTGTGTGTGTGTGTGTGTGTGTGTGTGTGTGTGTGTGTGTGTGTGTGTGTGTGTGTGTGTGTGTGTGTGTGTGTGTGTGTGTGTGTGTGTGTGTGTGTGTGTGTGTGTGTGTGTGTGTGTGTGTGTGTGTGTGTGTGTGTGTGTGTGTGTGTGTGTGTGTGTGTGTGTGTGTGTGTGTGTGTGTGTGTGTGTGTGTGTGTGTGTGTGTGTGTGTGTGTGTGTGTGTGTGTGTGTGTGTGTGTGTGTGTGTGTGTGTGTGTGTGTATCTGTGTAGAATGTTATGTGTATTGTGTGTGGTTTCATTGAAGAAAAGGTTTTCGGTCACCTCATAATTAATATAGTTGAGCCAATTTTTTACAATTTTTTGGCAAGAGTGTTTTGAAGCACACTTTATATCACAGTATTTGCTGACAACGTTGTATATATGTAGATGTGAATAATTTGAGCTATGTCTAGCCATCCGCGAGTTTATGCGAGGTACCGGGATAGAAAACAGACGCTTTGAAATTAAACAGTCATAGTCGGGTCTGGACTTTATATTTTTATGTACGTTTAGGACTGCTTTAACTATGAATAGATGTCTTACTCGAAGCACAGGAAATTCTTTATAAAGGACGTCAGTAGGGAAGAGGATAGGTTTTTTTAGCATCACTTTGATAACTGCTCTTTGTGCCCTTTCTATATCCAGGAAAATGGTTTTGCTGGCACTACCCCATATGGAAATTCCGTACTGCAAGATAGATTGGCAGATGGCGTGGAAGACTGTTTTGAGGGTTACGAGTGGTGTGCAGTCTCTCAGTTTCTTCATGATGTATATCAGCTTTCTGACTCTACCAGATAGCTTATGGATATGAGTTTTATACGACAAGGTTTGATCAAGTGCAATGCCTAAGTGGACATGAGAGGGCGTTTGGTCTATAAGAGGACAAGTACAGATTTTATTTTGAAAAGAATATGGACTAGGGCTACAACTATGAAGTTTTATGGAACAATTTATACACAATATATGATACATAATTCAATAATACACTTAATATACATACATATATAAATATTTCTATAGATAAACATACATATAAATATACATGCTAAATATAAATTACTTATTGAGACGAAAAGAGGAAATAAAAACTTTTTAATGCAGCTGCTTATAGAGAAAGGTAATAGTCTTTAACCATTTTTTTGAAAGATGTCAGTGTTTGAGCTTGTCTTATGACAACTGGTAGCGCATTCCACAGTCGAACGGCTTGAACTGTATACGACTTATCCATGTAGGTCGTGGCATGCGCAGGCATTCTCAATTTCAGATTCTCCGACGACCTCAAGGACCTTGAATGAGACTCATGGAGAAATAGAAAACGTTCTTTAAGATAAGATGGAGTGAGAGGATTGAACAAGATATTGTAAAGAAGATTAAGAATATGAGCATTCCGACATTATTGACTTTATTCTACTGTGCTAACTGTAAACTGTATTTAGTGCAATAACTTTATTATAGTTAGGTGTGTGTTTTGTTGCGCTTGCGTATATTACCTGCCTACGCCTACCACTCATCCACCACCTAACCATAACTGGTGACCCCCAAGAACACCAAAAGCACCATGAGTGATACAAGGAGACTGTCCCGCCCTCACACCCGCCACTGCAACTCCTGTAAGCCAGGATCAACAGTGGCACGCATATTAATGACACTGAGCATTGAAGCTCAGCGCGTCTCCGGGAATGTCTAACTTGTCTTTAACCCGCAACGAAATCAATCAAAAAGTTAAATTAATAGGAGGAGTTGGAAATAAATTATTGTCCACTTCCCTCCCTAATAAAGCGGGTGACAAAAAAATGAACTAAAGAGGCAAACAACCTCGCATAAAGACATTTACAGCCAGAGAAGCCAGCTGTAAAGCACCACGGAATAGTGATTATTACATTTAAATGGGACCTAATATGTAAGCTGTTATACTTGATTCCAATAATAGGTATGGCAAAATCGCCGGAAAGCACGGAAATTCTTCCTAGTCTCCACAAGGTCCATGTAGTATACAACACCAGATGTTATTTGCATACTATCTAGCATGGTTTTATGCGCGGACTGCTCATATTCGCAATAAGGTGTTGAACATGAGCACGCAGGCGAATCAACGAGCTTAAATGAGTACAGTTTAGACTTAAAGTTACCATGGCCCGTAAGAAACTGTGATACGTAATAATCGATATCTAGCCAAGTCTTTGTCAAACGATCACGCACGCATGGAAAATATTGGTATAGATGCCGACCCTTCAAAGATACCTCCCATCTATTCTGCCATTCATCTATTAATTCGTTATATACAACTGAGAGCGGCTTAAATAATCTGTCTACTTTTACAAGTTCACGTGAATTTAAGAATCTTTTGTCCATATTCTCTCTAGTTGAGTAATACATCGCGGCGCGACGTTGTACCTCTAGGTCAACTGGAAGTACACCCGCTAGGACAGGCAACGCTTCGGTACTAACAGTCCTATATGCCTTACACAAGAATATCAACGCCAAACGTTGGCTCTGGAGCAATTTCCTTCGCACAGCACCGATAGTAGCCCTATCGGCCCATACGGGGGATCCGTAAGTAATACATCCTAAGTAAGTAGCTCCATAGATGGTTTTTAATGTATTGAAAGATAGCCCCCACGTTGATTTTGATATTCTTGTCAAAGCAAAAAAGTTATTTTTCGATTTTTCCCCGACTTTCTTAATATGTTCAAGAAAGGAAAAATTCCTTTCCAAAATTAGACCAAGGTAACAAACTGATTCTTTTTTCTTTACGGTGATATTATTAAATTTAATTCGCGGCGGTGATTTTAGAATTCCTTTTAAAAGTAATTGGAACGTTTTATGTGGTGCGAACTGTAAGCGATTTCGATCGCCCCAATCAGATATTAATTTTAAACACGTGTCGGCCATATTTTCGAGTCCCGACCTACTGTTTGACTCAATAAGCAAGAGGCCATCGTCCGCATATCCAATCAAAGAACACCCTGACGGTAAGGGAATTGTAAGAAAATCGTCGAAGCCCAAATTCCATAAATAAGGACCCAAGACCGAGCCTTGTGGACAGCCCATCGTCAGTGGCTTCGACACGGCATGGTGTCCAAGTTTAAGTTTTGTTGTTCCGTGCGAGAAATACGAGTATATAAGTGAATATATATTTTTAAAGCAACCTCGCAATTTCAACTTAAGAAGCAGCATTGGCCACCAAGCATTGTCGAAAGCACCGGAGATGTCCAGGAAAATACCGAGTACATATTTGCGTATCGATGTACTTACTCTTCTCCTAACCGAAATTGCCGCGTCAATAGTCGACCTACCCATAGTAAAACCGAACTGTTTTTCATGGAATTTTGGTCCACCTGGTAGCAATCGAGGGACGGTAAGACGTTCTAAAAGTTTACCTAGCGACGGCAAGAGTGTAATGGGTCTGTAAGACTTAGGATCTTGAGGAGATTTATCGCCACTCTTGGGTATTATCCGAATGAAACCGGTACGCCAGACTCGCGGAAATACCCCTTCAGCAATACATCGATTAAAAACAGTTAGTACTGCATTTTCACTTCCCCTCCCGCGGGGGCACAGTACAGTGACGTGTATTACGTGCTCCTCAATAATAATTGTGTTTTGTGTGTTTAAAGATGATTATCGGTTCGTGAGTTGTTTATAGTTGTTTGGTTTCGTATTGTACGCAAGGATTCGTAAGTTTATAAAGTTTTATTTTGTTTATTTCGTGGATTTATTCAAATTTATTCTCGGTAAGTAATTTTTATTTTTCTATAGTGGGTACCGCGAAATAAAATATCGCCCGGCCGGTCAGTCAGCTGTTTTGTTTAACATTAATTAGTTCTTGTTAGTGTCAATAAACATTATAAATTAATTGAATTTAACTTCTGTAAAGTCAATGTCGACCCATAGTAACGATCCGCCCGACCCTGGGCCAGACCCTTTCGTTCAAAGTAGGCTCACGCCTCGGTCACCAAGTTCGGCAAAACGGTTATTCAGCGATGTTAATTCGCCAACTTATGTCTCCCCCGTAAAATCCAAACGTCTACAACTATCGGAATCGGCGGATACTTTGTCTGTAGATAACGACAGCGACGCGAGCCGCGCGGACTATTGCGATATGGTGTCGGAAGTATCGAGCTATTTGTCAAAGATTAACGAACTAGTTAATGACCAGGGCTCGCGCATGAATATTGCAAATAGATCGGCGGTGTTAGACATTACGCAACGAGTAACTTCGATTGTTTCGTTACTCGCGTTAAAATCATCGTGCAATGAAACCAAGTTGGCTAATATGCAACGCGAGTTAGATCAATATAAACGCGTTAACATTTCCACCGCAGAATCCAATAAGTCTTTTGCCGATAATTTAAACTTGCGTTTAGCTAAACCCACTCCGGTAGTGCAGCCGCGCGCCCCCCTTCCGTGCGTAATAGCTTACCCGACGAGTGAAAGGTCAGCTGATCTACCGACATCATCCGCGACTAAACAGGCGCTCTTTAAGGCAATTAAGCCTAGTGATGATGGGTTCCAAATCGTGGGCGTTAAAAAAACCTCTAAGTCTGGTGTTGCTCTGCGCCTCGCTAATGAGTCACAAATTAAAAAATTGGAATCCGTCGCGGCGATAAAATCGGCGGGGCTGCGTCTCGAAAAACCGAAGGGCCGCCGTCCCCGTATTTTAGTTAAAGATGTGCCATCCTCCATGGAAGACCGCGCTTTCTTAACCGCATTATATCGTCAAAACATCAAGGACGAATTGCCTATAAAGGAGGATGACTTTTCAAAGTCCGTTAAAATAACCCGCAGACGAATTTTAGATAACGGTCGGAAATGGATAGGCTTAGAATTAGATTCAGAGGTTCGTAAACACTTAATGAATACGAAGGACAAACTTTTCATTGATTGGGCCACCTGCCGTTTTAACGATGACATTGATGTAGTTCGTTGTATGAATTGTCAATATTACGGGCATGTACAAAAGTTTTGTACAGTAAAAACACCAACGTGCGCCATCTGTGCTGAGTCACACGAAACTAAGGCGTGCCCGCAAAAATCGAACCCGGAGTTTAAGCCTGTATGTGCGCCTTGTAAACGATTTAAAAAAACACACGATCATCGTTGTGGGTCTCAGGAATGCCCAACATACAAGAATAAGCTCGAGCAATTAGTTTTGTCGACCCAATATTAAATAAATATGGATAACTTTGCAATCGGTCAGTTAAATCTTCATAACGATAGGGTAGCGACGTCAGAATTAGACATGTTAATTCGCGATTATAAGCTGAATGTCGTGCTGGTTCAAGAGCAATACCAACATGCGCGATTACGTAGTAGGGTGATACAACTCGATAACAACTCACGAGCAGGTATTTTCGTGTCGGGTTCAAATCTTACCGTTACCTCAGTACGTAATCTTATGACGTCACACTGTGCTGTCGCGGAGGTGTCGAGTCCGATCTGTAAGGTTTTTCTTGTGAGCTGTTATTTTCAATACTCTGACCCTGTGGGTCCCCACTTGCATCACCTCCGCTATGTCTTGCGGTCCCTCGCTGGACATAAAATTATTATAGGTGCTGACGTTAATGCGTCATCAATCCTTTGGTATGGCAAATATCGCTCCACCGATACCGAGCGACGTTGCGCTGTAGAAGATTTCATTGCAGAGATGAACCTCGAAGTACATAACACCCCCGATGCACCACCTACTTACAGCTGCCCTATGGGCGAATCCTCTATTGACGTCACACTTTCTAGTGGAGACGTCCGTATTGATAGGTGGCGCGTCCTGCCGGACGCGTCGTGTAGTGACCATCACCTGATTGTGTACGAGTTCTTGCCTAGAGTGACACAGAGTCCGGTACATAATAATTGTAATTTTAGATATAAATCCATAGGTGCCAACTGGGATTTATTTAGCTCTTTATTTGCTCAGCATGCCAGGGACTTCACTCGCGATGATCTGTCAGCTGAGACTTGTGCCGAGATTATGTCGGACACGTTTACGTATTGCGCGGACGTTACCATTGGTCGAGGTCCCATCACAAAGACTCGGAGGTGTGATTGGTGGAATGACTTACTAGTCCAACTACGTCGAACTTTTCGCAGAGCGCGTAGGCGGTTCAACGGGCTTAAAAAACGTCGTATTACAGGGGAAGCAATTACATCTGCTTTTAATGAACTGAGAGTTGCCAGATCACATTATAGAGCGGCTGTCCAAAAATCTAAAGGCAATTTATTACGTAAAATTGTAGCCCGGTTAGATAGTGAAGGTCCGTGGTCTCCTTTATACCATGAGTTTAAAGCTAATAGGTCAATCAATTTAGCTTATATTGAGAATATAAAAATTAATAACAACTACACAACTGGCATTGAGGAGACAACGGAAGCTTTGTTACAATCGTTAATACCGGATGATAATGTTGGGAATGACACAGAATACCACAAGCAGATTAGGATGTGGGCCGCGGAACTGCCAAACTCTTGCGATTCAAATCTCTCATCATTTGATGAATTTAGTGAAATAGTTCGATCTTTGCCACTAAACAAGGCTTCCGGTGACGATAAAATATCCAACAAAATGATCAAAGAAGCGTGTAAATCGGCCGGCAATGCAGTACTAACTGTTTTTAATCGATGTATTGCTGAAGGGGTATTTCCGCGAGTCTGGCGTACCGGTTTCATTCGGATAATACCCAAGGGTGGCGATAAATCTCCTCAAGATCCTAAGTCTTACAGACCCATTACACTCTTGCCGTCGCTAGGTAAACTTTTAGAACGTCTTACCGTGCCTCGATTGCTACCAGGTGGACCAATATTCCATGAAAAACAGTTCGGTTTTACTAAGGGTAGGTCGACTATTGACGCGGCAATTTCGGTTAGAAGAAGAGTAAGTACATCGATACGCAAATATGTACTCGGTATTTTCCTGGACATCTCCGGTGCTTTCGACAATGCTTGGTGGCCAATGCTGCTTCTTAAGTTAAAATTGCGAGGTTGCTTTAAAAATATATATTCACTTATATACTCGTATTTCTCGCACGGAATAACAAAACTTAAACTTGGACACCATGCCGTGTCGAAGCCACTGTCGATGGGCTGTCCACAGGGCTCGGTCTTGGGTCCTTATTTATGGAATTTAGGCTTCGACGATTTTCTTACAATTCCCTTACCGTCGGGGTGTTCTTTGATTGGATATGCGGACGATGGCCTCTTGCTTATTGAGTCAAACAGTAGGTCGGGACTCGAAAATATGGCAGACACGTGTTTAAAATTAATATCTGATTGGGGCGATCGAAATCGCTTACAGTTCGCACCACATAAAACGTTCCAATTACTTCTAAAAGGAATTTTAAAATCACCGCCGCGAATTAAATTTAATAATATCACCGTAAAGAAAAAAGAATCAGTTTGTTATCTTGGTCTAATTTTGGAAAGGAATTTTTCCTTTCTTGAACATATTAAGAAAGTCGGAGAAAAATCGAAAAATAACTTTTTTGCTTTGACAAGAATATCGAAGTCAACGTGGGGGCTATCTTTCAATACTTTAAAAACCATCTATGGAGCGACTTACTTAGGATGTATTACTTACGGATCCCCCGTATGGGCTGATGTTGTATATAACGAACTAATAGATGAATGGCAAAATAGATGGGATGTATCTTTGAAGGGTCGGCATCTATACCAATATTTTCCATGCGTGCGTGATCGTTTGACTAAGACTTGGCTAGATATCGATTATTACGTATCACAGTTTCTTACGGGCCATGGTAACTTTAAGTCTAAACTGTACTCATTTAAGCTCGTTGATTCGCCTGCGTGCTCATGTTCAACACCTTATTGCGAATATGAGCACTCCGCGCATCATATATTGTGGGAGTGTAGTCTTTGGCAGAATGAGCGTAAAACCATGCTAGATAGTATGCAAATAACATCTGGAGTTGTATACTACACGGACCTTGTGGAGACTAGGAAGAATTTCCGTGCTTTCCGGTGATTTTGCCATACCTATTATTGGAATCAAGTATAACAGCTTACATTATAGATCCCATTTAAATGTTATAATGACTAATCCGTGGTGCTTTACAGCTGGCTTCTCTGGCTGTAAACGTCTTTATGCGAGGTTATTAACCTCTTTAGTTCATTGTTTTTTTGTCACCCGCTTTATTAGGGAGGGAAGTGGACAATAATTTATTTCCAACTCCTCCTATTATTTTAACTTTTTTGATTGATTTCGTTGCGGGTTAAAGACAAGTTAGACATTCCCAGAGACGCGCTGAGCTTCACTGATCAGTGTCATTAAAATGCGTGCCACTGTTGATCCTGGCTTACAGGAGTTGCAGTGGCGGGTGTGAGGGCGGGACAGTCTCTACTGCATTGCCGGCCGATTTACACGCTTCTTTGATCATTTTGTTGGATATTTTATCATCACCGGAAGCCTTGTTTAGGGGCAAAGATCGAACTATTTCACTAAATTCATCAAATGATGAGAGATTTTAATTGCAAGAGTTTGGCAGTTCCGCGGCCCACATCCTAATCTGCTTGTGGTATTCTGTGTCATTCCCAACATTATCGTCCGGTATTAACGATTGTAACAAAGCTTCCGTTATCTCCTCAATGCCAGTTGTGTAGTTGTTATTAATTTTTATATTCTCAATATAAGCCAAATTGATTGACCTATTAGCTTTAAACTCATGGTATAAAGGAGACCACGGACCTTCACTATCTAACCGGGCTACAATTTTTCGTAATAAATTGCCTTTCGATTTTTGTACAGTCGCTCTATAATGTGATCTGGCAACTTTCAGTTCATTAAAAGCAGATGTAATTGCTTCCCCTGAAATACGGCGTTTTTTAAGCCCGTTAAACCGCCTACGCGCTCTGCGAAAAGTTCGACGTAGTTGGACTAGTAAGTCATTCCACCAATCACACCTCCGAGTCTTTGTGATGGGACCTCGACCAATGGTAACGTCCGCGCAATACGTAAACGTGTCCGACATAATCTCGGCACAAGTTTCAGCTGACAGATCATCGCGAGTGAAGTCCCTGGCATGCTGAGCAAATAAAGAGCTAAATAAATCCCAGTTGGCACCTATAGACTTATATCTAAAATTACAATTTATATGTACCGGACCCTGTGTCACTCTAGGCAAGAACTCGTACACAATCAGGCGATGGTCACTACACGACGCGTCCGGCAGGACGAGCCACCTATCAATACGGACGTCTCCACTAGAAAGTGTGACGTCAATAGAGGATTCGCCCATAGGGCAGCTATAAGTAGGTGGTGCATCGGGGGTGTTATGTACTTCGAGGTTCATCTCTGCAATGAAATCTTCTACAGCGCAACGTCGCTCGGTATCGGTGGAGCGATATTTTCCATACCAAAGGATTGAAGACGCATTAACGTCAGCACCTATAATAATTTTATGTCCAGCGAGGGACCGCAAGACATAACGGAGGTGATGCAAGTGGGGACCCACAGGGTCGGAGTATTGAAAATAACAGCTCACAAGAAAAACCTTACAGATCGGACTCGACACCTCTGCGACAGCACAGTGTGACGTCATAAGATTACGTACTGAGGTAACGGTAAGATTTGAGCCCGACACGAAAATACCTGCTCGTGAGTTGTTATCGAGTTGTATCACCCTACTACGTAATCGCGCATGTTGGTATTGCTCTTGAACCAGAACGACATTCAGCTTATAATCGCGAATTAACGTGTCTAATTCTGACGTCGCTAACGACAGGGTTATGGAGATTTAACTGACCGATTGTAAAGTTATCCATATTTATTTAATATTGGGTCGACAAAACTAATTGCTCGAGCTTATTTTTGTATGTTGGGCACTCCTGAGACCCACAACGATGATCGTGTGCTTTTTTAAATTGTTTACAAGGCGCACATACAGGCTTAAACTCCGGGTTCGATTTTTGCGGGCACGCCTTAGTTTCGTGTGATTCAGCACAGATGGCGCACGTTGGTGTTTTTACTGTACAAAACTTTTGTACATGCCCGTAATATTGACAATTCATACAACGAACTACATCAATGTCATCGATAAAACGGCAGGTGGCCCAATCAACGAAAAGTTTGTCCTTCGTATTCATTAAGTGTTTACGAACCTCTGAATCTAATTCTAAGCCTATCCACTTTCGACTGTTATCTAAAATTCGTCTGCGGGTTATTTTAACGGACTTTGAAAAGTCATCCTCCTTTATAGGCAATTCGTCCTTGATGTTTTGACGATATAATGCGGTTATGAAAGCGCGGTCTTCCATGGAGGATGGCACATCTTTAACTAGAATACGGGGACGGCGGCCCTTCGGTTTTTCGAGACGCAGCCCCGCCGATTTTATCGCGGCGACAGATTCCAACTTTTTTATTTGTGACTCATTAGCGAGGCGCAGAGCAACACCGGACTTAGAGGTTTTTTTAACGCCCACGATTTGGAACCCATCATCACTAGGCTTAATTGCCTTAAAGAGCGCCTGTTTAGTCGCGGATGATGTCGGTAGATCAGCTGACCGTTCACTCGTCGGGTAAGCTATTACGCACGGAAGGGGGGCGCGCGGCTCCACTACCGGAGTGGGTTTAGCTAAACGCAATTTTAAATTATTGGCAAAAGTCTTATTGGATTCTGCGGTGGAAATGTTAACGCGTTTATATTGATTTAACTCGCGTTGCATATTAGCCAACTTGGTTTCATTGCACGATGATTTTAACGCGAGTAACAATCGATCGAAACAATCGATGTTACTCGTTGCGTTATGTCTAACACCGCCGATCTATTTGCAATATTCATGCGCGAGCCCTGGTCATTAACGAGTTCGTTAATCTTCGACAAATAGCTCGATACTTCCGACACCATATCGCAATAGTCCGCGCGGCTCGCGTCGCTGCCGTTATCTACAGACAAAGTATCCGCCGATTCCGATAGTTGTAGACGTTTTGATTTTACGGGGGAGACATAAGTTGGCGAATTAACATCACTGAATAACCGTTTTGCCGAACTTGGTGACCGAGGCGTGAGCCTACTTTGAACGAAAGGGTCCGGCCCAGGGTCGGGCGGAACGTTACTATGGGTCGACATTGACTTTACAGAAGTTAAATTCAATTAATTTATAATGTTTATTGACACTAACAAGAACTAATTAATGTTAAACAAAACAGCTGACTGACCGGCCGGGCGATATTTTATTTCGCGGTACCCACTATAGAAAAATAAAATTACTTACCGAGAATAATTTTGAATAAATCCACGAAATAAACGAAATAAAACTTTATAAACTTACGAATCCTTGCGTACAATACGATACCAAACAACTGTAAACAACTCACGAACCGATAATCGTATTAAAACACACAAAACACAATTATTATTGAGGAGCACGTAAACACGTCACTGTATTGTGCCCCCGCGGGAGGGGAATGAGTGATACAAGCAGTGACTCGGCAAAAACGGTCGGTTCGAGAAAAGGGACACGTGACGCGCCGTACAAAACCGGTGCGCGTGTCCACGGAACGATCCGTCATTACGTCACACTGTAACCGGCTGATAAATTTGAAGTTGCCGCAATTTTCTCAAGATGACCCAGAGTTGTGGTTTGCTCTATTAGAAGCCCCCAGTTTGACACCTTGGATATCACGGAAGACTCTATTAAATTCACCCAGGTGATAAGTAAGTTGGACGTCCACCATGCCAGGTCAGTCAAGGATGTTATACTGAACCCACCTGTTAAGCATCACTACGCCAAAATCAAGGCAGAAGTGATTAAGAGGTTTGCTGATTCCCATGCTTTACGCATTAAGAAACTCTTCACGCATGAACAGCTTGGAGATCGAAAACCCTCCCTATTTCTCCGTCACCTCCAAGATTTGGCCGGACCAGCTACTCCAGAGGATTTTGTCAAGTCTATATGGATGGAGAGATTACCTTTTGGTGTTCAGGCATTATTAGCATCCCAATCCACACAATCCTTGGATCAACTCGCGGACCTGCCTGATCGAATCCAAGAGCTCACTCAGCCTTGTCAACCCGTGGTAGCCGCAGCGTCATCGTCGTCATTGCCAGCTCCTCCGCCTCCTAGCAACGAGATTGCCGAGATCAAGGAGATGATAGGAAGGCTTGCCAGAAAGTTGGATGACCACACCCGCAATTCACACTGCAGCTCATCAAGGCGATCCAAACCAACACAACGATCCACCTCACCTTCGCAAAACCGCAGAGACAGATCTCAATCGAGCTATCGGCGGTACCCCATCTGTTGGTACCATTCTCGATTCGGAGCCGATACCAGGAGATGCATTAAGCCCTGCGATTACGGCAGGTCGGGAAACGCATCGGGCACTCGCTAATGGCGACGGACGACTGCCCGGTTACCGCAGGTCGCCTATTCGTGACAGACCGCAACTCCAACATTCAGTTTTTGGTGGACACTGGCAGTGATGTCTGTGTCTTCCCCAGGACTGCGCTTCGTGATCGCCGTGAGAAGTCGGATTACCAGCTATGCGCCGCTAACGGGACTGTTATTGACACCTTCGGCTACGTAGATTTAAAATTAGACTTTGGTTTAAGACGGGCGTTCCAATGGAGACTTGTGGTGGCAAATGTCACTAAGGCGATTATCGGCGTAGATTTTTTAACTTTTTTCAATCTGTCGGTTGATTGCAAAAATAAACGCCTCATTGACATGACCACCTCATTGTCGGCACAAGTTTCCTTTGCTACACACAACATCAGCTCAATTAAGGTGGCAAATGGCGAGACAAGGTACCAGCGTATCTTAGACATGTACCCCGAAATAACACGTCCTTCAGGTACACACCCAACACCGAGACACAATGTAGTACACCACATTAGGACAACACCTGGTCCCCCTGTGTCCTGTACACCCCGTAGGTTGGCTCCAGATAAGCTGAAAATAGCCAAACAGGAGTTTCAGCTTATGCTGAACAATGGAATAGCACGTTCTTCAGCAAGTGCCTGGGCTTCACCCCTGCTAACTTGTTGGCTTATTTCCAACTCCTCCTATTAATTTAACTTTTTTGATTGATTTCGTTGCGGGTTAAAGACAAGTTAGACATTCTCGGAGACGCGCTGAGCTTCAATGCTCAGTGTCATTAAAATGCGTGCCACTGTTGATCCTGGCTTACAGGAGTTGCAGTGGCGGGTGTGAAGGCGGGACAGTCTATCGGATGTTGAATACTCGCACCATCCCTGATCGCTACTCCATCCGGCACATCCAAGATTTTTCTCACGCAATTGCAGGGTGTAAATTTTTCAGCACGGTGGATTTAGAGAAGGCGTACCACCAGATACCAGTTCACGAGGAGGACATAGGTAAGACTGCCATTACAACCCCGTTTGGTCTGTATGAGTTCCCCTATATGACCTTCGGTCTGAGGAACGCAGGCCAAACATTCCAAAGGTTCGTAGATGAGCTCACGCGAGGCCTAGACTTTTGCTTCGCCTATCTGGACGATTTTCTTGTGTTCTCTTAAACAGCAGACGAGCACGAAGAGCACCCTCGACAACTCTTCACGCGTATGAAGGAATACGGCGTGCTGGTGAACACATCGAAATGCGTCTTCGGTGTCAGCGAGGTAAGCTTCCTTGGCTATAGCATTTCCGAAGCAGGAACCAAGCCACTTGAATCCAAGGTGGATGCTATTAAGGATTTTCCCATGCCAAAAACCATTAGGCAGCATAGACGGTTCCTTGGCATTGTGAACTTTTACCGGCGATTTATCCCCCATGCCGCCAGGTTTCAAGCACCACTTAATGCTTTGCTCGCGGGTTCTGTTAAGCCCTCCCATCCCGTTGAGCTCTCAGGCGAAACCCTCGCGGCATTCCAACAATGCAAGCAAAGTCTGGCAAATGCTGCACTGCTTGCCCATCCGGATTGCAGAGCCCAGCTAGCCCTAGTGACAGACGCTTCAGATACTGCAATGGGTGCAGTTCTGCAGCAGCTTAAAAATGGTCACTGGGAACCTTTGGCCTTTTTCTCGAGAAATTTAAGTCCATCTCCGAGAAAATATTCCGCCTATGACCGCGAGCTCCTGGCAATATACGAAGGCATCAAACACTTTCATTTTATGCTGGAGGCCCGCCACTTCGTCGTATTTACCGACCACAAACCTCTCTGTTCCGCATTCCGGGATAGGAGAAACACTTGTTCGCCTCGCCAATATCGACATTTGGATTTTATATCCCAATTTACCACCGACATACGTCACATCGTAGGCAAGGAGAACATAGTGGTAGACACCCTATCTCGCGTGGAGGGGATACGAGCTCCAATTGATTTGGATCAACTTGCAGCGTCGCAATCTGCAGACCCAGAACTGCAGCAACTTCTTGCTGGTGATACCTCGATGCGTCTGGAGAGGCTGAAAGTTCCAAACAGTGAAGCAGAACTTTATTGCGACGTTAGCACCACGTCACCCAGGCCATTCGTACTGAAATCATTGCGGAAGCAGGTGTTTGACAGCCTGCACAGCCTTAGCCATCCAGATACCAATTCTTCAGCCAAGATGGTCGCTGAACGTTTCGTCTGGCCTGGCGTGCGAAAGGACTGCCGACAATGGGTGCGAACTTGCCTTGCGTGTCAACGTGCTAAAGTGCATCGGCACGTTTTATCCCCTTTAGGAACGTTCGACTTACCCCGGGCTAGATTCGCGTTCATCTATGTGGATATAATAGGCCCTCTGCCTGTATCCCAAGGCAATAGGTATTGCCTTACCATAGTGGACCGCTTTACACGCTGGCCCGAGGTCACGCCGATGATGGACATGTCCGCAGAAATTGTTGGTAAGGCTCTGATATGGTGGATATCCAGGTTTGGATGTCCAACCGATGTCGTTACTGACCGCGGTCGTCAATTCGAATCCACCCTCTTCCAATTTCTTGGAAGAGTGGTGTGATTCAATCATCGACGTACTACTGCCTACCATCCTGCATGTAACGGACTCGTCGAGCGCTTCCATCGCCAGCTTAAGGCGGCCATTATGTGCCACGCCGACCCGATCTGGGTGGATACGCTACCACTGGTCTTGCTCGGGGTGAGGAGTTCGTTCCGAGAGGACCTAAAAGACTCATCGGCTGAATTAGTTTATGGTGAGCCATTGCGCTTGCCGGGAGATTTTCTTCACATCTCCCCTGTTAATTCACCCGACATCTGTGAGTTTACCAGCCGATTGCGTCGTATTACGACAAAATTGCAGCCCACTCCTGCCTCACGTCATAGCAAGGACAAAATCTTTGTATTCAAAGATTTGTCCTCGGCTACACGTGTATTTCTGAGGGATGACTCCGTTCGAGCCTCTTAACAACCTCCCTATTCTGGGCCTCGTGAAGTGGTTGGAAGAAGAGACAAGCTCTTTAAAATATTGGTGAGAGGAAAGATCATCACCGTTTCTATAGACCGCATCAAGCTAGCCTATATACTCGCTGAACAACCCAACTCTCACGAATTCCTCCTAAAACCTGTTCCCCCTTCCATCACCACGCCTCCTTCCACGTCAGGTAGTTCTGGGGACAATATCAAAAAAACCCGTTCGAGCTGAGTAGTTCACTTTCCGGATTACTATCGACCGTAGTAACGGTCTAGGGGGGGAGTGATGTGGGCTATTTATATTAACGCCCATACATATACAAAGACACACACACGCACGCACATACTTAATTATCATAACATAATATATTAATTTATATTTATTCACACGTCATTCCGAATAAATAAAATAAATGACGGATGAGCGCACGAGTTGTGTAATGGAGCTGGGGATCGTAAACCGGTCCGCGCCGCTTGAAGACAAAAGGTGACGTAGCTGTAGCTGGCGGCGCAGCTACGGACCCCCTTTACCTGCGCCTGCGCATGTTCAACGCGCCGGAGCTCTTGGCTCGCAAGTTAGTTCCGACCGGACGATCGTACCGCGCGCTGATGACATATATGTACATTTGTCCCGAGCCTACCCCGCGATATTGTATGCGTGTACCTAGTGCTTTGATTGTGGACTATTTACTCTACGTTTTTCTGCTTTCCGCTTATGCCTTATACTGACTGTCTTGTGCTGTACATACTTTCTATAAACTGTACTTATTCTTGGACTTTACTTCTCTTCTTTTCTACTCGTGGTGTATGCTTCCTTCTGTGTTGTAATTGTTGTGTTCTAGTACACATTATTGACTTTATTCTACTGTGCTAACTGTAATCTGTATTTAGTGCAATAAACTTTATTATAGTTAGGTGTGCTTATTTGTCATCAATTTAGTTTTCTCCCAGTTAATTTCTAGACCTACTTATATACCATATATAAGCAAACCATAATTATAAAGTCAGACTCAACAGAAGTCGAATACGCCGAAGACTATATTTATCTGGGACATTTACTATCCTTCAAGTCATGCAATGATAAAGAAGTAGAGCGAAGAATCAAAATAACCTGGAACAAGTATTGGGCAATGAAGGAGGTATTCAAGAGTAATCTACCAGTTACACTGAAAGCTAAAGCTATGCAGACATGTTTAGTACCCTGTCTCACTTATGCTTCCCAAACATGGCCTTTGTCAACAAAACAGACTCATAAGGTCAAAGTGTGCCAAAATAGCATGGAAAGGAGTCTCCTGGGCCTTAAGCTAAGCGATAAAGTGAGAAATGAAGACGTTAGGAAAATTACCATGGTAAAAGACATAACAAAAACCATAATGACCCAAAAATGGAAATGGGCTGGGCATATCCAAAGATCATCAGGGAACAAATGGTCCAGAATTGTTACTAATTGGTACCCCATTCACAAGAAAAGACGAAAAGGAAGGCCATTTAAAAGATGGAGTGATGACATAGTTGCCACGGTGGGAAATACATGGAGCAGACTGGCAAGAGACAGAGCGAAATGGAAAGAAATGGAGGAGGCTTTTACCGCTAGAGCGGTCCTTACAACAAACGCTAACGCAGTTTAACAACACGTACTAAAAAACTAGAATAAGTATAATACTAACACTACAAATAAGGTTTAGAATTAATGTAAACTAGGTGTAAGGAAATAATAAAGCTTTATTATTATTATTATTATTATTATTATAGTTAGGTGTGTGTTTTGTTGCGCTTGCGTATATTACCTGCCTACGCCTACCACTCATCCACCACCTAACCATATATCTAGTAGCATTGACTTATATACTATCGATAGACGAGACGCGTCATAGAAATAAAGTGCCCCCGTATTTTAAAAGTACACTAGCGACAATTGACGTTCATTGACTGGAACTATTACAAAAGTGGTCAAAGAATAATAGAACCTCTTAGACAAATAAGACAGTTCATATCAATCATACCTTATATGGGTGTATTTATTTATTTCTATCTTTTCCAAAATTATTGTCTAAGTATAGATTCCGACAAGTTAACATAATATTTCGTAATGATTTACGCGAATATTACATATTTGTTTGATGGAATGTGCAAGATAATGGAGGAAAACGAAGAAGATTTTTTTGTAATTTGTTGAAAATATGTAGGTGCCTCAGCAGGTTTGAGTTGGGTATAATACGGGTAGCCTGATAGACAAAACTATAATCTTTTAAATAAATACTCATAAAATGAACATGTTTATTACAGTTTTATTTATATTCAAATCATGAAATTAGACATCTTTTATAACTTGCATCTCTTTATCAAGCATTGAGTTCTTTCCGTTGTTCAGGTAGATTTGCGCGTCACCATGCTCTCAACGATACCATCCGTAGAGCTCTCGTGTCCGTAAACGTGCCTTGTTTGCTTAAGCCCCCTGGTTTAATTCGCACCGACGCGACGGTAAGAGGCCTAATGGTCTCACATAGCTATTGAAGTACCAGCGCTGCCTCTATAAATGCATATTTGTAATATTAAAATAGTTTATACCTATTTGGTCTACTGATATGAAATAATCTATGTCTGATATACTTCGCCTCTCCCACTCGAAGGACAATTTTTGTACGCGAAAAGGAGACACGCGATTAATGAGCTTCCTTTGTGTTTTAATAACTTATTGAAATATTTAATACAATAATAAAATAAATACATATATCGGCACTTTTCTATAATATTACATCACTTACTTAGTATTTTATTAAAATATTGTAACTTCAGTCGATTTGCTTTCGGTTTGACGGCGAAACATCAAAATAAATTACTTTTAATTTCATGCAAAAAGGCGTACTACATTGTCACTGTCACGAAGCAGACTGATTCATGCGTGCGTGCGTGCGTGCGTGCGTGTGTGTGTGTGTGTGCAATTTTTGTGACAATCGCATGATGTAATGGTAGGATTACGGCATGTGTGCCCAATTATTGAGTAATTAGATGAAGGTTTTGATGATTTGCAATGCCAGCTCAGTGGAAGATTTTGCTTCAGACCAATTTTTACCATGAACAATAAGAACAGTATCATCAGCATATGATAATACGGTACAGTTAGGAAGAGGGAAATCGCATAGGTCATTGACATAAATCAAAAATAGAGTAGGTCCAAGAACACTACCTTGTGGCACACCAAACTTTATGGATTCCTCATCACTCAGATAGTGATCTATAAGAACACGTTGAGTGCGGTCATGCAAGTAATCGTAGAGAATGTCAAAACAGGCACTGCGCATCCCAATAGAGTTTAGTTTATCGAGAAGTAATGGGATTGAGACAGTGTCAAAAGCCTTACTTAGATCTAGAAATATACCAATTGTTTTTAAGGAGTTTTCAGAAATTTTGGTTATAATTTCAGTAAGAGTCATAACAGCGTCTTCTGTTGATCTATTTCTACGAAAGCCAAATTGATTACTAGATAAAATATTAAATTTTTCCAGAAAATTAGTTATTCTAGAGTTAATAATTTTTTCTAGGATTTTTGGGAAGACCGTAAGTACCGATATAGGCCTATAATTATTAACAATGTCTCTATCTCCAGTCTTAAAAATAGGGTGAACTATAGCCTGTTTAAATACTCTAGGAAATACACCGGTTGATAAGCAGAGATTGTAAACATGTTCTAGAATGGGAACAAGTACATGTTTTGACGCTTTGACTAGTGCAGTTGAGATACTGTCCCAACCCACGGCACAACTGTTTCTCAAAGACATAATTATATTATGAATTTCAACATTATCAGTGCTTGTTAAAACTATTGAATTAGATTGTAACAGAGATGACGATTTGGGAGATATTCCTAGGTTTGGGTTTATTATTGGATTTATTTTGATAGCTAAATTTATCCCAATGTTGGCAAAGAAATAATTAACAGAATTAACGCAGGCTATCGGGTTTGACGTGGTAGAGAGTAAACGAGTGGATGTATCCTTAGGTTTATCTAAAAATGGAAGTTTTTTAATAACTTTTTAATAATTAAAAGTTATTATCTCATATTATAATGTCAATTTGAAGATTATTTTATTGTTAACTACTTATCCCCCTACGAAGTGTTTTTTTTCTAATAATTAGCAAATAGGTACTGTTTTAATAAAAAAAATGTTGATTATTTTGTTTCATTTTTTTGTCATTAGAGAGACAACCCTACACATTTTTTATCAATGTATGAAGATTGCACAAAGTGGTGTCCAAACATTGCCTAAGCAATTTTACTGGCTAAAAATACTCCCAAAATATATCATTCATTTTGAATCGTATTCTCTTGATATTAAAATACATTTAAGATTGTGCCAACATAAGAATTTAATTATTTATTTTGGAGTAAATTGATTAGGCAATGACAGAGACTTAAGATCATGAGTTTGCCTAATTTCTAAAATACGTCAAAAAATTTATTTACATACGAAATTGTAGTAAAATAAATAAAAATTTAAAAAAATATTGGGTTTTTTCTACAGTGACATGTGTAAATAACATAGAAATTTATCGAATATTAAATTTTATTTTACGTTAAAGGCCAAAAATATAAAAATCCGGGCAAAGTCAGGGCAGTTGACGGTACCTGATCTGAAAAGAAAAATTCTGCAGAAGTGGATTCTGAGCTTCAATAACATGATGTCTTTTATTCTGTACACAACCAAGACATACCATGTTATATTCCAAAAACCGATCATATGTAACTACCGAAGTTAATAATAAGTAGTAGGGATGACAAATATGTGTGCAGTAAACTGAAATAAAATACATACTTAATTATACAAGTTTAACATTAATAGAATAGCATTGCTAAGGTGATTTTTTTTTTTCTATTTATTATTTAAGAGGGTTTGATCACAAAGATAATGTCACCCTCGAAGATACACTTAATACGACAGAAAGACAATATAATACATATGCTACACTTGAACTAATATTAACAACTTATTTTCTACGTTTCAACCCAGTGATTACAATTTTGGACAACATATTTGCTTCTTCCGATAATGGGAAAGCCAAAATATAGTTACACCTTCCAGTCATTAACAGATCATTGCCAAATTTTTCAATAAACTCTGTCCTTTCCTTTTCAATTCGAACACATTCCATTAAAATATGGTAGACATCTTCTACTACATTACACTCCGCACAGTTAGGTGAATTAGTTTTACCCATGAGGTGAGCAAAGCTATTTAATGGAATATCAGGTAATATGAGGTGAGCAAAGCTATTTAATATATCAGCAGTGTTAATGCGCTGTTGTGTTCCGGTTTGAAGGACATTGTAGCCAGAGTAACTACTGGACATATTGAGACTTAACATCTTATGTCTCAGGATGGCGAGCGCAGTGGAATTCCAAGCATTCCCTTGTAATTCATGGTGTTGTTTGGTTTTGCTACTGTCCATGAGCGGTCGTATCGCTTACCATCACGCGAATGGCATGCTCGTCTCGCCATTCATTGCAATAAAAAAAAAATATGTCCTGCTCGTAACCTCATTAAGGTTATTGCTTCAGTCCTCGATATGTCGGATCTATCAAACCATGGAATTTTAGAAAGTTCAGGCTGTATTGTCTTGTACCAAATTCCCTTGGACAATGATCTTTCATCGAAATGTTGTTTCCACATATCTCTACATTTTTCTTTTAATAATGGCAAGTGATCCTTGTGGTAGGGTAGCCAGTTCATATAGATACCATCTTCAATGGCTTGTTTGGCTAGTCGATCCGCCACTTCGTTGCCTGGCAGGCCAATATGCGACGGTATCCATTGAAGTGTAATGTATTTATTTTGGCCTTTGATGTCATCCAGTGCTTGTAATATATGGTATGCTATTGGTGCACCTCGAAAGTTTGTTGTACACCGAACGAGATGCTGGAGCGCACTTTTGGAGTCCGTCAAAATTACGTACATACCAGTGCCCAAAGACTGAATATACGAAACTGCTTCTGCAATAGCAATCAGCTCTGTGTTCATGATACATATGTTTGTTTCCAATTTTAATTTTACAAAACAATTCATTTGCGGATCAAACATGGCCACCCCTGATATTACACCTTCTTTAGAGCCATCAGTATAAATTTTATAATTGCTGTTATATTTCTCTAATAAATAATTACCACATATGCTCCTCATATAACCTGGATCATATTTATGTTTGGGGTTATGGATAACATCAATATTTGGATAATGGTTTTTTAGATTTACGCGAATGTTACACATTGAAATA
Organism: Deilephila elpenor; assembly: GCA_949752805.1. Lineage (NCBI taxonomy): Eukaryota > Metazoa > Arthropoda > Insecta > Lepidoptera > Sphingidae > Deilephila > Deilephila elpenor. Next base: position 5,415,400 of record OX457095.1, on the reverse strand, counting down.
AAACTATTTTATACGGATTTTATCGCGATTTGGTTTAATTTTTACATTTTTTAACTTCCCGACGTTTCGATTACTTTACAGCTTTCGTGGTCACGGGGCGGACTGAGGTATTAGTCATCCGCTCAGTGACTGTTACAATTAAACTACCCTTAATTTATAATTATTAAATTGAAAAGTTAATTTAAAAAAGTTAGCTAGTATTTGCGATCCGATCTACGCAGAAGGAGCTCACTGTGTCTTGAGGTCTGGCAGCTGGTCTTTTGGGTTCCGATTTAATTAAATGTAGAATTGGATCCCATGATGGTGCAAGCTTCAAGCCATCTTCTCTATTGAAATTTGGATGTTTTTTAATTTCAATAGCCTCGCGAAACATCCTGGGCAGGAAACGGTGTTCTTTGGCAAGGATTTGGGGCTGGTCAAAGCGAAGGTAATGCTTGGAGCCTTCCTCTATGTGTTCAGCAACTGCAGACTTCGTTGAGCGTCGGTGTTTGACGTCAGCTATGTGTTCTTTTACGCGGGTCCCTATGCTTCGTTTGGTTTGGCCGATGTAAGAGAGGCCACAGTCGCAATCTATTTTATATACTCCCGGTTCTTGTAAAGGTATATGACACTTGACAGGTGGTAAGAATTGACTAATCTTCTTAGGCGGCTTGTAGTATGTTTTAATAGAAGCACGCTTCAGGATGTAGCCAATCTTGTCCGTGACTCCTTTTATGTAAGGCAATATAACCGGGACCCGTTCAACTGTGGCTGGTTTCACTCGGTTTCTGTGACGGCGGCGTGGAATTTGGAGCTTGTTGTCTCGCAGTACTTGCTTGACGTGTTGCAGCTCAGTTGCCAGGTGTTTCTCGTCACAGATTCCTTGTGCTCTCTGAAACAAAGATTTACCCACGGTAGCTAACTGTTTTGGATGGTGGTGAGAATCACCATCCATTTATACATAGTATTGATTGTTCCACAATGTGTCGCTATGGGCTCACCTGTATCTCCAGTAGTCGCCAACATTTTCATGGAGGACTTTGAGGAGACAGCCCTTAGTACAGCCCCGGTCTCGCCAAGATTTTACAAGCAGTACGCAGATGATACTTTCACAATTTTACCATCTGACCAAGTAACTGCATTTTTAAATCACCTCAACTCCTTGTTGGAACAAAACAAATCTCTTGCTTTCTTAGATGTTTTAGTAATCCGTAATCCTGATCAGTCCTTAGGTCATACTGTGTATAGGAAAAAGACCCATACAGATAAATATCTGAACGGTGATTCTCACCACCATCCAAAACAGTTAGCTACCGTGGGTAAATCTTTGTTTCAGAGAGCACAAGGAATCTGTGACGAGAAGCACCTGGCAACTGAGCTGCAACACGTCAAGCAAGTACTGCGAGACAACAAGCTCCAAATTCCACGCCGCCGTCACAGAAACCGAGTGAAACCAGCCACAGTTGAACGGGTCCCGGTTATATTGCCTTACATAAAAGGAGTCACGGACAAGATTGGCTACATCCTGAAGCGTGCTTCTATTAAAACATACTACAAGCCGCCTAAGAAGATTAGTCAATTCTTACCACCTGTCAAGTGTCATATACCTTTACAAGAACCGGGAGTATATAAAATAGATTGCGACTGTGGCCTCTCTTACATCGGCCAAACCAAACGAAGCATAGGGACCCGCGTAAAAGAACACATAGCTGACGTCAAACACCGACGCTCAACGAAGTCTGCAGTTGCTGAACACATAGAGGAAGGCTCCAAGCATTACCTTCGCTTTGACCAGCCCCAAATCCTTGCCAAAGAACACCGTTTCCTGCCCAGGATGTTTCGCGAGGCTATTGAAATTAAAAAACATCCAAATTTCAATAGAGAAGATGGCTTGAAGCTTGCACCATCATGGGATCCAATTCTACATTTAATTAAATCGGAACCCAAAAGACCAGCTGCCAGACCTCAAGACACAGTGAGCTCCTTCTGCGTAGATCGGATCGCAAATACTAGCTAACTTTTTTAAATTAACTTTTCAATTTAATAATTATAAATTAAGGGTAGTTTAATTGTAACAGTCACTGAGCGGATGACTAATACCTCAGTCCGCCCCGTGACCACGAAAGCTGTAAAATAATCGAAACGTCGGGAAGTTAAAAAATGTAAAAATTAAACCAAATCGCGATAAAATCCGTTTAAAATAGTTTTATTTCAATCAATATTTGGTTTTATATAGGATACATCCACACTACTAACCCATTTTTTTAAGGAGAACATTTCATTTTCAGAATTAGTATATATAGGGAAATCTTTAAATTGTTCATGAATCAATACTAATGTTGGTTTTGCTTTATATCGCCAAGTTGTCATGTTGTATTTTATGCTTAACTGATTTAATAAATTAATTATTTGACAAGAGGAGTGTGATTTCCTCTGTAACCAATATTTACCAGCAAGATAGTATCTACGTACATTCAAAGGTTGGAGATTAAGTTCAGACTCCATGACATGAATAGCTGTAGTACGGATAAACCCTCCAATAACTCGCATGCTCTGATTTTGGATTTTATCTAATTTAGATAGATTACTTTTGCAACTATTACCATAAATAAAACAAACATAATCTAACCTACTCCGGATACATGCTATATACAAACGTCTAAGGTGTCGAGGGTGCATTCCCCAGCCCGATCCAGCAAGTATTTTAAAAATAATTATTAATTTATCGCACCTTTCTTTAAGGCCATTAATATGAGTCCCCCAGCGCTAAGACTTGTCCAACCAAAGACCCAAATATTTAAACTTATCTACTATTTCTAGGACATTATTGTTAACTAAAATATTTATTGGGTTTCTTAAAATATTGTTCCTAAAAACACATATTTTACTTTTTGATGAAGATATAGTCAATCCTATATTTGAAAGAATACAAGTTAATTTATTTAATGCTATTTGTAAATTTTGAGACCCCTCCTCAGTATTTTTACAACTTATATACATTATACAACACAAAATCGTCTGCATATTGTGAGATGTTGACATTTTTAATAAGTTTGCATATGTGACTAGTAACTATATTAAACAAGAGAGGTGATAACGGATCGCCTTGGGCCAATCCTCGGTGTGTACTACGACAAAGTGTCGATTTTTCTAGGTTAATACTGAGCTTTCTATATTTTAAAAATGACCACAAGTATCGACATATTTGAGGATCTACACCTATTTTAACTAGTGTATTCAACAGATATGTAATATCAACATTATTATAGGCGTTGTCAATATCTATAAAGCAAGCTATAGTAGACTTTTTGTGTAAAAATCCTAATTGAATGTGTGCAACCAGTCTAGTTATATTATCATAAGTTGAAAGCCCTTTCCTAAAGCCAGTCGTATCTGAGGCCAAAATATGATTCTTCTCCACAAACCACTCTAATCTACTGACTAGTATGTTGTGAAAAATTTTACATACACAGGAGATCATCGAAATTGGACGATAGGCCGAGACAGATTGACTATCGCGACCTGGCTTTGGGATTGGCACTATAGTTATATCACGCCATTGCACGGGAACAAAACTGAATTTATAAAAATCATTGTATAAAGTTAATAGAAAAGATTTACCATTGTCAGGTAGGTTTGTTATCATTGAGTACGACACCTGATCACTGCCGGGGGAAGTGTCCTTACGCCGCAAACAACGCTCTAATTCTTGTTTTATTATCGGAGTTTTTAGTATACCGTTAGTTGCAACAAAAATTGGATCCTCGGGACATACATAATCAGGAGATAAATTTTGAAGGAGCTGATTTGCACTGTCCTCGTTTATGTACGATCTTGTGTTTTTACTACCCTTGAACCATTTTAATTTACTCCACAGCTCACTCTGAGATGTAGAACCATCTATTGAAGAGCAATACTCTTGCCAAGCTTTACTTTTTTCTTCGCGTATTATCCGTTGTGCAATTCTAGCTTTATCTTGTACTGCTATTAAATTATTTGGAGTAGGATTTCGTCGGAACCTTGAGAGAGCTAGACGACGTTCTGCTACTGATTTAGACATACGAGTATTCCAGTAGGGCTTGGGAACAAATTTTGTATCTGGGTTCGTGTTGCACTTGACAAAAGGTATATGCATATCTGCTGAAGAATTTACACAGAAATAAATTTATTATATGATAATTTTAAATCGCCCTCCACTGCTACCTCTTCGAAAGCAGCATTTAATTGTGTTTTATAGCGAACCCAATCGGCTTTTTTAAAATTTCTTTTAACTATCATATCGGTTTTTGAATTAAAAAATGTACTAATTTTAACAATTGAATGATCGCTACCGAGAGTCTCATTACATGTAGTCCAGTCAAATTTTAATGCGATGTCAGTAGTCACACACGTTATATCCGGAGACGATTGTTGCAATACATTATTAACTAACTTTGTTCATGATACTGATGTTAAATGATAGTCTAGAGTTATATCCAAAATGTATATATTAAGAAAAATTAAAACTAAAATGATAAATGATAAATGATTGAAACTGATTGATAGCTGAGCACGCGCGGTGTAATTGCTTGCCATGAACGCACTAGTTTTATTAAATTATTTGCGCGATCAACATTAAAATGATGCGTTGACAAAAATTCGTACGGTTTCACCGTACATGCTCCCGCCCGAAAATAATAAGAAATGAGATGAATGAGAAATACAAGGTGATAAACAATTTTTAGGTACTTATATTAATGATACAGTCTCTATATAAAGGCTTCGTGGAATCTAACTTTTGGTTCGCTAATGATAGGTGACGTCGCACGATTCATTTTAGAAATAACACTTAGCTCACTATTTTGCACTACACTGGTTAAAGTACGTTGCCAGTAGAAATCAGTGTAGCAAGGTGTGTAGGAATGCTCAACGCCGACACATTCATAATTCAGTTGAAAACGGGGACCCAGCTAAAGTCTGGAAATTTCTTAAGACACTAGGAGTGGGTAAATCTCGACAGGACTCTATTCCTAAATCTTTAGATTTAAACTCCTTGAACCATCACTTTTCTTCTTCGTCCTACCTAGATATGACGATTAAAGATAATACCATAAAGCATATTTCTACCCTTCAGACTCCTAATTGTTCTAAAACTATTTTATACGGATTTTATCGCGATTTGGTTTAATTTTTACATTTTTTAACTTCCCGACGTTTCGATTACTTTACAGCTTTCGTGGTCACGGGGCGGACAGTCCGTCAGTAAATCGCGATAAAATCCGTATAAAATAGTTTTATTTCAATGTGTAACATTCGCGTAAATCTAAGAAACCATTATCCTAATTGTTCTGCTTTTGTCTTCAAACAATTTGCTAGTTGTGATGATGTTTGCTAATGCAGTGGGGAGTGACCACGTCAGCCGTAATATGATACTGCCCATCCTGGACGAAATTCTTCCTGTTATTACCCATATCCTTAATCATTCCATTTCCACACAGATATATCCTACTGCTTGGAAAGAGGCTAATATCATTCCTGTTCCCAAGAAACCCAACGCCTCTTCACTTTCTGATTTTCGTCCCATTTCCATTCTTCCATTCCTATCCAAAGTTCTTGAACGTTTAATCCATAGCCAATTAAATAACTTCCTCACCGAAAATAGCCTCTTAAATCCTTTCCAATCAGGGTTTCGTCCAGGACATAGCACTATTACCACTCTGACACATATTGCGGATGGCATTAGATTTGGTATGGAGGAGGGATTGCTGACAGTCTTAGCATTGCTTGACTTCAGCAATGCCTTCAATACCGTTGACTTCGATATCCTACTAAGCGTACTGTGTTCTCTTAACATATCTCCAACGGCTGTTGATTGGTTTCGCAGTTATCTGTACGGACGCCGGCAACGCATCAGTGTTGAGGAAAGCTTATCCCCGTGGTGCACTGTATCTGCTGGCGTTCCACAGGGCGGCGTGCTATCTCCTTTACTTTTCGCAGTTTTTATAAATTCCATAACTTATCATCTTCGCTCCTCCTACCACCTCTACGCTGATGATCTTCAAATTTACACTCGAGCACCTTTAGACAGGATAGTAAGTGCGGTTACAACAATCAATCTTGACATTCATCACATATGTGAGTGGAGCAAGATATATGGTTTGAAAGTTAATCCTTCGAAAACTCAGGCCATTGTTGTCGGCAGCCCCAGGATGATTTCGAGACTAGATCGTACCCAACTACCAAGTATTTCCTGTGATGGGATTACTGTTCCATACAGTGAAACTGTAAGAAATCTTGGTCTACACTTTGATCAATCGTTCACCTGGGGTCCGCAGCTTCGAGAAGCAAGTCGCAAGCTGTTTGCCTCGGCAAGGTCCTTGCGACGGTTACACAATTTTCTACCTATTGCCACGAAGATTTCACTTGCGCAAACACTCCTTCTTCCCATCCTTGATTATGCCGATGTCAGCTATCTAGACCTCACCGAAGACCAACTTAATAAGCTTGAGCGTCTTCAAAACTTCTGTATTAGATTTATATTTGGACTACGCAAATATGATCATGTTTCTGAATTTCGTGCTAAGCTCAAGTGGTTACCTATACGGCTTCGTCGGAATACTCACATTCTCTCTCTTTTATACAATATTTTGTTTAATCCTCTGTCCCCTTCTTACCTTAAAGACCGATTTATTTTTCTTCATAAGTCACATACGAGATCCTTGAGATCGTCAGAGAATCTGAAACTGAGAATGCCCGTACACACCACAACATTTACGGATAAATCCTTTACTGTTGAAGCTATCCGATTATGGAACGCTCTTCCTATAACGGTGAGACAGGCTCAAACTTTGTCGTCTTTCAAAAAGCTGATGAAAGAGTATTACCTTTCGCAATAAACATTGATCAACACTGTTTTTTTCTCTATTGCTATTTGTCATTCATATTATATATTTCATAGTACAATAATTATATATATATATATTTTTTTTTTAAATATATGTATGTATGTGTATGTTTATTTATTCATAAATTTATATGTGTTTATATATATATATATCATATGTTTATCATGTTACATATATGTAATAATAGTATTTTAATTAGTTTTTTATTTTTTTATTTTTTTGAGCATTTATTCTTTATTTTTACACTGCCCTCTCTCTCTCTCCTTCCCCTATATCCATCCAAAGGTTGTCTGGCAGAGATCGCTCAGAGCGATAAGACCGCCTTTTGTACTTTTATATTATTTTATTTCTTTGTGTTGTTATGTTCTTTTGTGTACAATAAAGATTATACAGATTATACAGATACACTAGCACTTGCACAAGCACTATCATTGTTAGGCCCACAACAGCGGTGGGTGACGTCGGCTTGGTGGTCGACGCCAGCGCGGCCTTCCCCCGCGCGGCGGACACGCCTCACACGCCTGCCTACGATGATTGCACCCGTGACGACCACAAATGCCACCATCACGTATATGATGGTGTAGTGGTGAATGTCATGGTATGATAGGCTGTCATCCTCGAGTCCTGGGCTTTGTTTTAGATCATTAATTTTCTTGCTCAATGATGTCATTTCCTCTTTCCAATTATCTGATTTGTTTTCAACAGATATGTGCCACAGACTTGATATGTTAATAATATTATTAATGTAATTATTATTTGGAATATCGATGTTAGGTTTTATTTGTAGAGAACTTTGGTCCTGATTATGTCCATAAACTGTAAACTCATTAAATTTTACCGTGCAACCATTACCTATGCTGATTATTCCACCAGCTTTCAGCTGTTTCGCCGTAATTTGATCTTCGCATATAATTCTAGAGTAACATTCTTTGCAACAATAATATATGTATTTATTCATTCCGTTTAAATCATGCCATATGTTTTGACACTTGTGTATGTTGGATTTACACAGATTTGTGGATATATCTATTTCACAAAAGTTGTCGTCTGATTTTATTTGATAAATGGGCTTTTGTAAGTAGCATAAGTAAGTACCAGTATCTTGAGTACATAATGCCAAATCCTCTCTCTTTAACTTGATAAACGAATCCTTAGCTAAATTTATTGCAATGTATTCTGATATGGGTTCAATAATAATTACCATTTCGTCTTCAGGAGCCTTTTCGGGAATAGGAAGTATGTGATATATTTCATATATGTCTCGGCTTACTAATGGGACAGTTATTTCAAACAGTAGATAATCACGGAGCATCCTGGTTTTGACTCTTAGTAAATTGTAAATGCTGCGGAGGTCAGTCTGAATGTTTTTAATGGGAATGGTCAGTTCCTTTGACATTTGTGAAGAAATAATGCTTAATTCATTCCGTAATTGTTCTGGTGACAGTAAGTGAAAATTGAACCTTCCGTGGTATATGTCTGTTATGGTGTCTATTAACAAATTTTGAATGCCTTGTAATGTGTGCAACATATTATTGGCAGTGATCGCTGCCAAAGAGAAGTCACTGATATTTGACACCGAATTTACTCGATTTTGTAATAGGCTTACGGCTCGATCGACATTTAAGAATTGTTTATTAATTAATTTGCTCTGCTTATCAATTGCTGCTTTTGATCTCTTGAGAATATTGTATTCAGCCTCCACAACGGATGTTTGATTCTTCCATAATTGAGACAGGTGATTCTGATTGCGTTTTATAGACTCTATGTCGCGTTGATATTTTTCTGCGAATCGCTCGTCTAATACTCCGAATAATGAGTTGGCGATGTAACCGACACCGTTGACAACCCCCCGGCGCCGGCGCCTTGAATGTATGCTCCAATGGTGCTGAGTAAGGAGTAAGCGATTGTAGTACTCTAATTCCGATTGACTGTGACGTAGCTGCGTAAGAATTACGTCACAATGCGTTTCTGACCGTATATAATTACATACATCGTCTAATTGTTTAATCTGCTGGTTTAATGACGAAACACCTTGCCAGTAAGGATCCATATCATAGTACAATACTATTTTCCAATAATCTCGTACTAGATGCATGTTATTTATTCTATCTAAGTATAGTCCTTGCCTTTCCCTTAGTTTTGTAATATTAAATGAGCATTGAGTGATAGAAATTATGCTTAAAAAATATAGATATAGTAATGCTAGTGAGCTGAAACTTGATCTTCTGTATTTTTTCGCCGAGTTCGTAGTATCCGGATATTCTTGATCATTATTGATGTTTTGATTGTTTTCAGTGGGCAAAATAGATAATTTAGTTACAGGACGTTTTAGGATTCCGTTTTTTGTTTTCAAACTTACAACTCGAATAATTCCATCGTTACCGGGGTGTGTCTCTATGACTCTACCCATAGCCCATTTTCCAGCCGGTGTGTTGTTATCGTGAATCAGTACAAGGTCGTTATTTTTTATACCGCTATTTGATGTTTTCCACTTGCTTCGCGCTGTAATCTGACTAAGGTATTCGAGTCGCCAACGTTTCCATACGTCTCGAAATAATTTTTGCGTCAAATGCCATCTGGTTCTTAGGTCACTATCTGGCTCAATCATTGTTAATGTCGGTCCGCCAGTTAGAAAGTGTGCTGGTGTCAGGCAATCTAAGTCATCTGGATCTTCCGACAATGGACAGAGGGGCCTTGTATTGAGACAAGCCTCTATCTGTGATAAGAGAGTGGACAGCTCCTCAAAGGTCAATTTTTGTTCACCAATAACTCTCTTTAGGTGGTGTTTTAGGCTTTTTACGGCCGCCCCCATAAACCCCCTGCTGATGGCCACGCCGGTGCATTGAAATGCCATGTGATTTGCATATCAGTGATTTCGTTCAAAAACTCTTTGTTAAAAATGCTCTTCATCTCCTCATACGCGCTTTGCAGTAGTTTACTGGCGCCAATGAAATTAGTTCCATTGTCACTGTAGATGTGGCCTGGTGTTCCTCTTCTTGCTGCCATTCTTTTAAGAGCAGCCAATAATGAGATGGTTGTTAAATCTGATACTACTTCTAAATGAACCGCTTTGGTCGACATACATACAAACACCGCTATGTAACCCTTTGAACATTTTATTCCTCTGCCTTTGCTTGCCTTTAACATAATGAAACCAGTGAAGTCGAGCCCTGTGTGGTAAAATGGCCGTGCTGGGTTACATCTTGCTTCAGGTAAATCTCCCATAATCTGATGCTGTAATTTAGGATTATGTTTTCGACATGTAACACAATTATGAAGACGTTTCTTAACAGCGCTATTGCCACCGATGATCCAGTAATTTTGCCTGATTAACCCTAACGTTAATCGTGTTCCACCATGGAAGGTGAGTTTATGTGCATGGTCAATTATTAAATCCGTGAGTCTATTGGAATGTGGTAAAATAATTGGGTGCTTCATGTTATTGTCTATGTGCGCGTTTCTTAATCTTCCACCCACACGAAGTATGTCATTACTATCAATGAAAGGATTTAAATTTAATATTCTGCTTTTATTGCTTAAACTCCCTTTGCCCTTTAACCTGATTATATCAGCTTCAAATTCGATAAGTTGTATGCTTCTAATTATTTTTAATCTGGAATTATGAATCTCTTTTAGGGAAAGGTACGTAGTCTTCACCTTATTTTTTGAAATAAATCTGCTAATCCACGCTAGTACTCGTATTGCTCGTGTAAAAGTACTAGAATCTGTAAGAAGTTTTATTATAATGCTATGATCCTGTGCGTATTGAATACTGTTGGCCTGATACTGTTTTTTAACTTCTTCGTCTGACATATATAATTGACTTTCCGGTATGTTCTGCACGGAGTTAAGCCACGTGGGCCCTTGCCACCACATAGCGTGATTATTCAGTTGTGTTGCTGTTAACCCTCTACTGGCACAATCAGCTGGGTTTTCTTCTGATTTCACGTAACGCCAGCTGCCGCTGGGTATCTCTGCTACTATTTGCTTTATTCTGTTTGACACAAATTGTTTATACTTTTCTGGTTCCCCATTTAACCATCCTTAAACTACCTTTGAATCCGTCCAACCATATATTTGCAGGCTATAATTACTGATACATCTCTTGACTTTAGCCATCAGACTTGATAAAAGAAGTGCTCCACATAGTTCCAGCTTAGGCATAGTCAGAGTTTTATTTATTGGTACTACTTTACTTTTTGCTACAACAAGGGATACTGATAAATTGTTTCGACATTTTTTGTATATTTGGCAGTATATAACACACGCATACGCTTTCATAGAAGCGTCACAAAAACCATGAAGTTCGATGGTGTCATGTTCCTCTATACCAAGCCATCTAGGTACGCTTAATTTTTTGATATTTTTAAGATCGTCTTGTATTTGCTTCCATTCTATAGAAATATGATCGGGTACTATGGCATCCCATTTTATATTAGAGAGCCATACTGCTTGAAATAAAATCTTTAATTTTGTACTAATAGGTGCCAGCCAACCCAGCGGGTCGAACAATTTTGATATTGCTGACAAGAGTGCTCTTTTAGTATATTTGGGTAAAGCTTCAATTGGTGTTTGAAAATAAAATAAGTCTTCTTGAGGGTTCCAGCATATACCCAAAATTTTTGTGAACTCTGATCCTTTAAAATAATAGCTTTCAAAACTATCTGTGTCACTTAGTAATTCAGTGGCATTTGATGTCCACTTGCGAAGGTTGAATCCACCAGAGTTTAATAACTGTATAAGTTGCTGTTGGAGTATTTTGGCGTTTTCTATGCTATGACTGCCGTGGATCAAATCATCCATAAAAAATGGTTGTTCTAAAATTTGCGAAGCTTCTGGCCATCTACACTTATCTTTCGCCAGTTGTTTTAGGCACATCATGGCCAAAAATGGCGCAGCTTTCGTACCGTAGGTAACAGTAGTCAGCTGGTACTCTTTAAGCGCTGAGTTAGGTGATGGTCTCCAAACAATCTTATGTAAGGGTTGATCACATATATTTAGGTAAATTTGTCTGAACATTTTTTCAATGTCAGCAGTAAATGCGTATTTATACTGGCGCCATCTTAAAATTAAAGATTGTAGGTCCTGTTGCAAATTAGGTCCACGTTCCATGAGGTCATTTAAGCTGTAACCACTCGACGTTGGGTTTGAAGCATTAAAAACCACGCGGAGTTTTGTGGTTAATGATTGTGTTTTTTCGACACAATGATGTGGCAAATAACATTCAATTGCGTGATGGTCATTGCTTGGTATCATATGTCCTAACGATATATATTCGTTTATAAACATTTTATATTCTCGAGCAATTTTTTCATGACGTGTGAATTTCCGTTCTAATTGTATAAATTGAGCTAGTGCCTTTGCTTTGGATTTGCCTAAATGTTTTTCAAAGTCTGTCTTAAATGGTAGTCTCACTACAAATCTACCATCGGGCCGACGGGTGGTTGTTGATTTAAAGAAATCGATACAATATTGGTCTTGAACTGTCAAAGTTGTGTCGTCAGTTATATCTTCTATTTCCCAAAATCTTCTAATTTCATCGATATTATTAAGTACTACATTACATTGCAAAGTCCTTACATTGCCACTCAAAATCCACCCTAAACTCGTCTGCTGCGCGAGTGGTAGTGAGTCATTTCCACGGCATATACCTTCTAAAACAATATTAGAATACACATCTGTATTTAAACGTTACCTGAATTGATACAAAAATATATTAAATCTTAAACATTACTTTTCAATATTATGCCATGATTAATGTGTATATATAAGTATAGTGTGTGCGTGTGTGAGCGTGAGTGTGAGTATGTAGGTGCGTGTGTGTATGCGTGTGTGTGTGTGTACGTGTGTGTATTTAATCATCGTAATAGTGCTTCTGTCTCCTCATAAGTGAGTGAGATTATCCATTTTTTTATACGCTTTTTACAATCGTGGTAAACTTTACTGTAGATATTCAACTCTTTATGGATTTTATTGTATAATTGCGCTGAACGTTTATTATATTGCATATCCGCGAGAGATGTATTTGATTTTGGTATTTTTACAATGACATGTTTCCTTCTTTTGGCTCCTATATCTTCTACATGATTCGTACTTTTATGTTTCCTCAAAACAGTTTGTTGGATATATAATTTTCTTACTGAGAGTAGATTACTTATTAAGTATAGATTATGAGTTGGGTAACGTGTACTTTTAAAATACATTACTTTTATCAAGGCACGTTGTGAACGTTCAAGTTCAATTAATTTCGTTTTTACTGCACCACCCCACACAGGAATGCAATAGGCTAACACGGATTGAACAAGTGCAGCATATATTTCATTTAATAAGTTTCTGGAGGGGTTATTTTCATTTATCTTCGGAGTAGGAACAACGTGTCTTAGTGTTTTAAAAATCCAAATTAACTTTCTAATACGACTAGCAACTTGACTGATGTGTGGGTTCCAAGATAGTCTTTGGTCTATTATAACTCCCAAGTATTTAGTTTCAGGAACTCTATCAATTTTTGGACAAATACAAGAGCTGGGATCGTTGCATGTGTGAACTGCGATACTAAAATCTTCACTAGGTTGTGTCCGATTAGTTATACTGAAACATACAAAGTTTGTTTTAGAGGTGTTTAGCGTGAGCAGGTTTCGTTTAAGCCATTTAGCTATTTGAGCGATTCCAAGCTCAGCACTATGTTGCACCTCTTGCCAGGAGTTTCCAGAAAAGACCACAGCTGTGTCATCAGCGTATGAAAATATTTTGGCATTTTTGACGCGCATATTACAGAGGTCATTGATGTAAATTAAAAATAGTGTAGGGCCCAAAACGCTTCCCTGAGGGACACCGTACAAGACTTCAGCCTCGTTACTCATGTGTTGGCCCAGCTTGACTCTCTGTGTTCTCTTCTGCAAATAATTTTTGAATAAAAGGAGAGGTGCTCCTCGTATCCCAACTTTTTCTAGTTTATTTAGAAGAATGGGGACGGAGACGGTGTCGAAAGCTTTTTTTAAATCCAAAAACACAGCCAAGCATTTGTTTCTCTTGTCTAAATTTTCTACTATAGTCGAACTTAAGGCGATAACGGCGTCCTCAGTTGATTTCCCCTTTCTAAAGCCCATTTGTGAGTCTGATAATATACGATATTTATCTAAATAATTAATTAGTTGAATATTTATAATTTTCTCGAAAATCTTAGATATAGCAGGCAATATAGATATGGGCCTATAGTTGCTAACATCGTCTTGGTCCCCACTCTTGTATATAGGTGTTATAGTGGATTGTTTAAGTGAATCTGGGAATACACTCTCACGAAGGCACAGGTTTATAAGATGAGTCAGAACTGGCACAACCAGATGCCTTGCATGTTTTAAATACCTAGTAGTGATACTATCCCATCCGGGAGAACTGTCCGTTTTCAAACTTGTCAATATTCTATCTACTTCGCCTATATCAGTCTCCAAAACCACAAATGTATTTAGTTGAGTAGGAAGGTCACAACTTTCAATGTTAGAAATGAAATCGTTAAGCGGATGTTTAATTTTTTGAGCTAATTCCTTGCCAATATTTACGTAATAGTTGTTGACATAGTTCGCTGAATCAGTCGGTGTTGTTCCGATATTCATTAATTGCATATTTTGTTTTCGTTGTGTGTTTAAATAGGTAATGGTTTTTATGTTTTTCCAAAGCAATTTATTGTTAGTGACAGATTTCGATATTAATTCTCTCTCGTATTTTCTTTTAATTTTTTTAATAAGATTGTTACAAAAATTCCTATATCGGATATAAGTGACTCTTAAAATTTCATTATGTGGATCTTTTTTAGCCTTTTTTTGTAAATTATTGCGGTTTTTAATACATTTTAAAATACCTGGGGTAATCCAGGGTTTTATTATACGTTTACTATTTGTGATACGTGTAGTGGTAGTATTCCTGGTTATAGACTCTTGTAGCCTGTGTATGAGTAAGCTAGTTAGTATTCTAGGGTCATTGCAAAAAAGTAGATTTTCCATATTGCTGTCCTGTAAGAACCTTAAAGCTTCCTCATAGTTGATGTTAGTTTTTGTCTTGGCGACGGTTTGATGACTTTTAATTTTCGACAAGGATAGGAAGGTCGTTAAATGGTCCGTTATAGAGGTGTGGAGTATGGCAATCGAGGCAATGATATGGTTTCTATTTATTTTTAACATAAAATGGTCTAGACAGTTTTTTTCCCGAGTGGGTATTGTATGACCGGGTAATATGCCATATGTCGATAAAGTGTTTAGGTAGTTGGTTCTATTATTGCATTCATGAGATAACTCTGTAGCTTTAGGTATAATGTTTATATTAATATCCCCAGCAAGTATGATATTTTTACTAGTTGTTAATATATCGAGATGAACACTAAGAGAATTTAGGAAAGGGTCATTAATTGTGTTGGAAGGGGAGCGGTATATACATAAGATAATGTTATCTAATACATCAATTTGAAGACATGATGCATTAATCAGCTTGATCTCTGTAATTACAGGTTTTAGCTTTTCTTTGACATATATAACGACCCCATCGTTTTGGTTCACGTGATGCGTTGTGGTATAAGAGCAGTAGTTAGCAAGTACTGGGATCGGTTTATTTGTGCTTAATCGGCATTCTGTTAATATAATAACGTCCGTTTCGAAGTTGAAATTTGATAATGTAACCATGAAATCATCAAAATTGCGATAAATGCTCCTTATATTTTGTGAAAAAATTGTAAGGTCACTTTTATTAATCTGAATATGCTTTTCAAGCTCCGATGTATCACATTTAATAGAAGATGCGATCTCAAAATGATCGATCTCGCTTATAGTGTGTAAAGTTTTATCCATTTTTCCTATGGTGAGAATTTTTACACATTGTCACGTAGCCTTGGCCGGGATTTTTTTGTGAAAAAACATTTGTTGACGACAGTATTGGCTCAATAATAATAATATAATGATTTTGTTGGATTACTATATTGTTCGTTATTTTATTAGAGTAAATAATCAAACGTTCGTTATGAGTGTATGTCATAAGATTCAATGGGTTAAAGTAAAGTTTCGCGGGTGTTAATGAAGCGTGTAAGCTGCGTAAAGTAGTTGAATTATCTTTGTGAGGTTGATATTTATGTATTGTGATGTGTAATTGTTTGTTATTGAAAGAGAATACATTATGTGGATCAAAAGTTAGTGGCATAATGGTAAAAAACAGTTTTGTTATAAAACTAGAATAGTATAGGTTAATTAGTCATATTTTTTGTAATAGTTGGTGTACTTGCTCTTCGTTCCTTATTGTTATGATGGGTGATTGTTCGTCCTTCCGGATGTAGACCTTGCCATACGCCGTCCAGCAGAACTTGTAAGATTTTGATTTAGCCAAGTCCCGGGCAAGAAAATGTAAGCGACTTCCTTTGGCAGTAAGATGTTCCGATAGATAGACTGGCACGTCCTCTTGCGTTTTAAAACCGAGATGTTTACAGCAGATTTTTGATTTGTATTTTATGTTAAAAGCCTTGGCTTTTTTTATAATTTCTGTTTTAAGGATTGTGGAACTAGTTTCAACAATTATAGGGGTGTTAGGCTTGTTGATATTTTTCCCTTGAACCCGGTATATATCCTTGATGTCTGATTTATTGACAGTGCAGTCAATGTTTTGAGAGAGATTAATGAACATATCAATAAGGTCTTCTTTGGTTTCCCCAAATCGTTTGGGAACATTTTTAATTTCTATATTGGTTTTACGATATCCCATTTGCAGGTCTTCTATTTTATTCTCTAATGCCGTGATATATTTTTTGTCTTCTTTAATTTCATTTTCTAATAGGAGAATTTTCTTTTTAAAGTCTTCATTTTGTGCTGTTATATTAACAATCGAGTCCTCAATATTACAATTAGTTTTTTGTATATCATTCAAGGCCTTTGTGAGTCGCTGAAGTTCAATACTTTGCGTAGATATGTACTGTGCCATCATTTTTCTCATCTCTTCTTTGAAATCATCCAACGATTTTTAAATATCCATATCTTCCCTACTTCTTTTGGCTCTTTGGAATACATAGCTTGGAGGGGTTTTTTGTACGTTTAAATTTTCACTCATATTTATTTCAGTGTCTGACACTGACCTATCTCTGTGTGCATCCATTGAATATTAGGGTATCAGAAGCGAGCGGTAGTTACGCCACTAGTTTAAATGTGGCGCCAAAAGTCGCACGCGCCGATTTGTTGCCTTCTACGAATCGATCCTAATGAGTGGGTGTGACGTTCCCCGGGGGGTGTGGTTTATGCGTTACTCGATAATGTTCTCTGCGCATATGCACACATAGGATGTTTTAGGTTTCTTACTTGATTTGTGTAGGCGGAGTTATTCTGTCGAGCAGCGATGTACCAGGCGCATATAGATGTAAGGCGATTGCTTGTTGTTGTCACTCGTCGAACGAAATATCTCTTCAGATTCTATGCACTCCTATTTTTATAGACGAATTTAAGTTGCAAAATTTATTATTTAAATTTAAAATAAGATTAAATATAGTTTGTGAAACACGTTTACACCTCACGGTGGTCCGGGGGGAAGAGGAACAAAATCCGCTTTTTTATTATTTAAAGTACATACAACAAAATTGCTGCTTATGCTTCACGGAGTACGACATATACGTCGGCCGAGATGCAGTACTTGTAACGAGTTACGCCGTTCACAAGGGCATCGCAATATAATTTTACTTAGTTACAGCAAAATTGCCGCTCGGGATTTATACGCCGGCTTGAGATATTACCAAGTTCGCATTCAGTAATTTACGCAATGTCTACAATTACACCATTTTAAAGTGTACTTTTCTATAAAAATATTATACTTATCCCATTTTAAAGGATTTAATATTAGATAGCTACTGGAATATACACGGCATTTGTTATCCCTCTCTCGCGACCGCTCGCAGATGCAGCGCGTACGGCTTATTCGTGATCCAGCACTCGACCGCCTAAGTGTGAATGCGATTACGTAGTGTAAAGACAAATTTTCTTGTATAGTCTTGTATGGGACAGTGGACCACAGACCTTAGATATCCAGGTGGTTCGAGTCTCCTTGATTGTGATGAGCCCATTATAATTAAGCGGGGAGTATTCCAGGGTGACAGTTTGAGTCCACTATGGTTTTACATGGCCATGAATCCTCTCAGCACTTTGTTATCGGATTCGGGGTTAGGCTACCATCTACGGCTCAGGCCCTGTGGCTTGAGCCTATTTCTCACTTGCTTTACATGTATGACCTCAAATTATTTGCATCAAAACAAACAGAAGAGAGTTTGGTGTAGATAAATGAGCGGTTATCCATATCAAGTGAGGGAAGTTGCAGTCTCTGATGGCATACAAGTCTCAGAGACTGTAAGACTCATAACCTTCTCTGAGACGGAAACCTACAAATATCTGGGTATGCCAGAGGCATTGGGTATTTTGAATGCAGACGTAAAGCAATCGGTGAAAGAGCGTTTCTTTGGCCGCTTGACAAAAGTTCTCAATAGATTTTTGTACGGAGGAAACAAGAACGTTTTCAACGGTTGGGTTATGCCTGTACTCATTTGGCATACTCAGATAGTTAAGTTGTATGGATCGTTAAGTCCGAACACTACTGACTGCACATTGTACGCATCCAAGTTCGTCAGTGATGATATTGTAAATCCCGCGAAGCTGTGGGCGCCGAGGCATTCTTAATGCTGACCTGCATAATTGCGAGGTGTGCAATGTCAGAGACTATTTCATTCACAGTGGCGTGGATATGCACCGGGCTGTAGTTACAGTGGATAGAGGATTAGCCCCGCTCTCATTGGCAAATGAGTACTGGCGGAAACCTCGTGTGATGAGCGTTAGAGATCGCGAGGAAGTATGGAAGAGCATGGTCGGTTCTATCGGGACCTCAATGGGCCTGATGTGGTCCGGCCTGCATCTGTATCCTGGCTACGTATCGGTAACCTCTTCGGTGAAACTGAGGGTTTTGTCCTTGCAATTATGGACGAAGTTATTAAGACGAACTAATATAGAAAAGTGCGTGGTGGCCTGTTGGTAACGGACCAGACGCGGCTGCCTACGTGTTCACGGTGGTCGCGGGTTCAAATCCCAGGGCACACCTCTGACTTTTCGGAGTTATGTGTGTATTGATAGTCAATCACCACACACTTTAACGGTGAAGGAAAACATCGCGAGGAAACCTGCATACCGTAGCGATTTTAAAGAATTTCTACGGTATGTAAGTCCGCCAACCCGCACTAGGCCAGCGTGGTGGACTATATGGCCTAACCACTCGTAATCGATTCTCTCGATTGTAGAGTAGGCCCGTGCCCTGCAGTGGGACGTATATGGGCTGATATAGAATATAGAAAATACATCCTGAAGGACGGTGCAGTCGACATCTGTCAAGCATGCCACTGTCCTGGCGAGTCAACCAGGCATGTTATCTCGGGTTGTTTGTAGGTATCTTGCCAACGGCGAGTACTTGCAGATTGCTCTTCAATATGGATTTGTGATTCTTAAAGTGCCATATTAACAGTATGTTCCTCAACCAGTTCTTGAAAATAGTCATGCAACGCTGTATTGGGATCGGCCTATTATCACAGACAGGACTATTGTTGTCAATAAGCCTAATATTGAGATAATAGCTTGATTGACGCGCAATACTTGTTGATGTTACCATCATTAAAGCTTAGAAAGACAAAACGTCTAAATATTTAGATTTGGTACACGAGGTTACCGACATGTGGGATGACTCAACAATTATTGTCCCGATTGTCGTTTCTGCTCATTGGCTGATACCAAGAGCCTCGACCAACATCTACAGAGGCTTTCAATTAGCTATTGGGTTAAGAGTCAGATACAGAAGGCAGTATTACTGGACACAGCACGTAATCTGAGGAGGATTGGGTCTTGAGCTTCGGCACCGAAGAGTAAATATTTTTTTATATTTTTATTTGTATATTTTTTTTTAATATAAAAAAAACTATTTGCAAAAAAAGAGAAATAATAATAAATTAATTTTGTTTTTATTTTGTTCAATTACCTACAATTTTTTATTCAGTTTCATAATTTTTCGTTTTAAATATCTTAAGAATGGCCAATATTTTTAATCATATTGTTTGCATTTTGTTTATTAAAGGGCTTAAATTCTGCTCTTACATTTTTGTTTTTTTTTAGGAGACTGTCCCGCCCTCACATCCGCCACTGCAACTCCTGTAAGCCAGGATCAACAGTGGCACGCATTTTAATGACACTGAACATTGAAGCCCAGCGCGTCTCCGGGAATGTCTAACTTGTCTTTAACCCGCAACGAAATCAATCAAAAAAGTTAAATTAATAGGAGGAGTAGGAAATAAATTATTGTCCACTTCATTTTTGTTTACATTAAATAAATAAATAGTCTAACATACAGCATTTTATTTGTGATCCACCAATTATTGTAATACTACTTACAACAAATAGCAAAGCCACAAAAAAATAATATATTCATTTACAACAAATTAACTGTCATCATTATTATACTTGTATCTACATACAGCAAGTTTGATGCCAGTCATTTTGAACAAGTAGGTGTTGGCCCAAACATTTGTCTTTTGAGATACAGCATGTTCGATGTTTGTATTTTAAAAATCAATTGCTGTATCTCGTATTAAATCCAATAATACAAATCTTAGAGTGACCCTGAGAATTGAAAATGGAAGGTGTTATATTAAAATGTTATCACTAAAAAAATGGTATTCCTAAGTCTTCTAGTTTAGAAGTTATGAATTTTTGAAATAGTTTTTTGGCTCTGGTGTAAAGTTGCATTTTTCGAGATACGACAAGATTGCTTTCCGCCGTCGATATGTTTCATTTTGACCTTCTAACTCACTGTCAATCTCCCAATGGAGAGAGTCAATATTTGCCCACCGAGTCTGAAGGGTATGAAGCAAATCATCGAACTCCCACTTTTCCGTGATTCTATCTAACTCAATACCGGATGCTGTACGCATAAATGCGCGAAAATTGCTCGACTGCTTTTTTAACATCTCGTCTGTTTTACTGCTAATCCCCTTGCTAGTCGTCTGCTGTGACGGGACAAACCGTGGTGGTAATAACAATGGTGTCTTAGGAGTTTCCGGTCGAGAGTCCGGTTTACCTAAGTTTGTTTTTGGATATGAGCCCGTGCATTCTCGTAAAAATCTTTATTTTTTTCATAATGGTTGCCGGTAAAATAGGCATGGGAAATATCCCCATACTCTAAGAGTTTGGAATGGTTCGACTGAAATTCGACCCAGTAAGAGTCAAGTGTATCTAAACGTCTCTTAATATAATCCGATGTTTTGCGTTCGGAACTGTCTTTTTTAAAGTTTCTGAATAGTTGATCCATAGCTCCGATTAATTGATTTTGGTTAGCGATTAAGTCCTCCATTTTTATTTTATATGATTTATAAAGTAATAAATGGAAAGATCTTACTTTTATCCTCCGCTATGCTCCTGGGCTTATGATGACGTAAGTTGCTGCTGTAGCGCTCGCTCCGGGTACTGCTGCTGCTATCCCACTCTACTCACGCTCTGATAACTGATTGATTAATTTCTTGATACTGATAATGTGTATGCTAACGTAACGAACTGTATTGGCCACGTTGCTGATAGTTCCGAAAAGTCCACTGACACTGTCACGTAGTCCACAGTAACTAGGTCACACGTGTAAGTCCTGCCTTTTCAGAGGCTCGAAGGACCAAAATGTTGATGATACTAATGTTAAATGATAGTCTAGAGTTATATCCAAAATGTATATATTAAGAAAAATTAAAACTAAAATGATAAATGATTGAAACTGATTGATAGCTGAGCACGCGCGGTGTAATTGCTTGCCATGAACGCACTAGTTTTATTAAATTATTTGCGCGATCAACATTAAAATGATGCGTTGACAAAAATTCGTACGGTTTCACCGTACAAACTTGATTCTGGTAGGTTGACCATTATTTAATGTTATAAATGTGTTATCCATAAGCGCCTCAAATATTTGTAAACCTCTTTGGTCTGTCTTATAGGACCAATTTAAATGGTGTCCATTGAAATCGCCAACTATAATTGATGTTTTATTCCACTCACCGAACAAAAGATCCCAATCGCGTTGATTAGTACGAACAGAAGGTGCACAATATATTGACAAAAACCTATGAATTTCGTTACAGTTATAAATTCTTATACCCAATACTTCAATACCAGGATTAATATTTCTTAAAGAGAGCTGACTTGAAAGTTGAAAATCGCAACACCGCCATACGCATCCTCTCTATCTTTCCGGTAAATATTGTAACCACTTAACTTAATATCGGTTTCTGGTGTTAACCAAGTTTCGCTTACGGCAGCAATGTGGATGTTTTCTTGCGATAAAAATTGTTCTAGTACCATTAACTTGGGTTTTAAGCTTTGAGCATTCCACTGGATAATATTTAACTTTACTACTTTTTTAATTGTGTTATCCATCACTACATAAAAAAATCTAAAATACTATGTAAAATAGGCCATTCAGGAATAAAATCTGCAATCAGTAATACTAGCCACTCCATACAATATTTAATCACCGTCTTAATTTTAGTTTGCACCGTTGCATTTTTAATAAATAAAGCATTTTTTATTTTCTCCAACAATTCTTTTAAATGAACAGTTCTTTTCTTCGACTCTTCGTGACTTTCTGAATGTTTTGTTGTAGGATCAGGCGTTACTTCTACGTTTTCGGACCAAATGAATGGCAATGAAGGTCTTCGTTGTCGTTTTTTAAATACTGGAAGAGAAGGTTTTTGTCTGTCTTCCGGTCTAGTAGCATTTTCATACATTCTATCTATATCAGCCCATATACGTCCCACTGCAGGGCACGGGCCTACTCTACAATCGAGAGAATCGATTGAGAGTGGTTAGGCCATATAGTCCACCACGCTGGCCTAGTGCGGGTTGGCGGACTTACATACCGTAGAAATTCTTTAAAATCGCTACGGTATGCAGGTTTCCTCACGATGTTTTCCTTCACCGTTAAAGTGCGTGGTGATTGACTATCAATACACATATAACTCCGAAAAGTCAGAGGTGTGCCCTGGGATTTGAACCCGCGACCACCGTGAACATGTAGGCAGCCGCGTTTGGTCCGTTACCAACAGGCCACCACGCACTTTTCATACATTACTCTTGCATATGTTGGTGTGTCTGGTACTAATGATACAGGAGTTTGAGCACTGTCTACTACAACGTTCTTTGACTTTCTTGTTTGCGTTGTTTGTTGTAAGTCATCTGCTTCAGGATGTGGGGAAACGTACATGGTAAGCGCTCGTCTGTAGGTGACGTTAAATTCTGCCATGATCTCCCTTAACTTTTTTTCCTTAATAAACGCAGGACAAGATGCCTTTGCTAATGCCATGTGACTACCGTTGCAGTTTACGCATCTAAAATGTTTAGTATCACAATTCATATGTTTACCGCCACATTTAGGGCATACTACAGCATTCGTTGGACATCTTTTAGTAATGTGACCTAGTTTCCAGCATCTACCACATTGTGAAACTGGAAAAACATAAGGATTCACTTTTATACGTAAACTATCTACTGTTACATAGCCGGGAAGAAACGAGCCCTTGAAACATAGACGAACCGCTTCGCTTGCTTTCCATCCACCATCTTCTTTGTTACGATAATTAAGACGATAAGCAGAAAGTAATGTAGCCTTATCAGGGCATATTATGTTCGCTATAATTTCCTTGTCATCCATTCCTATGTCCACTTTCTTAATAACTCCAAAAGACACGTTATTTTCCATAGCTCGATGAAACTTCCATCCCTTATCTAATAACTCTTGGCTATTTTCAATTTTATGTGCATTATTTTCACTAAAAACATCAACCCGAACTTTAAAAGGGGTTAAAAATTTTACTCTATTCAATATTCAATATCGTCTAAACCAAGGGATTTATATAGTTTGGCCATTGCAAAAAGTTTAGGCATTCTTTCGTTAGATGATATGTATATTTCGACTTTTTCGCTGTTTGATTTTAGTTTCCTATCTTTTGTTATTATTTTCCACTCCTCTTCCTCTTCTTCCTTTTGTCTCCCCCTCTTGGTTGCTCTTCCAGACATATTATCTGTGTAAACCTTCATTTTTGCATAATCTGATTCTTGATTTTCCATTATAACATCGCCAATAATTTCTGTTTCACTCATATCGCCATCACTATGTTGTAAAATATCATTCTCAATTTTTTTTTTTTTTTTTTTTTTTTAACCTGGCACGGCATAGTGACTGCATTGCACCTGATGGTAAGTGCTAATGCCGTCCAGATAGAGTATCGAATGGTATCAAACGGTAGTCTCATACCATTCGATACAATCATGCCGGCCAATTGCATTAATGTTCATTATAATAGTATAAATAAAGGCGCATCGTTATCAGTGACCCAACCGCCAGGTAGTAACCGAGCGGCGAGGGGTGTGTCGCGCCGCCGAGAACAAAAGAAATCACTAACACAATAATAATTGTACCCACGATTAACAAGATAACGAACACAACCACCTCGTACGAGTGCCGTGACGACGTGCTAAGGTGATAAATACTCATTATTAAATATTAATAACTATAAAAGATCATTATATTTTTTAGTCCACCCTAACTTACTTTGTAGATAGATCTTTCACCACACAAGCTGCTCGGTTGTGGAATGCTTTACTGGTAACGGTAAAAAGAACTAAATCTCGGCCCAACCTTTAAAAGGATGGTCAACAAGCATTATTCCTAGGTATAATGAAGACATTAGAGTTGTATACTTTGGCCTCTGTGTAATCAAATCAAATATTTTTATTGTGGAATATAGGTCAGAATAATATGTTACAATATGTTTATTTGTTCATCTATGACCCGGCATATTGGCATATAATAGGATGAGGGCGAAGGGGCTTGGGTTGAGGTTAGGTTACTTGAATTGGGTTTTCTTAGGAATGGTGCATTACCTTTCATGGGGGTGATACCAGGAGACATAACACTACCGCACTCCACTTCCACCTCAAGAATAATCGTAAGAGCACAAAATAGAAACATTAACGTTCAATGAGCGCTAGAGTCATATTGTACCACAGATAATGTACAATTATACAAAGTACGGCTCCTGTCACTTTAACGCAGCGTTTAGTTGTGGCAATGAAAATATGTAAAAATGGGGAGAATAATAATATAAAGATATCTCAGAATAGTCAAACACTGTTTAATGTCCCAGAGCATATAATTTCAACTTCCAATTTTCCATACAAGTGTGCCTACATATTAAATACCTTTTATAGACAATGGGGTATTTTACTATAAGAAAGAAAAAATCTAAAAACTATAAATGTATACAACGAGTAACAGAATTAAATGTAAAAGCCGAAAGTAGTAGGTTCAGAATCAGCTACTGAATCGATATCAACACTTTTTTTATAGGTTTATTTTTTTTAAATAATTAATTAAAACTTAGTAAATAACAGACACCCTTTCCTTTAATGCACCGAACAAACGAAATTGAAACGTAACTCCAGAGTATAAGGTCCTTTCTCAATGACATAATAAACAAATACTTTAATAAATCAAATAATAAACAAATATGAACATTATTTCGACAGTCATAAAGGTCCTTTCAAATTCGCAAACAATCTAGCATTAAACAAACGCACACAATGATAGGCCTGAATAAACGTAATAACCTACCAAAAAAAATAATTACCATATTCTCTTTTCCGCATATTTAACAACGGTTAAACAGAGCAAGACGCAGCTATTGTTTAATGAAATTTGAATCATCCGATAAACGATGGCGCGCGCGGCGGAATCTTAAAAGGTTTGGGCGGTCGGTGTAGGGTAGTTCCGCGAAAAACGTGTGGCGAACGCTTCACGGTGACGGCGAGCGTCGTTTCCACCTGAGAAGCTGTCAGAACCTAATTCGACGTGATTACGCACCACGATTAGAGTGGCTATCTTAGAATTGGATCGGTGGCGGCGGGCCCGTGCAATGGCCTCCTAGGTCACCTGACTTGACGCCTCTTGACTTTTTTTTGTGGGGACGTATAAAATCTCTGGTATACTTCAGTGAAACCACTAGTGTGGAGGAACTTAAAAGTAGGATAGTGGCAGCGTTCCAAAAAGTTAAGAGTGACACTGATGTTTTAGATAAATTACGTGACTAATTACGCAAACGTGCATTGAGATGTATTGAGTAAGGTGGTGGACATTTGGAACATATTTTAACAAGAAGTGGCCGTATGAGTGCTATTTATCATGTAAGTTAGTTTTGTTTTCATTTTTTTGTTATTATTCCCAATCTAGTCTTCGTTGTATGATATTGCGTCATGTAATTCATCAGCAATGCAAAATAAATAACGCCTGTATCATGCCTGCCTGTATGGACTAGGTTAAACAGAAGTTAAATTAATAATATTTAATAACAGATGAATGCAAGAAAAGTCTTGTGTTGTCTTCGTGCCCATTACAATGTAAGTTAAAATATTTCGTTTTGTAGCTCAAATAATAATGATAAGCTTACACAGTAAATAAATAATAATTGGTTTACAAAACTACCCGGTAATTACGTACGAAATTTGTATTTCGTTTATTGTCGGCTGTTTCCGCCGGTGCGGCGCGGCGCGGCGCGGCGTTCGGGCCAGTCGCGTAGGTACTCGTGTGAATAGGCCCTGTGAACATGTGTGCGTGTCCGCGCGCGTGTGTACTATACAGTTAACAGTAGTGCACTTTATTCGTAAGATGACCATGTTGCGCGCCTATATTTGGTATAACTAATTTCATAAATAATTATTTTTTGTAATCTTCGGAGTACAATTTCAAACTTCCACTATGATTCCAATAATGTTTTTAAGTTGGGGTGTCTGAGGTTGTGAATTAATCCTGTTACACGTTGTATAGTAGAGCATTAAGCAATAAGTATATGTTAATTTCAGTTTATATTTCCAAGGAATACATTTTATAATGCGTTTTGAAAATTTCAATTTTTTTATCTGTCCTAAAAAGATGTGAAACGGCTGCCGCCATGATGGATAACGATTCTACGTCATTCCGCCAGTAGAATACATACATAATAAGCGACAGTTGCAAACATTGAAACTTTTATGTAAACAGTTCTAACACTATTCTTCCCGTGCATTATTTTTTTACCAACGGGAGTCGTACGATCGATGGCCCTATACGGGTGTCCCGTTTGGGCTGAATCTCTGAGCAGAAACTGTGCTGCTCTCATGCGTCAACCGCAACGAGTGGTGGCGCAGCGGATGATCAGAGGATATCGTACGATCTCCCAAGAGGCGGCCTGCGTTTTGGCTGGTTTCCTTCCCTGGGACATAGACGCCAAAGCCCTGTCGTCAGTTTACTGGCGGGAGGAAGCGTCTCGTCGAGGGGAACTACCAGCCCTAAGAGAGGTCGAGGCCAAACGGGCTTCCCTGCGCGTGGCCGCCGTGGAGGAGTGGCGCTCCAGGCTGGACAATCCCAATGCTGGTGAGTGGACCGTTGCGGCAGTGCGTCCTGTTCTTGACCAGTGGCTGAACAGGCGCCACGGCGTGTTGACGTTCCGCCTGACACAGGTCCTATCGGGGCATGGGTGCTTCGGTAGATACCTGTGGCGGGTGGCAAGAAAGGAAGCGACCGCTGTGTGTCACCATTGTGACAACTGCCCGGAGGACACAGCCCAGCACACTCTTTCGGAGTGCCCAGCCTGGGGTGTTGAGCGCAGAATACTCCGTGCAGCCGTCGGAGTAGACCTCTCGCTCTCGGCCGTGATTCCCTCCATGGTCGAGAGTCGGAGGTCGTGGCAGGCGATGCTCTCGTTCTGCGAGATCGTGATCTCGCGGAAGGAGAGCGCGGACCGGGATCGTGAGCGGAACGATCCCGCTCGCCACCGCCCGCAAAGAAGGAGGCGCCAGTTGATAAACGGCTGAACTGGCGCCGTTGCCCTGTGGTCCGGGGGTGCAAGAATTCCGCCACGGTATTCCCTGCCCGTCGTAAGAGGCGACCTAAAGGGGTCATCGGAGTCGCTGGGCACACTGCGGGGGCGGTGTGCCCACACGTGTAACGACTCCGAGATGCAAGACAGAGCCTCGTCTCTGTCAGGGACGCCCACAACACCTTAAACGGGCGTCCAAAAAATAGGCGTAAGTGGGTGTCATCCTACACTGAAGGACCAGCGATGGTTTTGCGCGGGGCGGTAATGCGGACGTAAATCGGGGCGCTTTTCGCCCTGGGATGTCCGGTACCGCCCACAATGCGTGTGACGATTAACGAGGGGTTTTTAGTCAGTATGCTGGCGTCTTAATATTAGGAACAACTTAAATGACTTTTTGAAAATGGGTGGAATACCCCATTGCCCACTAAGCAATCACACCACTTTGGGTGATGCAATAATCAATATTAGATTCATTACTAATAATATTTGTAATGAACGGCAGTTGCTCTCTGAACGTTGTACTGTGTATACCTAATCTGCTTTCAAAAGTATAATACGTTTATACGAGTGTTCTTCGTCATTTGTGTTCTACCTTACACACACACCATCATAACACACCAACACCATCAGGCAAATTGGTGAACCCGACGTGATTGCAATATGACTACTGAAGGAAGATCACTTCCGGTCAGCGCAGCGTCCGAGCTGGCAACAATAACCGTCTCATTCAGAATCCTGAATTTTGGTGTGACTAAACTCGCTTATGGTTTATGACACGCACACATGTTCACAGGGCCTATTCAGACGAGTACCTACGCGACTGGCCTGAACGCCGCGCCGCGCCGGCGGAAACAGCCGACAATAAACCAAATACAAATTTCGTACGTAACTGATTACCGGGTAGTTTTGTAAACCAATTATTATTTCTGTGGCCTGGTGCTAATAGGGCCAATATCAATAATCATTATTTTCAGTAATGAGCGTTATAACAATGGATCAGCATTCATAGTTATTATTTAGGTGTTATATTGTAGTATTGCAAAAATATTTTACTTTTATTTGATTTATGTTTTTATGAAGATTTATGAATGAAAAAGTAATTTAAGAAAAAAAATGTAATTTGTAAAATATTAACAACTTATGCCCCTTTAGCACTGATGATAATTATTATGTTAGTTCCCAATTGTGAATAAAATTAAAAAGGCCAATGTTGTTTCCCTAAAAAAAATTATTAAGGAAAGATTACAATATTTTTTTTAATTTTCTTCATCTGAACATTTCTCCTCCATTTCGGGGCCAGTCTCCAAAGACTCATAAAATGGACGGCTGGATGGTTGGAGGTACTCCAGAAATGATTGCAGGTCTCTGACTTTTGGTGCAGGAAGTTTAATAGGTCTCTGATTTAGGGGCATCAGAGGTGCTACTGTTGCAGTATCTTCTGATTGTGAACGTGTCATATTTCGGTTTCTTTTTAAACTTAACACTTTGAATTCTTCACTATCATCAAATGAATATCTGTAATGTAGTACTCCTGCATCTTCTTTTCTAAATTGTATCCATTTTACTTTTTTCCAGTTTACCTTTTCTTTCACTGAATTTATCTTTCTGTGTACATATTGTACATTAAAAAAAGTGCGTGGTGGCCTGTTGGTAACGGACCAGACGCGGCTGCCTACATGTTCACGGTGGTCGCGGGTTCAAATCCCAGGGCACATCTCTGACTTTTCGGAGTCATGTGTGTATTGATAGTCAATCACCACGCACTTTAACGGTGAAGGAAAACATCGTGAGGAAACCTACATACCGTAGCGATTTTAAAGAATTTCTACGGTATGTAAGTCCGCCAACCCGCACTAGGCCAGCGTGGTGGACTATATGGCCTAACCACTCTCAATCGATTCTCTCGATTGTAGAGTAGGCCCGTGCCCTGCAGTGGGACGTATATGGGCTGATATAGTATAGTACATATTGTGTAGTGAGCAATTTTTGGAAGTTGTAGAACTGAGACTGTTGCATTTCTACAACATTTATTTTTGGGTTCCTATGGACTGTTCTGATAAGGTTTGCCCAGTCTTTTGGTAATTCTATTTTCATTGCAGATTTTTTAAGCTTTTTCTATAGAAGCATGTATAGTGTCTGCTTCCATGTGTGTGTGGCCTGGTTCTAAAAACTTAAGGCTTATAATGCTTGGTGAGTCGACAGACTTTTCTATAAAATACATGATCATAATAGCAACATAAATATTTCGATTCTGTCCTGGGCAGCTGTCACTATACATGTTAATTTCGTCTAGGTTATTAGGCAGGGTGTTCAGATGGTGATATAAACAGGAAGCTATTTCTTGTCCTCCTCTACCAGCAATTGTCTCATCTCATAATAAACAATATACATCAGCTGATGATTGTGATACTCTATAAATTGTTAAGTTCAGGGTCCATAATTGTCGCTTATAAAAACTGAACCCTGCTGTTAAATAAGGTGTTGGAAGACACTTCTGTAAGTCAAAAGACAGTGTTATAACTTTGTCATTGACTTTAGCTTTTTCATTGTCTCTTCTTTTCTCAGCATATGAAGACTCATACAGCTTTTCATGTTCATATCTTTCTGCCTCAATTTCTTGTTTCTTTTCTAAGTTAGGCTCCACTTCCAACTGCAATTTAAATTTGTCACATTTTCCACAAGTGTCATTTTTCGGTTTTTTAAAAGTCAAATTAAACTCTTCCACAAAAACTTTCCTGTAGTAGCTCTCTTTAACAGGGGTTTGTCCATTTTCTTTACAATGTGTGACATACAAGCGATACATCAATGCAATAGAAAGATCACCATTTAAATATTTTTTTTGGGTATGAGACCTAGAATAGTGGCTTTCATAAGCTGGAAACATTTTAATATGCTCTTTTACTTCCATCTTAATGGCCTCGCTAATTCTTTTCTGTTTTGGTGCCTTCCTCGCTGATCTTCAGAAAGTATTCCTACCTCAGGAACTCAGTCCTTTTTTTCTCAACAATTACTCTTACTTTTTTCAATGATAATGATAATGTATTAAGGAACATAGTTTGACATACTTCAGTTCTAATTCGACTTTGATTAGTGAAGAAGTATTTTCGGGTCCATTGGCGTCTACTCGACCCATTGACAACCTTAGTCGACTTTTTTGGAAATTCTTCAATCAGGCTTGCTATATACTATATGCTATATATAGATTGACTTTCTGCAGTTAAATCATACAACTCGTCAAATATATTTTGTCTCAGGTATTCAGAAAACTTATCAGCACATTTTTTCTTGCAATTGCAAGAAGGCCCAAGTTGTTTAGCCGGTTTTAGGGTGCCTTTGCATGATATATAGCTTCTGCCATGAGTTCTATTCTCCTTTCTAACATTTCTTCTCCATAAATTAGGATTCTTTTTTCTTTTTCTACTCAATTGATTTGGACTCTCAAAAACAGCAACAGGAAAGGCAATATTTGAGACATTATTCAAATGTGAAGACAAACTTGTAGTACTGGCATCTGGACGTTTTTCATTATCTGATGAAGAACTGCTAGATTCGTAAAAATCAGGTATATATTCATCCGAACTGTCACAAGATAAGTCACTTAGTAATATGCTTTGGTTTTGTAATTCTTGTAAAACACCTGTAAATTAAAAAGAAGTTATAAAAATCAATTATTAGATTGTACATTGTTTGAACACCCCTCCTGTTCCATAGATGGCTGAACAGGGGAAGTGTGTTCGGTGTCCAGAATATTTAGGCATACCTTCAATCATTACTATAAAAAAATACAAAAATGAAACTTGACCAATCCCTATAGGTCATACAAAAAATACAATTTATAGAAACTTACCATCATTCACCTCATTAGAATGTGGCATTATTGATTGATCTTCCATATTACATCCTTGCTCTGACTGACAACCTAAAGTTTAAAATACACATTCATTAGGTACACTAATGTAAGCAACTACAATCTAAATCCTATAACAATAATTATTATTAAACACCTGATCCCTATTAGTCAGATAAAGTGAATTATTATAACAGCTATTTTTCATTCATGAAGGCTGATAAGTATTTGAAACACATTACTTGAACTTGCTACTGGATTTGCTTGTTGCCGATTTATTTTAGGACTATCACCATATCTCTGCTGATCTTCTGCTGACGGTGCTATGTTTAATGGCGTCAACGATTTATCTTCGGCATGATGCTCTTGCACAGATTACAATTTACAATATAACTTGTAATTCAACATATTTTTACGTTAAAAAGTAAGGCAGGACACAAAACTCAAATCTTACCGTTATCATCAGATTCTTCTTCGTCAGTAGCTTCAACGCGAGTAAGTAATTGCAACATTTTCGCACTTCGGTTATCTTTAAACAATCGTTTCGGTTGGTTCATGATAAGAAGCAATTATTATCAAGTACACAACAAAGAAAATATTATAATTCAATCATAAATAGAAACACAGAATACTTGGTAAAATGAAAGCAGTATTTTTAAACACTAAACGTCAAATTTACGCGGCCAGTTTGACAAATAAACATTGTCTGTGATTGGCGATTGACACGCAGGACCACAGATTATACAGCCAAAACATCGTTTCATTTCACGTAAGAAAGGCCAATGTAATCCGATGCCTATTTATCAGAGATGATATTTTAATTTTTATTCATCACTTGGTTGCAAATAAGATCAAAGTTATCTTTCGTCATTTTAACATTCGGATATTATAGTAAAAATATTACTGACTTAGTGCAAAATGGACCCATGTATATATTGGTCCATTTTGCTTTAATAATATAAATAAAGCAGCAAACTAAAATTATATCACAAAAAAGGCTAATGTTAACTTTGATCGTTTTAGTTCTTACTCTATTACTAGGAAAGTGAAAAATAATAATTTATTATCGGCTTAAGTATACTGCAGCCCTTTTATCATTTATTCTTTTTTTTTTAACTGTATGAAAGCGCACACCACATTGGCCTTTTTTACGTAGTAACTTTTCAATGATTGTTAATACACTATCGCCCTTTTAGCACAAAAAAATATCATACTTTTACACTAAACTGGCATTACAATCTCGTTTCCTACAAAAACGTACATTGGCCCTTTTAGCACCAGGCCACAGATTTATTTATTATCATTACATTATTATTTGAGCTACAAAACGATATATTTTAACTTACATTGTTATGGGCACGAAGACAACACAAGACTTTTCTTGCATTCATCGGTTATTAAATTATATTATTAATTTAACTTCTGTTTAACCTAGTCCATACAGGCAGGCATGATACAGGCGTTATTTATTTTGCATTGCTGATGAATTACATGACGCAATATCATACAACGAAGACTAGATTGGGAATAATAACAAAATTAACTTACATGATAAATGGCACTCATACGGCGACTTCTTGTTAAAATATGTTCCAAATGTCCACCACCTTACTCAATACATCTCAATGCACGTTTGCGTAATTAGTCACGTAATTTATCTAAAACTTCAGTGTCACTCTTAACTTTTTGGAACGCTGCCACTATCCTACTTTTTAGTTCCTCCACACTAGTAGTTTCACTGAAGTATACCAGAGATTTAATACGTCCCCACAAAAAAAAGTCAAGAGGCGTCAAGTCAGGTTACCTAGGAGGCCCGCCGCGACCGATCCAATTCTCAGATAGCCACTCTAATCGTGGTGTGTAACCACGTGGAATTAGGTCCTGACAGCTTCTCAGGTGGAAACGACGCTCGCCGTCACCCTGAAGCGTTCGCCGCACGTTTTTCGCGGAACTACCCAACACCGACCGCCCAAACCTTTTATAAGATTCCGCCGCGCGCGCCATCGTTTATCGGATGATTCAAATTTCATTAAACAATAGCTGCGTCTTGCTCTGTCTAACCGTTGTTAAATATGCGGAAAAGAGAATATGGTAATTATTTATTTTGGTAGGTTATTACGTTTATTCAGGCCTATCGTTGTGTGCGTTTGTTTAATGCTAGATTGCTTGCGAATTTGAAAGGACCTTTATGACTGTCGAAATAAAGTTCATATTTGTTTATTATTTGATTTATTAAAGTATTCGTTTATTATGTCA
This sequence comes from Deilephila elpenor, assembly GCA_949752805.1. Taxonomy (NCBI): domain Eukaryota; kingdom Metazoa; phylum Arthropoda; class Insecta; order Lepidoptera; family Sphingidae; genus Deilephila; species Deilephila elpenor. The sequence continues at coordinate 5,381,502 of OX457095.1, read as the reverse complement.
TTTAGAAAAGACCTTATACTCTGGAGTTACGTTTCAATTTCGTTTGTTCAGTGCATTAAAGGAAAGGGTGTCTGTTATTTACTAAGTTTTAATTAATTATTAAAAAAAAATAAACCTATAGAAAAAAGTGTTGATATCGATTCAGTAGCTGATTCTGAACCTACAACTTTCGGCTTTTACATTTAATTCTGTTACACGTTGTATATACAGGGTGTCCCGAAACTCAACGTCAAGCGGGTACTAGTTGAAGTACCAGTCTATACCGGCTCCAATAAAAATAAGAAAAAAAATCTACAACGCATGGTTCAAGCCCAACTGTCATATTTCTGAAATTGACGAAAATCGACACCTTATACCATACCTTTAGGTACTATCATCACAATTTTCAGTCATTTGACGGTATTTTTTTGCTACGCAACGCTTAATAACCACGCTATTATAATAATTACTAGTCACTTACCAAATGTCTTACGTTTCTATTTAAAAAAAAAAAAAACATTTTAATAGAGGCATAGATTTACAAAAAAAGTTTGCCTAACTTTGAAACTTCCTTTCGAAAAAAAAATGTACTACACTACCCAAAGCAAGTGGTTTTAAAAGATGGCCTATTTAGGCCAGATTTCAAAAAGTACAACACTTGCCACTTTAACACAGTCAATAATTTTTATTTTTTATTTTTTTACGAATGGTCGTAATTTTTATAATTTATCACGATAACCACTAATCGTATTTCGGCATTATGAACGTGTGAGAAGATATCTAATGTGTTAGAGTGAGAAAGATAGTGACGCAAAAGTGACAAGAGGTGACCACTTAAGAGTGAGCGAGATGGATAGTGACGCCAAAACAATAATTATTGCTGGTGAGATGTAATGAAATGAAACGAAATAATTTTATTATAACTACAGCAAATGTTCAAATTGTCGACCTTCGGCTCTAACACAAGCCCTGCAGCGTCTCAAAAAAGATCGCCTTATTAATCTTGCGTAATTATTTAAATTAATCTCGTTTGCCGCTTGAGTGATTCTTTGCCGAAGTTCAGTCATGTTTTCAACACTTTTTGCTTACACTTTTTCTTTAATGCAACCCCAGTAAAAAAAAGTCCAATGGATTTAAGTCTGGAGATCGAGCAGGCCATGTGATGGTTCCAAGTCGCCCAATCCACCTTCCAAGAAATTCGTTGTTCAAATACTCACGCACAGGGCGGGCAAAGTGCGCTGGGCAGCCATCTTGTTGGAACCACATCTTTGTGTAAATTCTTAGCGGCAATTCTTCTAAAAAGTTCTGAAGATCATTTTGAAGAAAATGTAAATAATTCTCGCCATTTAATGTTTCCGGCATTTCAAACGGCCCAACGACTTTCCCATTTAATATTCCCGTCCACGTGTTAACTTTAAATTGGTATTGTGAGTGGGTTTCACGCATTAGATGTGGATTCTCTGTGTGCCAAGCGTGTAAATTATGTATGTTCAAATACCCATCCTTTTTGAATGTAGACTCATCTGTCCACAAAATTTTATCAAAATATTGTGGATCTTCAGAAATTTTCGCCAACATGGTTCTGCAAAAATTGAGTCTGGGCTCGTAATCACGTGGAAGTAAACTCTGTACACGTTGCACGTGGTAAGGGTGATATTTGTTTGTCTTTAAAATTCTGTGAGCAATACTTTTTGGTACTCCTGTGGCATTTTCAATTGCACGTACTGAAATGCTTGGATCAGACTGCACTTCATTTAAAACGACGTCATCATCGTCTCTTTAAGGTCTCCCGCCGGACGTACGAGCACTGGGCAACCGTCCTTCTGAATATGCCATGTGTACGTTTATAAACACTCGGTGATCTGGAAGACGCGCTGCATTTGGATATCTCTCACGATATAATCTGGCTGCCGCGGAACCGTTCCTATGGCACTCGCCGTAGATGAGATGCATATTAGCATATTCCTCCGCTGTGTACAAATCCGGCATGTTGAATATCACAATTCACAGAGCACAAATCAAGTCCAGGAAAACAAAGCCAAAGTCGTAAATTGAATGAAATATCGAGTCCAGGTTAACAAAAGCCGATGTCGTTAGTTCGAATGTTACACGAATACGGGAAGATGCGCAGTATACGGAACAACGAAGCGAACTGAGAAGCGGACTGTGAAGCGAACTGAACAACAACAAAAACAATATAAAATTGTTGGCGTCACTATCCATCTCGCTCACTCTTAAGTGGTCACCTCTTGTCACTTTTGTGTCACTCTCTTTCTCACTCTAACACATTAGATATCATCTCACACATTCATAATGCCGAAATACGATTAGTAGTTATCGTGATAAATTATAAAAATTACGACCATTCGTAAAAAAATAAAAAATAAAAATAATTGACTGTGTTAAAGTGGCAAGTGTTGTACGATTTTGAAATCTGGACTAAATAGGCCATCTTTTAAAACCACTTGCTTTGGGTAGTGTAGTACATTTTTTTTTCGAAAGGAAGTTTCAAAGTTAGGCAAACTTTTTTTGTAAATCTATGCCTCTATTAAAATGTTTTTTTTTTAATAGAAACTAATACATTTGGTAAGTGACTAGTAATTATTATAATAGCGTGGTTATTAAGCGTTGCGTAGCAAAAAAATACCGTCAAATGACTGAAAATTGTGATGATAGTACCTAAAGGTATGGTATAAGGTGTCGATTTTCGTCAATTTCAGAAATATGACAGTTGGGCTTGAACCATGAGTTGTAGGTTTTTTTTCTTATTTTTATTGGAGCCGGTATAGACTGGTACTTCAACTAGTACCCGCTTGACGTTGAGTTTCGGGACACCCTGTATATATATATATAAATAGTATATAATATACAAAGTTGATACGACCGATGGGCATTTTTTTAAACTGCATATACTAGGTACCATTTCCAAGTTCTGTACTAAAAATCAATTAAATAGGAGCACTAGTTGAGTCATAAGTGATTTTGTAAGTTTTTGCTCCATTTGAACACGATGTAGCTTTTCTAACAGCTGATTACGTATAACGCACAGGTCAAACACTTTAAAACGATAGATCCTACTAAAATCTACGCGCTGTTGCCGCTCTTATACAAGTCACATAAATAAGTACAACTAAATTACTTAAAAAGTTGGCGATGCAAATAAGGAAGCAATAAATACACACCTGCACTTTCATTACGAGAGAGACAAATCATAGCAAAACATCCCGCGCGTAAAAGAAATAGAAATAGGTCAGTGTGTTGCTATTGCATCTTAACAAATAAAAATTGTTTGCTAAAGAAATTGTTATTTTAGTGCGCCGTCGCTATCCTTTTGGAACGGATGTAACACGGAAACTCCTGCGCCGCCGCGCCGCGCCGCTTTTATCTTGTCGATCTCGCGCCGACAATTGTGATTTTGTATTGTTGTTAACTAATTAAACTGTTTAACAATGCCTCGTGTAACTTACACCGCGTCAGAATACACTGCTTGGTTTTTATTTACGGCGAATTCCATGGAAACACAGCTTTAGCTCTGTGTACATACCGCGAAAGATATGGTGACAGCCACAATTGCCCCAGGAACGCCCGCACAATAACATTGGCAGTACAAAGATACGAGACAACAAAAGTATAGTGCCTTATCAGGAGGGAGTGCCAGCGCGGCAAATACCCGCTGCTTGGAAAGAACGAATTTTAGACTTAAAACTACCTTCAAAACTACGTAACTACGCGCGGTGCGCCGGCGCGCGGCGTCTCGCCACGACACGACGATAACACACGCCCCGCGCGACGTTGCCAGTTCAGTTCATCAATGGTCAGTGAAATTTATTTACAAAGGATGGTTGCGTTTTACTCTTATTTGTAGGTTATTTAGTTTGCTTGAAACAAACAAAATCTCATTTTTGGTATTATTAATTTTTGTGCCGTGTCGAATTAATACTAAGGACGTATAGTATACGTAGTGTAATTTAATGCCCATCTGTCGTATCAACGCGGTATACAAAGTTGATACGACCGATGGGCTTTTTTTAAACTGCATATACTAGGTACCATTTCCAAGTTCTGTACTAAAAATCAATTAAATAGGAGCAGAAGTTTAGTCATAAATGATTTTGTAAATTTTTGCCCCATTTGAACGCGATGTACCTTTTCTAACAGCTGATTACGTCTAAAGCACAGGTCAAACACCTTAAAACGATAGATGCTACTAAAATCTACGCGCTGTTGCCGCTCTTACACAAGTCACATAAATAAGTTCAACTAAATTACTTAAAAAGTTGGCGATGCAAATAAGGAAGCAATAAATACACACCTGCACTTTCATTACGAGAGATACAAATCATAGCAAAACATCCCGCGCGTAAAAGAAATGGAAATAGGTCAGTGTGTTGCTATTGCATCTTAACAAATAAAAATTGTTTGCTAAAGAAATTGTTATTTTAGTGCGCCGTCGCTATCCTTTCGGAACGGATGTAACACGGAAACTCCTGCGCGCGCCGCCGTGCCGCGCCGCTTTTATCTTTTCGATCTCGCGCCGACAATTGTGATTTTATATTGTTATTGTGATAGGACACGTAACTTGGGATAATTATTAGTTAATGTTTTTTTGTTATTGACTGTTTTTTATTGTCAAGGACACGTAATTAAATTGTCTTTGTGTTTGTAATTAAACTGTTTAACAATGCCTCGTGTAACTTACACCGCGTCAGAATACACTGCTTGGTTTTTATTTACGGCGAATGCCATGGAAACACAGCTTTAGCTCTGTGTACATACCGCGAAAGATATGGTGACAGCCACAATTGCCCCAGGAACGCCCGCACAATAACATTGGCAGTACAAAGATACGAGACGACAAAAGTACAGTGCCGCAACAGGAGGGAGTGCCAGCGCGGCAAATACCCGCTGCTTGGGAAGAACGAATTTTAGACCTAAAACTACCTACAAAACTACGTAACTACGCGCGGTGCGCCGGCGTCCCGCCACGACACGACGATAACACATGCCCCGCGCGACGTTGCCAGTTCAGTTCATCAATGTTCAGTGAAAGGAGATGTTTCATTTTGGGCCGTATTGTGTACGTCTAGTACAAATACTAGAAAAAAATGTGGAATTCAAATAAAATACATTTAGATTTCTTGGACAACGGGTGGCTTTATACAAAAATGTGATTGTTTTAGTAAAGAAGCAATATTTTCTTCGATAATCTGTCCTCCATGATGCCTAATTGTCATTTCGTTCAAAAATGCGCAAACCCAATAGCTTTAACTTGAATATATGTCTTATTTTTAAAAACCCGCTACTAATTATTATTGTTTTCTATATATTTATCTGTTGATACTATAGTCCATAAGTTGTCAAAAGATGATATACGTTGTTAAAAGCGTCACTTTTATTATTATATTAATATTTCATGATTTCAGTTAAAGAACGAAAATGTTTGACATCTGTGTTTGACATGCTGCAATTCCAAAACATTATGGCCGTTATTCCGAATTTCTTCGCGAATGTGTACGGTGTTCTCTGAAATATTACTACTACCTTTTCTTGACCCCACCTTGTTTTGTACCCCGGATATATTGATTGATTGCTGCACTGTTGACCTGGCTTTGTTTTTTGGATTCTGATTCTCGCGTGTGATATTTCTTTTTTGTTTGAATTTTAAACCCATTTACTAGTTCGTGTATTTTGGTGAGTATACATGTATACATTTTATTTAAAATGCCATATGTGAGTGATAGTTTTATGCTTTTTTATGCTGTTCATATTTCTCTTTTACACACAATTCTGCTTTTCATCATCAGTACATCAAAATCAGTCAGTACATCAAAAATGGCGTTTTGCATGAATTGCACTTCTGCAATTGATGAAAATGAGCAGTTTTACTTCGTAAATGATATGGGTCCAGAAATGGTTTCTATCATTGAACAGAATCATATTAACCAGGTGAAATGCTACATTTCTATAATTCTCATAACATATTATGAAGTAGTAGTATTACTATATTCAATTTTATTTATTATTTATATTTATATACACTTTATTGCACACACACAAAAAAATACAAATAAAAAGAAAATCACATACATAAAAAGTACAATTGGCGGTCTTATCGCTCAAAGGCAATATCTTACAGACAACCATGGGATGGATTTTTGAAAAGGATTAACAGAGGGCAGTTTAAAGTGTAAGAGATAGAAGTAACACTGAATAATAAATCAAATACAAATAATCTAATAGCTACAAGTAATAAAATAAAGTAAAGTAGTATATACAAATATATATATATATATATATATATATATATATATATATATATAAAATAAAGCGTAAATACACATACACATAAATACAAAATACATACATACATACATACATACATACATATATATATAAATATAATATAGTACAAGTACATACAAGTAGGAAAAGTTATCCTCATCAATGTGACAATTCAGGGAGAAAGGTAGTGATCCTTCACCAGCTTTTTGAAAGATGTTACTGATCGTGCCCTTCTCACCGCAACTGGTAGTGCGTTCCACAATCGGACAGCTTCCACGGTGAACGACTTATCCATAAAGGTGGTGGAGTGCACGGGCATTCTCAACTCCAGGCTCTCTGACGACCTCAGGGATCTTGTATGTGAGTCATGGAGAAATACAAATCGATCTTTAAGATAAGAGGGGGTGAGAGGATTAAACAATATGTTGTACAGAAGAGAAAGAATGTGAGCATTCCGACGAAGCCGTATGGGCAACCACTTGAGCTTAGTACGAAATACAGAAATATGATCATATTTGCGTAATCCAAATATGAATCTAATAATAAAGTTTTGAAGGCGCTCAAGTTTATTAAGTTGGTCCTCGGTGAGATCTGGATAGCTGACATCGGCATAATCAAGGATAGGGAGAAGGAGAGTTTGCGCTAAGGAAATCTTCGTAGCAACCGGTAGAAGATTGTGTAGTCTGCGCAAGGACCTTGCTGTGGCGAACAACTTACGACTTAGTTCTTGAAGTTGCGGACCCCAGGTGAAGGACTTGTCCAGATATAGCCCAAGGTTTTTGACTTTATCACTAAATGTGACGATAGTACCATCACAGTAAATAGGTGGTAGCTTGTCCCTATCTAGTTTTAAAGTCATTCTGGGGCTGCCGATAACAATCACCTGTGTTTTAGTTGGATTCACTTTTAGTCCATGAGTCTTACTCCATTCACAGATGTGCTGGATGTCCCTATTGATGTGAGCAATCGCATCATTGATCTTGCCCAAAGGTGCCCGAGTATAAATTTGTAAATCATCTGCGTAAAGGTGGTAGGAGGAGCGAAGATTATTAGAAATGGAATTTATAAAGACAGCAAAGAGTAAAGGGGATAGCACGCCGCCCTGTGGAACGCCAGCAGATAAAGAGCGCCAGGAGGAATAACTATCCTCAACACAGATGCGTTGCCGGCGCCCATACAGGTAACTACGAAACCATTCAACAGCTGTTGGAGATATGTTAAGAAAACGTAGCATACAAAGCAATATATCAAAGTCAATGGTGTTGAAAGCGTTGCTGAAGTCCAGCAATGCTAAGACAGTCAGCTTGCCTTCCTCCATACCCGATCTTATGCCATCCGTAATATGAGTCAAGGTGGTGGTTGTGCTGTGACCAGGACGAAACCCTGATTGAAGAGGGTTTAGGAGATTATTTTTGGATAGGAAATCGCTCATTTGAGAGTGGATTAGGCGCTCAAGGACTTTGGAAAGGAAAGGGAGAATAGAGATAGGTCGGAATTCAGATAGTATAGAAGCATTTGACTTTTTCGGGATAGGGATAATATGTGCTTCTTTCCAGGCAGTCGGAAAAGTCCCAGTCGTGATGGAATGGTTGAGGATGTGGGAAATTATAGGCAGGATTTCGTCCAGGATAGGCAGAATCATATTACGGCTGACACAGTCGCTACCTATTGCATTAGACGAAATAAGAGTAATTGTTTTCTTAACATCACAAGCAGCAAATTGTTTGAAAGCGAAGGCCGAACAATTGGGAGTTTTAAGGGTAGAAAGATGCTTAATAGTATTTTCTTTAATCGTCTTGTCAAAGGAAGACGAAGAAGAGAAATGATGGTTTAGAGAATTTAAATCTATGGAATTAGGAATCGAATCTTGTTGCGATTTACCCACTCCCAGTGACTTGAGAAATTTCCAGACTTTAGCTGGGTCTCCGTTTTCAACAGAGTTGTGAATATGTCGGCGTTGAGCATTCCTACACACCTTACTGCAGTGATTCCGAATGGCTACATACTTTAGCCAATTCGACTCATTGGGGCGACGATTGTACCTTGACTTAGCCGATGCTTTTTTGGAGAGTAGTACTTTAATATCATCGGTAAGCCAAGGCGACGGAAGGTGTTTAATTTTAACTGTGCGAACAGGTGCATGCTTGTTGTAGAGTTCAATTAGATTGCAAGTGAAAATACGCACCTTATCATCTACACAATCTGATAGAAAAAGCAAACTCCAGTCGATGTTATCAGCATCCTTGCGAAGATTATCCAGATTAATTCCACGAAAATTTCTCTGCGAAACAATCTTAGGTACGGCCTTAGGAGGACGTAGGCGATAGGATAGGAATAGGAGGTCATGACAAGAAAAGGCGTCTGCAGAACATTGCCCGTGTTTCACAACGTGATTTATTGAAGAAACAAAGATGAGATCAAGAAGAGAAGGAGTATTGTTTGGAGAGTGGTGAGTGGCCGAAAGAGGAAGAGTAGTAAGGTTACAGGATTGGATGGTATTCAAAAGAGAGGAAGAACGATGATCATTCTTAAGGAGACAGGTATTGAAATCACCCATGATTATGGTCTGACTGTACGAAGGGACTAAGTTTTCGAGAATAATTTCGAGAGAAGAAAAAAAGTTGATATGAAGTGAAGGACAGTAGTAAACACCGAGTAAGACTTTATTAAGTGAGAATTCCACCCCCAAGAACAGATGTTCCCCAGCATTAGATGGTGGAGGCTGCGGTGATGCACTAACAATTGTGTAGCGAAATTGTGTTCTAAGATAAATAGCAACACCGCCTCCAACACGTCCAATGCGATCATTTCTGATGAGGTGGAATCCTGGAAGGGAGTAAGCGGAAGAAGATAGACATGGTTTTAACCACGATTCTGAAACAATAGCATGTATATGAGTACAGTCAAAACTAGCCAGCATATCAGGGAAATGGGCCGGAATACTCTGGGCGTTAATATGGACTACATTAAAATTCCTAGGGACGTCAGAGAACTGGCACGAAAGTGTGTCGGCAAGCGAGGGAACACTAACAAAGCTATCATCACTACACGCCGAAAAAAACTCTTCACTGTCACTACTACATTCCTGCACATACATTTGAGGCATTCAATAATATAAAACAAAAATAATAAATCAAAATTTAAAAATAAATCAAATAATAGTAAAAAGACTTAAAATAATAAAAAAAAAAAATGAATAAACATCATCCATCTGCCGGTTGGTATTACAAATCGTGTTAATAAAAATCAGATAAAGAAACAAAAAAAAAGTTAAACACACAAAACTATTCACTAAAATAAAACACATTAAAAAGTAAATGAATCAGATAAAAAAAAAATACAAAAGAATCATTTTAGAAAAGAAAAATAAAATAACAAAAAAAAAAAGTACAACTAAAAGCTTATGATATAATTTAAGTATACCTATGATATAATAATATAAGCCAGGTAAACAAACGATACACTAACAATAATTAATTAAAGAAACAATAACAGGTTAAAAAGAAACAATTTCTGAACGAAAAACACAGACCAAATGTCAATGTTGTAAGTTGACACTTGTCAATGCGTTGAGGTTATGTTGTTTATTATTTTTATGTGGGTGGACCAAATAAGTAATAACTAAACGAAAGTAGGGCAATAAACACAGAAACAAAATTACGAAAATGAAATGAAAATAAAAGTGAAAGTAAAAACAGTTTGCTCAAATAATAATAAACATACGACTAAATTGTTTACCTGGCATACGAGAATAATAAAAAGAAAAAAAATAAAACGAGCACACTACTTCTTGGCAGTCGCAGCTTGCCTGGTCTTGGGCACAGCTATGGTCCTCTTAACTGGCGTCGGTTGGGCCATTTTCTTGGTAATCATTTTATAGAAACTTATTTTTGGTCTGTTTTATTGAGTTCACTTGGAATTTAGCTGTTGCTTGGGCAGCAGCTAGACAATTTCTAATATGTCTTTTATCTTTAGTATTAAAATAATAATATGTTGTTTTTTTAGGTGGATATAAATGGGGCAATATGTTCACATTGTTTTGCATTTTTTATGCAAGCCATTCCTGGTACCAGCGAAACTCAGGATCAAGAGGAATGTGAGCCCCAAAATCTTAGCAACACTTTTAATTGCATTAAGTGCCAAAGGTCACTGACTGGGATGCAAATTCACATTCTTGTGGACAGTGTTGAAAGAAGTTTAATTGCTGAATTAATGGCACCACAAGTGGTAAGTCTTCTATTATTCAGCATGTGACGATGCACAGCATCTGTGAGAGTGCGTCTTACTTCCTTTTCCGTTTTTACTCAATACAAGCCTTTTTTGTGTAACTTCCGCTTCGTTTCGACCAATCAGCGTTGAGCAAGTGTCACGTGGTCACAGGAGATCGCCTGTGGTGGGACCGCACGATATTGGATCATAGCGTCGTTCTTCCTTCGAAGAAGCAACATCAAAAATAAGTTTAAAGCAAATTAATATAAACATGGTAAAAACCATTTTAAATTCGTAAGTGAAAAAGAGTATGGTGTTTCTGGGCGCTCGCTCGCCTAAGTAGGCAGTGTTGTCGGTGGATGACCACGTCTTGTCTTCCGCCGAGGATCGCTCTGACGCTTGAGACCACCATACCACCTTCAATCCTCGCAAGCGCCGATCTTCGCCAGTGAGAAATACAAGTGGTTCGAGCTCTGAATACTCGGAATACCCTCAAACTAAGGTGAAATGGAGCTGTCACGGTAAGTCCATTTAAAGCTTTAAAGTGACCAAGGGAACACTCTAACATGTACTTTGACAATGTAATACGTTTGTTACGTTGACTGCCTCTGTGGCGGAAGTCTCGGTAACGGATCCCGGTTCGGGCAAGGTGATATTGAACTTTTCTATTCATTGTCACCCCGGAGGCAGGTATTTGAGCCTCATATGGCGATGGGCTCGCCCCTTGTCACATCATGGGATGTAGCAAGCGAAGCAAATTTTTGTGAATGTCCTGGTTGCTACCAGGACAACCTCTGCCTACCCCTTTCGGGACACGAGTTTATGCATGTATGTAGGTACGTTTGGAAGTCTTGCAATTATTACACGCGGAGATATAGGTAATTCCTCCCTCGCAAGTGCCTGGCGCGTTTTTATTACCGCAAAGGAAGGTCAAATCTAAAAGTTTACCATTATTAGAAGTGCAGTCTCCTTTGCCTTACTTGCACAACGAGTTATTGAGTATTAACTTACAACATATAATTGGCTGGGCAGCAGCCCCGGACATGGTTTACTACCTTCCTCTGTATTTAAATAGATTTGAAACCTACTTACCAATTTCATAATAATAATAAAATCAACTCTTATGCGAGAAAGAATAAAAGTACATGGAAAACTCGTCAGGAGCGTATCCTGAATCAATTGCCTAATAAGAACTTGCGAGGGTGTCTGCGTAAGATACCTCCAAGTTTTAATTTTTTTTTTTTTATGAGTCTGCTGCAGGCTTATAACATATGATATATGATATCGATGGTATTATAAAATGGGTCGTCCTTAGTACACCCAAGACAAGTAGGCACTGAAAACTAATACTAAACCAGTGACTATACCAAACAATGAACGAAAGAGAGAAATCCAATCTATGGAGCCTGTCTGTGAGCGTATCGCAGGCAGTGGCTTTCGCTTTGGGCTTCGAAGGCCCATTACTATTAATTTACGAGATTGCGTCTGCCATTTACCTCCAAGTCTCTGCTGGTCTACCTACCCATCACAGAGGCTGCTTCACTGATTAATTACTAGAGGCTTTCTGCGTGCAACAAAGAATTTTACGGAGGCTGTCTGTGAGCGTATCGCAGGCAGTGGCTTGCGCTTTGGGCTTCGGAGGCCCTTCTCGAATAGTTTACGAGAATGCGTCTGCCATTTACGTCCAATTCTCTGTTGGTCTACCTACCCATCACAGAGGCTGCTTCACCGATTAATGACTCGAGGCCTCGTGCGTGCATCAACGGATTTTACGGAGGCTGTCTGTGAGCGTATCGCAGGCAGTGGCTTGCGCTTTGGGCTTCGGAGGCCCTTCTCGAATAGTTTACGAGAATGCGTTTGCCATTTACCTCCACGCCTCTGCTGATTTACCCATCACAGAGGTGGCTTCGCCGAATAGAAGCGAAACAATTGGCAACAATGTCGCAACAAACGAAGACAATGCACGGTGTGCTGGAGTTTGAGATTTGGATCTTTATTTACTCAAAATAAATTTTCATTTCATTTTGAGATAAGTACAATAATAACTTAAGCTAACATCAGAACATAAATCAAACTATACATTTAATAATTCTAAAATAATATGAAACCGTGTATTGAATACAAAACAACAATAAAGTGGGTAGGAGTAATAAAAAATGTTAAACAAGCAAAATAATGTGCACTATTGTATTGTTTCGATACTTGCTGCCGGTCCGTACACAGGTCCGTATTTAATACTTTAATGACAATACAAAAGATTGTAATTTATTGTTATACATTAAAACTATTTATTGATTTTATTTCTTTTGGTAAATTATTGTACCTACATTTGGGCACCTTCGTAGCGGATACATGTTTTAGCGTAATTAGTTTAGGGTGTTAGAAGACAAATATTATTTAATTTTCCGGAGCAAAATCCTCTGGGACCCAGGATCTTGCCAACAATGTTTGGGACAAGAGTGCGGGAAGCTGCAGGTATATTTGTGTACCGTACTGTATCATTCCATATACGTCCCACAGCATTTGACGATCCTCCTCTACACACGAGCGTGCGACTTATCAGTTGTGCATGGTAATTGACTATTACGAATAGTACCCACATGACTACTTAAAGTTAGAGGTGTGCGCTGGGATTGGAGCCAGCGACCAACGTGAGCATGTTGACGGTCGTGTCTGGTCCGTTGCCAACAGGCCGCCACTTGCATTTGGTCTATATTGGATTGATGTATCGAACCGAAATCATTCAAACTAATATATTTCCTCTGGATTCCATCTTGTATTCTGGATGATAAAAATTGACTTATACCCTTACCGACCTACACCGACTTATACCTTTCACGTTAAATGTTGCAGAGTGCTTAACAAACTGCAAATACTCCAGAAGACGAGCTTATTTTTCGGAGTATCTTGCGCATTCAACATTTTCGTCCATCGTTATTGGCTAACAGGTAACTATGGTGACTGGAGAAATTAGTTTTGAACACGCTCCAGTGCCTGGGTATGAACATCGAGCGCTGAACAGGACTACTCAAGAAATATAATATTTTGGACTAGTTTGAAACACAAAGCAGAACTTCAAGGTTCTTGCTACTTGAGGCGTGCCGTCGGGTCGCGTCGCCAAGGAAACTATGTCCTGTTTAGTTCCAGGTATCACTAAGCAATTTAGCTAAACTTTTCTAATATTATACCGCAAAGAGGTTGCATACACTGTCTTCTCTCACAACGTTTCGCAAGAAATCTTCCTAAATAACATCACGGGTATAGATAGTGCACACAAGTTCACACTATTGTTGACCTGATGTGGTAGATTGCAGCCAGGGAGTCCTTACAAGAGAAAAGCAATTTGTTTCCGTAATCAACTAAACATTTTCTAATGACTTGAGAGGGGGAGCCCAACTAGACGACCTCACGGTATCTGACTAAGTACAACAAGTCAACCACCGAACCGGACATTGCAACAGAAAAGGAGAGGTTTGCGAGCTGTGGTTAATCATTTCAGGTCCCTATTGCAGAGCCATCATGTAATGTGGCCGTCTGACAGTCGGGCAGTCTTATCATATGGACTAAAATTTTCGGCACGTGGAACCGCCAGGATTAACTGACCTAATTCTGGCATGCATTCAGCCGGCATTGGCGTTTTCAACTAAGGTCGTTAGTTCCTCAACCATGTATAATTCCATACATCCTACAACATATGAACTCTGCAGAGGTACTTTACTTCCTCGTGGTTCTAACGTGAAAGAAAGCATTTTGGCTACCTCTTTCACAGTTTCGAATATTTTACAAACCTATGATATATAATCCATCAATTGGAACAGGTGGATGGACCAGATGGTGTTGTTGCAAATCAAGTGCAAGTTGGTCAACATTTTTTAGCCCATCTATTCTATAAAATTTGACGTCTTATATTATTACTACACAGGTCTGTGTAGTTTTATTATTTGGTAAAAGTTTGTACCAACGATTATTTCGGATGTTAACATAATTAATTTTATGTAGAAATAGTCTTTTTGATTGAACACATTTAGTAAATGCCAATTCGTTTGAGAAGCTCAAAGTAGAAAAACGAACCCCCCTTGGGACCCAGCGATTACAAACAAAATCAACAGATTGTGAATCGTTGTTTTAAAGTTGTTAGGTTCTCGAATATGACCACGTATATTTCTCCTAGCTTCAGATAGACGTGTGCATAAGTTTTGAAAAATTTCGCCCTAAATATTTCGTCAATGAATTGATCATTACGTCGTAACTACTGTACTTTACAGCCATGATGGTTCCAACATGGAAACGAATATGTATTAACAATAAGGTGGGAAAATTCTAAACCATAATAATCCTAACATACATTCTATTGATTGCATTCTAAATGTTATCACTTTACTAGCTGAAAGGCTTGGTACTTAATGTATTAATGCCTTATTTATTTCAAAGGACCTAACCATGGTGCTTCACGAGCAATAATCAGAAACTGAGTAAAGCCGGTTCTTCATATGCAAGTATACAATATATATTACATATGCTTACAATACGTTTTCTAAGTTATATCAAAAGCAAGTAATTGATAAATCAATGCAATTAACAATTCAATATTGCAGCTATTTTTGAGCCTGTTTTATAGGTTTATGTTGAATATTACAAGCTGAAGAATATGTTTATGCATAATATAATTAACACACATTTCAATTTCAGAGATTCATTTTTTCTTTCAAACCTGAATCTTCATCACATAGCGTCGTTAAGTGGTCACCAGGAGCTATAAACACCTCTCTCACAGATGCTGTGCATCGTCACATGCTGAATAATGGTACAAGTTTTACATAACAATAAAACTTGTATTATTAAGACAGAGACGATGCACAGCATCCCATTAAGACCTCCTGGTGAGAGACTTCTATGATCCAATATCGTGCGGTCCCACCACAGGCGATCTCCTGTGACCACGTGACACTTGCTCAACGCTGATTGGTCGAAACGAAGCGGAAGTTACACAAAAAAGGCTTGTATTGAGTAAAAACGGAAAAGGAAGTAAGACGCACTCTCACAGATGCTGTGCATCGTCTCTGTCTTAATAATACAAGTTTTATTGTTATGTAAAACTTGTACCATTGTCTACTTTCTTCATAAACTTGGGATATGTATGTCTTATGCCAATTAATCAAGGTAAATACAAAGTAAGGAGTATTACAGAAGTATATACATATGTTAGAGCCAAATTACATAGTGTCCACAGGACAAGTGTACCAGTACATAGATTTATTAGAAGTGATATTTGTTTATTGTTGTTTAAATTGTTATATGAATTATATTTTTTTCTATTTCGCTCTAGATACCTGAAGCATCTTGGTTATGTCATGGTTGTTGGATGTATATAATGTAAGATAATGGAAAGTATATTAAAAATAATATAAAATATTGCATAATATCCTAAAATTAATGTTAAAATGTAATGGAAATTATAATATGAATTATGGTGAATCTTAAATTCTTATGTTTTATAATATCGTATTTCTTATGAGTATAGTTGGTCTATTGATTTATATAAGTAATTAACGTAACCGGGGGTACATAATAACGAAGGCGTCGTGTTGAGAGCGCACGGTTCCAGAAACATTATCATTGGATTGGTCTTCGTCGCAACATCGCTCCCGAAGATACAGTTGTGTGTTGTAATTATAATAATATTATCCGGCAAAGTTAATGTACAATATAATAGTGAAACAATAAAAGTGTTTGAGCAGTGTTCCTGAGTTTTCAATAAGGAGGACATTGCACCAGCAGGGAATCTCACTGTCAACTAACACCAATTTACATCTATGTGTGTGTTGCAATCGGTCTCTTAGCCGAAGGCGGTCACATACTATATCTGAACCTGAACGAAATGAAATATTAAATAGGATAAATCCTAGAGAGGTAATAATATCCATATGCAACTAAATAATAAAGTAACTAAGTTATAAGTATATGTAACTGTGTAATATTTCCGCTTAAACATACTATAAATACCTATGCATGTACTAATATTATGCATAACTGTGGTGATTTATTTATTGTGACTTTTATTTAGATACCACAAGGGGGCCGTGTATGCTATGCTTGTTGGATGGCTGCACATAGACAAGTGCAGCGTGCCACAGACATGCAACAGTCTCGACACCCTGTATGTGCAATGTGTAGCACAGTTATTGATGAAGGGCACACACATAGTTTGCCTAGAAGTGGCCCTGTGAGGCAAGAAGCAGAACGGATTTATAATAATGAGGTACTGAATTTGTGGAATAGATTTTTTGCCACCATATTTGCCATTCTTTAAATTAATATAATGATTCATATTGCATAATTATTATTATATCTATCTTAATTCTCCCGTATATTCAATATTGAATCTTTTTTTATTTTGGTTTAGTTACCAGAACAAGCCAGTACATGCACAAACTGCTGGCTGCAAATAAATCGAGCTATAAGGAATGAGCAAGATTTTATTCTTATGCCACAGCAAGAAGATTACGTAAGTCTCGACACGTTTGGACATACGACGAACACAAGTACTTCATGTTTTGTGCCTGGCTGCTATAATGAAGAAAGGAACAGAGTACCAAAATATTTAAAAAAAATTGTCTTAAAGACGCAAAAGTCTTTGTGACTGAAAATGCCAGATTTTGCGACTTTCACAAATCATTATACGATTGGGATTTTCTAGATCAGCGTCAATTTTCAAAACATTTCAAGAAAAATGAAATAGAGGAAATGTTACAATTAAGCATTCAAGAAGATGACATACCACTACAATTTGACAATTTCAATAATATTGAGGATGGGTTTTTTAAATTTTGGACAGGGGTGACAAAAGCCAATTTTAAAAATATATATAATATAATTAGTCCAGCATTGCCTGGAACCCAAGCAAAAACTGCATTGGCAGTATATTTAATTAAAGCTAGATCTGGAGAATCCCATGAAAGAATTGCCTCTCTGTTATATACAGGGTATATCAAGACCGCCACCGAAAACGAAGCCAGGAGGTAATATTAGTGATATCAAACACAATGCAAGTAAAAATTTTACAAAAAAAAATCGTCAATTTTTTTTTTGTTATTTTTTACATATCGTCGTATTTGAGTGATTAAACATAGTTTTTCTAAAATAATGACGTACATCGCTTAATTTTTAAACACGCAATGGTACGTAAGGGTTTAAATTACTATTTTTGCAAAAACTAGGTATTTACCCCTCAAAAACGATGAT
Organism: Deilephila elpenor; assembly: GCA_949752805.1. Lineage (NCBI taxonomy): Eukaryota > Metazoa > Arthropoda > Insecta > Lepidoptera > Sphingidae > Deilephila > Deilephila elpenor. The sequence goes on along the minus strand of OX457095.1, from coordinate 5,363,790 downwards.
TTTTAAAAAATTGTAAAAAAAAATCCGTCGCTTATTTTGCAAAATTTTTAGTTGCATTGTGTCTGTAGCCGCTAAAACTACCACCTGGCTTCGTTTTCGGTCGCGGTCTTGATATACCCTGTATAAGTAAGTCCTCGGTAGTCCGACTGCTACAAGCAAGCAGGGCAGCCTTGTTGACTGCATTTGTGCCTCTGTATTTAGGCATTCAAAATATATCGAGGAACAATATAATTAATAGAAATCTATTGATACCTGAGGGCTTATTCGGAAACAGAGAGGCAAAAGTACCAATTGTAATATGCGATGGAACATACATATATCTCCAAAAATCATCAAATTACTTATTTCAAAAAAACACTTATAAGTTGCACAAATATCGAAACCTTGTGAAACCCTTCCTACTCGTGGCGACTGATGGATATATTTTAGATATTTTAGGCCCATATCCGGCAACTGAGTCTGATGCTGACATCATGAAAGCCTTGGTCCAAAATGAAAATCAACCATTAAGACAATTGTTTCGGCCAAATGATGTTTTTATTTTGGATCGAGGCTTTCGTGATGCCATCCCAGTATTAGAAGATTTGGGTTACTGTATTTTCAAGCCTGAATCTTTAGATCCAGGGGAGACTCAGTTGCCAACCATTAAGGCCAATAATTCTAGATGTGTCACCTTGTGCAGATGGGTGGTAGAAGTTGTCAATGGTCGTCTAAAAAGAGACTTTAAATGATTAAGACATGAATATTTTAATTTAGCTGCCACCCATCTGATGGAGGATGTTCGAATTTGTGCAGCTATTTTAAATGCTTTCCATTCAGTGATCGAAAATAGGCCGGATGCAGAAATTATTTTAACACGGGCAATCCAAAGAAGAAATATGCCCAATGAGCTAGCTCAGTTAATAATAGATAACCGGATCAATAGGTATCGAGCCCAATTTATCAGAATTGATGGGCGACTTCCAGAGTTAAATATTTTTCCTGAAATGACCATGTCTGATCTGGTGATTTTTGGGTTAGGGGTTTACCAAATCAAACAGGCTAGAAGCTATTTCGGGGAACACATAAGACAGCATGGCTCGTTTCAGATTAAAGTGTCTAACCAACTGGAAGTCGTAGCACAAGCAACCCCATCCCAACTTGACCCTGTCTTAATTAGAGGAAGAATAAAGTCCCGTCACTCATCGGGACGTATATATTATACATATTTATTGCTGGCAAGGGAAGGGTCAGGTTGGGATGAAAAGATTGTCAGTTATTACTGTAGCTGCGTAGCTGGACAACGGACAGTGGGTTGCTGTGCTCATACCATGACCATAGTGTGATATTTAGGTTGGGCTCGGTACCAGGACAATATAGGGGCACCGGCGTCGTTCCTGGATGGTATTTTGATTGGAGATGATGTATTAGAAGAATATGAATAAAATAATATAAATAAAGATCTGGTTTTATTTTATGTTCCTCAAGTTTTGTTAGATTTTAGTTTTCTTTCATCAATTAATTCATACTTTTGCCTTGTACGTGCTCAACATAATCAGCAGTTAGAATTAATGTCATGTACATTATTTGAAAAATAATATCTTAGGTCTTAGCATATTATTTTCAACTTTATGTATGCAGAAGTCTTAGGTATCTACACAATTGATGAGTGGGTGTTGATACATGTTTAAAATGTTAGCTTGTACAGAAATATAAGTTATAGAAATGTACTTGGCTGCTATCAAATTCGATTCCATTTTTTACAATTCAATAACTAAGAGCTTATTAAGTATATAACAATATATTTTTTATTAACATGCTAGCAGTCGCGATAAGCGATTAAAGTCTGTGCTGTGCTGACCCACCAGATTTCTAATCTGGATTATTTAGATAGGTTGTGTAGCCGATATTTGAACAAATTCGCACTTATGGCCAGATATCGGTGTACTTTCTAACCGTTAAATACCTATAAACAGTACGTATGTACATAATATATCATGCTGTACGAGATTCTTGCAGGCTTGTTGCACTTGTATAAACATTATGTTATATAACCTATTATTTTTTTTTGCAAGGGGAGACGAGCATGCCGGTCGCCTGATGGTAAGCGATAAGAACGTTCATAAACAGTAGCAAAGCAAACAACACCTTGAATAACAAAGCAATGCTTGGAATTCCACTGCGCTCGGCATCCGGAGACTGAAGACGTTAAGTCTTAATATGTCCAGTAGTTACTCTGGCTACAATGTCCTTCAATTCGAAACACAACAGTGCATTTAGACTGCTGTTTGGCCGGAGAAATAGACATTGCGGTGGTACCTACCCAGGCGGCCTCTCAAATATATATATGTATATATTTTACCTACCACCAGTAATTATATTCAATAAAGTATGATACTAGTTCCATTGCAGTAAAAACATTATCGAGTTACAAAGAGTAATAAATTCTTAGTGTGTCAAGTTTTGACATCGGCTGTCAACCATACGCATTTCACTACGCCATATTACTTGTAGTGTTGCTGTTCTTGGCTTGATATTTATTTTTGTATTATGTTAATAAGCAACGCATAACAGTAATTATTACGGAAATCGAAAGCCAATTTTACGAACTATATTTCATGTACTGTACAGTACTATGGCCCAAGGTCCATACATTTCTGGACCATCTCCTTTATTTACAAAGGATGGTTGCGTTTTACTCTTATTTGTAGGCTATTTAGTTTGTTTGAAACAAACAAAATCTCGTTTTTGGTATTATTAATTTTTGTGCCGTGTCGAATTAATACTAAGGACGTATAGTATACGTAGTGTAATTTAATGCCCATCTGTCGTATCAACACGGTATATACAGGGTATATCAAGAGTGCAAACGAAAACGAAGCCGGGTGATAGTATTAGTGATGCCAAACACGATACCATTAAAAATATCGCAAAATAATGCGACGAAAATTAACACGTTGACTGCCAGCCCGGTCACCGGTGACCGGACCCCGTCTTGTATCCACGCGCCGTGTTGGTCACCGGCGACCTCAACACAGACCTGGTTTTGGGCAGAATTATTACGCCGGTGGCCACGTTTATCGTACATTTAGTGTATGCAAGTGACCGGAGCGGCGCTGTAGACTGTTACTACAGCGTGGTATCGGCGTGTTTATGAAATTGTGACAAATGTGGGACAAAAATGATGAAAGTAAGAGAAAAAACATAACCGTCATAAAAATCAAGGATTTATTTTTTTCAATGTTTGAAATATAAGTAAAAAACAAGTAATTAGGCATTCTAAATAAAATACAAATTAAACGTAGCGATGGAACTTATTGAAACAAGTTAAACAAAAGTATGGTTCATTTGGACATTCTTTACAAAATGTTGCTACTTTCTTTGTTTTATTTTTGGCTGATTTTGAACCATACATTGCCACACAGTTTTTGTAACATTCTGAACAAAATCGTCTAGTGTGTCTTACGTTACCCTCCTTTTTCAATAATTGATGTTTCAGTCTTTTTGGTCTATCTATTCTTTCGGGTTCTGTGGTCTCGTCCTTTCCTGCATCAACTAAATACTCCACTAACTCTCTTTTAAACTGTACTATACTTTCATTTTTATTTTTATTTTCGTTATACATAACCCATGCATTAACAATAGCTGTATTCAATATAAGTTCTATTCCTAATTTTTTATACCATTTAACCGTTTTACGTAGTGGAGAGGAATATGCGGCCATTTGATCGCTCATATCAACTGCGCTTTTTGTTTTGTTGTAGGCTAAAACCATTCTTGGTTTGCGAATTACTTTACCCTTCTTAGTTATTTTAGAAAATCCTTTAGAATGTTTTATGGATAACATCAGCACATATCTTTTGTCCTTCCACTTTAATACGCATATTCCTCTTTCATTCTCCCTAGCTATTACTTCGCCTGGTTTTAATTTGGAGTTTACTACCTCTTTCGGCAAACCTCTTCTATTTTTCCTCAAAGTACCCACCAAATGGGTGTCCTTATCAAGTAGTTTATTGGCCAGCTCCAAACTTGTATACCAATTATCTGTTGCAAGTGTGTGACCACAGCCCAGTATGTGCTCACAAAGATATATTACCACTCTTGTAGGTGTGGTATTTACTAGTTCATTGTTTTTGCCAGCGTACAGTTCCATTTTGCATATATGTTCTGGTAATGTACAGAGTTTGAATAACTTCATACCATATTTGTGCCTCTTGCTTTTGTTATACTGTCTAAAAATGATGCGACCTCTGAAAGGCACTTGGCTTTCATCAATACAGATATCTTTCTTAGATGCATATACAGGGTATATCAAGACCGCGACCGAAAACGAAGCCAGGTGGTAGTTTTAGCGGCTACAGACACAATGCAACTAAAAATTTTGCAAAATAAGCGACGGATTTTTTTTTACAATTTTTTAAAAATCATCGTTTTTGAGGGGTAAATACCTAGTTTTTGCAAAATTAGTAATTTAAACCCTTACGTACCATTGCGTGTTTAAAAATTAAGCGATGTACGTCATTATTTTAGAAAAAACTATCTTTAATCACTTAAATACGACGATATGTAAAAAATAACAAAAAAAAATTGACGATTTTATTTGTAAAATTTTTACTTGCATTGTGTTTGATATCACTAATACTACCTCCTGGCTTCGTTTTCGGTCGTGGTCTTGATATACCCTGTATATTTTTAAAAGTTTTGTTTAAACTATCTAAAAGAGGTCGTATTTTGTAAATTCTGTCAGACACATCAGCCGTATCATTATTCGTAAAGTGCAGTTTCTGCAATAGTAATTCAAATCTGTTTCGGCTCATAACAGATGCAGCAAAGGTTTGCCCAAAAACCCTGTCGGTACTCCAATAAAGGTTTATTTTAGGTAGTTTAACTAGTCTATTCTGGCACACGGTCCGAAAAGCTAGAGGAAAAGCGAGAGAATCATTAGTAGGATTAATAAGAGATAAGAATGGGCATATCATAAGAGATCAAAATAAAATTTTGAATGAATGGAAGAAGTATTTTGAAAGTGTATTTGAGTGTGAAGAGGAAATGGAAGGTACCGATAGGATTTTTCACGAAGAGTTTGACAGCGAAAGTGATATTAGTATGGAGACCTGGATGGATGATGTACGGAATGCGATGAAGCATATGAAAGTGGGAAAGGCTGCAGGATATGATAGGATATCTGCTGAAATGCTGAAAGGAGGAGGCGAAATTATATCAAATTTGCTGTGCCGCCTGTTTGTTAAGTGCTGGTGGGAAGGTCGAGTACCAAAGGATTGTTGCAAGGCTGTTATTGTGCCACTTTTCAAAGGAAAAGGGTCCAAGCATGAGTGCAAGAATTATCGGGGTATCAGCCTTCTCAGCATAGTAGGTAAACTGTATGCAAAGATATTGATTGAAAGAGTGATGCGTGAAACGTATGATAAAATGTGGGATGTGCAAGCGGGTTTTCGAAAGGGACGAGGATGTGTGGATCAAGTCTTTTCTCTACGGTGCATAGCAGAGAAGGCCTTAGAAAAACATCAGAAGGTTTTCTGCGCCTTTATAGACCTTGAAAAGGCTTACGATCGAGTGGTGAGGGATGATTTGTGGTCTATGTATGGGGTGGATGGTAATCTGATACGGGCGCTGAAGTCGTTATACACGGAGTCAAGTGCCTGTGTCAGATTGGATGGGACCTGCACAGACTGGTTCAGCATCAAACGCGGTGTTAGACAGGGTTGTGTAGCGTCACCATGGCTATTCAACCTATTCATGGATAGTTGTTTGACTGATTTGAAAGTATCTGATTGTGGTTTCAGAATGGATAAGTCACTATTTCGATGTCTTTTATACGCCGATGATCAGGTGCTTCTTGCATCATCGGCGTGTGATTTACAACGAATAGTGACTATAATGAACGATGCATTTAAAAGGAGAGGCATGAAAGTAAATGTAAAAAAGACGAAAGTTATGGTTTTGGAGAGGGATGTCATTTGAGAGGTGATGCAGAGACTGGAGGGGAAACGTTCTTGGGGTGCTATGTCGGGAACCTCCACGTGGTGCACCCTGGGCAACGTGGGTCATCGTAGTTGCAATTTTGCAACTAAAATGGCCGACGGCAAATATCCGACGGGGAGGGCAGGGGGTTTGGCGGTCGCTGTCTTTTGTGGCGGCCGCCTCCATCTGTCGTTTATTCTAGGTGGGGCCCATCTCTGGGCCACCCTCCGATTCTGTCCCGGAGGTTTCGGCGGGCCCGGTGTGCGCTTACCCCGCCGCCGGGCGGGCTGTGGGAGTGTCCCTCTCACGGTCATCGTCGCATATCGTAATCCGGTTGTGAAGTTTGTGGTCACGTCTCGCATTCTCACCGGACCGAGGGTCCTGGCTTAAACGCCCGGACCGCGAGGTAGGATTCCTCTATAAAAAGTACCCCGAATCCCAAGCGGCGGCGCACCGCGATGGGATGCACGGCTGATGGGAAGTTCAGTCTCTAGTGCGACCCCCGTCAGAGTACCTGCCGACCCTCTGACGGGTTACGCTAGGCTTACCCAGGTACAGGGGGCACTGCCTGGGTGGACCTTCTTTTCCCCCATACTCGTGGGATTCAAAATGGATGACCTATTAAATAATACCAATACCAAAAATGATGTAGTGGGTGATAAAGTACCTCTGGTACTCATTGAACGAATGGGCGTGCTATCGGACTCCGACAGCGCGTCTAGCGTTATTAGTGTGGCGAGCGCGGTGAGTGTGAACTCAAAGCGCCTACGCAAACGCCCGAGAGAGGGTGTAGACTCAGGGTCGGACTCGGCTCTGAGCGACATAGCAGTGCCGGCCCGCAAGGTCGGTGCCAAAAAAGGCGGAAGAGGTAGGCCCGCCACTACTGGCAAATATGCCGGTATCGGCCTATCCAGGCGCGAGGCTGCGGCTGCCATGAAGGCCGCAGTGGCCGCCGAAAAATTGGAGGAGGACGAGCGGCAGATCGCGGCTCTGACGAAAAGGGTGACGGAAGGTAGAGTCACTCGCCTGTCGGAGTCGTCGTCTGCCGTCTCTGATATGGAGGTCAAGGCAGAGGAGCTACCTGCCTCTGACCTAAACCAGAGAGTGGCGGACGCGGTTGCAGCAATCAAAAGGGTCAGCAAGGTTTCGAAGGGCCTTAGCGGCTGCAGCCAGAAGGCACTCAAAGAGGCAACGACCTCCATCCTGCAGGGTGCTCAGGTGCTTCTGACCCGCACCACAACCGAGGAGACGGCACTGCTGCGAGCTCAGAACACAAAGCTCGCAGCGCAAATGGCGGAGCTCCGCAAGGAGCACGAGGAGCTCAAGGCGGAGATGGCCAACTTCCGCCGCGAGCACCTAAGGCGTGAGGTGGGCCTTCCGCACGCAACGTCGCAACCGCAATCGAAGCTGCCGTCGCAGGAGACGGAGTTGACTCGCCTGATCCGTCAGGAGATGGCGAGTTTCAACGCGCGGTTGTCGGTGCTTGAGGGGAGAATCTTACGTCCCCCTTTAGCTGCCGACCAACGCAGCACACCGGCGCCGACGTATGCGGCTCAAACCGCAGCGCCCCGTGCCGCCCAACCGGCACAAGTGGCTGCTGCCACAAAAACAAGGAATGTTCCAACTGCCGCCCCGCAAAAGGAAACTGCGGGCCTAAATCAAGTCGGCAGTACAAAAAGGAGGCAAAACTGGCCAAAAATACAGGTGCTACGGCTGCTCCACCTGCGCAAACTGCTAGGCCAGTAACACGCGAACCTGCCATTAGACCTGAGATGGAGTGGACGGTTGCAGGCGCCGCTAAAAAGTTCAAAAAGGCGCGCCAGCTGGCCAAAAAGAAGGTCCAGAAAGAGCAAGCGGCGGCCAAACGCCAGACTGCGAGGCTCAGTACCCCCCGCTCTACAGCAGTGGCTCTTACCCTGCAGCCGGGGGCGGAGGAGCGGGGCCTGACATATGCCAAGATTTTGGCAAAGGCGAAAGCCGAGATCTCTCTCAGCGATCTCGGCATAACGGGCATCCGGTGTAAGACCACTGCCACCGGCGGTTGCCTACTGGAAGTATCGGGAGCTACTAGTGGTCCAAAAGCAGACGCCCTCGCCGATAAACTAAGGGCGTCTCTAGGCCCGGATGACGTAAAAGTGTCCAGGCCAACCAAGTGCGCAGATCTGCGCATTTCGGGCCTGGATGATTCCATAACTGTGGAAGAGGTCGCCGCTGCCATCTCCAAGGCCGGAGGATACCCGCCGGATCAAGTCAAGGCGGGCACGATACGCCGGGCTGTCTCCGGTCTCGGGACAATTTTTGTCAGCTGTCCCGTAGCGGCGGCCAAAAATATAAAGGACAAACGGCTTCTGGTGGGATGGGTCTCGGCGCAGGTCACGCTCCTGGCGCCCAAGCCCTATCGGTGCTACCGCTGTTTAGAAGAAGGACATGCCGGGGCACGGTGCACCGCTGGGGTAGACCGCAGCCAATTGTGCTTCCGCTGCGGTCAACCCGGTCATAAGGCTGGCACTTGCACTGCCACGCCGCACTGCGTCATCTGTGCGGCATCTGGCAAGCCAGCCGACCATCAGACCGGGTCAAAGGCCTGCGCCAGGCCCAAGAAGAACAATGCCAGGAAACAGCCGGCTCATCCACCGGCTAGAGTCACGGATGTATCAAAGAAGGCAACCAGCTCATCGCAGCCGGTTGCGGCAGAACATCCGCCGAGGGCTGGGGAGGAGACAACGGCCATGAAAATCCAATAGTGGCCCTACGTCGTCTCCTCCAAGCCAACATAAACCACTGCGCCAGGGCTCAGGATCTCTTGCTCCAGAGCATGGCGCAGTGGTCAATCGATGTGGCAGTTGTCGCCGAACACTATTTTGTGCCACCCAGGGATGACTGGGTATGCGACACGAACCGCTCGGTGGCACTGATCATGAGGTCTGCCGCCGACACCCTTTCCTTCGAGGCCGTCACCCGAGGGCGGGGCTATGTCGCGGCAGTTTGGGGAAATGTTATGGTCGCGGCGGTGTATTTCACCCCCAACCTTTCTCTCGCCGATATGGAGGATATAATCTTGGAGTTGGGCACGCTCGTCAGTCGTAGCCGTCCTCGTCCCGTGATCGTCCTGGGGGACTTCAATGCCAAATCTACGGCTTGGGGTTCCCAGGCTACGAACGCGCGGGGCGAGTTAGTGGAGGAGTGGGCGGTCGAGCAGGGCCTGCTTCTCCTGAACCGAGGTTCCGTGCAGACGTGCGTGCGGATGCGGGGTGGGTCGATAGTGGACCTGTCGTTCGCTAGCCCCGGTCTCGCGCGCACCGTCCAGGACTGGCACGTCCTGGAGGAGGTGGAGACGCTGTCCGATCATCGATATATTCGATTTAGCGTCTCCGCCCAGACCTCGGTTGGGCCGGTCCAAGCGGCCCCGGTGGGCGTTGGAGACGGCCCGCGTTGGGCACTGAAGCGGCTGGACAGGGAGGCTCTCCTGGATGCCTCCATCGTCAAGGCCTGGCTGGACTCTCCAGCCAGGCCTACCAACATCGACGAGGAGGCGGAGTGGTTCCGGGAGAGCATGTCGCACATCTGCGATGCTGGCATGCCCCGAGTCCGGCCGTTACCATCCAGGCAAACCATCCAGGGGAAACGTTCTTCCGGCCGTTGTGTCTACAATGGTCGGGAGCAAGTCAGGGTGGAGAGCTGTCGCCACCTTCTGCGACGCCGTTATGCTCGCAAAGGAGGTGGCGGAAAGGGAGAGAGAGGCTGCCTCCTCTCTCCCCTCCCGCAGCAGACGCACTGGGCGTCGTAGGGTGGCTGACTTCCGGCCACCGTAGGGCGCGGCCTGTGGACGGCAGACTCGGGGCGTCTTGTCGTCCGACCAGCAGCAGGCCTTGAGGCGGCGGCGTCGTGTTCCGCGCGCGCCTCGTAGTGGAGTCCTGCGGCCGGGGTGACGGCCGCAGTGGGTGACGCGGCCCGCCTGACTATGGCGGGCCAATACCCGTCGAGGGGTTGCGACGAATGCTTCGGCGATACCCGACCCTCCGACACACGGGTACGAGGAACACGGGTTGGTTTTTAGTCAGTAAGAGTCTGACAGTCCCCTCCGCACCTCCCCAGGGCGGAGGATGTCCATGAGGATTTTCCAACCCGATACCAAAAAAAAAAGGGGAAACGTGTCGGCTGGACTTTGTAGTCTTCAGTATGAGTATTGAGTTCTTGTTGTGACATGTACAAATTAGTAATTACTGTTGCTATGTGGTGAATTCAGTGATTTGTTATTGGTTTAGGTTCTTGTAAAGTTTGTGTCGTTTTGTTGTTCTTTGAATAATGTCTAATGTGTGCAGTGTTCGTGAGTAGAGCAATAGTCGAATGGGTTTATGAGACGCTCAAATGCTTCTCACGTATTGAGAATTTGTCGGGAATAGTTAGTAACTAATGGTAGCTAGTTAATAAGATACATGGAGCCCGTCAAGTACCTAATGTTCTGCCGGAATTATGCAAGTGCAGTCGAAATGAGTCGTTGAATTTGATGTGTCTCACACTTCGAGCCTCATATCGTGGGATGCCGAGGGGTGTAGGTAAGTTCTCTTATAACTTTATCTTGTTTTTATACAAATTATTCTTGTAGCGATTGAACCAATGCAATGTTTAAGCGCCAAAGACCAATTGCTTTAACTACTGTACTAAAAACTGCTGAAAATTTGTGTACTTATGTGAATTACAATAAACAGTGGTTGCTAGGAAATTGTAGTAAATAGTAATTGTTACTACTTTGGGCCATTGGATATAAGTCTCCATTCGCGGCGCGGCGCGCGAGTTCGAGTCGCAGTCAGGGCCTCGGACGGAGCGCGGCACGGGCGCGGGCGGCGGGAGCGCGGGGCGGCACGGCGGGAGGAGGGGGCCTCGGCGGCCGCTGCTCGCTGTTTGGTACTATTTGTAAAAGAATCGCACGCGCCGTGCGTTGACCCCTAGCGTCAGCTGATTATTTATCCCGCTTTCATTACGTTTTTCAAAAGAAAGTAAAATCATTATTATTTTACCATAAGTTCGTAGCATTCATCCATCCAAACACAATGATGAGTGAAAAAAAAACTTTTTTGTTATTAATTTTCGTCGCATTATTTTTATTTATTTTATTTTATTAAACTTCATACAATGAAATTGTACAGGCGGACTTAATGCCAACGGCATTTTCTACCAGTCAACCTTTGGGAGATGCAGTAATGAGACAAAAAGGGTGTTTGTAAAAAAATAAATAAAAGTAGATAATATATTAAATACATACAAACTAACAATAATATAATATTATAGCAAGGTATAATCTTACAATATAAGTACATGCATAAAATATATACTTATATATACATAAAATACAAATAATGCTATAAAATATATAAAATATAATATATATTTTATAAAATATGAAAATTTAAGTTGACAATTCTGCCATTTGTTTGAGTAGCAATTCTCGAACCTTCACTTTAAACGCAAGACGATTCTTGCATGTCCTAATTTCCGAAGGGAGCGCATTCCACAGAAGTATGGATTGGATATGAAAAGAAGAATGAAGAAAATCTGAGCTGTGGGGAGGATACTTGAGAAGTAAGCTATTTAAAGAACGAAGATTTTTGTCGTGGTTGCTACCAAGATATTGGAAGCAGGGAATTAGGTAAGATGGTGGAGAAGGCGAGACAAGAAGAGAATGCAGGAGACAAAGTGCACGCAGGCTACGGCGTTGGCGAATGGGCAACCACTTTAATTGGGAGCGGCAAGACGATACATGATCGTACTTGCGGAGATTAAAGATGAAACGAATGCAGTTATTGAGAAGTCGGTCTAATTTGTTGAGAAGATCTGCATTCAGGTCAAAATAGCACACATCGCCATAGTCGATTACCGGGAGGATTAAGGCTTGCACAAGCATCGTCTTAGTTGTAAGAGGAAGAAAATTCTTCAGGCGATAGAGAACGATTATTATGTGATATTTTTAATGGCATCATGTTTGGAATCACTAATACTATCACCCGGCTTCGTTTTCGTTTGCACTCTTGATATACCCTGTATACACAGCGTGATATTGACACCTCCTACATTAAATTAAACCATGTGCATCGCGTAGTAAGAGATATTATTTGCACGCATAGGAATTGTCGTAGAAGGAAAAACAAAAAAGTTGATTTTTCAAACAAATTATAAGTCAAAATAATGACATTAAATTTAAACACCTATATTTACACTTACCTGATAAACAGCGTCCGCACGGAGCGGAGCGGCAACATCGCAATATTCCCGCGTTTATGAAAACAGCCTGACCCGCTAGCACGGGCGGCGCTGCGATCGCGGGAATTATCTTCCCATGTCACATATTTTTCATAGTATTCATTATTCATTCATCACACAACACATAAATACATAAAATTAACTTATTCAAATTGTTATGTTTTATGCACCAAATCTCTCACGATATGTTCTGAGGGCCATGACGGCGTTTTGATTACACTCACCATACAACAACACTATATCTGTGTATTCCACAGTACTATAAGTATTCGTCATTGTATTAAGAATAGAAAATACAATAATACTGAACAACTTACATCTACAAAAACTAAAAGGTACTTATAATAAACACTAATACGAACACTTAAATAATAAAAAGAACACTTAAACTAACAACTAATAAAAAGTACTTAATTGCAATATGGGGCATTTCACGTGAAGCGGACAGCAAAAAAAAAGTGAGGTTTCAGAATTCGTTCATGTTCTGTTTATCTGTACTCCTGGAGGGTATGAAAGTGAACACGAAATATTTTTTTTGTATGTGGTATAGTTATTGAGTTATTGGTGTTGAAAGAATTGGAAAAGTTAGTCAAAGGGTTTTTTGGAGGTGATTTTTTTAATTGAAGAAATTAATAATAAAATACTATTTATATCAGGTTATGTAGTTAAAATATAGTTCTTTATTATTTCTAATCGAGATTTGAAATTACTATTTTTTTTCTTATATTAAACCGGAAGTAAATGTTTCTAATCAGAATTTAAATAACTTGGCACGTAAATTTTTTTATTATTTTTGTTGTAAAATAAAGCTAATAATATATTAATTTTACATTAAAAGTTGTAGAATGTTATCTTTTTAAGTTTAGGAGATACATGAGTAAAGGTACATAGATGCCGCACTGAGCGTGGTACCAGACGCTCACTTAGGTCGCCCAGTCAGCGTCTATCTGCCTTATTCATAGACGGATTTTATTTAGTTATCAAACGAATGTTTTGTCCCTTTCGAAATAGTTTAGAATTCAGTTTGAGCGACGAACACAAAACATTCGATAAGTAAAATAGGTTTTTAATGTGTCTATGAATAACGCCGCATAAGTTATATATATTAATTTATAAAATCGCTTTTATATCGTCTATATAGGCAATCATATTGTCATGTATGATCCCACAGAGGTAAGCAGAAACAGATTTGGCTAGCATGGGTTTAAATATATTTGAACTGGCTAGGCGTAATATTAATTTTAAAAAATGTGGATGTATTTATAATTATGTATTTTATTATATTATTATAGTAAATAAAACAAACAAGATAATACATTATTAAAGATTGGTAATATTAAATTGAATGAAAAATCAGTGCTATGAGAAACAGCCGTTTATTACTGCTCAAATGAGGAAATTCAACGCCTACGTATTTTTCTCCAACCTAGGTTCAATTCTTTGCGACATATACGAGGAACTCAAAACTCTTTCGTACGGCGAACCCTCAACTGCGGGACTAATAATTGGAAAACGTATCAGTTCCGAGGTTGATTCTAACTCTAAAACAGTAAAAATAATTAAATAGTACTAATCTTTAGTCCTTGAAACCGATGAGCGTGTATGCAAAGATTTGTACGGGACCGCCTTCGAACAATCCCGTACAATTTAATGTAGATCAGGATACGTGCTGGGTGTGTGCGGAAATAATACCAGTGATTATGATTCGGAAGAAACAATTTATTTCGTACTGAAAAGTACAAAAGACGATCTAATTGACTGGCGGCAGCGCGGCGAGTGACGACACGACGATGACGTCACGGAGTAGCAGCGGTCCAACGTTGACACGATCACTTCTTACTTGCTGACTATTTGCTGTTTCTTGAGGTTTCTTGACTTCTTGAGGTTTCTTGTGCGCTTGGAGAGATCCGAACCGAATTGATTTTACCCGGCCCGGGGCTGCTATCTTTATTGCTAGTTCGGGCTTAATCCCCGGTGCCGGGTCCGCGCGCGACGGCGACGCGTTCGTCCAATAGGACGCCTTGGTTCGATGCGTCGCTGCGTCGGCGCGCGGGGCGGTAGCTCGGTCCGCGGGCGCGCGGGGCGTTACCCCATGTGTTCGCTTATTTACTATAAATATTGTTCGACATTTTACATAACATTATACATAATACAATTCTGACAGTTCAATTAATTTATCTTATACTATTCTACCTATTTTGTTATAATCGCAGCCTTTATTTGTTAATTCTTTCAGTCTTATAAGAACACAATACACAATTTCCAATAAGATTATTTACAATAAGCTTTATATAATACAGTACATAATAAAAGACACTTAAGACTATAGTTATGTGCAGTCGTCCTGCACATTTCTCCCGCCGTGCATCGTGTCGCGACGACGGTGCATCTTCATTGGGTGCAGGGCGACTGCTCCTCTTCGCTTCGGTGAAGGAGGATGATCTTCTTAGCTGGCCGTCGCAGCACGCCGCCCTTCGTGGCGACGTCGACGGTCCGCACGACGCTGTCCGGTCCCGGGTAGGTGGCGCTGATGCGCCCACGCACCCAGGTGTTCCTCGGGAGGTTCTTGTCGACGATCCTGACCAGGTCGCCGACTTGGAGTTCTAAGCCCCGTCCATGGGGCTCCCGCCGGTTGCGAAGTTCGGGTAGATATTCTTTCAGCCAACGCGCCCAAAAGGCGTCGGCGAGGGCCTGCGTCGCACGCAGGCTGGCGTACGGGCTCGTGCTGTGGTCCGCTGGCAGGCTTGTGGCAGCAGAATGTCCCTGACCGCCTAGCAGGAAGTGGCTAGGCGTCAGAGACTCAGGATCGGCGGGATCTACTGACACATATGTTAGCGGACGACTATTAAGTGTAAGTTCGACTTCTGTAATGAGATTTTTAAACACGACCACTGCTTGCAAGACTCTTGCAGTGGCCCTCAAATATCGGGTCCAATTTGAAAAGCGTGTGGCTTCGGGCAGTACACTGTTGCGCTCCACACGGCGCAAATTGTGCACGCGCTCTTCACCCGATGTCGGTGGTGTGGTAGATTCTTCTGACGGCCATGTCACCGGATCCTGCCGCAGGAATTCCGGGCCCTGGAACCACCTGTGTTCGTTGCTGAAATCTTCTGGGACGTCGCGGGTGGCATCGTCCGCGACGTTCCATCGGGTCGGTACCCAACGCCATTCTGTCGTTTGTGTGATTTCTTCAATCGCCGCTATTCGATGTGCGACGTATGACTTATAGGACCTCGCGCCGGTCCTTATCCATGCGAGCGCGGTTCGACTGTCCGTCCAGTACGTAGTCGCGTCGGGAGTTCTGCAGTGTTCTTTTTTCACTGCTGCCGCCATCCTCGCGCCGAGCAAGGCTGCCTGTAGTTCGAGGCGCGGGATGGATAATAATTTCAGTGGCGCCACCTTCGCCTTGGCGGCCGCCAGTGTGGTGGACACGCCCCCGTGTCGGTCGACCGCGCGCCAATATAGTGCGGTCGCATACGCCCTCTCGCTCGCGTCGCAGAAGACGTGTAGTTCAAGGCGTTCGGCTGTGCTGTAATTAGGATATAGACGAGGGATGGTTATTTGGTTAGTTTTACGCAATAAGATGATCCATTTTTGCCAATGTTCTGCCAGGTTCCCTTTAAGTCGTTCGTCCCACTGGATTCCGTTTCGCCATACTTCCTGTAAAAGTTGTTTTGCTTCGATTGTCACGGGAGTAATGAGTCCGAGTGGGTCAAATATGGACATTATTATTTTCAGCGCTTCTCGTTTTGTCGGCGGTCCTTCGAGTAAGCTCGGCGGGATGCGGGTCGCGTCCAGGTTGAATTGGAACGCGTCCGCCTGTGGTTCCCACGTCAAACCGAGTACCTTTTCCGCCGATTTGCCTTCAAAACTTACTGATGCATTTTCTGTTTCCTCGCCTATCCTTTCCAGAAGCTCAGGTGAATTGGACTTCCATTTTCTCAAGTGGAAATTCGCCGCGCTGTGTATTTCCTGTATTTGGTTGACTATGGTCGCGGCTCGTTCCACGTCGTCGAAGCTGTCTAAGTAGTCGTCCATATAGTGCTTCCTTATAATGGCCGCTGCCGCTTCCGGGTACCGATGTTCGTGGTTTCGTGCGTTCTTATTCATCGTGTAGATAGCGGTGGCGGGCGAGCACGACGCTCCGAATATCAGCGACTTCATCCTGAATTCCTCCGGTGGTGCGTCGTCTCGGCGATCCCCTCGCCACAGGTACCTGAGAGCGTCCCTGTCTTGTTCTCGTAATTGGACCCGCATAAACATTTCCGCGATGTCTGCAGTGACGGCGATCTTACGTTCGCGGAAGCGCATCAGCACTCCCGGGAGCGGTTGCAGGAGGTCGGGTCCGGTCAGGAGCATGTCGTTTAGTGACACGCCTCTGGTCTTGGCGGCTGCATCGTGGACGACTCTTAATTTCTCCGGTTTCAGTGCGTTGACGACGGCGAAATGAGGCAGGTACCAGGTTTTTCCTGGCGTTTTTGTAGTCGGTGCTGGCTCTGCGTAGCCCTTGGAGATCAGTTTGTTCATCTCGGCGTTATACTTGCTTTTTAATGCAGGATTTTTGTCGATTTTCTTCTCGACTCCGTAAAGTCGACGGAGCGTATTTTCGTAATTATCGGGGAGCGACGCCTCCTCCGATTTCCATAATAACGCCGTTTGGTACCCCCCCTCGGGTAGCTGGACCGTGTTGGCCTCCAGTATTTGGAGGGCTTTCTGTTCAGGGTCGTTTTCCGGGCGCTTTGGTGACACATACGTATTGTCGGCCGTGATGAATTCTCGCACAATTTTTTCTATCTCGTCATCCGCGGCGGTGTGGCCGACAAAGTTCACGTGGTGTCCGAGGCTTCGAGTTCTGCTGCCATGCACCACCCATCCCAGTGGCGTGAGCGATGCCACTGGTTGGTCTCTTCTCCCTGATCGCGTCTTCGTGGCGATCAGGAGGTGCCAGTTGTCTTGTCCGATAAGGATTTTTGGTACCACCTGGCTCGTGGTGACGGTGTGGAGTACATCTTTGAGGTGCGGGCAGTCACCAATCGCTTCCTCAGAGATTCGTTGCGCCGCCAGGCGCAGGTCAGGAACAGTTCGGGCGTGTATTTGTTGGGCGTGACGATCTCGCCCCTGGATCCTTATCCTTACATGGCGCGACGTTTCGTTCTCCGTGGTGTGCCCGTCGTATGTACTGATACGAAGCGGGTCATCCGGTCCGTCGGCGCCTATCGTGTCCGCGAGTGCTTCATCGATGAGGGTTACGGTAGACCCGTCATCGAGCAGCGCGTACGTCTCGTGGACTCCCGCCGGTCCCGAAACTCGTACCGGCGCTATTTTCAGATATGACACTGAAGAGTTCCACGCGGAGTTCACTTGTTCTCGCTCCTTTTCAGTTTTGCGTGGTGCGCCCCTTGTTGAGTGCAGCAGCTGGTGGTGCAGGTGTTCGCACCCGTCAATATCGCACCTCTTCGTTTTGCAACTGTGTTGCTGTGTGCGGCGCCGTAAGCATCGGAAACATAGTTTATTTCTCTTCGCTGTGTCCCACCGTTCGTCGATGCTTGCTTGCTTAAATCGTGCGCACTCGGTTACTGCGTGTCCTTCCTTGCGACATAGGACGCACGCAAAATTCGGCCTGTGGGTGACTTCCGTAGTGAACACCTTTTGTTGGGTCTTTTGTCGGGTCTTTTGTTCCGGTCGAGGCGCTCGAAACCGTTCGCTTGTGATCGCTTCTGCCGTTGCAAATGGGCTGCAGATTTGCGCTTCTTTTTGGAGGAAGCGTTCCAATTTTGAGAGGTCCGGTTCCTCTCTTGGTTGAACGGCGGCGAACTCGTACCATTTGTGCCTCAGTGTTGGAGTTAATTTTTCTATTACGGCGCGTGCGGTCTCCGGGTTATACATGTAATAAATGCACCTTAATGCTCGCAGTGTGTTTACCGCGTTACTGATTTTTGTGGCGAAGGTGCACACGTCCCGCGGAGTTTCGGCGAGGCGTGGTAGTATTCTGAGCCGCTCAATTTCGGCCGCCGCGATGGACTCCGGTCGGCCGAAACGTATTTCCAATGTGCGCATAACACTGTCTGGATCCGCGTTCGTTATCAGGAGGCCTTGCACTGCCTCTCTGGCTGTCCCGCGCAGGCTCCGGCGCAGGCGGGACATGTTCTCTAGGTTCGTGAAGTTATGCGCGGATTCTTCATACGAGGCGCGGAACGTAAGCCACTCTTGATGATCACCGTTAAAGAATGGTAACTCGACATACCTCGTTTGTTTCACTTGTGCGGCTTGCACGGTGTTCGTTATGGCTGCAGCCAGTTGCTGCATCTCCGTCTTCCGCTGCGGCACGGCGACTTGTCCATCCGGTGCGAGCGGAGCGGCGACAGGTTCTGTTCTGTTCGGCGGCGGCGGCAGCTGCGGCGGCGGTGCGGCGTGGCCTTGTTGCCACGATGCGTTGGCGGCTGCGGCAGCTGTGAGGCCGTCGGTGGTAGCGGCTGCGGCCGAGCCCCATGGCGCGGTTTGCGGTGGCGCTTCATTGCCACGCAACCACGCGGCGATGAGCGGCGGCGGCTGCGCAACCCCGGAGTTCGGTCGCCAGGACGCGGCAGTGGTCGCTGGCGGAGGGGCGCGCGCTGCTTGCTCGGTGAACCAGGCGGCGAGGGCGGGCGGCGGCTGCTGTTGATCTTGAGTGTTCGGCTGCCAGGCCGCGGCAGCGGCGGCGGCGGTCGGCAGCGGGTGCGTGACGTCGGGGTTCGCCTGCCAGGGCGCGGCAGTGGCCGCTGGCGGCGGGTGTGCAGCGCCGGAGTTCGGTCCCCAGGACTCGGCAGTGGTCGCTGGCGGAGGCGCTTGCAGGTCGAGAAGAGGCGCGGGTGCGCCCTCTTCAACCGACGTCGGGCGCGGCGGGTGTGCGGCAGTGACTCCCGCCGGTGCGAGCGCGGCGGCATCGGCGCGCGGCGGCGTCGCCTGATGCGGCTCGCTGTCGATGGCTAGAAGTTGACTATTCCGCAGCCATGTGCGGACACGGAGTTCCTGTTCAACTTCTGTGACGGTTGCGCTATCGTCTTCAGAGCTGGAGTCCTCTTCGATTTCCTGGACTCGAGCGGCGGCGAGCTCGATCTTGAGTCGAGCGAGTTCGGCTCGGGCGGCGGCGAGACGGCGTGACTTTGAGGTCTTCTTGCTTCTTGACGCCGTCCGCGATTTGTTCTTTTCTTGGTCTGTAATCCCGGCGGAGGTGGCGGGTTCCGTCACCAGAGGTTCGACCGCGGCGGGTTGTTTTGACTGATCTGTGACCGAGGTGGTAGCGGTTTCATCAGTGCCGGTGACGGTCGTAGCGGTGCGCGAGGCACCGGTCACGTCCGTCGTGGCAGTGGCGGATGTCACCGTGGCAGACGCCGAGGCCGAAGCCGAGGCGGTGTGCCTTCCCACCGATCTCGTCACTGGCATTATTCCACACACGTATCCGGCTCGAAGGACCAGAATGTACGGGACCGCCTTCGAACAATCCCGTACAATTTAATGTAGATCAGGATACGTGCTGGGTGTGTGCGGAAATAATACCAGTGATTATGATTCGGAAGAAACAATTTATTTCGTACTGAAAAGTACAAAAGACGATCTAATTGACTGGCGGCAGCACGGCGAGTGACGACACGACGATGACGTCACGGAGTAGCAGCGGTCCACCGTTGACACGATCACTTCTTACTTGCTGACTATTTGCTGTTTCTTGAGGTTTCTTGACTTCTTGAGGTTTCTTGTGCGCTTGGAGAGATCCGAACCGAACTGATTTTACCCGGCCCGGGGCTGCTATCTTTATTGCTAGTTCGGGCTTAATCCCCGGTGCCGGGTCCGCGCGCGACGGCGACGCGTTCGTCCAATAGGACGCCTTGGTTCGATGCGTCGCTGCGTCGGCGCGCGGGGCGGTAGCTCGGTCCGCGGGCGCGCGGGGCGTTACCCCATGTGTTCGCTTATTTACTATAAATATTGTTCGACATTTTACATAACATTATACATAATACAATTCTGACAGTTCAATTAATTTATCTTATACTATTTTATTTTATTTTTATTTTTATTTTTACATATTTGGAAAACTTACAGCTAACATATTAAAACTAGAATTATTATCGTATACTTAAAAAGGCCAATTAAAAGTTTTCACTGATAAATTAATATCTAAAAACAGAAACTGTCAGTTAAAATAAACGAAAACATAGTAAACTAACCAACTACCTAGGAGCACACATAAACTACAAATACAAATGAAAAAGACCAAAATACTACTCAATACTCATGCATCAAAAAACTTGTTCGAAAGACGATTTTTGAGTTGAGAAACACTGGTAACAAATAAGTCCAAATCAAACTTGTGAGACAGATCGATAAATGTTCTACACGCACGGATAATAAAAGAATTCTGCCTATATCTTGTACGGGCGGGGGGTATGTGTAGCAAACTAGGCTTACGCAGCGAAATATGTCGCGTAACGAAGCCCAGGTTGCTTAACATTTCTGGACAGTCAATTGTACCGTTTGCAATTTTAAAGAGGTAAACGAGGTCTGCTATGCGTCTACGTTCATACAGCGGCAGTATGTGGAATTTTTTGCAACGTGTAGCATAATCAGTTATATAACATTTTGTTTTAAATTGAAGAAACCGCAAGAAATGTTTTTGAATGCGTTCGATTCTGTCAGAATAAATTCTGTAACTGGGGTTCCACACTTGCGAGGCGTACTCGAGGTGGCTGCGGACAAAAGCACAGTAAAGTATTTTAAAAGTTTTCATACTTTTAAACTCTGCTGACAATCTCAAAATAAAACCAAGTGCCCTGTTAGCTTTCTTTATAATATTATCAACGTGAGCGTCGAAAAGTAATTTGGAGTCAAAGATAACACCAAGATCCTTAACAATGCTGGTCTTACTCAGCAACACACCTTGCAAGGTATAACTAAAACTTATAGGTTTAGGCTTCCGAGTATAAGAAGTAACAAAACACTTGGACACATTTAAGTCCAATTTATTGAGAAAGCAGTAATTTTGTAAAGCATCTAGATCTTGTTGGAGGCCAACACAGTCAGAAATTTGGGAAATAGGACATAAGATTTTCATGTCATCAGCATATAGGATAATTTTAGAATGCATAAAACAAGATCCAATATCGTTAATAAAAATTATGAATAGCAATGGGCCAAGTAACGACCCTTGTGGAATTCCGGAGGGTATCTGTGTAGTAGCTGATTGATAACCACTAAGAACAACTGTCTGGCAGCGGTTCTCGATATATGATTTGAACCATCTGAATAAGTCGCCCCTAATGCCAACATCCAACAATTTGCGAAGAAGAGTAAAATGGTCTAATCGATCGAAGGCCTTACTATAATCTGTATAGATTATATCGATTTGAGAAGGTGTAGCCATAAATTCAGATAGTAATTCAGAGCATATCAGGAGATTCGAAACGGTGGACCTATTTTTTAGAAAACCATGCTGGTAATCATTTAGTGAGTGTTTGATGCCGAAATAAACTTTAGAGTAAACAATTTTCTCCATAATTTTAGCAAATAAGCAAAGTTTGGATATAGGCCTATAATTCTCGACATGGTCTCTGTCGCCTTTCTTAAAAATAGGAGTAATGAAGGCAGTCTTCCAAATTCGGGGTACTACCCCTTCCACAAGAGAACGCCTATACAGTATAGAGAGTGGGAGGGTGAGACTCTTAGCACATTTGGAGATAAGTATAGGAGGTATACCGTCCGGTCCGGCGGATTTTTTTAAGTCAACGGCCTTCAATAACCGGAATAGCTCCGGTGTACAGATTTCCACCGACCCTATATCTGCTATCGTTTGTGGTTCACTCTGATGAGGATCTGTGTGCGTACTAGTATTATGTAGAAAATTACAATAAAAATAATCACTAAACATGTCACAAATAACACCACCTTGGCTAGATGAGATATGACCATATTTCATAGTAGACGGAAAGGTAGTAGACTGATGTTTACTCTTGACAAAGGTCCAGAAAGTTTTTGGAGATTTATTTATATTATACTCAATATCACGTATGTAGTTGTTAAACATTTCAACTTCTAAAGCCTTAGCACGATTACGTAACGTCAGGAAAGATTCGTAATCAGATGAGTTACCGTATTTCTTATACTTACGATGATATTTAAACTTTTCCTTTAGAATTTTGATAAGAGGAGTTTTGAACCAAAGTGGGTATTTTTTGGAGGACTTGACTGTGATAGAGGGTATATAAATGTCACGAAGTTTGTTGAGCCTAGTGTAAAAAACCGAGATTGCATCTTCAACTGTCCCGACGTTAAGGTCTTGAGACCAATCATAAATATCAAGCTCGCTCGACAACTTTGTAAAGTCGCCTTGACGGTACAGAAATTTTGCGTGGGGTTGAATTGGTAACGCATGGTATCTAACAAAATCAATGGTTGTGGAGAGAGCAACATGATGAGGGTCTTCAGGCACTAATGGGTCGCTACATATGAACACAAAATTAAGTCGAGCGTTCTATTATTTATATTTTTATGACTATTGTATTGAAAAAGATTGCATAGATTTAGAGTATCACAGAAATCAGACTGAGTCGGACCTTGTATACTCATATTATCGGGTAACAGTGAAGAAGATCCGTCACCAGAGCTGATCCAAGTTATATTGGGCATATTAAAATCGCCCACAATAATGAAAGAGTCTTTTAAATTGTTAGTCACAATGTCTAGCAACTTGTTGTGAAAGCAAGCCAGCTGAGTAGTTAAAGAATTACCCAAATTTTGTTTACATATGTATACTGTGCAAATATTTAAGTTGTATGAAATTTTTGGTTTGGAACACTTAAGTTTTAATGTGACCCAAATGTCTTCTGCAGAGGAGCACCAATCGTTTCGGCCCTCAGCTGCAAGTTCACGACGAACAGCAATAAGTACCCCACCACCTAACGTCTGACATGTATCGGTATAGCTTCTATCACGCCTCCAAACCAAATAACGGTCGTCAAAGAGTTCACTACTATCAAAATCATCTTTAAGCCAGGTCTCAGTCAAGCAAATAATATCATAATTATTAATACATACATTTCTAAGAAAGGTAGACGCTTTTGTCCGCAAACCACGTACATTTTGATAGTACAAATCAAGCGGCATTTTTAAGGTAAATAATAATTAGCGGAGAAATAAATGCAACATAGAAATAAAAGTAGAGGAACGCAATAATATAGAATAGTAAAGATAACAAATATGTTTTTTACTAGTGGCGGTAATAGAATATAGAAAAGCAACGCAAAAGGCAATCGGACTAACTGGTTAAAACTAAAAAAGACCCTAAGCCTAAGAACAAATGGTACAAAATAAAAATAGGTAGAGTCATTAGCAGGCTCCGCCCCGTAAGATAAGAGAACAAAAGAATCGCATATTGACGAAGTTGTTGAATAAAAACAAGTTGCTAACATACCAGTGTTTCTCAAACTCGGTGCTAGGTGATATGTAAATTGTAGTGACGAAACTAATTTTATATAATCTTCTTTAAATCCACTTCGTTCTTGATGGCATGTGTTGGAGATGTTGTGTTTTTTTTTACAAATATAGTGCAATTTTTTACCCAAGTATACATAAAATCCTTTTCTTTCGCATGTAACTTGGCTTTGTTCAATAATTGTTTGTTCTCAACTGTTAGATGATCATTCACAAAGATCTTGCTGTTTCCACTGAGGTCCAGATCGCAGGTTGTTAAGGATTTACACTTCGTAGCAGCACTTATAAATTCATCCCTTTGGTATCGGTTATGTAGGGATACAATTATATTTTTATTGTTGGTATTATTTCGCTGTGGAACCCTGGCGATGTAATTAATTTGATTTTTTGTGAGTTCACAGTTAATTTTACTACCGATTTTAAAAATAATGGAGTATAAATTTTCTGAAGGAGTAAATGGAACTCCCTTGACCTCGATATTATTTAACCGCATTCTCTGCTCGGTATCACGCATAGTAGCTTCATATCTATCTAGACGTTGTTCTATGCGTGAGATATCATCTGTTGTCTTTTGCATAGATTGAGATTCACGCTCCAACTCCGTAACTTTGCCGGTGAGTTCCTCAATTGAAACATGCACATGTTCTAGAGAGTTTTTAAAATCGGACATCTCAGTCTTCATCGCTTTTAGCTCTGACAGGTCTGCTTGGATCGTCTTAATATTCGAGATGAGCTGAGGAAGCGATGACATTTGTTTCGTGAGCTTTTTAAGTTCTTGATGTATATTCTCTAGGTCCAGTGTTGCCAATTTGTCTTGTGTGGTTTTCTCAGAGGGGATTTGCGGACTCACTCCTCCAGCTTTACAAGCTCCGCATTTCCACGTTGCCTTTCTATCACCTAGTTTTCTGTATCCGGCTTCAGTAATACCAGCACATGGATAGTCGAAGTGGTTTCGGCACGCCGTGCATTGCACACCGTCCCTGACTTCAGAATTGCAGCGATGGCACACGAACATTGTACTTATGGCTTAGTCGAACGTTCAACGGAAAAAAAAACAGAAAAGATCGAGACAAAGTTTGAGAAGCCTAGGTCAACTTGAGTTGCGAACACTGAGTCTACGTGCACTCTGGTTGCCGACTAGCGACTGAATTGACTATTCTACCTATTTTGTTATAATCGCAGCCTTTATTTGTTAATTCTTTCAGTCTTATAAGAACACAATACACAATTTCCAATAAGATTATTTACAATAAGCTTTATATAATACAGTACATAATAAAAGACACTTAAGACTATAGTTATGTGCAGTCGTCCTGCACAAGATTAATGACAGTAGATGAAGTGAAATAGGTATGTCAGGACCGTAGTACTTGGCGCTCAATAGTCTCTGCCTACCCCAATGGGACATAGGCGTGAGTTTATGTATATATGTAATCTTTAATAATGTGTATCATATTTGTTTTATTCGTTATAAAATACATAATTAAAAATATATCCTCATTTTTTTAAATTTATTATTACGCCGAGCCAGTTCAAATATTATATTTGACGGGGAATCAGAGAGATGGCCTAAATCTCCCGCCATCATTTCATGGGTGTCGTCCTTAGGTATGAATCGCCGGCGGTCTCCAATAGTAAAGATTTAGAGTAAACGGGTTGGCACGGGTGCGACTCCGCTTTGTCTCAAAATGTAATAACGTTTTTCTCTCTACTGTCAAAATCATCATTTCATTTCGACACAAGAAAGCAGTGTTGCCGCGTGCGACCCCATTCGGGTGTTGCCCACTTTAAATCTTATTTTCCAAAGACTAATCGATTATATCCAGTTACAAAAATCAAACAATCAACACCACTGCCACGCATCAAAACTAAATAAGCCGTCTCACTCCGTCACGGCCATCCTGCATCTTCACACGTCCTCGTGTGAATCTTCTTGTTCTGCTGCCAAGGAAAAAAAAACACCCGCTTTAACTATCAACTACGTAAGTTGTAACTAAATATGGTCATCTTCTAGTTTGTTTTCGTATTCTCGTTAACCCACATACTTTTATCAGGTCCATTTGTGCAACACTTAATATCATAAAGGGATATCTACTACGATATTCAAGTTCTCTTTCATTCCATTTTAAACGAGATAACAAGCTTAACAAATTTGCCACGTAGGCTGGATATTTAGAATTACACACACAGATGATTCGAATAAATAATGATGCTACAATAATAAAATTCCCACAAAGACTTTCCACACCAACTTGCCACACAGGGTTTTCACGCAGATTTACCACTCAGGCTTATCACACAAGTTTACCACACAGGTTTACCACACAGGTTTGCCACACAGGTTTACCACACAGGTTTGCCACACAGGCTTGCCACACAGGCTTGCCACACAGGCTTGCCACACAGGCTTGCCACACAGGCTTGCCACCTGGCGTTGGCACACAGAAATTTTACACAATATGTTTTACATCACACAGATTTTATACACAGTAAGAGGCACACACAGGCCACACACACATTTATCTTACAGACACACAAACGAGAGCATCACACAGGTACACATTTTAAACTGGGAGTTATGCACACGCCAATCACTTATCGTCGTCGTTTTTGTCACAATCCGGCTGAAACCCATCGTGACTCTAGACATGAAAGGCCACATTAGGTCAGTTGGGACCCTAGAATCGATAGCTACTGGTTCGCCTACTGTAGTACTCTACCACTTTCATTTTACCTTCGACTCGTTGCATGAGCTTCGCACCATATCCATCCGCACTGACGTCAGTCATGCAGCTCTTATTGAAAGATTTGGGTCGAAAATTGTCAGGACTGGGCTATCAGTCAATAATCTAATATCGTCTTGTCGTATCTCTTCATACGCTGGCAGCCAATCGATTTTGCCTTTACCTGAGATTAGCCTACAGAGTGGTGCTTGCTACTTTGAGAAATCAGGCACAAATTGCCTGAAATATGACAATAGGCCTATAAATTAGCAAAGTTGTGTTACGGTCACCGGAGGCTGCGTTTCTGTGAGAGCTTTAACTTTTCTTGGGTATGGCCGTATTTCTCCGGCTGGCACTTCATAGCCCAGAAATTAAACTTTCGTTTTGAGAAACTGACATTTATTGATGTTGAACGTAAATCCGTTTTCCGTCAACGCATTCATCACTGCGTTTAGCAGTATATGGAGGCCTTCCTCTACACTACGCGACGGTATGTTGACGTGATCTGTGTACACTATAGCAAATAATTCAGTTAAGTGTCCCAGACCTTAGTTAATAGCGCGCTGATACACAGCGGTAGCGTTACGAAGTCCGAATGGCATTGTAAGATACTAGTGGCGAAGGCTCCTTAGAAGCCAGTTCCTACCGGCTTCCCTTTTGTAATTTATCATTACACTATAAACAAGCAAATTATTCAAACTTATTTATTTAATATCAAAACTCAATTATTATTTTTTACATTCAACGACATCTGTCGGCCAGATACGTAAACATTACTAGGAAGCGGCACAGTAAGTCCTTTTTATTGCGACGCGGTGCGACCTCTGGCGAATTCCTGTAAAATTGTTCGGCTTATTCAATAACACTAGCGCGGCCCGTGCGCCGCCGCCCGCCGCCGCCCCGCCGCCACCGCGCCGCCGCCGCGCCGCCCGTTACGCATTGTATAGTATGCAACAAACCACGCAAAATTGTACCTTAAATTGATAATGATTTAAGGTTCAATTTACGCTAAAAAAGCAAGAGACAAGCCGCAGCTTCTCCGGCATTTCGTGTGTTTAGGTATAGATATTACTTATTACAATAGCGAAATGCGGAGTTTAATGTATTTATAAGTGTTGTATTTACATTTTTACAATATATTCATGGTTCATGCAATTGGTTTTAAATGTTTTTAATTACAAAATGTGTAATATTAATATTATGGTTTTAATGGAAATTACTAATCGTTAGGAGCGTACTAATATGTTTAGGTTGTCGATTTTACAAATAAAGTTAGTGTTTAGATTTTAGGACGTGCTCGATCCTCGCCTGAGGAATACATTGTCTTACTAATGTTACAACTGATAAATGCGGGGCTATCGTACTTGTTAACATATTGAGTCTAGGTTTTTATTTCTTTTATATTAATCTTATATTCACGTGCAGTTTAGAAATATACTTTTTTATTTTTCTCATTATGTAAGCATGGTTTACTTTTTATTTCATGGACATTGTAAATATTGTATAAGTACATAGGTAACGAAAATATTAAAATTTAATTGACGGCCGCAATAGGCAGATCTGCCACAATATCACTTACCAAATGAAACCCATTATTTTAGTTTGGTGAGTAAGATTCTCGAAGCAATAATTTGCTGGTGGGAGGATATTCGCAAAGGTCCGAATATAAGGACACACGTGCATAAGTGTGTCGCGTTTTGCGTTCATTCTGTGAAACATCACACAGTAAATTTTTAATCTCTATTCGGACTGCACTACGCTTACTATCAGTCGCATTCACAGATTACTTAGTACTAGTCGCATTGTAGTCATTTCGTAATCCCTTAGCCCTTCTAATATTATAAATGTGAATGTTAGTTTGTTTGTTACGCTTTCACGCAAAACCACTCAACCGATCATCATGAAACTTTGTACACATATTCTTGGAGGTATTAGAAGTAACATAGACTACTTTTTATTCCGAAAAAAATAGTGTTCCCGTGGGATGAAGAAGGAATTCCGATATATTTGCTACTTTTTCATACTCAAAAAGATGGGATGGGACTGGATTACATTTCATTAGTGAGAATGAGACGGGGCGGGCGGGATATAACGGGATGGGACGGGACGGGATGGGAGATTTCAAATAAAATTAACCACGCAGACGAAGTTTGCGGGCAGAAGCTAGTAACAGGATAAAGAAAATAAACATATTTTGTGTTTTGAGCTTCGGCTTCCCTTTTAAAAAATGTCACCCTTCGCCACTGTAAGATACTCATACGGTCCATCCGGGGTCACGAAAGCTGTGCGTTCGATTGAGTCATTTGATGATATCCACTTGCCATATCTAAAGCTGTAAAGTATTGTGCTCCTACTAAGCGTTGAATTTGGTCAGCAATCAGTGGCAGTGGAAACGTATCAGGGACTGTGTTATTATTTAGTTGACGATAAACTACGCAAAGTCTCTCAGATCCATCTTTCTTTTGGACCAGCAGCGCTGGACTCGCAAAAGGAGAATTACTGGAACGTATAATATTAGCGTCGAGTAGATCTCGTATCTTACGGCGCACAACCTCACGTTCATCCGGACTTAGCCTATATGGTCTACGCTGCACTACTAGGTTAGGATCTACTTTTTTTTTTTTTTTTTTTCTCGCGGGGAAAATCCCTTTACGGACCATCCCACCCCCGAAGGGGCGACGGTGTGTCGGACTCACCGGCGCCTTCCGAGCCCAGCGAAGATGTTGTGCCGCCCGTGGATGTGGACGGGCGGCCGCTGGGTCGGGTCCCTACCGTAAATCTACGCGCCGAAATACCGACTAAAAACCCCGCGTCGGCCACCATCGGTGCACTTCAGAGACGGCCCCGGGATACCGTTGATACAGAGCGCGCCGGGACCGCCTCTATGTGCACTGCCGCTGAAGCGACGCGGCATGAGACGCGTGTTGCGTCACGTCTCGGGGGCCGCCAAGGTAGGGACGGCGGCCCCGCGTGGCCTCTCCGGCGCCGGGTTAGGTGACATCCCGGCGCCTCCTTCGTCTTCTGTGGCGACGAGCGGGATCGGTCTGCTCCCGATCCCGCTCGGCGCTCTCCTTCTGCGACATGACGCGTTCGCAGAAGGAGAGCATGGCTCGCCACGACCTCTTACTGCCGACCATGGCGGCGACCACGGTCGGCAGCGAGAGGTCTCTTCCTACGACCGCGATGAGAGCGTTACGCTCCTCGTCCCAGGCTGGGCACTCCTCTAGCGTGTGCTGGGCCGTGTCCTCACGGCAGTTGCCACAATGGTGGCACACGGCGGACTCCTCCGCTCCGGCTACGCGACACAGGTACGCACCGAAGCAACCGTGCCCGGTGAGCACCTGCGTCAGCCGGTATGTCGGCGCGCCGTGGCGCCTGTCCATCCACTGGTCGAGGGACCAACGGGGGACCAACCTCTGCCCACGCCCGGACGCCTCCTCTCGCCGAAAGAAAGCCGACGAGAGGGTCTTAGCGTCCAGCACCCAGGGCAGAGTTCCCGCCAATACGCAGGCCGCCTCGTGTGAGCCCCTGATTATTCGCTGCGCCACCATGCGCTGCGGACGATGCAGCAAGCGGACGCAACGATCGCCCAGGGACTCGGCCCAAACGGGAGACCCGTAGAGGGCCATGGACCGCACGACTCCAGCATAAAGGTTTCGGCAAGGGATGCCAGGACCATCAGTGTTGGGCAGCAGGCGCCCCAATGCGCCCGCCGCCCTCACCAGCTTCGGCGACAACTCCTCGAAGTGCGCACGGAAATCCCATCGACTGTCGAGAACGAGACCGAGGTATCTCATCCTCGAGTCGACGGGAATCCGTACGCCCTCCACCGTGATGTGAGCCCCAGGTGGAGGCCCACACCAAGGACCGTGGAAACACACGGCCTCAATCTTGTTGAGGGACAGCAGATGAAAAGAAAAGATGTAATATCTCTAATGAGGCTTCGCTCCGGGCATATATTCTGACAAACAAATTTAAGTTTTTGATAGGAATATCCAACACCCCAAATTGTCCGGAATGTGATACCGTAGAAGATGTCTACCATGTGTTGTCTGAATGTGTCCGGAATAAGGCTTTAAGACAATATTCAAGTATTTTAGATAGTTGTAACATAGGAATTTGTAACAGCATCTTGGCAACCCCTTTATCTGAGGACGCCAAGGTGTTGATAAAATTATACTTATTTTGATTATGTAACTTATGTTTTTGTATGTATAATATCATGTTGTTTTGCACTAATGGGGGTGACATAATCACTCTGTGACTAAACCCCTTTTAAATAAAGATTAAAAAAAAAAAAAAAAGATGAAAGTTATATAAGTACTGAAAATTTAAGTTAAACTGTCTGAAACAATTGCAGTCATTGTAACAATGTTATAATTATAATCTAACTAGAACAATATGTTATACTTTCAGAAATCCCAAGACCACGAAATATATATACCCTCTGCAGACAGAAGATCCTGTTATCCAGCCAACCAATAGCAGACCGAGCGGTGGAATTTGAAAACATCATGATAATCGTAGTAATTAATATTACCTAAGAAACAACAATACCTTTTACCATACCATTACCATAAGAATTCTATTAGTAAGTTTGCAATCATAATATGAAGCTTTAAATACCTACTTGTTATTGTTATAAAATGATGAATTCAGATCAGTTAATTGTTATGGTAAAAATATGTATAATAATTATTTTCAATAAGTAAAAATATGTAAAACTATGTATAAACACAAATTATGGATTAGATATTTGTTTGGTACTCAATTATTTGATATAAACTATGTTATCTTGATAATTAACGGAGGTCAAAATGTGTTTTTTTTCCTCTTTCTTTTTTTTTGACTAGAATAATAAGAATTACTAATTTTGTATAGAGACATACAATAACTCGAATGGCCGAATCGGAATAGGGACATTCCGTTAACAGGACGGTCGTCTGTGAGCGTTGTAAAAAAATAACAAAATATATTGTGTTTTAAATTAATATTAGGAGCCGTTTATTATAAATTGGTAATATTATGAGGATGGCAACACAGAATTCGGACCGTCCAGGTCCGAATGTTAATTCGCGGGTCCGTCTCAATTCATTCCGGTGATAGCCAGTGATAGCGATGGAGGATCGAGGATTGTTGATATTAAGGTACTTCAAGGGAATTGTAATGTAATTCAGTGTATTGTTGATTTAAAGTCGTGAGTATAATCTTAACCATCTATTATTTGTTCGACTGGAGGATATTCCAACAGAACGTTTTTTTGTGGGGACGTATTAACTACTGATGACATGTGTGACAATGTGGATATTGAAAGAGCACGCAGGGCGCTGGCTGTCCGATGCAATATGCTGGCCCGAAGGTTTGTACGTTGCACCCCAGAAGTGAAAATCCATCTCTTCAGAGCCTACTGTCAATCACTGTACTCATGCAGTCTGTGGACCAGCTACACGCGCAGGGCATACGGCGAGCTGCGTGTTCAGTATAATAATGCTTTCAGGGTGCTGTTGGGGCTGCCTCGATTTTGTAGTGCATCCGGGATGTTTGCGGTGGCTGGAATAGATGGTTTTGATGCAATACTAAGAAAAAGCTGTGCATCCCTCTTGCATCGACTACGCACCAGTTCCAACAGCATTCTGAAAATTTTTTGTGATAGGTGGGACTGCTTCATGATGGAGCACTGGGCACAGCAGCTTATGTCTGTTGCTAAGTGCGCAGTGCTCTAGCATAACGGTCCACGTCTTTCTAGTTTTTTTTTGTCTTCGTTTGCACCTTTTACTAACAATAGCTTTTTATCATAAGCAATAATGTACATACTAACACTATGGGCTATTTGGTCTGCAATAAAAGCTTTTTATTTTATTTTTATTTATTAAATCTCTGGTATACTTCAGTGAAACTACTATCTCAAGACGACATACTGCACATCTCACGCGTAGCTAAAATTAACAATGATAACGCTAGACCTCGGTCAATTATAGCGAAACTACGGAGCACACGTCACAGAGACGCTTTAATTGCAGCAGTTACAACCTTCAACAAAAAAAACTCGCAAAATAAACTGAATTCAAGTCATCTGGGCTATGATTGTCCATCGGTACCCATCTATATCTCGGAGCACCTTACACCCGCTAACAAGGCATTACACGCCGAGACCCGCAAGCGAGCAAAGGAACAAGGTTACAAATTTGTATGGATTCGCAATGGGCGTATTTTTACTAGAAAAAACGATTTTTCTCAAGCCATCAACATACGTAATCTGGAGTGTCTCAAATTAATGTCCTAGTCAAATATTGGAGTAAGAAAATATGAACATTGCAATTTAAAATGATAGATATACAGGGTATATCAAGACCGCGACCGAAACCGAAGCCAGGAGGTAGTATTAGTGATATCAAACACAATGCAAGTAAAAATTTTACAAAAAAAATCGTCAATTTTTTTTTTGTTATTTTTTACATATCGTCGTATTTGAGTGATTAAACATAGTTTTTCTAAAATAATGACGTACATCGCTTAATTTTTAAATACTTAATGGTACGTAAGGTGTAAAGTATAGACATCTAGTGTCAAACCTGTGAACTGTGCTGTTTTAATATAGTCTACATCTACACTACAATGTCATGATGATCTGTAATCTATGGTCAAAAATTAATACACGTTTACCTATTTCTCAAATGTATATTTTATTTAAATAATCACGTTACATGGTGTCAGAATCTATAATAACGTGTCAGTAAAAGAGAAATACGTGAAAAAGAGGTAAGATGACTACGAGCGACGCAGTATCCGGAATAAAGCCGCCAGCTAACCTACAAGTTGACTCGGACAAATCAACATGCTGGAAAAAGTGGCTACAACAATTCGAGTGGTATGCTACCGCTATTCAACTAGAGAAAAAGCTACCAGAGGTCCAGACAGCAACATTTATGACTGTAATAGGCTCAGATGCCATTGAAATCTACAACAGTTTCAATATTAGCGATGCGGACAAAAATAACCTTCAAATCATCAAAGACAAGTTTATAGAATATTTTGCTCCAAAAACAAATATATCTTTTGAAAGATACATATTTTTCAAGATTGAACAAAATGAAGACGAACAATTCAACGAGTTTTTGACCAGAATAAAAACCCAAGCAAGTAAGTGCGATTTCGAAAACTTACTAGAAGAAATGTTAAAAGACAAACTAGTCTTCGGTATTAGATCCAATCAAGTTAGAGAAAAAATATTGACCGAGGACAACTTGAATCTGTCAAAAGCAATTAAAATATGCAAAACTAGTGAACAAACTTCAAAACAATTAGATGAGTTCGAAAATAGAAATAAAATGGATAAAGTGTTCAAAAATAGAATTACGCCAAAAAAACAAAATCTGAATTTCGACTGCAGAAGATGTGGGACAAATCACAAACCCAGAGATTGTCCAGCTTTTAATAAACCTTGTACTAAGTGCTACAAAAATGGTCATTTCGCTAAAATGTGCCGTACTAAGATATATGATACCAAACGGAAAAATACAGTCAATGCATTGGGAGAAGGCTCAAGTTCTGAAGATGAGGTACACATATCAGCTATAACCTCCAGAAGAAAGAAAAATTGGACAGAAGAAATTCAAGTTGACAATATGAAGTTTACCGTCAAATTAGATACAGGAGCGGAATGCAATGTGCTACCGAGACACTTGATAGAAAAAACGAAGACAAGTCTGAAACCAAGCCGAACGAGGAATATAATAAGTTATACAAATGATAAAATGACAGTTCTAGGTGAAGTAGAATTACTCTGTAACATAAAAAAAGAAGAAGCAAACATTATATTCAAAGTAGTTCAAGAAAAAGTTACACCAATCCTAGGACTTGACACCTGTGAACAATTAGGACTAATTGCAAGAGTCAAAACACTGAAAGAAAGTCAATTTCCTGACGATATATTTGAAGGCTTAGGCCTCTATAAGGATTATGAGTATGATATTGATCTGATTGAGAACCCAAAATTTGAAATTAAGCCATCTAGAAGAATTCCACATGCTATAAGAGATGAGGTAAAGCAAGAACTTGACAGAATGGTAAAGCTAGATGTCATAAAACCAGAAACAGAACCTACACCTGCTGTGAGTCCTATGGTAATCGTCAAACAAAAAGACAAAATAAGAATTTGTATAGACCCATCAGATGTTAACAAAACATTCTAAGACGTCACTTTCCACTCACTACCATAGAAGAGATATCAGCCAACATCAAAGATTCAAATTTTTTTGCATTATTAGATTGCACCAAAGGTTTTTGGCAAATTAAGCTCTCAGAAAGAACACAAAAAATATTAACATTTGCTACACCCTGGGGAAGATACTCATTCAAGAGACTTCCATTTGGATTATCATCGGCACCTGAGATATTTCAAGAAATTTTAACAAATCTGCTCAGTAAATTTAAAAACGTGAGAGTATCCATTGATGACATATTTATACATGCAAAAAGTAGAGAAGAATTACACAAAACTGTAAGTGAAGTTATAGAGGTACTAAAAAATGCAGGGTTCAAACTCAACAAAAATAAATGTATTTTTGAAGCAAAAAGAATAAAATTCCTTGGACACATTGTTTCAGCCAACGGATTGGAAGCAGACCCAGAAAAAGTAGAAACTATACAAGCAATGAAAACACCAAGAAACAAAACAGAGTTACAGAGACTATTAGGGATGATCACATACCTAAATAAATTTATTCCCAACATGTCAGACCTGACAAACCCATTAAGAGATTTGTTACATAAAAACACAACATTTACATGGGAAATTCATCATGACGAAGCCCTCAACAAAATAAAACAAGTACTACAGAGTCCACCATTACTAAGGCTGTATGATGTAAACAAACCAGTAACCTTAACAGTAGATGCAAGTTCCAAAAATCTTGGAGCTGCACTTCTTCAAGAAGGACAACCAGTAGCATACGGAGCAAGAGCATTGACTAAATCTGAACAAAATTATCCACAAATAGAGAAAGAAGCACTGGCTATACTATTTGGATGTAGGAAGTTCCATGAATATGTTTATGGTAAAGAACTAACAGTGGAATCAGACCATAAACCACTTGAGATAATTTTTAAGAAAAACATACAGGCCGCTCCAGTGAGGCTGCAACGCATAATGTATTATCTTTCACCATACTCACCAAAAGTCCTGTTTAAAAAGGGTTCAGAAATACCCCTAGCAGACTTTCTTAGTCGAGACTGCGATACATCTAACCTGAAATATGAAGAAGAAAATTTGAAAGTTGCAGTCATACTACCTATGTCACTTAACGCTAAGGAAGAATTTATTGAAGCTACCAAAGAAGACCCACATTTACAAGCACTTCTTAAGATAATAATGCAAGGATTTCCAGAAAAAGTCAATGAACTGCCTGCAGAACTACAGCATTATTTTAACTTTAAAGAAGAATTAAGCTATATCAAAGGAATAATTTTCAAAGGTGATAAAATTATAGTGCCAAAATCACAAATTCCCAAAATGTTAAAAAACATTCATCAAGGACATCTAGGCATACAAAGCTGCTTAAGAAGAGCCCGACAATTCCTTTACTGGAAAGGTCAATATGATGATATTATAAAACTAGTTAAATGTTGCTCAGTCTGTGAGCAAACACAAAGAGATAATGTTAAAGATACAGTGCTAATTAAAAAGATTCCTACACTTCCATGGCAAATAGTTGCATCAGATTTATTTGAATTGAATGGAAAAACTTACCTTGTTATCTGTGACAGCTATTCTAGCTAGATTTTCAACAACTCAAAAGTCAATCATCATATGAAGTAATTGAACAACTTAAAAGATGGTTTTCTGTACATGGAATACCAGAAGAACTACAAACTGACAACGGAACACAATACATGTCAAGAGAATTTAAGACCTTTCAGACAGAGTGGAAATTTAACCATGTCACATCTAGTCCACATCACCATCAAGGTAATGGACTTGCTGAAAAAGCGGTTCAAACAGCAAAGAACATACTAAAAAAATGCAGCATTGACAAGTCAGATGTTCAACTTGCTTTACTAAATTGGAGAAACACGCCACGAAATGATTGTTTAGGCTCACCCAATCAACGTCTTTTCAGCAGAATTACTAAATCTCCAATACCTACAAGTGACAATAATCTAAAACCCAAAATAAAGCATGGAGTCACAGCTGAACTACAACGACTAAGAGAGAAACAAATTAACTATAGTAATAAACACACTACAAGACCGGTCAAATTTGAAATTAATGACAAAATCAGACACAAAGTTGCTCATCGTCATTGGGAAGGGGCAAGAGTGATAGATAAGCCTGAAGGTCTACCAAGGTCCGTAATAATCCAAACAGACCAAGGCCAAGTCTTACGAAGAAACCTCAGTCATCTGCATAAGACACAGGCAGACATAACCAGCAAAAGAGTTGCAGTACCTGAAACTAAATATACAGACGAATCAGAAGTACAACAGGTTCCAGCCCAGGCTCAATCGCCAGCTGTTCCCCTAACACCCCCAGCATCAGCACATCCATCACCGAGCACATCAAGCCACACACAGACATCAAATGCGGCTCAATCAACAGCAGCACCGCGATCAACAAGGTCTGGTAGAATAATCAAACCAGTAAATAGACTAGATCTTTAATAATATTTAAATTGAAAATCAAAACAAGTTGTACTGTCCAATATGTCCTTATTATAAGATACTTACCATAACTATTAAAAACTTGTTTTGTAAACCTAAAGAAAATTGTTAATATTATATAAATGTGATTATACCTAGTTAGAACTCCTAATCAGGGTTTTCTTGGAATTAGACTTACTTGGATTTAATAAGATAATTCGTGTTGACTATTATTAATCCTACTTTTTGAATATGATAAATTATAATTTTGAATACCTAAACTACATTGTAACTTTAATATTTAACTGTAATCTCAAAATGTTAATTGTAGTGTAAATGTTAAGTAAAAGTGTAAGTTTTAATAGTTTGTGATATTTATTAGTTTATAAAGAAAGGGAGGTGTAAAGTATAGACATCTAGTGTCAAATCTGTGAACTGTGCTGTTTTAATATAGTCTACATCTACACTACAATGTCATGATGATCTGTAATCTATGGTCAAAAATTAATACACGTTTACCTATTTCTCAAATGTATATTTTATTTAAATAATCACGTTACATAAGGGTTTAAATTACTATTTTTGCAACAACTAGGTATTTACCCCTCAAAAACAATGATTTTTAAAAAATTGTAAAAAAAAAAACCGTCGCTTATTTTGCAAAATTTTTAGTTGCGTTGTGTCTGTAGCCGCTAAAACTACCACCTGGCTTCGTTTTCGGTCGCGGTCTTGATATACCCAGTATATTATCAAAATCTTAGGGGATTAAGAACTAAAACAAATGAAATTTACCGTAATATTCTGCTAACGAACTACCAAATCATTGTTCGTAACCCAAATAGTCTAATTGTTTTTTGAAAAAGTAGCATTTTGCTATGCATAAAGTTAAGTTAGCGTTTTTTAAATGAGCAAGAATCTTTCTTAGTTTCTCTAAACCTTCATCAATTATTGAAGCTGTTATTAACAAATCATCCATATATGGTATGGCTAACTCATATCTCTCGGTGCCTAAAACTTTGTTTATCATGTGTTGAAATACAGCGGGGGCGTTAACAAGACCAAATGGCATTCGCGTGTACTCGTAATGCCCGTCGGGTGTTATGAAGGCAGTTAGGTATCTGGATTTCTCGGCCATGGGTATCTGATAGTATCCAGATTTCAAGTCAAGGCTCGTAAAGTAAGCCTTACCACTAAGCCGATCTAATTGATCGTCTATAACTGGCATTGGATATGAGTTATTTACAGTCTTTTTGTTGAGAGCTCGATAGTCAACACATAGACGATGTTCTCCGTTTTTCTTTTTGACTAGAACTATCGGACTCGCTAAGACGAAGTAGACTCCTGAATTATTTTGTTATCTAACAATTCATTTATAATATCTCTTACGACGAGCTTCTCGTTAAAAGACAGCCTATATGGCTTATACGTTACTGGAGTATTATCGAGCAGTTGTATCTGTATTTCTGTTACATTTGTCGTCCTCAATTCGCTCAAATCTAGCGCAAAACAATCCCGGTATTCATTTAATAAGGTCAGTAAGTCTGCTTTTTGTTTTTCTGTCAAATCACTGTCTATATTCACCTTATCACTAGTAATATTTTATTATAAGCGGTGTTTGAGGTTTCGTTTTGTAAAGCAATTTTATGTACTTGAGATTCATTGAAAAATTCAGTTGGTAATAAGTTCGACTGTATACTTAATCAAAATGCGCGAGCTAATATCCTATCTTTCTTTAAGGTGACACCAGGACAAGCAAAACTAATGACCGCTATGTGGCCCTGATTTTCGTTAATGTAATATACACCAGGTAAAACCACGATCTCTTCACTGAATTTAAAGCAAGTACTATCAGGTAAATATATATGTCCCGTATACACATTATTGCAACGCACTTTAACGGTCTCCGTGTTTTCGACATATGTATCCTCTACAATAAATATTTCGATCTTAGCAATTTCTCCTTTATTCGAGTATAGCGTTAAGTTTGTGTTTGTCTTAAAAACGATAACCTCTGGCATTTCAGTGACGTTCTGGCCTAGCAAAACGTCAGTGTCTAGAAATTCATCCGGTACAATAAATGCTTCGACATTCGCTTTCAAGAAATCTATTGATATATCTAGAACCACTTTACCGGTAGGTTTTAACGCGCCAGATCCAAAACCCGTTATGAGTGGCAATCTTTCGTAAGAGATAGGTAAATTCAAATCATAAGATACACTTTGTTTAATTATCGTACATTGACTGCCAAAGTCCACAAATGCATTTTTGATCGTCCCGTTTACTTTAATAGTTTTAATATAAACATTTGCAGTTTTATTTTGAGCTTGTTACGCATACACTTAACTAGAGAATTGCACATATATCATTTGGGCAGTTACTATGTGTCCTACTTAAAATTTACACGAGGAGGCGACGCAGCACAATGTGCCTCGTGGACGACGTCATGACCTCACGTATGCCGACGCAGCAGAAGAGCAAGCAGCGGCCCGCGCATCGCAATTTTGGAGACTATCGATTGTTGCATCGTGCAATAAACGTATAATTAGCTATAGTTTAATTTTGTAATTTTTATTTTATTAAATTAATTTATAAATCACTTTGCATTTTTTTTGCATCCTCTAGCAGTAGAATTCGTAATTAGCTGTGATACACTGCACCTTGTTTACTATGCCACTGTTAGTATTCAAAGTGTTGTTATCTGAATTCTGCTCTCGTTTACAGTATTGACTCAAATGACCATAGCGACCACATTTCGAGCATTTTTGAAGTCCTTTGTGACATTTAGGTGCAATGTGCCCTGGCTCACCACAATTATAGCACACCCGGTTTACTATATTTGATCTGTTATCCTTATTATTATTGTCGTTATATTTAGAAAATACCGGGTTAAATCTAGTATTTAGATTACCCTTTTTTGTTTCTTTATTGAAAGTCTTTACGTTAATGTTACGTAGGTATCTAAGGAGTTTACTTGGAGATTTAAAATTAGCTCCCTGAGAGTTCAATCTTATGTTATGATCAAATATACCATATATCATACAGTCTACTGCGTCCTTTCCTTTAATATTACAATACCTAACTAATTTAGATTTTTCGTAAAAGTATTCTTCTAAAGATTCTTCTTTACGGCTTTTACGCGATAACATTTCATTTAATCTATCTGCATAATTTCGGTCATCCGGAAAATTACGTAATAGTTTTCTTTGCCATTCCTTCCACGTCATGTTAACCGAGAGCAGACCCTCGTACCATTGCCGCGCTAAACCCGCTTACTTCGGTTGTGCGTGAAAACAGTTTGTTTTTCGCTCCAGTTGTAAATAGCTGCCGTCTCATTAACCTTTTTTAACCATGATTTAGTAGACTGAGTCTTAAGACTAGGATCAAAATTAGGTATAGCGCCGTGTGCACCATTAAAATTCCTTCCACTTTGACAGTTGATCGCGTCTATGAACCGTGTCATTACGTCATTTTGATTAGCCTGCTACGTGATGGCGCACGGCTTCTTATACCTGAGCGTCTCGATCTACAACAGGGGGTTGTGTCAGATGAGCTTGAATAAGAGCTACGGGATCCATAACTTCTTGAGACACGCCTATTACGTCTCCTATCCCGACTACTACTCTCCGATCTCGCCCGTTTCTTGCGTGTTATATGACGTCGACGTGTTTGCTTAACACGAGATCTAGCTCTATGGTTATTATGAGTTGAAGATGAATAGTTTCGCCTTTTTTTCCTCGAAGGTGAGGGTATTCTATTCGTGTTTTTCCTTTTCTGTGTCTCGTGATTAGGTGGTGGAGTATATACACTATACTCCGGGTCAGACATTGCTATTTAGGTTTAAATGAGTTAAGTGACATTTGAAGTTTACCATTACTATAAGTATTTAATTACATGATACCATATTTAATAAATTATTACAAATAAATTAGTACAACCCGCTTCGACGTGGTGCCATTTAAATGCATTAAACCATTATCGGACTATGCACATAGTAGATTCGCCAAGACGTAGGGATCGAACCCATGAATTTCTCCCGCCTACTGGCAGGCCATAATTGTCGTACGTC
Organism: Deilephila elpenor; assembly: GCA_949752805.1. NCBI lineage: Eukaryota > Metazoa > Arthropoda > Insecta > Lepidoptera > Sphingidae > Deilephila > Deilephila elpenor. Next base: position 5,322,681 of record OX457095.1, on the reverse strand, counting down.
ACATAGATACAGCTAACCAATAATAAATGATTCATGGTATACAATTCACAATATATCATCAAATTAGTTCCTACCGAAAGGGTAGGCAAAGGTGCAACAGCACTCGTAATCCGTAATCCAACACGGGATCGAACCCAATAAAACAACGTCATATCAATAATACGCGCAGAATTCGATAATTCCACCGATATAATCACATATAGTTGGTAGTTACTTATACAACGAGTAACAGAATTAAATGTAAAAGCCGAAAGTAGTAGGTTCAGAATCAGCTACTGAATCGATATCAACACTTTTTTCTATAGGTTAATATTTTTTTAATAATTAATTAAAACTTAGTAAATAACAGACACCCTTTCCTTTAATGCACCGAACAAACGAAATTGAAACGTAACTCCAGAATATAAGGTCCTTTCTAAATGACATAATAAACGAATACTTTAATAAATCAAATAATATACAAATATGAACTTTATTTCGACAGTCATAAAGGTCCTTTCAAATTCGCAAACAATCTAGCATTAAACAAACGCACACAACGATAGGCCTGAATAAACGTAATAACCTACCAAAATAAATAATTACCATATTCTCTTTTCCGCATATTTAATAACGGTTAGACAGAGCAAGACGCAGCTATTGTTTAATGAAATTTGAATCGTCCGATAAATGATGGCGCGGGCGGCGGAATCTTAAAAGGTTTGGGCGGTCGGTGTAGGGTTGTTCCGCGAAAAACGTGTGGAGAACGCTTCACGGTGACGGCGAGCGTCGTTTCCACCTGAGAAGCTGTCAGGACCTAATTCCACGTGATTACGCACCACGATTAGAGTGGCTATTTTAGAATTGAATCGGTCGCGGCGGGCCCGTGCAATGGCCTCCTAGGTCACCTGACTTGACGCCTCTTGACTATTTTTTTTGTGGGGACGTATTAAATCTCTGGTATACTTCAGTGAAACTACTAGTGTGGAGGAACTTAAAAGTAGGATAGTGGCAGCATTCCAAAAAGTTTACAGTGACACTGAAGTTTTAGATAAATTACGTGACTAATTACGCAAACGTGCATTGAGATGTATTGAGTAAGGTGGTGGACATTTGGAACATATTTTAACAAGAAGTCGCCGTATGAGTGCCATTTATCATGTAAGTTAATTTTGTTTTCATTTTTTTGTTATTATTCCCAATCTAGTCTTCGTTGTATGATATTGCGTCATGTAATTCATCAGCAATGCAAAATAAATAACGCCTGTACATTGCCTGCCTGTATGGACTAGGTTAAACAGAAGTTAAATTAATAATATTTAATAACCGATGAATGCAAGAAAAGTCTTGTGTTGTCTTCGTGCCCATTACAATGTAAGTTAAAATATTTCGTTTTGTAGCTCAAATAATAATGATAAGCTTACACAGTAAATAAATAATAATTGGTTTACAAAACTACCCGGTAATCAGTTACGTACGAAATTTGTGTTTCGTTTATTGTCGGCTGTTTCCGCCGGCGCGGCGCGGCGCGGCGTTCGGGCCAGTCGCGTAGGTATTCGTGTGAATAGGCCTTGTGAACATGTGTGTGTGTCCGCGCGCGTGTGTATTATACAGTAGTGCACTTTATTCGTAAGATGACCATGTTGCGCGCCTATATTTGGTATAACTAATTTCATAAATAAATATTTTTTGTAATCTTCGGAGTACAATTGCAAACTTCCACTATGATTCTAATAATATTTTTAAGTTGGGGTGTCTGAGGTTGTGAATTAATCCTGTTACACGTTGTATATTCACGTTCCATGTTGTTAAAAGGTTTTTAATAAAGACACGGAATTTAGATGGTTAAACTAGCAATAAACTGAGAAACGAATACTTGATCTTCTTTGTCATATTTACACCTACTAGCATAGTGATCTGATTGTCTGTATTGAGTATTAATTAGTTAAAACGCTTAATTTAGTGTGAACTAATTAAAAAAAAAATAAAGTGGGTAGTTTATATTTTCCTCGGTCAATAATTCACAGTAAATTATTTAGTCGTGTTGTAAACAATACACATTAATAGAATGTTTTGCTATTGCACACACATAGTTTTCTGTATAAAATATCATGCCTCTATTCCATAGCGGTATGCAGAGGTTTAAAATTATCATAACACAATATTGTTATAATAGCAATGAGCACGAAAACAATATAAAGTAACATACCTGGGTATTTCTGAAATGTTGGAATATCCTCCAGTCGAACAAATAATAGATGGTTAAGATTATACTCACGACTTTTAATCAACAATACACTGAATTACATTACAATTCCCTTGAAGTACCTTAATATCAACAATCCTCGATCCTCCATCGCTATCACTGGCTATCACCGGAATGAATTGAGACGGACCCGCGAATCAACATTCGGACCGTCCATTCTGTGTTGCCATCCTCATAATATTACCAATTTATAATAAACGGCTCCTAATATTAATTTAAAACACAATATATTTTGTTATTTTTTTACAACGCTAACAGTTCCCAGGAGGCCATTGCACAAGCCCGCCACGACCGATCCAATTCTCAGATAACCACTAGCTAAACTCTAATCGTGGTGCGTAACCACATGGAATTAGGTCCTGACAGCGTCTCAGGTGGAAACGATGCTCGCCGTCACCGTAAAGCGTTCGCCACACTTTTTCGCGCAACTACCCTACACCGACCGCCCAAACCTTTTAAGATGCTGCCGCGCGCGCCATCGTTTATCGGATGATTCAAATTTCATTAAACAATAGGTGCGTCTTGCTCTGTCTAACCGTAGTAGTATTGATTCACCGGAACTAGCTCAAGATTTGTACAACCTCAACAGTCAAAACTGCATGACTCGAAACTAAAAAAAAAAAAAGTTTGGTGTCAAATTGGGGGTTTTCGAGGTCGTCCGATCGATCTGTGCTATCCATTTTCTTCTAACTGTAACCGTTGCCTTTTTAGCTATTTTATTTCACCAGGTCCACTACCCCTAATTAATTAGCTAATGTTTTTAAGGTGATTACCTTAAATATCTCCTCGACTTCGCTCTTAATTACGGTCACTTAATGTATCATCACTCGACGCTAATCACCCTATTCCTCATCAATAACAACACTCTGTTTAAATAGTTCATGTTTTATTCATTCAAAAAATTGATTTGAACATCATAATATGCAATATCATATCATTTTTAAACGTATATGATACATATATTTAAGAGTGAAATAAGGTGCAAATAAAACGGTGAGTATATTGTTACAGTAAGTTTTATTTTGATCATAAACTTAGTACTAAGTAATACAGAATTAATTATTCTAGTCTTAGCTGCTGTAGTCAACAGTAATATTACGATTTTTTATCTATTTCGATAACGTTATCAAACTCAGCATATACAACACAGTTTATTGTTTGAGTAATTGTGGTTTAGGTACGTCGGATACACACGGTTATTATAGTCTTTATGCAAAACCAGTTTAAGTACATACAAATGTATCGATTAACAACTACGCGAGAACAATAATTATCATGCTAGTTTTACGTCCGACGAATAAATTCCGACTGGCGGTCAGCTGGAGATCAGCTGTTAGCGGGGCGACCGCATACGGTCCGATGTATAAAAAATGAACCCGAAATGACGTCACCGCAGCAGGTACCGGCCTAAACAAAAGAGCGCCGGCCGCTTGCGTTATAAAAAATGGCACGGCTTATCTATATAAAATTTCTACGGATTATTATATTTGGTTTGTCTGTACGTTGATTTTATTTTATTTGTTTTTTAAATAAATGTTGCCTACATGTGGATTCAAAACGAACTTCTAATCTTACACTACCATGCTTTATAAGATTCCAATGACCCGAGGAATTGGCTGATAAATCAGGAGTAAGATCAAAAGCTAACAGACAATAACCATTGGAATATTTATCACGAGATATCCCATTACCTTCATTTAGAAAATGTATTCCCGTTCCTGAGAATAAGGTATGATATTATGTTGTAGTAAACATTTTATTCTCAAACGATGGTTGCAAAGCTTTTGAGGGTATTTGATGACCATCTATGTACAAACAAAATGAATTCATATCATAGTTTTGAAAGTTAAGTGGATTTTTAGTGAGACTACCATTGAACGCTACATTATTAACAAACCCAACTATACATCTTTTAGGTACTTGTCCTAGAAAAATATTATCAAGCGTTTTTCCTTGAACTCCTGATGGTATTGTTAAAACTTTAACTTCAGCTCGAGTTATGGGATATTTTGCAGTAGTAGATGCTAGAACTTTTTGATGTGCAAGCAAAACACTTGGATTAATTTTTGCTCTTCTTACAACAAGAGTTGCATCTGTTATGCTAACCTTAAATTTCATATCATCTGTAGAAGCCATAAGGTTGAACGATTCACGAGATCTGACTAACTTTACACTCATTTCAACGCCGTTGATTAAAAACTTTTCTTGATTAAATATATCACCGTGAAGATGACCAATCATTTCTACTTCCTTACTCTCGGTTACTAATTCTTGTCTTTTAGTAAAACCAATATTTGTTTCATCAGTTGAGTTCATTTTTCCTTCTGTATCTTCATACCAAAGACTGCATGTTAAATGAGATTCTTTTGCAGCAGGAGCATAGTTTAAGAGAGTTTCTATATACGCGCGATATGGGTATGTATTGTTAGGAGGTGAAACTAATTTTTGATTCAAGTAAACATCCAGTTGACTAAAAAGTGAGTGTTATTTAGTCTTGTTGAGTCTTGACTTAATATCTTTGCTCTTATATGAATAAGAGTATGTGACAAATCTATATAATCATCCCCAGTTCCCAGAAATTCTATGGGACCATCATCACCTAGAGATGATATAGGTTTGTAGTGTATCCACAATCCACTTTCTATACTTGTTTCTGTTGATGGTAGAGCAAATAAATTTAATTCTGATTTGATACATTCACAAGAATGACTATGTAAAAATGACATTTTATTTTATGAAAAAATATCTTTGTACTTTCGTGGTGTCTTTGTTTTTATTCCTTTCACCTTAGCAGTTGGTGGTGTAATAAATGCAGATAGTCGTTTTCTTTTTGTTATATATCCTGAACCCGACATTATTTTATCTATTTTATCATCAGCTTTTCTTTTTAAATTTGAACTAGCTTCTTTAAGATTCGTCTTGATTGACTCTTCCATTGGCCGTGCACTGACCATATCTGATAAAATCCCTACACTTGTATTTAATGCTTCTTTTCCTATAGTCCGTGCTCCACTTGATATTAATGGTAAAACTGAACGAAACAGTCCTCCTAAAAAGCTAACAATTCCACGACCACGTTGATAAGGTGCTCCTTTGTAAATTACTCCTATTCCTGAACCAGCTTGGTGAGTGTAGTAATGTTCATATGGACAGGTTATGTGATCTCGAGGATACATTAATTTTCTAATAATGTAGTTTAACACAAACCGTCCCAAATTGGAATGGTATATTTCGACCCGTGCTTGTTCTTATATCTATCTCAATCGTGTCAAATTCTCTGCGCATAACAGGTATATAGTGAGGAGGTGAAAAGACATGCATTTTATTAGCACCATATACCGCGTTGATACGACAGATGGGCATTAAATTACACTACATATACTATACGTCCTTAGTATTAATTCGACACGGCACAAAAATTAATAATACCAAAATTGAGATTTTGTTTGTTTCAAGCAAACTAAATAGCCTACAAATAAGAGTAAAACGCAACCACCTTTGTAAATAAATTTCACTGACCATTGATGAACTGAACTGGCAACGTCGCGCGGGGCGTGTGTTATCGTCGTGTCGTGGCGAGACGCCGCGCGCCGGCGCACCGCGCGTAGTTACGTAGTTTTGAAGGTAGTTTTAAGTCTAAAATTCGTTCTTTCCAAGCAGCGGATATTTGCCGTGCTGGCGCTCCCTCCTGATGCGGCACTATACGTTTGTTGTCTCGTATCTTTGTACTGTCAATGTTATTGTGCGGGCGTTCCTGGGGCAATTGTGGCTGTCACCATACCTTTCGCGGTATGTACACAGAGCTAAAGCTGTGTTTCCATGGCATTCGCCGTAAATAAAAACCAAGCAGCGTATTCTGACGCGGTGTAAGTTACACGAGGCATTGTTAAACAGTTTATTTACAAACACAAACACAATTTTAATTACGTGTCCTCGACAATAAAAAACAGTCAATAACAAAAAAACATTAACTAATAATTATCCCAAGTTACGTGTACTGTCACAATAAAAAAAAGAAATAATGTCTTAAACTCATTTAGTGTCCTATTACAATAACAATACAAAATCACAATTGTCGGCGCGAGACCGACAAGATAAAAGCGGCGCGGCGGCGCAGGAGTTTTCGTGTTACATCCGTTCCGAAAGGATAGCGACGGCGCACTAAAATAACAATTTCTTTAGCAAACAATTTTTATTTGTTAAGATGCAATAGCAACACACTGACCTATTTCTATTTCTTTTACGCGCGGGATGTTTTGCTATGATTTGTCTCTCTCGTAATGAAAGTGCAGGTGTGTATTTATTGCTTCCTTATTTGCATCGCCAACTTTTTACGTAATTTAGTTGTACTTGTTTATGTGACTTGTGTAAGAGCGGCAACAGCGCGTAGATTTTAGTATGATCTATCGTTTTAAGGTGTTTGACCTGTGCGTTATACGTAATCAGTTGTTAGAAAAACTACATCGTGTTCAAATGGAGCAAAAACTTACAATATCACTTATGACTCAACTACTGCTCCTATTTAATTGATTTTTAGTACAGAACTTGGAAATAGTACCTAGTATATGCAGTTTAAAAAAATGCCCATCGGTCGTATCAACTTTGTATATGTTTGGCTGGATCTAAAGGAATTATTCTTAATAGTGGAGTAATCACGTCTCCTACAATTTGAGGTTCTACTATATCACAATAAACAAAAAGTTGAGATGGTAATCCTAAATGTAAATTTGCTGGACATTTACCGAACCCTTTTTCTACAAGATTTCTATTGGGTTCGTATCTTAATTGGATTGACAATTTAGGTGATAACTTCAGTAATATGATTGAGTCATCCATAACTGACACAGAAACAAATTTAGATATTTCATCATATCGAAACTTTACCTTTTCTTTAATATTATTTAAGGCTGATAGAATATGATTTATATTATCATAGTTTGTGGCTGGAATGTGAGTTTTATAGTAAACCAAGGATGCTATTTCTTCATTTGGCATTAAAATTCTTTTAGGTACATATATTACATTTTCATGCTCTTGAACAGTGAACATAGTGCATGGATATTGAAATTCAACCACACCAACAATCCATTCTCCCTCTAACTTTATGGGTTTTGGTAGTTTAGTAGAAAACATAGTTGTCTTATTTTCAGGAAAATATTCCATAGAGCTGTTGCTTGGTAATGTTAAATAAAAATTATGTTTTATCATATTGTTTGCAATTCCGATGCTAGTATCCAACTGTTGAACTTATCTGGATAACCTTTCCACTTAACTAGCAATTGCTTTTTGACACCTGAATAACGAGATCTGAGAATTTTATCAATTTTATAGCTGGAGGTGGGGTTATAATTTACTTTTTGTAGTTCTTTTTCATAAAACGTACCTTCAATTACTTCATCTTTTAAATCTTTCAAAGTGTAGACAACCCAGGGTGATCTGTCAATAATTGAAGATATTACAAAAATTTCATCACTCCAGTTAGACTCGTACTCCTTTTGAAATACATGTTTATATTTTGTTATCCGTACATGATCACCAATATGAAACTTAGGTAATGGGATATCTTTCATGGTTCTTACTGTTTCTTTATCATACAAATTATTCCAAACAGTAATTATATTGTTGGAATTTACATCACAAGGACCCATTTTAATACTTGAATGATAACTATGGTTATAAGCATACAATAAATCTTGTAAAATATCAATGTATTTATAAGTATTTTTATGAGTAAAATACCGCCACCTTTTTGTTTTGAGTGTCCTTTGAAATCTTTCAACGACACTAGCTTTAATATCAGGATTATTTGTAGTATAATAATTAATATTTTTTGTTTTAAAATAATTTCAGATTGTATGTGAGTCGGAGTATTACATGATTCTCTGAATATGCTTTCAAAACATTGTTTTATTGTAGATGAATTTTTGGTTTGAATAGCTCTAACATATGCATACTTACTAAAAACATCAATAACACACAATATATAATTGTAACCATCATTATATTTACTTTAAGTTTTCATGTCACTCAAATCTGTTTGCCAAAGTACATTTAAATTTATTTATTTTTTTCTTTATTTTTTATTGGGAGTTTTGTCAAACAAGACAATGTCACTCCCGTAATATTCTTTACAAGTTTCTTAACAGTAACATTATTAATTTAAACATGCTCAGAACCTTAAAAACTATTTCTACCACTCATACAAATAAATAATAAGTTACATAATTTGCCAGCTTCATCTAAATTTGGCGATGCTAATATGCTGTTGCAAGTTCCTAAATTACAATCACTGGGTGACCATATTTCTCGTCGCTGGGATTCATTCCGGACACACTCCGTCAGAACATGTTGGACATCTTCTATGGTTCCACAGTAAGAACAGTTTGGAGAATCCCTTTTTTTCATTATGTAGGCAAACTTGTTTGACGGGACGTGTCCAGAACGTAATCTCATCAATGCCACCGTGTATCGCCTGCTTAATTTACTAACACCGAATCATGGGCAACGATTAGGTTCATGCTGTATGGATTTATACCAAATTCCTTTAGAAGTAGATTTTGTTTGAAAATTTTCACGCCATAAGTTCATACATGTCTCCTTCACTTTGCTCAACATGTCGGAGTGAAGTGGCAAATAAGGATATGGTATTCCATCGCTACTTGCTTGTTTCGCTGCTGAATCAGCCTCTTCATTGCCCATGATACCGATGTGTGAAGGCATCCATTGGAGAATTATAGTTTTGTTTGCAGTACGAAGTTTACAGATGGATTCCAGAATGGTATAGGCTATCGGAGAACCTCGAAAGGTCGAAGTTAGCCGAGCCATGTGTTGGAGAGCGCTTTTTGAATCAGTTATAATTACTATTTTACGATTTGGGATTGATGCAACATATGAAAGCGCTTCTGAAATAGCAATAAGTTCTATATACATAATTGGAATTATACTGGAAATTTTAAATTTGACATTCAGTTTTGTTTGCTGATCATAAAACGCTGCTCCACAAACTTTACCATCTCTGGAACCATCCGTATAAAGTTTATAAAATGATTTGAATTTTGTATTAAGCATGTGATTACAAATATTTTTTAACTCCGATGTTTTATATTGTCTCTTAGCTGAAGTGACTGTATTAATTGTGTGCTTAATTGTATCGGATATATTTATATTACTTAACCATGTATCTAAGGAGTATATTAACGCGTTTGGGCTGCAATAGATATTATAATTCTTGTATTCAGTATGTATTTCAATTAGTAACGGTTTTTTTTATTTCTCCAATAGATACCCCCAGTCAAACTTGACAGATAGTCTAGATCATCAACAATTACATTGCTATGATGCTTTGATTTTAACCAGAAATATATAATGGTGGTAAACAAAGTTCAGCTTCCATAACATGGATTGGAGTGGTCTTAATAAAACCGCCTATAATTCTCATTACTTGATTTTGAATTTTGTTTAAATTTTTGAGCCGGCTATCTATGCTATTATCGTACAGGAAGCTGCAATAATCTAATCTACTTCGAATTGATGAAATGTAAAGTCGTCTAAGATGCTTAGGATGGATACCCCATTTAGACCCTGCTAGAATTTTAAATATATTTATGAATTTGAGAGCTTTTGATAAATTTCTTTAATATGTTTATCCCATTTTAACCGGCAATCAATCCAAAAACCTAAATATTTAACACAGTCTACCTGTTCTATTTTATTGTTTTCAATTTCACAATTGACTTGAATTTTGTTAATGCCCCTACTAAATGTACATATCTTGGTTTTATTGTATGATAAATTCAAACCTATTTCTTCTACCATAATTTTAAAAGTGTATAATGCATTTTTGATATCAATAATCGATTTCGAGATATTTTCCTGAGATGTATACAAAACGAAATCATCTGCATATTGTGATATATACACATTTCTAATATTTTGCATAATTTTGATGGTAGCTGCGTTAAAAAGTAAAGGCGATAAGGGGTCACCTTGAGCTATGCCAGTACCAGTAATACGGCTTAAAATCGTTCTATCATTGCATTGAATGTTTAAGTGTCTAGCATGTAAATACTCCCAAAGATAATTACAAATAACTGTGCCTATCCCCAAATTATCTAAGGTTCGAAGCATTGCAATTAGGTTAACATTATTATAAGCGTTTTCTATATCAACAAAGCAACCCACAGTCAAAAATCCTTTCGAAAATCCAATTTGAGTACGTGTCACTAATCTAGCCAAGTTGTCTGCACAAGATCTCATTCTCCTAAAGCCCATAGTTTCATCTGAAAAGCAGTTGTTTTTTTCAAGATACCACTCAATTCTGTGAGTTAAAATCGAATGAAGAATCTTACAGGGGCAAGATATAAGTGCTATGGGTCTTATTTTTGTTACAATAGAACTATCTTTTGCCGGCTTAGGTACAGGAATTATTTTAACGCTCCTCCATTGCATGGGGACAAATCCGTTACTGAGAAATCTATTATACAAAGAAGTAAGCATTATTTTTACCAGAATCTGGCAAATACTTTAGCATAGAATAAGTGATGCCATCGCCACCAGGTGCTGTGTCTTTTTTTTTAATAGTATTTTTTAACTCCTGAAGAGATATCGGGTCAGTCAGTTGTGCATTTTTTGATGAAAATATAGGCTTCGAGGGAGATGCATAATCTGGGGCTATACTGTGAAGTAAGATTTCTGCTTCTTTCAATTCTATGCCTGTTTTAAGGTTCTGTATCCTTTGAACCACTTCATCCGCCTAAACATTTCACTGGAGGTTATTGATCCATCAATATTGTCACAAAATGACTGCCATGATTTCGTTTTGGCGTCACGAATAATTCTTTGTGATGTGCTAATTTTGTGTTGCAGAAGGGTCAAATTATTAGGAGTAGGATTTCTTCTGAATTTTGCCAAGGCAAGCCGTCGTTCTGCTACTGCTTTGGAAATGCTTTCATTCCAATATGGTTTTGCATTAAATTTTCTTTGCCGGAGCGGATTGTTACATATTTTTGAAAAAGGAACTGAATGGTCAGCCGCATCATTTATGGCATTGACAAATAAATCGTATGCTGATTGATGATCATCTGGTAGAGCAATTTCCTTTAATTTGTTGTCTATTATTTGTCTGTAATTTGACCAATTGGCTTTTTTTATATCTCTTCGTATTATTATGGGCGTGTCGGGCTTAAATTCCGTAGTAATTTTGATCATAAGATGATCACTCCCAAGATTTTCATTTAGTACAAGCCATTTAAATTTTATTGCCAAGTCCAAGGATACAGCAGATAAGTCAGGTGCTGATTTTTGTACGGAACCATTCACTAGTTTAATGCGAGTCGGGGTGCCATCATTCAGTATGATAAAATTGTTATCAAACGCTGAGTCCAATATATGTGTTCCTCTTAAATCCGTTCTGGAAGACCAATTGGTGTGATGACCGTTCAGGTCACCCGCAATAAGAGTACTGTGTCTTGCCAAGGAGAAGATTTGGTCCCAATCGTTTTTGGACGTCCGTACTGAAGAAGGACAATAAGCAGTAATTATATTTTGTATGAGTGCGCAGTTTGATATTTTTATATGTATTGCTTGAATTTGTGGATTTGACAAATTAAGCTTTATTTGGTGTGCATTTATTGACCAATGGGTCAAAATTGCCACTCCGCCATATCCGTCGTCTCGATCAACTCTAAAGTGATTATAACCACTTATTCGAATTTTACTTCCTGGGTCTAGCCAGGTTTCATTAATAATCGCGATATGAATTTTTTCTTGGTGTAGTAGGCATTCAAACTCTGAAAGTTTGGGTCGGAGACTTTGCGCATTGCACTGAAGGATATTCACTGTTAAATATTTTGTGATTCTTGGATCCATTGTTTAAAGAAGTTCAAGCATGGCCATTTCGCTATATAATGCATCAAGTATGATAAAAGACACTCTGCTATAATGTTACCACAGCTTTTGATGTTTTCTTCCCAAGTATTCTCACTACACAACAATTTGTCTTTGAGACGTTTAAATAAAGTGTGCCAAGAGATTCTGTTATCGTTTTTCTTCTTCTCTGTCTCATTGCTCAGATCATTTTGAGATTGGCTTTCGATATGGCTTTCACAAATCATTTATCAGTATAATAAATCATTTTCTTTGGCATGTGTACTTTTTGTTTTTTTGTTGTGTTTCTTGTTTTGTTTTTTCGGCCTCGACGTCAAATTTCTGTCATTTACTGTGCCTTTAGCGGTGTTATTAATTGCATCTATGTAAGTGTATTTATTTTGTATGTTATTGTCTGTATTTTCTTGAATGTAATAATCCGGTGTACTGGGAGGAACATATAAACACAGCGCTTTCTTGTATGAGCAGTTGAACTCGGACATTAATTCACGGAGTTTTTTTTCTTTAACATACCTTGGACATGTACGTGATAAGGCCATATGATTTCCGCCACAGTTGTTGCATTTAAATGTCGTAACTTCACAATTGGGATGATTGTTGGTACATTTCGGACAGAATAATTTATGTGATGGGCATGTTTTTATTGTATGACCATATCTCCAGCATTGAGAGCACTGGGTGACAGGAAATACGTAAGGCGATACATATACTCTGCTGTCGAATAAATAGATAAAGGAGGGTAGTGACGCGCCTTTAAAACAAATACGTATTGCTTCAGATGGTTCCCATCGGCCATTTTCACTGTTTCGGCGATTTAGTCTCTTGACGCTGGTTATTGTAAAGTCACTCCCCAAACCTTCAAGAATTTCCTCCTCCGACAGATCTAGGTCAATATCTTTGATGACTGCGTACGAATAATTTGTTTCTAGAGTTTTTTGACATTTGTATCCATTTTCTTTAAAGTATACAGAATTTATTAGTTCTTCAGCACTTTGTTCATTGCAAAATTGTACCAATACCTTAAATTAATTTAAATATTAACTTAATTTTTTCAGTCTTCACTAATTTTGCGAATCGGAATTGTTTCGGAATTTTTTCTTTACATGTAACACTCACTTCAATTTTATCTTCTGCAATTCTCATATTATCGTCCGTCTCGGCTGTTCTAGCAAATCGTTTGCCCCTTCTCGTGACTGTGGTCCACATCTCATCTTCATCAATATCTCTGTTTCTTTTAGTTGGTCTTTCCATTGTATCTTCATTTAGTGTCGTCTCACTGTATATCTCTATATCCTCTAACTCAACCACTTGATCAGACTCATTTTGCTCACTATTAGCCGCCATTGATAATAATAACAAATACGGGTATATTCATATTTGTCGTAACTAATAAGAGTTATAAACAAATGACGATCGGACAGAGCGGTGCGCGAAACCGTAATTGAACGTCTTACGATAACAACCGCTCGGACGCAACTGCGACATTTAAATTTTATAAAATATATTTGTTTCGAGGGAATTTCTTATATATCGGCTTATGAAGAGTGTACGTTTCTTGTGATTGCAACCATTCTTTAAAACTTCCTTTTTAGTCATTTTACCTTTCATAGCTCCGGCAAGTTTATCAATACTACTATAACCAGCAGGGTGTGATGCATCATAATAAATATTGTAAATTTCTAATAAGGGGTCCATTTTTCCCAATATATTTTTTTCCTTACTTTTCAGTAGACATAGGAGTAGTAAATTCCTCAGCAGATGGCTCCTCAAGATCTTTTAGTTGTAGTTGATTAATATATTTACTTCTCTTCGGATTACCAACGTAACTAAGAGGTACTTTAAGGTCTTTTAATACCTTTGCAAATTTTTCCCATCCAATTGGATCATTTCGTTTTAGTGGTCTTAATGCATCATTTATTAAGTCTATAATATTGCTTCCAATTACCTCGTTGTTATCAATAAGAACTGTACCTTCACCATTCCAATGGATTTTTGTTTTGTTTAATGACAACAAGTTTAGTAAAAGTTCACCTTTTTTGGAATACGTCTTTGGTATCAAACTTAAAATTTGTTTTACTGAGTAAACAGGTTCTGTCTGGACAGTGTTGCTCTCTTGGTGAGTATCTTCTTCGTTTGATATCTGATCAACAACTGATCCTTGAATATTTGTTTCAATATTTTTTTCGCCACGTTCTTTTTTAATAATTGTTTCAGGCGAATTAGGTGAAGTTATTATTGGCAGTTCATAAGGTTGGCGATCTTCCCCGGTAAAGTGTAAATATCGCTGTAAAACTTGTAAGTACAAAATACACTTCTTTCTATCATCTTCTTTGCTTTTTAAAATATTTTGCATTTCGACATCTAGCCCTTAATTACTCGCATGGGGTCAACGTATCTTTGCGTGCCACAAATTCTATCTTAGCTCGGCCGCAACGCGCTCATACCAACAGTAGCTTCCGTATTCGCACCAAATTTGTCATTTTAGTGTAAAACAGGACGTCAAGGGTCAAAAGTGCGTCGCTGCAGTCTTGGTGCGTGACCCACCATGACCGCGATTCACGAATTCACGCAGAGTTTAATGTGGGAGACATTGTATGGAAGCGCTGTTATTTTCAAAGCGATAAGGACGCACATTTTAGTAAGAAACTGGCTCCTAAGTATTTGAAATGCCGCGTAAAGATTAAGCGTTCAGCACTAGTCTACATTTTAGAAGATATGAATGGTCGAGATTTGGGCGTCTGGCACATTAAAGATATAAAGAGAAGTCCTAGCGCTACTTTACGCTAAGATTATTTATATTTTTTAGATTCTCTTTCACGAATTTTTCTCGAGGAAAAATCCTTCGTTGGAAAGGGGGTACTGTAACATAGCAATATCTTTCCTCATCTTTTGTGTCTTTTTATATAGTTTTTCTTTTCTCATTTTTTAGTGCAGTAAAATAGTAAATAAAAAAAAAGTATAAAATATTATATATTATAAAACTAATAATAAATAAAATATTAACCGCACAAACGGACAAACCCATTTCATTAAAATCACGTCTATATATATTTGACGAGCCGCTGCGACAGGTAACCGGTTTCGAAACATCTGGCGGCCGTTACGGCTCACGTCACTTCGTCTCGATCAGCTGCTCAGAACGGTTGAAACGTACAAATACAAATAATATATTAACTCTTAAAGATATAAGTGTTTAAGTGTTGTTCCCATACTTGGGTAAGTTGTGCAATCATCGTTTTATTAATTTAGTATTAGTATTGCTGTAACTTGTACTTGTATACTTGTACAAGGAGTTTAAAGGTTCGTAGCTATTGTACATAATTGATTACCGACATTGGTTCAAATGTTAAAACATTTCCATGTTTATATTTGATTTTAATTTTTGTTATTTGTATTATAGTTTTATAGTTTGTGGTGGATTTTTTGGTATACCTTAAGTTGTGGATTATTATTTAGTTATGCTGTTTTACTGCTATAGCTTATGTATATAGCCCAATGTGTTGATTATTAATTTGTTAATTTACACTTTTGCAAGTATCTCCGTATTCTGGTTTATATAAACCGACATAACCCTGTAAGCTTCTTCGCTCTTGGGAGAACTAGTTGTGCAAATCTAGGGAAGATTTGCCACCTACCCTAAATTCCGCCTTACTACTAAGGGACCTTCTTAATCGGGTACCATCACGATTCCAGGAACACCTTACGGGTTATTATACCCTACCCTTGCTACGCGACGTCTTGGATTGATGTAAAGGCGCATCTACAACGGAGCGCCGAAACCAATGCTACAATCGTCATCGGCGACCAGACCGCCGACGAGAGAAGATCAGTTGGGATCGCGGGTTACACGTGAAGTCGGCGGAATCAGGGAAGTGGTAGTGCTGGATTGGGAAGGCGAGAGTGTGGTGTGTGTAGTGGACTAGGCAGGACTGACGGACTCTAGATCTTAATTAAAATAATCTGTGTCCTTAGACAGTTTTGTTTTATTTTATTTTTTTGTCCACGCTCTGACAACGTGACAAAATGGCGCCCAATACGTGGTCTTAATGTCCTCACACCTCTCTCGCTTTTACGTCCTAGTTTGCCTTGGTGTTGGGTTTTCATGGTGTGTCGGTAGCTGTAAAGACGATGATAGGCTGATCAACTAAAGTGCTTTGTACCCTTTATATTATCCTATATATCTTATAGCCTTGCCTTATGTACACTTTTGCGCTGTGAACCTATATACTATTTCCGTTATATTGCTATTTTTTTTTAATATTGCTACGAGCACATTAGTTGTTTACGGTAGGTAATATTGATTTTTCCTTTAAATATCATCGCTCTGGAATATTGGATATTTGTAACAGAACGGAACTTGCTTTAATTTTTTTTTTTTTTCCTTTTATTACTTGGCTGTATCTTATATGTAAATAGCTTTATTATTTTTTCTTTTTTTGTATTAATTTGATTTGGGTGTCCTGCCTTAATCGATATTGCACAACATACCGCAAGTCTGCTTAATTATGGCTTATCCTATAAAATATTTGCTTTTGCAAAAATCAGAATTAATGTACGAGGTATCTATTAGAGGCGAAATACCCTCGGAAAATGTTGAAGGATTGCGCCGTCAGGTTACAAAGCTGACCCAACTTTATCCTCCAGATGAAATACTTGACTCTGTACTAGATTTCTCGGAAGACACGAAGGGGATTCAAGAAGCTTTGGATAAAGTTAAAAACAACTTAGAATCTCTTAAATCATCTTTTAATGAGCCATTATTTAATAGAACCCGATCTCTCCTTAACCATTTATATTATCGTTTACTAAGGATCCAGAAACCTGATAAGTCTGAGGAAGTGGCGTTATATGGCAAATTAAAGAAAACTTTTGACACATCTTACGGTTCTTTCTGCGGTTTAGCTAAAACCAGAGCTTCTGAGTCTACTACGTCCGTGAATGAAGAAGTAGAAGATGCTCATAAACCATCTCCTTCGGCTTTTAATGTTTCTGTCACTTGCGACCGGGGCATTTTTAACGATCTCTCAAAGTTGAAATACGATGGAAAGTCATGCGTACGTTCTTTTATTGAAAAGCTAGAGGAATTTCGTGAATCAAAGAAGTTGTCGGATGATAAAATATTATCTTCTGCTTTTGACATTTTTACTGGAGACGCCTTATATTGGTTTCGTGGAAATCGTGGTAACGTTGGAGACTACAAGGACTTGGTCTATCATCTGAAACAAGATTTTGATATTGCGGATTATGACTATCGTATGATGTCGGAAATTCGACGGCGCACTCAGGGGAACTCTGAAAATATTGTTATATATCTGTCCATTATGCAAGGAATGTTTCGCAGGCTTAATAAGGCCATTAGCGAGGAGGAAAAGCTGGAAATCATTTTGCATAATATACGCCCTTGTTATTCAAACGTTCTTGTCAACTACCCTAATATAAACTCAATAGACGAATTGCGTACCTTATGTCGTAATTTTGAAAAATTCAAAGCCCGCACGGATAATTTTAGAGAACCACCCGGTGTAACAGCCGAAACTCTAGCACCTGAGTTCGCTTATCAGTCACCAAACTCTAAGGAAAGAGGTGCCACAGTCACTAATTACAGATCTAATCATAATACTTTTGAACCTAATACTAGTAGCAAATCTTGTGGCAATAACTTTAATTGTAAAACTTTCCCAAATAAGGACCCTATTTACGCTAGAACCTATGCCATTGAAAACCGGAAAACATATTGTTATCGTTGCAAGTCAGATACACATTCTATGAGACAGTGTACTGCAGAAAGGGTTATATTTTGTTTTAAGTGCGGTATGAAGAATTTCCGTAGTACAGATTGTCCAAAATGCAATGCTAAGCCCATAGACTCGGATTCAAAAAACTAACATACGAAGATTGTGGCGGATCGGAGAAAGGTTACTTCGACGTCTCGGACTGGAGAAATTGGCTTAGCACAGTTAGAAATTTCTTTTGCTCCTATAAGACTGCCTCAATTTTCAATGTTAGACCTAACAACGATCCGAGACCATACATAAGGGTTGCGATTAATTATACCGATAATATAAGTCTATATGGCCTACTTGACTCAGGCTCGGTTGTCAGTATATTGGGAAGAAATAGTCATACCCAGCTTATTGAGCTAGGTTTTACTTTGTTTACTGACGACATTATAACTGTTAGTACTGCGGGAGGTCAGATGCTTAAGTCACTTGGATATATGTTACTTCCTTTAATTTGTAATAATAATGAGCATACTATAAGAATACACGTCATTCCAGACATAGACTCTATCTTTATATTGGGTATCGATATTTAAAAAAAATTTAATCTGTTGCCACGTTTGATGGAGAATATTGTATATTTACATACAAATGACCCCAAAGTTAACGTAATTGAAACGCAGGAGTCATTTTTATACTGCTATGATGACCTAAACGATCAGCAAAAACTTATAGCTAATGATATGATCAAAGAATTTGGTGATATTTCATTTGAAGAGAAAGGCTTAGGTAGAACTCATCTAATCACCCACGCTATAGAGACTGGAAGCGCTGATCCAATCCGTCAACGTTTTTACCGCATGTCTCCCGAAAAGCAAAGGATAATTGTAAACCAAGTAGACGAGATGCTGTCGCTAGATGTAATTGAGCCCAGTGAAAGTCCTTGGTTGTCACCTGTTTTAATAGTTAAGAAGAAGGATGGCCAACCCCGCTTCTGCCTTGATAGCCGTAAACTTAATTCCATAACAAAAAAGGACGCTTATTGTTTACCGTATGTTTCTGAAATCTTAGATAATATTCGCGACGCTAGGTATTTATCTAGCATCGACCTTTCGAAAAGTTTTTGGCAAATCCCAATAAAGAAGGAGCACCGTGAGAAAACTGCCTTCTTTGTTCCGAGTAGAGGTACCTTTCAATTCAAAGTTACTGCATTTGGACTTACTAATGCACCAGCTACCCAACAGAGACTTGTTGATCTTTTATTTGGCCCGGAGTTTGAGCTTAATGTCTTCGCATATTTGGACGATATAATAGTTATTAGCAATACTTTCGATAAACATGTCCTTTTACTTCGAGAGGTTCTTAATAGACTGCGCTCGGCAAATCTCACTATAAATTTGAGCAAATGTCACTTCTTTAGGAACAGGCTCCGGTACCTCGGTTACGTTGTGGATTCACAGGGACTCCGAACCGATCCCGAAAAAGTGGAAGCAATTGTAAATTATCCTACTCCTACAAGTCGAAAGGATGTTAAGCGGTTCCTCGGAACTACCTCTTGGTACAGGCGTTTTATACCTGAATTCAGTACTATAGCCGCCCCCCTTAATTGCCTTACATCTACTAAGAAGAACGCTCCACCTTTTCAGTGGTCTTTGGAAGCTGATAAGGCCTTTCAGGAACTAAAGTCTCGTTTAATCCAGGCGCCAGTCTTGGCTTGCCCTAACTTCGAATACCCCTTTGAGGTTCACACTGACGCCAGCAGTTTTGGCATAGGTGCTATGCTAGCGCAGACAATTATGGGCAACGAACAACCAGTAGCCTACATGAGTCGGTCTCTGAATAAGGCTGAGAAGAATTATAGTACCACCGAGCGAGAGGCTTTAGCTGTGCTCACTGCTCTTGAACATTGGCGGTGCTATTTAGAAAGTAATAAAACATTTAAAGTTTATACGGACCACTCATCACTTAAATGGTTTTTATCCTTAAATAATCCAACGGGAAGATTGGCAAGATGGGGTGTTCGCTTGTCTTCATTTAATTTTGAAATTGTGCACCGTCGAGGAAAAGATAATGTTATACCTGACGCATTATCCAGGAGTTTACCAGTCGATCTTATTGACACGAATCCCATTCCTCTTTCTTCCCCTGTCACTCAAGATGGCTGGTATCTGAATATATTTAAGGGCTGCCAAGATTCGCCTACCAGCTTCCCTAACTATAGGGTTGAAAATAACACTCTGTACCGGTATACAAAAAATAAGAATGTACTCACAGCAGAATTTGACTGGAAGGAGGTCATTCCCAAGGAATGTCGCGAGGAAACACTTACGAAATATCATTCAGATCCCATGGCAGCTCATTTTGGGGTATTTAAAACATATCGTCGCTTAGCACTTCATGTTTATTGGCCGTGTATGTATCGTGATACTGTCCGTTTTGTTACTAATTGCGACAAATGTCTAGCACACAAACTACCCACGCATGGAGTGCTTGGAAAAATGGGAAGACCGAAGAATGTGTGTAGACCGTTCCAGACAATTTCTATTGACCTGATAGGACCTTTGCCTTGTACTAGAAAGCAGAACCAGTACATTTTTACAGTGACTTGCTGCTTTTCAAAGTATTGCTTACTGTTTCCACTTCGAAGAGCTACTGGGGATCTTGTTTGTAGGCATTTAGAAAATGACGTTATGCTAGTGCACGGAATTCCTCAAACCGTGATATTGGATAATGGCTGCCAATTCATTAGCCGTGAAATGGACCGGTTACTCAAAAAATACAAAGTCCCTAAGGTCCATTTCACACCTAAATACACTCCCCAAATAAATACTGTAGAGAGATACAACAAAACTGTTGTAACAGCAGTCTCAACATTTGTCAATAACGATCACCGGACATGGGATTTAAATCTTCCCCAAATCCAATTTGCTATGAATAACTCTGTCAACGAAACTACTGGGTACACCCCTGCATTTTTGATTCACGGGAGAGAGTTGGTTACGTGTGGGTCACACTATATCGAGAACGAAGACTGTAATGAACTGCTGTTCCTCCCGCGCGACTCATATGCTGAGAATCTAGGACATTTGGCCAACATTTTTGATGCGGTGCAAACGGCACTCTGGAGAGCTCACATGAAAAACACGCAACGCTATAATTTACGACGGAAGGACGCAGAGTTTAATGTGGGAGACATTGTATGGAAGCGCTATTATTTTCAAAGCGATAAGGACGCACATTTTAGTAAGAAACTGGCTCCTAAGTATTTGAAATGCCGCGTAAAGATTAAGCGTTCAGCACTAGTCTACATTTTAGAAGATATGAATGGTCGAGATTTGGGCGTCTGGCACATTAAAGATATAAAGAGAAGTCCTAGCGCTACTTTACGCTAAGATTATTTATATTTTTTAGATTCTCTTTCACGAATTTTTCTCGAGGAAAAATCCTTCGTTGGAAAGGGGGTACTGTAACATAGCAATATCTTTCCTCATCTTTTGTGTCTTTTTATATAGTTTTTCTTTTCTCATTTTTTAGTGCAGTAAAATAGTAAATAAAAAAAAAGTATAAAATATTATATATTATAAAACTAATAATAAATAAAATATTAACCGCACAAACGGACAAACCCATTTCATTAAAATCACGTCTATATATATTTGACGAGCCGCTGCGACAGGTAACCGGTTTCGAAACATCTGGCGGCCGTTACGGCTCACGTCACTTCGTCTCGATCAGCTGCTCAGAACGGTTGAAACGTACAAATACAAATAATATATTAACTCTTAAAGATATAAGTGTTTAAGTGTTGTTCCCATACTTGGGTAAGTTGTGCAATCATCGTTTTATTAATTTAGTATTAGTATTGCTGTAACTTGTACTTGTATACTTGTACAAGGAGTTTAAAGGTTCGTAGCTATTGTACATAATTGATTACCGACATTGGTTCAAATGTTAAAACATTTCCATGTTTATATTTGATTTTAATTTTTGTTATTTGTATTATAGTTTTATAGTTTGTGGTGGATTTTTTGGTATACCTTAAGTTGTGGATTATTATTTAGTTATGCTGTTTTACTGCTATAGCTTATGTATATAGCCCAATGTGTTGATTATTAATTTGTTAATTTACACTTTTGCAAGTATCTCCGTATTCTGGTTTATATAAACCGACATAACCCTGTAAGCTTCTTCGCTCTTGGGAGAACTAGTTGTGCAAATCTAGGGAAGATTTGCCACCTACCCTAAATTCCGCCTTACTACTAAGGGACCTTCTTAATCGGGTACCATCACGATTCCAGGAACACCTTACGGGTTATTATACCCTACCCTTGCTACGCGACGTCTTGGATTGATGTAAAGGCGCATCTACAACGGAGCGCCGAAACCAATGCTACAATCGTCATCGGCGACCAGACCGCCGACGAGAGAAGATCAGTTGGGATCGCGGGTTACACGTGAAGTCGGCGGAATCAGGGAAGTGGTAGTGCTGGATTGGGAAGGCGAGAGTGTGGTGTGTGTAGTGGACTAGGCAGGACTGACGGACTCTAGATCTTAATTAAAATAATCTGTGTCCTTAGACAGTTTTGTTTTATTTTATTTTTTTGTCCACGCTCTGACAACGTGACACACACGCTGGAAGAGTGCCCAGCCTGGGACGAGGAGCGCAGCGCTCTCATCGCGGTCGTAGGAAGCGACCTTTCGCTGCCGGCCGTGGTCGCCGCCATGGTTGGCAGCCGGAGTTCGTGGCGAGCCATGCTCTCCTTCTGCTAACGTGTCATGTCGCAGAAGGAGAGCGCAGAGCGGGAACGGGAGCAGACCGATCCCGCTCGTCACCACAGGAGACGTAGGAGGCGCCGGGACGCCAACTAACCCGGCGCCGCAGAGGCCACATGGGGCCGCCGTCCCTACCTTGGCGGCCCCCGAGACGTGACGCTAAAAGCATCTTATGCCGCGTCGGTGCACAAAGAGGCGGTCCTGGCGCGTCTGTTAATTGGTATCCCGGGGCCGTCTCTGAAGTACACCGATGGTGGCCGACGCGGGGTTTTTAGTCGGTATTTCGGCGCATAGGCTTATGGTAGGGACCTGACCCAGCGGCCGCCCGACACATCCACGGGCGGCACCAACATCTCGCTGGGCCGGAAGGCGCCAGTGAGTCCGACACACCCCCGCCCCTTCGGGGGTGGAATGGTCCGTAAAGGGGTTTTCCCCGCGAGAAAAAAAAAAAAGGGTTTGAACGTCGGTGTATTGTAACTTAATTATAAAAAAACTCTAGTTCTCGTAAACACTAACGTTCAGACTACTTAGGTACTAAAATACCTAAAAATAACTATGACTAGCATGCTTATTAAAGAACACTATGAGCGTACATCTTACAGTGACTGATCGGTTTGCAAAGCCGACCAGCTTCCAGAGGTCATGGGTACAGTCAATAGATGCACCACACTGACAGAAGGCCAAACAACACTACTATTCCTACGAATAGTACATCATCACAGAGTCCAAAAGGCAGAAATGCCCCAGAACATCTCTTCAAGGGTATCACACAAGTTGGTCAAAGGCACCAGCATCCTTACCCTTGAAGAAACCAGCACACGACTCAGGTGTCCACTCGCCTCCCCAAGGCACCATGTACTGTGCAGCGGCAAAGGTTCTTTTGCTATTGGAACCGGCCACCAGTCGCAACTCGTAGCGCCCATGAGGCAAAACACGAACCACTAGATAGGGCCCGCGCATGCCATGATCAAGCTTCTCCATGGACTGGGTATACTTAATTACGAAGACCATCCTCCTTCCTGAAACGCACGAGGGGGACGCCTGTCCCGGTTAACTTGAGCGTCCATAGCCGCTTGGTTTCTAACTAGCCGTTCGGCCGTCCTTTATCTGACGATGTCTCTTCTCGATTCACGATTTTCTGAGGCAGTACTAAGTGCGACATCTCGTACAAAGACTCGAATTGCTGGTGTCACATTCTCATGGCCAACTAGAGGTTCAGAGCCGAAGTTTGTGTGGTCTTTTGTTGTGTCAAATTAAGAATTAGTTGAAGACGCCACAACTCCTCAGCCCATTCGGTTTTCTTGTGAGCTACTTCGATCCTTAGCATATTCAAGACAGTGCGAACATACCGCACCACTTGTCCATTGGAGCGGTGCATCTCAGGTGTTATATGGTGAAGCGAAATGCCTAGAGATTGCGTCCATGACTTAAAGCTTGCGGACTCGAACATTCGGCCTCTATCGGATATTATCAGACGAGGGGTGCCAAACAATGATATAACATTCTGACAGACTTGTTTCAGTGCTTCTAAGTCTTGGGAGCGGATAGGCGTAAGTATGCAATATTTACTGAACGCATCAATGACCAGCATCACATGTTTGTAGCCCTTAGATACAGGCAGAGGGCCAAGCGCATCAATATGAAGAGTGTCGAATGGGACATCAGGTTTAGGCCAAGAGAGAATAGGTTGAAGTGGCGCGCGAGGGACTCTTTTATGCGCTAAGCAAGTTACACAATGACGTATGTACTTTTTAACAAATGCCCTAAGTCCGGGAAACCAGAAATGTCTTAGTATTAATTATAAAGTTTTATCGGTACATAAGTGACTATGTTCATCATGGAACACACGCAAGAGACTCAGGCGCTGTCCCTTTGGTATATAGCAAAGGAGTCGCGTCTCCTCTCCAACGCGACTGTACTGATAATAGAGCACCTCATTTCGTACCAAATATAGAGAAGCGTCTAATTCTCCTCGCTGCACCGCCTGAATCATGTTGCGTGTTTCCTCGTCTCCGGCTTGAGCGATTTGAGCCCAGTTACGCGGCCTATCAATGTTCTTTGCAGGATTACGGCTTAGGTAATCCGCATGCGGCAACACGGCGCCTTTTCTATATGAAATGGTAAAATCTTGAAGATAAATCCACAGGGGCGTGCGCTCCTTGTAGGCAGAAATGCAGTGCTTTACTTGCCATTCACAGATATTTTAATAAAACGTTCGTACGTTTTAGATGATTTTAATTAATAGTAAATAAATGAATAAACAAAATATAATAAATTAAAAACGCCTAATATTTTATAAATAGCAATAGCGCTGCAAAATAATGTACCTAATCAACCAACTCATGCCGTCGCGTCCCGCAGGACATTTGTTCGCATGTGTGTATTAATTTTAGTGTCCGTGCACGGTTCGCAAACGCACACACCCATGAATATCGAAAGCCGTATTGGCCGAATTGAAAACAACTCCAGCCGCAGGCTACGGAAGTTCGGCAGTTGTCGGGAGTAATCGGAAATGTTCGTTGCCTATAACCCGAGTAAAAATAATAGACGGAAATCTAATAAATCACGTATGCACATTATGCATTTTTGTTTAGTAAGATTTTATTTGTTTAAATAGCAGAAATGTTTTGTGTTTCGCGGTGGCCATTTTGCTTTTTTCATGTGATAAGCATTGTTTACTATTTTGTTTGCGCCAGTTTATTTATAGTTTTCATAATTATAAAAATTTTCATTTTAACATTTAAAGTGTGTACATTTAACAGTTTATTAGTGAGTTTTTTTAATAATTGTAGTGATTTGCTTTTACTAGTGCGTTTGTTGATTTTTTAAAATGTTATTTGATTGTGAGGTTTGTTGAAAATGTTTGTTTATTAGAAATAACAAGTTCTCACAATTGTGATTCAGTGAAAAGATTCAAATTGTGTCTAAAGGTAGGTGTGTGCCCGAGTTACAACAATTAAACCAGCAAAAAGGGAATGTAACTCGAAAGTTTCATGATAAAGTTATGAAACGTATAACTATTATTTTAGCTTATTATTTTACTTATTATAATTTCTTCCGCCGCGACGATCGATCGCTGTTTTGTCTGCGTTGCCGTAGAAAATGTACATGAATAGTAGTACATCTAAGACTTGTTCTGTTGGAATGGTTTCCGACTTAGGGATCCGTCGCGTGGTTGTGGCTATGCTAAAAATCTATTTTTAAAAGATTTTTTTTTTGTGACCGAGTACTTCGCCGCATGCCCAGTGTCATAATCCTGTGCACGCCGCTGTAAATCCACCATCTTGCCACACGCGGGACCAGGTCTTTTTTATTCTGAGTAGCTTTTAAAGCATTACAATAAAATGAGATCCTATTAAATAATGTCTAATATGTTTTAGAGCCTTTACTACAGCCAGGGTCTCGAGCTCGTACGAATGGTATTTTGGCTCTGCACCCTTGGTCGCCTGGCTGTAGTAAGAGACCACGCGTTTAGTACCGTCCTTACGCACTTGTAACAGAACGGCACCGTAGCCCAAGCTGCTCGCGTCAGTGTGCACTTCAGTGGCCAAACTTGGATCGAATATGGCTAACACAGGTGCACTGGTCAAACAAACAATAATTTCTTGTCTGACGCGCTCTTGCTCTGATCCCCAAGAAAACGAAACATCCTTACGAGGTAAACGTGCTATGCAAGCCATTCTGTTCGAGTAATTGGGGATATATTTGCGAGAGTACCCTGCCAATCCCAAAAATTGACGGACTTGTTTTACGCCTTGTGGAGGACCAGAGTTCACAAGGGCCTTGACTTTACTAGGTGAGGGTCGCACCTCCCCATTAGATATCACACGTCCCAAGTACTCGAATTCGATACACAAAAACGAACACTTTTTTAGATTGATTGAGAAACCAGCCGCGGTTAAAGTGGCTAGAACCTCTTTCAAGGTTTGAAGTCCGAAATCAATAGTGTCTGAAAGTATTAGACAGTCGTCTACATATACCAAAACCTTTCCGGATTCTATAGAACTGCGCAAGGTGGAAGCGATTATGCGTTGATACACTATTGGTGCGTTGGTGAGACCGTAGGGCATTTTTAAGTATTCGTAATGGCCCTCGGGCGTCACGAAACCGGTGTAGGGAACGGATTCATCATCAAGTCGGATTTAATGGAACCCCGTAGCCATATCCCCTTCCCTCCGGACCCCTGAGCGGATCAGACGTGTTTTTGGCGACAGTGATTAAATAGTAAATGTTTAAATAATTTCATTTAATTAATCGTATAAATTCACCTTAACTACCAGGAGAGCATAAGTAATGCGCGCGACGAATACCAGTGACAGCAGTTGGGTGTGTTATAACATCAATACACGCAGTCACACCAGGCGTTAGTAAGCAATAAGCACACATACATCCATTAAAGCGAGCGCACTAGCTAACAAAGACAAGACGTGGAAAGAGATAACGCTATTGACCGCTGCTTCGCTAAAACCAACTGGTACCCTATTGGTAAATCGTATACGCAGTGCGCGCCGCTCCGCTCGAGTGTTCATCAACTTACCTCCTAACGTTGTTGGTAGCCTAATACAAACTCCAATAATTACATGATGCCACTAAAACGAACACCACCTCCAGCGGCTGCCCCATCGTCGCTGCCACCGCCGGCAGCCCCGCAACAAGTATATGACTCTGATGTCAATCGTACCAGTGATTCTGAGTGCAATATACCACCAGTTACAAAAAGACAAACAAAACGTAAAAGAGAGGAAAATCTGCATGAAGAACTAGACACATTTAAAAGAGAGCTCATGAGGAAATTAGAATCCATGTTTATGGAATGGGAACAACGCCAGGAAGATAAATTAAATAAACTATTTGATTCGCTGAAAGAAGTACAACAACAAAACGAAGAGATATGCAAGTCCCTCAATTTTATTAATCAACAAAATGAAGATTTATTTGATAAAATTAAAATAATGGAAGCACAACATAATTCTACCCTCAAAGTTATAGATAATTTAGAAAATCGTATAGATACTTTGGAACGTAAAACCAGAGCTACAACTATTTAATTACGTAACGTGCCATACAGAAACACAAAGTCTAAAGAAGACCTCATAAAACTGATTTTAAATGCAAGCAATTCTATAAAATTAAATCTGGAAAGTACAGCAATAATAGATGTGTTCCGTGTTCACTCAAAAGACACCCATAATAAGCCGATTCTGGTTGAACTAAATAGTGTCATAACAAAAGAGAAATTTATTAATTCAATAAGAAAATATAACAAAGAACATAAAAGTGATAAATTCTCGACAGACCAGCTTCAACTAATGGGTCCTAAACAACCTGTATTTATATCAGAAAGCCTTACTAGTCGCACGAAGAGGATCTATTATTTAGCAAGAGAGTTTGCTAAAAGTAATAAATTTGCCCACTGTTGGACTGCAAAAGAGAGAGTATTTCTGAGGAAAACTGAAGGTGGTAAACATGCAAGAATAGATTGCGAATCAGACTTAAACAAACTCCACATCATCTGACTCTTCAAGGCAATCTCGATAATCTTCTTATCTACGCCTCTTCGTCATTCTTTTTCATATAATATAAGAAATTACTCACGGGCAATTAATATTAAAATAATGCTATTAACATGTATTATCCTTAAACTTATAATAAATAAGCACACTACACAAAACCCATACTCACAACACACACAATACATCTGTATTATTCATTCAAAAACATTAATATTCTGCAGTTATTTAACAATGTTTCTAGTCTTTACTTGTAAAATAAAATACTCAAGACATGTGTCCATTATTATACCCATTACAATACTCCAATTATGTACACTAATAACATAGATAATTTTTTTATAGACATAGATAGCATCGGAAACACCAATTGCAAACTAGTGGAGAATCTATCTGGGTGTTCTAATCTATTACATGACTCACTGCTTAACAATAATAAAGTATTATCAATATTAACGGTAAATAGTCGTCGTATTAACTCTAACTTTGATACATTACTAGCATTTGCCTCTTCTATTGATATTAATGTTCATGTATTTACACTAACAGAATGTTGGATAAACCACCCATTCACGCCACCAAGTATGAGCAATTATAATATGTATTACACACGAAAAAGTCTTAATAAAATGGTGTTGTGGCATATACATATACGGAATGAATTTCAGACAATTAGTACTGAACCTGATATGGTAGAAGGGAACTGTCTAGTTCTGACTATAAATAATAAATATAATTTAATATGTTCCTATCGACCGCCATGCTTTAGAGACCCTTCAAACTATCTAAAATCACTAGACAATATTTTAAGTAGCGTATCAACTGAAAATGTAATATTTACAGGAGATATTAACATAGATACCATTTCAGTTAAAGAAACACACAGTAGTAACAGTTTTAATATTGAATATCTTAATTTGATGGCCATGCATGGCCTACAAGAAGGGATAAATTTACCAACAAGAATAATTACATGTTTGGACCACTTTATGGTAAAAACAAAAATGTTTTGGCAAACTTTAGTTTTTCCTGAATTAACCGACCTATACTCTTATTGATATCAGATAAAGCCTTATTGCGTCTAAAAGTAACACACAAGAAACATGTAATAGACATGAATAAGATAGAGCAACAGTTGAAAAGCACAAATTGGAACGATCTATACAAACTTAAAAATGTCAATAATGCTTCTGCCTACTTTAGTAATTTATTATGTAATGTAATTAAAAATAGCACAACATAATGGTTTCTTAGATTTACGCGAATGTTACACATTGAAATAAAACTATTTTATACGGATTTTATCGCGATTTGGTTTAATTTTTACATTTTTAACTTCCCGACGTTTCGATTACTTTACAGCTTTCGTGGTCACGGGGCGGACTCACCACGTGACCACGAAAGCTGTAAAGTAATCGAAACGTCGGGAAGTTAAAAATGTAAAAATTAAACCAAATCGCGATAAAATCCGTATAAAATAGTTTTATTTCAATAGCACAACAATCAAGTTATATGCAAAAAGAAACCAGCCGTTGAAACCCTGGATAACAATAAGTGTTGTAAAATCTATAAGGAAAAGAAACAAGCTACACTTGAAATCTAAATCTTTTCCCAGTAATGAGCAGTTTCGTTTAAAATATATTAACTATAGAAACATTTGTAATAAAATAATAAAAGATTAAAAAAAACAGTTTTATCAAAATGAGCCGTATAAGAATCAAGGCAATATGAAGCGCATTTGGGAAATTGTCAAGGAAGTCAGTAACCTCAATAAATCAAAAACACCCCCAACAGATCTATTAAAAATATGTGAATCACCTGTTGAAGCGCGTGCGTGGTGGCCTGTTGGTAAACGGACCAGACGCGGCTGCCTACATGTTCACGGTGGTCGCGGGTTCAAATCCCAGGGCACACCTCTGAATTTTCGGAGTTATGTGTGTATTGATAGTCAATCACCACGCACTTTAACGGTGAAGGAAAACATCGTGAGGAAACCTGCATACCGTAGCGATTTTAAAGAATTTCTACGATATGTAAGTCCGCCAACCCGCACTAGGCCAGCGTGGTGGACTATATGGCCTAACCACTCTCAATCGATTCTCTCGATTGTAGAGTAGGCCCGTGCCCTGCAGTGGGACGTATATGGGCTGATATATATATATACCTGTTGAAGCATTAGATAAAGTCAATTATAATTTTACTACTGTAGGGCAAACATTGGCCAACTCAATTCTTAATAAACTTAACAAAACAGAATTAAACTAAACAAGAAAATGTCAAAGTGATAATGCCCCACTGAAGTCTATGTCTCTTTATCTAACTGATCAGAATGAAGTTGACAGACTGTGCAATCTTATCTTTAAAGAAACACAGTGCTCCAGGTCTTGATAACATTCCCACCAAAATAATCCAAAAATTTAGACTTTTGTTATCGACTCCGATGATACATAACAATAAACCTAAGCCTTGAATCCGGTGAATTTCCCAAATTACTTAAAGAAGCTATTGTCACACCCATTTATAAGTCTGGAGATAAAAACAGCCCTAGTAATTATAGACCTATCGTCGGTATAATGGAAGAACTAAATAACTCAAAATTTCAAGTTTCGAGATAATCGCGATTTACTTTTTTTTTTGACACTTTTTTTGACATCATTACCAAATGGAGAACAATTTTACCGTCGACAATTTTATATCCTTTAAGCATGTTTGCTGTCGATTGTATGCTTAATCAAAGTAATTTCTTTCATGAACCAAAAAAATCATAAAAATCAAAAACCAAGATATCCAATTCTGCCACACCCAGATATTGCAAACATACCGTAGTTAGCTAATTCTTAAGGGTAGTTATTCAGTTTTCCCACACATTAAATGAATGTGAATGTACGAATTTGGGTCAACTAAGTACACTTATCGAGTTTTGAACCTTTTTTTTTTTTTTTTCATGGGGAAAATCCTCTTGGATTCCCGTCTACCAAGGGTAGTCGGGATATGCCGGATGTATACCGGCTAAAAACCCCATGTTGGTCTTCATCTGCACTCTGAAGGTACTTCGGGATCTCAATACGAACACACCAAAGCACCTCCAGTGCGTAGCTTATAAGCTTCTACATAAGGGAGCCAATGTTACTCCCTCATAAACAGACCGATAAAAACACGCCTTAGCGTCTACGTCTCCGAGCGGGGTCGGCCCTCTCCCGATCCCGCTCCGCAGCCTCCTTCTTGAGCATGACAGCTTCACAGAAAAAGGCCACGGCTTTCCAATTTGTTTCCCCTACCAGCATTGTCCGTATGACTGCTGGAAGGGAGAGATTGGCTCCGATCTGATTAACCAGGACTTGCCGTTCTACTTTCCACGCAGGACACTGCGTGAGCGTGTGTGTAGCGGAGTCCTGGTCTCCACTACTACAGTGGTGACAAATCGCCGTAATCTCGCGACCTATCTTATTCAGATAATCACCGAAGCATCCATGCCCGGTGATTATCTGAGTAAGTCTGTAGTTGAGTCGTCCGTCTTTCCGGTGCATCCAGGCCTCGAAGACCGGGAGGATTGCTTCAACAACGCGTTTGTGCACGCTAGGCTCTTCACAGAGCCTCGAGCGCCACACCGCGAAAGCGTTTAATCTTTCCTGCCGTCTTATTGACACCTCGAGCGCCATTGTTGTTGGTGGATATTCACCTGACTGGCGGACCGTGCGTGTTCGAGCGTAAACCTTGGCATCCATGTCCGCCAATATATCTAACGGAGGAAATCGTGCCAAGACAGTTGCCGCCTCAAAGGATATTGTACGGTATCCCCGTGCGATCCTGATGGCCATCCTGCGCTGTAGTCGATATAACTTGGCCCTGCAACGACGGATGCCGAGTCTTTTCGACCAAACAGGTGCCCCATAAAGAGCCATGGATCGCACGA
The DNA here is from genome assembly GCA_949752805.1 of Deilephila elpenor. Classification (NCBI taxonomy): domain Eukaryota; kingdom Metazoa; phylum Arthropoda; class Insecta; order Lepidoptera; family Sphingidae; genus Deilephila; species Deilephila elpenor. Next base: position 5,290,635 of record OX457095.1, on the reverse strand, counting down.
CTCCCGCATAGAGGCGGCGAATCTCCTCTCGTGGTCCTCCAAGATTGGGAAGAAGTCTGTGCATGGCACCCGCTACCCTCTCAACTCGGACAGCAAGGTGCTCGAAGTGCTCTTCGAAGCCCCAGCAACCGTCCAGCGTGAGACCTAAGTACCTCACGTACCGACCTACTGGAACTTCTGACTCACCTACTCGGAGTACTGAGTTGGGTGGTTCCCTTCCACGCGATAATTTATGGAACCATAATGCCTCGGTTTTGTGAGGTGCTATCTGAAGACCCAACTCACGTATCTTGGCTATGACGATTGCAACCCCCCGTTCAGCAAGCTCTATGGTCCTCTCAAAATTATCTCCATCAGCTAAAATTATAGTGTCATCTGCGTAGCAGACGAGGTTTACACCAGCGGGAAGCTCTACACGCAGAACTGCATCATATGCGATGTTCCACAGGAGTGGACCCAACACGGACCCCTGTGGAACACCACAACGAACTTCTCTCCGGTGCGGACGCCTATCCTTTTTTTTTTTTTTTTTTTTTTTTTCTCGCGGGGAAAATCCCTTTACGGACCATCCCACCCCCGAAGGGGCGAGGGTGTGTCGGACTCACCGGCGCCTTCCGAGCCCAGCGAAGATGTTGTGCCGCCCGTGGATGTGGACGGGCGGCCGCTGGGTCGGGTCCCTACCGTTAATCTACGCGCCGAAATACCGACTAAAAACCCCGCGTCGGCCACCATCGGTGCACTTCAGAGACGGCCCCGGGATACCGTTGATACAGAGCGCGCCGGGACCGCCTCTATGTGCACTGCCGCTGAAGCGACGCGGCATGAGACGCGTGTTGCGTCACGTCTCGGGGGCCGCCAAGGTAGGGACGGCGGCCCCGCGTGGCCTCTCCGGCGCCGGGTTAGGTGACATCCCGGCGCCTCCTTCGTCTTCTGTGGCGGCGAGCGGGATCGGTCTGCTCCCGATCCCGCTCGGCGCTCTCCTTCTGCGACATGACACATTCGCAGAAGGAGAGCATGGCTCGCCACGACCTCTTACTGCCGACCATGGCCGGCAGCGAGAGGTCTCTTCCTACGACCGCGTAGAGAGCGCTGCGCTCCTCGTCCCAGGCTGGGCACTCCTCCAGCGTGTGCTGGGCCGTGTCCTCACGGCAGTTGCCACAATGGTGGCACACGGCGGACTCCTCCGCTCCGGCTACGCGACACAGGTACGCACCGAAGCAACCGTGCCCGGTGAGCACCTGCGTCAGCCGGTATGTCGGCGCGCCGTGGCGCCTGTCCATCCACTGGTCGAGGACAGGTCGCACTGCCGCGACGGTCCTCACGCCAGCACTCGGGCTCTCCAGCCTGGAACGCCACTCCTCCACGGCGGTCCTGCGGAGGGAGGCCAACATGGCCTCGACCTCACGGGGGACCAACCTCTGCCCACGCCCGGACGCCTCCTCTCGCCGGAAGAAAGCCGACGAGAGGGTCTTTGCGTCCAGCACCCAGGGCAGATTTCCCGCCAATACGCAGGCCGCCTCGTGCGAGACCGTGCGGTAGCCCCTGATTATTCGCTGCGCCACCATGCGCTGCGGACGATGCAGCAGGCGGACGCAACGATCGCCCAGGGACTCGGCCCAAACGGGGCACCCGTAGAGGGCCATGGACCGCACGACTCCAGCATACAAGTTTCGGCAAGGGACGCCAGGACCATCAGTGTTGGGCAACAGGCGTCCCAGTGCGCCCGCCGCCCTCACCAGCTTCGGCGACAACTCCTCAAAATGCGCGCGGAAATCCCATCGGGACGCCTATCCTGACCCATGTACTGAATGTACCTGTCGCTCAAGTACACCCCGATTATAGCTTGAAGATAACGCGGCACCGAATGATGGACCAACGATCCTCTAATAGTATCCCAAGGTAAAGAATTGAAGGCATTGACAATGTCCAAGCTTATCGCCAATGCCACTCCACCCCGGGATACAGCCTGCTCTGACAACATGCGGACGCGGAGGATCGCGTCGATTGTTAAATCGGGGCCGACACGCGACAGATGTCCACTGAGAAGATCAGCAATTATTCTCTCGAATAACTTGCCAGCCTCGTCTAGCAGACATATAGGACGATAAGCAGAGGGAGAGTTTGGAGCTCTGCCTTCTTTCTTTAAAAGAACCAATTTAGCTTCTTTCCAGGCTCTGGGAAACGTGGCAGTACGGAGGCAGCCATCAAACAGCCGCCTCAGCCTATCCCCTAGTGCGTCCAGAGACAATACCCAAGCCCGACCTGGTATCCCATCTGGGCCCGGCGCTGTGTTTCGAGAACCCAAACGGGTTATGGCTCGCTTTAATTCCGCTTCAGTCACCCTTAATTCGTCGGACCAGTTCGTCGGTATTATCGGGGGAACCGAGGAACTTACCCGACCTGTTGAGAACAAGGAAGTTATTATTTGTTCCAGCAGGTCTGGATCTAGAGTTTCGGTTAATGGAGGCACCCATGGACGGAGTTTACCCAAGACCAGCTTATACGGCCGGCCCCACGGATCTCTTTCAAGCCCCTCCAGGAGCTCATTCCAGGACCGTATTTTAGCGGACTTAATGGCGTTCTGGAGTGCTACTGCTACCAACCTATATTCTCTGTAAGTCCTGTCTACCTCTTCAGCTGTAACTCGCCTTTTCCTTCGGGCTCTGGTGAACTTAGGGCGGCTTCGTAAACAGGTAATACGCAGTTGCGCTATTTCTGCTGACCACCAGTAAACAGCTCTTCGACGCGTACTCTTGGCCCGGGGAAACCAATTCACCTCGGCTTCTGGATTAGACGCTGACGTATCGTTTGTAGCCCAAGCTGCAATATTGGCTGCAGCTTTAAGGATATCTCGGTTTAGCCATTTGAGAGACCATCGTCTAGAGCAGATATTATTTCTGTGACTGAGGCCTAGATAAGGACGTCGATGGGCCACATTAAAAATAATGTGGCGATGGTCGGAGAGGGTGACTATTTCCTCAGCAACTCGCCATCCCGACAAAACGTTGATCGCAGAGGAAGTCGCCCATGTCAGGTTCACGACCGATTCCCCCTGCCATCGCACGCATGTGCTTACAGACCCCCGATTCACGAGTCGAAGGTCAAATCCCGCCGCCCATTCTAAAATGGTCTCTCCCCTGCGATCGTCTCTGCGGTTTCCCCAAACTCTTGAATGAGCGTTGAAGTCACCCAAGACGATTGTTGGACGAGGTGCACATCTGCGGATGCAATTAGCCACTCTGTCCAAATATTCCTCATAATGAGCAATTGACTTATTGGGCGAGATATAACAGCCGACAACCGCAAAAGAGCCCCACTGTATAGCAACAAAACCTTGCCCTCTTTCTAATGGAGCGCAGGGTGGGGTATCATGAGTGCCTCCCCAATACACGGAAACAGTGCCCTGATCATCACGAAACCACCGAGGACGATCTGGAACTGCGTAAGGCTCGGCAACCACCGCTATGGAAATAGACCACTCCGCAATGGTTTGCAGTAGCAGGTTCTGAGCATTGCGGCAGTGGTGCAGGTTGCTTTGTAGATTTTTCAGGAGCTGGAATGTGCTATATCCATTGCCTCCAGCGGATCGACAATCCGTTCTTTTTGCACCTCGGCGACCGTTTGGTTAGGATCAGAAGGAGCCTGCTTTCTTCTATTATTCTGCTTTGAAGGTGGAGCATACTTCTTACCCAGTCGGTGATCTGATGGACGCCCCAGGTCAGTGCAGAGAGGACACTTGAGTACCCGAGATGTGCATTTGCTTGCTCTATGCCCGTCTTCTCCACAGGCATAACATCTTTTACTTCTATCAACATCGCTGGGGCATTTGCTGCCGACGTGTCCCCTCTCGAGGCACCGAAAACAGTGCAGTGGTCTTGCCTCCAGCAGTTCAACCCTCACCAGACTCCACCCTATGCGAATGCGCTTGGTAGAAGCGATCTTTTGGACCGCCGTGAGAGGGCATCTCACCCAGCAAGTCCCCATCGCCGTAGGTGATCGATGAATTTCACCTACCTTAATATCCTCCACAGAGCATTCACTCACTTCAGCGACTGCAGAGGCGATCTCTTGTGGAGTGGTGGCATCGTCAAGATCCCTTATCCTTATGTCACCCGTTTTTATCGGACGAGTGATGCGGATACTTTTGTCCAGAAGCACTTCACGCATCCGAGCCGCCAATTTTTCTGATTTTGGTCCACAATCGGGACCGTCGATCATTAAAAGAAGACCACCTGTGATGGCCCTTTTAAACCGGATGTTCTCCTGATATAGATGTGGAAGCACAATAAAACAACCAGTCCAGGAGATGCTCGTTTATTACTCATTTGACAGAAGACGTCCCAAAAGCGCGCGCATCGGTTTCCCGCCTTTTTTGCAAGGCATAGACAATGTAAATACATACCATTCCTCCACAAGTAATTATTAACCCTTCAGGTGTCTATGTATAGACAATATTAGACAATAGACTTTTTGACAGTTCTACATAATAGAGAATAATGGGAGCACAATGGAGGATGTCACATAAATCATGACTTAAAGCTCATTTGTGGCTTTGTGGACACCGGAAGGGTTAACATCTGGTGACAAACAACAATATTATACTTAATAACTACAACCTTAAAATTAACAAAATAATCTAATATAACATATTATCTTAAAAATATTTCTTGTAATCGACAATTTTTGTATGACGTCTCGGGCGTCCATGAGCAAGTGAGGGTGGTTCTGCTGTCTCAGAGGCACTAGCAGCGTCACATTGAGCCAACGCGTCCCCGTGGGGAGGCGGTATTGCTGACGTACCAGGCTCATTTACTGTAATCTCGCCCTCATGCTGGTCGACCACACAATCGCCCCATTCTTCTCCACCATCATCTGATGTAATATCAGATTGTACCACTGGCTCAGAAAACTCAGGCACCTCAGGTGCTGACGAAGAATTTTCTATTGGAGGCGAAGCGGCAACGATATTAGGTGCCGGTGGTGACTGAGATTGACGAGGCACGAGGTCACAACTCTTAACGAAATTATTATATTTGCCTGTATATTTAAATATTTGATCGACATGCCTAATACATATGGTATTCAAGTTTTTTAACAATATTTTATACATTTTATTGCCAATCTTTTCAATAATGATACCTATTTCCCATGTTTCTTTCTTTGCGCTGTACCATCGAGCCCAAATAATGTCATTAATTTGAAAAACTCTTTTTCTAGATAAAGATGGTAAATCTACATCAACACAGGTTTCTTGTTGGGGTAGTATCAAGTCGAGACGGGATCGCAAATTTCTACCAAACATAAGTTTAGCTGGTGTTTCCTTTGTGGTACAGTGCACGGTGTTTCTATAGTTAAATAAGTAGCCCATTAATACATTATTCATTTCCTGCAGTGGTAAATTATCTTTTATGATACATTTTAGCATCTTTTTACAATTTCTGACTGCGTTCTCCGCCTGACCATTGCTTTGAGGATGATAAATGGGTGAAGTGATATATTTAATGCCATTAAAATTACAAAAATTTCTAAACGCCACTGAATTAATTTTGACATCGTTATCAGAAACTAATAAGTTAGGTATACCAAATGTCGAAAAGGTATGTTTTAATGCAACGATTAGGGCTTGGGTTGAAGTGCCATTTTGCATGTGAATACACTCAAGCCACTTACTGAAAGAGTCCACTATGACTAGATAAACCCTCTGCCCTATGCTCATATAGTCAATGTGCACGCGCTGCCACGGACCCGTGGCGGCGGGCCACGGCGTCGGCGGCTCGCGCGGCGGCGCACATCTTACACCTACACAAGTCTCACAAGACCCAATCCATCGTTCAATTTCGGCATCGATACCTGGCCACCACATTCTACTTCGCGCGTTGCTTTTAGTTTTAATAATACCTAAATGGGTACTATGTAATTCGCGTAATATATTTTCCCGAAGTGAAAACGGTATAACTATTTTGTGCCCTCTTAACAAACAACCATTTTCAAGCTGCAAATCCGATTTGCATTGAAAATATGGTAAAATTGATTTGCAGTTTATTTTGCGCGGCCAACCGTACTGCATGTATTTACAAACCATTTTAAGGGTTTTGTCAAGTTCAGTTGCATGTGCAATATCACGAATAGTAATCGCCGGTAAAATTTCGTTCATAAATTTTAAAGTATGTGTATCTGAGTCACTGTCGATATCCGATAACTTAGAGTCTAATTTATGTGAACACTGTACATGTGCGCGGGAAAAAAAATCGGCTACTATGTTTTTGTCGCTAGATACATATTGCACGGTATAATTATAAGCTGATAATATGATAGCATATCTTTGTAGTCGGAGCGCCGTCGTCATCGGTATTACTGTTTTTCTATCAAAAATAGAAACCAAAGGTCTATGGTCCGTCTTTAAAATAAAGGGGTTCTTTAGACCATATAAATATTGGTGAAAACGTTTAACACCGAATATAATGGCAGCCGCTTCTTTTTGAATTTGACTGTAATTGCGTTCGCTAACCGTAAGCGCACGAGACGCGAATGCTATAGGACGTTCATGATCGTCGCCGACCTTCTGCGAGAGTACCGCGCCGAGACCGGCGGGGCCCGCGTCTACAGCCAATACGAGTTGCGCGGTGGGCTCGAAGTGTGCCAGAACGCGTTCGGACGCCAACTCGCGACGCACGGCCGCCATACTACGCCGTTGCCGCTCACCCCACTCCCATTTGCAGTCACTACGTAATAATTCGTGCAGGGGGTTTAATAACGCTGACGCGTTAGGAATAAAATTCCTGTAATAATTAACAATGCCTAGAAATCTCTTAACTTCAGTAACGTTAGTTGGCTCAGGTGCCTCGATTATGGCCTGGACTTTATCGGGATTGGTCTTTAGACCATTTTTACTTATCACGAATCCCAAATAGTTAACACTATCCATAAAAAATCACATTTATCTTTCTGTAAACATAATCCAGCCTCATTTAGTCTATCCAACACCTCAACTAGTCGGTTTATGTGAGAATCCCTATCAGGTCCTGTAATACATATGTCATCCAGCCAAACACTTACCCCATCTATTCCAGAAAGCAACGTCTCCATAGCCTTTTGAAAAATGGCTGGGGCATTAGCTAGTCCGTAAACTAGTCTAGTATATTTAAAAAGGCCTTTATGGGTGTTAATTGTCGTCAAGTCTTGTGACGACTCGTCTAGCAAAAATTGGTTGTAAGCATTTTTCAAATCGATTTTGCTGTAACGCTCGCCCCCTCCGATTTTAGCAAAAACTTCCTCAATACGCGGCAAAGGATATTTTTCAATTAAAAGATCCTTATTTAAAGTGACTGAAAAATCTCCCGCTATTCTCACCTGACCATTTTCTTTTAAAACGGGTACTATGGGAGTGGCATACTCTGAATAATTCACGGGCACTAAAATTTTTAAAGCTACCAATCTATTAAGTTCTTGTTCAACCCTATCTTTTAGAGCAAATGGAATAGTCCGTGGTTTGAAAAATTTTGGAATTGCATTTTCTTTTAACACGTTGAACGCTTTACGGCCCACCGGTGAGCCTAGCGTATTATTTCGTTTGAGCCATGCCAAACAATGAAAACGCAAATTTTTTACAACTTCAGATTTTCATCCCAAAGTTTATAAAATGCGGTAATATGTATAGAAAATAAAAAATTGCTACTTTTACCGCCTAGTTTTCGTGATATAGCAAAAGGCTCACCGGTGGGTCCCGTGGCCTCTTACGATGGAATACGAATTATCCGTTGGCGGGGGCCGCGGGGTCATGCCGTCGCTCACCCGCCCGCGCGCGCGCTTCGTCTGCAGCGATCAAATTCGGACGGTTACTCGGTTAGTATCACGCGTTGCGTTCGTCGATAAGTACCTAAGTTATGTTACACTTTGAATGAAAAAATGGATGAGTTTGAAAATTTCGAGTTAACACAAGAGGAGATAATACAGTTAGAGAATATTGAAATTAATCTTCTGAATCATAGTTTTCAAATAGATTCCGATGAAGACGTCCAACCAACAAAAAAGAGACACCGTCGAATTATTTTGTCAGAGAGTGAGAGTAGCGAGGATGAAATCTCAAGGGTTATTGCCGATACTATTGGTAAGTCATCATTATTTATTTATTTTTTAACTATCTATTGCCCACGATTTGTCCGTTGCATACAGAGTATATCAAGACTGCGACCGAAAACGAAGCCAGGTGGTAGTATTAGTGACTTCAGACACAATGCAAGTAAAAATTTCGCAAAAAAAATCGACATCTTTTTTTTTTGTAATTTTTTACTTATCGTCGTATTTGGGTGATATATACATAGATTCCCTAAAATAATGATGTACACGTCTTTATTTTGAAACACGCAATGGTACGTAAGGGCTTAAATTAGTATTTTCGCAAAAACTAGGTATTTACCACCCAAACACGAGGATTTTTAAAAAATTCTAAAAAAATATCTGTCACTATTTTGACGAAATTTTTATTTGCATCGTGTTTGTGGCTACTAAAGCTATCACCTGGCTTCGTTTTCGGTCGCGGTCTTGATATACCCGGTATACATTTGAGAATCGTACGTACCTGCAATTGGTTTATAAGTATTACTTTGTAGGTCTATTTTATTTTTACAGGTAACACAGCGCCATCGGACACCTGGTCAATCCCTAAAGGTAATCAACGAAAAATAATTCCCTTTACGGAACATCCTGGCTTGCCCACTAACCTTTGCTCAAATATGCGAAACGCTTCTCCATCTGACTTTTTCCAACTAATGGTTCCTGACAGTGTTTTTAAAGAAATTGCTGACCGCACTAATCAATTTGCTATAAACAAAATTGTTAACTCAGGAGAAGCTTCACGCTATGCAAGGCTTCGCAAATGGACACCAACAGATCTTGTCGAAACTAAGAATTTTTTGGATTAATCGTGTTTATGGGCATAACAAAGCTTCCTAGGTTGGCGGACTATTGGTCAACGAAGGATATTATAGGTCATCCGTTTCCACGCACTATAATGTCAAGAAATAGATTTGAATTGATATTACAGATGCTTCACTTTTCACAAAACGATGAGATAAACAAAGAAGATCGCCTTCATCGTATTCGCAACCTTTTGCATGTTATAAATGAACAATTTCAGATGTATTACACACCCGGCGAAGACCTGTGCATAGACGAAAGTGTTGTTCCGTTTCGGGGCAGAATTGTATTTAGACAATACAATAAACAAAAACGCCACAAATACGGCATCAAAGAATTCAAACTATGCTGTGTTCCGGGATACACATATAGAATAAGTATTTATGCTGGAAAAAATTACGAAACAACAAATACCACTCCTTATACTGTGGTCATGCATTTGCTTAGCGGTCTGTTAAATAAAGGGCATACCCTTTACACTGATAATTGGTATACAAGCATCCAATTAGCAAGGACTTTACTTGATAACGAAACACATTTGGTAGGAACAATCCGAAAAAACAGGAGGCACCTCCCAAAAACTGTCGTAAGTACTAAACTTAAAAAGGGAGCATACATTGCTAGAGAAAGTCGTGATGGTATTACTGCAATGAAATGGAGGGACAAAAGAGAAGTGTTGGTTTTGTCAACCAAACACTCAGATCGATTTGCAAAAATAAGAAAACGTCACGGTAATGTAGTCATGAAACCGCAGATCATTGTCGACTACAACAAAGCCAAAGGAGCAGTCGATTTATCTGATCAGATGTCTGCATACTCGTCGCCGTTGCGGAAATCCGTAAAGTGGTATAAAAAATTAGCCTTCGACTTATTACTTAATACAGCGATTGTAAATGCTCTGACGCTCTGACGCTATATAAATCAGCAACTAAAAAAAAATACAAATGGTAGATTTTAGAAGATTTATAATGATGAATCTTTGTGGAGTGCAACAAAATACTGCGCATGTAGAAAGACCGAAGAGAATTAAACACGTCCTGGAAAAGAAAGATGGGTTGGCTAGAAAAGTTAGAAGAACATGTCGCCAATGTTACGCAGAAAACGTACCAATCATGGGCAGCAAACAGGCTAAAACAAAGACGAAAAAGGTGTCTACTTATTGCGAAAACTGTCCAACTAAACCTTACCTCTGTTTACCTTGTTTTAACAAAATTCATCGTTGATTTTTTTATATTTTATTATAAATTATTAAAGTGCGTGGTGGCCTGTTGGTAAACGGACCAGACGCGGCTGCCTACATGTTCACGGTGGTCGCGGGTTCAAATCCCAGGGCACACCTCTGACTTTTCGGAGTTATGTGTGTATTGATAGTCAATCACCACGCACTTTAACGGTGAAGGAAAACATCGTGAGGAAACCTGCATACCGTAGCGATTTTAAAGAATTTCTACGGTATGTAAGTCCGCCAACCCGCACTAGGCCAGCGTGGTGGACTATATGGCCTAACCACTCTCAATCGATTCTCTCGATTGTAGAGTAGGCCCGTGCCCTGCAGTGGGACGTATATGGGCTGATATAGATAAATTATTAGTTTTAGTATAATGTTATAATAGAAAGAAGTGCCATAATGTGATTGTTAAAACTTTATAAATATTGTAATATGCAACTTTGTAAACGTTCATTGCGAGATTTTTAATTGGTGAAGAAGAAATGTTATGTCTTTAAATTTTAATTAATAAATATTCATAATTATTTATTGGTTTGATTTACACTACATGATCAAAATAATAACTTTGACTGAATAGTAAGACAACCCTAGCATCTTACAATAACCTCGAAAAATCATACTAGTTTCTATTGGATTTGAAAACCACGCCGTCCGCTTAAGCTACAGGGCCACGCGGCTCATTTATATGTACATTTTGTTTGATAGCGGCAATCTGTTTATAGGAAACGTTTTCGTTGAACCTGTCATGCGGCTCACGGGTGACCTACATGGCTTGAACGGTACAGTAAGGAAAGGCCCACCGGTGAGCCCTATAACCTGTATGGAAAGTCTCTATTTTTCACACGGCGTTCAACGTGTTAATTTTAGGCTAACTCTAAATTTGTTAAATGCACCCAATTCATCTCGCCACAAGTTAGGAAATTTTTGCAACAATTGATGTACATCAACATCACTGCATAAAGACTTAATATTGGTTGTAAATATTAAATTAAAAGCGGTCATAAAGTCTCTGCCTAATAATGGTGGTCCGCCATTCTTAACAACAAAAATGTTAATTTTTTTATGAAGTTTATTAAAACAAGCTGTGATAGAAAAATAACCCATAGGCGAGATTTTATGGCCATTATACAGACACATCTTAATATTACTATTATTTAATATGTAATTAGAAAATTTATCAAAATACAATTTATCTGAAATGACACATTTGCCTGAACCAGAATCAAGTTCCATTGTTAAATTCGTATTACCTAAACTTAAATTAATTGTAATGGGCCTATCCGACACATACCTCATGTTAAAATTGTGACATTCCTCACAACTAGTGTCCTTGACCTCGTGAGCCTCACATTCTTGCCTAGTGTCCGTATGATACACGTACGCCTTCTTTTTATTCATACACACCCTTTTTAGGTGTCCCTTTTCGCCACACTTTTGACATTTGTAACTTTTATAACGGCACTTCACTGATTTTTCATTCCACAAACAAAACAACAGTTTGTATCACCGCGCAATGAAAGTGTGCCACCGCCACCGCGGTAAGCGCCGGCGCCGCCGCCGCAGCCGCTCCGCCCAACTCTAACATAGGAGCCGTTGTCGCCGCCGTCGCCGCCTGCGCGGTCCCGACCGCTCCCGCTTTGGAACTTCGCACGATGTATCGTTTCTTCCTTGACGAAAACACCGTTGTTGGTGCACATTATAGCCTTAGCCTCTCGTGCACCGGCTGCTTGTTCCGCCAACTCGATCGCCTTAGTCAGTGTGAGCGTAGACGGATTCTGCTCAAACAGTTTGTCACGTTCCGGGCCTGAGCCCAAACCGAGGATGAAACGATCTCTCAGGTTTATTTCTAGCGCGGTGCCAAAATCGCAATAACTTGCCAGACCACGTAGTCGCGCCGCCCAATCTGCTAAAGATTCGCCCAATGCTCTATTCGCGCCAAAAAAGTTCGCCTTGTCAACGAATGAACATTGCTTCGGTTTGAAATGCTCACTGAGTAATTGCACTAGCTCCTTGTAGGTCAGCAAATCCAACGACTTGGGGTACGCCAAGTTACGCACCAAACGATAAGTTTCGTCTGTTAAGTGCGTCAGTAGGATTCCACTTCTTTTTTCTTCCACCTCCACATTATTGATTTTAAAAAAATGTATTAATCTTCCGTAAAAAATGGACCATTCGCTTGATTTATAGTCGAAAATAGGTAGATTCCCTAAATACGACATTTTATTGCTTGCATGGGGTTCTTCAACTTCGTCGCCAATGATATAGATGTGGAAGCACAATAAAACAACCAGTCCAGGAGATGCTCGTTTATTACTCATTTGACAGAAGACGTCCCAAAAGCGCGCGCATCGGTTTCCCGCCTTTTTTGCAAGGCATAGACAATGTAAATACATACCATCTCCACACCGAAATCAGACACCTGGATTTTTTATTTTATTTCCTCCGTTATTTTACTATAGGTAACGGTTTCGTCGAGCACTGTCACCGATACAGCCGCAGTGACAGGAGGACTAATCGTTTTCTTTTTCTTCTTCTTCTTTTCTTTGGACATAGTGGAGGGCTTTGCCTTAGTGGCAAGCTGGTCCGCCGTCTTACTTCTAGCCTTCTTAGCAGCAACGACCTTCCAAGAGTCCTGTGCAGGTGTTACATTATGTAGCTCCGGCCCTACAACTGGTGGTAGTTCGGCCACTGAAGGGTGTGCAATGCGACTATTTTTGTTTTGTTTTCTTTCTGCCACGATTGGTGGCTTGTAAAGGCTGTTGCTAATTTGCAGCAACTAGAACGTTCTCCAAGCGTGGTTCGTTAATGCAGATTTCAGCCTTCAATGCTGTAAACTGACTCTTCACAAAATCCTTCATTTGCTCCATAAGTCTTTTCTCAATACTATCCCACTTTGAAATTGAGGAGATGACGGGTTGCTGAGCGTGAGAAGAATTTCTTACATTCTGCCCGGGTGACGGATCAAATGTGAGCCCAACATCTTGTCGTCTGAGTTTTGCCAACTCAGTCGTAAGATTGGAGAGCTGCGAGCGTAACTCCACAATTTTAGCTTCCAACCTTGCAGAATCTGTATTACCTATAGATGTCCGCCGTGCCAATTCCTCCGTGGTGGCTTTAATCCACCGCACAGCCACTTTGAGTTCATGTGCATACTCGCCTTTGAGGTTACGGGATTTCTCTGTAACCTTTTCGATGGCTTCCAAATGTTGCGTTATACACTCTCCCAATTGTTCTTTCGGTTTCTTCTGTACGATCTGATTTATTTCTTCTGGACAGGGAAGTTTTTTCTTCCGTAGCCTAGAGGCAGACTCTGTTGAATGATCTGTTTCGGCTTCTGTGACGAGGTCCTCTTCCCCAGATTGAGCAGCCAAAAACACGGCGCGTTTCGGCATTGGCTCCGTGGCTATAATTATTGTTCGAGGCCTCCCTCTTTTCCTTGTGCCGGTAACACCAAGTGCGGTCGATGCCTGCGAAATGTATGAACCATCGGACTCACCCTCATCGCTTTCCATGACCCTTACGTTGATAGGGGTATTCGGACGCAAAAACCGTCCGCGTTCTTCTCGTACCAATGCCACAGATGTTGGCACTACTTCCTTCTTCTTACTAATATCATTATTTGATTTTTCTTTTGCATTCATGTTTGTCCCACGAGTATGGGGGAAATAAAGGTCCGCCCAGGCAGAGCCCCCTGTGCCTGGGTAAGCCTAGCGTAACCCGCCAAGAGTGTCGGCCGGTACTCTGGCGGGGGTCGCACTAGAGACTGATCCTCCCGTCAGCCATGCATCCTCTCTTGGTGCGCCGCCACTTAGGATTCGGGGTAATTTTTTATAGAGGTTTTCTTCCTCGCGATTCGGCCATTTAAGGCAAGACCCTCGATCCCAATTAAGACCGCGAGACATGACCACGACGTCTCGTTTGGGATTGCGAGATCGACGGTAACTGGGAAGAATAAATTCTATCCTAGTCGGTTCGACGGCAGTGTTAGTGCAGGCCGAACCCGTCGTCCACATTATTCTTCCATTGCTCTCTCTGATATTCAGAGGGATGCCTGGAGAATCTGCCTCGCTGGTTTTGGTCCACGCCGTTTCCGGAACCCCCGTATTTGGGGGCTTTCCCCTATCCGCCACCCAGGGGACGCGCCCGATGGGAGACCAGCAACTCCACACGGGCGAGTTTTGAACCTAAAGAAGACTGCCTCGGTGGCGTAGTTGTATTACGGTACGGCTACAAAGCTGAGGTCTTGGGTTCGAGTCCCGAGTCGGACAAAGTGGTATTGGATTTTTCTATTCATTATCAGCCCGGAGTCAGGAATTTGTGCCCGATATGGCGATAGGCTCGCCTCCTATCACATCATGGGACGGAACATACAAGGCGAAATGTGGGTGTCCTGGTGGCGCCTCTGCCTACCCCTTCGGGGATAAAGGCGTGAGTTTATGTATGTATGTAAATATTTAACTCTGCCGTTGCCGGTCCCAAGCCCGGATGAGAAAAGAGAGGGTTTGCTGAGAACGGCGAAATCCCTCCTGCAAATATCTTGGAGGAAGTCAGTTGTAAAAAACGCCAACGCCGAGCCATGGGCGGCGGTAAATAACCCATCAATACGGCTCGCCAATGACCGTGGGTGACTAAATATCTTCAAAAATATTGGGTGTATGCGCCTGGGAAATGTGTACTACTACTTTCCCACCCCCTTTTTTATGAAAATGGAAAATGAAGAATTTGTCCTGCGATCCGGCTAACCCCCGGCGCCACGAGGTACCCGGGCCTCATGGTGTGAAATCTGCTACCGAAGATTGCGCAGACGTGAATACTACTGGAAAACGTATTTTTGTCCAACAGGTGTTCCATCCAAGCCTTTTCACGAGAACTAGAAGTTCCTCATTGGGATGTATCTCCCAAATAGAACCCCTATCACAGACAACACCAGGCAATAAACTAAAAATAATTACTCCAAAACCGCCTGACTGGCAAAGAGTCCCTGTACCTAGAAACTACAAACGCAAAAAAATATCACAGACACCATCCCCAGAACGCGTAAAAACCCAGAACCGATTCAAAAATCTAACTGTGGATGAGACAGATGTTTCTAGTGAACCAAAAGAAAAACGGCCTAGCAAACCGCCACCTATCATCCTGTATAGTATTGAGGATGTAAATAGACTTACGGAACTGTTGGAATCAGCAGCTGATCCAGACCTCTTTACTTTTAAAATAGTAAATAGGAATCAATTAAGGGTCTATGACTTCGTGGCGTGGTAAAATTAATCTTTCAATGGCGGATTTCGGGTGATGTTTGCGATACTTAGTCATGGATGTATTTACTATGCGTTGAAGTTTTTTGAGATCTGTTTGCGATCAGTTTATGATGCCAAATGAGTATGTTAATATCGGGATAGCAAAAGTGTTGATGGCTTTAATAGTGTATTTTGAATTAAGATTTGTTTTTTAAATAAGGTTTAATCGATGTTTAAATTTTTTTATGAGTTCCTGTTTAATGTCTTTTTGTTGAATTTTACGGGATTGTTTAAAACCTAAGTATTTATAAGTGCTATATGCATCCATAGGCTCAACTATATCACCATTGTCTAGTCTGTAACAGTTTTGTTCAATTTTACCTTTATTTATGGAGATAATTTTACATTTATCCACACCAAATTGCATATGAATATCATTAGAGAATTTTTCAGCAATATCTATTAACTGAAAAAGGTCGTCTTTACTGCTAGCGTATATTTTAATGTCATCCATATAGAACAAATGAGAAAGAGTAAATTGAGAGTCGGTAGATTTAAGATTATAGCCAATTTTACTGTTATGAAGAAGAAGTGAGAGCGGATTGAGAGCCAAACAGAACCAGAGCGGACTCAGTACATCCCCCTGAAAAATACCTCTTAGTATGTGGATAGGTTCAGATAAAATAGAAGAAGAATTATGCTTAATTTTTAATACCGTTTTCCAATTTTGCATAGATGATTTCAGGAATGTAATAAGTGTGGGGTGGATTTTGTAAATTTGCAAAATTTCTAATAACCAACTATGCAGTACGGAGTCGAACGCTTTGCGGTAAGTATGGATATTTTTATTTGTTTTGTATGCGCTATTTATGGTTACGGCATCTATGGTTAGCTGTTCCTTGCATCCTTGACTACTTTTTCGGCAACCTTTCTGCTCCTCAGCAAGGATACTATGTTCACTTAAATGACTGTAGATTGTTTCGCTAATACAAGCTGTTAAAATTTCATAGATGGTTTGAAGGCACGTAATTGGTCGATATTTCGCGGGGTTTTCTGTATCAGTATCTTTTGGTAGAAGATAAGTTATTCCGCGTGTTATGTAGTCTGGCATAGTGTCTGGAGATTGTATAAAAGAATTTAAATGTCTGTGTATGAATATATGTCTAGAGGTGAATTTCTTATACCAGTAGTTTTGAATGTTGTCGGATCCCTGTGATTTCCAACTGTGAGTATTTTTTATTACCTTTATAACTATGTCTATTGATATATATGATCAAACTCCATTACAGGTATTTCTTTGGTAGAGTCATGAACACTACCCAGCCAATCAGCGTGGGGGTTATGTTGGAGTGGGTTTTCCCAAATATCAGCCCAATATTGCCGTATTCTTTCTGGTGTAGGTGTAGGTAGTTTATGTGTGTCTGTATTTCTTTTGTCCTGTGAATTAAGTCCTCTATAGAAAATTCTTTCATTATTTCTAAACAATGTGTTTTGTCTTTTACGGTTTGTGCAAATAAGGTATCTTTTAAGTCTACTGGCTGTTGCATTTAACTTTTGTTTTAGTGTGTCTAGAAAATGTTCTAAATCTGTATTAATATTTTCATGTTGTGCATGGATCTTATATTTACTTTTTACTAATGCAATGGCTGTTAATATTCTTCTACTTCTGTTTCCTTGCATGTATAGGGTTAGTCGGGCTATTTCAGCTCTAAGGGTTGCTATTTTATTTTCTAGTCTCCTCTGCCACGGTGGTTTATATTTTTCTCCTTCAGGATGAGCTGTTTTTTCGGTATCTATTCTCGCACCATTGCATACTGCAGCCGTATACGCTGCTGAGTAGACAATTGTTTGGAAAGTAATAAAATCTTGTTCTGTGCTTAAAAAATTAGGTAGTATATTCTTATTTATATATTCAGTAATAGATGCAAATTTCTTGGATGATCTTTGTTTTGGTATATAGGGCCTTGCGGTCGGTTCGGTAAGTTTAAATTTCTCTAGAGTCCAAAAAAAACTGTTGGTTAATATCATGATAGTCTAGATTATAACTATTTATTTCTGTGTAATTTGAAGAATTTTCTTGATTTCCAGTAAATCCCGTTCCTTTTTCATTGGGTGATGCATCAACCATCTCATTAGAATAACTGGCCACTATGTCTAAATCTTCCAGGGAATTATCCCCTTCTTTACGTATTTGAGCATTTGGGTTTAAATTATGCAGCGAACAATTTGAAAATGATAGCGCTTTCGAATTTCCAGGTGGTGTACGCATTATTTGAATTTCTACTTCACGCTTTATTTGTTGTATTCTTTCTGCGGATATCATTTTATTATTTATAATAACTCGTTTTTGATCAGCTAATCTCTGTTCCGATATATGTGTTAAATGTGGATAATCATGTATGAATTTTTCATGCATCTTTTTACAGTGTGCTGTGAGGTTAGTTTCCAGTTGTGTAGTTTCGAAGTAAATGCGGATAATGGCTTCATTAATCTCGTTAGACCATATTCTCATTCTTCCTGTTGTTCGTGTAATTAAGGCGGGTCGCTGCTCATTATTTTGAAGAAAATTCGAAACGTCAGTTTCGATTTCGGTGAGTACGGATGTTGGTAATAACCGGTTATTTTGTATGGCTCGTCGCTGGTCGCCTACTCTCTGTTTCGATACATCCATTTCAGGATATTTTTCGGTAAATGCATGGTGGAGTGAGTCAAGATATCCTCGAGTATTAGATCCTAACTTAGTTGTAATAAGGTATGTGCGCCAAATGAATTTGTTCATGTCATCTGTCCATTTCTTTCTCGCACGTTTAGAGCTTGTGACGGGTCCAGGATTAGTGGCATTTGCCTCTTGGACAACATCCACAGGCGAACGTATTAATGATGAAGAAGATGATGATGATGGCGATATATTTAGTGTTTCAAAAGGGTTTGGGGATGAGTTTGGAGATGGGAAAAGGCTATTGAGTGATGAGTTTGATGGTGATAAGCTACCGGAGATGATGGTGTCGGCTGTAGTATGTTTATCGGTAGGAGCCCGCCTGTTCAACTCCTCACCACCGATGGTTCGCATGCTGTGGCACCCAGCATCGGCCCCAGGTGCGCCCCGGCGACCCCCGGGAAGCGACCGTAAATTGTATCTCGTATTACTCATGTTCTCCATAGGGGTTATCTTTCCTTGTTGGCTGCGTAGGTTTCAATAATACGCATGTCCGCCCCCCACGTGGTCTGGTGTTCGACTCGGACGTAAGGTAGGATTTTGGGGGGCTTATTATTATTATTATCTATATATATAAAAGAGGAACCTGATTGACTGACTGACTGACCTATCAACGCACAGCCGAAACTACTGGAGCTAGGAACTTGAAATTTTGCACTGGGATTCCTATTGTGACGTAGGGTAGCACTAAGAAGGGATTTTGGAAAATTCTACCCCTAAGGGGGTGAAAGGGGTTAAAAACTGTTGTATGGAAAATCTAAACCGTTAAAGTTACAATTGGCAAACTTGGCAGTTCAATAAATCATTTAAAAACAAAATTAATTGCATACTCAATTTGTCTAAAAATTAACATTAAAAGGGGTTAAAATAAGGGTTGAAATGTTTAGAAACTGGGTGATTTCCTTCCTACCCGATCAACGCACAGCCGAAACTACTGGAGCTAGAAACGTGAAATTTTACATAGGGGTTCCTATTGTGACGTAGGGTAGCACTAAGGAAGGATTTTTGGGAATTCGACCTCTAAAGGGGTGAAAAGGGTAAATTACTGGTGTATGGAAAACCGAAACCGTTGAAGTTGCAGATATCAAACTTGACTTTTTAGTTACACATCTAGAAACAAGAACAACTGCATACTCCTTTTTCTTATAATTAAACCTAAAGGGGTGAAAATAAGGGTTGAAGTATTGTAAAAGCGAACTGCTGGATCAACGCACAGTCGAAACTACTAAAGCTAGGAACTTGAAATTTTACACAGGGGTTTCTATTGTGAAGTAGGGGAGCACTAAGGAAGGATGTTTGGAAATTCGATCCCTAAGGGGGTGAAAAGGGTAAAATACTGGTGTATGGAAAACCGAAACCGTTGAAGTTGCCGATTTTGAACTTGGCTCTTTAGTTACTCATTTAGAAACAAGAATAACTGCATACTCGCTTTTCTTATAATTAACCCTAAAGGGGTGAAAATAAGGGTTGAAATATTGTAAAACCGAACTGCCAGATCAACGCACAGCCGGAACTACTGAAGCAAGGAACTTGAAATTGTACACAGGGGTTCCTATTGTGACGTAGGGTAGCACTAAGGATGGATTTTTGGATATTCATCCCCTAAAGGGGTGTAAAGGGTTAAAAACTGATATAGGGAAAATTTAAACCGTAAAAGTTACAATTGTCAAACTTGCCACTTAAGTTATTCATTCTAAGACAAAAATAATTGCATATTTTGTTTATCTAAAATTAACCCTAAAGGGACAATAAGGGTTGAAGTTTTGTAGAACCGAACTGCTGGATCAACGCACAGCCGAAACTACTGAAGCTAGGAACTTAAAAATTTACACAGGGATTTCTTTTATAACGTGGGGTAGCACTAAGTAAGGATTCAACCCCTAATGGAAAAGATGGGGAAAAGGGTAAAATAATTTTGTATGGAAAACCGCAACCGTTAAAGTTGCAGATTTCAAACTTGACACTATAATTACTCATCTTAAACCAAAAATAAGTGCGTACTCTGTTTACTTAAATTTAACCCTAAAGGAGTAAAAATAAGGGTTGAAATATTTATATGGAATATAAAACTGCTTAAGTTATTCTTATGAAAATTGTACTTTTGACCTATTCGAACGACTTTTCAATTCAGTTTGAGCGAGAAAATAAACATTCGATACTTAAAATAGGTTTTGAAACTGTATATGAATAAGGCTGCTTATCTATTAATTCGATTGATCTCAAAGTCGATATCTGAGTTCCGATAATCTAAATTTATATTCAGAATTGAAAATGTTGGCCGTCATTTATTTATTGATGCGATTGGTCTCTGAATCGATAACTGACGGACCCATTGATAATCTAAACTCAGAGTCAGAATTGGAAATAGAAATTTTGCACGTTGATTTTTGTTAATAGTTTACGTAAAGGTTACAATGGCATAGTTTTAGCGATATAACGTCTACATTATCTTAAACACGCAGACGAAGTTGCGGGCAAATGCTAGTTATTATTATAAAGTTATAACGGTTTATCTTTATAAAAGGGAAAATAAGCCTAATGTACGGGCCATAGCCAAGCATATCAGGTTAAATTATAGTATACGTGGACGACACAGATGATGATGACAAGAATTTTCTGGTAATGCGACAAGTGTTTAAAATTATGGCTTTTTGTAAAAGATATGTAACTTATGAAGGTATTTTTAATATTTCTAGGCTTTGATGTAGGCTTTTAGGTACTATCGCTGTGGAGGACGTAATAATCGGTACTATGTGGACAGTATCAGCTTTCCATTGGGTTTTTAATTCTATTGCAAGATCTTGGTAGTTGGTGAGTTTATCTGATGTTGTAGATTGAATATTGTGTGTGTTCGGTATGGCTATGTCAATAAGGTATATAGTGTTAGTTAGTTTATTATGCAAAGTTATGTCCGGTCTATTGTAGTGGATAGTTTTATCCGTGATTATTGTCCGGTCCTAATAGATTTTACACTGCCTGTTTTTGTGTACTGTTTCTGATTTATATTTGTAGTGGGGACTCGTTGGTTAATGAATTTATATTGATCAGCTAAATATTGGTGTATAATAGCAGCCACCTGATCGTGCCGGTGTTTATAGTCTGTTTTATTATTATTATTTATATTCATCTTTAAAGAAATCAGCTCCGTGAGCTGGATAGAATTAATACACACGGGCCTGGACCAAGTGTGCATTATTAATTATGGACCCCGTACTTGGTTACTGTGATTTATGTCAGTCTGTCCGTTGCTGTCCGTCTTAAAAAATTTGCGTACTATCCTGCAAGTATTTAGGATAACAGCTTTTTGTAATGTACGGTAAATGTTGGATGGGAGATCTAATATTTCTATTGCTTTATGTAAGTGTTTAGGCACGATGCCTGTAGTAGAAAGCACGATCGGAACTATTGACACCTGCTGCAATTTCCACATTCGGGCTATTTCTTCTTTTAAGTCTATGTATGTTGATAGCTTTTCTGATATTGTACTCTGTACATTATGACTATTGGGTACGGCTATATCTATGATGAGCGCTTTTTTACTATTTTTGTCTATTAAAGTGATATCTGGTCTATTGTAATGTACTGTTTTGTCAGTTAATATTGTTCTATCGTAATACAGTTTATGGGTGGTATTTTCCAGTACTATTTCAGGTATATATTTCAATTCATTTATTTGAACTGTTTGGTCGGCTAGGTTCAGTGGCGTATATTTACTATCATTTTTTACTATTGCGTTATGTAAGGTTGAAGTTAGTGATTTATTATGGAAGTATTATCTAAGATTAGTGATCTGTTTATTGTGCAGGTTAACGACATCGATTATTCCTCTTCCTCCATCAACTCTAGGCAATGTAATTTTTTGCATACAGGATCTTGGATGATGCTTTCTGTGCTTGGTCATAAGTACGTTAATTGTTCGCTAAATATTTTTAAGGTCCGTTTTCGTCCATTTTAAAATACCAAATGAATAGGTCAAAATTGGGATGGCAAATGTGTTGATCGCTTTTATCTGGATGTGGATGCTTCCGATTAACACATATTGTTGGCAAATGTGTTAAAATATTTTAATATTATAATAATAATAATATTCCTAGAGTTAAGTTGGGATTTTAGAATTTGGTTGAGTCGGTCCTTAAATTTCTGTGTTAATGCGGCTTTAGTTTCCTCATAGGTTATTTGTTTAGCCTGATTATAACCAAGATATTTGTATGTAGCGCTTTCATCTAATGGATCTATTTGTTCTCCTGTGGAAAGTGTGTAATAATGTTTATGGGTCTGTCCTGCTTTAATAGAATTAATTTTACACTTATCAATACCGAATTGCATACAAATATCTTTAGAAAACTATTCAGTTAATTCTGCTAATTGGTTCATGTCAGATTGGGAAGAAGCATACAATTTTATGTCGTCCATATATAGCAAATGTGTAAGTTTTCTAATATTTTCGATAGATTCTGAGTTGGGACTAGTGTGATATGTTAAAGGATAACCGATATTAAAGGCGTTTAAAAAAATTGTCAACGGATTTAAAGCAAGGCAGAACCACAAAGGACTAAGGGCATGGCCTTGAAAAATACCACGTTGTATTTTTATGCTCTCCGTTTGTGTATATCCATCACTTGTTTTTATTTTCAATTTAGTTGTCCAATGTTGGGATGTAATAAATAAATAATTAATGATATGTGGATTAATTTTATAAATATTTAGAACTTTAACCTTCCGTGTACCAGGTGACTAAAACTCCCGCCCCGTACAAGGTGGGGTGTGAGATACCCCAAAAATAAATCTAGGTAAAATCAATAGATATCACCAATTTAAAATATTTTTTGAGTTTACTTATTTCAATAACTATTAATAAATGGGTCTAATTGAAAATAAAAGTATTTTGATAAATAATAGATTTATGGTATACAAAATTAAAAATATAACATTTTTAAGTATAAAAACCATTATACCTTACTAAACTCCAAAAAAACTCATGAAATATGTTATGATCCCAGTTCTTTTAACTTAGAAGACTACAATTGTTATATCTGCTTGTCAAATAACGGGAAAATAATGTAATCATGAGAAAATTAATTGAGAAAATGAGTGACAAAGTAATCGCAATTTTGAAACAAAATAATAAATGCACTCTAAACATAAAGGCGTCTAGCATTTTGTATAGTTGCACCTAGTCCTCGTAACTTTGTCTAGAATACACTTCTGCATATTTTTTTTAGATTTTGCTGATGATTTAGTGAGTTATTAGAAAAGTTTTTCAGATATTTTCCCGTTCTATAGGGTAAATTCCTCAATGATACAGTAAATAAATTTGTCTATCATAATATCATCAGTTATGATACTGCAAAGCTATAAAGAGGTGATTTTTTGCTTTATTAAATTTATATAGTAGTTTAAGTTGCATAATAATATCAATAGCTTTGATGTGAGTCATAGATTTTCTGCCAATTTGTAACCGCATGTTTTAATAAATTAACTCTTTTTTGCGAAATTTCAGAAGTTCTATATTGATACTATCATAATTACAAGATACCATTTAAGTATTCTCCATACTGGTGGTGATGCTTTGGAAACACATATGTAAAGAATAATCATATCAGAGACTTGACTTGTATGCGTATTATATTCACAAACAAATTCGTCATTTTTCTATCGAAAGTGATCTTACAATGTCAGAACTCGGTCCCTAAGACATGATTGTACGAAATTATTATATAAAAATAAATATTTTAGCAATAGAGACATAAATGAGTAAAGAAAAAATAAAAACAAAAAAATATAAAGGTAACTTTTTAACTACGCGCCGTACAAGGTGGGGTATGAGATACCCCAGCGCGTTTTATACATATGTAACTCACATAACAATAGTTTTTAAACGGAATTGACAGCAGTGATTGGGGCATCATAGTTCCATTTGCAGGTACTAAAATAATGAGCTACGACTTTTTAGTGGTTTACGTATTATTTACGTAGATTCACCAGCTGGGGTGTGAGATACCCCACCTGGTACACGGAGGGTTAAATAGCCAGGTATGGGGTACTGAGTCATACGCTTTTTTATAATCTATGTACATTGTAAATATATCTTCTTTTTATTTATGACCTGTTTTAATATTACCGAATCTATAGTTAATTGCTCCTTACATCCTCGACTAAATTTTTTACAGCCTTTCTGCTCTTCATTTAATATGTTAATACTATCTATATGATTATAAATTTCGTGAGCTATACAAGATGTAATTATTTTATATAACGTTTGCAAACAAGTGATGGGTCTATACTTTCCAGGGTTGAGCGGATCATTCAAGTCTTTCGGCAACATATGTGTGATTCCTTCTGTTATGAATTTAGGTACTATTTCAGGTTGTTCAATGAATTGATTTATATATTTGAGAATAAAAGAGTGTGAGTATGAGAGTTTTTTGTACCAATAGTTATGGATATTATCGGATCCAGGTGCTTTCCAATTTTGTAGTTTCTTTAGAATAACCTGAAATATTTCTTAAGTAATATTCGTAAAAGACCTTTCCAATATATTGTTTGACCTATTTTCTTCCACTTTTATCCAATCGGCGTGGTTATTGTGTTCTACCGCGATTTCCCAAATACTAGCCCAAAAGTTTCTTAGTTCATCTAAAGGAGGTGTCTGGTTTTGGTACTTGGTGGGATTCTGAGTTTTTAAACTGCGATAAAATTGTTTTTCATTACAAGAAAATTGAGAATTTTGGGTCTTACGAATCTATGGCTCGCGACGGATAGTTTTTGTTTGAGAGTGTCTAGTACATGCGACGGCTGGCTATTATCGGCTTCATGAGTCGCATGTCTAGCATATCGATTTATTGTTTGGTTTGAATCCTTTATTACTCTATTGCTTCTATTTCCGTTAATAAATTGGGTTAATTTTCCTATGTTAGATCTAAGATCTTCTATTCTTTTTTCCAGTCTTCGTTGCCACGCTGGTGGGTGTTTTCATTGGAAAATATTAGCGTTATCAGGGATAAGGTTATTTATTTTGGATCCATTATAAGTCGCGGCTGTTACGGCACTACAATAGATGAGCGTTTGTAAAGTTAAAAAGTCTAAAGTTAGTCTACTTTATTTTTTCAGATTCAGTTGACCCTCGCTTAGCAAAGATCTGCGTGCCGCAATGAATACCCTAGATGGCAATGGATCTACGGCATCAGGCACCCCGATGTGCAACGTACCAGGCCCAGACACCGGCAACTCTGGAGAATCTGCAACAGCCAGCAACACGCCTCAACAACAGCAGGGGGGTAACGTACCTCCCGAATTTTACTTACATATGATTACAATGATGCAAAATATGAGTGAAAAACTGTCAAAGCAACGTGATAAAGTTAAAATTACGGACGTATTCTTGCCCTCGTATGACCCGGACGGTAACGTTGGGGTCCGGGAATGGTATAGTGCTATCTCTACGGCTAAAACTAATTATGAGCCCACTGATTATGATATCCGCATGAAAGTGACTAGCTTGCTCAAAGGACGGGCTAAGATGTGGGCTGATAACTGACTTGTTACGACGTCCTCATGGGACGAGCTGCGTCAGAACATTATCACCACTTTCGAACCAGAAAGCCGCTATTCTAAGGACGTGCTAAGGTTCCGAGAACATTATTACGATCCTACTAAAGACGTAGCAGAGTTTTTATCGCAGTCTTGGATACTGTGGAGACGGGTGACCAAAGATAAACTGGATGATAATGATACAGTTGAAGCCGTGATAGGTACTATTAGTGACGAACGCCTTCGGATTGAACTTATGAATGCCAGAGCCACCTCAGTACCCGAATTAATTTCTGTAGCGTCATCTATTCGCGTCAAGCGTTCTAATCATCATATCAACCAACCGACCTCCAAACGCTTAAAATATACTGTCGATAACCGAAACAAATATACTGTAGCTTTTGCAAGAAATTAGGGCATACTTATCGCGATTGTCGTAATAAAAATAATGCCTATGTAAATGTAGAGAAATCAACTAGTGTTAATTCTCGTAGTAGTGACAAGACCCCTAATGCCTCGACGGCACCCTTGCCTAAACAGAATGACAGGTTCTGCTCGTTTTGTTCAAAACCCGGTCACACTTTTGACTTATGCTATCGACGGAAAAAAACAGATAACTTCTAATATAAATTCCATTACAAAAACCCAACGATCTTTGAATACTATGCGTCTGCAGGTAGGTGACTTAATTGTTGATACAGTGTTTGATAGTGGTGCCGAATGCTCAATAATGAGCGAGTCTGTTGCGAATAAACTACCGGGTAAAAGGCGCCAAGTAGTTAATTATTTACGTGGAATAGGTACGTTTCCCGTACTTTCTACAAGTATATTAAAAACAGTGTGCATTATTGACAAAATTAACGTAGAGATTGAGTTTTATATCCTACCTGATTATGAAATGACTTCAAAGGTATTAATAGGCGCGAATCTCTTAAACGAGACAGGGCTAATTGTAGTCATAACCCAAAATAACGCTACTTTGCTTTCTATACCTCGCGTCATGCATAATATGCGATCAGCAGCCGGTCTGTTTGATAGTATTAACCACGATTTAAGTAATCAACCGGATATTGATCAATTGCTATCCCTTCTTAATAAATACTCAATGATTTTCACGCGTGGTTTCTCGAAAACTCGTGTTAATACAGGACAATTAGAGATTCGTTTGAAGAATCCAAACAAGTTTGTAGAGCGAAGACCTTATAGGTTAAGTCCAGTCGAGCGTGAGAAGGTTAAGGAAATTGTTAAAGAATTAATTGATAATGACATTGTACAAGAAAGTAAATCCCCGTACTCTAGCCCGATCATTTTGGTTAAAAAGAAAAACGGTGATGATCGCATGTGCGTAGACTACCGTGAGCTAAATTCAAACACTATACGTGACCATTACCCTCTCCCCTTAATCGCAGACCAAATTGACCAATTAGCCGGTGGGAAATACTACAATACCTTGGACATGGCCTCTGGATTTCACCAAATTCTCGCTCTTGATTCCATAGAAAAGACCGCTTTCATCACTCCAGACGGTCTCTACGAATATAAAACCATGCCGTTCGGAATGCGCCTTCAGTATATCAACGGTGCATTAACCGGGCGCTGGGTCCCCTTCTTAGTCCAGGCAGTGCTGACAAAACCCATAACGACAGCGTAGCCCAGGTCTATATAGATGACGTCATCAGTAAATGCCGCGACTTTTCATCTGGTCTTGCATATTTAGAAAAAATCTTCATAGCACGTGAATCGGGATTTTCAATAAATATTGATAAGTGCCTATTTTTCAAACGTTCGATTGAATATCTTGGGAACTTGGTAGAAAACGGTCAGGTTTGCCCTAGTCCTAAAAAGGTTGAGGCCTTGTTTAAAGCCCCAGTTCCAACTAATGTTAAGCAAGTCCGACAATTTAACGGTCTCGCAGGATACTTCCGTCGCTTTATACCTGATTTCACGCGAACCATGGCGCCACTTTATGAGTTAACGAAACAGGGTGTTAGGTGGCAATGGACTCATATTCATGAAGAGGCTCGTCAAAAGATCATTGTTCATCTGACTTCCACACCAGTTCTAATAATATTTCAAGAAGGCAAACCTATCAAGCTGTTTACCGATGCTAGTAGTCTCGGCTTTGGAGCAATACTCTTCTCATCTTAACGTTAAAAGATGCTATTGGCGTGTGGAGTCGTCCATTAAGCCGCTTTATATGTAATTAAAAGATGCTATTGACGCGTGGAGCCGTCCAATAAGCCACTTTATAGTAAAAAGACGCTATTGGCGTGTGGAGCCGTCCAATAAGCCACTAATAAGCCTATCCTTAAAGAATTATAGTCCCCTGTGTACCACGGCGTACGAGACCGCCCAGAGCACAGCATCGACCTACCCAAATTTCCATAGAGCCCCTGATCTGATCAGCATCGACCTCTCATCGACCTATCCCTTCCCTAAACAACATAATAAATTATATTGTTTTCATGTGGAATGAGCAATAATATTTTGGCAGTAACAACTCAGTGTTACTTTTAAAAGAAGTTAGAGCAAATGCCCATCTACAATAGGCTTTGAGCGTACTGTGGAAGTACCTAGCCTCACGATAATTATTTCTATATTACAGGAAAACCGAAGAGCGATGCAGGGCACTCATCGCAGATCAGTATGGCCGTGTCGCCGCGATAGTTCTTCACTTATAAGTTAAGTTTAATTATGAAGAAATTGATTAACTGTTTAATTATTATTCCAACAATTGCTACACATCTACTAATTATTATAAAGAATTAATTGATTACTGTTAATTTAATAAGTTGTTGACTTTGAAATAAAACTCGGGGCAGTCCGCCCCGTGACCACGAAAGCTGTAAAGTAATTGAAACGTCGGGAAGTTAAAAAAATGTAAAAATTAAACCAAATCGCGATAAAATCCGTATAAAATAGTTTTAATTCAATGTGTAACATTCGCGTAAATCTAAGAAACCATTAAGTTGTTGACTTGACTTCAATGTAATAATTATCCCTAAGACTCGGTTTTGATTATTTGATTTGATAGAAATAAATAGTTAAATTAATCTAGAAATTAATCCTGTAATTCATTATTTATTTATTTATTCTTAACTGCACAAAAAAAAGGAAAAGCACTTATAGATATTACAAATTAAGTAAAAGTACAGATGGCGGTCTTATCGCTCTAGGCGATTTCTTACAGACAACCTTAGGATGGATATAAGAAAAGGAAAAAAGAGAGGGCAGTCTAGAATTTAAAGGATACAAGCTCCAATTTAAAAAAAGAAAACTAAAAATAAAAAAAATAATTAAAATGTAATTTATTTTATTTTTATTTTTTTATTTATAATTCTTTATTGTACACAAAACATAAGAATAACATATAAATGGAACTTAAATCTAAATATGAGTACAAACGGCGGTCTTATCGCCCACGGCGATCTCTTCCAGACAACCTTTGGATGGACTGGAATGAACAGGAGAAGGAAACCGAAGGTAGTATAATAAAAAGGAATGAACGAGTACCATGTACAACAAATAAATAAATATAAGTAAATGCTATATACATATACAACGTGTAACAGGATTAATTCACAACCTCAGACACCCCAACTTAAAAATATTATTGGAATCATAATGGAAGTTTGAAATTGTACTCCGAAGATTACAAAAAAATATTTATTTATGAAATTAGTTATACCAAACATAGGCGCGCAACATGGTCATCTTACGAATAAAGTGCACTACTGTATAGTACACACGCGCGCGGACACGCACACATGTTCACAAGACTTATTCACACGAGTACCTACGCGACTGGCCCGAACGCCGCGCCGCGCCGGCGGAAACAGCCGACAATAAACAAAATACAAATTTCGTACGTAACTGATCACCGGGTAGTTTTATAAACCAATTATTATTTATTTACTGTGTAAGCTTATCATTATTATTTGAGCTACAAAACGAAATATTTTAACTTACATTGTAATGGGCACTAAAACAACACAAGACTTTTCTTGCATTCATCGGTTATTAAATATTATTAATTTAACTTCTGTTTAACCTAGTCCATACAGGCAGGCATGATACAGGCGTTATTTATTTTGCATTGCTGATGAATTACAGACGCAATATAATACAACGAAAACTAGATTGGGAATAATAACAAAAAAATAAAAACGAAATTAACTTACATGATAAATGGCACTCATACGGCGACTTCTTGTTAAAATATGTTCCAAATGTCCACCACCTTACTCAATACATCTCAATGCACGTTTGCGTAATTAGGCACGTAATTTATCTAAAACTTCAGTGTCACTCTTAACTTTTTGGAACGCTGCCACTATCCTACCTTTAAGTTCCTCCACACTAGTAGTTTCACTGAAGTATACCAGAGATTTAATACGTCCCCACAAAAAAGTCAAGAGGCGTCAAGTCAGGTGACCTAGGAGGCCATTGCACGGGCCCGCCGCGACCGATCCAATTCAAATTTCATTAAACAATAGCTGTGTCTTGCTCTGTCTAACTGTTGTTAAATATGCGGAAAAGAGAATATTATGGTAATTATTTATTTTGGTAGGTTATTACGTTTATTCAGGCCTATCGTTGTGTGCGTTTGTTTAATGCTAGATTGTTTGCGAATTTGAAAGGACCTAGTTATGTTACCCTGTCACACCCCTAGAATAGTGAATGTCAACGCATGACTCTTGATTTGCTATAGAGCAAGGGCCAACACAGCTTGCGTTGGCATTTCGAGAAACAGAATATGTTTTGTCTACTTAGAGATAACTATTAGGCTAAGGTGTAATTGTATTTTTAATTAATATACGAGAGCATCTCAATCTGCTCACACGTATCACTCTAGTTTTAATTAATTAATATTTTAATTTTTAAAAAGTAAATTTACGTTCCCTCAATCTTGACTGGCGCAGCCGGTAGGATCTGCTTATAAAGGTGCCACCGTTTTCGTGTATATTCGGGCCTAAAAATTTGTTCGATCGCGATCGCGGCGCGCACGAGGCGGATCCTCGAACCAAATAAATTCGTCAAGGAATCGTCCTGGAACGTGATGACGCTGGCGGGTTGGTGAGTAAGCCTTTTTCACCTTCCTTATCCTATTATTTAGTGTTTTGTTATATCGGAATATTCATTTTTCGTATAACTGTTGTCTGGTTTCCCATATAACTTTGTGTGACCATTCTATTACTATTAATTAGTGATTTAAGTTGAAAACGATATTAATGAATAAAAAGTGATATATAAAATAAATAAAGTGTTAAAGTTTTGAAGTAATTTCATAATTAATTCGCATATTTCTGTGAGTAATTAATAATATAATTTTAGTCGAACGCATATTAGATATTCCTGTTTTGTGTTAAATATTATAAAGTATTTAATTGTAAAATGGAAAATTCAGGTGAAACAGTTGCTCAAAAAATTGAACAAATAATTCTTATCCCAAATGAAATGTTAAAACTTATCCCATTATTTGGTGGTGATCAAAGACAATTAAATTTGTTTCTTCGTAAATGTGAATATGTAATTAATAAATACCAAGGGAGTCCGGCGCAAAACATATACGTCATGCATTCCATTACGAGTCGATTAGTAGACAATGCAGCTGCCCTTATCAGTGAGCGCGATGATATTAATACGTGGGTTGATTTCAAGGAATTATTAGTACAACATTTTGGTGACGCTAGGACTGAGGAATGTATCGCTATTGAATTAGAATCTTTAAAACTAAAACATAATGAAAGTTATTTAGAGTTTTGTAACCGAATTCAGTCAGCTAGATCATTATTAATTTCAAAATTAAATCAATCAACAGATCAGTTAGACACACCGAGTAAAATTAGTATTTATAACAATAAATGTCTGAAAGTTTTCTTGAACAATTTGCCGATTGATATGTTACGAGTTGTGAGATTAAGTAAACCACGCACCTTGGAACAAGCACTTAGTGTCGTTATAGAAGAGGTTAACTTCTTTGAACAGTACTCAGCTCAGAATAAATTACAGAATTCTCACATTAGTAAACCACAATTGCAGTCTAGCCCCACACAATTTAAGTTTGGTGTTCAAAATTCACAAAGCTTAGGTTTTAAACCCCAATTTACCCCTAATAAATATTTTAATGTCAGTATGCCACAACAAAAGACAGCAGCTTTCTTGCAACAGAGACCATTAGCTCAACAGGCGATCGGTTATCGCCCGCAGTTTGGTTTTACCCCACAGGTGGGATATCGCCCTCAATTTGGTTACCGTCCCCCATCTGGATATCGTCCTCAATTTGGCTATCGCCCACAGTTAGGATATAGACCCTCTTTCAATTCGTCTAATAATATTATGAAACCTCAGCAATTTGGTATTAATTCACAACCCTTTGGATATAAGCCTAACTTTAATAATAATAATCAAAATACCGATGTTTCAATGAGAACGGCCCCACTTTACAGAAAAGAAGGTTTTAATTTAAATGAATTAGAATTCAATGACG
Source organism: Deilephila elpenor (assembly GCA_949752805.1). Classification (NCBI taxonomy): domain Eukaryota; kingdom Metazoa; phylum Arthropoda; class Insecta; order Lepidoptera; family Sphingidae; genus Deilephila; species Deilephila elpenor. The sequence goes on along the minus strand of OX457095.1, from coordinate 5,258,518 downwards.
AAAATAATTATAGTGAATATTATCCTGCAGATTATCAATATAACTACAGTAATTCACAAGTGGAAGATAGTTATGAATATTACATAGGAAATGAAAACTTTGAACCGCTTTCTAAAAACGTTGACCAAGTAGATGAAACCGATACTACTGAAATTCCTGAAACTACTGAACAGATGGAAAATTTTCATCTAAGCCCTTTAGAAAAAACCAAGAAGTGATAGAAATTAATTGTGACCCTAATTTGAAATTGCCGTATGTTTACATTCCCGAAATAGACTCTAAATTTATGATAGACACCGGAAGTATGAGATCCTTTTTAAAGCCAGATAAAGCGTATGCATATTTTTATAGTGAAATACGTAATGAACCATTTAAGGTGATTAGCACCCACGCATCTAGCTCTCACGGCGAGGTCGTGGAGATCCCTTTATTTCCAACATTTAACAGTAACTTTCTTCAAAAGTTTTATTTATATAATGTTGATTCACGTTATGATGGTGTAATTGGTGATGACCTGTTAACGAAAGTTGGAGCAATTATCGATCTAAAACATAACGTTATAAGAACAAATTCTACCACTATCCCCATTGTTAATCATTGTCGTAATAAGCATGAATTTATATTACAACCGCGTACTGAACATCGTCTTAAATTACCTACAGATTTATATTCAGGTGAAGGAATTTTAGAGTATAAAGAATTCAGTAAGGATATAAGAATGCCAAGTGCAATTGTGAAATGTGAAAGAGGATATGCATCTACTATAATTCAGAATACTTCAGATAAGGAATGGAAGTTGACAATAGATAAACCTTTTAATGTAATAAGCTTTGATGGTAATAAAGAATGGAAGATTAATAATATGCATGTTGGAAGAAATATAGAGATAGATAGTATGTTAGAGGAAAATTTAAAAAATAAATTACGTTTAGATCATATGAATGAGGAGGAAAGAAAGAAAATATATGGATTATGCAAGGAATATAGGGATATATTTTATTGTGAGGAATTTCCGCTAACTTTTACCAATCAGGTTAAACATTCTATTCGAACTAAAAACGAAGATCCCATCTATATTAAGCCATATAGGCAACCTCCTGCTCAAACCGTTGAAATTAAAGCTCAAGTAGATTCACTTTTGAAAAATAATGTAATACAGGAGTCATTTTCACCATGGAGTGCACCTGTTCACTTAGTGCCAAAAAAAATGGACGCTACAGGTAAGCCCAAGTATCGAATGGTGATTGACTATAGACGACTTAACGAAATTACGACTGATGACAAGTACCCCTTACCTAACATTACCGACCTTTTTGACAAACTAGGAAAGAGCATTTACTTTACAACATTAGACTTAGCATCAGGATACCATCAGATCGAGGTCAAGGATGAGGACCGACAAAAAACCGCTTTTAGTACTCAATTCGGACATTTTGAATTTCTTAGGATGCCGTTTGGACTTAAAACGGCACCGGCAACCTTTCAAAGAGCCATGGACAGTATTTTAAGAGGACTGCAAGGTATACATTGCCTTGTTTACTTAGATGACATTATTATATTCTCGACTAGTTTAGATGAACATATACAAAAATTAAGAGCCGTATTTGAAAGACTGAGACAGACAAATTTGAAAATACAGTTGGACAAATCAGAATTTCTCAGAAAAGAGGTGCTTTACCTAGGGCATACTATAACAAAAGATGGACTTCGACCTAACAATGATAAAATTAAAACTGTACTTGACTTTCCCCTGCCGAAAACAACGACTGAAATTAAGAGTTTTCTTGGACTGGTAGGCTATTACAGACGATTTATAAAAGACTTTGCTAAAATTACTCAACCCCTAACAAATTGTTTAAAGAAACGTAACAAAATAGTAATTGACCAAAAATACATAGACTCATTTCAAAAATGTAAAGAACTGTTAACTACTGTACCGCTTTTGCAATATCCTGACTTTAACAAACCTTTCATATTGACAACCGACGCATCAAATGTAGCCCTTGGAGCAGTGTTATCACAAGGTCTCATTGGTAATGACAAACCCGTTGCTTACGCTAGTAGAGCGCTCAGTGAAACTGAGAGTAGATATAGTACAATAGAACGTGAACTTTTAGCCATTATCTGGGCAGTAAAGCATTTCAGACCATACCTTTATGGACGTCGATTTTCGATTTACACAGACCATAGACCCCTTGCCTGGCTGTACTCATTAAAAGAACCTAATAGTAAATTGACAAGATGGCGACTTAGACTTCAGGAATATGACTTTGAAATACTTTACAAAAACGGAAAACAAAATACTAACGCTGACGCACTTTCGCGTATCAAAATTAACGCATTAAATTCGGATGACGAAACTGACTCTATGGCAGTTAATGTTGACAAAAGAGAAAAGGACTTAACATCTTATTTGAACGACTTGACTGAACAAATAACTAGAATAGCTAGGGAACAACCTCCCAATAATACTGATGTAATTTCAATTTCAGATAGTTCAAAGACTATCAGCATTTCCGATTCAGCTACTAGATCAATTGCTTCTTTAGACCCCTACCCCGTAGGATCTGATGATAGTAGTACCGACACCGTTCATTCAGCAGAAGATTTAGAATCAAAAGGTATCCCTATTTTGAACGAGGCAGTAGACACTAAGCCCAATCAGATTCTAATCCATCAGTGGTTTAGAAATGAAATTCAAGTTAAAGATATTTCAAACAATAAACAGAAAATATTAGAAGTCTTTATACCCATTAATAATTTAGAACTAATAAAACAATTTTTAAAAGAATACATTAAGCCTAAAATAAAATACTTTGTATATTTTGAGCATCCCCAACACAGATCAGACTTTTCCCGAACTATAATTAGTTTGTTTAAACAAGGTATGATAGATATATATGAATGTACAGAGCGCGTGATAAATGTGGAAGATGAAAAAGAACAAAAGGCAGTAGTACTTAAACACCATGAAGGCAAGACATGTCACAGAGGAATTAAAGAAACGATATTAAGAATAAAACGAAATTATTATTGGCCAAATATGCAGGAAATAGTAGCAGCTGTTATTAATGATTGTGAATTGTGTAAAAGGATGAAGTATGACAGAAATCCCCTTAAACCCACTCTACAATTAACTCAAACACAAGATGCCCCCTTTCAAGAACTTTTCATAGATATATTTAGTATAGATGGCAAGCATTATTTAACCGTTGTAGACGCTTTTAGCAAACTGGCCCAAGCTTTTGAAATAAGTAACAGATCAACATGCGAAGTTGTTAGAGCCCTTATCAAATATTTTTCATTTTATGGTATTCCAAAAAAAATAAGTAGTGATCCTGGAACAGAATTTAATAATGAGTTAATGCGTGAATTAGCTTCACTTTATAAAATACAGTTGCATATTTGTACAACATATAATCCAAATTCAACTGGCATTGTGGAAAGATTTCACTCTACACTTATTGAAATTTACAGGCTAGCCAAATATGAACAAAAATGTACAGATGCCGCTTCTATTATGACATATTGTATCATGGCATATAATAATACTATACATTCCGCGACAGGTTTAACTCCGTTCGAAATAGTGTTTAGTCATACTGACTCTAGTAAAATTTTTGATGGTGATTTTGAAAAAGCCTATATGCAACAATTACTTAAAGATCACGTAAAACGTTCTAAATTTCTCTATAAACATATATCAGAAAAGATGCTTAAAAATAAAGAAAAGGTAATAACTAGCAAGGGTAAAGATAAAGATAAAATAGATTTAGATTCAGAACAAGTAATTTTTACAAAAGATATTAATACAAGGAAAAGCAAGGATAAGCCCCGCTATAGAAAAGCTGTTGTTAGTGGTGATATAGAGCGCAACATAGTACCCGTTCAGATAAGAAATAGACAAACTAAAGTTCCTTTAAGAAATGTTAAACGTCCTCCGCAGGTGCTGCCTGGCAGTAGCGACGATGGTAACCCTCAACCAGGGCCTTCAGTTAGAAAAAGTTGAAAGAAACCCAGGTATATTACCTATCAAATTAGGACAAGCTTTTAAACGAAAGGATAATTGGACAGTTATCAAGGTAATTGATACAAGCGGGATAGAATTAATATTGAGATATAATGTACTTAAGTATCAGCAATTCATTAATATTATAAATACAAACTCTATTTTTGCTAACGACTCCATTGGATTAAGAAAACAAGTTGATAAATTATGTAATGACACTGTTGAAAAATTCGAACAACTTATGCCTACTGTACGTGTTAAAAGAGGCCTAATTAACCCTCTTGGTTCTGTAATTAAATTTGTAACAGGAAATTTAGATTCGGAAGACGCGAAAAGATACGATTCCTTAATTACACAATTAAATAATCATCAGAGTCTAACTAACCAAAAGGTTACTATTTTGTCAAAAATGTTAAGTGATTTTATTAATACTACTGAAACAATACACAGTAATACAAATATTTTGGAAAATAAGATAATTAAAATAAAAGAACTAGCAAAGAAAATTGTTACAAAAGATATTAATATGGTTAACTTTATCCACGTACTTGTTACATTTAATATTTTCACTGATAACTTCAGAACTCTATATATCATCTTAAATGAACTTGAAACTGCTCTAGCATTAAGTAAAGTCTCAGTTCTCCATCAATGTATTATAAATTCAACTGAATTCTTAACAATATTAAAGACCATAAATGACACTGATAATTTAATGTATGAACCAACAGTCAATAATATTGTTAAAATCGAAAAGTCCGTTACTGTAAGAGCCTATGTAAAGAGAAACCAGATAACATTCATTTTAGATATCCCTCTCACAGATAATGTTATATACAATTATTTTAAACTTTATTCTTTCCCTATTTTTAATATTTCCTATAACAAAACACTCGCCATTGTTCCCAAATACCCTTATCTCCTGGTGAAAGGGCTAAAATACCTATCCGCCGCGCACTCCTGCGAGCTGATTGACGACGGCGAGTATCTCTGCACCGACGACGACATCGTCCCCTACTCCGAAGAAACCTGTGTAGAACAGTTGATGAAAATGAGTGAAAATCTTACCAACTGTATAGTTCACCCCGTTGACATAGAGGATAAGAAAATACAGAGAGTCAAATACAACACCTGGCTCATCTACCTGAAAACCTCTACAGTAATGACTGAAAGATGTGATGACGAAATCTCACACTCCTCGCTTCGTGGTTCATATATCCTGAAAATGGAGGAAAACTGTGAAGTAACACTGGACAGCATTCATATTGTACATCATAGAGTATACAGCGATAAGATACAATATCGACTGAAACCCCTGATTACGTTGCCTGTACTTCAGACACCAGCTGTAGCTGAAAACGTCTCACTAGACATGCGTGAGGCAAACTTCGACGACCTGAAACATCTCGCGTACATGCTGAAAGTGAAATCCGAAAGTAGTGTTAGTGAAAATGATGAAAATCAAAGTTCGGTGAAAGTGAATTCAGTGAGTTTAGCATCCCTATTGCTGTACGTGATAGTTATCATTTGTGTTTTAGGTTATTGTCTGTATAAGTCTAGAATAAGATTATGTTCATTCACGCGAAATTACCGGAATCAAGAGTCTTCAGGTAATTCCGCTCTTGGTGAGGGAGGAGTTATGTTACCCTGTCACACCCCTAGAATAGTGAATGTCAACGCATGACTCTTGATTTGCTATAGAGCAAGGGCCAACACAGCTTGCGTTGGCATTTCGAGAAACAGAATATGTTTTGTCTACTTAGAGATAACTATTAGGCTAAGGTGTAATTGTATTTTTAATTAATATACGAGAGCATCTCAATCTGCTCACACGTATCACTCTAGTTTTAATTAATTAATATTTTAATTTTTAAAAAGTAAATTTACGTTCCCTCAATCTTGACTACCTTTATGACTGTCGAAATAAAGTTCATATTTGTTTATTATTTGATTTATTAAAGTATTCGTTTATTATGTCATTTAGAAAGGACCGTATACTCTGGAGTTACGTTTCAATTTCGTTTGTTCGGTGCATTAAAGGAAAGGGTGTCTGTTATTTACTAAGTTTTAACTAATTATTTAAAAAAAATAAACCTATAGAAAAAAGTGTTGATATCGATTCAGTAGCTGATTCTGAACCTACTACTTTCGGCTTTTACATTTAATTCTGTTACTCGTTGTATAACCATATTACATAAACTAAACAAAATACAATATTATACACTACAAATACAATATAAATTATACAAATATATAAATAACCAAATATGTAAAGGGGAAAAAAAAGCAGAAATAAAATGAGTACAAAATATTAATACAGAAAAAAAAAAGAAATATTCTATAATATACCATTAAGTTACTGTTGTGATAAATAATGCGTTCTGACTAGTCTCTCAAAAATAGGCAGTGATTTTGCAAGTCTTATAGACATAGGCAGTTCATTCTGTACGGGACCGCCTTCGAACAATCCCGTACAATTTAATGTAGATCAGGATACGTGCTGGGTGTGTGCGGAAATAATACCAGTGATTATGATTCGGAAGAAACAATTTATTTCGTACTGAAAAGTACAAAAGACGATCTATTTGACTGGCGGCAGCACGGCGAGTGACGACACGACGATGACGTCACGGAGTAGCAGCGGTCCAACGTTGACACGATCACTTCTTACTTGCTGACTACTTGCTGACTATTTGCTGTTTCTTGAGGTTTCTTGACTTCTTGAGGTTTCTTGTGCGCTTGGAGAGATCCGAACCGAACTGATTTTACCCGGCCCGGGGCTGCTATTTTTATTGCTAGTTCGGGCTTAATCCCCGGTGCCGGGTCCGCGCGCGACGGCGACGCGTTCGTCCAATAGGACGCCTTGGTTCGATGCGTCGCTGCGTCGGCGCGCGGGGCGGTAGCTCGGTCCGCGGGCGCGCGGGGCGTTACCCCATGTGTTCGCTTATTTACTATAAATATTGTTCGACATTTTACATAACATTATACATAATACTGGTTAACACTTATTCTTATACAATTCTGACAGTTCAATTAATTTATACCTATATATTATACCTATTTTATTATAATCGCAGCCTTTATTTGTTAATTCTTTTAGTCTTATAAGAACACAATACACAATTTCCAATAAGATTATTTACAATAAGCTTTATATAATACAGTACATAATAAAAGACACTTAAGACTAAAGTTATGTGCAGTCGTCCTGCACATTTCTCCCGCCGTGCATCGTGTCGCGACGACGGTGCATGTTCATTGGGTGCAGGGCGACTGCTCCTCTTCGCTTCGGTGAAGGAGGATGATCTTCTTAGCTGGCCGTCGCAGCACGCCGCCCTTCGTGGCGACGTCGACGGTCCGCACGACGCTGTCCGGTCCCGGGTAGGTGGCGCTGATGCGCCCACGCACCCAGGTGTTCCTCGGGAGGTTCTTGTCGACGATCCTGACCAGGTCGCCGACTTGGAGTTCTAAGCCCCGTCCATGGGGCTCCCGCCGGTTGCGAAGTTCGGGTAGATATTCTTTCAGCCAACGCGCCCAAAAGGCGTCGGCGAGGGCCTGCGTCGCACGCAGGCTGGCGTACGGGCTCGTGCTGTGGTCCGCTGGCAGGCTTGTGGCAGCAGAGTGTCCCTGACCGCCTAGCAGGAAGTGGCTAGGTGTCAGAGACTCAGGATCGGCGGGATCTACTGACACATATGTTAGCGGACGACTATTAAGTGTAAGTTCGACTTCTGTAAGAAGCGTGTGGAGGGTTTCCTCGTTCGGGCTTCTTTGGTGGAGTACGGCGGTGAGTGCGGTCTTCACTGAGCGCACCAACCTCTCCCAGGCGCCCCCCATGAACGGTGCACCAGGAGGGATGAACCTCCATGATATAGTTTTCTTGGACGCCTCTTGTTCGGCGCCCCGTAGTAGTGTCTGACGGATCTCGGCGTCTGCGCCACGAAAGTTGGTCGCATTGTCTGACCAAATTTCTTGCGGGCAGCCGCGGCGCGCGATCATCCTGCGCAACGCCATGACCGCCGATTCGGTACTCAACGAGGACACCACTTCCAAGTGTACCGCTCGCACTGTGAGACATGTGAACAGTGCGACATACCTTTTTTGCACGCTACGTCCCACTGTGACTGTCAGTGGGCCGAAGTAATCCAGCCCTGTGTATGTGAAGGGCCGGCGGTGATGCGCCAGTCGGCACGCTGGTAGGTCCCCTGTGGCTGGCTGTGGTGGTGCTGCAGTTCTGGCGCGGCAAAATCTGCAACTTGATATTACAGTCTTGATCGTGGGTCGCAATCTAATTACCCATTTACTTTGTTTCACTTGATTCAGTGTAGCTTCGACACCCGCGTGGTGCAATGACTCGTGCACGTGTCGTATCCATAGCTGTGTGGCGTGGTGATTTCCATCCACCACCGGGGGATTTTTCGCCTCCTCCGGTACCCCGGTGGCGGCATCGATACGGCTTTTCAGTGTTATCAGGCCGTATTTTAATTGAATGCTGAGGCGATAGAGACGACTGCCTCGTTCCACAGTCCTGCCGGCTTCTAGGGCCTTTAGTTCGACGCTAAAGGCGTCTTCTTGTATGTTACGTATTATGAGTAGTTCCGCGATGTCTGCAGTGACGGCGATCCTACGTTCGCGGAAGCGCATCAGCACTCCCGGGAGCGGTTGCAGGAGGTCGGGTCCGGTCAGGAGCATGTCGTTCAGTGACACGCCTCTGGTCTTGGCGGCTGCATCGTGGACGACTCTTAATTTCTCCGGTTTCAGTGCGTTGACGACGGCGAAATGAGGCAGGTACCAGGTTTTTCCTGGCGTTTTTGTAGTCGGTGCTGGCTCTGCGTAGCCCTTGGAGATCAGTTTGTTCATCTCGGCGTTATACTTGCCTTTTAGTGCAGGATTTTTGTCAATTTTCTTCTCGACTCCGTAAAGTCGACGGAGCGTATTTTCGTAATTATCGGGGAGCGACGCCTCCTCCGATTTCCATAATAACGCCGTTTGGTACCCCCCCTCGGGTAGCTGGACCGTGTTGGCCTCCAGTATTTGGAGGGCTTTCTGTTCGGGGTCGTTTTCTGGGCGCTTTGGTGACACATACGTATTGTCGGCCGTGATGAATTCCCGCACAATTTTTTCTATCTCGTCATCCGCGGCGGTGTGGCCGACAAAGTTCACGTGGTGTCCGAGGCTTCGAGTCCTGCTGCCATGCACCACCCATCCCAGTGGCGTGAGCGATGCCACTGGTTGGTCTCTTCTCCCTGATCGCGTCTTCGTGGCGATCAGGAGGTGCCAGTTGTCTTGTCCGATAAGGATTTTTGGTACCACCTGGCTCGTGGTGACGGTGTGGAGTACATCTTTGAGGTGCGGGCAGTCACCAATCGCTTCCTCAGAGATTCGTTGCGCCGCCAGGCGCAGGTCAGGAACAGTCCGGGCGTGTATTTGTTGGGTGTGACGACCTCGCCCCTGGATCCTTATCCTTACATGGCGCGACGTTTTGTTCTCCGTGGTGTGCCCGTCGTATGTACTAATACGAAGCGGGTTATCCGGTCCGTCGGCGCCTATCGTGTCCGCGAGTGCTTCATTGATGAGGGTTACGGTAGACCCGTCATCGAGCAGCGCGTACGTCTCGTGGACTCCCGCCGGTCCCGAAACTCGTACCGGCGCTATTTTCAGATATGACACTGAAGAGTTCCACGCGGAGTTCACTTGTTCTCGCTCCTCTTCAGTTTTGCGTGGTGCGCCCCTTGTTGAGTGCAGCAGCTGGTGGTGCAGGTGTTCGCACCCGTCAATATCGCACCTCTTCGTTTTGCAACTGTGTTGCTGTGTGCGGCGCCGTAAGCATCGGAAACATAGTTTATTTCTCTTCGCTGTGTCCCACCGTTCGTCGATGCTTGCTTGCTTAAATCGCGCGCACTCGGTTACTGCGTGTCCCTCCTTGCGACATAGGACGCACGCAAAATTCGGCCTGTGGGTGACTTCCGTAGTGAACACCTTTTGTCGGGTCTTTGGTTCCGGTCGAGGCGCTCGGAACCGTTCGCTTGTGATCGCTTCTGCCGTTGCAAATGGACTGCAGATTTGCGCTTCTTTTTGGAGGAAGCGTTCCAATTTTGAGAGGTCCGGTTCCTCTCTTGGTTGAACGGCGGCGAACTCGTACCATTTGTGCCTCAGTGTTGGAGTTAATTTTTCTATTACTGAGCGTGCAGTCTCCGGGTTATACATGTAATAAATGCACCTTAATGCTCGCAACGTGTTTACCGCGTTACTGATTTTTGTGGCGAAGGTGCACACGTCCCGCGGAGTTTCGGCGAGGCGTGGTAGTATTCTGAGCCGCTCAATTTCGGCCGCCGCGATGGACTCCGGTCGGCCGAAACGTATTTCCAATGTGCGCATAACACTGTCTGGATCCGCGTTCGTTATCAGGAGGCCTTGCACTGCCTCTCTGGCTGTCCCGCGCAGGCTCCGGCGCAGGCGGGACATGTTCTCTAGGTTCGTGAAGTTATGCGCGGATTCTTCATACGAGGCGCGGAACGTAAGCCACTCTTGATGATCACCGTTAAAGAATGGTAACTCGACATACCTCGTTTGTTTCACTTGTGCGGCTTGCACGGCGTTCGTTATGGCTGCAGCCAGTTGCTGCATCTCCGTCTTCCGCTGCGGCACGGCGACTTGTCCATCCGGTGCGAGCGGAGCGGCGGCAGGTTCTGTCCTGTTCGGCGGCGGCGGCAGCTGCGGCGGCGGTGCGGCGTGGCCTAGTTGCCACGATGCGTTGGCGGCTGCGGCAGCTGTGAGGCCGTCGGTGGTAGCGGCTGCGGCCGAGCCCCATGGCGCGGTTTGCGGTGGCGCTTCATTGCCACGCAACCACGTGGCGACGAGCGGCGGCGGCTGCGCAACCCCGGAGTTCGGTCGCCAGGACGCGGCAGTGGTCGCTGGCGGAGGGGCGCGCGCTGCTTGCTCGGTGAACCAGGCGGCGAGGGCGGGCGGCGGCTGCTGTTGATCTTGAGTGTTCGGCTGCCAGGCCGCGGCAGCGGCGGCGGCGGTCGGCAGCGGGTGCGTGACGTCGGGGTTCGCCTGCCAGGGCGCGGCAGTGGCCGCTGGCGGCGGGTGTGCAGCGCCGGAGTTCGGTCCCCAGGACTCGGCAGTGGTCGCTGGCGGAGGCGCTTGCAGGTCGAGAAGAGGCGCGGGTGCGCCCTCTTCAACCGACGTCGGGCGCGGCGGGTGTGCGGCAGTGACTCCCGCCGGTGCGAGCGCGGCGGCATCGGCGCGCGGCGGCGTCGCCTGATGCGGCTCGCTGTCGATGGCTAGAAGTTGACTATTCCGCAGCCATGTGCGGACACGGAGTTCCTGTTCAACTTCTGTGACGGTTGCGCTATCGTCTTCAGAGCTGGAGTCCTCTTCGATTTCCTGGACTCGAGCGGCGGCGAGCTCGACCTTGAGTCGAGCGAGTTCGGCTCGGGCGGCGGCGAGACGGCGCGACTTTGAGGTCTTCTTGCTTCTTGACGCCGTCCGCGATTTGTTCTTTTCTTGGTCTTCAATCCCGGCGGAGGTGGCGGGTTCCGTCACCAGAGGTTCGACCGCGGCGGGTTGTTTTGACTGATCTGTGACCGAGGTGGTGGCGGTTTCATCAGTGCCGGTGACGGTCGTAGCGGTGCGCGAGGCACCGGTCACGTCCGTCGTGGCAGTGGCGGATGTCACCGTGGCAGACGCCGAGGCCGAAGCCGAGGCGGTGTGCCTTCCCACCGATCTTGTCACTGGCATTATTCCACACACGTATCCGGCGAACTGAAGGACCAGAATGTACGGGACCGCCTTCGAACAATCCCGTACAATTTAATGTAGATCAGGATACGTGCTGGGTGTGTGCGGAAATAATACCAGTGATTATGATTCGGAAGAAACAATTTATTTCGTACTGAAAAGTACAAAAGACGATCTATTTGACTGGCGGCAGCACGGCGAGTGACGACACGACGATGACGTCACGGAGTAGCAGCGGTCCAACGTTGACACGATCACTTCTTACTTGCTGACTACTTGCTGACTATTTGCTGTTTCTTGAGGTTTCTTGACTTCTTGAGGTTTCTTGTGCGCTTGGAGAGATCCGAACCGAACTGATTTTACCCGGCCCGGGGCTGCTATTTTTATTGCTAGTTCGGGCTTAATCCCCGGTGCCGGGTCCGCGCGCGACGGCGACGCGTTCGTCCAATAGGACGCCTTGGTTCGATGCGTCGCTGCGTCGGCGCGCGGGGCGGTAGCTCGGTCCGCGGGCGCGCGGGGCGTTACCCCATGTGTTCGCTTATTTACTATAAATATTGTTCGACATTTTACATAACATTATACATAATACTGGTTAACACTTATTCTTATACAATTCTGACAGTTCAATTAATTTATACCTATATATTATACCTATTTTATTATAATCGCAGCCTTTATTTGTTAATTCTTTTAGTCTTATAAGAACACAATACACAATTTCCAATAAGATTATTTACAATAAGCTTTATATAATACAGTACATAATAAAAGACACTTAAGACTAAAGTTATGTGCAGTCGTCCTGCACACATTCCATAGGCGAGCAGCATAGACAGTAAAAGATTTGTCTACGAATGTTGTGCTATGCTTCGGAATCTCCAAAATCAAACTCTCTGAAGACCTAAGAGATCGTGCATGGGTATCACGCAAGAAATGGAAACGGTGCTTAAGATAAGATGGAGTCGTGGGATGAAATAATATCCAATAGAGGAGTGAAAGGATACGAGTATTCTTAGGATCTTTCGTCGACGTCACTCTAAAGGTTGGACGCGTTCGTGTTAGCTCGAATTGTAATATTCGTTTAAGGTGTAATTACTCGTGTTAACAGTGGTCAAATGACAATTATAGAAGTGCTGCACTTTCACACTAACTTTTGGATTAATATCTCGGTGGAAAAATATGTGTTTTATGTGGAAATATATCAAAACAGTGATCTAGACTAAGTACTAAAATTGTGCTACCCACACTTATTTTTATTTATACTGTGGCAAATATAAACAACTAGCCCCTGTGCAACTATCTTAGCAAAGCTGTTCCTTCACTAATGTTGCCTCCACACATTTAAATCCAAAAGTCGATATGCCGAGAATGCAAAGGTCGCCACTAAAAGACTCAATTAGTAAATTACCACATACTTCCTCTGAACCGGACGTAGCTACATTACCAACCAGTCCTGAGAAGATACTGCTATCAAGTGGATCTACTAGAGCTATAGAACCAAGGAAAAATCAATCACCAGATACTGAATTTGGACAATTTAAACAAGAATTTCTTGAAATATTACATACTTGGAAAAAAGATCAAGACACACAATTATCAAGGATTATGGCAGATACAACAGAACTTAAAGAACAATATCGAGAAATTCAAAAAGTTAACCAAGAGATTGAAAAGTCAATGACATTTATGAGCCAGAAGTATGAAGAGTTGAAAGAAAAAATAGAAATACTGGAAAGGGAAAGAGATGAACAAACGAAGTACATAACGGCTCTAGAAAAAAGGATCTATGACTGTGAGGTCAATTCACGATCATCGAAGATAGAGATAAGGAACATCCCAGTCTCAGAAAAAGAAGATGTCAATGAACTTATCCACATAACGACCTCCATAGCCAAAACAGTCGGATTGCTATTTCAGCCATCTGAAGTCAGGGATGTATATCGGATTCCGACCAAGCCAGGGATGGTGGGGCCGATTGTTACTGAATTTACTTCAGTTAATATGAAATCTCAATATCTATCATCGGTTCGCCAGTACAATAAGGATAAAGTGACAAAAGACAAATTAAACACAGAATCAATTGGCATTACAAAGAATCGTACTCCAGTATACGTTACCGAATTGTAGTGTATGCGCGTACGAGGTTGGCGAGCATTCGGTTGCCGACCGTGGCCGAGTGAACAGCTTAACCGTTGAGTGCGCATATACCTACACCTCATGAAGTATAAAGTGTGTTTCATTGATTCCTAAAGTACTACAAGTGGCGACGAGGATAAAAGTAACCAAAATTATGCAAAGAAATATAAAAACAACAAATTATAATGGAAATAAATGCGCGACAGATGGTTCCATGCGCATGGCTGACATGTTATCATAATAATTAGTAAGTATTACTTACATAGTAAATTAGAATTATGAAAACGTATACTACGAGTATTAATGAAAGAAGTTTCCATATGTTTAAGCTAAAACTAACATAGGTACATAGGTTACCAATGAAATACATACCAAGGTTGTTAAAAAATAATAGGAGGGTGATCGTTTTTATGAAACCCTGCGTACGTGACTGCTATGATATAGGTGCATTATGTACCACAGCTAAATAAATGACAATTGATGGTCATGCCTTTATCCAGAACTTCTGGACCAAAAGATATAACACGAGCATGTTATAAAAGGGCCACGCAAGATTAATTATTGTTGAAAAGTGATTGTGTCGGTGTTCAGACTGATAGGTCACTAATATTACAATAATAATATAGTTGTGCTATATTGATTTGCATCAAGAATACCTATTGCAAGGACTTAGTTGTCTATAATTGTATTAATTACTTTTATAAAGTATAAACTTATATTTGTCATGTAGGTGTGTGATTTTAAGTCAACAAATTTTAGTCTAATAAGGCGAGTTATGAGTATATGAATGTAGTATTTTTAAATTACTGGGAAATATTCATAAATAACATTAAGTAATATTACGCCTAAAAGTGGTATATTACAACAATATTCATCATCATCCTAGTTCCCGCCTTCTTTCCGTGAAAGGTTTTAATTGTCGAGCAAAGGCCCATAAACTATACAGCTAACAGCCACGGCTAGGAGGAACACTGCTCGGTAAGAAGTACCATATCAAGCGGTAAAAATAAAAAAAAAATTGCGAACATAATGTTCTTTTATTATTGTATGATTTTTGTTTCTATTGGTAATTCTCACAGTATTGGGCTATAATATGTACCAGTCTTATTTAATTGCAAATTGTAATTATTAATTATTGGTAAAAAAAAAAAAAATTGCACATTTCATCAAATTAAATATTTTGCCCTGGATATCTATGGATTTCTGTGCTATCAAGTCCACAGCATTCGAATATCTTAACAAAGCTACTGGATTGGCGCAGTTTTAATGATTGTAGCGTATGGGACATTTTCAATAATTCACACATCAAGAACTTCTTCAGAAGACAAATTATTTTCAAGTTTTTGTTATTTGGTTGAAATTCGATTAGGAATTAGGAAGCAGTTTTGACAAAGCATTGATTATGAATGGGAAATGCTTTCTAATAAAAAAATAAATAAATAAATAAAATAAAACTGAGTATGGAAAATTTAAAACCTGAATGTTTGATGGCCTTAGAATAGGATATTTGACTATAAGTGAGAAAAATCTAAAAACTACAAATAGTATAGTATTAACCAATCAGAATATGTCAATTTTAATTTACGAATTCAAAAAATAAGTTTTTAATTACATATTCCATTTTCATTCATCTGTCATACAAATATGTGAAATGGTAGCCGCCATGATGGCTAGCGATATGACATAAAACCTCAAGTAAATAGTTAAACTAGTATGTTAACAAACAAGTTCGAACACAATTCGTCCTGTACATTATTTTAAATAAAATATTCCATCCATCCATCCATCCATCAGCCAA
Organism: Deilephila elpenor; assembly: GCA_949752805.1. Lineage (NCBI taxonomy): Eukaryota > Metazoa > Arthropoda > Insecta > Lepidoptera > Sphingidae > Deilephila > Deilephila elpenor. The sequence continues at coordinate 5,242,835 of OX457095.1, read as the reverse complement.
AGGACGTCCACTGCTGAACATAGGCCTCTCCCAAAGATTTCCACAGTGACCTGTTGGAGGCAGCCTGCATCCAGCGACGTCCCGCCACCTTTACCAGGTCGTCTGACCATCTTGTGGGTGGACGTCCTACGCTGCGCTTTCCGCTACGTGGCCTCCATTCGAGAACTTTTTGGCCCCATCGGCCATCAGTTCTCCGCGCTATGTGCCCCGCCCATTGCCACTTCAACTTACTAATCCGCTGGGCTATGTCGGTTACTTTAGTTCTCCTACGGATCTCCTCATTTCTGATTCGATCTCGTAGGGAAACCCCGAGCATAGCCCTCTCCATAGCTCGTTGAGTGACTTTGAGCCGCCTAACAAGGCCCATAGTGAGAGGCCACGTCTCGGTGCCGTATGTCATCACTGGAAACACACAACTATCGAAGACTTTCGATTTGAGGCACTGAGGTATTTTGGACAAGAAGACGTCACGTAGTTTCCCGAACGCTGCCCAACCGAGTTGGATTCGCCGATTGACCTCTCTCTCGAAGTTGGACCTGCCTAACTGGACCACTTGTCCTAAATAGACATATTCGTCTACAACTTCAAGAGTCGAGCCCCCAACTCCAATGGGGGTGGGCACAACATGGACATTCGATATGATCTTCGTTTTGTCCATGTTCATTTTAAGACCCACCTGTTGGGAGACTCGATTGAGGTCTTCGAGCATAGTGCTCCTGAATCGCTGGAGAACCAGAATTCTGAAGCAGAATCGCTGGAGAACCTTAGTTCTCCAGCGATTCTGCCAAGACTACAATATCGTCGGCAAATCGAAGGTGAGTGATATACTCGCCGTTGATGTTGATGCCGAATCCTTTCCACTGCAAGAGCTTGAAGGCGTTTTCCAGCGCGGCAGTGAACAGTTTCGGAGATATGACATCTCCCTGTCTCACGCCTCTCTGTAGTGGAATAGCCTTCGTGCTCTGATCTTGTACTCGGACCGACATGATACTTCCCTTTCCCATAACATCCTCCACCCACAAACCCTATTTCCCTTCCCCCGGTTGATGACGGGCAGCAGCGTCATCAACGCGTCGCCCCCCTCCCCTCTGCGCTCGCCAACCCGCCTGCCAAGCGTGGCGAGTATTGGCAAAATCCTCTCAATGATGAGCAAAACCAGGACCAGGCCCCCAGTCCCCGGCAGCCCCGCTATTCCTGGCTATGGTAGCGGCCATGGTTACGGCGGGGCAGGGGGTGCTAAGAATCCCCGGGTTGGCCCCGGCTACCACCCCCGACGACGACTGGCCCTGGTAACACACAACATACGCACGTTGAGGACAGACGAGAAGATTGTCGAACTGGAAGAAGAATTGAGTGGGTTACACTGGGACATTTTGGGGTTATCGGAAGTCCGTAGAATCGGGGAGGATACGATAACCCTGAAGTCCGGTAACCTGCTCTTCTACCGGGGGGACGACCAACAGTCCCGAGGAGGTGTCGGATTTCTCGTCCACAGGTCTATCATCAACAACATCGTATCCATCGAAAGTGTGTCGAGCAGGGTAGTGTACCTTATACTCAGAATATCAAAAAGATATTCGTTGAAGGTCATACAGGTATACGCGCCGACCTCGACACACCCAGATGAAGAAGTAGAGGAGATGTATGAGGACATTAGTCGGGCCATACATACTTCCAAAACCTACTTCAATGTTGTTATGGGAGACTTCAACGCAAAGTTGGGCATGAGAAGCGATGCAGAGTTGAAAGTGGGGCAATTTGGACATGGGCAACGGAACCCCAGGGGCCAGAGGCTGGCCGACTTTCTGGAGAAAGAGGGACTCTTTGCGATGAACTCTTTTTTCCAGAAGCCGCCTCACAGGAAATGGACCTGGCTGAGTCCTGACGGTTCTACGAGAAACGAGATAGATTTCATCTTGACGACGAATAGACGGATGTTCAGTGATGTCTCTGTGATCAACAGGGTGAAAACCGGCAGTGATCACCGACTGGTAAGGGGCTCATTGAATATCAATGTCCAATTAGAAAGGCGTCGCTTGATGAAATCTACGCTCCGACCTACTCGCGCCCATATCCAAAACCCCGAGAGCTTTCAACTTGAGCTGGCAAATCGCTTTGATTGTCTCAAAGAAAACCTTGCAGTGGACGAGCTAAACAGCGGTTTGGTAGAAGCTGTCCATACGGTGGGATCTAAGTATTTTAGACTTCGCCGTAGAGATAGACCACAAAAACTCTCGATCCACACTCTTGACCTCATGGCCGAACGTCGATCTATGGCGCTGCAGTCTTCCGATGACGCCGAAGCATATAGGCAGCTCAATAGACGGATCTGGAAGTCCTTGCGACACGATGTCCGTGCTCACAATACTGTGAGCATTAAAGAGACAATTGAGCGGAATGGAGGCTCCAAAGTGTTTGCAAGAGACTTATCTATTGGGCAAAGCCAGTTGTGTAGGCTGAAGACGGACGGCGGCCGCGTAGTGTCGACGAGGGCAGAGGTTTTAAGGGAGATCGAGAGGTTCTACGGACAGCTTTACACCTCGGTTGCCGAACCTACTGTTAGCTCGGCCGAAGACCCGAGAGCCGAGTTGATCCGACACTTTAGCGATGATATCCCGGACATCAGCCTGTGTGAGATTGAGATGGCCCTGAAGCAGCTTAAGAACAACAAGGCGCCGGGTGAGGACGGAATCACTTCAGAGCTTCTGAAAGCGGGCGGAGCGCCGATACTGAAAGTCCTTCAGAGGCTCTTCAATTCCGTTCTCCTCGAGGGATCAACGCCAGAGGCATGGAGCAGGAGCGTGGTGGTACTGTTCTTCAAAAAAGGTGATAACACTTTGCTGAAGAACTACAGGCCCATCTCGCTCCTGAGTCATGTCTATAAGCTGTTTTCGAGGGTCATCACAAATCGTCTCGAACGCAGGTTTGATGACTTCCAGCCTCCCGAACAAGCCGGTTTCCGAAAAGGCTTTAGTACCATAGACCACATTCATACGCTTCGGCAAGTTATACAAAAAACCGGGGAATATAACTTGCCGCTTTGTTTAGCGTTTGTGGACTATGAGAAAGCCTTTGATTCGATCGAAACCTGGGCTGTGCTAGAGTCTCTCCAGCGGTGCCACATAGACTATCGGTACATCGAAGTGTTGAAGTGTATATACAACAAATAAAATATTACTAGAGAGTAATTCATGTTTATTGCAAATATTCACTCTTTACTAACAACAGTGTTGTTGTTTACATAGATTATGTGCTCGCAGAGTGACGTAATCAAACGAAACATTGAGTCAAGTTTTTCTTACATTTACGCGCGGAAGTTTAAAATGCTAATTAATGGATTTTTATTGAAGTTACCGACCAATTAAAAAAAAAAAAATGTTTATCTCAGATTTAAGATACTTGAAGATACTCAAAAATGAGTGGCGTACTCTATTCGGTCTTTAGATTATGATCATAACCCTTACAGAACTTTTGATTGATTCCGAAAGTAAAGAGCAGGGAGAAAAATCCTACTAGATTGCAAAAGAGATGAAATAAAGATTTCAGGATATGAGAACTTCACAAGACAGGTTATTACTGCTAGTTCTTCGAAAGATATTTTTCGAAAAGTATATACCTGAAAAAGAAAGAGAAGAAAAGCTCATAAAAGGGATTTTTCAGAAGTTTAACTTATGTTTGAAATTAATTATGTTACATTTTTATGTACTTATATTAATTGAAAGTGAATGTTTTGATACAAATTGGTAATCAAGAACGTAACTATTATTAATTAATTCTCATTTTTCCTGTTTTTTTTTGTAAAATATGAGATGGATTTAAAACATCAACCAGAACCAATCTAACTTTTCATAGTTTCGTGAATAAAACAAATTCATAGGCTTAAAAGTATCCTAAGCCGATTTTACAACAGAGGCAACTAAACCACTGTACCAGTGTTTTTGAAAATGTATTCTATTATATTCTCAATATTTCTCATATGGTATTTTGTATACCTCTAAGTTCTGACAAATACTACTAACCTATCTAATGTCTGTAGACCGATACAATCCAAAATTAAAAGGGCAACGTATTCAGAAATGAATAATAAATGGCCATGCAAATTAAATAAGAATCTCTTTGAATTACCTCTAAGTATACAACCTACATACTAGAGACATTTAGATTCACGCAATGAAAACACTAGTCAGTGCAACTAGTAAAAGGCTATGCAAATGTAATACTATTACTGAGTATCAGTACAAGCCATGCAAATAAATGACTGCCTCAGTGGCGCAATTGTCCTAAAGTACGATTACAGCGCTGAGGTCTCAGGTTCGAATCCCGGGTCGGGCAAAGTGGTATTGGAATTTTCTATTTATTATCAGCCCGGAGTCAGGTACCCCATATAGTGTTAGGCTAGGACCTTATCACATTATGGCCGGAAAAAGGCACGAATTTATGATTGTATGTAAATAAACGAGTCTGTATGGAAATGACTCATGCATTATCGAGACTTCCCAATGTAACTTATTTTAATAACGAACTACACCTTCATGTAGTCGGACTAGCTAGCACTACAAAAAGTTTACTAGAATTTACTCGACAAGTGGGAAAAAACCTAGAGGGATTTAGATAATTTCTACTGATAGACGAGACTCATAATATAAACTGTTTATCCCGAATTTACCAAGGACAATAACGATACAATTCAATCAATTGATGGTAGTCAAAGAATAACAGAGCCTCACAGATTGATGAGAAGTTCCATAAAAAATAAACAATGGACGAAGTGTGTGGAGACGTATTGACCCGCTGATAGACTAGCCGCAACATGTCAAATTGACAATTGACAGTCTTGAAATGATACCTTGTGCAGATGTGCGTTTTAGCTCCAGTAGAACTCTGCGTTTCAACTTTTATTGCGCCCATTGTGTATAAGCGATTCAATGCGCGATTCATATAGAATGCACAGTATAGAATGCCAGTATCCTGTCAAATTGAGATGTACGAAATGTTGTTTATGTGTGTAAGAAACTGATTTTCTTTTTCAATTTATCATGCCTCATAATAAATCATTTTGAAATATGTCCACCCTTAGAAACTTTTGTGCATATACTTGATGAAGCAATGACGACTATAGTATGTTAAAGAGCGGAACGTGTAATTTAACGTACGTGTAAAACTCGTTACCTGGGCAGGATCGTCTGGAGAAATGCAATAATTCTGATTGGCGATAGTGTGGACGCGCCATAAGACATAGTCGACGATGCCAACAAATTAATGTAATATTTCGTAATGTTATGTTATATTTAGGCGAATATTACACACTGAAAATATTTTTCCGACGTTTCAAAGACCTTACAGGATTCATGGTCACAGGACACACAGGACAGAGTATATACTCAGCCTATCGCCGTCCACTGCTGGACGTAGGCCTCCCCAAGTGAGCGCCAACCATCCCGGTCTGGAGCAGTCATCATTCATCTGCTACACGCCGCGTTTTCAAGTCGTCGGTCCATCGTGCTGCAGGACGTCGTACACTACGTTTACCTAAGCGCCGCCTCCACTTCAAAACATGTCTGCTCCACCGACCATCTGTCCGGCGGCAGACGTGGCCCGCCCATTGCCACTTCAGCGCGCTAATTCTACGAGCAATATCTGTGACTTTAGTTCCCTGGTGACTACTATTTAAGCTAGTTTATGCCCATTTGATCAACTGATATGAAGGTTTCATTAATAATCTATGTCTAATATAAGCCGTCTCTCTTGCTCGAAGGGCAATTTTCTGTACGGATATGAGACAAGCAATTGTTGAACTCTCCTGGTGCTTTAATGAGCTATAAAAAAAAAAAATAACAAGACATTTGCTATCTAATTGTACTGCAAATTATATCACTTACTTCGTGTGCTTTAATAATATTTTCATTTCAGACACTGTCGGTTTGACGGAAAAGCCTTTTAAGTGTATCCAAAAGAGTGTACTGCTATGGCGATGTGGACTGAATCGTTTGCGGTACCTGGACCGCACCTATGTATAACAAATAAAGGAAGAAGGATGTTTTACCAAATGTAACATTGATATATAGAAGCAAATCATCTAGACGCAGAATGTCGCAACTGGCAGATATCCAGGACACACAATCTAAGCTGGAGGAAAGCTTCTCCAGACGTATGGCTGAATTGGAAGCGAAGCTGCAATCCGGAGGCCAGGCCAAGGACACGGTTGCCCGAGTTGCCGAGGAGTTCCGAACTTTCCGGGAACTGATGTTCGAGATGCTTCGGTTGCTGAGAAAGCAAATAGGCGAATGTGCTCGGATGATCGACTCCATCGAGACACGGCATCGGCGGAAAGCACTCCTTTTCTTGGGTGTTACAGAGAATTCCGGAGAGGACTGCAGTACTGTTGTCCTCAGCACCATCAAAAATACGCTGGATCTGAAGAGTATGTCTGCCACTAATATCACAGCATGCCACAGAATCGGGACCCGCAATAAAGAACACAACCGACCTATTCTTGTGTGGTTCTCTGGAGCTGATCACCGAGCTTCAGTTTGGAGGGCTAAATCTAAGCTGAAGGGCACGGCTATTTCTTTGAAGGAGTTCCTCACAAGATCCCGTCAGCAGGTGTTCACAAAAGCACGGCAGCATTTTGGCGTGAGAGCGTGTTGGACCCAAGATGGCACGATCGTCGTAAAGATACCGGATGGTAGCCGCACTAAGGTCACAACAATGGAGGAATTCAATCCTTTAACGGTGAAGTATCCGCGGGCGATGGAGACATCTTCGGTCGCCAGGAGTGGCAAAGCGGCCGCCACGGCGTCAACATCACGATAGCTTGATATCGCGGTATACTATGTATTTTAAACCTTTCTTATCTTAATTTTATTGTTCTTGTTTTGTTTTATATATACGTATTTTGTCTTTGTTTACACTTTCACTTTTGTTTCATTCAGTGTTTTGTTAAAGTCGTGTTGTTGTACCCGCACTTGTCACATACTAAAAATTGTAATACTGCCAATCTGACGTCTGCGCGGTGACACAATACGTTCGTTCGAAAACCGTTGCATATCAAGATATTTTATGTTTATTTTTAACTGTTATGTTTTTTAAAATATTGCTTCTTTTGTTATTTTTTTTTCTTTTTTTTCTTACTTAAATTTACTGTTGTTCATATGTAGTGTGTATATGGGCTGGCGGGTGGTGCAGAGAATTATTTGTCGTACTAGTCTTTTTGCTCAGTATTACTTATATATATTTTATTATATTATCTCTTTTTTGTTTTTTTGTTTATTATTCATAAGTTTTGTATTGTATATCTATATTTATTATTTACATTTTAAAATTATTAGCACAATGTATTCAGATAATGATTCTTTTCATTCTGCCATAGAAACTTCTTTTTCAAGTGATGATAGCTTTAACTCCTTACATGATGGGTTGTGTGACTTGGTGCGGCAAAACTTTGACCGTCTTTCTGACACATTTAATGTGTGTCATATTAACGCACAAAGTATACCAAGTCATTATAGTGACCTGTTGGCGACCTTCACTGATGCTAACGTTCACTGCGTCCTGATTTCTGAGAGCTGACTCAAACCTCATCTGCTTTCCGCTGCTTTTTCTCTTCCTGGGTTTATACTCATTAGAAATGACCGAGTTCATATGAGAGGTGGAGGCGTTGCTATTTATCTCCGTTCCAATTTTCGTTACAAAATTGTAGCGACCTCGCCCTCTCATAACTCTGTTTCGGCTGAGTTTCTCTTCCTGGAGGTTTGGGTCAGGGGAGTGAAAACCTTACTGGGTGTCACTTATTGTCCTCCTTCTATTGACTACTTCTCCAGTCTCGAATCGGTTCTGGAATCTTTAGGGTCAGAATATGCACATCAAATTATCATGGGAGATTTTAACACTGATCTCCTTGCCCAACAGTCCTCTCGTTCCCGTAAGCTTCTCGATATCCTTCAGTCCGTCAACCTGGTTGTCCTGCCTCTTCAAGCCACTCACCATAACACTGAGGGCCTTGACACCTGGCTTGACCTTATCCTCACTTCCACTCCTTCCCTTGTTTCCTGTCATGGCCAGTACCCGGCCCCCGGATTTTCTCGCCATGACCTCCTCTTCCTGTCATACGCCTTGAAACCAAACCGAGCTCCTGCCAAGGTCTTGCGCAGACGTTGTTTTGGTCGTTTGGATTTAGAAGGGTTACGCAAGGATGCTGGGAATTTGAGCTGGGATAGTCTGACATCCGCATCTACAGTGGACGAAAAAGTCCACATTATTACCACATCTATTCTTTCACTGTACGATGCCCACGCGCCTCTTAGACGGATCAAACTCAAACGTCCCCCAGCTCCTTGGATGACTGAATGCGTACGGTTGGCGATGAGGCGTAGGGACCATGCCTTTCGGAAATTCAAGAGGAATCGCTCGGAGGATAACTGGTGTTTATTCAAGTCTGCAAGAAATCGGTGTAACCAGATGATACGTAATGCTAAACGCCGCCATATCTTTGACAATATTTCCTCATCTACCCCTGCTAATATCTGGAAGTTTCTAGGAACGCTAGGTATTGGTAGGGGGAATAATTCTGAGTTCCCGAGAACGATTGGTTTGAACGACATTAATCTTCACTTTAGTAAAGTTGCTCCTCTTGATCGTCAAATCAAGCATCGTACCCTAGTATTCCTCGACAGTCTTCCTCGTCCTAATATTGATCCTTTTTACTTTTGTCCAGTAGCTCAGGACGAGGTCAAAAAGATCATCCTTTCCATAAAATCAAATGCCATCGGCTGCGATAATGTCACCCGTCGCATGATTATCCCAATACTCGACCTGCTTCTCCCTACTATTTCCCACCTTGTGAATACTTCCCTTGACACCGGCATATTTCCGTCTTTATGGCGGAAAGCTTATGTAATTCCTCTTCCTAAAATTCCTAATCCAACGATTGTGAACCACTTCCGTCCTATATCTATCCTTCCCTTCCTATCCAAGGTGCTCGAGGCTTGTGCTCACAACCAACTGTCCAGGTTTGTACACAGTAACAACTTGTTAAATCCCCTACAGTCTGGATTCAGACCTGGACACAGCACTATTTCCGCGCTCCTCAAAGTGACTGGCGACATTAGGGTTGGTATGGAGAACTCCAGGGTCACTGTGCTGGCTTTGGTGGACTTCTCAAATGCCTTCAATACCGTCAGTCACGATATCCTTCTATCCATCCTCTCCCACTTTATGATCTCGTCCAAGGCGCTGGAATGGTTCTCTTCCTATCTTCAGGGGCGCCAGCAGTCGGTTCGCCTTGATGACGTATTGTCTAATTGGTGTGACCTTAATTCTGGCGTTCCTCAAGGCGGTATACTTTCTTCCTTGCTATTTTCTATCTTTATTAATCTTATAACCCAAAATCTTCAATGTGCGTATCATTTGTATGCCGATGACTTGCAGATCTACTCGCAGGCCGGGGTCGACACTGTGGCAGAAGCCATAGACAAGGTGAACGGAGACCTAGCCCGTATAAAGCACTGGTCTGACCGTTTTGGTCTGACCGCCAACCCAAATAAATGCCAGGCCATTCTTGTTGGCAGTCCAAGGATGATCTCTAGACTAGACACCGATAATATTCCACCTGTCACTTATAATGGAACAGTCATCGCTTGGTGCCCTGTAGTCAAGGACCTAGGCATATATATTGATTCCTCTTTGAATTGGCGAGCTCAGGTTACTTCAGTTTGTCAAAAGGCTACTGGTACCTTACGTGCCCTGTATCGCCTAAAAAATTTCCTCCCAATTAAAACCAAGACAATGCTTGTGCAAGCCTTGATATTCCCTTTAATCGACTATGGTGATGTGTGCTATTTTGACCTGAATGCAGAACAACTCAACAAACTCGACCGACTTCTTAATAACTGCATTCGATTCATCTTTAATCTTCGTAAATATGACCACGTCTCTTCGTTCCGCTCCCAATTAAAATGGTTACCTATTCGTCAGCGTCGTTCTTTGCATGCACTTTCTACACTTTTTTCAATTCTCACATCTCCTACTTCACCTTCTTACTTAACTTCTCAATTCCAATACTTAGGCAGTAACCATAACAGGAATCTTCGGTCAAGCAACAATCTCCTTCTTCATTGTCCAACTCATAGCTCGGATTTTATTCACTCGTTCTTCTGTATTCAGTCTATACTTCTCTGGAATGCACTCCCACTCGAAATCAGGGCGTCGGCTACTCGATTGGCATTTAAGGCGAAGGTTCGGCAACACTTGCTCAATAAATTGGCAGAATCACTTTAGTCTTTGTGTATGTATTTTTTTTTTTTCTGTTTATGTCTCTATGTGCTATATATATGTATATATATATATCAAATATAAGTTTATGTATATATATTATTTATTAATACGTATCTATTGTATTTATATACTTTTGTATAATATTTATATATATATATATATATATATATATATATGTATGTATGTATCATTTATATAAACTTTACTCATCAAAACAGTATATTTATGCGCCTTCTTCATTTTCTCTGCACCATCCTAAGGTCGACTGGTAGAGAATGCCTCTGGCATTAAGTCCGCCTTTATACTTTATTGTATATAAAGCATAAATAAATAAATAAATATATCAATGTCGGCATCGGCCTAGACGGCAAATATATTTAAAAAAAAATAGACAATTATTTTGCCCCGTAACAAAGTCGGATTTATGAAATATTCTTTTTCCGTCTCATAAAGCTATAGGAAGGAGAAAAGTAAAAAATAAAAATAAACTCAAGCTGATAAATTCAAAATAATAAATGTACATAGTAGAGCAAACAATACCATATCAAATAACTAAAAAATATTTGCTGGTTGGAAAATCCAAAAGAAGATTATATGTATTTAACTTCCATGAGTAAAATAGTTTCGTAACTTAACGAAACTTAGTTCATATTCCATATCATGGTACATAATTCAAATACTCCTTGTCGGCATCTAACCAATTGGACCCAAACCGAGCCCACTGAGTCTTATTCGCTGGATATACTCAGAGTTGGGTCGCGCCGCGTAGTTCCAGTGGTAATGTAAGCCCACTGAGTTTGTTTCGCCGGGTCTTCTCAGCAGGGCCGCGTTTGGGGGTCAACGTCACTCGCGTCCGTAGGCTTTGACTCTAGTTTCCCTACACGTGACTCCTGGGTAGTGCCAAATGAGTGACACAGTTCATGGTGGTAGGATGCCTGCATCCGCCCGGGTAGCGACCACCGTTAACGCGGCGTAAAGACCGCCATAGTGATCCCCGCAAGGGGATCGCGTTCCGGGATCAGCCCGTTTTCCCCCGGTTTCTCGAGGGGCCTGTATCTGGGTATGAGGTTGTGCCGTGTGGGTATTTGCGGTACGCTGTCGGTGGGAGGAGCGTTGACCCGCCGGCCAGGGAGACCCGTAGAAACGGTTGTCCGCTGGCCGCCCGCGGTACAGTACAGGGGCCCAATCGTAGCTAACCACTACGAGAGGCTACCTCACCATGCCGCGCATAATCTTGGGTGGGTCCGTCGTGCCGGTAGGTGACCGGATGTGGGGTCCCGGCGGCCCATCCCGGGAGGGTACGGGGGCCCTTCCGTCCGGCGGATCAATTCTCCTCCTGCCAACTCCCTTGTCCCTGTACCCGTTCGGCCTTCTTAGTGCCCTGATACAGGCTCCTCGATGCCTCTTCACCGAACCCAACCCTTACCTTCATGACAGTGCACAAAAAGAAAGCAGGTCCTTCAGCGGTGTATAACCCCACCACCGCGTTCACTATGGAGTTCGCCAACATCCGCGGACTCCATACAAACATTAATGCCGTCCACCACCATCTTGAGACGGCCCGGCCTGCTTTGCTCTTCTTGACGGAGACGCAGATTCGTTGTCCGGCCGACAATTCTTACCTGATGTACCCCGGTTATTCGCTTGAAGGAAACTTCAAGCCAAAAGCCGGGGTATGCTTGTATGTTCGGTCGGACGTCTGCTGTCGCCGTCTGCGCTGCATGGAGGACCCCTCCTTCTCCGCACTGTGGGTGCACGTGGATCTTGGTTCTCTGAGCCGCATCTACGTGTGCCTCTACAGATCACACAACGGGGACGATGAGACGACTCGGCTGTTCAGGTACCTTAGCCAGGCGGCAGATGACGCGCATGTGCAGTTCCCGTCAGCGGAAATGGTGGTCTTGGGGGATTTTAATGCACATCATGAGTTGTGGTTGGGCTCCTCCAAGACCGATCATGCTGGCAGAGCTGCCCATGCATTCGCTCTGACACATGACTTGTCACAACTGGTGAACCAGCCCACCAGGATCCCGGATGTGGCGAGTCATGCGCCTTCTCTGCTGGACCTTCTGCTGGCGAGTCACCCGGCCGGGTATAGTGTGACCGTTAGTGCTCCTCTGGGCACTTCCGATCACTGCCTGGTTCGGTCGTCGGTACCGTTCGCTTCTCCTCCAAGTCCCGTGCAGGTTAAGCGAAGGGTCTGGCATTACTCGTCGGCGGATTGGGATGGCATGCGGGAATATTTCGCATCTATCCCTTGGCGGCAGCGCTGCTTTGAGGGAAAAGATCCTTCTGCGAGTGCTAACGCTATTGCTGACGAAATCAGACTAGGAATGGAATATTATATTCCTTCCTCTGAGATCGCCAGTAAGGGCCGTGGACGCTCCTGGTTCAATCGGGCATGCGCCGATGCTGTCGGTGACAAACAGGCGGCGTATCGCGCTTGGATCAGGGGTCGCGCTAACAAGGATCCTAATATCAGTTCCCTCAAGGAAGCCTACAATCGAGCCACCAAGACCTGCAAGAAGGCCTACGTTAGAGCGGATGCCCAGCGCGTTTGCAGGATTGGGCGTGTGTTGGCCAATCACCCAACTAGCAGTCGTGCTTATTGGAGTTTGGCCAGGGCCGTCCAGTCTAACTTCTGCCGTCCAGCACTGCCACCGCTGAGGTACCCGGAAGGTTCGCTGGCCCACAAGCCGCAAGAGAAAGCCGCCTTACTGGCAAATCTCTTTGCGGCTAATTCCCGCCTCGAGGACTGTGGTTCCCGGCCCCCGCCGGTGCTGCCTGATTGCGGATCCTCAATGGCGGATATTCGCATCAGGCAGTGTGATGTGCGGCGTGAGCTACGGTCTCTCGATGTGCGGAAAGCCAGTGGTCCGGATGGAATACCAGCGGTGGTTTTAAGGAGTTGCGCAGCGGATTTGTCTCCTGCACTGACACGCCTCTACCGAGTGTCCTACTGCACAGGTGTTGTGCCGGAGTCTTGGAGGGAGGCCAATGTGCAACCGATCCCCAAAAAGGGTGATCGGTCAGACCCTACCAATTATCGCCCTATCGCTATCACCTCAGTGATGTGTAAGGTCATGGAGCGGATCATAAACGCTCAATTGGTCCGCTACCTGGAGGATCACTCGTTGATCAGTGACAGACAGTACGGATTCCGTCACAACCGATCAACGGGTGATCTTCTGGCGTTTGTCCTGCATCGCTGGGGTGAGGCGATAGACCGGCGTGGCGAGGCTCTTGCTGTGAGCCTCGACATAGCCAAGGCGTTTGATAGGGTCTGGCACCGTGGTCTCCTATCCAAGCTTCCGGCATACGGTCTGCCCGGCAACTTGTGTTCGTGGATTTCTGGCTTTCTGCATGGGCGTAGAATGCGTGTTGTCGTTGACGGACACGCTTCGGCGCTCATGTCGGTAAACGCCGGAGTTCCGCAGGGCTCGGTGCTGTCGCCCACCCTGTTTATTCTGCATATCAATGATATGTTGTCACTTGGCAACATTCATTGCTATGCAGATGACAGCACGGTTCATGGGCGATACTGCCATGGGTCCCCAGGTTGCCGGGTCGACACTGTGAGTGGGCGCGAGGATCTTGTCATTGAGCTCAATCGGTCCTTGGATCTCATTTCTACATGGGGCTCCAGGAATATGGTTGAGTTCAATGCCAGGAAAACCCAGGTGTGTGCGTTCACGTGCAAAAAATCCCCGTTCTCTCCCCTCCCCATTCTTCAGGGTATTCCCCTCTCAATGCGGAATGACCTGAGTATCCTTGGTGTGGATATCCGTTGTGATCTTAATCCAAGGAATCACATCGAGGGCGTAATATCTGCCACTTCCCGCAGGGTTGGGGTCCTGAACAAGGTGCGTCGGTTTTTCGCGCCCGGTCAACTCTACCGCTTGTATAAAGCGCAGGTTCGGCCGGGTATGGAATACTGTTCGCACCTCTGGGATGGATCCGCCCAGTACTTACTCGATGCCTTGGATGGATTGCAGCGGCGGGCCATCCGCATTGTGAATGATGCAGACATTACGGGCAACTTAGAGTCGCTACAGTTACGGAGGGATGTCGCCTCTCTAAGCGTGTTCTACCGTCTGTATCATGGCGAATGCTCTGAAGAATTGTTCAATTTAATCCCCTCCTCTCCTTTCCTTAACAGAACCACGCGTGCTGGCTTGCGGAGCCATAGCTTGACTGTTCAATCCATTTCGGCGCGAACCAAAAGGTTCTCTAACTCTTTTTTCTGCCGTACAGTCAAGCTGTGGAACGGTTTGTCATCGCACGTGTTCCCTCCTTCCTATAGTCCTGGGTCCTTCCGCCGTAGCGTGAAGAGGCATCTCAGCGGGCCGGCATGATTGTATCGAATGGTATGAGACTACCGTTTGATACCATTCGATACTCTATCTGGACGGCATTAGCACTTACCATCAGGTGCAATGCAGTCACTATGTCGTGCCAGTTTAAAAAAAAAAAAAAAAAAAAAAGATCCGGTGGTAATATTAAATCGATGCGCGTCGTTTTATTAATACATATGGTCCACTCAGACATTTATTATCGTAAATAATGTATCTCCATTAATATTTTTACCATAAAATATTAAACAATAAGAAATGAAACTGAAAACCAAATATCAAAAATAATCTAAGTAAATAATTAATGTTACTTAAAACGTTATACAAATAGAGAAAAGTAAAAAAAAAAAAAAAAACTTTTTTGAAGGAAAATAAGATTATAGCCAGGTTTAATACGTACAGCAATTAAATAAAAACAATAAATTAATAAAGTAAACACAATAAATACAAATACAATTAAAGTAAAGGCTAATAATATTACTATCCGGAATAATGAAACCCGTAAAGAATATCGCCGAAATATTATAGATTTAAAGATAATAAATGATTCAGGGTCTATAATTATCAATGCTAATATTCGCAATAATTCAGTAGACAAAATATAATAAATAATTCAAAATTTAAAATAAAGAAGGGATGTAGTGTATGCGCGTGCGAGGTTGGCGAGCATTCGGTTGCCGACCGTGGCCGAGTGAACAGCTTAACCGTTGAGTGCGCATATACCTACACCTCATGAAGTATAAAGTGTGTTTCATTGATTCCTAAAGTACTACACGAATATCTTACACCGTCGACTAAAAAGTTATTCTACTATGCCAGAGAATATGCAAAGGCAAACAATATCAAGTTTTGCTGGACAACAAACGGTAAGATCTACCTGCGTAAAGAAGAAGGAGCCAAACAAGTACGAATCAGATCCGATGAATGTCTGAATAATTTGAATTTACAATGCCAATGACTACATAATATTCTCAAAACGCATTACTGTATGTACACATATTTTTTGTCATTTTTTGTCCTTTTTAGTATTAGTTTTGGTAATGGAAGTATGTGCCATTACATAAATAAGTACTGTGTTACAATTTACTCAAATACAATTATTATACAATTAATTACTTTGCATTATAATATATTATACCATGATGCACATAGAAAATAAAATCAAAGACCAATTTCACTCAGCATTAACTCAATATTGTTTTATTGCATCAACAATTTACTATAACAATACAAATCCTACACAATTATTTCTTTTGCATTATAATTCATTATTATATATTGATACACACACAAATCACAAAATGAAACATCAACATTCATCATTCATACATCATTGGGTCTACGCTTAAACCTGGACTTAGCTGTAGCTTTCCTCAATATCAATGATTTTATTTCATCGGTGAGCCAAGGTGACGGGAGGTGCTTCAATTTAACTGCACGTATTGGAGCATGTATATCGAACAGCTTCGTTATATTAGTGTTGAAAATTTCAACCATGTCATCGATCGAGTTTGAGGTAAGCAGAGGGACCCAGTTTATGTTGTCAGCATCCTCACGAAGACTTACGGAATTTACCCCACGAAAGCAACGCCGCATTACAACCTTACATCTATCTTTAGGGGGGCGAATTTTCAGCGATAAATAAATAAGGTCATGATGTGAGAAGGCATCGGCAGCACATTGGCCATGATTTGCAACAAGATGAGGAGAGGAAACGAATATGAGATCGAGGAGAGAAGGAGTAGAATTAGGAAAATGATGAGTGGCATTGAGAGGTAGGATAGAAAGGTTACAAGAATTCAAAACAGAAAATAGTGAAGAAGAGCGATGATCTCTCTTAAGTAGGCAAGTATTGAAATCTCCCATGATTATGCTGTGACTGTACGAGGGAGTGAGATTAATAAGAATGGTTTCTAGAGAAGAGAAAAAGTCAATGCGCAGAGAGGGACAATAATAAACACCGAGAAGAATTTTAGTGTGTAGGAGTTCAACCTCCAGGAACAGATGCTCACCGCCATTTGCGGGCGGAGGCTGAGGTGACGTATGTACAATGGAAAAGGAAATACCGGTACGTAAGTATATAGCCACCCCACCACCACCGCCAACGGATCGATCGTTCCTGATAAGTTGAAAACCAGGAAGGGAGTAGGAACTAGAAGGCAGGCATGGCTTAAGCCAAGATTCTGAAACAAGAATAGCATGGAGATTCGCACAGTCAAAGCTAGCTAACATATCGGTGAAATGTGCCGGAATACTCTGGGCGTTGATATGCACGACATTGAAATTCTTAGGAACATCAGAGAATTGAGATGAAAGAATTTCACTTAGCGATGGAATTCTAGTAAAACTGCTGTTGTCAACTACCTGCCGAGAAAAACTCATCAGACTCACTATCAATTTGAGACATGACATTTATAAATAATAAATAAACTTAAAAATATATTGAAAAAAAAAAACTGCTTACAAATAGGTATTAAAAGTCAAAACAATATACATATATACGAATGTTTATCAGTAAATATGGCCTGCTTAATAGGCACCTTACATTCCACCTGCCGGTTGTGTTAAGAGTTACAACAATAAAAAGAAACAAAATACAAAGAAAAAGCAAACAAAAACAAAAATACAACGATAAAGGCCGGGTAATAATCTTTAAAAACAAAAATATACCAAACCAAAAGTAAATAAAAGTAATCACCGCGTCTATTAAAAAAATAATGTCTAATCAAAAAAGAAAAAATCAAAAAAAAAAAATCTAAACAGGTTAACTAACAACTCATAATGACTAGAGGTACACAAAACAAAAAGATAAAATAAAATAACAATAATAATCAAGTGGTGTATACCAAACAGATTATAGAACCTACATATTTATAATGCTTAAAATGAAATGTAATTGAGCTATGGAACGCGACACGGTAAACAACAAAAATGACAGATAACATTATAACCTATATGGAAGGTAGTAGTAGTGAAATATAATAACAAACAGTCTTACCCAGCCAGTACGTGAAAACAGTTAATAAGTAAATGTTTATTTATTTTTGTTGTTCGCTGTGCGCTTGGACCTCGCAATCCTGGATCGAGTTCCAGTTTTAGCATTATCAACACTGCCGATGTAACTCAGGTCGTGAAGAGATGTAATACGCTTCCGCACGCCATCTGCGCCGATAACATATACGTTGCCTTCTTGAGTCCAGCACCTCGCAATGCCGAACTTCTCCCGGGCAGCCATAAATAAGTCGTGACGCGCTTTTGTCAAGAATTCCGACATGGTGATTCCGGAGCCCTTGAGCTTGGTTTTGGCGTACCACAGCCCATCCCGGACCGCAACATCCTGGAGCTTGAAGAGAATGGGACGAGGTTTTTCAGCCTCGGAGGCGCATCCCATTCTATGACACCTTTTAATGCTATGCGGCGAGAAGTCTTTTACTTTAAAGTGCTCCTTTTTTTTTTTTTTTTTTATTGCCGTATAGGCAGACGAGCTAGCGGCCCGCCTGATGGTAAGCGGCTACCGCTGCCCATAGACCTTCGCAATGCCAGGGGTCCAGCACAACAAAGTCGCTGCCTACCTTAAGGATAGTACTCTCTTTAAGCCTCGTTTGAAGAAGGACAGGTCATAGCGCTCAGGAAACACCGATGCAGGGAGTTCATTCCAGAGCTTGCACGTACGTGGTAAGAAAGAACGCTGAAAACGTACCGTTCGGGAGCGGTACGCTTCCAGGTGGTAGGGATGAACTCTGCTGCGGTGACGGGTGGTGCGATGGTAGAAGGGCGATGTTGGTACCATCTCAAACAATTCCTCGGAGCACTCCCCATGGAACAGACGATAGAACACACAGAGAGACCCGAAGTCTCTCCGCAGTCCTAACGGTTCCAATTTGTCCGTAAGATTGGGATCATCGACTATTCGACAAGCTCGTCGCTGTAAGGAGTCAAGTGGGTTGAGCTGGTATTTTGGGGCACCTGCCCAGAGGTGAGAGCAGTACTCCACGTGGGGCCGGATTTGTGCTTTGTAAAGCGTCAATCTATGACCCGACGTGAAGTACCGCTTGGCTCTGTTCAGGATACCCAACTTTTTGCTCGCCAGTTTGGCTTTGTCCTCCAAATGACTCCTAAAGTCAACATTGCTCGATATTTCGACGCCGAGGATCCCAATACTTTCGGATCTTTGGAGAGTAACTCCTTGGAATTGCGGCGCCATGACAAAAGGGTCCTTCTTCGCAGTGAATGCGCAAACTTGTGTCTTCGAGGGGTTAAATTGAACTAAGTTCAATTCACCCCATTCGGAGACCCGCCCCAGAGATCTCTCGACTTCAGACACAAGTTGAGACCGTCTTTCCTCAATGGAACCTCGAGAAAGACTCTGATGGCCGATGTATCGCGCGTCACACGTACTATCATCCGCATAACAATGCATGCTGTCGTTAGACAACATGTCATTGATATGCAGGATGAAGAGTGTCGGCGATAGCACCGATCCTTGTGGAACACCAGCGTTAATGGTCTTGGTCTCGGAGCAACAGCCGTCCACCACGACTTTTATGCTCCGACCATCCAAAAAACTGGCGATCCACTTGCAGAGTCCCTCAGGGATACCATACGCAGGTAGCTTCGCCAGAAGGGCGCCATGCCACACTCGATCGAACGCCTTCGCTATGTCAAGGCCGACCGCAATCGCCTCACCCCCACTCTCCAAAGCCTCCGCCCAACGGTGCGTGAGGTACACAAGAAGATCACCAGCTGAACGACCGTGACGGAAACCGTACTGGCGGTCACTAATCAGCTGGTGGTCCTCAAGATACCTCAGGAGCTGAGTGTTTATAACTCGCTCCAAGACCTTGGAGAGTAAGGATGTGACAGCAATCGGCTTGTAGCATAAAGGGTCCGATCTGTCACCCTTTTTGGGGACTGGGTGGACATGGGCGACCTTCCACGAAGCGGGAACCCGGTTGGTTTTGTAGGAAAGACGGTAAAGGCGCGTTAGCACGGGGGTCAACTCAGGGGCGCACGTCTTAAGAACCACTGCGGGGATACAGTCCGGCCCACTCGACTTATGGATGTCGAGAGCCATGAGCTCCCGTCTGACAGCACGCTGGGTGATTTTTATATCAGACAGGAGACTCTCACACCAGGGGATGTTCGGCGGTGTGGCTCCCCCGTCATCCAAAGTCGAGTTCGAGGCAAAGAATTGGGCCAAGAGATCGGCCTTCTCCTTTGCACTATGGGCCAAACTGTTATCGGGTTTACGCAGTGGTGGGAGACTGGATAGGCAGAAATTGCCCTCCACAGCCTTAGCGAGCGACCAAAAAGCACGGCTTCCAGAGGGATAGCTTTGGAGCCGCTCGCCAATTCTGCGGATGTGCTCCGCCTTGGCCCTAGCTAAGGTTCTTTTGTTAGTTCTAGAGGCGGCATTAAACTTCCGTTTCTCCTCCTTCGAATTTGGATCCCGACGCCTCCTGGCGTCTTGCCACGCCGCGTATGCGGACTGCTTGAGGCGCGCAGCAACGGCGCAGGCACGATTGTACCACGGCCTGCTGCGACGCCCTGCGGGTATATTTGAGCTGGGTATGAAGGTCTCCATACCCAAGCCAATTGTCTCCGCGACACAGTCCGCACAGGCGTCAGGATCATCAGAGGAGAAGCAAAGCCGCCTCCATGGGTAGGACGCGAAGAATTCTCGGAGTCCGTCCCAATCTGCTGACATATACCGCCAAACCTTGCGAGTTCCAGTTGTAGAAGAACGACTGGAACCCGCTGCAGGGGCCCACGAACGGACCAGGCAGTGGTCAGACGATCCCAGTGGAGCATCAACCACTATCCTGTATCCGTTCGGGTGTGTCGTCAGCAGAAGATCCAACATAGAGGGCTCATGGCTCTCAACATCTGGAACACGGGTGGGCTGTGTTACCAGCTGCGAGAGACCATAAGCCAAGGCCATCTCGTAAACAGCCCGACCGGGGAGATCAGTGGTCCTGGATCCCAACCACTCTTTGTGATGAGCGTTGAAATCACCGAGGACCACTACCTTTGCGGAAGGGAACTGCTCGAGAATCCGGTCAGTCCCCACTTGGACGCTCTCAAATAATTCAGTAGATCCCGTGTCACTGCCGTGGGACCTGTACAGGCATGCGTAGACTCGGGTCTTACCCTTGAGTTCTGCCCGCAGCCATAATAGGGACAGGTCCCGACGCTCGAGGCCCCGAAGGCGGTGACAACAGATATCACCCCTGACGAAGACGCACACCCCGGCTTTACGTAGGAATTGATGTTCAAATACGTAACCGGGGTAATTTAAGTACGATACATCGTCAGGGGCGGATATTTGCGTCTCCGTTAAAAAGAGCAGGGCAGGCCGCGTCGTCTCTAGATGGTGGTGGACGGCGTCGAGGTTGCTATGTAGACCCCTGACATTGCAGAAGTCCACAGAAAATGTGGATGCATTTCCCGCCGTGGAG
This sequence comes from Deilephila elpenor, assembly GCA_949752805.1. Taxonomy (NCBI): domain Eukaryota; kingdom Metazoa; phylum Arthropoda; class Insecta; order Lepidoptera; family Sphingidae; genus Deilephila; species Deilephila elpenor. Next base: position 5,221,753 of record OX457095.1, on the reverse strand, counting down.
AGCCTACTTTTGTTTTTCCTTCGCATTTTTATTTTTATTTTAAAGAGAGTGGGATAGGGAAAGGAAAAAAGCGTGGTTGACCCAAGACGATACCCGAGAAAGGGAGGATATAGTGCGGGACGGGCATACGGCAATAGGAGGAGCCAGCGAGAAGCACGGAAGGGCCCCCGGTGCCCCCCCGCGTGCAGTCGCCGGGATCCACTCCAGTCTCCCACTCTGGCACGACGACTGCATGACGGGATTTTCGCCGGTTGGCGGGACAGCTTCCCGGGGAGGGAGTTTGACAATAGTGGGCCCCCGGGTTCAGGTCCCCTACTGACCGGCAGGCGGCCGGCGGTGACCGTTCCCACCGGGTCTCCCTGTACTCCACACCAGCGTCCCCCAGCCTAATGCCCGCCCCGACACCCAACCACATCAACGAGCATCGCCTGGATCCACCAACACCTATCAGAAGGGTGGGAACGGATGAGGGGGGAACGGCTATCCAGCCCTTCTACCGGAACGCATTTTTACTTAGCGGCAGAAATAGACCGGACGGTGGTACCAACCCGCTTGGATTTGGCATTGAGTAAAAAAAATAGAACTCAATCCCAAACCCTACCACCAGTGATGGGGGTGGGGGAGGACACCAAAGCCGCGGAATGGGAAGTGGAATGCGGCAATGGTGGCTCGAGGGGCCGGGAGTGCGTGCCCGTGCCATTCTGTAAGACAGCCGGACAGGTTGCCAGAAGAATGACCCTCTGACCTAAAAATCTATACCTGGCTTTTGTGTAAAGCCTTTTGCCACAAGCCTAGCCCGGTATTACACATTATTGTCCACGTCAAACTTTTTATTGAACACCCAACGACACTTCACTACAGACACATTACCAGGATTTTTCTCAAGCTCCCACGCGTCGTTATCCTCAAATGACTGGAACTCATCAGCCATGGCACGCCTCCACTGCTCCTTCTCAGGCGCCTCTAGAGCCTCGGAGATTGATACCTCATCAGAAGCTGGTACAGTAATGGATATACACAGGTTAGGAGACTGTCCCGCCCTCACACCCGCCACTGCAACTCCTGTAAGCCAGGATCAACAGTGGCACGCATATTAATGACACTGAGCATTGAAGCTCAGCGCGTCTCCGGGAATGTCTAACTTGTCTTTAACCCGCAACGAAATCAATCAAAAAGTTAAATTAATAGGAGGAGTTGGAAATAAATTATTGTCCACTTCCCTCCCTAATAAAGCGGGTGACAAAACAATGAACTAAAGAGGCAAACAACCTCGCATAAAGACATTTACAGCCAGAGAAGCCAGCTGTAAAGCACCACGGAATAGTGATTATTACATTTAAATGGGACCTAATATGTAAGCTGTTATACTTGATTCCAATAATAGGTATGGCAAAATCGCCGGAAAGCACGGAAATTCTTCCTAGTCTCCACAAGGTCCATGTAGTATACAACACCAGATGTTATTTGCATACTATCTAGCATGGTTTTACGCTCATTCTGCCAAAGACTACACTCCCAAAGTACATGATGCGCGGACTGCTCATATTCGCAATAAGGTGTTGAACATGAGCACGCAGGCGAATCAACGAGCTTAAATGAGTACAGTTTAGACTTAAAGTTACCATGGCCCGTAAGAAACTGTGATACGTAATAATCGATATCTAGCCAAGTCTTTGTCAAACGATCACGCACGCATGGAAAATATTGGTATAGATGCCGACCCTTCAAAGATACATCCCATCTATTCTGCCATTCATCTATTAATTCGTTATATACAACTGAGAGCGGCTTAAATAATCTGTCTACTTTTACAAGTTCACGTGAATTTAAGAATCTTTTGTCCATATTCTCTCTAGTTGAGTAATACATCGCGGCGCGACGTTGTACCTCCAGGTCAACTGGAAGTACACCCGCAAGGACAGGCAACGCTTCGGTACTAACAGTCCTATATGCCTTACACAAGAATATCAACGCCAAACGTTGGCTCTGGAGCAATTTCCTTCGCACAGCACCGACAGTAGCCCTATCGGCCCATACGGGGGATCCGTAAGTAATACATCCTAAGTAAGTCGCTCCATAGATGGTTTTTAATGTATTGAAAGAAAGCCCCCACGTTGATTTTGATATTCTTGTCAAAGCAAAAAAGTTATTTTTCGATTTTTCCCCGACTTTCTTAATATGTTCAAGAAAGGAAAAATTCCTTTCCAAAATTAGACCAAGATAACAAACTGATTCTTTTTTCTTTACGGTAATATTATTAAATTTAATTCGCGGCGGTGATTTTAGAATTCCTTTTAGAAGTAATTGGAACGTTTTATGTGGTGCGAACTGTAAGCGATTTCGATCCCCCCAATCAGATATTAAATTTAAACACGTGTCGGCCATATTTTCGAGTCCCGACCTACTGTTTGACTCAATAAGCAAGAGGCCATCGTCCGCATATCCAATCAAAGAACACCCTGACGGTAAGGGAATTGTAAGAAAATCGTCGAAGCCCAAATTCCATAAATAAGGACCCAAGACCGAGCCTTGTGGACAGCCCATCGTCAGTGGCTTCGACACGGCATGGTGTCCAAGTTTAAGTTTTGTTGTTCCGTGCGAGAAATACGAGTATATAAGTGAATATATGTTTTTAAAGCAACCTCGCAATTTCAACTTAAGAAGCAGCATTGGCCACCAAGCATTGTCGAAAGCACCGGAGATGTCCAGGAAAATACCGAGTACATATTTGCGTATCGATGTACTTACTCTTCTCCTAACCGAAATTGCCGCATCAATAGTCGACCTACCCATAGTAAAACCGAACTGTTTTTCATGGAATTTTGGTCCACCTGGTAGCAATCGAGGGACGGTAAGACGTTCTAAAAGTTTACCTAGCGACGGCAAGAGTGTAATGGGTCTGTAAGACTTAGGATCTTGAGGAGATTTATCGCCACTCTTGGGTATTATCCGAATGAAACCGGTACGCCAGACTCGCGGAAATACCCCTTCAGCAATACATCGATTAAAAACAGTTAGTACTGCATTGCCGGCCGATTTACACGCTTCTTTGATCATTTTGTTGGATATTTTATCATCACCGGAAGCCTTGTTTAGGGGCAAAGATCGAACTATTTCACTAAATTCATCAAATGATGAGAGATTTGAATCGCAAGAGTTTGGCAGTTCCGCGGCCCACATCCTAATCTGCTTGTGGTATTCCGTGTCATTCCCAACATTATCGTCCGGTATTAACGATTGTAACAAAGCTTCCGTTGTCTCCTCAATGCCAGTTGTGTAGTTGTTATTAATTTTTATATTCTCAATATAAGCCAAATTGATTGACCTGTTTGCTTTAAACTCATGGTATAAAGGAGACCACGGACCTTCACTATCTAACCGGGCTACAATTTTTCGTAATAAATTGCCTTTCGATTTTTGTACAGCCGCTCTATAATGTGATCTGGCAACTTTCAGTTCATTAAAAGCAGATGTAATTGCTTCCCCTGTAATACGGCGTTTTTTAAGCCCGTTAAACCGCCGACGCGCTCTGCGAAAAGTTCGCCGTAGTTGGACTAGTAAGTCATTCCACCAATCACACCTCCGAGTCTTTGTGATGGGACCTCGACCAATGGTAACGTCCGCGCAATACGTAAACGTGTCCGACATAATCTCGGCACAAGTCTCAGCTGACAGATCATCGCGAGTGAAGTCCCTGGCATGCTGAGCAAATAAAGAGCTAAATAAATCCCAGTTGGCACCTATAGACTTATATCTAAAATTACAATTTATATGTACCGGACCCTGTGTCACTCTAGGCAAGAACTCGTACACAATCAGGCGATGGTCACTACACGACGCGTCCGGCAGGACGCGCCACCTATCAATACGGACGTCTCCACTAGAAAGTGTGACGTCAATAGAGGATTCGCCCATAGGGCTGCTATAAGTAGGTGGTGCATCGGGGGTGTTATGTACTTCGAGGTTCATCTCTGCAATGAAATCTTCTACAGCGCAACGTCGCTCGGTATCGGTGGAGCGATATTTTCCATACCAAAGGATTGAAGACGCATTAACGTCAGCACCTATAATAATTTTATGTCCAGCGAGGGACCGCAAGACATAACGGAGGTGATGCAAGTGGGGACCCACAGGGTCGGAGTATTGAAAATAACAGCTCACAAGAAAAACCTTACAGATCGGACTCGACACCTCTGCGACAGCACAGTGTGACGTCATAAGATTACGTACTGAGGTAACGGTAAGATTTGAACCCGACACGAAAATACCTGCTCGTGAGTTGTTATCGAGTTGTATCACCCTACTACGTAATCGCGCATGTTGGTATTGCTCTTGAACCACAACGACATTCAGCTTATAATCGCGAATTAACGTGTCTAATTCTGACGTCGCTACCCTATCGTTATGAAGATTTAACTGACCGATTGTAAAGTTATCCATATTTAATTAGTATTGGGTCGACAAAACTAATTGCTCGAGCTTATTTTTGTATGTTGGGCACTCCTGAGACCCACAACGATGATCGTGTTTTTTTTTAAATCGTTTGCAAGGCGCACATACAGGCTTAAACTCCGGGTTCGATTTTTGCGGGCACGCCTTAGTTTCATGTGACTCAGCACAGATGGCGCACGTTGGTGTTTTTACTGTACAAAACTTTTGTACATGCCCGTAATACTGACAATTTAAACAACGGACTACATCAATGTCATCGATAAAACGGCAGGTGGCCCAATCAATGAAAAGTTTGTCCTTTGTATTCATCAAGTGTTTACGAACCTCTGAATCTAATTCTAAGCCTATCCATTTCCGACCGTTATCTAAAATTCGTCTGCGGGTTATTTTAACGGACTTTGAAAAGTCATCCTCCTTTATAGGCATTTCGTCCTTGATATTTTGACGATATAATGCGGTTAAGAAAGCGCGGTCTTCCATGGAGGATGGCACATCTTTAACTAGAATACGGGGGCGGCGGCCCTTCGGTTTTTCGAGACGCAACCCCGCCGATTTTATCGCGGCGACGGATTCTAATTTTTTTATTTGTGACTCGTTAGCGAGGCGCAGAGCAACACCGGACTTAGAAGTTTTTTTAACGCCCACGATTTGGAATCCATCATCACTAGGCTTAATTGCCTTAAAGAGCGCCTGTTTAGTCGCGGATGATGTCGGTAGATCAGCTGACCGTTCACTTGTCGGGTAAGCTATTACGCACGGGAGGGGGGCGCGCGGCTCCACTACCGGAGTGGGTTTCGCTAAACGCAGTTTTAAATTATCGGCTAAAGTCTTATTGGAATCTGCGGTGGAAATGTTAACGCGTTTATATTGATCTAACTCGCGTTGCATATTAGCCAACTTGGTTTCATTGCACGAAGATTTTAACGCGAGTAACGAAACAATCGAAGTTACTCGTTGTGTAATGTCTAAAACCGCCGATCTATTTGCAATATTCATGCGCGAGCCCTGGTCATTAACGAGTTCGTTTATCTTCGACAAATAGCTCGATACTTCCGACACCATATCGCAATAGTCCGCGCGGCTCACATCGCTGCCGTTGTCTACAGACAAAGTATCCGCCGATTCCGACAATTGTAGACGTTTTGATTTAACGGGGGAAACATATGATGGCGAATTAACGTCGCTGAATAGCCGTTTTGCCGAACTTGGTGACCGAGGCGTGAGCCTACTTTGAACAAAAGGGTCTGGCCCAGGGTCGGGCGGATCGTTACTGTGGGTCGACATTGTCTTTACAGAAGTAAATTCAATTAATTTATAATGTTTATTGACACTTACAAGAACTAATTAATGTTAAACAAACAGCTGACTGACCGGCCGGACGATATTTTATTTCGCGGTACCCACTATAGAAAAATAAAAGTACTTACCGAGAATAAATTCGAATAAATCCACGAAATAAACGAAATAAAACTTTAAAAACTTACGAATCCTTGCGTACAATACGATACCAAACAACAATAAACAACTCACGAACCGATAATCGTCTTCAAAACACACAAAATACAATTATTATTGAGGAGCACGTAAACACGTCACTGTACTGTGCCCCCGCGGGAGGGGAAGTGATATACACAGGTTACTAAAACCATACCTCTCAGGCTTTTTCCTTTGGCGCTTTGCTGATACAGAAACCTCTGGCACTGGTACTGATGTCGTCTGGACCTCCTGCATCGGGACCTCACTTGATGGGATATCTGGAAGTGTGTCCTCACCGTCAGTGTATACTGAAGTATCTGAGCTGTCATTTTGATCTTCTACAGCTGGAACGCAGGATTCCCCCATTAAATCATGACTCTCCTTCTCCACACTGTCTTCTGATATCTCCATACTAGCATGTGCTGTCTCCTCATTTGGTACCCAGATAGCCTCTTCGCTGGTTGCAATAGCGCCCGTCTCGTCTTCCATGACAATGACATCTCTGCTAAAGACAATAGTCTTTTTGATAGGATTATACAACCTATATCCTTTCACATCCTCTCCATATCCGACTAAGATGTGTTGTACGGCCTTCCTATCCCATTTGAGACGCTTTTCTTTTGGGACATGTACAGTCACCAACAAAAGTAGCTGAACACATTTAAAACGCCAAAAGTCATACACACATTAAGCAACAGAAGTCGGTGACGAGTGTCGGCCACAAAATTTCATGAACACCTTAAAGGTTATAAAAGTTGATGAACAGCAAAAGCAACAAAAGTTGATGAACAGCAAAAGCAACAAAAATTGATGAACAGCAAAAGCAACAAAATTGCTGAACACTTATAAAAAGTAAGATTGCCGTAGATGTGTTCACCTACTTTTGTCGCGTTGTTATGTATATATTTTTAATTGTTATTTCACAATTTCTTTTTTGCTTTTTCTCTGCATTGACATATTGTTTTCTATTTTTGAAAAATTATTATGTTTGCAGAGTTTGTCGTGTTCGTCTGTTATTGGCAAGTGTACTTTTATTGAACAATAAATTGTTAAACATCTAATAATACGCACCTAATGTTATTGATATCGTGCTGTTGGTGTTCCAAATATAGTAAATACATTAAATAAAATACATAAATATTTATTTGGGGTCTTGTTCCGTGTATAATAAATAATAATGTAAAACAATATTGGCAAAAAAATGTGTATGTATAAGTGTTATTTCAATTTTGTTTGTACCGATTTCATGTGTACGGCTTGGGTAATAATTTAAAAAAGTAAATTTATAAACATAGAAATAAAATTTATTAAATAAAATAAAATTCAACAATATAAATAAAAATGGTAAAAATATTGTAATGTATAAAATCATGTGTGGCCTTCATTTGCTTCGATGACGGCCTGTAGTCGGCTTTGCATAGAATTTGCAATATTTGCACATACATCACCTCCTCTGAAGGAATCCCGCATACGTTCAACGTGCCTTATAATGCCTTCCTTGGTGTGTGGCGTGTCGGGCTCTCAGGCTTAGACCATGAGACCCCATAGATTTTCTATGGGATTCAAGTTTGGACTCTTCGGTGGGAACTGTATCCCAATAATCGCATTTTCATTATTGCAGAACCATGTTTGACATCTTCTAGCTTTATGCACGGGGCTGTTGTTGTGGACGAAGTGTATCGGCTCCGACATATGCAGTCTGACCGTAGGAAGTAATGTGTTCTCCATTAAATCTAAATAACCGATGAAAAATTATCCAAAATGTATCTTCTTGATAACGCAGATAAATACAACATTGAACTCTAACTATTTTTCTCTTCTAGAAAAGGAAGTTTCTGATACCGTTGAGAAGCAATATGGAAATATAGTACACGGAATACTTAAAACTAACAATAAGATAAAAGATAAAAAAAAACCAATAAACTTAAATTAAAACCCAAAACAGTTCAGTTTTTACAGAAAAGATTAAATACAAAAATAAATACCGTTGAATATCGCAAAATCAATAAACAAGTTAAACGTAGCATAAGGGATGATTTATGCAAGCATAATTGTTATCTAATAGAAATGGCCTTAAAGAAACATACACCGCTTAGGGTAGCTAAACAGTATCTACAGGAAGGTGTTGGATAAATATGTAGTTAAAAGATGAAGAAGGAATTAAAAATAGTAACCGCACTAAGCTTCTTGAAATATGCACGAAATATTACCAAAAACTTTATTCTGACGCTACCAAAGAACTTCAATCAGATTATTCCAGCCCGAATCCGGATACTATTCCCTACATAACTGGCTGCGAGGCTTATAAAGCTCTCCGCAGTATGAAATTCAATAGGAGTCCTGGAGAAGATGGCATGTCAACTGAGGCTTTTCGAATCGGATCACCTACGCTGCTTCCTTGCATAGCAAATTTATCCATGCAACTAGGAAACTTCCATGAAATGTGCCAGTCCAACATCATTCTTTTGGATAAAAAGGGAGACAAGCCTAACATCACACTTGTATAAAGCGTTCATAAAAACAATACAGAATCGAATAGAGAACACACTTGATTTACTCCAACCCCCAGAACAAGCCGGGTTTCGCCCAAACTTTTCCACCGCGGACCACCTTCACACTCTGAATCAAATTATAGAAAAAACACCTGGAATATGAAAAACTATTATACCTTGCCTTTGAAGACTATACAAAGCCCTTCGACAGCGTTTATCACTCAGCCATATTCCAAGCACTACACAGACAGGGAATAAATACAATCTACATAGATTAACTCCAGCATATTTATGATCACAGCACAGCCACCATTAAACTTAAACGTACTGGTCCATCATACCATATACTAAGAGGAGTAAGGGTATCGATATCGGCGGTAAGAAACTTACCAACTTGCGCTTCGCCGATGACACTATGTACAGTCACCAACAAAAGTAGCTGAACACATTTAAAACGCCAAAAGTCATACACACATTAAGCAACAGAAGTCGGTGACGAGTGTCGGCCACAAAATTTCATGAACACCTTAAAGTTACAAACGTTGATGAACATCAAAAGCAACAAAAGTTCATGAACAGGAAAAGCAACAAAAGTTGATGAACAGCAAAAGCAACAAAAGTTGATGAACAGCAAAAGCAACAAAATTGCTGAACACTTATAAAAAGTAAGATTGCCGTAGATGTGTTCACCTACTTTTGTCGCGTTGTTATGTATTTATTTTTAAATTTTATTTCATATTTTCTTTTTTGGTTTTTCTCTGCACTAACATATTGTTTTCTATTTTGAGGAATTATTATGTTTGCAGAGTTTGTCGTGTTCGTTTGTTATTGGCAAGTGTACTTTTTTAATAATTTATTGAACAATAAATTGTTAAACATCTAATAATACGTACCTAATGTTATTGATATCGTGCTGTTGGTGTTCCAATTATAGTAAATACATGAAATAAAACACATAAATATTTATTTGGGGTCTTGTTCCGTGTATAATAAATAATAATGTATAACAATATTGGCAAAAAATTGTGTATGTATAAGTGTTATTTCAATTTTGTTTGTACCGACTTCGTGTGTACGGCTTGGGTACTAATTTAAAAAAGTAAATGTATAAATATTTTTTTTAATTGACCTACTTCATCCCACTACTGGGCGAAGGTCTCCCCCCTGTTCCTCCACAATTCGCATTCTAACGGGATTTCGGGCCACATGGGCTCGAAAGCATCCAGGTCATCTCGCCAGCGTTTTTAGGTCTGCCGCGGCGTTGTCGACCATCAGGTATCCATTGGGTAACGATATTTGCCCAACGCTCTGGATGCATTCGAGTCACATGGCCTGCCCAGTTCTATTTAAGGAGTGCTGTTTTGCTTCCCACGTCTGCCACGCCGGTTTTTAAGCGAATTTCGCTGTTTCGCACTCTGTCAGTCCGCCTTATTTCCAGGATGCTGTGCTCCATAGCTCTCTGACAAACCTTGAGCTGGGACTTTTGTGATTCGGTCAAAGACCAAGTCCGATCTCCGTAGGGTAGAACAGTCAAGTTATAAACGTCGATGATTTTCCTTTTTAAGGATATTGGAAGGTTCCAGTAGCTCTTCTAGGCATTTTCCATCCGGCGATGAATTTCTAGATCTTGCCGGCCTTGGAAGGAAACTAACTGGCCCAGATAGATGTACTCATCAACATAGTGTATGACCTCTCCATCCACTTGGATGTGGACTTTTGTTTTATTTGTCATGACTTTAGTCTTTGACCGATTCATCATTAGACCCACCCCGAGGCTTGCCATATTTAACGTTTCAAGCATGCATTGGAGGTCTTGCGCCGATGATGCAAATAGTACATCATCGGTATCAATAGTACATAGTGTCATCGGCGAAGTGCAAGTTGGTAAGTTTCTTACCGCCGATATTGATACCCTTACTCCTCTTTGTATATGGTATGATGGACCAGTACGTTCAAGTTGAATGATGGCTGTGCTGTGATCATAAATATGCTGGAGTAAATCTATGTAGATTTTATTTATTCCCTGTCTATGTAGTGCTTGGAATATGGCTGAGTGATATACGCTGTCGAAGGCCTTTGTATAGTCTACAAAGGCAAGGTATAATAGTTTTGATATTCCAGGTGTTTTTTGTATAATTTGATTCAGAGTGTAAAGGTGGTCCGCGGTGGAAAAGTTTGGGCGAAAACCGGCTTGTTCTGGGGGTTGGAGTAAATCAAGTGTGTTCTCTATTCGATTCTGTATTGTTTTTACGAACGCTTTATACAAGTGTGATGTTAGGCTTTTGGGTCTGTAATTAGCGATATCAATTTACTCTCCCTTTTTATCCAAAAGAATGATGTTGGACTGGCACATTTGCATATGGCCAGAATGCATATGTCGGAGCCGATACACTTCGTCCACAACAACAGCCCCGTGCATAAAGCTAGAAGATGTCAAACATGGTTCTGCAATAATGAAAATGCGATTATTGGGATACCGTTCCCACCGAAGAGTCCAGACTTGAATCCCATAGAAAATCTATGGGGTCTCATTGTCTAAGCCTGAGAGCCCGACACGCCACGCACAAAGGAAGGCATTATAAGGCACGTGGAACGTATGCGGGATTCCTTCAGAGGAGGTGATGTATGTGCAAATATGGCAAATTCTATGCAAAGCCGACTACAGGCCGTCTTCGAAGCAAATGAAGGCCACACAATATGATTTTATACATTACAATATTTTTACCATTTTTGTTTATATATTGTTTAATATTTTTTTATTTAATAAATTTTATTTTTATATTATAAATTTACTTTTTTAAATTAGTACCCAAGCCGTACACACGAAGTCGGTACAAACAAAATTGAAATAACTCTTAAACATACACAATTTTTTGCCATTATTGTTTTACATTATTATTTATTATATACGGAACAAGACCCCAAATAAATATTTACATATGTGTTTTATTCCATGTATTTACTATATTTGGAACACCAACAGCACGGTATCAACAACATTAGGTACGTATTATTAGATGGTTAACAATTCATTGTTCAATAAAAGTACACTTGCCAATAACAGACGAACACGACAAACTCTGCAAACATAATAATTTCTCGAAAATAGAAAACAATATGTCAATGCAGAGAAAAGGCAAAAAAGAAACTGTGAAATAAAATTTAAAAATAAATACATAACAACGCGACAAAAGTAGGTGAACACATCTTCGGCAATCTTACTTTTTATAAGTGTTCAGCAATTTTGTTGCTTTTGCTGTTCATCAACTTTTGTTGCTTTTGCTGTTCATAAACTTTTGTTGCTTTTGATGTTCATCAACGTTTGTAACTTTAAGGTGTTCATGAAATTTTGTGGCCGGCACTCGTCACCGACTTCTGTTGCTTAATGTGTGTATGACTTTTGGCGTTTTAAATGTGTTCAGCTACTTTTGTTGGTGACTGTACTATTGATACCGATGATGTGCTATTTGCATCATCGGCGCAAGACCTCCAATGCATGCTTGAAACGTTAAATATGGCAAGCCTCGGGGTGGGTCTAATGATGAATCGGTCAAAGACTAAAGTCATGACAAATAAAACAAACGTCCACATTCAAGTGGATGGAGAGGTCATACACTATGTCGATGAGTACATCTATCTGGGCCAGTTAGTTTCCTTCCAAGGCCGGCAAGATCTACAAATTCATCGCCGGATGGAAAATGCCTAGAAGAGCTACTGGAACCTTCCAATATCCTTAAAAAGGAAACTCATCGACATTTATAACTTGCCTATTCTACCCTACGGAGCTCGGACTTGGTCTTTGACCGAATCACAAAAGTCCCAGCTCAAGGTTTGTCAGAGAGCTATGGAGCACAGCATCCGGGGAATAAGTGTGTTTTATTTCATGTATTTACTATATTTGGAACACCAACAGCACGATATCAATAACATTACGTACATATTATTAGATGTTTACCAATTTATTGTTCAATAAAAGTACACTTGCCAATAACAGACGAACACGACAAACTCTGCAAACATAATAATTTATCAAAATAGAAAACAATATGTCAGTGCAGAGAAAAACCAAAAAAGAAAATATGAAATAAAATTTAAAAATGAATACATAACAACGCGACAAAAGTAGGTGAACACATCTACGGCAATCTTACTTTTTATAAGTGTTCAGCAATTTTGTAGCTTTTGCTGTTCATCAACTTTTTTTGCTTTTGCTGTTCATCAACTTTTGTTGCTTTTGCTGTTCATAAACTTTTGTTGCTTTTGCTGTTCATCAACGTTTGTAACCTTAAGGTGTTCATGAAATTTTGTGGCCGACACTCGTCACCGACTTCTGTTTCTTAATGTGTGTATGACTTTTGGCGTTTAAATGTGTTCAGCTACTTTTGTTGGTGACTGTACCATCACCTTGCTCCCAAACAACCTTATATGACTTAGATCAGGTTTTGATCCGTGCCACAGTTCATAAGGAGTTTTTGGTACTCCTGACACAATGGACCTGTTTTTCAAGTAAACGGCTGTATTGGCCGCTTCCGCCCAAAATCTCTTGTCCAACTTTGCATCATATAATAGACATTTCCCCTTTTCAACCACAGTGCGATTGGCTCTCTCACAAACACCATTTTGTTCAGGCGTGTAACTATTTGTTTTTTGGTGAATAATACCAAATTGTTTCAAATATCGCTCAAATTCTTTACTGCAGTATTCAAGTCCATTATCAGTATGAAATATCTTTATTTTCTTACCTTGCTGGTTTTCTACCATCGATTTAAAGTCTTTAAATCTACTTAGAGCTTCATTTTTTTGTTTCAGAAAATAGATGAAAATCATCCGACTATAATCATCCACAAACAACATAAAATATCGACTGCCATTTAGAGAATTCACCTCCATAGGTCCGCACAAATCACTATGTATCCTGTGACATGTCTCTGTGCTACGTTCACCCACATGAGAGAAGGGCAACCTCATCTGCTTTCCCTCACTTGTTGTTTGAGGTTGCACAATGCCATTCTTCATTTTATTAAGGTCTTGACTGTTGATATGAGCTAGCCTTCTGTGCCATAATCGTCCTGTTACAGCAGGAGCTGCCAACACACAACTCGGTGACTGCAATCTCAACTTATAAACACCATCAGTCAAATCAACTATTGCAACTAAATCAGCATTTCGGTCATAAATATAACAATGCTTTTCCTCAAAAATAACATTGTTGCCATTCCTGACAAGCTCGCTAACTGATAATAAGTTTGTTGTCAAACTAGGAACGCATAGCACATTTTTCACTGTGATGTGACATTTCAAATCCGAAATAATCTCCACATCTCCAGAACAATCAACCGATACCTTTGATTCATTAGCAACAACGATTTCTGGTAAACACGACGTGAAGCTCATGTTTTTAATCCAATCCTTGTTTGCAGTCATGTGCGCACTCGCACCACTGTCGACGTACCATTCCGTCTTATTAAACTTTCCATTTATAAAAACAACATTCAAAACGCATTTACTAGCAGTTTTCTTTAGTAATGGGCATTGGTTTTTATAATGTCCATTGTTTTTGCATTTATAGCATACAATTTCTTTTCTTAAAGAATTTTTGTTTGACGTAGATGAACCGTCATTTTTTTCTTCTTTAATTGGCCTGACATTTTTCTTATGCTGACTCCATTGATATTTCTTTTGAAAACTACCAAAAGCAGCGCTGTCACCTCCACTAACTTCCGACTCCATATCTAATAATTTAGATTTAATGGCATCCGTTTTTTTTTTCTAAACTTTATTGTACACCAGTGATATACATAATAACAAGTTAGACAAGAGAAAAACAAAAAACGTACAAAAGGCGGTCTCGCCAAGGCGATCTCTTACAGACAACCAACCATAGGATGGATAAGAGGGAACAACAGTTTTGGGGTACCATGAGGTGTACGAAAAATGAAATACTAAAATATACAGGGTATATCAAGACCGCGACCGAAAACGAAGCCAGGTGGTAGTTTTAGCGGCTACAGACACAACGCAACTAAAAATTTTGCAAAATAAGCGACGGATTTTTTTTTACAATTTTTTAAAAATCATCGTTTTTGAGGGGTAAAAACCTAGTTTTTGCAAAAATAGTAATTTAAGCCCTTACGTACCATTGCGTATTTAAAAATTAAGCGATGTACGTCATTATTTTAGAAAAACTATGTTTAATCACTCAAATACGACGATATGTAAAAAATAACAAAAAAAAAATTGTCGATTTTTTTTGTAAAATTTTTACTTGCATTGTGTTTGATATCACTAATACTACCTCCTGGCTTCGTTTTCGGTCGCGGTCTTGATATACCCTGTATACATATCGACGGCGGAAAGCAATCTTGTCGTATCTCGAAAAATGCAACTTTACACCAGAGCCAAAAAACTATTTAAAAAATTCATAACTTCTAAACTAGAAGACTTAGGAATACCATTTTTTTAGTGATAACATTTTAATATAACACCTTCCATTTTCAATTCTCAGGGTCACTCTAAGATTTGTATTATTGGATTTAATACCAGATACAGCAATTGATTTTTAAAATACAAACATCGAACATGCTGTATCTCAAAAGACAAATGTTTGGGCCAACACCTACTTGTTCAAAATGACTGGCATCAAACTTGCTGTATCTAGATACAAGTATAATAATGATGACAGTTAATTTGTTGTAAATGAATATATTATTTTTTTGTGGCTTTGCTATTTGTTGTAAGTAGTATTACAATAATTGGTGGATCACAAATAAAATGCTGTATGTTAGACTATGTATTTATTTAATGTAAACAAAAATGTAAGAGCAGAATTTCAGCCCTTTAATAAACAAAATGCAAACAATATGATTAAAAATATTGGCCATTCTTAAAATATTTAAAACGAAAAATTATGAAACTGAATAAAAAATTGTAGGTAATTGAACAAAATAAAAACTAAATTAATTTATTATTATTTCTCTTTTTTTGCAAATAGTTTTTTTTTATATTTAAAAAAAATATACAAATAAAAATATAAAAAAATATTTACTCTTCGGTGCCGAAGCTCAAGACCCAATCCTCCTCAGATTACGTGCCGTGTCCAGTAATACTGCCTTCTGTATCTGACTCTTAACCCAACAGCCAATTGAAAGCCTCTGTAGATGTTGGTCGAGGCTCTTGGTATCAGCCAATGAGCAGAAACGACAATCGGGACAATAATTGTTGAGTCATCCCACATGTCGGTAACCTCGTGTACCAAATCTAAATATTTAGACATTTTGTCTTTCTAAGCTTTAATGATGGTAACATCAACAAGTATTGCGCGTCAATCAAGCTATTATCTCAATATTTGGCTTATTGACAACAATAGTCCTGTCTGTGATAATAGGCCGATCCCAATACAGCGTTGCATGACTATTTTCAAGAACTGGTTGGGGAACATACTGTTAATATGGCACTTTAAGAATCACAAATCCATATTGAAGAGCAATCTGCAAGTACTCGCCGTTGGCAAGATACCTACAAACAACCCGAGATAACATGCCTGGTTGATTCGCCAGGACAGTGGCATGCTTGACAGATGTCGACTGCACCGTCCTTCAGGATGTATTTTCTATATTCTATATCAGCCCATATACGTCCCACTGCAGGGCACGGGTCTACTCTACAATCGAGAGAATCGATTAAGAGTGGTTAGGCCATATAGTCCACCACGCTGGCCTAGTGCGGGTTGGCGGACTTACATACCGTAGAAATTCTTTAAAATCGCTACGGTATGCAGGTTTTCTCACGATGTTTTCCTTCACCGTTAAAGTGCGTGGTGATTGACTATCAATACACACATAACTCCGAAAAGTCAGAGGTGTGCCCTGGGATTTGAACCCGCGACCACCGTGAACATGTAGGCAGCCGCGTCTGGTCCGTTACCAACAGGCCACCACGCACTTTTCTATATTAGTTCGTCTTAATAACTTCGTCCATAATTGCAAGGACAAAACCCTCAGTTTCACCGAAGAGGTTACCGATACGTAGCCAGGATACAGATGCAGGCTGGACCACATCAGGCCCATTGAGGTCCCGATAGAACCGACCATGCTCTTCCATACTTCCTCGCGATCTCTAACGCTCATCACACGAGGTTTCCGCCAGTACTCATTTGCCAATGAGAGCGGGGCTAATCCTCTATCCACTGTAACTACAGCCCTGTGCATATCCACGCCACTGTGAATGAAATAGTCTCTGACATTGCACACCTCGCAATTATGCAGGTCAGCATTAAGAATGCCTCGGCGCCCACAGCTTCGCGGGATTTACAATATCATCACTGACGAACTTGGATGCGTACAATGTGCAGTCAGTAGTGTTCGGACTTAACGATCCATACAACTTAACTATCTGAGTATGCCAAATGAGTACAGGCATAACCCAACCGTTGAAAACGCGAATCTTGTTTCCTCCGTACAAAAAACTGTTGAGAACTTTTGTCAAGCGGCCAAAGAAACGCTCTTTCACCGATTGCTTTACGTCTGCATTCAAAATATCCAGTGCCTCTGGCATACCCAGATATTTGTAGGTTTCCGTCTCAGAGAAGGTTATGAGTCTTACAGTCTCTGAGACTTGTATGCCATCAGAGACTGCAACTTCCCTCACTTGACATGGATAACCGCTCATTTATCTACACCAAACTCTCTTCTGTTTGTTTTGATGCAAATAATTTGAGGTCATACATGTAAAGCAAGTGAGAAATAGGCTCAAGCCACAGGGCCTGAGCCGTAGATGGTAGCCTAACCCCGAATCCGATAACAAAGTGCTGAGAGGATTCAGAGCCATGCAAAACCATAGTGGACTCAAACTGTCACCCTGGAATACTCCCCGCTTAATTATAATGGGCTCATCACAATCAAGGAGACTCGAACCACCTGGATATCTAAGGTCTGTGGTCCACTGTCCCATACAAGACTATACAAGAAAATACTACATTGTCTTTACACTACGTAATCGCATTCACACTTAGGCGGTCGAGTGCTGGATCACGAATAAGCCGTACGCGCTGCATCTGCGAGCGGTCGCGAGAGAGGGATAACAAATGCCGTGTATATTCCAGTAGCTATCTAATATTAAATCCTTTAAAATGGGATAAGTATAATATTTTTATAGAAAAGTACACTTTAAAATGGTGTAATTGTAGACATTGCTTAAATTACTGAATGCGAACTTGGTAATATCTCAAGCCGGCGTATAAATCCCGAGCGGCAATTTTGCTGTAACTAAGTAAAATTATATTGCGATGCCCTTGTGAACGGTGTAACTCGTTTCAAGCACTGCATCTCGGCCGACGTATATGTCGTACTCCGTGAAGCATAAGCAGCAATTTTGTTGTATGTACTTTAAATAATAAAAAAGCGGATTTTGTTCGAGTTACAACATTTTTTCGTAGTTACTTCGAAATATTTATGTAAAAATCAATGTAGTATCTAAAAAAAAATAGTCATAGAAAAATGAAACCGAGACCATTTGATGCGGTATTTTTTTCTGAATCTAATGATGTATAAAACTCATTTTCGCATTTTTTCGAGATACGACAAAATCGCTTTCCAGCGTCGATATATAAATACACATACATGAAAATATATATACACATCCATACATACATACATACAAATATATATATATATATATATATATATATATATATATATATATATATATATATATATATATACATATACATATATATATATCACAGATGGCATCAGATCCGGCATGGAGGATGGCAAGCTGACGGTCTTAGCTTTGCTAGACTTCAGCAATGCCTTTAACACTGTGGACTATGACATTTTACTTGCCATGCTACGTTCTCTTAACATATCTCCAATGGTTATTGATTGGTTTCGTAGTTACCTGTATGGACGCCAGCAACGCATCCGTGTGGAGGAAACCTTTTCCTCCTGGTGCCCCGTATCTGCTGGTGTACCTCAGGGCGGCGTGCTATCTCCTCTTCTCTTTGCTATATTTATTAATTCTATAACCAACCTTTTACGTTCCTCCTACCACCTCTACGCTGATGATCTCCAGATCTATACTCAAGCACCCTTAGACCAGATTTTCGGTGCGATCGCTACTATTAATACAGACATTCAGCACATCTGTGATTGGAGTAGAGCTCATGGTTTGAAGATCAAAACCCATTGAAAACCCAGGGGCCTTACTACCATCTTTTACTAAACAATCTTATTGCAGGAACGTTTTATTTCAAGCTTATAGTAATATTACTCAGATTCGTACCATGACCTTATAAAACAATATTACTTTATTCCTGCATAGTGCTGGAAAAGAACGAATGATTGTATACAAGATCGCTAACCTTTTTATTTACGTTCCAAGGCACGCATATGCCGATAAATATTGAAGCTAAACAAATTAAATTTACTTTTAGATTTCTTAACGGATTATCAAGTAAAAATTATATTGTATAATTTTAAATAAAAGAAAATATCCCTTTGTCTTGGTAGAGCAAAGATTTTGTATATTTGTATTTCTTTGGGAATGTATGCAACGGGAACGAAACGGTTTTACAAATGTCATTACTCTTAACAAGCTCGCTCGCGGGACGCGGCGGTGTTTAAAAATGTTATGAAGTGGAAGTGGTGCAATACAAACTCTTTAATTAATTTTATGCAGTTTTAAAAATCTCGATATCATTTCTAGCAACGAGTAAGTATGTTTTAATAGTCTATAGGATAAAACAATGAACAAAATTATGCATTGCGATACTTTGATCGCATGTTTAATGATAATCGCTATCTCAACTTTGATTTTAATATCATTTATGTTTATTAAATAATTAGAGTCGACACGTAATATACTATTATGTCTAAAAATATATTATATGCAATAGGAATAATATTATTTATAAAACAAATAAATCAAATGTTGCTGTGAAAATTTTAAGTTGGAATTTCAAGTGGTTTATTATTTCAAGTGGTTTAAACTATTTGCAGCGTCAGAGTTCGGAGAGTTTTGGGGCGACGCAACAACTCGATTTAATGTGTGGCGTATAATCGAAGCAAAGGAATATTCTAAACAAAAGTGTGGCGTGCTTGCGGTGATCTTAAACTCTCAAGGCGAAGGCACATACAAAGACTGGAAAGGATGGTCCAAAGTAACTACTTATACTAATTTATGTGATTATGATTAGCTATATAGGTAAAATTATGGACAACTGCATAAGTGTACTATCTGGTCTAGAATAAAATGTTATGTATAATGGTTTCATGATACTATCTATCAATGATAACTGTATGCTAAACTACACCTGTGGATTTTTCAGTACTGAGTGGACTATAAAGCCAAATTAAATAAAAGACTGGCAGCTTTACATACATCCCAGTCAAAAACTGAAGGAGGACCAAGCGCAGAGCCATCCTTGACGCATATTGAAAACATTTTTTTGCGATTACTTGGGGATGATGATAGTCAAGGGTTACCAGGTGTGCAATTGGAACCATTCATAGAAGTATAAACAACAAGAAAACAAATATGTAGGCTCTACTGATTTCTGGAAAAATGATAATAATCTTTATTTGGTTCAGAAAAATAATCTTTATTTATAATAATAATAATAATAATAATCTTTATTGCTTTACAGTAACAAATTTACAATTGATTGACACCCTGACTCCTGAACTAGGATACCCTGTATGACAGGAGTCAGTCTCTTTCGTGTATTACAGTTTTGGTAAATGTTGTTATACATCACAGCAATGTATATGTAAACCTATAAAGTAAAGTATTTGGTTTCATTACATTAAATAAAGTAATATTTTAACTTTGCTTACTGCAGTAGTTAAAACATCTGTGTTACAATTTGAGGATACAAAATAAAAAATTGGAAAGTAAAATGATACAATAATTATATTTATACAAAACAATAGGCAATAGCATAAATACACCAACAATCTCTCTTCCAGCATTCTAACATCTATAAGTGCCACATTTTCCAGACCTCCTGAGTGAGAGCCCTATGTGCTACCCAACCCTGCTGTAAAGCGACATTGCTACTGTTGGAGTGCTGATGATGCTTCACCAACAGTATAATTGAGCTGCAATTGGTTCTCTTGATTGTGTTCTTCATTACTTAATTTCTGCACAGGAATATTGGCTGTGTTGCATATGTTGTGTAATATTAATAATCCTGCCACCTGAGGTGCATAATGCAACACTCTGTGTACAAGTAAGCAACGAAAATGTGCCTTGAGAAGTCCAATTGTTCATTCAATTATGTTTCTAGTGCGAACATGCAAATTTGTGTGGTGTCCTCCAGGTGTCTGTGGTGCTGCATTGAGTATGGGAGTCATCATGGTTTTTGTATGCCCAGAATCATCTGTAAATTTTAAAATATAATTAATTAATTTCACTGATTAAGGACAATGGAATAGTTAAAGTATCTGATATTAAAATAACTTTTTTTATATATGTTATATTGGAGTTTTACCTAGAAACCAGATATTTCCATTGTTGCTCAGTTCTTTCAAGTGACTCCTCAGTGGATGATTTGACCATATAAAGGAGTCAATAGTAGCACCACCATGGCTTGCCTCTACACTCATAGTTTGCATGTTTGCATCACAAATCTGAAATTTTATGAGATTGAATAAAGTAATGTTACTATAATTAATTTGTTATTTAAATAATTGTTATATTTCATATTCTTTATGTTATTAGTTATTCTCTGTGTTATCTAGAGATGAAAATATATTCTGTATTAGAAAATATATAATTCATTTAAGTTCTTTGTTATGTGTGCATTAATAATTATTTGAACTTAAACAATAAATTACCATGTAAAATTATCACAGGGCAATTTTATTTTATACAATTGTAATGCATGATATTATTATTTATGCAATCTAGAAACATCACTTTTGATCACTATCATTGCAGATACAAACTCAAGTGTAGGTTCCACCTTGGTAATGTTGTTTAATCAAAAATATAATTCTAGTTTTAACAGTTTCATTTTTTTACACATTCAAAACTTAGCTGAGGTTTCATATTGAATTGTCCCTTACAAATGACTATGAAATCGATAACTTGTAGTATACTTACTTTGCTTTTATTTTGTCGCGTTCTTGGTCATTAGCCTGTATCTACTAATAAACTCGAGAGTCGTCTAGATTGAAGGGATCGCATTCCTCGCGTAATCGCCTTTGTCGTAGCTTACTCAACGAGTTATTAGCAGAATTATCGTCCTCCAGAAATTCGAAGATTTCGTAATCATTGGCCATCTAAAACCATAATATAATATTCATAATAATTATCGTACCTTTTTGGACAAGAAACCATTTTATCGCACACGATAAGTATTTAAAATAAATATGCATTTGTTATTTACTGACTTTACGAGGATATATCACAGAAAACTGAAAAGTAATGTTAAAAAAGTTGCTTTCTCACAACTGTTTTGTGACTGCTAAGTTTGACATAAAAGTAATATTACTTACTGTCAAAGGACACGTCGTGGTACGGTTTAGAATGAATGATTTGCGATTGCGTCACAAAACTGCTAATTAAAACATGATGGTTTTAAGCTTGTTTTAAGGGCGTCATGGTACGAAATTTCTAAGTAAGGTTAAAACATTACTGCTTTAAGAGACGGTAGTAAGGCCCCAGGTCATTGTTGTTGGCAGTCCCAGGATGATCGCGAAGCTGGATTGGACTCAACTTCCCAGTGTTTATTGTGATGGTATAACCATCCCTTATAGTGAAACCGTCCGCAATCTGGGTCTACTTATTGATAAATCCTTTACATGGGGTCCCCAGCTTCGTGAAATAAGCCGTAAGCTGTTCGTTTCAGCAAGGTCCCTGCGAAGGTTACGCAACTTTCTACCCGTTACCACGAAGATTTCGCTTGCGCAAACCCTCCTTCTCCCCACCCTTGATTATGCTGATGTCAGCTATCTTGATCTCACCGAAGACCAACTTAATAAACTTGAGCGTCTTCAAAATTTCTGCATAAGATTCATATTTGGTTTACGCAAATATGATCATGTTTCCGAGTTTAGAGCTAAGCTCAAGTGGTTACCTATACGACTTCGTCGGAATGCTCACATTCTTTCTCTTCTTTACAATATTTTATTTAATCCTCTTACCCCTTCTTATCTTAAAGAACGATTTATTTTTCTTCATGACTCACATTCGAGATCCTTGAGGTCGTCTGAGAATCTTAATCTGCGAATGCCTGTGCACACCACGACATTCATGGACAAGTCCTTTACTGTCAAAGCAGTTCGATTGTGGAACGCGCTTCCTACTGTGGTGAGACAGGCGCAAACACTGTCATCGTTCAAGAGGCTTACTAAAGAACACTACCTCTCTCTTTAAACTGATTTTATTATTATTTCCTACATCTGAATTCTCTTTACTTTTTGTATATAAATTTATATATGTATGTATGTATGTATGTATGTATGTATGTCTATTTATTATGTTTTTATTTTATTTGTTATGTAAGTATGTAATGTCTGTGTATTTATATTTATATTGCTTATTTAGTTTTATTTGTCTTTCATTCTTTATTTATTTAATTTCTTTTTTTTTTTTTTACACTGCCCTCTCTTTCTCCTTCTCTTAAATCCATCCCATGGTTGTCTGTAAGACATTGCTTTATGCGATAAGACCGCCATTTGTACTTTTTTTTTTTTTTTCTTCTGTTTCTGTATGTTAATTAACTGTGTACAATAAAGATTTAAATAAATAAATAAATATATATATATATATATATATATATATATATATATATATATATATATTGTATGTATTATGTATGTATTTATATACATTTTTAATAAAACATAAAATAACTAAACGTATTAAATTAAAAAAAAAAAAAAATTGTATTACATGCAATGTCTTCAGCTTGTTTGTGAAAGATAATGCTGTTTGATTAATCGTTTAAATATGGGCAGGGACTTTGCCTGCCTCACTGAGACCGGTAATGGATTCCACAGCCTAGCAGCTTGTACAGAAAAAGATTTATCAAAAAATGAAGTGGAATGCACTGGGATTTTTAGTGTTAAGTTCTCTGTTGACCTCAGGGATCTAGAATGCGTAACATGAAGAAACTCGAATCGGTTATTAAGATACGGGGGAGAGAGAGGATTATAAAGAATAGAATAAAGAAGAGATAGAATATGTGTATTCCGGCGAAACCTGATGGGTAACCACTTGAGCTTTTTGCGGAATTCGGAAACGTGATCATATTTGCGCAGTCCAAATATAAATCTAATGCAAAAGTTTTGAAGACGCTCAAGTTTATTAAGTTGCTCCTCAGTGAGATCAAGATAACTGACATCCGCATAATCAAGGATGGGGAGCAGGAGGGATTGAGCAAGCGATTTTCTCGTGGCGATGGGCAGAAAATTGCGCAACTTTCGCAAGGACCCAGCCGAGGCGAATAGTTTCCTACTCAACTCTCGAAGCTGGGGACCCCAGGAAAGAGATTTGTCAAGAATGATACCTAGATTTCTCACAGTGTCGTTATAAGGAATAGATATCCCATTACAAGAAACCGGCGGTATGAGCGACCAGTTCAGTCTAGACATCAACCTGGGGCTGCCGACAACAATGACCTGCGTTTTACTCGGGTTAACTGTAAGTCCATACTCCTTACTCCAATTAGAAATGCGACAAATGTCGTCATTAATAGCTAAGACAGCATCTTTCAGCTCATCTGGAGGTGCTTGGGAATATATTTGGAGATCATCTGCATAGAGGTGGTAGAATGAACGAAGAGTATTTGTGATTGAGTTGATAAAAATAGAGAAGAGTAGAGGAGATAGCACGCCACCCTGTGGAACGCCAGCAGAAATAGTGCACCAAGAAGATAAATTATCCTCAACACATATCCTCTGCCGGCGTCCGAACAGGTAACTACGAAACCAATCAACCAAGCAACACATCAAGATCGACCGTGTTGAAAGCATTGCTGAAGTAAAGCAGAGCTAAGACTGTCAGCATGCCTCTGTCCATGGCCGATCTGATGTCATCCGTAATATGAATAAGCGTTGTAGTAGTACTGTGTCCAGGACGAAAACCAGATTGAAGAGGGTTAAGGAGCTTGTTATGGTAGAGGAAATCTGAGAGTTGGGAATGGATCAATCGCTCGAAAACTTTGCAGAGGAAAGGTAGAATGGAGATAGGACGGAACTCGGAAAAGGTAGAAGGGTTACTTTTTTTAGGAATAGGGATAATGTGGGCTTCTTTCCACACCTGAGGAAAGGTGCCGCTGGAGAGAGAATGGTTTAAAATATGGCAGATAATTGGGAGGATTTCATCAAGGATAGGGATAATCATACTACGTCCGACACAGTCACTACCAACCGCATTGGATGAACTCAGGATAATGTTCTTCTTTACATCACAGGCAGCAAGTTGTTTGAAAACTAGAGGAAGACAATTGGGAGCATGACAGGAAGAAAGAAATGATAAAGTTTCGTGTTTGGTGCTTCCATCTAAATTGGATGGAGAGCAGAAATGTTGGTTTAAGGAGTTTAAGTCAATATTTTTGAGACGGTATATTGACGCGATTTTCCAACTCCCAGTGATTTTAGAAACTTCCAAACCTGAGCTTGGTCTGCATTTTCAACAGATTCGTGGATATATCATCCGTTGTGATAGAAATTCCAGAATGTTCGATGGCCATTATCATCGGAGAAAAATTTTCGGTTAAACCAGCAAGCAACAATGATCCGATCCATTCGTCACTTAAATTAAAACCAGTTCTAGACAATTTTTGGCCTGTCTCCACTAACTGAGTGACGTAGGACTCCATTGATCTGCAACTTTCAAGTCTTATTGATATGAGGCTTCTCAGTAGACTTATTCTTCGCGTAAACCCCGAATCGTCATACAGAGATTTTAATCGATCCCATAATTGTTTCGAAGTTTTCACATCTTTAATATGCACATAAATGGATGGATCAATTGTCAGTATCAACTTGGCTCTGGTCATGGCATCTTCTGCAACTGTAATTGCTGCTTGACCTTGCTCTGGCTTAATACATCTTAGCGTGCCTTCCAACACTAAGAAATTCTCAGCCGCAAAGCACCACTCGCTGTAGTTTTGACGACCTTTCAGTTTTGGTACGCTTACGACATAGCTCGAGTTAGACGCCATATTTTTTTTACAACACGTCTGCACAAATATAACAACTAACTGTTCTCTTTCTGCAACTTGTTATTGATAATCCCAATAAAACAAACTGTCGCAAAGATGAACTAGTTGACTTTTTCAGGAATAGCTCTGTGTCTGGGCCCATAACCTATCAAAACACGTTGGATATTCGCAACAGACTGTTTTTTTTTTTTTTTTTTATACTTGACAATGAGGGACTGACATGAGAAAAGGAAAAACTAACATAGAGTTTATATTTTGATACATACATTACTAACAATTTTGTTGGACATTGAACCAGGCCCGTCCAACTCAGAACAAAAAAAGTTGCACGTTAAGCTATGCTAGCTATCTCACTATTTTAATATGGAGGGCGTTCATCTTTCTCTCTCTACACTCCATATTTATATTAGTGTGTGTGTGACGTAGTATTTTATGTCGCAAGTATTGAAATGTCTGTTTGTCAAACGTATCTCGTTTACCGCCATTTTATATTGTGCCTTGATCAAGCCTTATTACAGCGAATCTTATAATTGGAATTTAATGACTTTCTAATCACGGATTCTGGTGCTACAGTTTGCAATCAAAGGCGGTTTTTTTTCCATTTTACTAATTTTGTGTGCTTATGTTTTCGTGAAAGATAAAATAGCCTTAAGTGACTTTAGTGTTTACCGGCTCAAACGAGTAACAGTTTATTATTATTGAATTTGTGTTAAAATATGTACTTGTTATTTTTGTAAGAACTATGGTAAACAAGTGCATTGTTCCCGGGTGTAACACTCGACGACCAAATAATAAATATTTTTGTGTTCCCTTCACAAACCAAGTAAGGTGGGA
The DNA here is from genome assembly GCA_949752805.1 of Deilephila elpenor. Lineage (NCBI taxonomy): Eukaryota > Metazoa > Arthropoda > Insecta > Lepidoptera > Sphingidae > Deilephila > Deilephila elpenor. The sequence goes on along the minus strand of OX457095.1, from coordinate 5,195,326 downwards.
AATTTGGTTAGGGGTTTGTCCATATTTACAAAACATACCTTTTTTTGCGGTGCTACAACTGAAGGACTCGACCTGCCACCACCATATAGGCGATTCTACATTAACGAACGTCTCACCAAAACTAATAGGAAACTATACAATAATGCACGTGAGGCAGCCACTCGAGCACAGTGGCGGTTCGTTTGGACTAGACACGGTAAGATTTTTGCTCGTCGTGATGTGGGATTCATCGTATCCGCTTCTTGTCCGATATTGACCAAATTTTTGGTAGTACTGTTGTTAACAGTGTTTTTATGGACGATAGTGTTGGTCCCAATATATCGGCAAAGGTTTGATCGGACAAGCAACCTGGTAACTTGTATGTTACGTATATTATGTTTTCGGATAGTTTTAATGTTGTCAGCTCTATTGTTGCGTAGAATGTATATAATGTGTCATCATGGTGTCATATTCTTTTTAACTTTGTTTATTAATATTTATGTAACTCGTAAGGCCTATAAGTTTTATTTTTTCAACATATTAATAGCTTTTTTATGCAAGTTGTATCTCAGTTATTGTCCTGTTAAGTTTGTTTATGTTACACTATTGTGTCATTTAATATGTACCATTACATTGTCTTTATTTATTTCCTTTGTATTGCTGCTGTTGAAATATTGTTTAAGTTTAACATCTATGTTCCACTTGTTTGCCTCAAATGTGTTTCGAATTGTTACTACATTAAATAATAATAATGGCTGAACAAACAGTCACATATAAATTTTTGAAGATTGGATTGTTTAACGCTGGATCCCTGGGCACAGGTCATGATGATTTAGTTTTGGCGTTGGACCAGTTAAAGTTAGACATGATTGCAATAAATGAGACTTGGATCAGGGCGGGAGAAGAAGACCGGGCTCCGCATATTCCATCGTATAAATTTCGACACATTCCTCGATCACTCGGTGTGCGAGGCGGCCGAGGTGGAGGTGTTGGATTTTTTATACATAATGGTGTTAAAGCCCGTTTACTCAGTGTCCCCTCTACACATATAGAACAAATGTGGTTTTCAATAAAATGTAACTCGCTTCGTATAGCTGTAGGCACAGCCTACCGCCCTCCTTGGTTCAATGTAGATGATTTTATCGATACTTTAAGTGAAACTATACTATCATTTTCTAACTTTAAATACATTATTTTATTAGGTGATTTTAATATAAATCTTTTGCATCCCTCTAGTATTAATACTGTGAAGTTTTATAACTTTATAAATTCCTTGAATCTGAAGCAAATAGTCGATAAGCCAACGCATTTCACAACTACTAGTCAGACGCTCATTGATGTAGTGTGTACCAATGCCCGGGTTCGCGATATCGATGTGCATGATGTTTCCGGGATATTGGTCATGCTTTAGTCAGTGTGACGTTCAATGTTAAAAAGGAACGCCCTACACCCGTTAGTGTCTCTTACAGACCTCTAAAAAATATTTGTCCAGTGAAATTCAACCAAGATCTTGATTCCATTGATTGGAACTCCGTACGCCTTTTAAATACTGTGGAGGAAATGGTTCAAAAGTTGGATGAAATTATATTGCATTTATTTGATATACATGCACCATTAAAAACAATTGTTATTAGACATAAATCAATGCCTTGGATTACCGACACGGTAAAGCGGATGATTACTTATCGTAATAAGGCTCATGTACGGTTTAAGAAAACTAAAAATGAGATTCATTACGCGTATTACAAGGAGCTTAAAGGACTGGTTAGGCAAGCAATTCTTACTGAAAAAAAAGCATATTTTAACATTCACTTAAACCCAAAAAAAATTGACTCCAAAACTCTTTGGCGACGTATTTACAACAACATTTCCCAAGATCCTAACAAGGACAACCAATTGCCGCAAAGCTTCGATTGTCCCGACCTTATAAATGACCATTTTCTTAATATTCCTGGACAAAATTTCGTTGATTGCTCTTTAATGAATTATTTTCAAGGCAATAAATTTGGTGACAAAATTTTCAGTCTTCGAACTGTGTCTGAAGGTGAAGTTGCTAAAGTTATGCTTTCAATTAATAGCAATGCACAGGGCCCTGATGGCCTAACAAGGGATTTAATTATTTTAACTATGCCACAAGCGTTAGGTGCCATCACATCTATAACACACATTACAGAGCAAACTTGCAGCCCAAGTTTTAGCCGGCAAGTGGCTACATCACTACTAGTTTATACGAAGAGTATCCAACATCTCCAAGAACATGATTATTCTACTTTTATATGATATTACCAATTATATTATTATGCATGGAATGTCTCACATGTTGCAATATTTGTAAACTTATTTTACAGTTTTATTTATAATTTATTTAAAGGTTGTATTGTTTAATTGTATTTTATATTAACCAATTTGAAATGAATTATTTCGGTATATTAATGAAATGAAATGAATGAAAGTGCAATGATGTATTGAATTTCATAATGACTTGTTTTTAATTAATACAAATAGTGTATTTGTAAGCAGACATTGTTCGCAATACACTTCATTGTAATAATGTCCATAGCAATTCTTTGCTGGAACTTGTAATATATTTATTTTTATGCTTTGAAATATTGTATAGTAGGATCGTATAATAGTTTGATTATTATATCTTTACTCACCTTACATGGTTTAAAAACAAAGTAATCTTCAATATGATTATCATTTTGCTATGTGTAAAGCATAATATGTTGTTTTAAACTGTTAATACGAATCATGCTTTTGCTCCTTTCATATATTTTTATTGATTTGTGATGTAATGGAAGAGCAATTTCGATCATATCTTTAAATGATGACCTGGTGGACCATGACCTATCTCAATCTCAATCGTTTGTTGAGGAGGCCCACGTATAGGAGTGTGAGGTAGAGTGAATGGATAAATATACATTATTGAATTTCCTCAAATCATTGAATCCAACATTTTCGTTTTATTGTAGAATTTTTAAGAAATTGTATCTTCGTGATAAAAAAAACCATGCAAAAACTATATGTATATGGTTTCAAGATACTAACATTACATTGTATTCAGACTCGTATTTAACTTGTTTTGTATGTTGTAATGTTACACATGGAATGGCTTCCATGGTGTAATAATTTGTAAATTTACACCATTATTTAGTTAAGTATGTTGTTTTTAGCAAGCTATTGCTTTAATGTATCTAAAGTTAACCATAATGAAAACGTTTCATTAATTTACTAGAAGCCTGAACTAATTTGGGTAAATTTATATCGCCACCTACTATGACCCAGCACCTTAATGTGTCTAAGGCAGTTTCAATGCATTTTCTATGAATACCAACCCTGAAACTAATTAACTAACAACAACTAACATAAAGAAACTGTAACTGTAGCTGCTAACATAACTTACATTCATAAGGCTTAAAAATATTTAAAAAAAAAACCCTTATTAACATTACGCTTATATCATAAAAAGCGTTGGGCGTTAATTGTAAAATTTCTAGTTACGAGGAGTCTTAGAAGTAAAATATGTGATAATAAGATTTATAAGTAATATATTATGTAACATTTTTTCTTTCCAGAAACAGGTAAATGTGATAAATAATTTGTTGTGCTTCTTACTTTCACATATTTTACTTCCATACAACCTTTCATCCCTTAGTTGAGGAGGATAGAAACATTCTAAATTGTCATGAATCGCTATCAAATCTATATACAGGGTGTCCCGAAACTCAACGTCAAGCGGATACTAGTTGAAGTACCAGTCTATACCGGCTCCAATAAAAATAAGAAAAAAAACCTACAACTCATGGTTCAAGCCCAACTGTCATATTTCTGAAATTGACGAAAATCGACACATTATACCATACCTTTAGGTACTATCATCACAATTTTCAGTCATTTGACGGTATTTTTTTTGCTACGCAACGCTTAATAACCACGCTATTATAATAATTACTAGTCACTTACCAAATGTCTTTGTTTCTATTAAAAAAAAAACATTTTAATAGAGGCATAGATTTACAAAAAAAGTTTGCCTAACTTTGAAACTTCCTTTCGAAAAAAAAATGTACTACACTACCCAAAGCAAGTGGTTTTAAAAGATGGCCTATTTAGTCCAGATTTCAAAATCGTACAACACTTGCCACTTTAACACAGTCAATTATTTTTATTTTTTATTTTTTTACGAATGGTCGTAATTTTTATAATTTATCACGATAACTACTAATCGTATTTCGGCATTATGAATGTGTGAGATGATATCTAATGTGTTAGAGTGAGAAAGAGGGTGACACAAAAGTGACAAGAGGTGACCACATAAGAGTGAGCGAGATGGATAGTGACGCCAACAATTTTATATTGTTTTTGTTGTTGTTCAGTTCGCTTCACAGTCCGCTTCTCAGTTCGCTTCGTTGTTCCGTATACTGCGCATCTTCCCGTATTCGTGTAACATTCGAACTAACGACATCGGCTTTTGTTAACCTGGACTCGATATTTCATTCAATTTACGACTTTGGCTTTGTTTTCCTGGACTTGATTTGTGCTCTGTGAATTGTGATATTCAACATGCCGGATTTGTACACAGCGGAGGAATATGCTAATATGCATCTCATCTACGGCGAGTGCCATAGGAACGGTTCCGCGGCAGCCAGATTATATCGTGAGAGATATCCAAATGCAGCGCGTCTTCCAGATCACCGAGTGTTTATAAACGTACACATGGCATATTCAGAAGGACGGTTGCCCAGTGCTCGTACGTCCGGCGGGAGACCTCAAAGAGACGATGATGACGTCGTTTTAAATGAAGTGCAGTCTGATCCAAGCATTTCAGTACGTGCAATTGAAAATGCCACAGGAGTACCAAAAAGTATTGCTCACAGAATTTTAAAGACAAACAAATATCACCCTTACCACGTGCAACGTGTACAGAGTTTACTTCCACGTGATTACGAGCCCAGACTCAATTTTTGCAGAACCATGTTGGCGAAAATTTCTGAAGATCCACAATATTTTGATAAAATTTTGTGGACAAATGACTCTACATTCAAAAAGGATGGGTATTTGAACATACATAATTTACACGCTTGGCACACAGAGAATCCACATCTAATGCGTGAAACCCACTCACAATACCAATTTAAAGTTAACATGTGGACGGGAATATTAAATGGGAAAGTCGTTGGGCCGTTTGAAATGCCGGAAACATTAAATGGCGAGAATTATTTACATTTTCTTCAAAATGATCTTCAGAACTTTTTAGAAGAATTGCCGCTAAGAATTTACACAAAGATGTGGTTCCAACAAGATGGCTGCCCAGCGCACTTTGCCCGCCCTGTGCGTGAGTATTTGAACAACGAATTTCTTGGAAGGTGGATTGGGCGACTTGGAACCATCACATGGCCTGCTCGATCTCCAGACTTAAATCCATTGGACTTTTTTTACTGGGGTTGCATTAAAGAAAAAATGTAAGCAAAAAGTGTTGAAAACATGACTGAACTTCGGCAAAGAATCACTCAAGCGGCAAACGAGATTAATTTAAATAATTACGCAAGATTAATAAGGCGATCTTTTTTGAGACGCTGCAGGGCTTGTGTTAGAGCCGAAGGTCGACAATTTGAACATTTGCTGTAGTTATAATAAAAATAAAAAATAAAAATTATTGACTGTGTTAAAGTGGCAAGTGTTGTACGATTTTGAAATCTGGCCTAAATAGGCCATCTTTTAAAACCACTTGCTTTGGGTAGTGTAGTACATTTTTTTTTCGAAAGGAAGTTTCAAAGTTAGGCAAACTTTTTTTGTAAATCTATGCCTCTATTAAAATGTTTTTTTTTTTTAAATAGAAACTAAGACATTTGGTAAGTGACTAGTAATTATTATAATAGCGTGGTTATTAAGCGTTGCGTAGCAAAAAAATACCGTCAAATGACTGAAAATTGTGATGATAGTACCTAAAGGTATGGTATAAGGTGTCGATTTTCGTCAATTTCAGAAATATGACAGTTGGGCTTGAACCATGCGTTGTAGATTTTTTTTTCTTATTTTTATTGGAGCCGGTATAGACTGGTACTTCAACTAGTACCCGCTTGACGTTGGGTTTCGGGACACCCTGTATATAAAAGAGGAACCTGATTGACTGACTGACGGACCTATCAACGCACAGCCGAAACTATTGGAGCTAGGAACTTGAAATTTTGCACAGGGATTCCTATTGTAACGTAGGGTAGCACTAAGAAGGGATTTTGGAAAATTCTACCCCTAAGGGGGTGAAAGGGGTTAAAAACTGTTGTATGGAAAATCTAAACCGGTAAAAGGTTCAATTGTCAAACTTGGCAGTTCAATAAATCATTTAAAAACAAAATTAATTGCATACTCAATTTGTCTAAAAATTAACATTAAAGGGGTTAAAATAAGGGTTGAAATGTTTAGAAACTGGGTGATTTCCTTCCTACCCGATCAACGCACAGCCGAAACTACTGGAGCTAGAAACGTGAAATTTTACATAGGGGTTCCTATTGTGACGTAGGGTAGCACTAAGGAAGGATTTTTGGAAATTCGACCTCTAAAGGGGTGAAAAGGGTAAAATACTGGTGTATGGAAAACCGAAACCGTTGAAGTTGCAGATATCAAACTTGACTTTTTAGTTACACATCTAGAAACAAGAACAACTGCATACTCTCTTTTCTTATAATTAACCCTAAAGGGGTGAAAATAAGGGTTGAAGTATTGTAAAACCGAATTGCTGGATCTTGAAAGCTAGGAACTTGAAAATTTACACAAGGGTTCTTATTGTGACGTAGGGTAGCACTAAGGATGGATATTTGGATATTCATCCCCTAAGGGGGTGTAAAGGGTTAAAAACTGATATAGGGAAAATTTTTACCGTTAAAGTTACAATTGTCAAACTTGGTACTTAAGTTATTCATTATAAGACAAAAATAATAAATAAATAAATACACCCAACAGTCACATACATAGTCCTGACCCCACACTAAGATCGAGTCTTGTGTCGTGGGTATCAGAAGCTACGAGAGACTTCTCGGTCTCACAAACACCCAGACCCGAAACAAATACCTGATATTGAATAATAATTGCATATTTTATTTATCTAAAATAACCCTAAAGGGACTGCCGGATCAACGCACAGCCGAAACTACTGAAGCTAGGAATAGGCTCTAGAAATTTTACAATTTTATAACGTAGGGTAGCACTAAGAAAGGATTTTTGGAAATTCAACCCCTAAGAGGGATGAAAAGGTTAAAATTATTTTGTATGGAAAACCGCAATCGTTGAAGTTGCAGGTTTCAAACTTGACACTATAATTACTCATCTAAGACCAAAAATAAGTGCGTACTCTGTTTACTTAAATTTAACCCTAAAGGAGTAAAAATAAGGGTTGAAAGTTTGTATAGAATTCAAAACTACTGAAGTTATTCGATTGAAAATTTAACTTTTGTCCCTTTCGAACGACTTTTCAATTCAGTTTGAGCGAGAAAACAAACATTCGAAACTTAAAATAGGTTTTAAAACTGTATATGAATAAGGGCGTTTATATATTGATCCGATTGGTCTCTGAATCGATAACTGATGGAACCGGAAGAAACCATTGATCCGATAATCTAAATTCATGGTCAGAATTGGAAATAGAAATTTTGCACGTTTATTTTTGTTAAAAGTTTATGTAAAGGTTACAATGGAACAGTTTTAGCGATATAATGTCTACATTATCTTAAACACGCAGACGAAGTTGCGGGCAAAAGCTAGTTAATTTTTTTTTTCATCATCAGCCCTTCTGCGTCCACTGCTGGACATAGGCCTCTCCCATAGCACGCCACTGGGCTCGATCTTCAGCCCATCGTCGCCAACCGCTACCAGCCACCCCACGAATATCGTCGCTCCACCTGGCTGGAGGGCGTCCTACACTACGTTTGCCGAGGCGCGGTCTCCACTCGAGAACACGTCTACCCCAACGGTTGTCGGTTCTCCGACAAATGTGACCGGCCCACTGCCACTTCAACTTGCTAATCCGTTGGGCTATGTCGATAACCATGGTTCTCTGTCGGATAAGCTCATTTCTGATTTTATCCCTCAGAGAAACACCGAGCATAGCCCGCTCCATAGCTCGTTGAGCGACTTTGAATTGGTGGATCAGTCGCACCGTCAGTGTCCACGTCTTAGCACCGTATGTCATTACGGGTAGGACGCACTCGTTGAAGACTTTCGTCTTCAGACTTTGCGGTATTGGCGACGAAAAGACTCGACGGAGTTTCCCGAATGCTGCCCAGCCCAGCTGGATTCTTCTACGAGCTTCACTCTCAAAGTTGTTTCTACCCAATCGCAATTTCTGCCCGAGGTAGATATATTCCGAAACAACTTCAAGAGGAGCTCCGTTGACAACAATCGGCTCCAGATCAACATGTTCATTAAACATGATTTTGGTTTTATCCAAATTCATCCGAAGACCGATGCGTGCTGAAGAATCAGCTAAGCTAGTCAACATATGGCGCAAATCCTGAGCGGTTTCAGCCACGATGACGATATCGTCCGCAAATCTTAGGTGTGAAATGCATTCGCCATTGATGTTGATGCCGCGTCCTTTCCAGTTTAGAGTCATGAACATATCCTCTAATGCATTTGAGAACAATTTGGGGGATATAACGTCCCCTTGTCTCACACCTCGATGCAGAGGAATATGTTCAGACTGCTCATTCTGTACTTGGACGGACATAGTGGCGGCTTCGTATAATGATTTCAACACTTGGACGTATCGCCAGTCGACTTGGCACCGTTGCAAGGATTCCAGAACAGACCAGGTTTCAATGGAGTCAAAGGCTTTTTCATAGTCCACAAACGCCAGACAAAGGGGCTGATTATACTCCTCTGTCTTTTGCACAATCTGCCGCACTGTGTGTATGTGGTCTATGGTGCTATATCCTCCTCGAAACCCGGCCTGTTCCGGAGGCTGAAACTCGTCGGGTCTTCGCGCGAGACGATTTGTGATGACTCTCGAAAACAACTTATAGACATGACTCAAGAGAGAAATCGGTCGGTAGTTCTTCAAGAGGGACTTGTCTCCCTTTTTGAAGAACAGTACAACGACACTCTTGCTCCATGCCTTAGGAGTTCTCCCTGAAAAGAGGACGGAATTGAAGATCCGCTGTAGCTGACCAAGTATAGGAATTCCTCCTGCCTTCAATAGCTCAGTCGTAATCCCATCCTCACAAGGGGCTTTTCCATTTTTAAGTTGCCTAAGAGCCATCTCAATCTCGTCTAGGCTGATTTCTGGCAGTTCTTCTGAGTAGTGGCGTATAAGAGTGGCTCGTCGATCCTCAAAATCAGGTTCTGGACGGGACATATGAGATGCATAGAGTCTCCCGTAGAAGTCTTGAATTTCCGAAAGAATCTCCGGCTTAGAAGTGACGATTTTTCCGGATGATGTGATCAGCTTAGTGAGGTGACTTCGGCCCAGCTGCTGAACAAAGACTTTCGACCCCCGATTTAGCTCAATCGCCTCTATTACAGAGCGCGTATTGAATCTTCGGAGGTCGCGTCTAACCAACTTGGTTATTTTTTTGTTCAGCGACCGCTGGTCTGCCGAAGTAACTGCCACATCATCGCGTCGCTTCTGCATAAGCTGCAGAGTTTCCTCCGAAAGTTCAGACCTCTTTCGGGTCTCTCGCATCTCACAGAACTTGGTCCCTTCCTCCCTGAGGATTTCCACCACTTGGTTGAGTTCTTGGTCTACAACAACGCAACCTGTAGTTTCCAAGGCAGCAAATCAGTTCTCCAGGTTTAACTGGAACGTTTCAGACCCAATTATGGTACGGAGCAGGTTTGGTCGAAGCGTTGACTTCATAAGACGGGCACGTTCGAAGCTACAATTGATATTCAGAGTGCCTCGGACGAGTCGGTGATCACTTCCGCTTTTAAACCTGGAGATCACTGAGACATCTCTAAATATCCGCTTCTTATCCGTCATTATGAAGTCAATCTCGTTCCTCGTCATAGCGTCGGGGCTTTGCCACGTCCACTTGCGTTGGGGCTGTTTCTTAAAGAATGAGTTCATTAAGAAAAGCCCCTCTTTGTTCAGGAAGTTCACTAGCATTTGCCCCCTATGATTCCTGTCTCCATATCCGTGTGGTCCTACTACCGATTCACCGCTTGCATGTATTCCTACTTTAGCATTGAGGTCCCCCATGACAACGTTGAAGTGAGCCTTTGTGGTGTTGTGCAAGGCCTTTGAAATGTCCTCGTACATTTCTTCCACTTCATCATCCGAATGTGTCGAAGTCGGTGCATACACTTGGATAACCTTGAGGTTATACCTCTCGGTGAGTTTGATCACAAGGTATGCTACTCTGGACGACACACTGGAGATTTCTAAAATATTGTCAGAGAGGGCTTTGTGAACCAAAAACCCCACGCCACCTTGAGAGGGTTGGTCTCCTTCTCTGAAATACATAAGATGGCCCGATTCTAATGTGACGGTGTCCTCTCCCTCTCTTCGGACTTCACACAGCCCTAAAACGTGCCATCTTATATATTTGGTTAGACGCCAGCTGTGAAACGAGAGGCCGCGGGTTCGATCCCCGCACCGAGACAAATGTTTGTGTGAACCACAAGTATTTGTTTCGGGTCTGGGTGTTTGTGAGACCGAAAAGTCTCTCGTAGTTCTTGACACCCACAACACAAGACTCGATCTTAGTGTGGGGTCAGGACTATGTATGTGACTGTTGGGTGTATTTATTTATTTATTTATTTATTTATTTATTTCAGCTCCTCTTCTAGTACTGCCAGATGTTCATCGAGCCGTAGCGTGCGTCCGTTGTACGTAGCCAGGGTCAGTCGGTGTTGGCGGCCTGCCGTAGCCCGGGGATTCTTAGCACCCCCTACCCCGCCGTAACCGTGGCCGCCGCCTTGGCCAGGAATAGCGGGGCGACCGGGAACTGGGGGCCATTTATTTGTGGTGTCAGCCATGGAAGGATGTGCCCATAATCGCCACGCTGGGCAGGCGGGTTGGCGATCGCAGGACGCGACTTCTCGCACCAGTGACGCTGCTGCCCATCACTGGTCTGTGGCATTTAGCTGCGTCCATATATGCATGGATATACCGCCATGCATCGGTCGCCAGAGCCTCGTTGGTTAGTCGGCAGGATGTACCGCGAGCAGGTGAGGTTGACTTGGAGCACTAAGTAGTCATTCGTGCTCCCTTACATCATATTTAAACATATATAAATACGTATTTAAGTAATCTCATATGCTTGTATTATTAAATCTAGATAACACTTGGATAAAAAGATTTTGTTTCAAGCCCAATAAAAAATAGTACGACTGCTTTGAAGTTCGAGAGTGTCACTTGTATAAACAATGCATGTCAAATTAAATAAACAAATCAGTCATCGCGAACTGTGGTACTATGAGGACGGCGGCGTATGTTCAATGGTTAAAATATGCTGTTTTATAATTTGCACTTGTTGATTTAGAATAACTATGTATATGAAGACCGCGACCGAAAACGAAGCCAGGTGGTAGTATTAGTGACTTAAGACACAATGCAAGTAAAAATTTCGCAAAAAAAATCGACAACTCTTTTTTTGTAATTTTTTACTTATCGTCGTATTTGGGTGATAAATACATAGTTTTCCTAAAATAATGAAGCAGACCTTTTTAATTTTCAACACTCAATGGTACGTACGGGTTTAAATTATTATTTTCGCAAAAACTAGGATTTTACCACCCAAACAAGATGATTTTTAAAAAGTTCTAAAAAAATATCTGTCGCTGTTTTGGTGAAATTTTTATTTGCGTCGTGTCTGTAACCACTAAAACTACCACCTGGCTTCGTTTTCGGTCGCGGTCTTGATATACCCTGTATATATATATATATATATATATCTATATCAGCCCATATACGTCCCACTGCAGGGCACGGGCCTACTCTACAATCGAGAGAATCGATTGAGAGTGGTTAGGCCATATAGTCCACCACGCTGGCCTAGTGCGGGTTGGCGGACTTACATACCGTAGAAATTCTTTTTTTAAAATCGCAACGGTATGCAGGTTTCCTCACGATGTTTTCCTTCACCGTTAAAGTGCGTGGTGATTGACTATCAATACACACATAACTCCGAAAAGTCAGAGGTGTGCCCTAGGATTTGAACCCGCGACCACCGTGAACATGTAGGCAGCCGCGTCTAGTCCGTTTACCAACAGGCCACCACGCACTTCTATGTTACAATTATTTACTGTAAGTGTATGATCGTAAAGAAGTTTGATTGAATAATATAATGAAGGTACATCTGGGTATTATTGAGTAAAACGAGTGTCCTAAGTTTTATTAAATAAATACTTTGGTTTCAAATAATCATTTGATTCCATTAGGTCAATTCGATAAATATTAATTTGGACACGTGCTACTATCCGAATAATTCCTCTTTAGCGAAAAGGCCATTTCGGTACTTATAACATTAAACGCGCGGTTCGTCAAAAATTAGGTTTTGCGTCCATAAAAGGCGCAATCTTATGAATGCAACCAGTGATAGGCCCATTTATACATTTTTGAGAATTATCGAACTTGATACAACTTAAAAAAGTACAAGTCAATAACAAACAAGTTAACTTTTACGTATTGGAAATTAATAGATGAGAACACAAGAATAATTCAATTTGAGCTGTCAAAATTGCGTCAAGAGTACCGTTTGTATGCGAAACCGACTCCAATAGCGAATAATTAATTTCTTTTAATACCGCTAGCCGTGTGGCGCCACCATCGTATTACAACAGCACACAGGAGTACGAAAACGACTAATGTTGTATTAAAATCGGTTCTATATTGATATTGTTTTTCAAGAGTAGACCCACAGGATTCATCGATTCCGATTGATACAATTTTACATTGAACTGACACGCTACGATACTTAGGACGACTATTTACCTGTACAGCAACATTACGGTTGTTAATATTAGTTTGTGTTTCAACAGTGACCTTTTGGCCAGTTGTTACATTAATGAAGGAACAAAATCAACTCCAATATTTTCAACAGTATTAGCTGATACGGCATCAATGTTTGGTTCTTGAGGATTACCAATTTCCATATTTTCTGACGATTCACTTAAAATTTCTTGGATTATTTGTTGTCTCCGTCGTTTTTCTGCAGCTGGTCTAAGAATCGTTGTAGTGCCTTGTCTTTTACGATTAGGTTGACAGTCAAACTTGTGTGGTACCACATCAATTTTTATCTTTGCTTTACCTCCCATCGTTGTATAATAAATATAATTTTCCATGTCATCTTTCAGCTGAAAAAAAATGGAAATCATAAGAATCATTTAAATGTTATTATAACAACAGAAAAACCACTATAACATAAAATTTTAAAACAATTATCTAGTCAAATACATAACCTAGAACGTTATAAAATTATAAATATATTAAATTGAATTCCAATCATTAGATAAAGATACATGAATTCATTATTTAAGAACTTTAAACTATCAATCATTTTTTTTATTAATTCCTTGATTTTATTATGATTTGGAGTCCAGTTAAAAATATGTATTGACTGAACTCTACTTACGTGTATAATAATTAATTGATTTGCATACTTTGATAAATAATAATTAATAACAATGGTTTTAAGAAATACTTACATCGAAATGATCTTCACAACAAAAATAATTCGATTTTGTTTTGGGATTATCACGGTGCACTGCTTGAAACCATTTATTTCGACGTTTGTCATCTTGGGGAACATTTAAAAACATTTTGTCAGGAGTTGTTTTTGTAGTATTAGTACATAATGGTACAAATCAAGAACGATAACTTTAGAGGTTCGACATTTTCAATAGGTATAAATTTAAATATTAAACAATGACAACAAAATTAAATAGATCAAAACACTGTACTTATTGTTTCTATATCAACTGCAATGAGTGAAAATTTACATTATGACGTCACACGCGCACGGGTTTGTTCGGAAGCTGTCGGCGCGTCTTCGGTACTGGATCAAAAAATATTTTTTTATTTTCAAATAACTTTTGAATTATTGCGAAAAAAAAAAATGTTTTGTTATAAAACTTTTATATGATCTTTCCATTAATCACAAAACAAAAAAAAAATCAAAAACCCAATTACTTTGAAACTACTATTGCCATTGTCAATCATTGCTTTAGCGGAACAGTGTATACCAATTGTGCGTTCTGGTTGACTTTACGTATCTCGGCTGTATAAAATGACCTGTATTATTGTGATCAATTCATTTTTGTACATGATTTGTGAACTCTGAATTTAACTAATGCATAATCACTGTATTGTAATAAATTATAAAAGAGCAACGCTAGAGTTTCTTGCCCGTTCTTCTCTAGCAAAGACAGCCTTGTGAACCGGATGGTAGAGAAAAAAGTGACAATCTAAATAAGGATTATTTATGGTATTTTCAGACTAACAAATTAATTTAATACTCATTGTTTATAAATAAAGTAATTTATTTTTGAAGTTTATTTTATTTCTTTATTTTATGACCAATACATGAATATACAACTACCAAAACCGGTAAGTTTGAGGCACTGATGTCAATCGGAAAATAAAGCCATCCCTAATTAAATTAAAGATCGGTATCTCGAAAAGTACCGATTGTCACAGCACTGCTACCCATGTATATAACCACCGAGCGAAAAGGACAAAAGAACACTCTGTCAAAATGTGTACTGAATAGAAAGAGATGGACGATTAATTATGAATGAATTTTATAACATAATATAGACATAAAGTACATGTTTGGGCTTTCGTTGTGTGAGTTCCCTTAAAGTGTTAAAAATTTTGTATGGAGTCAGCCGTCTGTCTTGTTTAATAGTCTTGAAATAAAACTATTTTATACGGATTTTATCGCGATTTGGTTTAATTTTTACATTTTTTAACTTCCCGACGTTTCGATTACTTTACAGCTTTCGTGGTCACGGGGCGGACTGAGGTATTAGTCATCCGCTCAGTGACTGTTACAATTAAACTACCCTTAATTTATAATTATTAAATTAAAAAAGTTAATTTAAAAAGTTAGCTAGTATTTGCGATCCGATCTACGCAGAAGGAGCTCACTGTGTCTTGAGGTCTGGCAGCTGGTCTTTTGGGTTCCGATTTAATTAAATGTAGAATTGGATCCCATGATGGTGCAAGCTTCAAGCCATCTTCTCTATTGAAATTTGGATGTTTTTTAATTTCAATAGCCTCGCGAAACATCCTGGGCAGGAAACGGTGTTCTTTGGCAAGGATTTGGGGCTGGTCAAAGCGAAGGTAATGCTTGGAGCCTTCCTCTATGTGTTCAGCAACTGCAGACTTCGTTGAGCGTCGGTGTTTGACGTCAGCTATGTGTTCTTTTACGCGGGTCCCTATGCTTCGTTTGGTTTGGCCGATGTAAGAGAGGCCACAGTCGCAATCTATTTTATATACTCCCGGTTCTTGTAAAGGTATATGACACTTGACAGGTGGTAAGAATTGACTAATCTTCTTAGGCGGCTTGTAGTATGTTTTAATAGAAGCACGCTTCAGGATGTAGCCAATCTTGTCCGTGACTCCTTTTATGTAAGGCAATATAACCGGGACCCGTTCAACTGTGGCTGGTTTCACTCGGTTTCTGTGACGGCGGCGTGGAATTTGGAGCTTGTTGTCTCGCAGTACTTGCTTGACGTGTTGCAGCTCAGTTGCCAGGTGTTTCTCGTCACAGATTCCTTGTGCTCTCTGAAACAAAGATTTACCCACGGTAGCTAACTGCTTTGGATGGTGGTGAGAATCACCGTTCAGATATTTATCTGTATGGGTCTTTTTCCTATACACAGTATGACCTAAGGACTGATCAGGATTACGGATAACTAAAACATCTAAGAAAGCAAGAGATTTGTTTTGTTCCAACTCCATAGTAAATTGAATTTTATTGTTAATGGAGTTGAGGTGATTTAAAAATGCAGTTACTTGGTCAGATGGTAAAATTGTGAAAGTATCATCTACGTACCGCTTGTAAAATCTTGGCGAGACCGGGGCTGTACTAAGGGCTGTCTCCTCAAAGTCCTCCATGAAAATGTCGGCGACTACTGGAGATACAGGTGAGCTCATAGCGACACCATCCATTTGTACATAGTATTGATTGTTCCACAACATGTAGCCAGATGTGAGGCAATGTTTGAGTAATTCTGCATATTCTAGTGGCATATCATTCTCTGTTAACTTCTTAGTGACAATTTTGATGCAGTCTTGTACTGGTAAGCTTGTAAAAAGTGACTGGACATCAAAACTAACCATTGTTTCATTGTCAGATAATTGTAGGTGTTTAATATCACTGACAAAATGGTATGAATCCTTCACAGATGCTCTAGTGTTTCCTCTCAGTGGTGAAAGCACTTGTGCTACGTGCTGAGCCAATCTGTAGGTTGGTGTGTCGATCTGGCTCACAATGGGACGTAGTGGAGCATTGTCCTTGTGTATTTTTGGTAATCCATACAATTTAGGAGGTTTTGCACACGATGGGATGAGTGACTTAGCGTTCAGATCTAACTTTTCGGAGTACTTGATTATTAAAGAGCTGGTGGCCTTTAAAATCCTGTTGGTCGGTTCTGATTTGACCATTTTGTATGTAGTGTCATCCGATAAGAGTTGTTCGATTTTGTTGTTGTAATCTGAAGTGTCCATCACTACTGTCGCATTCCCTTTATCTGCACGGAGAACAGTTAAATCCTTCATAGATCGCAGGTTCTTTAAAGCGATAAATAGATGTCTTGGAAGTTTTGGTTTCGGCACTTTGTTTATATCTTGACGTATCGCCTCCGAATCTTCCTTTTTCAAATTGTTAATGAAGAGACTGTTCTCAAGGTTACAAATAATATCTTCATACGGTATCCTACGTGGAGTTACGGCAAAATTTAGACCTCTTGACAAAACCTGAACTGTGTTTTCATCCAATGTATGTTTTGACAGATTAATGACCGCGCGTTGTTTGTCTGCGCCGGAGTGCGTGTTATCTGTGTTAGGGTGCGTTCCGTGCCTGCACTCGGAGTTGTTAGAATTTTTGACATTTGATTTTGATGAAAGTTTATCATATTTATTTATGTGTTTATTTTTGCATTCGTTATATTTAGATGTTTCTCGTTTGTTTAATGTGTCCATGCAATTTTTAAAACCAAATGATGATAATACTGTTGAAAATGAAATGAAAATCATTTATAATTATTCGTCTTTCATCCTTGCTATCTATTCTTTCAACATCATTTAAAATGCATATTCTAGGTCCAGACCAATCAATATTTTTAGCTATCTCACTCACTAATTTGTCGACAAATATCTTACTATTTGAATCTTTAATAAAATATATTTCCTCCACTTTAACTATCTTACTAAATTTCTCCAATTCTCTCACAAAAGCGGCTGGCGTCAGTTGTGATTGAGAAGTTGGATTCAAAAAAATAGTCATTTTTTCTGGCACATAAAAAAGCATATTTGAACTACTCTTCTGTATGTTACTATATTGCATATAAAGATTCCAATCTTTTTGATTGCAAAAAAATATTTTTTCCTGCGTGGGTAGTCGTGAAGGACAGTGTAATAAATTTTGCTCCATATATTTTTAATCATTTTAATTGTATCTAAGTACTATTCTACATATATTTATGCTCAAATACTTTAGTTAAACTGATTACCTGCCGGTGTTAACTTAATATCTCCTATCATCTTTCCATTCCACACTTCTCACTTTTTCACTGCACACGGTTTTTCACTTGATACACTTTTGCATCATGGAGTCTGTACTGCAAGCGTCCATTGAAGAAATGAAGGACGAATTTCATAAAAGGATGGCTGCTTTCGAGAAGGACCTCTTGAAGTCTTCGTCTTCCACAGTGGGTTCTTCTGATTTGGCTGCAGAATTTGCTTCCTACAAAGGTTTTGTTACCCACGCTCTGAACCTTCTTCAGCAGCAGATTGAAGTACTGACCAATACTGTGGATACCATGGAGATGCAGAGGCGACGCAAAATGCTTCTTATCCACGGTGTAGGAGAGGTAGCTGATGAAGACTCTGCGCAACTGATTGTGGACATTGTCAAGCAGCGTCTTTGTATCGCAGACTTCAAGTCCACTGATCTGCAGCGCTGCCACAGGCTGGGACGACCATCTACTTCTAAGAAGCCAAGACCCCTGCTTGTGAAGTTCCAGGATGTTGTGACTAAGGACAAGATTTGGTTCAACAAAACAAAGTTGAAGGGCACTGGTGTGACCCTGTCCGAGTTTCTGACCAAAAGACGGCACGACGTTTTTATGGCGGCTCGCGAAAAATTTGGCGTGACCAATGCGTGGACTCGAGACGGTAACGTCTACATTGTGAGTGCTGGTGTTCGGCACCGCATACTGTCGCTTGGTTTGCTAAGTCAAATCAACGCTGACACAACTGCCAAGCCGACACCAGTCAAGAAGGCCATAGCCGTGCCAAAGACCAGGCGGGCTGCTGCGACTGCCAAGAAATAGTGTTTGTCTTGTTTGCAATGTTTTTGTCCAGGTAAACCATTTCAGTGTTCACTTTTAGTCCAACCAAACATCTAGTCCATATACTGTTGCTGTATTTATTATTGTTTCTTTTGTTTGTGTTTGTTTTTGTTTTTTTTGGTTGCCTTGATTTTGTACACGTTATTGTTTTAGTTATTTGTTATTTATCCACCCGCATTCTAAACTTAACCTCAAACTAATTGTCAAATGTCAACTCTGACATTAAGTTCGTTCTGAAATAGATTCATGTTTACTTCCTTATTATTTTTTGTTCTCTTTACTATTTACTAATATGTTTACCTGGACTCTAATGCCTTTCAACTGTTTTAATAATTTTTTCTCATCTAATATTTTCTTTTGTCTATTTTATTAATTTTTTTTATTTGTGTAAATCTTTTTTGCTTTAACTATTATTTTTGTAGTGATTAAGATAAGATAACTTTTACTTTATTACGTTTAGTTTTTACAACCGGCGGATGGTTATGTATTTGTTTTTACGTTTAATTTTTGCTTATTCTTCATTATTATTAATTTTAGTTTTAGTTATACCTTTTTTTTTTTTATTATTATTTTAGCGATATTTATGTATTTTTGACAGCCTCCGTGGCGCAGTTGGTTAGACGCCGCCTGTGAAACGAGAGGCCGCGGGTTCGATCCCCGCACCGAAACAAATATTTGTGTGATCCACAGGTATTTGTTTCGGGTCTGGGTGTTTGTGAGACCGAAAAGTCTCTCGTAGCTTCTGATACCCACGACACAAGACTCGATCTTAGTGTGGGGTCAGGACTATGTATGTGACTGTTGGGTGTATTTATTTATTTATTTAAATTATTTTTAAATTTCACAAATGTCTGTGCACAATTTTAGTAGTGACACTGAAGAGTTCTTTTCTGCCTGTAGCGATGACAGCTTTGTCAGTATTCCCTCACTCGCCGACACTCTCACATGCCAGTTCTCTGACGTCCAAAGGAATTTCAATGTTGTCCATAAAAATGCCCAAAGTATTCCGGCCCATTTCCCTAATATGCTGGCTAGTTTTGACTGTACTCATATACATGCTATCCTTGTTTCTGAATCTTGGTTGAAACCATGTCTATCTTCATCCACATACTCCCTCCCAGCATTCCACCTCATCAGAAATGATCGCACGGCTCGTGGTGGTGGTGGGGTTGCCATTTATCTCCAATCACAGTTCCGATACTCTATTGTTAGTGCATCTCCACAACTTCCCCCGCATAATGCTGGCGAACACATTTTCTTGGAGGTGGAATTTTCCCTTAAAAAACTTTTACTCGGTGTATACTACTGTCCCTCCCTTCGAATCGACTTCTTTTCTTCTATCGAAATTATTCTCGAAAATCTTGTCCCGCTGTACAGTCAAACTATAATCATGGGTGATTTCAATACCTGTCTCCTTAAGAACGACCGTCGTTCTTCCTCCCTTTTAAATACCTTCCAATCCTGCAATCTTTCTATTCTTCCTCTGTCAGCTACTCACCATTCTCCTAACAACACTCCTTCTCTTCTTGACCTCATCATTGTTTCCTCCCCAAACCTAGTCGCTAAACATGGACAATGTTCTGCTGACGCCTTTTCCTGTCATGATCTGTTATACCTTTCCTATCGTGTCCGTCCTCCTAAATCCCTACCTAAAGTCCTCATGCAACGGAGTTTTCGAGGTATGAATCTTGATAATCTTCGCAAGGATGCTGACAACATTGACTGGGGCACTCTTCTTCATACAGATTGTGTTGACACCAAGTTGGATATTTTTAACACCAATTTGACAGCTCTCTTTGATAGGCATGCGCCAGTCAGGCCTATTAAAATTAAACATTTACCCTCACCTTGGCTCACTGCGGACATCAAGGAGTTATTGTCAAAAAAACCGTCGGCAAAGTCTAAGTACAACCGTCGTCCGAATGAGTCTAACTGGCTAAAGTATGTAGCCATACGGAATCACTGCAGTAAGGTGTGTAGAAATGCTCAACGCCGATACGTTCACAATTCAGTCGAAAATGGTGACCCAGCGAAAGTCTGGAAATTTCTCAAAACATTGGGAGTGGGTAAATCACGACAAGATTCTATTCCCAAATCCATAGATTTAAACTCCTTAAATATTCATTTCTCTTCTTCGTTTAACTTTGATAAAACGACTAAAGATAACACTGTAAAACATCTTTCTACCCTTGAGGCTCCCGTTTGTACTCCATTTGTCTTCAAACAATTCGCCACTTGTGATGTTAAGAAAACTATTAATCTCATGTCATCTAACGCAATGGGTAGTGACTGTGTGAGCCGTAACATGATTCTCCCTGTCCTAGACGAAACCCTTCCTATCATCTCCCATATTCTTAACCACTCCATCTCCACTGGGATCTTTCCTACAGCCTGGAAAGAAGCCCACATTATCCCGATTCCCAAGAAATCCAACGCCTCTTTACTTACCGAATTTCGTCCCATTTCCATACTTCCTTTCCTCTCCAAAGTCCTTGAACGTTTAATCCATACTCAACTTAATGATTTCCTCTCTAAGAATAACCTTCTAAATCCTCTCCAATCCGGGTTTCGTCCTGGGCATAGTACGACTTCCACATTGACCCATATCACAGACGGCATAAGATCTGGCATGGAGGAAGGCAAGCTGACTGTCTTAGCTTTGCTGGACTTCAGCAATGCCTTTAACACCGTCGACTATGATGTTTTACTTTCCATGCTACGTTCTCTTAACATATCTCCAATGGCTGTTGATTGGTTTCGTAGTTACCTGTATGGACGCCGGCAACGCATCCGTGTGGAGGAAAGTTTTTCCTCCTGGTGCCACGTATCTGCTGGCGTACCTCAGGGCGGCGTGCTGTCTCCTCTTCTCTTCGCTGTATTTATTAACTCAATTACCAATCTTCTACACTCCTCCTACCACCTCTACGCTGATGATCTCCAGGTATATACTCAAGCTCCTTTAGACAGGTTGACCGAGGCAATATTTAGAATTAATTCAGATATTCAACACATCTGTAATTGGAGTAAAGCTCATGGTTTGAAGATTAATCCATCAAAAACCCAAGTCATTGTTGTCGGCAGTCCCAGGATGATCTCGAAGCTTGATTGGACCCAACTTCCTAGTGTGTATTGTGATGGTATTACCATCCCGTACAGTGAGACCGTCCGCAATCTGGGTCTAATTATAGACAAAACATTTAGCTGGGGTCCTCAGCTTCGTGAAATAAGCCGTAAGCTGTTCATATCAGCTAGGTCCTTGCGAAGGTTACGCAATTTTCTGCCCATCGCCACGAAGATTTCGCTTGCGCAAACCCTCCTTCTCCCCATTCTCGATTATGCCGATGTCAGCTATCTAGATCTCACCGAAGACCAACTTAACAAACTTGAGCGTCTTCAAAATTTCTGCATAAGATTCATATTTGGACTCCGCAAATATGATCATGTTTCTGAGTTTCGTGCTAAGCTCAAGTGGTTACCTATTCGGCTTCGTCGGAATACTCACATCCTTTCTCTTCTTTACAATATTTTGTTTAATCCTCTCACCCCCTCTTATCTTAAAGATAGATTTATTTTTCTTAATGACTCACATTCGAGGTCCCTGAGGTCGTCTGAGAACCTAAAGCTGAGAATGCCCGTGCACACCACAATATTTACGGACAACTCATTCACTGTCAAAGCAGATCGATTATGGAACGCGCTTCCAGTTGTGGTGAGACAATCACAATCACTGTCATCATTTAAAAGGCTGGTTAAAGAACACTACCTTTCTCCTTAAACAGATATTAGTGTTATTTCCTCCGTCTGAATAAATTGGTAATATATTATAGTATAAGTATTTATATATGTACTTGTATATTTATTTATTTATATTTTTATTTATGTATTTATGAGTCATAATATGTATATTATGTTTGTGTATTTATATGTTGAACTAGTATTACTTAACTTTATATCTACACTGCCCTCTCTTTTTCCTTCTCTTAAATCCATCCTATGGTTGTCTGTAAGACATTGCCTAGAGCGATAAGACCGCCACTTGTACTTTTATTATTTTTGTAATTTCTGTATATTGTGTTTCATTGTTGTGTACAATAAAGACTTAATAAATAAATAAATAAATAAATCTCATTTCGATAGATCCATTCGGTTTACTATGCATTCCAACAACTTTTGGTTGATCAGGCCAATTGTCAGTTGCAATGATATCCTCCGAAGAATCATCGTCATCTTTGCATAATCTCCTTTTTTGTGCACGTGTCATAACATTAATGTTTTCATTCATCTCTTTCAAATCTCTAACTGTTAGAGGCAATCTAGATAAAGCATCTGCAGCTGCATTATCTTTCCCTTTCACATATTCAACCGTAAAATCGTACTCTTCCAATATCAGTCTAAATTTGATAAGTCTACTAGATGGATCTTTCATGTTAAATAAATATATTAATGGTTTATGGTCTGTACGAATTATAAAGCTACGTCCATATAAATAAGGTCGAAAATGTTTTACACTCCAAACTATAGCAAGTAATTCCTTCTCTATAGTTGGGTAATTCTTTTCCCCCTTCTTCAATGTCTATCATCTTGATTTGCTAACACTGAGCCCAACGCATAACCTGACGCGTCTGTCGTAAGAATAAATTTGGTATGATTTGAAAAATCAGGATAGTATAGAACGGGTGGTGATGTCAAACATTTCTTTAGTGATTCAAAACTTAATTGGCATTCGTTATTCCAATCAAATGTTACATTTTTTCTACATAAGTTATTTAAAGGATAAGCTAAATGCGCAATTTTTTTTATAAATTTTCTATAATAATTTGCAAAGGCTACAAATTTTTTAACATCATCCAAACCCTTTAGTGTAGGATAACATTTTATTACTTCTATCTTTTTAGGATCTGGAAGTATACCATCACCAGAAACTACATGACCCAAATAGAGTACTTCCTTCTTCAGAAAATCACATTTGAAGGGATTTAGCTTAAGGTTAACATTTCTGAGCCTTTCAAATACATCAATTAGATTTTTGTTATGACTATTTAGATCCCTTCCAAAAACTAGGAGATCATCTAAATATACTAGACATTTCTCCTGTGTTAAACCTGTCATGGCTATTGTCATCATTCTGGAGAATGAACTAGGGCTCGTTTTGAGACCCATAGGCATTCTTGTCATTTGATATTGACCAGAATTAAAGGCAGTAAATTTCCTACTCTCGGGTTCTAAAGATACATTATAATAACCCTGGTACAGATCTAAATGAGTGAAATACACACAACCAGACAATGAATCTAATATCTCTACTATATTGGGTAATGGGAATTTGTCATTTTGTATATGGTCATTAAGTTTACGGTAATCAATAACCAATCTAAATTTTTGCTCTCCAGCTGAGTTTATCTTTTTAGGAACTAACAAAATAGGACTAGACCAATCAATCACTTTTAGCTGGTTCAATAATTCCTTCTTCTAACATTTTATTCAATTGATTTTTTATTTCAGCTTGTTGTGCATATGGCATTCTATATGGTTTTGAATATATCGGAGTCGTATTCGGTTTCAGTTTTATAGTATGTTGATATAATGGTGTTGTTGTTGATTTGTCTCCTGGCAAATAAAATACATCAGAATATTTTGCACATATTTGCTTAATCGACATTTGTTCCTTTGTGTCTAAATGATTTAAATGTAATGAAGAAAATATTTTTTGTGCGCGTTCAGCATTGTTAATGGTCTTATCAAAACTACATAAATGGTAATTTGAAATTTTATGTATTGTTGGATTCAAATTATCAAGAATGATCTCCTCGTCAGTAGTATTTAAGAGCCTAACTGGTATTCTACGATTAATGGGTTTTACTAAGGTATTGGCCATGAATATGCCTTCACATATTTCAGATGCACAGACTACACATTCTTCTTGAATATCAGTATCAAGATAGTGAATTGACTCAGATCTTGGTGGAATAATGTAAGAATTAAAGTTATTTCTATCAATATTTGTTATCAAAGGCAGAGTTACCAATTTTTTTTCTAAAGTATGTAATTGCAATGTATTATTGTGGTAGTTAATTAATGAATTATACTTAAATAAAAAATCATGTCCTATAATGCCATCTGCCAAACAAGGAAAAGATTCGAAAACATAAAACTTATGATTAAATATATCGGTATGTGCTGATAACTGTAAATAAACGTATCCTATCGCATTGACGTTACCACCGATACCTCGTATTACCGACATCTCTATATGGATAGGAATGTTCCGCTGTTCACAATGTTTATATTTTATAGCCGAAACCGACGCACTGGTATCAAGTAACCATGAATGTTTATAATTACCTATGTTTAAATTAATAATTACAGAATTACTACATGATAGAATACAATTATTAATTTATTTCATAATTAATTTCATTCATTCGTTCGATGTGTATCGCAGTAGACAGTTTTGTACGTGCTCTAAGCAATTTAATTTCGTAAGTGGTGTTAATTGATGTAGTTTGTGAAATCTAATTGACAAACGTTAATCTATACGGACCAAGTGATAATAATATGATATTGGTTTATTCCAATAGTGATACGTAAACGAGAAATCTACTAAAATTTAAACGAAACTGTGGGTGGTTCTAAGACGACGCGACACTGTGTCTAACTGTGTGCTAATAGGAAACGCTCGGATTCTGTGTCGCCGCTGTGTTCAATCTACACTCACGGATTATTACTTTATAATATACCATTACATTATTACTCGGGTCCTATAGTGTCGAAATAATGATACGATCACCTAATAAATGTAATTCAAATCCAGATCTTACAAGTGATACAGTTTGTGTTGAAAAGATACCGAAGAGAAAACGAAAACAGCCCGAATCTGAAATCGAGATTGCTATAAATGATTTGTCTAAAAAATTAAATGAAAAACTGGACACCTGGCAGTTGGAAGTTCGCCACGATCTGGATAGTGCTATGTCAAAAATCACTGATAATATGACGAGTATAAAAAACGACCTTGCTACTGTGACTCAATCCACAGCTGATATTAAGATTGAACTCGATAATATCAGAAGTAATTACAAAACACTAGAAACACATGTTTGTGGTTTGGAGTCTAGATGTCAGGGGCTGACTCAAGATATTGGTGAAATGAAATGAAATGAAATGAAATGAAATGAAATGAAATGAAATGAAATGAAATGAAATGAAATGAAATGAAATGAAATGAAATGAAATGAAATGAAATGAAATGAAATGAAATGAAATGAAATGAAATGAAATGAAATGAAATGAAATGAAATGAAATGAAATGAAATGAAATGAAATGAAATGAAATGAAATGAAATGAAATGAAATGAAATGAAATGAAATGAAATGAAATGAAATGAAATGAAATGAAATGAAATGAAATGAAATGAAATGAAATGAAATGAAATGAAATGAAATGAAATGAAATGAAATGAAATGAAATGAAATGAAATGAAATGAAATGAAATGAAATGAAATGAAATGAAATGAAATGAAATGAAATGAAATGAAATGAAATGAAATGAAATGAAATGAAATGAAATGAAATGAAATGAAATGAAATGAAATGAAATGAAATGAAATGAAATGAAATGAAATGAAATGAAATGAAATGAAATGAAATGAAATGAAATGAAATGAAATGAAATGAAATGAAATGAAATGAAATGAAATGAAATGAAATGAAATGAAATGAAATGAAATGAAATGAAATGAAATGAAATGAAATGAAATGAAATGAAATGAAATGAAATGAAATGAAATGAAAATATTTATTGAACCCATGAAATGTCATACATTATTTAGATTCAGTCACTTTTTTCCACTACCACCCGGTTCACAAGGCTGTTTTCGCCAGAGAAGAACGGGCAAGAAACTCTAGCGTTGCTCTTTTTAAAACAAGTTTACAATACAATAATTATACAGAGGTTGCAGCGCAGTTAAATTCAGAGCAGTTCATAGATAATTTAGAAGAATAATGATGAATAGTGTTATTGATCAAGTGATTTTGTACGGTTGAGTTAGGTAAGTAAAGTCACCCAGAACGCGGAATCAGTGCACTGCTTCACCAAAGCAATGAATAGTAGTAAAAGTTTTAAAGCAATTAAAAGTTATCATTATAAGCAAGTCGAGCAGACCAGTCCACACAAGCAGCACTCGTTCACGAGTATGACGCATGTGCCAGCCATCGGCCTCCTCAACCATGTTACAGGGAAGTGACCGACCCGGCACACGACGCCGCCGCAAGCACAGACGTTTTAGCGAGCATGACTTACTCAAATTGCTTACAACTACGATGAAATCAAATGAACTAATTATTACATCACATCTATATCAAACAATGCACATCCGGTTAGGGGACTTATATTATGTTATGTTCCCAAGCCTTATTATCCTCTAGGTAATCTGAAATTTTATAGTAAGCTTTATTACACAACTGTCGCTTAACAGTGGATTTAAATTTGTTTATACTTAAGGCTTTTATGTGAGTGGGAACTTTATTATAGAAGTGTATACAGTAACCCTTAAAAGATTTGCTGATTTTGTGGAGCCTGGTCTTATGACTGACTAGATTATTTCTATTTCTAGTATTTTTGTCATGAACATCGCTTAACTTTTTAAATTTCTCTATATTTTTATGGACATACATAAGATTAGTAAATATGAATTCAGATGCTACTGTCATTATGTTTATTTCTTTGAATTTTTCCCTCAGAGATTGTCTGGAGCTTAGCGAATAAATAGATCTTATGGCTCGCTTTTGGAGAACAAAGTTTGCATTAATGTCAGCAGCACCACCCCACAGCAAAATTCCATAACTCATAAGGCTATGAAAGTAAGCAAAATAGACCAATCGAGCCGTATCAATGTCAGTCAATTGGCGAATCTTGCCCACCGCATAAACTGCAGCACTCAGCTTTTTTGCTAAGGCAGTTATGTGGGGACCCCATTGAAGTTTAGGATCCAATGTGATTCCCAAGAACTTAGTAGTCTCCACAAGGCTCAACACATCCCCATTCATAAATATGTTGGCATTAACTTTCTTTACATTAGGTGTCACGAACCGTATACATTTCGTTTTCTGACTATTTAATAATAAATTATTCACGCCAAACCAATGGACTATATTTGAGAGAGTGTGGTTTACATCGTTAAGGAATGGTTGATGTTTTATGTTTTACTTTAAATATCAATGAAGTATCATCAGCAAACAACACTACCTCACATTTGTCCCTTATAAAATAAGGTAAGTCATTAATATAGATCAAAAATAGAAAGGGTCCAAGAATCGAGCCCTGCGGAACCCCCATAGTAACAACAGATCCAGGAGATCTTTTTCCGTTGACATCAACGCTCTGAACCCTATCACTTAAGTATGATTAACATAATTCAAGAGCTGGACCATTAATTCCATAGTGGCTCAATTTCCTGATAAGAATATCATGGTGAACACAATCAAATGCTTTGGATAGATCACAGAATACACCTAAAGCATCCTGAGAATTTTCCCAAGCATCAAAAATGTTATTTATAAGCTCCACACCAGCATCAGTAGTGGAGCGACCCCGAGTGAAACCAAATTGTTTACCATGAAGTATATTATTTGTTTTAAAATATCTTTGTAATTGTAATAACATCAATTTTTCAAAAATTTTACTTAATGAAGGTAGTACTGAAATAGGTCTAAAATTTGAGGGGTCATCTGTACTACCAGATTTAAAAAGAGGTATGATCTTGCTAAGTTTCATTTTATCAGGAAATATGCCACTATTAATACAAGTGTTGAAAACTATAGCTAGCTGGGGTGCTAATACAGGTATTACAGATTTGAGTATTTTTGTAGAGATTCCCCAGAGGTCACATGTATTTTTAATATTTATTAATTCAAACGTTTTTATAATGTCCATACTGTCAACGAAATGGAATGCAAATGAATCCCCACACCCAGCCACACTTTCCTGCAGTAACTTATCAGCTAAGGAAGGAGATGAATTTAAGTTTTTTGTTATGGAAACTGGTATATCTGTGAAGAAGTTTTCAAAAGCCCTAGCTACTTCTACATCAGAGTTAATTATATTATTATTAATATTTAAGCTAAACTCGGTGTCACGAGGTTTAGCTCTCCCAGTTTCCTTATTAATTACACTCCATGTCATTCTAATTTTATTTTTGGAGTTTTTTATTTTATTTTTCAAATATAGTGACTTAGCTTTATAACAAACTTGTTTGAACAGTTTTGAATATGTTTTAACATAATTTTTAAATTTCTCGCTATGATTATATGTTTTTTCAGAATAAAGATCATATAATTTCTCTCTACTTCTGTGGATACCAACAGTGGCCCAATTGTTGAAGCAGGTTTTTTTGGCTGTGGAAACTGACCTGGATGTAAAGATTGATTCAAATTCCTTACAAAGTATGTCAAATACAGAATTATAAAGAATATTAGGGTCGTTACCCTGTACAAGTATATTGAATTTATCTAATAATTTATATCTCAGTTTCTCTAACCGGGTCTTTGTTACTGGAACAATGTTAAGTTTTTCAATGCAAGTTTGCTGGAATTCACCTATAAATGTGACTAGTTGTCCACAATGGTCAGAATCTAACTTAGTAATAATCGATTTATTAATAGGCACTATATCAGTGAACACATTATCTATACAAGTAGCGCTAGTGTTGGTTATTCTAGTTGGCTCCAAAAATAGATGAACTAAACCAAACGACCAAAAAAGATTTATTAACCTTCCAGTCATAGCAGATGTTTCTAGCATATTAACATTGTAATCGCCACACACCAATAATCTTTTATTTGTTTTACTTAGTTTCCTCAATGCATCTTCAAGTACTAATTCAAAGTTATCATACAATGAGGCGGGCGGTCTGTATACACTTACAACTATGAACTGCTCTGACTCTATACATGACAATTCTATTATTTGCTCCACAGAGAGACTCACTATATCCTTACGTTCTTTAAATTTAATATTCTTATTAATTAATATTAGTGAGCCACCATGTATAGCATTTTTTCTGCAAAAGTTGCTACCAACTATATGATTTTTGAAATTGAACATGAGCTGTTCAGTTCTCAGCCAATGTTCTGTGAGACATAGTATATCAATATTTTGACAACTCATGAACAATTCCATTTGTAATTCTTTACCTAGCATGCCCTGACTGTTTTGATGCACTAGGTTGATTATATTTCTGTCACCCATATTGTAAACACTATTCGAACTAATGGGTGGTGATGTATTTATGTAATTAGAAATATTATTTAATTGTGTATTATTAATGTCTCTTATATTTGGTAATTGTGATTTCTGACAGCAAGAGGTGGACTCTATTGTCTGACTTACTAATTTAAATAATTTTTAGAAATATTATTAGGAACAGATACAGATGTATCATTCCCTGTCTTAAAATATATCAACTGCTCAATAGAAGCAGGAGGAGTAGCCAAGCTTTTGGCTTTGTCTGATATAGTGGAACATAGCAATTTTGCTATATGTCTTTTAATAAAATATGGATTAATTTGTATATTGAAATTGAACTTACTATAGTAAGTATTCATGTCAATTTTGGTAAATTTACTATTAT
This sequence comes from Deilephila elpenor, assembly GCA_949752805.1. NCBI lineage: Eukaryota > Metazoa > Arthropoda > Insecta > Lepidoptera > Sphingidae > Deilephila > Deilephila elpenor. The sequence continues at coordinate 5,165,209 of OX457095.1, read as the reverse complement.
TTGTATTAAGGGCGTCATTTAAAATATAATTTAACTTAAATCTAATATTTTTTTCCACGTGTGACAATCTCTTATCATAGGGGAATGCAAACATTACAATATTCTTAACATTTAAAGATGTTAGTGTGTTAAGACTCTTTGTATATTGGCGTGTGTTTACATTACCCCTGTCACCAATCATAACTATTAAAGTTGAATTTTGACTGAATTTATACTTTATTATTTTTTCAACAATTTGTGGGTAGGAAAGCCCTGGCATACAAAAGTTTACAACTTTTTGTCCTGTCCTATTAATTAACACTTGACCTAACCCTTTCCCAATATTGTCGCTAAATATTATAATGTTTTCTTTTTCTACAACTTTATTTGTGGTACTGGGAGATTTCAAAGAAAATTCATTATCCTTTTGCGTGATCTACAGATATCACTTCAACATACCATGGAGGACCAAGAAGATCTTAAAAAGAACTTTGACTGCATGAGCAAACGGGCTCATGCATCAGAAAACGTTAACTCCGTAATCAGTACACTGGAGTCAAAAATAGATTCCCTTGAGCAGCAGGCTCGTCAGGTTAACCTCGAATTATGCAATGTACCTGAAAGACGAGGCGAAAACCTAATATCAGTTTTGGAGAAAATCTGCACCAAAATACAATTCTCTTTGTGCCTGAAAGACATACTCAGTATACACCGCGTTCCTCATGCTCATAAAGAAAACCGAAAACCCAAAAACATAATTGTGAAGTGTAACAGCCGCATAACACGTGACAATGTCTTGAGTGCTTTTCGTCTGGCAAAGGGTGTGGAGTCAGGACAGCTTGGAATACCTGGAAATAGTCTTCCCATTTACATGCATGAGCACTTAACCTTGAACAACAAACATTTATTTTGTGAATGCCGAGAAGCAGCTAGAAAATATAATTTCAAATATGTTTGGATTAAACATGCCACTATTTTGGTTCGAGAAAAGGATAACTCGCCTGTTATCGCAATTCGATCAATACAGGACATTACCAAACATATGCAAACTAAGACCGTTAACTCTTCCTTATATAATACCTGATTTATTATTCCCCGATGTGAGCCTTTTTATACTTATACATTGTCATAGAAATTGTGTGCTTATCATAAATGTTGTTATACGATTCTATAATAACTATCGACAGGTTGGTACTAGAAATAATTACAATGCTTATTCAGGTACGCTATGTAACGATATACAATGTATTTTGGTGGATCATGGGAACATATTATTTAATTTAAATAATATGCTTTATATGTTGGTTGATGTAGTTCTAAGTAATTTTTCTTTATTATGCATTTTTCTTTTTCTTTATTATTATTATTATACTTTATACACTATACACATTTATTTTTATTTTTATTTACTTTAAACAATGACGAATAAACTCATAATGTACTACCAAAATTGTAGGGGTTTTCGTACCAAGCTTAATATTTTGTATATGAACCTGTTATCAAACTGTTACGACATTATTATTTTAACGGAAACCTGGTTAATTCCACAAATATCAAATAACGAATTTATCGATGATCGCTATGTAGTATATAGATGTGACCGAAATCGTATTGCCACAAGAAAAAGAGATGGGGGTGGTGTTCTCATTGCTATTTTAAAACATCTATGTTCAAGTAATATTCCTATACCAATTAGATCAGAGTATTTTGAACATGTTTTCATAATAATAACCGATTCTAACAATCATAAATATCAGATAAGTGCAGCATATATTCCAGCAAATTCTCCAGTGGAAGCTTATGTATCACATTTTGATTCGTTGTCTATGGCCTTGGAGAAATATACTTCAGTTAATTTATTCATATTTGGTGATTATAACTTACCTGATGTAGAATGGGTATGTGCTTGCGACAATTATAAATTAACATGTAATAATAATTCTTTTGTGTGTAAATATATGCGATCTTTTATGACACATTTTGATTGTTTTCAACTTAATCATAATAAAAATCACAAAGGGCATACTTTGGATTTATTGATTAGCAATAATTCGTGTAATGTTTCTATCCCTTGTTCACCATTACTTCCTATTGATGATCATCACCCACCCTTCTGTGCTTCATTTTGTTTTAAATCTTCTTCCCAAGTTATAGTTATACCGCGTCCGAAAATAATAAAATTTAACTTCCACAAGGCAAATTATAACAAAATAAATCAAGAATTAATTAAGATTAAATGGAACGAAGTATTGCACGAGTTATCAGCAGAAAATTGTGTAACATTTTTTTATGACACTGTTTTTTATTTAATAAAGAAGTATGCTCCCGTTATACGAAATAAACCAGCTAAGTTCCCATGTTGGTTCTCTCATTCACTTATACACACATTTAAAAACAAACATAAAGCTTGGATAAAATGGAAAAAGTATGGCAATTTATCTGATTATGAACAATTCTCATTCCTTCGAACCAGATTTAAAACAGAATGCAAAGATAACTATAAGGCATATATTAATACAGTGGAAGACAATATAAAGAAAAACACTAAATACCTATGGACTTACATATCTAACCGCAAAGCTAATTCTGATATGCCATCTGCTATGTTTTATAAAAATCACAGTGCCAGCGACCCCACTAGAATATGTAATTTATTTAGTGACTTTTTTGAATCAGTATACGAACCTTCCACATTGAATTGTAGCAAATGGATAACCCCTGTAAACTATGTAGATAACTGTACTGTAATTAACACACTGTCTTTTACAAGTCAAGTAGTGCGTAAGGCTATAATGGCACTGGACAGCACTAAAGGTGTAGGACCAGATGGTTTACCAACTTTATTTCTTAAAAATACCGCTGATTACATATGTTTACCGTTGTGTATAATTTATAATAAAAGTATTTCTGAGGGTACGTTTCCTGAAATATGGAAAAAAGCAAATATTATACCCATACACAAGGCAGGTTGCAAACAAAATATTGAGAATTACCGCCCGATATCTATTTTATCGACTTTGTCAAAACTCTTTGAAAGACTTGTACACGATAGAATTTATCCTATTCTACATAATATAATAATTAAAGAACAACATGGATTTGTGAAAAGAAGGTCGACGGTTACCAACTTAGTTCTCTACACCAACTATCTATTTAACTGCATAGATAGCAAAGCCCAAGTAGATTCAGTATACACAGATTTCCGGAAGGCTTTTGACAAGGTTGATCATGAAATTTTGCTCAGTAAAATCGCATTTAATGGCATAAGGGGTGATTTGCTACGATGGTTCACATCCTATGTGACTAACAGAACTCAAAGTGTTTCCATCAAGGGTTTTTATTCAAAATCTGTGTCGGTTTCGTCTGGTGTTCCGCAAGGATCTATATTAGGACCTTTGTTATTTATTATTTTCATTAATGATATTTCCAGTTGTTTTAAACACTCAAAATATTTACTTTATGCCGATGACCTTAAAGTTTATAAAATTATTAAAAACGATGTTCATTGTGGCTTATTTCAGGAAGACCTGGATAGATTCTCTCATTATTGCAATATAAACAAAATACATCTAAACATTTCTAAATGTTTATCAATAACATTTACAAAAAATAAAAATGTCACACCCTACAATTATGTATTAAATCTCATTACTTTACAAAAAGTATCTTCGGTCCGTGACCTCGGTATATTACTTGACGACAAGCTCCATCTTGATAAACATATTGATACAATCGTAAATAAAGCGTACCGAATGTTCGGTTTCGTCATGAGATCCGCGGTGGACTTCATTCGTCCCGACACTTATATTCATTTATATATATCTTTGGTTAGGTCTCAGTTGGAATATGCTGTAATGGTATGGAATCCCCTCTACAAGAAGTACGATGATTTTATTGAAAATGTCCAACGCAAATGTCTCAGAACAATGCATTACCGTTGTTATCATAAATATGTTTCCCATGATACACTAACTAAGAAATATAAATTCACGAGCCTGAAATCCAGACGCATTTATCTGGAAACAAAATTTCTTTTTGATTTGTGTAACAATAGATATGATTGTTTAGATTTAATAAATAGTATTTGTTATTTTGTACCTAGAACTGTAATGTCACGTGATGTGCGCATTAGGCCATTATTTGCTGTCTCGTCTTGCCGTACCAATGCAGGAGTGCGCGCACCTTTGCACCGTTTAATGATTAACTATAATATACTTTTTCACAACATAGATATATTCACATTATCACCCATCAAATTCAAACTTTCATTAATTAAAGTCATTCAAACTTTAGAAATTGAGTGACATGTTTTTGTTTTTGTACCAATTCAATGTTTACCATGATGATCACATATATTATTTTGCTAGTGTTAATTAATATGTAGGTAATTGTAATAATGAATTAAATATAAGTAGGTATACCTAACGCTAGATTTAATCATCTGTGGATAACGTAGTTAGTTGCGCATTTATTTGTATCTAGAATTATGTACCCTTTATTTATAATAATGTGTAACTGTTTGTTTTCCCAAATAAACAAAAAAAAAAAAAAAAAAATTATTTATTTGTTTATTCACGAAAAAACTGATCTGGAATAATAGTTTCGGTAGATTGAGGCTTTACCTCCGTTATTGACCGTATTTGTTTGTTATTACTGCCTATCCTCTTATTTGTATTACCAAAATACTTACCACCTCGATACGGACGTTGCGGCCTGGTAACATTACTTGCACCTCTCTGAGTTTGGGCGTAACTGGTACCTGCATGACTCATATTATTATAATAATTATTATTATGCCACTGACCTTGTCTCCATGGTGATGAATGCCCCCTGGTATTCTGACTTCGTCGCTCACCGTACTGCATACCTCTCCGACAATAATTATTATTAAGATAACCTCCTCGCCGAAACGCCATAATATCGCCTGTCGTCGAAAATGCAGAAGTTTCCTCGTCCGCAGCTACCTGGATGGCATCCTTTAAAGAATTCAAATTACGCGCGGATATAATCGTCCCTAATCTACGATTACGCAAACCGTCGGCAAAATATTTAATCGCTTGTTTTTCGTTTAAAGGCTTAAGAACTTCATAGTTTTCAGAATTACCTCCAGATTGCGCAATTGTGAGATCAACAAACATCTCAGAAATACATTTACCCTCAGACTAAGTACCTATAGACGTAGCCAAGCCATGGCCGCACAAGAGACAGATATATATTTCTTCAGTGTGACCATGTTGGGAAAATTTCCTATTTTTGGTGGGAAATAACACAATCTAACATCAGCGTTGCCAACCGTACGATTTGTAACCGATCGATGTCTGTAGATGGAAGATAAATGAGAAAAACTAATATGTGGGGTCTGTATTAACGTAATAAAACCCAAAACAAAGATTTTTAGATGTTTTGTCTGTTTAATCTGTTTGTCTGTGCGGTTGTGCGCGTTGAACTCAGAAACGGCTTAACGGATTTCGATGTAATTTAGTATGGAGGTAGTTGACACCCTGGATTAACACTTAGGCTTCTTTTTATCCCGAAAAATTTAGTGTTCCCGTGGGATGAGGAAGTAATTCCGATATATTTGTTACTTTTTTATACTGAAAGGGATGGGATGGGACTGGATAACATTCCATTAGTGAGAATGAAACAGAACGGGTGGGATATAATGGGACGGGACGGGATGGGAAATGCCAAATAAAGTTAATCACGCAGACGAAGTTTGCGAGCAGAAACTAGTTTTTTCATATGTATGTAGATTGTGAGGTTCGTTTGGCTGATAATTATAAAATGGATTTGAATTTTCAAATCCAACATGGTGTTTTTTTTTTCAATAAAATGATATGGATGTCAATCTGTACACCTAAAACCAAAAAGAGAAGTAAGGTTTTGCAAGAAGTTCAAAATATTCAAATTAAGAGGCAATGTTTGTTCTGCATAATTTATTATGGATCTCCTTAAAAGAATACACAAAATACAAAATATTTTCATCGATCGACGTGATCCTTTAAATACAGGAGAACACTGCATGCGTAAAATAACGACTAAATAAACTTATACATACATATACACTCACGATTTTTATCCCCGAGGGGGTTGGCAGAAGCGCAACTGGTGCACCCACTTGTAACAAGTTCTAGTAATTCGTGCTTACGGCTTAGTTCTGCGTGCTAAAGTGGACGGGTGATCTGGTAAAGTTTAGGCGGCGGTCAATGGATTCAGGTCGCTTAGAAAATCTTGGGGGGTGGCCTATATTCAGCAATGGACGACTTTTGGCTGTTAGTACATTTATTATTGTATTTGGTTTACTGGCCTTTAAACAAAACTAATTTAGTATGCATACTCCTAATTTTCTCCTCGCCAAGAGATGTTTTTTTCATTATGAAATGAATTCTCACCTCAAGGTATCGAAGTGCGATTACTTTGATTAATAATGACAGGTGGTTGTCTAGTGGACTTTGTTCCAAAACGTGGTCTCCTAACTCTAAAAATAAATTAGAAGTAACGAACTTTTTTAATATACTGACAATTAACTTTGGTAGGCTATTTTTATTATGAAAATATGCATTACCATGAACGGCAAGTATGTGTCTTAGAGATTTTTCTGCATATAGACATACTTTTATTACATCTTGAGACGGATAATATAATCCACCAAAATCTCTTTTATTAATAAAGCCTGGATACTTTTCGTGAGATACAAGCGCTGCTAGGCAGTCATCACATTTTATGTATTTTTTCAAATTTCTAGTAATATAGCCGGCGATATAAATGGTTACTTCTTTAGAAAATTCAGTCAGTTCCATACCTACATAATCATGACATTCTGGCAATTCAATTAATTTGTCCTCTTGATCTAAGTCTTCGTTCATTGATAGCAATTTGGATCTTCGACTATTTATTTTCCTACAAATAGAGATCATGTTGCAAGTTAAAATATTAATAGATTCTAACGGTATACAATTTCCTGTAGTGATATTTTTTAATTCACCATGAATCAATAATCGTTTGTAGGCCGACATAAATTGCAATGCAGTGGGATTGTTATTAAATCCACCTTTGGAGCGTATGGCACTAAAGAATATCTCCAAATGATCTTGGCTCATTTTATAGGTGGACAAATATCTGAGTGGTGCATTTTCGACATTTATAAACTCATTATAAATAACTCTTAATGACATCACACAAATCAAAAACCCAAGAAAGCCTGTTTTTCTCTGAGACGTTACCACAGTTTGGCCTTGTGGAAACTTTAGCGTGGTTATATATTTTTCAAAGTCTCTTAATTTTGCGTCAATATCTGCAAAATTTTGCTGAGATATTGGTTTTTTGAATCCGTATGCACCCAATCGGCGGCTGTTCAATATATCAAATACATCGTTAAAATATTTAATGAATTCTATAGTTGCCCCAGACTCCGAAAACTCATCTATCTTAAGATCATCTTTACAATATTCCAGAGCCAAAGCGACTGACCTGCTAAGGGTTTGAGCAGCGAGATGCACCTTCATAATTTGTTTTTTGAAATTAATATGTGAATGAGTTATTTTATTGGCTAAACGCAACCCCTCATTTTCTTGAAGATTATGTAGTTTTTCAATATACTCCCAGGAAATTAATTGATCATCTGAATTAAGAATTTGTTTTTTATCGGCAAATGTATTCCTAACAAGTTTGAGCATATGGCACGCATCTGGACATATAACGATATTTAGACCTTCAATTTTGATTTTTGGTTGAATATTATATATGTTGTCAAACTTCGCACCCAAATTTTTCGCCATAGCTAAGTTAGAAGGGCAACCATCGAATGTTACAGATACAATTTTTAATCCACATTCATTTAATAAAAACACACAATTCTGTAACAGCGCGCTACGTTGCTCACCATTGACACCATTCGTTAGAAAATAACCTACAGGTATTTTCCAACTGCCGTTTAAAGATGTCACCATAAATACTAAAGCGTCTTTCGCTAACGGTACATTGTCTGCATCTAAATTTTGCCCTATATTAACATAGCCAACAGTTTGTTTGCCATTCCACTGAAGATGTTTGCGGATGGACATTTCATCCATACTAACACAGCAAAGGATTTTTTCTGTAGATTTCGACACTAGTAGTTTAAACGCATCAAAAGCCTCGCGTGTGAAGCCTGGCTCGCAATCAATGCAAGTATACCATTTGTATAATGTCTTCGGATGAGGCAAACAAGTGTCAAATTGTTTGCGGACAAACAAATAAGCTTTTGGACTTATAAAATGCAAAGAAATTGCAAATTTTCTCAAACTTGCCGAATATTTTCTCGGACGGTTTTCTTTACTTAAATATCTTTTAAGGAAATCTGCATTTTCGGTTTCTATATTTGACAACAATTCAATTTCCTCAGAACTTGCTAGCATCTTGCATTGTAAGGCTGCGATAATATTTTCTAAGCGTGCTGTTTTCTTTTGTAATCGTCTTTTACTTTCACGCATTGCACGCAATTTTTTGAGTCGTTTAGCTGACTTTTTTTTCTCTTTCTCTAACATTTCTTTCAATTTTTTTTCTTTCCTATTAGGTGACAATTGATGCTGAACAGGAGGATTCTGGGCAGCGACGTCTTCATATTTATTTGACTCCTGAAAATATTTAAACATATAAGGCACGAAAAGACAGATATTATAGATAGGGTATATAATAGCAACAATTATTTTATAGATTTTTTTAAATTATCTTTCAGATATGTTTTCGTTCAAGTGTATGTGTAACTGAAATAATAGCAAATATCCCTAAGTTTCTACAGTAAGAATTGCTTATTATTTATTATTAGGACAAATTTATGCAATTTGTAAGACTATGAAATTAGAATATTTGACAAATTAAAATACTAAGCAAAAAATAGGCACAATTGGTACCAAAATCAAATTTAACCTATTCACGTATAGTAAAGAAGACGGGCATGTATAAAATGTTTTAGTTAATATCTCTTAAATTTTTAGTCAATGCGTTGGGCAAAAGAAAAATAATACTAGTGAACATAATGAATTTTCTAAAATAATTTAAAAAAATATTATATATTATGCATACCAAACATTGCCTCTTAATTTTAATATTTTGCACTTCTTGTAAAACAGTAGTTCTCCTTTTGGTCTCAGATATTAGTACATGCTCTTGTCTGGTATAAGTAGAGGGCTTTATTTATGAAAAAAAAAAAAACAGTTTAATTAAAATGTAACATGCAAGGAGGTAAAGCAGCCTAGTTGAAGACATATTGGACTTAGAACTTAGACTAAGGCCTAACCCCTTTATTAATTGTAAAGGAGACCCATACCCATAAGTAGGGCGTAAATAGGGCTTATATAAAAAAAATGGATTGCCCGACCTAGACCCAGAACCTCACCGGTTCCACAGCCAATGCACGCTGCCAGACCAATGAGGCGATTACTTTATGGAGGTAACATACGTATAAATACATAAATTAATCAATAATAATCTATTACTTACATGAACATATTTTATTGGTACTGCATTTGGTTTTATTATAACGTTCTTCTTTCCATGATGAAAGGAATCAATGTCAAAGTGAATTGAGCATATTTTCGAATTATTTGTTGGGTGCCAATTTTGGCGTCCAGTGGCATCCACCCATTTCATTCTGATTTCACTGTTAGTAGGAAACCTAAAATAAGAAATAATTTTATTTTTGTACGTATGAAATACGCTACATATTACTTAATTCAAGTATTATCTAGGGTAAATAAATTTTCTTAGCATAGTAACACTAAACTTTCAACAAATTGAGGTTATATTATATTATTTGTAGAAATTCTTAATGTAAACTATATTTCTCATAGTAAAACAATTAGAATTGACATTAAAATACGAAATTATTACCAATAAACAACTAAAACATTATAATGTAACATAAATGAGTAACTTACGAGTGAAATGTTATTCCATAAATTTTTCGTTCACTGCGGCTTTTGCAGCCTAAAATACTACATCCACCCATTGCACATACACTATTGTCACTAATATTTGTATAAATCGCTGCTTTACACTATCCAAAACTATTAAAATCTTGGTAAAACTGAATGACGTTTATTTGTTTGACAAACTGCGCTGTTAGCCAAATAAACAAAACCGGCCACGGTGACAAGGATAAAAAAAAGGTCTCCTATCTCTTTTTCGCACACTAAATTTGTAACTTGCTGTTTCACTCTTACCATTGGTGCTTCAGTCATGGCTACGTCTATAGAGTATTTAGTCTGAGCATTTACCATATTGATTTATTGACAAATCATTTTGGCGGAAAGAATGCAATTTATTTTGAATAGCGACTGGTGACTTTGTTGGTAATAGGTGCACTTTCATATCTTTCAATAAGTCGCTAATATTAGCATAATTTAAACTAAGAGCGATACTTTGTGATAGACGACTTTTTAAAATAAATGTAATTAATTGTTTTTTAGAATTCGGCTCTAAAATCGAATCATAGTACTCTATACTGTCGATTAATTGTTTAGTATTTGATTCTTCATCAGTCATCACTGGTAATAAATTTAATGCTACTTTTAAGTAAAATTTCTCCATTGTGCAAATTTTTTCCTCACCTTCACTCAATAAACAAGACTTATCTGAACTGTTATGACTTCCACACAATTTTTCAATTTCAAAGTATATTAATTTGATTTTATCAGACAAGTTACTTATTACTTGCAAATAATCAGTTTTGCATATTTTAATATTACTCTTTATCTTATCAAGGGAATGATTAAAATTCGTAAAAATAAGAGAAGCTTCAAACAATTTCTTTTTACTTAATGGTTTCTTAGATTTACGCGAATGTTACACATTGAAATAAAACTATTTTTACGGATTTTATCGCGATTTGGTTTAATTTTTACATTTTTTAACTTCCCGACGTTTCGATTACTTTACAGCTTTCGTGGTCACGGGGCGGACTGAGGTATTAGTCATCCGCTCTGTGACTGTCACAATTAAACTACCCTTAATTTTCAATTATTAAATTAAAAAAGTTAATTTAAAAAGTTAGCTAGTATTTGCGATCCGATCTACGCAGAAGGAGCTCACTGTGTCTTGAGGTCTGGCAGCTGGTCTTTTGGGTTCCGATTTAATCAAATGTAGAATTGGATCCCATGATGGTGCAAGCTTCAAGCCATCTTCTCTATTGAAATTTGGATGTTTTTTAATTTCAATAGCCTCGCGAAACATCCTGGGTAGGAAGCGGTGTTCTTTAGCAAGGACTTGGGGCTTATCAAAACGAAGGTAATGCTTGGAGCCTTCCTCGATGTGTTCAGCAACTGCAGACTTCGTTGAGCGTCGGTGTTTGACGTCAGCTATGTGTTCTTTTACGCGGGTCCCTATGCTTCTCTTGGTTTGGCCGATATAAGAGAGGCCACAGTCACAATCTATTTTATATACGCCCGGTTCTTGCAAAGGTATATGACACTTGACAGGTGGTAAGAATTGACTAATCTTCTTGGGCGGCTTGAAGTATGTTTTAATGGAAGCACGCTTCAGGATGTAGCCAATCTTGTCTGTGACTCCTTTGATGTAAGGTAGTATAACCGGGGTCCGTTCAACTGTGGCTGCTTTCACTCGGTTTCTGTGACGGCGGCGTGGAATTTGGAGCTTGTTGTCTCGCAGTACCTGCTTGACGTGTTGCAGCTCAGTCGCCAGGTGTTTCTCGTCACAGATTCCTTGTGCAAAAGACCAGCTGCCAGACCTCAAGACACAGTGAGCTCCTTCTGCGTAGATCGGATCGCAAATACTAGCTAACTTTTTAAATTAACTTTTTTAATTTAATAGTTATAATTTAAGGGTAGTTTAATTGTAACAGTCACTGAGCGGATGACTAATACCTCAGTCCGCCCCGTGACCACGAAAGCTGTAAAGTTATCTAAACGTCGGGAAGTTAAAAAATGTAAAAATTAAACCAAATCGCGATAAAATCCGTATAAAATAGCAATCGAGCAATTAGTTTTGTCGACCCAATATTAAATAAATATGGATAACTTTGCAATCGGTCAGTTAAATCTTCATAACGATAGGGTAGCGACGTCAGAATTAGACACGTTAATTCGCGATTATAAGCTGAATGTCGTGCTGGTTCAAGAGCAATACCAACATGCGCGATTACGTAGTAGGGTGATACAACTCGATAACAACTCACGAGCAGGTATTTTCGTGTCGGGCTCAAATCTTACCGTTACCTCAGTACGTAATCTTATGACGTCACACTGTGCTGTCGCGGAGGTGTCAAGTCCGATCTGTAAGGTTTTTCTTGTGAGCTGTTATTTTCAGTACTCCGACCCTGTGGGTCCCCACTTGCATAACCTCCGCTATGTCTTGCGGTCCCTCGCTGGACATAAAATTATTATAGGTGCTGACGTTAATGCGTCATCAATCCTTTGGTATGGCAAATATCGCTCCACCGGTACCGAGCGACGTTGCGCTGTAGAAGATTTCATTGCAGAGATGAACCTCGAAGTACATAACACCCCCGATGCATCACCTACTTACAGCTGCCCTATGGGGGAATCCTCTATTGACGTCACACTTTCTAGTGGAGACGTCCGTATTGATAGTGTGGTGTATGCATGAAGTTATTATTAGAGTTTACATTTTACTCTATGGTCCGAGGTTAACTTTTTAATTTTTATGTTATTTGTTCATTCCTTTCTCCGGTTTCCCGCCAATTACAAGATTATTTACAAGACAGTATTTTATTTAAAGATAATAAGTAAATAAAGAAGCAAGCAAGTATATTACACTGGCGACGAGAAGAAAAATTACTCACGTGTTGGTAATTCATAATTTATATTTCGATTTATTCAAGTTATATAAAACATGGCCCTTGGAAAAATTAATAGTTTTGAGTTCGGCAAAGATGACTGGGATCTATACATTGATAGATTAGAGCAATATTTTATTGCTAATGAAGTTAAGCCGGCGATGCATGTGCCCACATTAATATCAGTCATGGGTAGCGAGGCATATAAACTATTAGTAAATCTGTGCACGCCGGATAAACCATCATCTAAGTCGTTTAACAACTTGGTTTCAACAATGAAAGACCATTTACAACCGAAACCGAGTTTATTAGCTGAAAGATACAGATTTAGACATAGGGTCCAACAAAATGAAGAAACAGTTGCAGAATACGCGGCTAACTTAAAAAAAATGACCAAGCACTGTGGATTTTCTGCAATTAATTTAAAAGAAAATTTAAGAGACCAGTTTGTATGCGGTTTAGCACGAGATTATATGAGACAGCGGTTATTTGCCGAGGACGACATTAATTTCGATGGCGCATTTAAATTGGCGGTAACTATAGAAGCGGCTGAAGCGGACGCGGCGGTGGTGGTGGACCGGACCTGTAGGCGAGGCGACGGTGAACCAGAAGCGTCTTCAGCAATGCATGTAATGGTAACAGGAAAAGGGAATCAAAACAATATGCGATCGCGACAAGGTTCAAGATATATTTCTACGAGTAACGCAGCTCAACATGGTGGCTATCTAGGCAGTAGCACGAGCGGCATGAGCGGAGCGGACACTGGGAATAGGCAACTTTATCGCACACAATTCAAATCCACCAAGTTAATGAAGTGCCGAGTTTGTGGTAACGATCATGATTCGGATCGATGTAGATTTAAGATGTATACATGTAAAATATGTAACAAAGAGGGACATTTGAAAAAAATGTGCCCCAGGTTTATAAAGGCGATATCTCTTAAAAACATGTCAATAGGAAAGGATGTAGAAGAGAAAAATAGTAGTTATGATAGTGACGAGGTAAATAATTTTTCTTTAGATACATGTAATATTATTAAAAAATTTAGACCATATACTGTAGATATCTGTGTAGATGATACCATTTTGACAATGGAAATAGACACTGGTAGCGCGATATCGTGTATTAGCAAAAAATGTTTTGATGAATTATTTTCTAGTTGTAAAATTAATACATGTAATTTAACTATTCGATACTATACGGGGGAATTGGTCCAACCAGTAGGCAAATTTTCGCCATTAGTTATGTATAAAGGTATGAGGAAGCGGTTGGATTTATATGTTATAGAATACGGAAAAACAAGTCTTTTAGGCAGACAATGGATAAGTGAATAAAACATAACTTTTCCAGTTGTGACTGTTAATAATGTTAAATCTTCTGGTGTAACATTTCAATTCAATGATTTCAGTTCCAAATACTATGAAGTGTTCGCGGATGGGCTTGGAAGGTTCACCGGTGGTACTGTAGGGTTTAGAATGCGAGCGGAAGCGCGGCCCGTGTTTATGCGCGCGCGCCCTCTAGCCTACGCAATGCGGGAGCCAGTGGAGAGAGCACTTGAGCAGCTCGTCGAAGATAGCGTAATATCACCTGTCACCACGTCTGACTGGGCCACTCCCATTGTACCGGTGATGAAGAAAGATGGTTCTATACGAGTATGTGGTGATTTTAAGTTAACATTAAACAAATGTCTAGAGATTGACCGTTTTCCTTTGCCTCGTGTAGAGGATTTATTAGCAAAATTACACGGGGGGAAGAAATTTACGAAATTGGATTTATCTCAAGCATATGCCCAGTTTGAACTAGATGAAGAATCAAAAAAATATACTGTGATTAACACACACAAAGGCTTGTTTAGGTATAATAGACTTATTTACGGCTTAGCGTCAAGTCCAGGAATTTTTCAAAGGAAGTTAGAACAATTATTCTGCGACATACCACGAGTTGGGGTATTCCTGGACGATGTGATTATCACGGGTACCGATGACCACTCTCACCTAAACACTCTTCATGAAGTGTTTAAGAGACTACAAAAATATGGTTTGAAGGTTAAAAAAGAAAAGTGTACCTTTTTTGCAGATAATGTAACGTATTTAGGATTTACCATAAGTAAGAAAGGCGTACATACGTGTCCTGAGAAAATTCAATCAATTCAGGAGGTTAGTACACCAAAGAACATAACGGAATTACGTTCTTTCATAGGCTTAGTTATGTACTACGCGAAGTTTGTTCCCAACATAAGCAATATACTTTCACCTTTGTATAATTTATTGAAGAAAGATGTAATGTTTGTATGGACTGAACAATGCGACATGGCTTTTAAAAATGTTAAAAATATATTAACTTCGAGCAAAGTATTAGCTCATTATTCGCCGGATTTGCCGTTGGTACTGACAACAGATGCGAGTTCGGTAGGAATTGGAGCGGTAATTTCGCATATAACATCTGATGGTGAAAGACCTATAGCTTATGCGTCTAGGGTTCTCAACGCTTCTGAGAAATCATATTCACAAATTGACAAAGAAGCTTTATCAATTATATATGGCGTGAGAAAATTCCATCAGTACCTTTATGGAAGACAGTTTACTCTCAGAACTGATCATAAGCCTTTAGTGGCAATTTTTGGAAATAAAAAAGGCATTCCGGTGATGGCAGCGAGTAGGATGCAGCGTTGGTCTGTCATATTAGCAGGTTATGATTTCAATATTGAATATGTGCGAAGTGACAGGAACGCAGCCGACGCGTTATCTCGATTACCTGTAGGGAATGAAAAACATGAAGTTAAAGAGGAAACATATATAAGTTTTATTCAAAACTTTTTACCCATTACTAGAGACGATGTGGTTGAGCATATGAAGAAAGATACAACCTTAAATAGAGTAGTATTTTATTTAAAATCGGGTTGGCCGACACAAATAGAGGATAGTTTTAAACCATATTTTGTGCGTCACAACGAGTTATATTTGGATATGGGTTGTGTAGTGTGGGGCTATCGATTAGTGATACCAGAGACATTGAGAATCAAGGTATTAAAATAATTACATGTTGGACACATGGGCATTGTAAAAATGAAGAGCATTGCGCGAAGTTTCGTATGGTGGCCGGGTATCGATGCGGACATAGAACGCACATGTCGAGAGTGTAGCACATGTGTAGCTGAGAACTCCGCACCACCGCGAGCGATGCCGCAACCCTGGCCGCATATCAGTGAGCCCTGGTCACGCTTACACGTGGACTTTTTAGGACCTTTTGAAAGTAAAACGTTCTTGGTAATTATAGACTCAACAAGTAAATGGTTAGAAATATTTAACATGCAAAAAACTACAGCTAATGCTGTCATTAAAGTTTTACGCGAGACTTTCGCATTCGATTGTAACAAAGCTTCCGTTGTCTCCTCAATGCCAGTTGTGTAGTTGTTATTAATTTTTATATTCTCAATTTAAGCTAAATTCGGTTTAAAGAATCTTTATTGTCTTAAGAAATTTTACAATTTCACTTAAAAGACTAACTTATATTTTTACAGTGAGCATGCAGTACAAAGTTGCTTTATAGTATAGGTTATGGAATTATGACAATTAAGTACAAACAATACCAATGTATTACTCATATGATAGGTTAGGCAACATTCAGGTTATTTCTTACAAATTTAAATACAATGTAGTAAGAAGTTATGTGTTTTTTTTTTTTTTTTAGCTGATGATAAACATATTTATTTAAAAATGACATTAAGTTTAAGACAAAGAGAGAAAATAAAACAAATCAGAATACGTCAGTCTGACATGGAAGGTGCGCAAATATCTAGTTTTCCAATAAAAAAGACTCAAGTGCTTTCTTGAAAGTATACTTTGATTCAATGTCTTTCAGTACCTTTGGTAGTTTATTGTATAATTTAACTCCTTCATACATTAAGTTTTTCGTTCCATATCCGGTTCTTGGATAAGGTAAATGTATATGTTCTATGTCCATCCCAAGGTTGCCTGGAAGAGATTGCCTTGTGCAATAAGGCCGCCGATTGTACTTATTGTTTAGTTTTGTTATTATCTGTGTCTTTTTTCCGTGGTGTACAATAAAGAATATATAAATAAATAAATAAATATATGTTCAGCGTTTCTCAATCTTTTGCTTTGTAGTTGGCAATTTTTTATAAAACTTATTTCCGAATGTACTTCACCATTTATAATTTTACGTATCAATATGCATGTTTTAAATTTATATATTCTTTCTAAATTCATTAGTTTCGTGTCTGTATATAACTTTTTTGTTGGTGTGCGAAGATCATAATAAAACAAGACTTTAATAATTTTGTTTTGTATAACTTGGAGATCTTTGAGATGTGACGATGCTGCAGTACCCCATACTTCGATTAAATATTCCAAGTGTGGTTTTACTAAAGAGTTGTAGATATTAAGCCGAATTTTCTTGGGGAGACAGCCAACTACGTTCCGCAGAGCTCCCGTTAGGGATGTAATTTTTGGCTTTATATCTTATTAATCAATATGTGCCTTCCATGTCAGCTTGCTATCAAGGATCAATCCAAGATATTTCTCACCTACAGGTCACACAACGGGGACGATGAGACGACTTGGCTGTTCAGGTACCTTAGCCAGGCGGCAGATGACGCGCAGGTGCAGTTCCCGTCAGCGGAAATGGTGGTCTTGGGGGATTTTAATGCACATCATGAGTTGTGGTTGGGCTCCTCCAAGACCGATCATGCTGGCAGAGCTGCCCATGCATTCGCTCTGACACATGACTTGTCACAACTGGTGAACCAGCCCACCAGGATCCCGGATGTGGCGAGTCATGCGCCTTCTCTGCTGGACCTTCTGCTGGCGAGTCACCCGGCCGGGTATAGTGTGACCGTTAGTGCTCCTCTGGGCACTTCCGATCACTGCCTGGTTCGGTCGTCGGTACCGTTCGCTTCTCCTCCACGTCCCGTGCAGGTTAAGCGAAGGGTCTGGCATTACTCGTCGGCGGATTGGGATGGCATGCGGGAATATTTCGCATCTATCCCTTGGCGGCAGCGCTGCTTTGAGGGAAAAGATCCTTCTGCGAGTGCCAACGCTATTGCTGACGAAATCAGACTAGGAATGGAATATTATATTCCTTCCTCTGAGATCGCCAGTAAGGGCCGTGGACGCTCCTGGTTCAATCGGGCATGCGCCGATGCTGTCGGTGACAAACAGGCGGCGTATCGCGCTTGGATCAGGGGTCGCGCTAACAAGGATCCTAATATCAGTTCCCTCAAGGAAGCCTATAATCGAGCCGCCAAGGCCTGCAAGAAGGCCTACGTCAGAGCGGATGCCCAGCGCGTTTGCAGGATTGGGCGTGCGTTGGCCAATCACCCAACTAGCAGTCGTGCTTATTGGAGTTTGGCCAGGGCCGTCCAGTCTAACTTCTGCCGTCCAGCACTGCCACCGCTGAGGTACCCGGAAGGTTCGCTGGCCCACAAGCCGCAAGAGAAAGCCGCCTTACTGGCAAATCTCTTTGCGGCTAATTCCCGCCTCGAGGACTGTGGTTCCCGGCCTCCGCCGGTGCTGCCTGATTGCGGATCCTCAATGGCGGATATTCGCATCAGGCAGTGTGATGTGCGGCGTGAGCTACGGTCTCTCGATGTGCGGAAAGCCAGTGGTCCGGATGGAATACCGGCGGTGGTTTTAAGGAGTTGCGCAGCGGAGTTGTCTCCTGCACTGACACGCCTCTACCGAGTGTCCTACCGCACAGGTGTTGTGCCGGAATCTTGGAGGGAGGCCAATGTGCAACCGATCCCCAAAAAGGGTGATCGGTCAGACCCTACCAATTATCGCCCTATCGCTATCACCTCAGTGATGTGTAAGGTCATGGAGCGGATCATAAACGCTCAATTGGTCCGCTACCTGGAGGATCACTCGTTGATCAGTGACAGACAGTACGGATTCCGTCACAACCGATCAACGGGTGATCTTCTGGCGTTTGTCCTGCATCGCTGGGGTGAGGCGATAGACCGGCGTGGCGAGGCTCTTGCTGTGAGCCTCGACATAGCCAAGGCGTTTGATAGGGTCTGGCACCGTGGTCTCTTATCCAAGCTTCCGGCATACGGTCTGCCCGGCAACTTGTGTTCGTGGATTTCTGGCTTTCTGCATGGGCGTAGAATGCGTGTTGTCGTTGACGGACACGCTTCGGCGCTCATGTCGGTAAACGCCGGAGTTCCGCAGGGCTCGGTGCTGTCGCCCACCCTGTTTATTCTGCATATCAATGATATGTTGTCACTTGGCAACATTCATTGCTATGCAGATGACAGCACGGTTCATGGGCGATACTGCCATGGGTCCCCAGGTTGCCGGGTCGACACTGTGAGTGGGCGCGAGGATCTTATCATTGAGCTCAATCGGTCCTTGGATCTCATTTCTACATGGGGCTCCAGGAATATGGTTGAGTTCAATGCCAGGAAAACCCAGGTATGTGCGTTCACGTGCAAAAAATCCCCGTTCTCTCCCCTCCCCATTCTTCAGGGTATTCCCCTCTCAATGCGGAATGACCTGAGTATCCTTGGTGTGGATATCCGTTGTGATCTTAATCCAAGGAATCACATCGAGGGCGTAATATCTGCCACTTCCCGCAGGGTTGGGGTCCTGAACAAGGTGCGTCGGTTTTTCGCGCCCGGTCAACTCTACCGCTTGTATAAAGCGCAGGTTCGGCCGGGTATGGAATACTGTTCGCACCTCTGGGATGGATCCGCCCAGTACTTACTCGATGCCTTGGATGGATTGCAGCGGCGGGCCATCCGCATTGTGAATGATGCAGACATTACGGGCAACTTAGAGTCGCTACAGTTACGGAGGGATGTCGCCTCTCTAAGCGTGTTCTACCGTCTGTATCATGGCGAATGCTCTGAGGAATTGTTCAATTTAATCCCCTCCTCTCCTTTCCTTAACAGAACCACGCGTGCTGGCTTGCGGAGCCATAGCTTGAATGTTCAATCCATTTCGGCGCGAACCAAAAGGTTCTCTAATTCTTTTTTCTGCCGTACAGTCAAGCTGTGGAACGGTTTGCCATCGCACGTGTTCCCTCCTTCCTATAATCCTGGGTCCTTCCGCCGTAGCGTGAAGAGGCATCTCAGCGGGCCGGCATGATTGTATCGAATGGTATGAGACTACCGTTTGATACCATTCGATACTCTATCTGGACGGCATTAGCACTTACCATCAGGTGCAATGCAGTCACTATGCCGTGCCAGGTTAAAAAAAAAAAAAAATCTTGTATCTCGAGGGCTGAGAGCTGATCACATCAATAATTCATCTTTGTGGTGGTCAGGACCCACTTTTTTATTAAATCATGAAACTTCCTGGCCAAAAATGCCGAATAAAAACGAGACACAAGACCTACCCGAGTTGATTACTTGTTCTTTAGCGCTTAATACAACTTTAAATACTAACCTTGTAACTGCCTTAATAAATAATAAGTCTAAACTTAATAACTTACAACACATAATGGCATATTTACAAAGGTTTGTCCACAACTGCCGAAATCGGAATACCAAACTGACCGGTTATCTTTCTGTGGAAGAGCTTACAAATTCACTAAATTTAATTATACACCTATCTCAGTTAGACAGTTTTCCTGATGAATATGCTATTTTGAAAGCCGGGAAGATACTGCCTAACAAAAATCGCTTAAATGCTCTAAGTCCATTTTTAGATTAAAATAATATAATTCGTGTTGGTGGAAGACTTGATAATTCCCCATACAGTTACGACACAAAGCACCCGATTTTGTTATGCAGTAAACATCATTTTACAAAAATCCTTTTTGAACATTTCCATATTAAATATTTACATGTGTGGGTTCTGGGTTGCCTTCCCAGTGGCACTGCCCTGTGCCACCCACCGCGTCGCAGGTTGCGGATAGCGAAACGGACTTCAGATATGAAGACCAACTGCTTTAGCAGTCGCGGACAATTGGGCGGTCCTTCTAGAGGGGTGCTGGGACTTCTCATGGCGGAGATTTTCCTATAAAATAGCACTAAACCCGATGATAGAGGACGACAGTGGTGAGTATGAGCCGCCACTCAAATCAAAGCTCGGACTCGGGGTGACCAGCCTCGTGAGCCTGGTAACGGCAATGGTCTAGGAGAAATAAACTCTGATATAAAAATACCTGCTGCCTTGTAGAGAGATGTTGGATCATCAAAGGCTAGGAAGTCATTCCGAAATTATGATGTGTAGCGCCTTGGGAAAGTGCTACACTATCCTCCCAACAATTAATGAATCATGAGTGACAATACTAAGAGCGTTGTGCCTTGCGATCCGGCTAGCACCCGGCGCTTGCAGGTACCCGGGCCTGCAAGTGAGAAATTGGTTACCGAAGAGGGTGGGTACCCAGGCCCCCTTACCAGTGAATACTACTGGTCTTAATGAAAGCAAGAAAAAGCTTGTTCAACAAGCCTTTCACCCTGCTCTATTTCTGGCTAAACCTAGAAGTCCATCACTGTGTCCGGCAGCAGATACAAATATACAAAGCCCTGTCTTTACCCAGACCACTTCACAAAACTCTGATGTGCAGATCGATAACGAGAAAATCCACCCTCCTGAGTGGCAGAGAGCACCAACACTAAGAAGTGTTAAAAGGAAAAAGGCGTCATCACCCTCACCAGAAAGAATAATGGTCTGCAACCAGTTCTCTGGTCTCTCGGTTGATCAGGACGAAGACACCGGAGAAACCACAAGAAGGGTTTCTAAACCACCACCCATTCTGTTATATGGCATTGAAGATCTAACAAAACTCACCGAACTACTGGGAGGTGTAGCTAATAAAACCGATTTTTCTTACAAAATTATAAATCGCAACCAACTGCGCATTAAATGTAGAGGTCTACAAAACAATTGTAGAAATAATAAGAGAAAAAGGACTGATTGGACACACATTTAATTTTAACAGAAAAGATAAAAGACTCTATCGAGTAGTCATAAAAAATCTTCATCATACGACCCCAATAAGCGAGATAAAAAAAGCTTTGGAGGAAACAGGAAACTCTGTGATTGGAGAAATAATCAATGCAAAATTCGGGCTTGAAAAGAAACCAACATCAACATTCTTTGCAACTTTGCAACAGAGTCCCAATAACAAAACAGTAAAGAGTATCAAATACATACATCACCAGTCAATCACAATAGAAGATCCGCGTAAACGTAGCACCATCGTTCAGTGTCAGAGATGCCAGCAATACGGTCACTCTAAAAACTATTGCATGAGACCCTATCGCTGTGTGAAATGTGCCCAATCGCATAGAACTGTAGATTGCCCTAAAACCGATCGTAGTACTCCAGCAAAATGTGCTCTGTGCCTTGGTGCCCATCCAGCAAACTTTAAGGGTTGTGAAGTGTACAAAGAAATATTATCGAGGAAATGCAACAGACGGTCAAATATAGGGACTAGGAAAGATGCTAGACAAGCCACTAATATTAATAATCAGCAAATACTGAAATCCCCTAAGACAACGGGAAATACACAACAGCAACACCTACCAAGTGATAAAGCAAGAGCTGACCCAAAAATCAAGATGCAAGACAACTACGCTGAGGTATTGAAAACAAAGTACACACTGAACGAAGAGTCCCAGAGACGAGACAAAACAATAGAAAATATGCTTTTCAGACAAGCAGAGAAGTTTGACCTAATACTACAACAAATGAGTACTCTAATCAGTCTCATAACAAAGCTAGTAGCTAAAATTCCTTAATGACCTCACTAAACATAGCCACGTGGAACCTAGACGGGCTATCCCCGAAACAGTGTGATGTAGAGCTGCTACTAAACACAAACAACATAGACATATTATTGGTGTCCGAAACTCATCTTACTCAAAATAATGATATTAAGATACGCAACTACAATGTCAACCTACAAACCATCCGGATGGTACTGCACATGCGGGAGCAGCGGTTATTATAAAATCTAGTATTAAGCATTATGAACAGCCAAAGTTTCAAAAACCACATATACAGGCTGCTACGGTGGCACTACAGGATCGAAATGGAGATTTCAATGTATCCGCCATATATTGCCCCCCCAAGCACAATACGAAGGAAGACCAATATGATGAGCTTTTTAACAGCCTTGGAACCCGCTTCATAGCCGGAGGTGATTGGAATGCTAAACATGTCCATTGGGCATCCAGGATAAATAACACAAGAGGAAGAGAATTGAAAAAAAGTATAGACAAAAATAACCTGACAGCAATTTCTACGACGGGTCCGACTAATTGGCCTACTGACCCTAAGCGACTTCCGGACGTCATAGACTTCTTCATCACTAAGGGACTGTCTAGACTTTTCTATCAAATACGCACATGCTTGGACTCTGACACTAACCATGTTCCCGTAATACTGTCCATTGGCACAACCGTACCCAGTATGGATGATAATTTAAAACTGTACAACAAGCGCACCGACTGGAACTCCTTCCGTGAGCTGGTCCATGATAGATTAGACCTAAAGGTAGCCCTGAAAACCAAATTTGACATTGATAACGCTACAAGAACCCTAACGTCAGTTATCCAAGAAAGCTGCTGTATGACTACACCCAATATTACAAATCGACCTCCTCAGAGCAAAACATACTCGGACTCAGTAAGACAAAAAATACTGGAGAAAAGACGGTTACGGCGGGTATGGCATATTAGTAGGCACCCAAGTGACAAAACAGCGTTAAACAAAGCTATTCAAGACCTAAAAGCCCTTATAGCCGAAGCGAATGACGCTGCCTTAGACACCTTCATACAGAGTCTATCAGCTACAAAAGCCACCAACTACTCGCTATGGAAAGCATGTAAAAATCATGACCGGCCCTTGTATCAAAAGCCGCCACTGCGTGCTCAAGACGGACAATGGATTAGAACAGCCCAAGCCAAAGCCGATGCGTTTGCAAATCACCTCAGCCAAATTTTTAAACCTAACGATCCCATACCTAATTCAAACGAATCTGATATTGACCTGATTCTCGACCAGGACCTTCAGCTGGACTTACTGTTGAAACTGGTGACGCCTGGAGAAATATATAGAAACCTAACAACTATTGTACGGGACCGCCTTCGAACAATCCCGTACAATTTAATGTAGATCAGGATACGTGCTGGGTGTGTGCGGAAATAATACCAGTGATTATGATTCGGAAGAAACAATTTATTTCGTACTGAAAAGTACAAAAGACGATCTATTTGACTGGCGGCAGCACGGCGAGTGACGACACGACGATGACGTCACGGAGTAGCAGCGTTCCAACGTTGACACGATCACTTCTTACTTGCTGACTATTTGCTGTTTCTTGAGGTTTCTTGACTTCTTGAGGTTTCTTGTGCGCTTGGAGAGATCCGAACCGAACTGATTTTACCCGGCCCGGGGCTGCTATCTTTATTGCTAGTTCGGGCTTAATCCCCGGTGCCGGGTCCGCGCGCGACGGCGACGCGTTCGTCCAATAGGACGCCTTGGTTCGATGCGTCGCTGCGTCGGCGCGCGGGGCGGTAGCTCGGTCCGCGGGCGCGCGGGGCGTTACCCCATGTGTTCGCTTATTTACTATAAAAATATATTGTTCGATATTTTACATAACATTATACATAATACTGGTTAACACTTATTCTAATACAATTCTGACAGTTCAATTAATTTATCTTATACTATTCTACCTATTTTATTATAATCGCAGCCTTTATTTGTTAATTCTTTCAGTCTTATAAGAACACAATACAGTAATACCCCGGACTTACGCGATAGGTGGGACCGAGCGCTATCCGCGTAAGTCGAATTCGCGTAAGTCGGGGTACAATTTTGCATATAAAGTCATACAAAGTATGTTTAATTGGGACCGGAGACTATAATTTAGGAAATATAAAACAATAATTTAGGAAATAAATTTTAATTTAATTCTAGATAATATGACAAACTATATTAATAAAATGTATAAACACAATCTGAAGTTATTTTGATGTAGAAGGTTTCATAAAATCTAACAAAGTCGTCTGACGAGTCAATGATTTTTTCTTCTCCCGTAATATCTCCTCGTAGCATGTTAGTAATGATTTTATTCCATGTTTTGTAACAAAAATGCGCTCTTCATTGGAGTCTATGCTTTCCAAAATTGTTAACCCTTTTTCAATTGAACTGAGGGCTTCTGTTAAGTTTCCAACTGTCATTTGATCTTCTAATTGAACTGGGTCCAAAGACTCACGATTATCAATGTTTTCCTCTTGTTCACGCATTTTTATGAGCTCATCAATTGTAAGCTCCTCATTGTGTGAGTCCAGCAACTCTTGAACGTCATCACTATCCACTTCTAAATTTATTTGTCTACCAAGTTCGACAACGTCTTTGATCACATTGCTAATTTCATCAGGCCCTGGCACTGCTTCCGCCTGAGTCTCAGTGGAGAAAAAAAATGGACAGAGTTTTTTCCAGACGCCATTTAAAGTTTTTTGTGAAATTTCATCCCAAGATTCTCCAATGATTCTCACGGCTTCTAAAATGTTGAATTGTTTCCAAAATTCTTTAACAGAGAGCTCGTTGTTTTGTCTCATAGCTTTATGCAGATGTGCAAACGATCGTCTAGTGTAATAAGCTTTGAATGTTTTGATAACTCCCTGGTCCATCGGTTGAAGCAAGCTGGTTGTATTTGGTGGCAAAAATTCAACTTTCACACGTAGGTCGAAACTAGTTAAAGTAGCAGGTGGATGACCTGGTGCGTTGTCGATTAATAGCATCACTTTAAACGGGATTTGTTTAGACTGGCAATAACGTTCGACTTCAGGTATGAAGTGATGACCAAACCAGTCTTCAAAAAGAGAGGCCGTCACCCAAGCTTTACGATTCGACTTCCAAATCACGGGCAAACCAGCTTTAGATTTGTTTTTCAATGCTCTTGGATTTTCTGAGCGATAAACTAAGAGAGGTTTTAACTTAAAGTCACCAGCTGCATTCGCGCCAAGCATCACTGTCAATCGATCTTTGGCGGCCTTAAAACCTGGAAAGGTTTTCTCTTCACGCGCAATAAAAGTTCTTTTAGGCATCTTCTTCCAAAACAGGCCAGTTTCATCCACGTTGGATATGGTTTGGCTGGTATAGCCACCTTCATCTATCATAGCTTTGAGTTTCTCTGGATAGAGAGATGCAGCCTCTTTATCTGCACTTGCTGCCTCTCCACTTTCTGCAATGCTATGCCAATTACAGCGACTTTTGAACCGGCTGAACCAACCGTTACTAGCTTTAAACGTTTCATCTTTAGCCATCTCCCCAGCTTCATCTTTTAATTTCTCAAAAATTTGTTTAGCTTGAAAGCATACCGTGTTCTGATCAACGGGACAATTTTTCACCGTTACTTGATTATCACACCATAATTTTAACAATGTTTCCATCTCAGCGATAATACCATGCCGTTTACGAATGATGCTTGAATTCAAAGACTGAGCGTTTTTCACAGCTTCGAGAATTTTTTCTTTACTTTTTGTAATTGATCTGACTGTCGATTCCGGTAGATCAAACTTCTTCGCTAATTCACAAATTTTTATTTTTGCATCGTAGTCTTTAATAATGTTAAGTTTACACTCCAAAGATAATGTTTTTCTTTTCTTATTTAAAGCTAAAGAGTCGGTTCTACTTCGTTTGGATGCCATAGTACTTAGTAAATATCTCAGGTTGTCGCACAACGCACAAAAAAACACAAAATCGTAACTTGTACATATGTACCAACGCGCCGATTCCGCACTACACGTCTGTGCCTGTTGTAAGCTGAACGAATAATAATGCGGGCGGGGGAGTCAGAAACAAACGCCGCCGCTTGACCTTGACTGCGCGGCTTTCAAACAAAAAACGTTAAAATAGACGAGAAAATTAAATCGCGTAACTCCGAATTCGCGTAAGTCGAGGTAGCGTAAGTCGGGGTATTACTGTACACAATTTCCAATAAGATTATTTACAATAAGCTTTATATAATACAGTACATAATAAAGGACACTTAAGACTAAAGTTATGTGCAGTCGTCCTGCACATTTCTCCCGCCGTGCATCGTGTCGCGACGACGGTGCATCTTCATTGGGTGTAGGGCGACTGCTCCTCTTCGCTTCGGTGAAGGAGGATGATCTTCTTAGCTGGCCGTCGCAGCACGCCGCCCTTCGTGGCGACGTCGACGGTCCGCACGACGCTGTCCGGTCCCGGGTAGGTGGCGCTGATGCGCCCACGCACCCAGGTGTTAGTCGGGAGGTTCTTGTCGACGATCCTGACCAGGTCGCCGACTTGGAGTTCTAAGCCCCGTCCATGGGGCTCCCGCCGGTTGCGAAGTTCGGGCAGATATTCTTTCAGCCAACGCGCCCAAAAGGCGTCGGCGAGGGCCTGCGTCGCACGCAGGCTGGCGTACGGGCTCGTGCTGTGGTCCGCTGGCAGGCTTGTGGCAGTAGAGTGTCCCTGACCGCCTAGCAGGAAGTGGCTAGGCGTCCGAGACTCAGGATCGGCGGGATCTACTGACACATATGTTAGCGGACGACTATTAAGTGTAAGTTCGACTTCTGTAAGAAGAGTGTGGAGGGTTTCCTCGTTCGGGCTTCTTTGGTGGAGTACGGCGGTGAGTGCGGTCCGACTGTCCGTCCAGTACGTAGTCGCGTCGGGAGTTCTGCAGTGTTCTTTTTTCACTGCTGCCGCCATCCTCGCGCCGAGCAAGGCTGCCTGTAGTTCGAGGCGCGGGATGGATAATAATTTCAGTGGCGCCACCTTCGCCTTGGCGGCCGCCAGTGTGGTGGACACGCCCCCGTGTCGGTCGACCGCGCGCCAATATAGCGCGGTCGCATACGCCCTCTCGCTCGCGTCGCAGAAGACGTATAGTTCAAGGCGCTCGGCTGTGCTGTAATTAGGATATAGACGAGGGATGGTTATTTGGTTAGTTTTACGCAATAAGATGATCCATTTTAGCCAATGTTCTGCCAGGTTTCCTTTAAGTTGTTCGTCCCACTGGATTCCGTTTCGCCATACTTCCTGTAAAAGTTGTTTTGCTTCGATTGTCACGGGAGTAATGAATCCGAGCGGGTCAAATATGGACATTATTATTTTCAGTGCTTCTCGTTTTGTCGGCGGTCCTTCGAGTAGGCTCGGCGGGATGCGGGTCGCGTCCAGGTTGAATTGGAACGCGTCCGCCTGTGGTTCCCACGTCAAACCGAGTACCTTTTCCGCCGATTTGCCTTCAAAACTTACTGATGCATTTTCTGTTTCCTCGCCTATCCTTTCCAGAAGCTCAGGTGAATTTGACTTCCATTTTCTCAAGTGGAAATTCGCCGCGCTGTGTATTTCCTGTATTTGGTTGACTATGGTCGCGGCTCGTTCCACGTCGTCGAAGCTGTCTAAGTAGTCGTCCATATAGTGCTTCCTTATAATGGCCGCTGCCGCTTCCGGGTACCGATGTTCGTGGTTTCGTGCGTTCTTATTCATCGTGTAGATAGCGGTGGCGGGCGAGCACGACGCTCCGAATATCAGCGACTTCATCCTGAATTCCTCCGGTGGTGCGTCGTCTCGGCGATCCCCTCGCCACAGGTACCTGAGAGCGTCCCTGTCTTGTTCTCGTAATTGGACCCGCATAAACATTTCCGCGATGTCTGCAGTGACGGCGATCCTACGTTCGCGAAAGCGCATCAGCACTCCCGGGAGCGGTTGCAGGAGGTCGGGTCCGGTCAGGAGCATGTCGTTTTGGCTGGACAGGCGCCACGGTGCGCCGACATACCGGCTGACGCAGGTGCTCACCGGGCACGGCTGCTTCGGTGCGTACCTGTGTCGCATAGCCGGAGCCGAGGAGTTCGCCGTGTGCCACCATTGTGGCAACTGCCGTGAGGACACGGCCCAGCACACGCTGGAAGAGTGCACAGCCTGGGACGAGGAGCGCAGCGCTCTCATCGAGGTCGTGGGAAGCGACCTTTCGCTGCAGGCCGTGGTCGCCGCCATGGTCGGCAGCCGGAGTTCGTGGCGAGCCGTGCTCTCCTTCTGCGAACGTGTCATGTCGCAGAAGGAGAGCGCGGAGCGGGATCGGGAGCAGACCGATCCCGCTCGTCGCCACAGGAGACGTAGGAGGCGCCGGGACAACAACTAACCCGGCGCCGCAGAGGCCACATGGGGCCGCCGTCCCTACCTTGGCGGCCCCCGAGACGTGACGCAACACGCGTCTGTTGCCGCGCCGTTTGAGCGGCAGTGCGCATGGAGGCGGTCCCGGCGCGTTCTGTATTATCTGTATCCCGGGGCCGTCTCTGAAGTGCACCGATGGTGGCCGACGCGGGGTTTTTAGTCGGTATTTCGGCGCATAGGCTTACGGTAGGGACCCGACCCAGCGGCCGCTCGACAAAAACGGGCGACACACAACATCTCGCTGGGCCGGAAGGCGCCGATGAGTCCGACACACCCCCGCCCCTTCGGGGGTGGGATGGTCCGTAAAGGGATTTTCCCCGCGAGAAAAAAAAAAAAAAAAAAAAAAAAAAAAGGACCATGTCGTTTAGTGACACGCCTCTGGTCTTGGCGGCTGCATCGTGGACGACTCTTAATTTCTCCGGTTTCAGTGCGTTGACGACGGCGAAATGAGGCAGGTACCAGGTTTTTCCTGGCGTTTTTGTAGTCGGTGCTGGCTCTGCGTAGCCCTTGGAGATCAGTTTGTTCATCTCGGCGTTATACTTGCTTTTTAATGCAGGATTTTTGTCGATTTTCTTCTCGACTCCGTAAAGTCGACGGAGCGTATTTTCGTAATTATCGGGGAGCGACGCCTCCTCCGATTTCCATAATAACGCCGTTTGGTACCCCCCCTCGGGTAGCTGGACCGTGTTGGCCTCCAGTATTTGGAGGGCTTTCTGTTCAGGGTCGTTTTCCGGGCGCTTTGGTGACACATACGTATTGTCGGCCGTGATGAATTCTCGCACAATTTTTTCTATCTCGTCATCCGCGGCGGTGTGGCCGACAAAGTTCACGTGGTGTCCGAGGCTTCGAGTTCTGCTGCCATGCACCACCCATCCCAGTGGCGTGAGCGATGCCACTGGTTGGTCTCTTCTCCCTGATCGCGTCTTCGTGGCGATCAGGAGGTGCCAGTTGTCTTGTCCGATAAGGATTGTTGGTACCACCTGGCTCGTGGTGACGGTGTGGAGTACATCTTTGAGGTGCGGGCAGTCACCAATCGCTTCCTCAGAGATTCGTTGCGCCGCCAGGCGCAGGTCAGGAACAGTTCGGGCGTGTATTTGTTGGGCGTGACGATCTCGCCCCTGGATCCTTATCCTTACATGGCGCGACGTTTCGTTCTCCGTGGTGTGCCCGTCGTATGTACTGATACGAAGCGGGTCATCCGGTCCGTCGGCGCCTATCGTGTCCGCGAGTGCTTCATCGATGAGGGTTACGGTAGACCCGTCATCGAGCAGCGCGTACGTCTCGTGGACTCCCGCCGGTCCCGAAACTCGTACCGGCGCTATTTTCAGATATGACACTGAAGAGTTCCACGCGGAGTTCACTTGTTCTCGCTCCTTTTCAGTTTTGCGTGGTGCGCCCCTTGTTGAGTGCAGCAGCTGGTGGTGCAGGTGTTCGCACCCGTCAATATCGCACCTCTTCGTTTTGCAACTGTGTTGCTGTGTGCGGCGCCGTAAGCATCGGAAACATAGTTTATTTCTCTTCGCTGTGTCCCACCGTTCGTCGATGCTTGCTTGCTTAAATCGTGCGCACTCGGTTACTGCGTGTCCTTCCTTGCGACATAGGACGCACGCAAAATTCGGCCTGTGGGTGACTTCCGTAGTGAACACCTTTTGTCGGGTCTTTTGTCGGGTCTTTTGTTCCGGTCGAGGCGCTCGAAACCGTTCGCTTGTGATCGCTTCTGCCGTTGCAAATGGGCTGCAGATTTGCGCTTCTTTTTGGAGGAAGCGTTCCAATTTTGAGAGGTCCGGTTCCTCTCTTGGTTGAACGGCGGCGAACTCGTACCATTTGTGCCTCAGTGTTGGAGTTAATTTTTCTATTACGGCGCGTGCGGTCTCCGGGTTATACATGTAATAAATGCACCTTAATGCTCGCAGTGTGTTTACCGCGTTACTGATTTTTGTGGCGAAGGTGCACACGTCCCGCGGAGTTTCGGCGAGGCGTGGTAGTATTCTGAGCCGCTCAATTTCGGCCGCCGCGATGGACTCCGGTCGGCCGAAACGTATTTCCAATGTGCGCATAACACTGTCTGGATCCGCGTTCGTTATCAGGAGGCCTTGCACTGCCTCTCTGGCTGTCCCGCGCAGGCTCCGGCGTAGGCGGGACATGTTCTCTAGGTTCGTGAAGTTATGTGCGGATTCTTCATACGAGGCGCGGAACGTAAGCCACTCTTGATGATCACCGTTAAAGAATGGTAACTCGACATACCTCGTTTGTTTCACTTGTGCGGCTTGCACGGCGTTCGTTATGGGTGCAGCCAGTTGCTGCATCTCCGTCTTCCGCTGCGGCACGGCGACTTCTCCATCCGGTGCGAGCGGAGCGGTGGCAGGTTCTGTTCTGTTCGGCGGCGGCGGCAGCTGCGGCGGCGGTGCGGCGTGGCCTTGTTGCCACGATGCGTTGGCGGCTGCGGCAGCTGTGAGGCCGTCGGTGGTAGCGGCTGCGGCCGAGCCCCATGGCGCGGTTTGCGGTGGCGCTTCATTGCCACGCAACCACGCGGCGACGAGCGGCGGCGGCTGCGCAACCCCGGAGTTCGGTCGCCAGGACGCGGCAGTGGTCGCTGGCGGAGGGGCGCGCGCTGCTTGCTCGGTGAACCAGGCGGCGAGGGCGGGCGGCGGCTGCTGTTGATCTTGAGTGTTCGGCTGCCAGGCCGCGGCAGCGGCGGCGGCGGTCGGCAGCGGGTGCGTGACGTCGGGGTTCGCCTGCCAGGGCGCGGCAGTGGCCGCTGGCGGCGGGTGTGCAGCGCCGGAGTTCGGTCCCCAGGACTCGGCAGTGGTCGCTGGCGGAGGCGCTTGCAGGTCGAGAAGAGGCGCGGGTGCGCCCTCTTCAACCGACGTCGGGCGCGGCGGGTGTGCGGCAGTGACTCCCGCCGGTGCGAGCGCGGCGGCATCGGCGCGCGGCGGCGTCGCCTGATGCGGCTCGCTGTCGATGGCTAGAAGTTGACTATTCCGCAGCCATGTGCGGACACGGAGTTCCTGTTCAACTTCTGTGACGGTTGCGCTATCGTCTTCAGAGCTGGAGTCCTCTTCGATTTCCTGGACTCGAGCGGCGGCGAGCTCGACCTTGAGTCGAGCGAGTTCGGCTCGGGCGGCGGCGAGACGGCGTGACTTTGAGGTCTTCTTGCTTCTTGACGCCGTCCGCGATTTGTTCTTTTCTTGGTCTTCAATCCCGGCGGAGGTGGCGGGTTCCGTCACCAGAGGTTCGACCGCGGCGGGTTGTTTTGACTGATCTGTGACCGAGGTGGTGGCGGTTTCATCAGTGCCGGTGACGGTCGTAGCGGTGCGCGAGGCACCGGTCACGTCCGTCGTGGCAGTGGCGGATGTCACCGTGGCAGACGCCGAGGCCGAAGCCGAGGCGGTGTGCCTTCCCACCGATCTCGTCACTGGCATTATTCCACACACGGATCCGGCTCGAAGGACCAGAATGTACGGGACCGCCTTCGAACAATCCCGTACAATTTAATGTAGATCAGGATACGTGCTGGGTGTGTGCGGAAATAATACCAGTGATTATGATTCGGAAGAAACAATTTATTTCGTACTGAAAAGTACAAAAGACGATCTAATTGACTGGCGGCAGCACGGCGAGTGACGACACGATGATGACGTCACGGAGTAGCAGCGGTCCAACGTTGACACGATCACTTCTTACTTGCTGACTATTTGCTGTTTCTTGAGGTTTCTTGACTTCTTGAGGTTTCTTGTGCGCTTGGAGAGATCCGAACCGAACTGATTTTACCCGGCCCGGGGCTGCTATCTTTATTGCTAGTTCGGGCTTAATCCCCGGTGCCGGGTCCGCGCGCGACGGCGACGCGTTCGTCCAATAGGACGCCTTGGTTCGATGCGTCGCTGCGTCGGCGCGCGGGGCGGTAGCTCGGTCCGCGGGCGCGCGGGGCGTTACCCCATGTGTTCGCTTATTTACTATAAAAATATATTGTTCGATATTTTACATAACATTATACATAATACTGGTTAACACTTATTCTAATACAATTCTGACAGTTCAATTAATTTATCTTATACTATTCTACCTATTTTATTATAATCACAGCCTTTATTTGTTAATTCTTTCAGTCTTATAAGAACACAATACACAATTTCCAATAAGATTATTTACAATAAGCTTTATATAATACAGTACATAATAAAGGACACTTAAGACTAAAGTTATGTGCAGTCGTCCTGCACAACTATAAAGAACAACAAAGCTCCTGGATATGACATGATCGACAAAAAAGTTCTTGAAGAGTCACCTCGTAAAGTAATAGTTTACCTCACGATGCTATTCAACGCCGTACTGAGAGTTGGCTACTTCCCAGATCTGTGGAAAGTATCACAAGTGATAATGATACACAAATCAGGAAAGCCTAAGCATGAAGTCACATCTTACAGGCCAATTAGTCTTCTGCCGATAATGTCAAAACTGCTTGAGAAATGCTTATTACATAGAATATTAAGGGAAATCAAAGACAGGCGTATCATTCCGGATCACCAATTTGGTTTTCGAAAAGAACATGCCACAGTAGAGCAAGTACACAGTGTCTGCAGAGCAATTAGAAAATCCTTCGAAAAGAAAGAATATTGCTCGTCAGCCTTTCTCGACATACAGCAGGCCTTCGATAGAGTTTGGCACAAAGGCTTGATGTACAAGATAAAACTACTGCTACCACATACTTTCTATGAGGTCCTAAAATCATATATTTCAGACAGAATATTCCAAGTTCGAGAAAACGATTGCACTTCTGGCTTCCACGACATAACCGCGGGCGTGCCACAGGGATCTGTACTTGGACCGGTCTTGTATACACTGTACACTTACGATCTACCGCAAAACCCAGGAGTTACAGTCGCTACATTCGCTGATGACACGGCCATTCTTGCTTCGAACAAATGTCCGATACAAGCCTCGAACACACTCCAAAAAAACCTAGACGAAATAGAAGCATGGTTAGGTAAATGGAGAATCGCCGCCAGTGTAACCAAATCAGCACATGTTACCTTCACTCTTCGAAAACAGGACTGCTCCCCAGTCACTCTTAACGGAATCCAACTGCCACACCAAGGCACAGTGAAGTACCTGGGAATGCACTTAGATAGAAGGCTCAGCTGGAACAAACATGTCCGAACAAAACGAGACGAAATCAACTTAAAGTATAAAGGCCTCTACTGGTTGCTGGGACGGAACTCAAAACTATCAGTTGACAACAAGCTGCTAGTGTACCAGACTGTTCTTAAACCTATATGGACTTACGGCATCCAATTATGGGGCTTCGCTAGCGCCTCAAATATTATGATCATACAGAGAGCGCAGAATTACATCCTGAAACAAATCTCTAACGCACTCTGGTTTACAACTATAACAGAGATCCATGAAGCACTTAACGTGGCAATGGTGAAAAATAAAATCGCTTCTCATGTATCCAATTACTTACTGAGGCTGGGACACCATCCAAATCAGCTAGCGGGACAACTAACTGTTCCCGAAAGCATAAGAAGGCTAAAGAAGCGCCGAGACATGCTAGACAGCCACACGGCCTGACTTGGATAAGGAAAAGGCTGACTCTGCTGGGAGTCGTGCCTTACACATCAAGAACCCTTCATCCCATCTGTTTATAGTCTATATGACTGATTGCAAGATCATAGTACAAAAAAACAAAAAAAAAAAAAAAAATTTACATGCGCCACCTCAACTTTTGTTAGGTAATATAAGACAGACCTATTGGCCAATCGGTGGCAAAAATCTTGCGAAAGCAACAGTTAGGCGATGCGTGCGATGTTTTAGATTTAAACCCAATAGTGTACAACCCATCATGGGTCAATTACCAACATCCCGTACGGAACTAGAGTTTCCCTTCCTTAATTGTAACGTCGACTATGCTGGTCCAGTGTTGATTGCAGACCGAAAAGGTAGAGGTTGCAAACTCATAAAGTCGTTTTTGGCAATCTTCGTTTGCAGTGCGATCAAGGCATGTCACATTGAACTCGTCACGGCTTTATCCAGCGAAGCCTATATAGCCGCTTTAAACCGTTTCGTGTCACGACGCGGCAAACCCAAAAGCATCACGTCAGACAACGGAACTAATTTCGTCGGCACTTACAACGAATTAGCTAAATTCTTAGTAGAATCTGACCTCGAAGGCAAAATAGCTCAAGAGGGTATACAATTTAAATTCGTGCCAGCTTACACCCCTCATTTTAACGGCTTAGCAGAAGCCGCGGTGCGTTCAGCTAAACATCACCTTAAACGCATATTACAACTTGCTCATTTAACATATGAGGAGATGTCTACTTGCCTCACGCTTATTGAAGCTGTTTTGAATTCGCGTCCTCTCACTCCGTTTTCCACTGATCCTTCCGACTTCACTCCTTTAACTCCTGCTCATTTTTTAATTGGACGTTCACTCATGGGCATTCCACATCCACAGATAGGAAACGGAAATATCAATCGGCTGGAGCGGTACAAAAGGATTGAGTTAAGGAGGCAGCACTTCTGGAAAAGATTCTCCCTAGAATATGTCACTCTAATGCAATAAAGATCGAAATGGCGGTCGTCGGATGAACAACTCCAACTCGGCGCTCTAGCCCTCGTCCGTGAAAGGGGCCTGCCACCACAGCTGTGGTGTTTGGGACGAGTGACACAGGTCTACCCGGGCAGCGACGGGGTTGCTAGAGTGGCCGAAATAAGGACAAAACGGGGCACCATCCGAAGGGCCTTTAATAACATTTGTCCACTTCCAGAATTTTGAAGTACAACACTTCAACGCGGGCAGTATGTTCAGAAAACTAGACATTTGAAGACATTTCCGAACGAGCCGCGCTAGACGCGGCGGCGGGAGGAAGAAGGGCGCGGGAGGAGGACGGCGCGGGCGACGCGACCGGCGTCACTTTGCTTTTCTTCTGTTATCTTGAAACATAATACCGTAGTCTTATATTAATAATTGTATTTTGTTTAGATTGAATATACCAGTAAATTTAATACAGTCCGCTTACTTATTTTTTAACGAAGGATCCCAACACTAACTGTATCGATAGACCACATTAAGCCGGTGTTCATACTATCTGAGAGCAGGAATGATACCGTTGACCACTCAGCATCCACTCAAAGCGAGCATGTTACGCGTTCGGGACGCAGGGTCAAATTCACAGACTTTTATCGCCCTTGAAGGTCTCTGGAGGGGGGTGGTGTGGCGGTGTAGCCAACTACACACACACACACACGCTTATGCAGACATATGCACACATCGCGGATACGAACATCGCGCGGGTAAGTCTCACCTCCGCTACGCACCCGACATGCGTCAACAAACGACCCGTGCCTTGTTCGGCCGCGCAGCGGAACCGCCCGAGTGATCAAGGACCCCCTCGGGCCGCGGTGCGCGGGCGCGGCTCACGGCCGGCCGCGCGGCCCGCCAGTCGAGACTCGTCTTAGACGCAGAGCGCACGCTTGCCGCTTCCGTGAAATAATTACTTCGCTATATCTTATGCTTTTGTGTTTTCTGTTTTCTGTGCTTTCCTGTATTATCGTGTTACTTCTTCTGTCGAACTGTTTGCTGTGCTGTGTTGCTTACCATACTTATATCGTGTACTCCTTCTGACTTTTGTGTGTATGTAATACAAGACGTTTATTGTGAACTACTAGTTTTATTTACGACTAATCACGCATACCACAACTACAACTACACACCTATTATGGAGAAGTATTCCTACTTATCTGTTGTGGAGCGTACCGTTCAGTTGTAAGGTTCAATAGAAAGAAAGAAGAAAGAAAAACTATTTATTGATCACAGTTGCAACACGTAACAATAAACATGAAAACAAACATACACAATAAAAATGGCTGATCGCGACTGTGACCGGTAGGTGGCCACTCAGCTTTATGTTATGATGTGGTGCAAACCACAACACAACGCTGATTTTCAGTGGCCACCTTAAGTGACGTACAGACGTCAAACCAACTACTCAAAAACATTGAAACACAAATAGTAAAATAAATAATAAAATGTACAATATTTTAAAATAACATCTGTTTCACAATCGACGTTGTGCACGTGCACACAACTGCGACGCTATTGTATAATTTAGTTGCGATGTACACGCTATTGTATAATTTGTCGCAGGCGCAAGTTGCAGAGTGAGCCCTGCGTGTGCAAATAAATAACATAACGTCGGGGATAGTGCAAATCCGCGTAACTAGCATTGGATAATTCCGCGTATCTGACAAATGTAGCTAATTTTAGTTTTCCCGGGCAATCCGCGCTAAGACTTGATTGACAGCCACTGTGTTCATGTGAGTTCCATTCGACCTAAAGAAAGCAAGGAATCGCTAAATAACGGCGGAAGATACTGCGTATCTTCCGCCGGTAAGTGTCGACACCGCTTAAGTGATTTGATTTCCATTACCAAAGATTTCCATTACCAAAGAAGCTCGAATAAATCCATCTCCATATGAGGTAGCAATGGTAAACCACACCTTTTATAAAGATTATAGTACTAAATGTAACTTAATTTATGATTATATCCGCCCTGGAAGAGGGACTGGTGCAAAATGTGTGGTTGATATCAGAGTTTTAAAGTACAATCCAAATGGTACAATTGATTATAAACTTGACTACAATGACGAATTTTAATCTTTACCACAAAGGCCAAAAAGAATTGAGCCATTTATTCTACCACAGTTTTTTACTGATAGATTGCCATTATCAAAGTCAATACAAATTATTAATTTGGTTTCTTTTTGTTCGCTAAAAAATCTTTTATTTTGTTTATTTATTATATTTCAGTTATGTATAATTTGATTTTAATATGGACAAGTGCCTAATATTATTTTCTATTAGTTGTGGACAAAACTAATACATTTTATTTTTCTTTGATAGGTAAATAGCCTCCTATTTTGCGTTTATCAGTTTAAGACTAGTAATATCCTTACTAAGTATTCCTTATATATGTACATACTGTCTGAAGTAATATAAGATTTAATTGCATTTATATGTAAAAAGAATAATTGTCCCATTTCAATACCGCGCAACTTGCTTATAGAGTCCCATTTTAGTAAATCTATGGTCAAATCAAATCCGCGTAATTGTCGCAGAGCCTAAATTATGATCTTTCAATAAAATATTTTCATAACAGGAGATAGAACACATTTAAATAACCACTTAATGTAAAAATGAGCCCAAAATTAGTTGAAATAGGAAACTTATTAAGTTTTAACCTTCTCCTGTAAAATTAGATCTATGGCAGATACGCGGACTTTACGTATGGTACAACAAAAGACTTAGTGATTATATCAAGATACATTATAGAACTATAAAATATTTTATAATAATGATAAATTTTATGCATCGGATCCAAAGGCACGCTGAAGATCAATCTCGTTCCGGATGATGACCGCTTTGTCGTCAGCATGCTGTCGCGCAAGAATACGCCCATGTTTCGTCCATATAAATTTCCAACTAAGGCGTTGACCAGCTTCACGTGCACGACGAAACAACATACGGTTGTGTTTGGTTAGGCGCTCGTTAAGGAAAAATCTACGCGGTTGTCCTGGCAAATCGAGGTCGCCAGTATTAGCTCCTCAGCGTACCCGTGCGACGCGCAATAATTCGTCGCGTAGTTCGCGGCGCGCAAGGCGAACGACGATGGGGCGGGGCCTACTCTCCACTGCGCCCGCGGAAATCGTCGCGTTCACTCGCCTGCCCCCGGCACGATCCACGCTCACTATATCGCGATCCTTAAAAAAAACCACCCAACTTGGTCGCTATAAGCTTAACCGTATGGGTGAGGCTTTCTGTGGTGTGTTCTGGCAAGTTGGAAATCTCCAGATCGTTCGAAAGCAATTGCTGGTCGCGATCATTAAGCTCCAGTCTTAATTGAGCGACTTCAGCTATCGCCTCAGAAGGGCCCATAAGATTTTGCTCACAAGCTGCCATCCTGGTGTCTATAACGTCTACTCGCTCCCTTAGGCACTCACAGGATCCTTTTAGTTGGTCCCTGTCTGTCTGTAGAATAGACAGATCCGCACGCAGCCTTTGAAGTTCGTCCAGGAACTCCCTTTTGACCATACCAAATTCCTCCTTGATCATTTGTCGCAGTTTTCCCCGCAGCTCTCCCTTGAAGCTGTGTACATCAAGTATGTCCGCGCCAAAAGTCTCCTGTCCAGGAAACTTTGTTGAAGGTCCCTTGGTTACACTAACCATCTCCGGTTCAACCACAGAGGTATCCAGAAGCGATGATTTTTGACCCTTCTGTGTGCAAGTGGAACAACACCAAGTTGTTGCCACGGGGCCCGTAGATGGTAACGAACCACAGGAACGATGGAATGGTGATTTACAAATACTACACGTAGCGGCACCTAGCGGGGACAAGT
The DNA here is from genome assembly GCA_949752805.1 of Deilephila elpenor. NCBI lineage: Eukaryota > Metazoa > Arthropoda > Insecta > Lepidoptera > Sphingidae > Deilephila > Deilephila elpenor. Next base: position 5,125,921 of record OX457095.1, on the reverse strand, counting down.
ACTTTGCACAACCGCCACATTTAGCTGCAGGCATGCTTGTAATTGATCTTTCTATGTAGTACACGAGGGCAATAATAGATGGCGCTACAAGTTTTATCACATATAATTACTATATAATGTAGTATATCACTACCATAAAACGGCACTATTGAGAGGCTGAGCACACGCACCGGCATACACTTTATCTTTAAGTTATTTTAGATAAATATTGAGAACTGATCACTTTTACCTATTGTACATATAGTTAAGGGTAGTTTTAACACACAAAAGTTTTAAGTTTCTTATTAGTGTTGTTTTTTAAACTTTATTCACCACTGTAGCACTGTATAACGATAGCACTAATATACAGCGTAATTTTTTGTATACCATAAAGCCGAAACACCTTAATTAGATTTTGGTAAAATAGAATAATAATAATAATAATGAAAACTCACGCCGTGACAGGTTACGATAACTATCTCATTTCTTGAATAATGCATGGGAACAAACGCGCGCTGCGCATGCGCACTGCCGCGCCGCGCCGTGGGTTTCGCGCCAATAAGCACAACATTGGTACTATTTACACTGTTTCGTTTATAAACAACATTTTAACAACACAGCTACGTTTCCACCAAAGATGATGCTTTGCAGGGGATGTGTGTGTTAAGAACAAATCGAAACTCAGCTTAATATTTAGCACTTCACTGCTATTACAATAACAACTAAACATACCTAAGTAATTGTTCAAAATGTTCACCCCTTTCCCTAATACACAGCCGAGCCCGCTTACGCATATTGCGGTCTAATTTTGATAGCACATAAGTGTTCTATTTTATTGTATTAAAAACAGTTTCAATTTTGTTTTTTAGTTCATTTTCCCTTTGCGGCTTCATAATATCTCACTGCCGCAGACACATTAACGCCACAAATCGCGAGATTACGCACCATCTCTGTATACTCAACATTGCTGTAACGAAAAGCCATCGCGAAATCGGTACGTGCGCGGAGTATTCTATGCAAAATCACGAAAGATGCGTACGCGCCGAAACTTCCGGGGTTACTAATTATTAGATCAAATGCACCGCACGCATCGACGTAGGAAGCGAGCGGGAGTGGGGGAATAATGGTGTCCTTGGCCTTGCATTTTGCATCGGCCGGCTGTGTAAGTACTTTAATAGGCATAGTTGAACGACCGACACGCACTGGATTTTTATTAATCAACACGGTAACCAGCTGGACGGAATTTTAATATGTTTTTGGGATAAAATATAACGTATGTTAAAATTTAGTGCATTGGATTGTGTTACTGATTCTCAACAAACTACTTTCGGCTTTGTAGTATACTAATAATAACCTTGTATTGTACTGAGAATAATATTATGACGAATAAACAGATGTTAAATATGCACTTGTTTTATTTAATATCGCGAATAGACATAGAATCGATTTGTACCAGTTCAACGTCAGTGACGTCACTCCCAATCACTTTGGCGTAATATGTTAAGGGGAAGCATGTGTAATGGTAATTCTTGATTTCTCGGCATCTTTGTTATTATCAGAGAACGCTACGAAAATGCATCATAATCTAGACGTAATCACGATTTACTAAAATGTATATTAGCAGGTGCACCATTCTCTTGTACACCCTGTATATTTGTCGTAAAGTTTTTATCTGTTTCACATAAATGCGCATTGCTTATAGGATTATTTATGTAGGTTAATCTTTAGCGTAAAAGAATTTTTACAGGAACTGTGTATAATATTAAGTTTTATTTTGTTTAAGGCTTGGCACCGATTTTAAACCTATCAATAGGTAGCACATATAAATAATTGTATTTTATTGATATGAAAGGTATAGGTTTGCACATGAGGTGAATTAAATTAAATCTTTATTACGTTATTTTATACTTTTTAGTATTTAAAGTCGGTTTTTTTAAACGTAGTTTTTTTTTTACTTTTTAGTGTGAGCTAAACTCAATTTTCGTTAACAACGCTCATAAGAGCAAAACGCCTACAGTAACTTAATTTTCTCACCCTCCTCCTGTCTTCTACCACGTCTTCTGCATCACTATAGTTTGACGTTAATACTGAACCTGTTTAAAAAGAACTATTGGAAACCTACTAAATTTTGAGAATTTTACTGTCTAGGTCCGAAGATATTCATCAGGTCTTCACCAATTTTTTATGGGACCAAATGACAACTATTCCGCATCAAACTAAAGAAGAATTACTAAAATCGATTCAAAGCTGCCGAAGATATTAAGTATTGACATTGTGGCGATAGCAATACGCCATCTTAGAGTTAGCTTTTAAATTCTATCTATCTATCTATATCAGCCCATATACGTCCCACTGCAGGGCACGTGCTTACTCTACAATCGAGAGAATCGATTGAGAGTGGTTAGGCCGTATAGTCCACCACGCTGGCCTAGTGCGGGTTGGCGGACTTTACATACCGTAGAAATTCTTTAAAATCGCTACGGTATGCAGGTTTCCTCACGATGTTTTCCTTCACCGTTAAAGTGCGTGGTGATTGACTATCAATACACACATAACTCCGAAAAGTCACAGGTGTGCCCTGAGATTTGAACCCGCGACCACCGTGAACATGTAGGCAGCCGCGTCTGGTCCGTTTACCAACAGGCCACCACGCACTTAAAAAGCTAAAAGCTTTTAAATTAACACGCTTATTATTTGTGATTTTAACTTTATTTAAACATGCATTTTATTTTAAGATGTGACTGCAGATGTTTAACCATAAAACATTTGCGAGTCGTAAAATTTATTAAAGTAAGAATTTTTATGTACCGTATTGTGTAATATTAGTTAAAAAGATGCTGTTCTAAATTATTGTTTCCTAATTGTAATGACCCGTTCATGCTGGGGCAATAAAACTGTATTCGTTTAAAATCTTTAGTGGCGGCAATCTTTAGCAACAAATTTATGTTTTTTAGACAATAGTACACATGTTTGGGTAAAACCTTTCGGTTTGGACAATAGCCGAGATGTTTGGGCAGACCATTATATTTTAGTTGAAAGGATAGACCCTATTTTATGGTTTAAATATGTTTTCTCTAACATTTATCCCCACCGATCCTCATTCGGGGAGACCTATAAGAGGGTCGGTTTATTTGGATAGTGAGACAATCTGCCATCTCTCGTCACGAGCACATCTCGTTCCGAGTCGCATAGTTATAATTTTACTCTGTTTGTATTAAGTGTTAATTTACAAAATATACAATAGTTAGTTCCTGGAAGTGAGTGCTCATTCTAATACCTACACTTTGTAGTGTATAGTAATATACAGGAATGTAAATGTATTAACAAGCAGTAATAAATTGTATCTCCTAGCAATCGGATGTCTTATTTACGTCTCCCTGATCCGCACCTTACATGGCGACCCTGCCTGTAACGGGAGATCGACGCGCTCGGACACCGCATACCTTTTTTTTTTTTTTTTTTTTTTACTCGCGGGGAAAATCCCTTTACGGACCATCCCACCCCCGAAGGGGCGAGGGTGTGTCGGACTCACCGGCGCCTTCCGAGCCCAGCGAGATGTTGTGCCGCCCGTGGATGTGGACGGGCGGCCGCTGGGTCGGGTCCCTACCATAAACCTACGCGCCGAAATACCGACTAAAAACCCCGCGTCGGCCACCATCGGTGCACTTGAGAGACGGCCCCGGGATACCGTTTAACAGACGCGCCAGGACCGCCTCTTTGTGCACCGCCGCTTAGCGACGCGGCAACAGACGCGTGTTGCGTCACGTCTCGGGGGCCGCCACGGTAGGGAGCGCGGCCCCGCGTGGCCTCTGCGGCGCCGGGTTAGTTGGCGTCCCGGCGCCTCCTACGTCTCCTGTGGCGACGATCGGGATCGGTCTGCTCCCGATCCCGCTCGGCGCTCTCCTTCTGCGACATGACACGTTCGCAGAAGGAGAGCATGGCTCGCCACGAACTCCGGCTGCCGACCATGGCGGCGACCACGGCCGGCAGCGTAAGGTCGCTTCCCATGACCGCGACGAGAGCGCTGCGCTCCTCGTCCCAGGCTGGGCACTCTTCCAGCGTGTGCTGGGCCGTGTCCTCACGGCAGTTGCCACAATGGTGGCACACGGCGGACTCCTCAGCTCCGGCTATGCGGCACAGGTACGCACCGAAGCAACCGTGCCCGGTGAGCACCTGCGTCAGCCGGAATGTCGGCGCACCGTGGCGCCTGTCCAGCCACTGCTCGAGGACAGGTCGCACTGCCGCGACGGTCCTCGCACCAGCACTAGGGTTCTCCAGCCTGGAACGCCACTCCTCCACGGCAGTCCTGCGGAGGGAGGCCAACATGGCCTCGACCTCACGGGGGACCAACCTCTGCCCACGCCCGGACGCCTCCTCTCGCCGGAAGAAAGCCGACGAGAGGATCTTAGCGTCCAGCACCCAGGGCAGAGTTCCCGCCAATACGCAGGCCGCCTCGTGCGAGACCGTGCGGTAGCCCCTGACTATTCGCTGCGCCACCATACGCTGCGGAAGATGCAGCAGGCGGACGCAACGATCGCCCAGGGACTCGGCCCAAACGGGACACCCGTAGAGGGCCATGGACCGCACGACTCCAGCATACAAGTTTCGGCAAGGGATGCCAGGACCATCAGTGTTGGGCAGCAGGCGCCCCAGTGCGCCCGCCGCCCTCACCAGCTTCGGCGACAACTCCTCGAAGTGCGCACGGAAATCCCATCGACTGTCGAGGACGAGACCGAGGTATTTCATCCTCGACTCGACGGGAATCCGCACGCCCTCCACCGTGATGTGGGCCCCAGGCGGAGGCCCACACCGAGGACCGTGGAAACACACGGCCTCGGTCTTGTTGAGGGCCACCGTGAGGCCCAGTCGCCGAATCCTGCCCACCACCAGTCCGGTACCGAACGAGGCGAGCAGGGCGGACCTCTGAAATGTCCTGGCCGTCGCTGTCACCAACGTGTCGTCCGCGTAGCAGACGACAGCGACGCCACGAAGGTTGGTACCACGGAGCACCCAGTCATAGCCGATGTTCCACAGGAGTGGGCCGAGAACCGACCCCTGCGGAACACCGCACGACACCGCTCTGCGATGCCACCCGTTGGCGCCCGGATACACCACGCACCTGTCAGACAAGTACGCGTGTACCAGACGCCGGAGATAGGGCGGCACCTCGTGGTACCGCAGTGCTTCTTCGATGCAGGCCCAGGGCATGGTGTTGAACGCGTTGGCGATGTCGAGAGACACCGCCACCACGACCCTACCCCGGGACACCGCACGCTCCGCTTGTGCCTTGACCCGCAGAATCGCGTGCACTGTCGACCGGCCCCGCCGGAACCCGAACTGGCAGTCCGCCAAGTCCGGGCCCGTGTCCTCCAAATGCTCGACGAGGCGCGCGTGGACTATGCGCTCAAAGAGCTTGCACACCTCGTCGAGCAGAACGATGGGCCGGTAGGCCGACGGCGAGTCCGCGGGTCGCCCCTCCTTGCGGAGCAGGACAAGCTTGCCCGTCTTCCACAGCGACGGGAAGATGCCCTGCTCAAGGCACGCGGAGAAAAGGCCGCGGAGCCTCGTACCCAGCGACTCGACGGCCAGCACCCAGACACGACCGGGCACCCCGTCGAGCCCCGGGGCCGAGTTCTTGCTCCGCAGCCGAAGCACTGCCGCCTCTAGCTCTTGCGGCGAAACCTCCGGGATATCCCTTGCCGAAACCAACGACGATGACGCCAGTGGACGTGGCGCCATCGGTGGAGGAGTGAACTCCTCGGTGGCCGGAAACAAGGCCGCGACGACGTCCTCCAAAAGTTCGGTCCGGAGACTCTGTGTCAGTGGGGGCGCCCATGGGCGGAGTTTTCTCAACGCCACACGATACGGACGCCCCCATGGATCTCTGTCCAGAGACCTCCGGAACTCTACGTTCGCCGCGGCCTTCACTTGCGCGATGGCCACCCGCAGCGCTCTCTTCGCCTCTCTGTGGAGGTCGAGAAGGTGCCGCCCTTGCTCGTCGTCGCCGGGTCTACGTGTCCGACGACGACGGTGCCTGGCGAGTCGGCGGCGCGCGACCTGGCAGGACGCACGCAGCTCAGTGAGCTCGGCCGACCACCAGTACACCTGGCGTTTCGCTGGGAGGCGGGTGACCCGGGGCATGGCCGCGTCGCAGACTCGCGACATCGCCATCCCGAACCATTCCGCCTCTTGCTCTACCCGCACCGGCCCATCCGGTGCGGGGAGCCACGCCTGAATAATAGCGGCTTCCTTCGCGGCCTCCACATCGAGGCGCTTCGCGGCCCAACGTCGGCCGCCCGTGAATCGAGCAGTCGGACCACCTCCGGACTGATGGGTGGAGACCTGGGAGGTCGAGACGCTGTACCGAATGTAGAGATGATCGGACAGCGTCTCTTCCTCGACCAAAACCCTCCAGTCCCGAACACGGCGGGCAAGGGCCGGGGTGGCGAACGTCACGTCCACCACCGAACCGCCGTTGTGCCGCACGCACGTGTTCTCCGACCCCCGATTCAGGACGACCAACCCGATGGAGATCGCCCATTCCTCCAGGGCCTCGCCCCGCGCGTCGGTCACCGACGAACCCCAAGCCAAGGATTTGGCGTTGAAGTCGCCGGCTACAAGCGCGGGGCGAGGCTGGCTGTCAAGCTGCACCAGGGCCCCCAGGCGCGCGAGAAAGCTCTCGAATTCCGCCTGGGACCTGTTGGGAGAGAAATAGACTCCTACTACCCACACCCCTCCCACCAAGACCGCCACGCATCCCGCACCCTTCGCTACTTTTTCGAAGGGCGGAGAGCCGGCGGCGCCCCGGGTGATGACGGCCACCGAGCCATCAAGGTCCCCTGCCCAGTCGTCGCGGGCAGGGACAGAGTATGGCTCGGCGACCACAGCCACGTGGATCGACCACTGTGCCAGAGACTGGACAAGCATGTCCTGTGCTCCTTTACAGTGGTTAATGTTCGCCTGGAGGAAGTTAAGCGCCATTTATGTATGGGCGATCTCCATCGTCTCGGGGCGGGACGGTTGCGGCCGCGTCGCAACCTCGGCTCCCACACCGCGTTGAGAACGGTAACCCCATACCTAACCTTTTTTTTTTTTTTTTTTTTTTTTCTCGCGGGGAAAATCCCTTTACGGACCATCCCACCCCCGAAGGGGCGAGGGTGTGTCGGACTCACCGGCGCCTTCCGAGCCCAGCGAAGATGTTGTGCCACCCGTGGATGTGGACGGGCGGCCGCTGGGTCGGGTCCCTACCAAATCTACGCGCCGAAATACCGACTAAAAACCCCGCGTCGGCCACCATCGGTGCACTTGAGAGACGGCCCCGGGATACCGTTAATACAGAACGCGCCGGGACCGCCTCCATGCGCACTGTCGCTCAAACGGCGCGGCAACAGACGCGTGTTGCGTCACGTCTCGGGGGCCGCCAAGGTAGGGACGGCGGCCCCATGTGGCCTCTGCGGCGCCGGGTTAGTTGTTGTCCCGGCGCCTCCTTCGTCTTCTGTGGCGACGAGTGGGATCGGTCTGCTCCCGATCCCGCTCGGCGCCCTCCTTCTGCGACATGACGCGTTCGCAGAAGGAGAGCATGGCTCGCCACGACCTCTTACTGCCGACCATGGCGGCAACCACGGCCGGCAGCGAGAGGTCTCTTCCTACGACCGCGACGAGAGCGCTGCGCTCCTCGTCCCAGGCTGGGCACTCTTCCAGCGTGTGCTGGGCCGTGTCCTCACGGCAGTTGCCACAATGGTGGCACACGGCGGACTCCTCAGCTCCGGCTATGCGACACAGGTACGCACCGAAGCAGCCGTGCCCAGTGAGCACCTGCGTCAGCCGGAATGTCGGCGCACCGTGGCGCCTGTCCAGCCACTGCTCGAGGACAGGTCGCACTGCCGCGATGGTCCTCACGCCAGCACTCGGGCTCTCCAGCCTGGAACGCCACTCCTCCACGGCGGTCCTGCGGAGGGAGGCCAACATGGCCTCGACCTCACGGGGGACCAACCTCTGCCCACGCCCGGACGCCTCCTCTCGCCGAAAGAAAGCCGACGAGAGGGTCTTAGCGTCCAGCACCCAGGGCAGAGTTCCCGCCAATACGCAGGCCGCCTCGTGCGAGACCGTGCGGTAGCCCCTGATTATTCGCTGCGCCACCATGCGCTGCGGACGATGCAGCAGGCGGACGCAACGATCGCCCAGGGACTCGGCCCAAACGGGAGACCCGCAGAGGGCCATGGACCGCACGACTCCAGCATAAAGGTTTCGGCAAGGGATGCCAGGACCATCAGTGTTGGGCAACAGGCGCCCCAGTGCGCCCGCCGCCCTCACCAGCTTCGGCGACAACTCCTAAAAGTGCGCGCGGAAATCCCATCGACTGTCGAGGACGAGACCGAGGTATTTCATCCTCGAGTCGACGGGAATCCGCACGCCCTCCACCGTGATGTGGGCCCCAGGCGGAGGCCCACACCGAGGACCGTGGAAACACACGGCCTCGGTCTTGTTGAGGGCCACCGTGAGGCCCAGTCGCCGAATCCTGCCCGCCACCAGTCCAGTACCGAACGAGGCGAGCAGGGCGGACCTCTGGAATGTCCTGGCCGTCGCTGTCACCAACGTGTCGTCCGCGTAGCAGACGACAGCGACGCCCCGAAGGTTGGTACCACGGAGCACCCAGTCATAGCCGATGTTCCACAGGAGTGGGCCGAGAACCGACCCCTGCGGAACACCGCACGACACCGCTCTGCGGTGCCACCCGTCGGCGCCCGGATACACCACGCACCTGTCAGACAAGTACGCGTGCACCAGACGCCGGAGATAGGGCGGCACTTCGTGGTACCGCAGTGCTTCTTCGATGCAGGCCCAGGGCATGGTGTTGAACGCGTTGGCGATGTCGAGAGACACCGCCACCACGACCCAACCCCGGGACACCGCACGCTCCGCTTGTGCCTTCACCCGCAGAATTGCGTGGACCGTCGACCGGCCCCGCCGGAACCCGAACTGGCAGTCCGCCAAGTCCGGGCCCGCGTCCTCCAAATGCTCGACGAGGCGCGCGTGAACTACGCGCCCAAAGAGCTTGCACACCTCGTCGAGCAACACGATGGGCCGGTAGGCCGACGGCGAGTCTGCGGGTCGCCCCTCCTTGCGGAGCAAGACAAGCTTGCCCGTCTTCCACCGCGACGGGAAGATGCCCTGCTCAAGGCACGCGGAGAAAAGGCCGCGGAGCCTCGTACCCAGCGACTCGACGGCCAGCACCCAGACACGACCGGGCACCCCGTCGAGCCCCGGGGCCGAGTTCTTGCTCCGCAGCCGAAGCACTGCCGCCTCTAGCTCTTGCGGCGAAACCTCCGGGATATCCCTTGCCGAAACCAACGACGATGACGCCGGTGGACGTGGCGCCATCGGTGGAGGAGTGAACTCCTCGGTGGCCGGAAACAAGGCCGCGACGACGTCCTCCAAAAGTTCGGTCCGGAGACTCTGTGTCAGTGGGGGCGCCCATGGGCGGAGTTTTCTCAACGCCACACGGTACGGACGCCCCCATGGATCTCTGTCCAGAGACCTCCGGAACTCCACGTTCGCCGCGGCCTTCGCTTGCGCGATGGCCACCCGCAGCGTTCTCTTCGCCTCTCTGTGGAGGTCGAGAAGGTGCCGCCCTTGCTCGTCGTCGCCGGGTCTACGGGTCCGACGACGACGGTGCCTGGCGAGTCGGCGGCGCGCGACCATGCATGCCGCGCGCAGCTCTGTGAGCTCGGCCGACCACCAGTACACCTGGCGCTTCGCCGGGAGGCGGGTGACCCGGAGCATGGCCGCGTCGCAGACTCGCGACATCGCCACCCCGAACCATTCCGCCTCTTGCTCGACCCGCACCGGCCCATCCGGTACGGGGAGCCACGACTGAATAATAGCGGCTTCCTTCGTGGCCTCCACATCGAGGCGCTTCGCGGCCCAACGTCGGCTGCCCGTGAATCGAGCAGTCGGACCACCTCCGGACTGATGGGTGGAGACCTGGGAGGTCGAGACGCTGTACCGAATGTAGAGATGATCGGACAGCGTCTCTTCCTCGACCAAAACCCTCCAGTCCCGAACACGGCGGGCAAGGGCCGGGGTGGCGAACGTCACGTCCACCACCGAACCGCCGTTGTGCCGCACGCACGTGTTCTCCGACCCCCGATTCAGGACGACCAACCCGATGGAGATCGCCCATTCCTCCAGGGCCTCGCCCCGCGCGTCGGTCACCGACGAACCCCAAGCCAAGGATTTGGCGTTGAAATCGCCGGCTACAAGCGCGGGGCGAGGCTTGCTGTCAAGCTGCACCAGGGCCCCCAGGCGCGCGAGAAAGCTCTCGAATTCCGCCTGGGACCTGTTGGGAGAGAAATAGACTCCTACTACCCACACCCCTCCCACCAAGACCGCCACGCATCCCGCACCCTTCGCTACTTTTTCGAAGGGCGGAGGCCGGCGGCGCCCCGGGTGATGACGGCCACCGAGCCATCAAGGTCCCCTGCCCAGTCGTCGCGGGCAGGGACAGAGTATGGCTCGGCGACTACAGCCACGTGGATCGACCACTGTGCCAGGGACTGGACAAGCATGTCCTGTGCTCCTTTACAGTGGTTAATGTTCGCCTGGAGGAAGTTAAGCGCCATTTATGTATGGGCGATCTCCATCGTCTCGGGGCGGGACGGTTGCGGCCGCGTCGCAACCTCGGCTCCCACACCGCGTTGAGAACGGTGCGGAACCGAGGAGGCAGCGCAGGCCTTGCCGCCCACCCGATGGTCCGCGGTTTTTCCAGCATCTGCGCAGATTGCGCAGTGCGGGTCCGCGGAACACTCCCGGGCCTTATGGCCCGATTGACCGCAGCGGTAGCAGAGCCCGCTACGGTCGCACTCGCCGGTGCATTCGACCCGCACATGCCCCTTATAATAATAGTGCAGACCTGCAAAATCTTGGCTGGAGTCTAGGATACAACTCTATCATTTTGTCGATTTTGGCGATTTTGGGAGTCATCATATTGGCATACTTCGTATACACCACATACAAAAATTGCCACAAGCGTTGGATAAGACAGGAGTTATTTCACACGACGTTCCGGAGTTCGAGGATGTTGGGCAGACAGGATAGGCCCATCCCGTGTATGCGAACCTATGACCCGAGTAAGCAGACCTCGATGGCGGCTGAGCAGTGATGGTGTGAAGTGAGAGTGCGGTTAAGTGATAGTTCGTGAGCGTATTTTAACCGTATGTAGTTTTGCGTGCATAATGGTCTATAGAGGAATGAAGATATTTATTGGACTTTAGTTATTTTTTTTATTATTTAGTACTTATATAATGTGTATCAATAATATTATATTATGCCCTTATATTCATATGGTAGTCTTTTATATATTGTCTTTTGTTGATGGCTAAAGATCTTAATTATGTTTTGAATGAACTTAAATCTATAAAACAATATTTAATTAAAATAGGTCCTTCCAGAAGATCAACACAAGATGTAAGTGGAAAATATAAACAAGCTAATCAATTATACGATTTATTTTTGAGTATTGTGAAAAATATAGAAGCAAAGGTAGCTAAAGGAGATATTAAATTGTCCGATTTAAAAAATTTTGAGGAAATATATGATAAGATAAATAATATTTTTACAAGAATAAAGGAACTTTGTTCAATTTCTCCTCATTGTATTGTTGTTGAATCGAAAAACACCACAAGCAATATGGAACGTTTTGATTTGAAAGTGGCGATATCTTTGCTTCCTGTAATGACAGGTGACGAAAATGTCACAAAGCAATTAATAAGTAATATAGAAATGTATTCAGATATGATTGATGAAAACGGGAAAACCTCTCTAATTAATTTTGTTTTAAAGACTAGGTTGTCAGAAAGTGCTAAATTGCGTATGTCTCAAAAATATTCATTCGTTACAGATTTGATAAAGGATATGAAACATTTTTTGTTATCAAAGAAATCAGATACGGCGATCCAGTCGCAATTGCAACGAGCAAAGCAAGGTGGGAAAACTATAGAGGATTTCGGTAAGGATATTGAATCTATGTTTGTTGATTTGACTATTTCTCAGGCCGATGGTGATTCACAAAAATATGATATTTTGAAAACCATTAATGAGAAAAATGCTATTAAAATATTTTCGAACGGCCTGCGAAATAGCCGAATAAGCACTATAGTAGCGGCGCGTAATTATATTGCATTGAATGATGCGATCAGAGGCGCTATGGATGAGGAGTTATCAACACAGCCCGAAGGTACAATTTTTAATTATGGGCGTGTTAGAGGTAGATGGTTATATAATGCGCACAATCGTCGTGGGTGTAAACGGACCCATTCAAATGGTTATAACAGACGTCCCACTGTATCTTCCACGGCGACGATAGTACGCGGTAGGGGTACTCATTCAATTTTTTTAAGATATGGTACCAATAATAGGGGTCGTACATACTCTTATCGTGGAAGTCGAGGTAATACAACTAATTTTAACAGAGGAAATAGGAATCAAGTTCGCGAGAATCACATGAACGTGATTCATCCAACAGTGGAAAACCCACAAGAAAATATACAAAATATCAGTGACTTAGATATTTTTTTTCGTCCATAACAAAAGTAGTAAAATAATTAACAACATTAACTCTGTTACTATGAGCGTATTTTATGGCGTTCCTCAGAATTTGTTAATTGACACCGGCGCTTCGTTGTCCGCTGTGAAGTATGAGAATATGATCGCGCTTGACATTCCATTCCATATTGAGAGAATTTGCATCAGAGGCATAGGTGGCAACATAGATTCCGAGGGATATGTTTATTTAAAATTAAACGTAAATAACATTGAATTTACCCACAAATTTTACGTATTTAAAAGTTTACCTTGTCGAACTGACGGAATTTTAGGACAGGATTTTTTGAGTAAATTTAATTGTATTTTGAATTTTGAATTAAATACTTTAAAAATTAACACGAATACCGGTAATACTATTGTAGAGTTACAGATGGGAAATATTGGTTACAATAACTACCTAACACTGCCTCCTCGATGTGAATCCGTGCATTACGTTGATACAGTTATACACAGGGATTGCGTCATATTTCCGCAAGAATTATGTGACGGCATTTATTTAGCTATAGTGACGCCTAATCAAGGAAAAATTCCATTAAAAATTTTAAACTCTAGGGATGATGTCGTAAAATTAAGTTTTTTTATACCAAGGTTTGATTATTTAAGTAATTTGTAGTTTTGGCCAGAACATTGTTGACGCGGATCGTGTAAAGAAGTTATTTAAACTCTTACAATTAAATCATTTAAACACGGAAGAAAGAATATCTATAGAGAATATTTGTGCAAAATACTCAGATGTGTTTTACATTGAGGGAGACAAGTTAGGAGTGACTAATATATACAAACAATCCATACATCTTAAAGACAACGTTATGCCAGTTTATACTAAACCATATAGGATACCAAAGTCATTAAAACCCGAGGTAGATAGTCAGATTAGTAAAATGTTGGAAGATGATATAATTGAAGAATGTCAAAGCGAATGGTCTAGCCCTCTTCTTCTCGTACCGAAGAAAAGTGAAACTTCAGGCGAAAAGAAGTGGCGCATAGTGATTGATTATAATAGGAAGTTGAATGAAAGAGTGCAAGACGACAAATTCCCTTTGCCAAACATAAACGACATATTAGATGCTTTGTCAGGTTCCGTCTATTTTAGTCATCTCGACTTAACACAATCTTATTATCAACTTGGCCTTCATCCAGATACTCGAAAAGTAACCGCATTTACAACCAATAAACAATTTCAGCTAAAAAGATTGCGCATGGGACTCAAGACTAGTCCTAGTGCCTTTAGTCGGGCAATGACAGTGGCCATGTCAGGATTAAACTATGAGAAGTGTCTTATATATTTAGATGACCTTGTATGTTTTGGTCGTAATATAGGCCAACACAACAAAAAATTTATCGATATTCTAGAAAGACTGCGTAAAGTGAATCTTAAATTCAATCCACAAAAATGCATGTTTTTAAGAAAAGAATTATTGTATTTAGGACATGTAGTTTCTGCACAAGGTATAAGTCCCGACCCCAGTAAAACAACTGTTATACAAAATTACCCTAGGCCATCTAATAGTGAAGAGGTAAAACGGTTTGTTGCGTTTGCCAATTACTACAGAAAATTCATCCCTAATTTTGCTGAAATTACTATACCTCTTAATAGATTAAACCGCAAAGGAGTTATGTTTGAATGGACGGATGAATGTGAAAACTCATTTCTACAACTGAAAAAATGTCTCGCGTCTCCACCTATATTACAATACCCAGATTTCTCAAAAGATAGTGAATTTATTCTACATACTGACGCATCTGGAGTAGCAATAGGTTCAATGTTATGCAATAAAAATGATTTACCTATAGCTTATGCAAGTCGCACACTTAACAAATCTGAACTCAACTATCCCACAATAGAAAAAGAATTGTTGTCAATAGTGTGGTCAGTACGTTACTTTCGGCCTTATTTGTTTGGGAAAAAGTTTGTTATTAAAACAGACCACAGACCGTTAGTATATTTATTCAATATTAATAGTCCCAGTAGTCGTTTATTAAAATTTAGGTTGAGTTTGGAAGAATATGACTATAAGATTGAATATTTGAAAGGGGCGAATAATGTAGCTGCAGACGCATTATCTCGCATAATTGTAACATCGGATGAGTTAAAAGAGATGAACAAACATATAATGACCGTAATGACTAGACGGATGAGACGAATACAAGGCGAAGTCTGTAAAGAGACAGGTTTGGTCGATAACAATCCCACAGATTGCAGGACTGATCACCCCAATATCGTGGAATTGCTTAAAAAACCAAATTCTGGAGTTGAACTCATAAACGGAAAATATAAGGCTGTGTGTCAGGATGAAATATCTATACTTGACGACCAGTTTATATATTTGCCTTCAAAATATACAATCTATTGTGATATCGATACCCGATCATGTTCTGCGCGAGTCGCGATCGTGAGAGGTTTAGAGTCATTTTGTAAGAAGATAAACTTAGATGAGTTATATATTGTATAAAATTATAAAAATAATTCATTAGTTGAATGGTTAACCAAGGAGATAAAGAATAATAAAAAGTGGTCCGGACCACACATTCGTATTATTAAAGGAGTTATGAAAATAGATGATACCGATGATAGAAGAGTGATTCTGAATGATTTTCACTTGCTGCCTACAAGTGGACATGCAGGCGTTAGGCGTATGTTAAATAATATAAAACGATATTATTTTTGGCCAAACATGAGCGAGGATGTCAAAAAGTTTGTAAGAAGATGCGATAGCTGTCAAAAGCAAAAGCACTCCTTACCAACTAAACAACCTATGGAAATAACAACTACAGCCAAAGGCGCTTTTGATAATATATATTTAGACATAGTAGGACCTTTAGAGAAAGATTATAATAACTTTTCATATATATTGACTGTTCAATGCGAATTAAGCAAGTATGTGGAAGCTTACCCTTTAGAAACTAAGGATAGTATTAGTGTAGCCAGAGCTTTTGTAGAAAATTTTATACTTAGATATGGTATACCACGAGAAATTGGAAGTGATCGCGGTACTGAATTTATGAGTTGTACTATGAAAGAGGTATGTAAATTATTGCATATCACACATATGTCATCGACAGCGTATCACCATGAATCATTAGGATCATTAGAAAATACGCATAAGTCACTTAATTCATTTTTAAGAATTCAAACAGACAATAATTCGAGATTTTGGAGCAATTGGTTACCATATTGGAGTTTTTCATTCAACACCACGGTACATAGTGAAACAAAATATACACCCTATGAATTAGTTTTTGGCAGAAAATGTAATTTGCCAAGCAATTTATTAAATAATAATTTCGTAGAACCTCTATATAATGTGGAAAGTTATCCATTGGAGTTGAAATATCGCTTGCAAAAATCTCAAATTGATGCCAGACATAATTTAATTAAAAGCAAACACCTTAGAAAATGTATTTATGACAAGTGTGTAAACCCTGTTACCTATAATAAAAATGATTTAATATTGGTAAAAAATGAAACAGGTAATAAGTTAATAAGTCCTATTTATGCAGGACCTTACAAAGTTGTAGAAGATATGTCACCTAATGTGAGAATTTTGAAGAATGGTAAAGAGGAAATTTTACATAAGAACCGTACAAAACGTTATCATAACTGACTTTATACATTATAATATATTATTTTATACAAATTGTTTACTTTAATGAATTATACTATATCTTGTATTTTTTTGTGTTTTTTTTTCTCAATTGTATTTGACATGTAATAAAAGAAAATTAATCTTTATTTAGTTTAATTTTCTTTTTCTTTTTATGGAGCGTGTAGTGTATAGTAATATAAAGGAATGTAAATGTATTAACAAGCAGTAATAAATTGTATCTCCTAGCAATCGGATGTCTTATTTACGTCTCCCTGATCCGCACCTTACAACTTATAACTATGGGAGTGGTGCAGGTGGTATGTGCGGTGATGTGTATTCGTGTCGGCAGTAGATGTAGGCACTTGTGAGGGTGTTGCGAGGGATGCGCAAGCGCAACAAAACAAACACAAGAAAGAGAACAGTTTATTTACACGTACAATCACAAAATACACGGAAGAACAGTTTACACGCACAGAAGACACTACACTACACTACTACACAACTACACACTACACACATATAAAGATAAAAGGAGTGGAAGAGACAGTAAATAGATAGGCACGAAAGAAAGCAAAGCACAATAAGTAACAGCTGTTCTAGCGTAAGGTAGCAAGCGACACGGGCTCCGCGGGCGAATCTGTGTGCTGACTAGTGGGTCTCGGCAGGTAGTGGCCGGACGGTGGATTGCCCCCCTGCGCGACCGCACCTCTCTGTCGCCTTAAGCGGTCAGCTGTCGGCTAGCCGGACCGTGCGGGAACAAAAGGCTCGATTTAAATGTATAAATATATTTTAGACGTAAGATACCGAATGTGGGTTCCGTAATTTTATAATATTTATAAATGTTGTATAAATAAATTGGTGTATAAATATTTAAAATCTAATTTGTAAATGTAAAAATGTAAATATGTGTAAATATACAGGGTATATCAAGACCGCGACCGAAAACGAAGCCAGGAGGTAGTATTAGTGATATCAAACACAATGCAAGTAAACATTTTACAAAAAAAATCGTAAATTTTTTTTTTTGTATTTTTTACATATCGTCATATTTGAGTGATTAAACATAGTTTTTCTAAAATAATGACGTACATCGCTTAATTTTTAAACACGCAATGGTACGTACGGGTTTAAATTACTATTTTTGCAAAAACTAGGCATTTACCCCTCAAAAACGATGATTTTAAAAAAATAAAAAAAATGCAAAATTTTTAGTTGCATTGTGTCTGTAGCCGCTAAAACTACCACCTGGCTTCGTTTTCGGTCGCGGTCTTGATATACCCTGTATAAATATGTAAAAATTAAATATAAGATTTAAATAAAATAAATGTTATGTATGTACGCCACATCACTCCCCTCCTGAGACCGTTACTACGGGCGATAAAAATCACGAAATCGCACTGTACGGCCCGAACGCGTTCCCCTGACGTCATCCTGTGCTTGGGCATCTTGCCCTGCGGGAGCAGGATTAGTTAGGGAACAAGGAGTTTGGTTGGGAGTTGGCGTGGTGGTTGAGGTGGGATCGGGAGATGGGTCAACCAGTATGTAGGCCGGTTTGAGGCGGTCTACCGATACTGTCACACTCTTCCCCTTGACCTGTATCTTAAAGGTCTTGTCACCTCGTTCGATGACCTTATATGGACCGGTGTACGGTGGCTGTAGTGAGCCACGAGAGGTGTCATGCCGTAGAAAGACATGACTTGATGAAGTCAAGTCCTTATACACAAAGACTTTGTCTTTACTGTGACGTGCAGCTGGTGCCGGCTGGAGTTTAGACGTGAACCGGTGCAGACGTGTGGTGAACTCCGATATGTCGGTGGAATTAGGAGCCGACGTCTGGAAGAATTCTCCATGTAATCGGAGGGGTTCACCATACACCAGCTCGGCAGAAGACGACCGCAGATCGTCTTTATAGGCACTCCTAATGCCCAACAGCACCAAGGGTAATATGTCAACCCAATTGCAGTCCACGTGACACATTATGGCTGCCTTTAACTGGCGGTGGAATCGTTCCACTACCCCGTTGCATGATGGATGATACGCGGTGGTTTTACGATGTTTGAATCCGATCACTTTTCCGAGATACTGGAAAAGTGACGATTCAAACTGTCGTCCGCGATCAGTCACAATATCGGTAGGGCATCCAAATCTGGATATCCACGATATTAGTGCCTTTCCGACTGTTTCGGCCGTGATATCTATCATGGGAACGACTTCTGGCCAGCGGGTGAAACGATCCACCGCCGTCAAACAGTAGCGGTACCCGTGTGAAACGGGCAAAGGACCGATAATGTCCACGTGGACGAATGCGAACCGGGCGCGAGGTAGGTCGAACGTGCCCAATGGAGATGACACGTGGCGATTAACCTTGGCGTGTTGGCATGCCAAACATTGCCGGGACCACTCTCGACAGTCTCTGCGCATCCCAGGCCAAACGAATCGTTCGGCAACGAGTTTCGTCGTTGCGTTAGCGCCTGGGTGGCTGAGACTATGGAGACTATCGAAGAGCTGTCTCCGCAAGGGTTTGGTCACAAACGGTCTTGGTGATGGAGTGCTGACGTCACAGTAAAGCTCCAGATGAGAATTGGGAATCCTCAACTTTTGTAGGCGAAGTGATGATTCTTCTCCCAGAAGTTGAGTCAGCTCCGGGTCTGAAGCCTGAGATGAAGCCAGCACTTCCAGATCGACTGGCATCTGCAGTTCATCGACGCGCGACAATGGGTCGGCAACGACATTGTCCTTGCCGGCGATGTGTCGTATGTCTGTCGTGAACTGCGAGATGTAGTCGAGGTGGCGGTACTGTCTAGGCGAACAGTTGGCTTTTCTCCCACTGAAAGCGTAACTGAGCGGCTTGTGATCCGTAAAGACCACGAAGTGCCTGACCTCCAGCATGTGCCGAAAGTATTTTATGCTTTCGTAAATGGCCAAGAGTTCGCGATCGTACGGCGAGTATTTTTGTTGGGAGGGACTCAACTTTCGTGAGAAGAATGCTAACGGTTCCCAATGATTGTTTTTATATTGCTGCAACACTGCACCCATTGCCAGGTCGGACGCGTCCGTTACCAGAGCGAATTCGGCCCGACAATCTGAGTGTGCCAGCATTGCAGCATCGGCGAGGCTTTCCTTGCACCTGTCGAAGGCTAGCAAGGCCTCACCTGTGATGTCGACTGGTTGAGATGCCTTGACGTTGCCAGAAAGTAAGGCGTTTAAAGGCGCTTGGACAGAAGCAGAATTTGGAAGAAATCGCCTATAAAAGTGGAGCATTCCCAAGAATCGTCTGAGTTGTCTAATGGTCTTGGGAACGGGGAAGTCCTTTATGGCTTGAACCTTACATTCCAGAGGTTTAGTGCCGGAGGCAGAGATTCGGTAACCTAAAAATGTTACCTCCGATGCACCGAAGACACATTTAGCGGTGTTGACGAGGACGCCGTACTCCTTCATACGGCTAAAAAGTTGATGGAGGTGTGCCTCGTGTTCGGCTTCGTCTTTGGAGAAGACGAGGAAGTCGTATAAATAGCAATAACAGAATTCGAGGCCTCTTGTCATTTCGTCAACAAACCTCTGGAATGTCTGGCCTGCGTTTCTAAGGCCGAAGGTCATGAAAGGAAACTCATACAGGCCAAAGGGAGTAGTGATGGCAGTTTTCGGAATGTCCGCTTCAAAGACTGGGATTTGGTTGTATGCCTTCATCAAGTCGATGGTGGAGAAGACGTTACAACCGGATATGGAGTGGGAGAAGTCCTGGATATGCCTAATAGGATAACGGTCTGGGACAGTGCGTGCGTTAAGCGATCGATAATCGCCGCATGGCCGCCAGCCGTTATCTTTCTTAGGCGCGAAGTGTAAAGGAGAAGCCCAGGGACTGTCAGAAGGACGCGCTGTGCCATTACTCAGCATGAGCGCAAATTCCTGTTTCGCCACCTGAAGCTTGTCCGGTGCCAGCCTTCGAGGAGTGCCCGATACAGGAGGGCCGGGAGTGGTCCTGATGTGGTGTACCGTGTTGTGTTTCGGAGATATCGTTGTACCTGATGGGTGAGTAATCTCAGGATATTTATCCAGAACCCCATGGAAGCGCGTGTCGCCTGTCGGAACCTTAACAGAAAATAAATTATTGTTAGCAATACAAGCAGAAGTAAATAAGGTTGTGGTATTATCTGTAAGGCGTTGATTGCGACAGTCTACTATGAGATTATAGAAGCCAAGAAAATCAACGCCTATGATTGGCTTGGTAACACTAGCAACAGTGAAACGCCAAGGAAAATTGCGTCTGAGCCCTAAATTTAAATTTAATTCGACGGAGCCGAAGGTTTCGATAGTCGACCCGTTGGCTGCGATGAGGTCGAAGTCGGTCTTGGCGCGTCGCTCCCGAAGCGCAGAACGAGGGTAGACGCACAGGTCGCTACCGGTGTCCACGAGGAACTGAACGTTCGTACTGCGGTCGGTGACGAAGAGGCGACCTCCACGGGATGGACAATTGTTGGTCGCCACTACCGATTGCCCGCTGCGTTTCCCGACTTGGAGAAGTCGCACGGCTTCTGCCACTTGCGAGCCTGTGCACCAAATTTGGCATGGTACCAGCACAGCGGGTACCTTCTGTAGCTGGAACTGGATCGGCTCCTGTGCGGCGAAGAAGTTCGGTGGCGGTCTGTTGGCCTCGACCGGCCTGTCGTGAAGCAACAGGCTCGAGTGTGCTCCTCCAGCTTGTGGGTGAGATGCTGCACCATCTTCTTCAGCTCTGCGATCTCGTCGGACTGATGTGACGCGTGAGCCCTGCTCAAAGAGGCTAAGGCATCGGTGTATGGTGACGTCAATTCCTGGATGCGGTCTGCCAGGTCCGCGAGCTGCTCCAGCGACTGAGTCGATTGTGACGCCAGAACCGTCTGTATGGCATGAGGTAGGCGGTTGCTCCATATGGACTTGAGAAAGTCGTCCGGCACAGATCGTCCCGCCAAGTCTTGCAGGTGCCGCAAGAACTGCGAAGGCTTTCTGTTCCCAAGCTCTTCGTGGGTAAGCAACTGCTTCAACTTGCGCTCGTGTAAAGCCGACAACCGCTTTATCAGTTCCGACTTAACCCTTCAGGTGCCTGGTGGGTCTGATAGACCCGTCAGTACAAAACATCGACGATACTTTTTAAATTTCGTAACCAAACGCGCTGCGCTTCTCAGTAGCTTCGCGACACGAACTAGCGGCCATTTTATCTCCCCTCCCGCAGTCCGCGACGCGCACGCGTTCACATAAGACGCGTTTTATGTGCGCTCGGGTCTCAAGGACCCGGCCAGGCACGCGGCGTAACTTTTAATCGGTAAGTACTTACTTTATTTTTTTCTTGTTTCTTATGTTTTGTATGGTAAATTATTTACGAAAATATTTTTTTTAGATAACAATGGCTAGGCGATTAACAAATTCCGAAATTTGTCAAGCTTTGGAGAGGGATTTAGAAGAAAATGAACATGACGATGTGGTTTTTCAAGAAAGTGGAGATGAATTGGGTATACCACATGATTTAGATGATCCTGAGGTAGAAACACAAGTGCATTGTGAACCCAATAGTGATAGTGATGACAGTGATGTCGAGATGTCTCAGCCATTGTGTAACTTTTCTCATGGATCAATTTATAAAGGCAAAGATAATACAGTTTGGTACTGCAACCCTCCGAGTTCTCGTGTTCGCACGAGAGCAGAAAACATTTTAACGGGAACACCTGGAGTAAAACCTCACGCAAAACATGCTGTCCAAGAACTGGATTGTTTCCATCTATTGGTAACGGAAAACATGTTGAATATAATTCTAGAACACACCAATAGCAAGATCCGCAATGTGAGACAGGGCTATGAAAACACTTCAAACGAATATGCATATTCGGAGACCACACTGAACGAACTAAAAGCAGTTATTGGGTTACTCTTCTTAGCTGGATTATTCAAATCTGGAAGACAAAATCTAAAAGATTTGTGGGCAAATGACGGAACAGGTATCGAGATATTCCAAATAACAATCAGTTTGAGACGGTTCGTTTTCATCGTCAATTGCCTGAGATTTGATAACTTGGATACGCGTGTAGAAAGGGCCGCAAGTGATAAGTTGGCACCTATCAGGCAATTATTCGAAGAGTTTGTAAAAAATTGCCAAGACGTCTATGTTCCATACGAAAATTTAACGATTGACGAAGAGCTGGTAGCATTTCGTGGCAGATGTGGATTTCGTCAGTACCTACCCAGCAAACCAGCAAAGTATGGAATAAAGATTATAGCTCTTGTTGATGCCCATACATATTATTCTTTGAATATGGAGATATACGCAGGAGAACAGCCGGATGGTCCATATAAGCTAAGCAATAAACCACATGACGTTGTTGATCGAATAGTCCAACCGATATCTAAATCAGGAAGAAATGTAACCATGGACAATTGGTTTACGAGCTATCCCACGTATGAACATTTATTGAAAAATCATAAATTGACAGCTGTGGGGACAATGAAAAAGAACAAAGCCTGTATTCCGCCAAAGTTTCAAATAAAACGTGACGTGAACACAACACTTTTTGGATTCCAGAAAGATTTGACAATTTTGTCTTATATTCCAAAACGGAATAAAAATGTTTTCATGCTGTCGTCGCTACACCACGATTGCGAAATAGATCTTGAAACAGGTGATCAACAAAAACCTGCAATTATAACTTTCTACAATAAGACCAAAAGTGGCGTAGATAACGTGGACAAATTGATACGTACATATGATGTATCCCGAAATTCAAAAAGATGGCCTTTGACAATTTTTTTCTGGATTCTCAACACCGCCGGCATAAATGCAAAAGTTATTCAAATGTTGAACATTTCTGATACCAGTACAACTAGAAGAGAATTTATAAAAAAATTGGGCATGGCATTGACAGCTCCACATCAGGCTGAAAGACGTAATAATTTGCATCTTTCAACTACTTTACGCAAGAGAATCTGCACCCATATAGGAGAATCCTCAGAGCCACTACCCAAAAGACATGATGCCGGCATAAAAAGGCGTTGTTATTTATGTCCTAGCAAAAAGGATCGCAAGTCAAAGTATACTTGTGTCTCTTGCGCAAGTCATATTTGCTTGGAACACGCGATTTTTGCTTGCGAAAATTGTCACACAAATACTGAGTAGTTATAACTTATA
This sequence comes from Deilephila elpenor, assembly GCA_949752805.1. Taxonomy (NCBI): domain Eukaryota; kingdom Metazoa; phylum Arthropoda; class Insecta; order Lepidoptera; family Sphingidae; genus Deilephila; species Deilephila elpenor. Next base: position 5,102,599 of record OX457095.1, on the reverse strand, counting down.
AGCGTTTGTTTTTAGAGCAAAATATAGTAGTCTGTAAGTTGATTAATCTCTGCCTTAAATTAAAGTGAAGTCTGATTTTGATCTCAAATAAAAAGTTTACTATTGTTGATTTAAACATAAGTGTTAATTTGTGTTACGTAAAGTATAAAAATTTTAAATCGTAAAATAAAATTTTGCAAAACGACGTTAGTTTAATTTTTTCAATTATATTTTTTTTTTTTTTTTTATTTATTTGGAACAAAAACATTACAAGAAACTAGAGTACAATTGTAAGGTGCTAACTGCAGTAGTTACTGGTGTAACTGTGTTGCAGTTAGCAGCGCCCACCTCCACGTATTATAAACATAGTTACAACTTACAAGGAATTACAATGAAACAATAAAAGCAAGGTAGTGAAATTGAAAACAAAAATTAAAAAAAAGATAAAATAAAAAAAAAAAAAAATATAATAATAATAATATGAAACGTGTGAGTGTATGTATATGAAAGTGTGTGTGCGTGAGTGTGTGTGTGAGTGTGCGCGAGTGTGTGTGTGTGTGTGTGCGAGAGTGTGTTTGTGTGCGTGTGTGTGTGTGTGTGTGTGTGTATGTGTGTGAGTCTGGGCATGTGTTACACAATATCCAACTATCTTACACAAAAACATTAATGGGTGCGAGTTAATATAAGGTTTTCTGTGGCGTCGTAAGAAAGAGTCATTAGCCAATTTGAGATGGTCACTTTGCATTTCATATACGTCATAGGATAAATATTAAGGACTTTATTAATATTGTTATACAGCATGGGACTCATTAAATAAAAATGTCGGCTAGCAAATGTTGTCCTTCTATACTCAACTCGGCAGACTTTGTCTGTTCGACGTTTCTTTTTGAAATGTTTTGGATCAAATGTAGTTTGTGAGTGTTTACGTAGTATTGTACGGAGAATAAAGAGCTGTCGAATAGTCAGGACTTTACAATTACAGTATAGTTCACTTGTGGGGAATAAAATAGGTTTACGGGTCATTACTTTTAGAACAGCTCTTTGAGCTCTCTCGAGTCGGATAATCATGCTTTTTGAGCAGTTTCCCCAAACAGTAACACAGTAAGTGCAAATTGATTCAACTAGGGCATAATAAACGTTCTTTAATAATGAGAGGGTCATGATGTCCCTTAGTATTTTAAAAACAAATATAAGCTTTCTAATACGGGGGACAACTACGTCAATATGTTTCTTCCATGACAAACAACTGTCTACCATTACACCTAAATATTTTATAAAGTCTAAACGTAAAATTTTGTGACAATCGCATGATGTAATGGTAGGATTACGGCATGTGTGCCCAATTATAGAGTAATTAGATGAAGGTTTTGATGATTTTTGGGGGCCGAATGTAATAAATCCAGTCTTTCCTAAGTTCAGAGTGAGTAGATTGCGCGAGAGCCATCCGGTCACCTCTCTCAAAGCCAGCTCAGCGGAAGATTTTGCTTCAGACCAATTTTTACCATGAACAATAAGAACAGTATCATCAGCATATGATAATACGGTACAGTTAGGAAGAGGGAAATTACATAGGTCATTGACATAAATCAAAAATTAAAAAATATAATTTTAAACTATCTTACTTAGCTATACATATTAATAAAAAAAAACCTTTATTTGGCATTTTGACTCGTTAAATAAGTAAAAACCAAGTATTTTGTTTACGGGTCTCACAGACCCACCAGGCATGTGGTGTGATTTTTAGCCACCAGGCACCCGAAGGGTTAATCTTGTCGTAACGGTTCCTGGCCGGAGGATTAAGGATGATATCCTTCACGGCCTTAGCGTGGGTTAAGTCTAGGTTATTGGTGACGCTGGTAAATTTAAAATTATCGTCTCCGATATTGCGAGTGTTGAACTGCCCTTCCAACAACGCGAACCACAGCTCAGGGTCCTCGGGTGAGAAAGGTGGAACCCTAATTTTTATTCTCGAACCCGCAATGTCATCGCGGTCGTTTGAAGGGCGAACTCGGCGCGCTCGTCGGGTAGTCACGTTGGTGTCGGTACGTGAACCAACGGTTTTAGCGGACTCGCTGCTGTCACTCATAGTAGCTGTAGTCGTACCTGGGTCTCCAACGATGTGTCCTTTTCGGGGTCACCAGTTATGGGGGTGGTGCAGGTGGTATGTGCGGTGATGTGTATTCGTGTCTGTAGTGTTCGTAAATCATTTGCAAGATGGGACCATTTCCTAGCGGCTGGTGGCTGTAGCATCAATCGAGGCGGATTGACAAGCAGTAATTACCCTTGTGATGCGTTGTTGGGTGGCCTCTCTTCTCTCTTCTCTCACTGATTACGTCTTAAAGTAAAAAATACTTCCTTTTATTACCGAATATATTTACTTATAAACATTTATAATAATTTGCTACTTACCCTGGACAAGCGTATTAACATCGTGACACTGATTGTTGTAATTTGTGATTTGTTTTTTTTTTTAACAATGCAACGTATAACGCCATGACCGCGCGCATGCAGCATCTCTGGCGCCGGGCGACTGCAGACTGCAGAGTTGCAGTGTGCATTGTTGCCTGTTAGTTCGCGCACCATGGTGCGATATGGAATGCGGGAGCGGGATGGGGCACTGCGCTGTTGCATGGCCTTGTTGACGACTGCTCCGGTTGTTTTTGTTTTTATTACATTTAATGTTTTGATTATTAATTTATAGTTTTTTTGTTTTTTGTTATTGTTTTGGTAAAGCTTTTGTAATATTTTTATTGTACATTTATATTAGGATAATTATTTAAGGTTTAGGTTAATGTTTAGTTTTTTTATAATAGGCTTAAGTTTGCGTTAGCTTGCGTCTGCACGTCATCCAAGGTGATCACCGAAAATCAGCGTTGTGCTACGGCCTGCACCGCAGCGCAACATAATTGCTGAGTGATCACCTACTTGTCACAGCCACGACGTGCGAACTTCTTCTTTATTTCTTATTGTTTTATTTATTTATTTATTTTTATATATAAACCTCTGTATATCTGTTTTTGTACGTCGTTTTAATGCTCGTGGCAAATAAATCTATTTTTCTTTCTTTCTTCTTTTTTTTTAGTGAATGTAGGCACTTGTAAGGGTGTTGCGAGGGATGCGCAAGCGCAACAAAACGAACACAAGCAAGAGAACAGTTTATTTACACGTATGTTACGTATAGACAACCCCTAGATATCGCTGACTTGCAATTATGCTATTTGCCAATATTCAAGTTAGCAACGGAAGGATCGCCGATGCAGCGGAACGTGAATCGAACACGAGCCGCCGACTCAGCGCCTCGTGCCTCACACCGACGTCATCGGAAGCGGACACCAAAGCCTTCGCCCCTCAGGCCACCGTCACTTCTAGGTCTCGCATCGACCAGTAGGCACCTAAGTTAATTAATTATAATTTTGTAATTCTTATATTAGAAATAAATTAATTATAATTTAAATTGCATTTTTTTGCAACCTCGGGACGCGCTCGACATAATTGGCGCAGTCGGTAGGATACCCGAAATATCACGTATATCGCAAACCGCCGCGCGCGTGCGATCGGGTATCGAAGAATCTTCGCGAGCAGCTTCCTGAGGTGATCAAGAAATCGATCTCGCAGAAACCAAGATGCAAATGTAAGTACTTTAGTTTCTATCTAGAGTTGCTTCCTTTTAATCCTAAGTAATTTCCAAAAATCCAAAATTTTCCATCCAAGGCAAAATCGGATTTCTAGGTTAGGTAATAGTAGTCGTAGGGATTTACAAGACGCAAGTAGGAATTTAGAATCGGACACGATGGTAGATCAAATTTATAAAGCACTCCGCTTGCTTCCCGAATTTGATGGTAACCCTAACGTGCTCACAAGATTTATTCGTCTATGTGATCAGTTAGTGGAGGAGTATGCAAGTGAAGAGGCTGGGAAGAGGCTAAATAATTTAGCATTATTAAATGGCATTTTAAATAAAGTAACAGGGCCCGCCGCGCGCCTTATTAATTCAAATGGTGTACCAGAGACCTGGGATGGCATTCGATCTGCCTTAGTTAATAATTTCGCGGATCAACGAGACGAAACATCTCTGTATAATGATCTTGCGTTACTGAACCAAGGCCCGGCAAGTCCCCAAGAATTTTACGAACAGTGTCAGAACCTATTCAGTACCATTATGACCTATGTCAGTCTGCATGAAACGGTCCCGAGTACCATTGAGTCAAAACGAAATTTGTATAAGAAGCTAACGCTTCAGTCATACTTACGGGGTCTGCGCGACCCATTGGGATCTCGAATCCGTTGCATGCGTCCTGATACGATTGAAAAAGCTTTAGAGTTTGTGCACGAAGAGGTTAATACTTTATATATGCAGCAACGCAACGAGCACATGCCTGACAAAAGGCATCAGCCCCAGGTTAGTCAACCTCAATTTCAATACGGTGTTAAATCATCCCCTATTGTTAATCCACCCCCGCGACCGTTAATGACGCAACCACCTAGACCTTTTAATATGCCCAGTCAATTTCGTCAATTTTCCGCGCAACCGCATAAATCGGTTCCACTATGGAAACCGAATGTTCCTCAACCGAGAGGACCTACACGGACGCAACAAATGTTTGGTGCGCCACCCCCAAATTATAGGCCCGCGAGTAACATCTTTAAATTACCGCCGCGAAACGTAGCGCCCGCCGGTCCTACACCTATGAGTGGTGTGAGTCATTTTGTGACGAAACCATTCCCGCGTCAGCCGCATGACTGGAGTAGATCAGGTAACCTTCGAACTATTTTAAGACTAGGGAGATGAACTTTACGGAATTTTACGAACCGACATACTATGACGACTATGAATATTATAGTGACTATCAACAAGACTATACTGAATACCCTGACTATGCTTGTGAATTTACATACGACCAACAACCGCATTATTCTGATAGTTGTAGCATTGAAGAAATACCGGTTGACACCCCTAAGGTTGAGAATGAGGATTTTCAGAAAACCCCCAAATTAGACAAGTTAAAATAGAAATTAATTTACAGACACAGCGACAGTTACCGTATATAGAGATAATGGATCCCCCGATCAGATTACTCATAGACACCGGCGCGAACCAGTCATTTATAAGCCCGGAATGTGTGCAACGTTTCTATTCACACATCCCATGCAATTATGAACCTTTTGAAGTCACAAATATTCACGCTACAACGCGAAATGAATATTCTATTACTGTACCGTGTTTCCAGGAAATCAATGAGCCAGACGATATTACTTTATTCATATATAAATTTCACAACTATTTTGATGGATTAATTGGGCTGGATTTACTTGAAAAATGGGAATCAAATATTGACTTAAAAACTAAAACCTTAATTACTAAAAATTCCACTAATCCACTTTTAATGTACGATTCGCGTAACTGTAACTTGTACGAAGATATTATACCGGCCAACTCATGTAAGTTAGTTAATGTTCCAATAAATTTTCATGATGGTGAGGCATTTATTCCGGAACAATTTATATCCAATTGTGTCATCGGAGACTGTGTTACTACGATTAAGCATAATCGTGGAATCATAGAAATTAAAAATCCAACCCGCCATGACTTAGTATTTTCAATGGATCGTCCTGTCGAAGCGCAACTATTTAATGTTCAGTGCACGCGTACCGAACAAGCATCGGATCGCGTTAGTCAGGTGTTGTCGCGATTGCGCACGGATCATTTAAATCCGGAGGAACGTGCAAACTTAGAAGCGCTTTGTTCTCGATATGCAGATGTATTTTATATAGAAGGTGAACCCCTAACTTTTACCAACCAAGTTAAGCATAAAATCAGAACGACCGATGAGGTTCCAGTTTACACTAAAAGTTATAGGTATCCGCATATTCTCAGACAAGAGGTACACGATCAGATTCACAAAATGCTTAACCAGGGAATTATTCGACCATCTCATTCCGCGTGGAATTCACCTATTTGGGTCGTTCCCAAAAAGTTAGATGCATCTGGGGAAACGAAATGGCGAATTGTAGTTGACTTTAGGAAGTTGAATGACAAAACCATTGACGACAAATATCCTATCCCCAATATATCTGACGTATTTGACAAATTAGGTAATTGCCATTACTTCACTACATTAGATCTAGCTAGTGGGTTCCATCAAGTTGAGATGAGCCCAGAAGATATTTCAAAGACGGCATTCAATGTAGAGCACGGTCACTATGAGTTCTTACGTATGCCAATGGGCCTTAAGAACGCTCCATCTACGTTTCAACGCGTAATGGACAACGTCCTTAGAGACCTGCAAAACGTTGTGTGTCTCGTGTATTTAGATGACATAATAGTGTTCAGCGTTTCATTACAAGAGCACATGGTCAATTTAGAAAAAGTTTTCAAAAGATTGAGAGACTCTAACTTTAAAGTACAAATGAATAAATCCGAATTCTTAAAACTAGAAACAGCTTATTTAGGCCACATTATAAGTAAAGATGGTATTAAACCAAACCCAGATAAAATTAAAGCTATAGAAAAATTTCCAATGCCTAAAACCCCCACTGAGATTAAACGATTTCTCGGACTGTTGGGTTATTATCGTAAATTTATACCCGACTTTGCCCGTGTAACGAAACCCATGACCCAATGTCTCAAAAAGGGATCTAAAATAGTACCCGGTAATAGCGATTACGTCAAATGTTTCGAGAAATGCAAGACCCTACTAACTAATGACCCAATACTACAGTATCCGGACTTTGAAAAAGAATTTATTTTGACCACTGACGCCTCTAACTACGCCATCGGAGCAGTTCTCTCCCAAGGACCAATAGGTAGTGACAGACCCATAGCATATGCGTCGAGAACCCTTAATACTAGTGAAATAAATTATAGCACTATCGAGAAGGAACTCTTAGCGATAGTGTGGGGTACTAAATATTTCCGCCCATATTTGTTTGGAAGGAAATTCAAAGTTCTTACTGATCATAAGCCCCTACAATGGGTTATGAACATAAAAGAACCTAATTCACGATTAACGCGATGGAGACTGAAATTAAGCGAGTATAATTTTACACCAATTTATAAACAGGGTAAATTTAATACTAACGCTGACGCCCTGTCTCGCATCGAAATTAATAATGAAGATGTGAGTTCTATCGCTGTTAACGTTCCTGAGTCAATAAGGCAACCTTCAGTTGCTGGGTCTTCAACCCTTACTGCCCACACCAGTACAGAAAACCCCATATTAGATATCCCGATAAGTGATGACCCCCTAAATAAATTTAATAGACAAATATGTTTTGTGGTAGTAGGTGACATAAAAAAACGACCGACTGTAACTAAACCATTTGATACACACACTAAAACGACTATACAAGTTTCCGAATTTAACTTAGAAGATGACATTATTAACGCAGTAAAAGAGTATATAAATCCTAAAGTAAAGACAGGTCTTTTAATTAATCCACCCTTAGCCATGTACAAAATCATCCCCATAATACAAAATAAATTTAAAAGTTCAGCCATGAACTTGGTCTTAACTAAGAATGAAGTAGAGAATGTTAAGGAATATTTACGGCAGCAAGAAATCATAAAAAAATATCACGAGGGTAAAACCAACCACCGTGGTATTAATGAATGCTTTTTATCATTATCTCACCGTTATTATTGGCCCAAGATGAAAGAATCGATCGCAAAATACATTAACGAATGTAGTATTTGCGGTCAGGCTAAATACGATCGTCATCCTATAAAACAAAAATTTTCCATAGTACCACCACCAAGTAAACCTTTTGAAATTCTTCATCTTGATTTATTTACAACTGAAACTGAAAAATTCCTTACATTAGTTGATGCCTTCTCGAAATACGCTCAAGCGTATCATCTTAGAGATGGAACAGCTTTAAGTGTCATTCAAGCTCTTCTTGTGTTTTGTACTCATCATGGCATGCCCTTGACTATTGTGACTGACCAAGGACCTGAATTCACAAACGCACTATTCTCAGAGTTCACAAGATTACACAATATACAACACCATAAAATTCTAGCACATACACCTAACGATAATGGAATTGTAGAGCGTTTTCATTCCACCATACTCGAACACCTAAGGATCTTAAAACTGGAAAAGAAAAACCAGCCTGCGATCAATTTAATGCCTTATGCAGTTATGGCATATAACAGCTCTATTCATAGCTTTACAAAATGCCGACCAATAGATCTCATCACAGGGCACTTTGACCCACGTGATCCTATACACATAAATATAACGGAACATTTGCTTCAACAATACTTACAAGATCATAAGGAGCGAATGATTCAAGTCTATAATTTAATTAATGAAACTTCTTTACACAATAGAACTGAATTGACCGAATACCGAAATAAAGATCGCGAACCTGAAAAAATATATACACCCGACCAGCAAGTTTTTGTGCGGAACCCTATGGCTTCTCGGCAGAAACTCGCCGCTCGTTACACACAAGATACAGTTTTAGCCGATTTACCAATTCATATCTACACGAAAAAGAAACGTGGTCCCGTAGCTAAGTCACGCCTTAAGCGTAGCCCCATATTGTTACAGGATGACACTACTACTACTACTGCTGCTACAGCTGACCAAAGGACAAGACGTGACGATTGACTCTCTACAAGACGGACCCGGACTACTGCCTTTTAATTTAGGACCCGCGAAACTTATATCCCATTATCATTCATTTCTCAATTACATTAACCTCAGTGATATTGACTCCCAAGTTGCTATGGTAAAATCTCAGCTATCCGATCTTAAGCCTCAGTTGAATAATAAAACACTTTCATTATATGATCCCCACATAACATACCTTAGTGATAAATTAAAAAGAATTTCTGATCAATTGGGCACATTTGAGTTGAACCGTAAAAAGAGAGGACTGATTGACGGACTTGGTTCGGTAATTAAAAGCATATCCGGTAATTTGGATTACACAGATGCCATAAAATATGACAATGCCATCAAAGTTCTCAGAAATAACGAACATAAATTAGAAACTGAAATTACAAGTCATATAAGTTTAAATAAAAAATGGGTAATACAAAATTCACAGGTATTAGAAAATATATCTATTAATCAGGAAAAGATAACTGAAACTTTAAATCGTATAATGGACAGTGATAGCGCTAGGGAAACGGAATTAATTAAATACGCCCATCTGGCGCAACATCTTATTATTTTGAGTGACAATATCGATAGATTGTCGGAAGAACTGTATAAGTTAGAAATAACTTTAGCTTTTATTAGAATTTCGGGCACTCCTCATTCCATATTAACCGTAAAGGACATGATGGAGATTATAGGAAAATTAAAGATTCTCTATAATAGCAAAGAGATTCTTAATATAGAAATTAGGCATTTTTATGATATAATTAAATTAGGTTATTTTTACAGTAGTAACGAGATAGTTATAGTTTATCAGATACCGATTGTCTATATCCCGACTTATGATTTTTATAAATTATCCACTGTTCCTAATAAGCACCACCAAATCCTATTACCGTCCTTACCTTACATAGCAATCTCTGGAGAAGAATCTTGGTACATGGAGGCTGAATGCCCGAAGGTGATGGACTGGTATCTCTGCGAACGAAAACCCACATACAACACTCAAGATAACCCGAACTGCGTGCACCAACTGATCGCGTCCCAGGAACTTGACTCATCCTGCCAGCCGACTTCGGTTGTCCTCGTAAGAGAAGCTATGGAACAACTCGACGAGAAACATTATACTATAAGTCTTCCTAATAAAACTAAGATCAAGACTTCCTGCGGCCAAGAACAATACAGAATCCTTCAAGGGAGTTATTTGGTTATCATCCCTCTGAACTGCTATCTGAAAACTCCTGAATTCACAATTTCCAATACCAACGACCGCGTCAAAGGACACCCGTTGAAGATAATCGAATTACCTGCATACAAGGATCAGAAACCTAAAGAAAATGCACCTATTATATTGAACTCGGCAGATCTCAAGAACCTACATACACTTAATGAGAAGATATCTTTGCAGCTACCCGCAAAGCTAGATGAAATTGATACGTCGAGCCTCTATCATACAACCATTCCGGTTTACATCATCCTATTAAGTACAGTAGCACTCGTTATACCTCTTACATACTGGTATTTCCGGACGAAACGAACAATTGAAGATCAAGCTAAAGAAAATACCTTACAAGAAACATACTCCGAGATACAAGAACCGAGATGTCATCCCTCAGAGATAAATCTCAATTCCAGCATCGGTTCAGCGACTCTATCAAAAATCGTTTCGAAATAGTCGCTGAAGTACGGGGGGAGGTGTTACGTATAGACAACCCCTAGATATCGCTGACTTGCAATTATGCTATTTGCCAATATTCAAGTTAGCAACGGAAGGATCGCCGATGCAGCGGAACGTGAATCGAACACGAGCCGCCGACTCAGCGCCTCGTGCCTCACACCGACGTCATCGGAAGCGGACACCAAAGCCTTCGCCCCTCAGGCCACCGTCACTTCTAGGTCTCGCATCGACCAGTAGGCACCTAAGTTAATTAATTATAATTTTGTAATTCTTATATTAGAAATAAATTAATTATAATTTAAATTGCATTTTTTTGCAACCTCGGGACGCGCTCGACATAATTCGTACAGTCACAAAATACACGGAAGAACAGTTTACACGCACAGAAGACACTACACTACACTACACTACTACACAACTACACACTACACACATATAAAGATAGAAGGAGTGGAAGAGATGAGAATAAGCGCGCGCTGCGCATGCGCACTGCCGCGCCGCGACGCGCCGCGCCGTCGCGTGGGTTTCGCGCCAACACGCATAACATTGGTACTATTAATTAAACTGTTTCGTTTATAAACAACATTTTAACAACACGGCTACGTTTCCACCAAAGATGATGCTTTGCAAAGGATGTGTGTGTTAAGAACAAATCGAAACTCAGCTTAATATTTACCAGTTCACTGCTATTACAATAACAACTGAACATACCTAAGTAATTGTTCAACATGTCCACCCCTTTCCCTAATACACCGCCGAGCCCGCTTACGCATATTGGGGTTTGATTTTGATAGCACATAAGTGTTCTGTTTTGTTGTATTATAAACACTTTCAATTTTGTTTTTTAGTTCATTTTCACTTTGCGACTTCATAATATCTTACTGCCGCAGACACATTGTCACGCACCATCTCTGTATACTCAACATTGCTGTAACGAAAAGCCATCGCGAAATCGGTACGTGCGCGGAGTAGTCTATGCAAAATCACAAAAGATGCGTACGAAACTTCCGGGGTCACTAATATTATTAGATCAAACGAACCGCTCGCACCGCCGTAGTGTGGCTGTAGGAAGCGAGCGGGACATGTGCGGGGCGTGGGGAAGGAATGGTGTCCTTGCATTTTGCATCGGCCGGCTGTGTAAGTACTTTAATAAGCATAGTTGAACGACCGACACGCACTGGATTTTTATTAATCAACACGGTAACCAGCTTGACGGAATTTTAATATGTTCTTGGGATAAAATATAACGTATGTTAAAATTTAGTGCAATGGATTGTGTTACTGATTCTCAACAAACTACTTTCGGCTTTGTAGTATACTAATAATAACCTTGTATATATTATCCTATTTATCTACTTGTATTTTTATATTATTTTTTCTCTCCTTATGTTTAAATTAAGTATTCATACACCTACTTCAGCTCATCTCTACATCACCTAAAGGTCGACTGGGAGATAATGGCATTAAGTCCGCCTTGTATATTTTTGTATATGAAGCTTAATAAATAAATTAAATAAATAAAATTGAGTAGGTTTCCAATAGTTATTTTTGTAACAGGTTCAGATTTAACGTCAAACTATAGTGAGGCAGAAGAAGGGATGGGGGTGAGGTGCTCTTATGAGCGTTGTTAACGAAAATTAAGTTTAGCTTACAAACACTAAAAAGAAGAAAAAAAACTACATTGAAATAAAACTATTTTATACGGATTTTATCGCGATTTGGTTTAATTTTTACATTTTTTAACTTCCCGACGTTTCGATTACTTTACAGCTTTCGTGGTCACGGGGCGGACTCCGCCCGATAAAATCCGTATAAAATAGTTTTATTTCAATGTGTAACATTCGCGTAAATCTAAGAAACCATTATAAACAAAACTACGTTTAAAAAAATCAACTTCCACTTCTAAAAAGTATAAAATAACTAAATAAAGATTTAATTTAATACAAATTATTAGACGCACTACAGATTTTGTGCAAAATCTTAATTATTAGGTGTTCTACTCATCAGAACTTATTATTAGATTCATTTAGTTACCTTGTGTGTATAATATACTTAATTATCTAATTGTCATCACAAATAAAACATCGTTTTCAAAGAAAAATATTTATTTATGAATTATTGAAAAGATTTGAAATATATGATATAAAGTTTTAATATTTTGTTGAACCACCTTTTGCCGCTATGAGAGCTTCAATTCTGCGTGGCATGCTGTCAATGCAAGACTGTACTGTCTCCTGCATTTGAGGATGATGGTTCCACACATGTATGATCTTTTCTAAGAGCTGCGTGTTATTTGTTATCACATCTTTAGCCACTTCTCTCTTCATCAGCTCCCACACGTTTTCGATTGGGTTCATATCGGGGCTATTACCCGGCCAATCGAACAGAGGGATATTTTGCTCGCCCAAATATGTTTTAACAGAACGTGCTGTGTGGCAGGGAGCGCCATCTTGCATAAAAAATAAATGTTTCCCCATTCGGAAACCATTCTCTGAGCTGTGGAACCAAACGATTTTGCAAGACTTCTTTGTACTGATCTTGCCTCATTATGCCTTACACCACGTACAGACGTCCAGTACCTTTACCGCTGATGACTGACCAGATCATCACTTTTGTAGGGTGCTTCACAGTCTGAACGACGCAGTCCGGATGGAACTTTTCTCCATGACGACGACGCACAAACTGAGCTTTATTCTGCAAAATTTCAAATGTGCTTTCATCGCTGAAGCAGACCTGTCAAAAATGAAAAAAAAAAAAAAAACAATATATCTAAGGCATCAATGCTGATTCTTTATTATTTAATGTTATATGATAAATTTAATATCAACTTACCGATCTCCAGAAGTCCACATCTTTATCACGCCACTGTTTGGCCCACTTCAGACGTTTTGCTTTCATTGCAGCCGTTCATTTGGGCTTTCTGGCGGGTCGGTAGGCTTTAAAATCTAAATCTTTCAATTTTCTACGAAGAGTGCGCTCAGACACATTCACATTGGCATCTTCCAGTTGAGATTTTATCAGTTTTGTTGTAGCAAACCTGTTTTCCAAGCAGATTTTCTTCAAGCATCTTTCTGACCTTGGAGTAAAAACAGGCTTCCTGCCGCATTTTTTCTTTCGTTTTGGACTCAATTCCTGTCCTGTTTCAATTTTTTTCTTTATACGTCTTACACTTGCTTCAGACACCTTCAATCTTCGTGATATTTCACGGTTTGAAAACATTTTAGTATTAATGAGGGCTTTCTCTTCAGCTTTTTTACGTGGTGAAATGTCACCTTTTTTACCCATGTTTAATAGGTTCTAATTGATAATTTCTGGTTATCAAAAACACTGCACACAAAATAAATAAATAGCTGTGCAGATTAATTCTCCGAAACACAAAAATACAGCGACCAAAACCACGTAAACACGTCCGCACCTGTAGCACGCGAGAACGCGACTGAAACCGGTTTGTACTTGTTTACGCTATGATACTATAAAGTTAACACTGTAATGCAATGCAACACATAAAAAATAAACATAAATTTGAACTAAATACTAAATTTCCTAAATAAAAGTAGTCTTATGTAAGGTTAAATGTAAAGAATATTGCATATAATTTAGTGCAACAAATAAAATTGTTACTATTCTATAGTGCGTCTAATAATTTTGCCAGGGACTGTACCTTTCATATCAATAAAATACAATTATTTATATGTGCTGCCTATTGATAGGTTTGAAGTCGGTGCCAAGCCCTAAACAAAATAAAACTTAATATTATAAACAGCTTAGTTCCTGTAAAGAAAGAACATCGGTCACGTCCCATACATGTTGGGACCTGACTAAAAAAATATTGTACACAGCTGGAATATAGTTTATTTTGTTGTATAGTGCTTGAGGAATGATGTGCAGTTAGAAAAATATTTTTGTAAAGCCGGAGATTTTAGATTATTTCATATATTTGTAACTTTTTGGGTTAGGTTCGAACTAATAAAATAAAGCACATTGTACGAGCTAACACGTACAATTATTATACTTTGCTGCGTCGGCAGTTTACGCCGATATTACCTATCAAGTTTAGTTCGCATTTCCGATCGACGGTGTTAGGTCGCGCGTGCTCATTATCATATCTATCATTTAACAATTAAGTTTTCTATAATATATCAATTTTATCATCTATCACGGAATATCATTTTATCAACTTCTATCAACCAACCTTGTACGAGGCTATCAGTGGCCCGTACATACTCTTTTTGGTCCTTCGAGTAACTCGCGTGTGAATACTCCGTGACTTTCTGAAAAGTGACTTTGACCGTGTATCACAGTGAGGACAGAACTAGCAATTATCATTGGATTTACACCCATTGTGCTATCATTTGGACAATTACTATTTAAGTGCTATCATTTGGATTTGGAGTCGGTGAGATCAACATTTTTCGGCGATCACCAAGTCTTCGAGCAAGTAAGATCTTTCCTGATTAGTCTCATCTTTCATCATCATGTCGAACATGGAAGATATCTTATCAAATCAGCAACAAATTCTCACGGCTATTGAGCAAGTTTATACCAATTTTAAAAAATATGGTGCCGACCGAAAGACGCCTGACTACCTCAGGCGGAGGTTGGACACGCTGGATAAGTATTGGCAGGAGTTCCAGTCAAATCATGTAATATTATGTAGAAAAGATTTTCCCAAATCGCATTCGTACTTTACAAGCAATCTATTTGAATTTTGTAAAGAGAGATATGACAACATTAGAGCAGCGATTGCTAATTATCAAATCAGAGAGGATAGGCCTTTGACCCCAGTGTTGAAACCTGCCACTCCGTTAATAATGCCTGGATCATCTAAACAGCATTCGCCTCAAGTATCAATGCCGCATCAAGGCCCTTTGTCCTACTCGCTAGGGACAAATAGCAAAACGGACGAAATGCTCCGTCGGCAAAGTAGCAATTTTAAGGCTTTCGAACATACAATATCATATATTGATTTAGACACAGTATCAGAAAAATGGGAATTCGATAATTTATTAAGTGCTATAAAATCGCGTTGGTCTATGATCGATAGTATGCATTGGGAATTGGATAGCGAGCTTGGGGGTAGGAACCCCGAGTACGAGGAAACATTTTATAACTACGAAAGAAAATATAACGATATCACTAAATTAATTAATAAGAAACTATATTCGGTATCACATCAGCAGCAGTCAACACCTAAGATTAAAATACCCATTTTCAGCGGATTTTTCCATGAATGGACGTCTTTTAAAGATTTATTTACAGAAACAATCCACATGAATCCGACCCTATCCAATGCGCAGAAGATGCAGTTTTTAAAAACTAAAGTCACCGGCGAAGCACATCGTTTGATCCAACATTTAAATATATCATCCGATAATTATTCCGTTTGTTGGGATATTCTCAACCATAGGTACAACAATAAATCCCTTATATTTCGTTCACTTATTGAAATTTTGCTCAATGTTCCGGTTATGCAACAGACATCCATGAAGCATATAAAAACATTACACGACACAACTTTAGAAACTATGAACTCTATCAAAAACCTAGGCATTGACGTGGACTCCTGGGATCCGTTAATCGTGCACCTATTGTCTCAAAAACTAAACACAGAAACGTATAATGAATATAGAACAGCCATCAAGCAACCCCGAGAACTGCCCAATTTGCAGGAATTTCTATCATTTTTAGAGGGGAAATTTACAAGTTTAGAATCACCCCAAAAGAAGTCTATATTACCTACTAAAAACATACAAAATTATGATAATCATTGGTCGCGACCATACAACAAAAATTATAAAAATTTTAGCAAACAAGCATTTCCGACGAACAATAAATTTATTTCGCAACAATCTAATATCAATAACAACGCATGGAATTTTTTCAAGTGCGGTTTATGCAAAACCAGTGAACATGCGCTTTATTATTGCAGGCAGTTTTTAAATATGACACCGCCTCAACGACGGCGACTTGTATCAAAATTAAATGTATGCCAAAACTGCCTTTATTCTCATAACGGAAGGCCATGTATTTCGGAAAAACGATGTACCGAATGCAAGGAGGCACATAACACAATGTTGCATGAAGCATTTACGTCAGGTCATAGCAACAACGGTCCAAACACGTCGAAGGCGAATTCTCAGAAACTTGACCCTTCACAGCAAATACGAAGCAACTCGCACGTGTCACTACAACGTGACATGACCGAAATACTTTTAGCCACAGCCATGCTAAAAGTTAAGACCCATGATGGAACGTACGTCCACCTGCGGGCCCTTATAGATCAGGGTTCCCAGGCATCCTTAATCACTGAGCACGCTGCTAAATTATTAGGCCAATCGAAACTTCCCTGTCGGGGAGTGATATCTGGGATTGGCATTAAAGAGAGTAACTGCACGGGCGCTATGACTATTCATTGTGAAGCTTTAGTGAGTGATTTTACATTTGAAGCAGAGGTCTATATCTTGAAGAAATTAATACCAAATCTGCCAAATTCTAGTTTTTCTAAGCCATGTTTGACTTACTTAAACAATATAACATTAGCTGATCCAGAATTTAATGTAAGTCGCTCAGTCGACATACTGTTAGGAGCAGATATTTATTCCTCTATCATACTGGATGGAATTTGTAGAGGCAACGATAATACACCCATAGCTCAAAATACACGTTTGGGATGGATTTTGACCGGAAATGTAAAAACATTGCAATGCAATGTTGTCATCAACAACTTGGAGGAGATCCAAAGATTTTGGGAAATCGAGGACATCAATGAAGAAACGCCTTTGTCATCAAAAAATGAACAATGTATGGAGTATTACAAGGCCACTACCACCCGGAGAGAAGATGGTCGCTACGAAGTCCGTCTCCCGATGACCCAAGATTTTTCGGAAAAGCTGGGAAAGAGTAAATATAAAGCCATCGCACAATTTAAATCATTGGAAACAAAGTTTAAAAAATATGAAAATATTGAACAGCATTATAAGGCATTTATGGACGAATATCGTGCACTCGGTCATATGATTCCTTCGGCACGTAATACAAAACCGGAATGTTTTAATACACATCATTGTGTGCATTCCAACTCTAAATTTAGAGTCGTGTTTAATGCATCGGGAAAAACGTCATCAGGGTATAGTCTAAATGACGTCATGAATTGTGGTCCAAATTTGCAACAGGATTTGCAGACTTTGATCATCGTATGGAGACAGTACAGAATAGCATTTACTGCAGATATAGAAAAGATGTTCAGACAAATTTGGATTCACCCCGAGGATCAAGCCCTGCAAAAAATAGTGTGGCGTGACACGGCTTCTGAGCCTATAAAGGACTATCAACTAACGACGGTCACATATGGAACGAAAGCTGCTCCGTTTCTTGCGATGATGACTATTAAGCAGCTCGCAGAGGATGAGAAGCTTAACTATCAAAGTCATGTAACGGAAGCATTACACAACTCGTTTTATATGGATGATTTAGTCCACGGATGTCATGACCTTGAAAACGCAAAAAAGTTGCAACGCGATCTTATCAATCTACTCAAATCGGGAGGGTTTCACCTGCGAAAGTGGAAATCGAATGCCATAGATTTGTTAGAAGATGTAGAACAAGCTCAAGTGAATGAACAGAACTTCGACTTTAAGCAATCGGACAACAGTAGTAAAACTTTGGGATTAGGGTGGAATCCAAAAGAGGATGTTTTCAATTTTCAGTCACAGTTATCATTAGAATCAACAACAATATGTACAAAGAGAATTCTATTATCAAGCATATCAAAATTATTTGATCCACTAGGTTGGCTTTCTCCCTTATCAACCAAACTCAAACTAATTTTTCAGCAAGTATGGGCGATAGATATTAAATGGGACGACCCTGTTCCAGAGAAGATACATGAAGAGTGGATCAAAATTAGAGATGATGTCCCGAATATCAAAGATTGGAACTGTGTGCAGCCGTACTCCTCTCAAAACTAATGAGTAAAGTCGGGAAATGTCTCAGAGTACTAAACATAAAAATTTACGGCTGGACGGATTCCATGGTGGTGCTTGGGTGGTTAAATGGAGATCCATCAAAATTGAAAACGTTTGTTGCCAACCGGGTGCGTGAGGTAGTACAAGTCATGCCGTCTGAATGTTGGAGACATGTAAAGTCAACAGAAAACCCAGCGGATAGCGCTAGCCGCGGTCTATCTGCTACACAACTAAAGGACCATAACTTGTGGTGGCGGGGTCCAACATGGCTATCAACATTTAATGATCAAAATAAAAACATCGAATACGCTACCGACCACGATTTAAAGCTATCAAAGCATATAACAAACTTAATCACGCAACAAGGTGACTCAATCGTAGAGTTGATTTTATCAAAGTACAGCACATTTAGAAAGGCAGTAAGAGTGCTGGCTTGGATTCGCCGATTTAGAAACATTAAAATCAAGAAAAATAGTTATTTATCAGTAGAAGAAATTAAACAAGCATCGTTGCTGATTATTAAACATATACAACGCTCAATATATTGTACGGAAATAGCAGATCTACGCAGTGCTAACAAAGTACACAAGAAAAGCAATATTAGCAACTTACAACCGTATATTGATCAAGATGGGATCTTGAGAGTCGGTGGGAGGCTGCGACATGCCAATCTCGACCCAGATATGAAGAATCCCATTATAATCCCAAGCAACAGTCGTTGTGCCGATTTGTTGATTGATCAAGCGCATGAAATATGTTATCATGGCGGTCCCAGGTTAACCTCTGCCTACTTACGGCAGAAATATTGGATTGTTGGTGGTAACAGAGCCACAAAGAAGAGGCTACGGCAATGCATCAAGTGTAGAAGACAGGAGCCGAGCAAGCATTGTCAAGTTATGGGAGATCTGCCAACAGCGAGGGCTAATCCATCAAGGCCTTTCTATCATTTAGGAGTAGATTACACCGGCCACGTTTTTATCAAGGCTAGTGCTGGTCGTGGCATTAAAACCACAAAGGGCTATGTCGCAGTCTTCACATGCATGGCTACTAAGGCGGTACATCTGGAGTTGGTGTCCAGTCTAACAAGTTCATCGTTCTTGGCGGCGTTACGGCGATTATCAGCTCGCCGAGGAAAACCGCGTCACATCTATAGTGACAACGGCACGAATTTTGTTGGCGCCAATAAAATCTTACAGCAAGAGTACGATGAAATACTTAATACGTTTGACACGCAGTTCCACTCTGAACTGGCTGAGTTAGGCATAACTTGGCATTTTAACGCACCTTCATGGCCTTCAGCAAACGGCTTGTGTGAGGCCGCTGTGAAGAGCCTCAAATATCATTTAAAACGAGTGGTTGGCGACCAGAAACTTACCTTTGAGGAGTTCAGCACTCTTCTGGCGCAGTTAGAGGCGTGTTTAAATTCTAGGCCTCTAAGTCCATTGACGGAAGACCCAGAGGACTTAGATTATTTAACGCCATCGCACTTTTTATCAAGCGGACCAATTTTATCAATTTATGAAACCGAACGAGACCTCCGTACAAGATGGCATCTCATACAAAACATATTCTTAGATATTTGGAAAAGATGGCAGCAGGAATACCTAACCAATCTATCAGCAAGATGTAAGTGGAGACAACCCCAAGAGAATATTAAAGTAGATGACATTGTCATTATCAACGATGGCCATCTGCCTGCCGGCAAATGGCCGTTGGGCCGCGTAGTTGAAGTTCATCCTGGCAGCGATGGCTATGTGCGAGTTGTTACTCTTAAAACGAAGAATGGATTTATAAAAAGGCCACTAATAAAGCTATCTATTCTGCCTATATATCATGATGAAGCAATGGACTTAGAAACTACAAAAAACAAGGGTGCCAAACGTCCCAAGGCCAACAAAAAATTTAATTTCGCCACAATTGCAGTTTCTATACTACTGTTTTTCTTGACACTACTGACTAGTACCGCCGGTTATTATACAATCAAGCCCATACAAAATAATACCGCATTATTTTTTGATAAGATCACGAATATGCATATCATAAGAGATGACTGGCGCCTAGTCGTCTACTACAATATGAACCCATACTGGGACGGCACCGCGACAGCAAATCGGTACCTGGAACACCTTGACAACATATGTTCGAAGATAAAGGAGAGATCACATTGCGACAGTGTTATATATCAATTGAGGCACGAATACTCGGAACTGGAACATTATAATACCATGTTGCTGAATCATCATAAAGACATACGTGTGCGCAAACGCCGGGGTCTCATCAACGGAGTTGGTAACATCGCTAATACGTTGTTTGGGATTCTAGACAACACCTTCGCAGACAAATATGAAAAGGATATTGATTTAATCAGGGAAAATCAAGAACACTTGGCGGCTCTTTGGAAAAATCAAACTTCCATCGTAGAAGTGGAACTTAATCTTATCAAAAGAGTAGAGTCTGTCATGGCCAAATACCATAAAACAGTCAATCAAAATATGATACAGTTTAAAAAGTCCATTACTGCAATACAATCGGAGCTGCAGACTTACAACGATATCAGCGAGTTTACGGTATCAGCTATGATCACTGACCATATAATAGACAAGCTTAGAGTTATCCAAGGGGACCTATTAGAAACGATAACCGATGTTTTTCATGGAAAGTTTAATATCCATCTGATTACTCCTGATCAACTACGGAAAGAGTTAAGTATCATATCATCTCAATTACCCAAAGACCTATCTTTACCAACACAAAATACGAATATATCAACAATGTATAAATTATTGAACATAAAAGCACATCTTTCAAAAATATATATGATATTTGAAATACGAATCCCATTAATCGCTCGAGACTCTTATGACGTACACCGAGTCATTCCTATTCCGAGACAAACAGGCGGCAACATGACTAGCATGGTGCCTGTCAGCGAATATATAGCGCTAAACATTAACAAGGATACGTTCCTGTCATTATCCGACTCTGATATAAACAAGTGTCTTGCAAAAGATTCAGATAATATACTGTGTCGAATCAAAGAGCCTATCTTTCATCTTAACAATGAAAAGGTTATATGCCAAAAAATCGAAGACATTGGAAGCTGCAAAACCATAATTAAACCTTGTAAAAATGTTTTCATTGCAACAAACAAACCTAACACATATTTTTATTTTTGTTGTGATATTGGAGGACATTTCCAGCTCATATGCGACGATCAAGTTACGGCCATTCAACTAAGGTACACAGGATTACTCACACTGGGTCAAGGCTGCCTTATGAAATCAGCTGACTTCCATTTTTACTCTCATAAGCAAGATATGAGTAAGACCGACTTACAACCGGGTTATGGCATACCTGATATCGCTCCAATTAATAACCTTATTAATATATCGTTACCGGTTCTACCTGACAGTACTAGCTCTGAAAATATCAGCCAGCATGAGTTGCTTGCTCTTCAAGAACAAGTAGATGTGATGAAACGCAATGATCTGATATCCGAGAGTATTTCCTATCACGACGTTCACCACTATGCGGCGATCTACACAGCGATAGCTGTAGCCGGAGCTGTGGGTGGATTCATCGCGTGGCGGCGCGTGAAGCGCTCCCGGGAACAGGATCCTCGCCCGGCGCGTACTGAAGGCGTATATCAGTGTAATAGTGCAGTGCAGTGCGCGGATATAGAGTTACAAAAGCAGAGCGTAGTGCCGGGTACAAATACCAGTGAAGTTAAATCTCAAGTGCATATAGTGCGCGACAATATTATAGGTACACGTAGATGTAGTGTTAACAGAAGCACTTCACCTGTGTTCTTTTCGGACACGGGACTTTAATTATTCTAATTTGATTGATATCCTATGTAAAAGATATCCTGCTGAGCAAATAGTTTTAAGCATGATTGTCTATCACCTTGTTAGTCTTAGTTCATCTCATTTCGTCTTATAGGCCTCATTGTCTTTTCGGCCTGGGAGCATGTACGAGCTAACACGTACAATTATTATACTTTGCTGCGTCGGCAGTTTACGCCGATATTACCTATCAAGTTTAGTTCGCATTTCCGATCGACGGTGTTAGGTCGCGCGTGCTCATTATCATATCTATCATTTAACAATTAAGTTTTCTATAATATATCAATTTTATCATCTATCACGGAATATCATTTTATCAACTTCTATCAACCAACCTTGTACGAAGCTATCAGTGGCCCGTACACACATTATAATGTCATTGTCAAATATACCTAATCTATGGTGGTATTATGGTTAGCAGATAACTAGGAAGAAAATTGCATTAAAACATAATGATCGCTTAGTTATTACTAAGCTCTATAATTTCCCTTGTCATAAAACTAATTAACCTTTGAATATAGTGTACCCCATCCCATACCTGTGTTACCTTCAGGTAATAAGAAAAAATGTAGTATTTTGCTAAAAATGACCTCTTTCATTAGTTCGCCGTATGTTATTACTTCGCAGGATTTGATCCTTCCTAGCAGCATAAGCGAATTGTGTAATAATACAGAATGTAATTTTTCAAACACCAGGTTCGATTCCTCGCAAGAATATTGATTTTCAAAAACACAAGTATTCAGTTTTATTTTTCATTAAATTAACTCCTTCATATCTCAAAGATCGTTTCATATTCCTGCATGATTCACACCAAAAGTCCCTGAGATCGTCAGAGAACCTGAGGTTGAGAATGCCCGTGCACTCTTCGACGTTTATGGACAAGTCTTTCACTGTGCAAGCTGTCCGATTATGGAACGCACTTCCTGATGCAGTAAGACGGGCACGAACACTGTTGTCCTTTAAAAAAATGGTTAAAGAGCACTACTTGTCCCTTTAACAGCCCAATTCATCGAGTGAGTGATTGTTCATATTTTTATTATATAATATGCTATAATTGTGTGCACTTATGTGTATATATAAACGTATGTATTTATTTATGTATATATTATGTAATATATATGTTTATTTATTTATTATATTAGTATGTTGCATATTTTATATATGTGATACTGTGTCACTTGTTTATTCGTATATATATGTGTATACGGAGCATCTATTAAATATTATTTTTATTTTATAGTTATTATTAATATGTTTTTAATAAGCTATTGGTGCACTATTGACTGCCCTCTCTTTTATCCTTCTCTTATTTCCATCCCAAGGTAGTCGGTAAGAGATTGCCTCGAGCGATACGACCGCCTTTTGTACTATTATCGAATGTAATGTTTTATTTGTTAAGCTTAAATATAGTGTACAATAAAGGATATAAATAAAAAATAAATAAATAAAATCGGGCCCGAGACTCCTATAAGTATTTTTCGCTATACTTCATATTTTCGAATATGGCCTTCCATACACACCTTAAAAATTCTGCAGGGATTTTAGCAAGGGACATTACTTTGATATCGTACCCATGCAAGGGTTTCCTGGTGGGAAGAACCAGCTGCTTCTAGCTCAATATTTTTGTCAAAGACTAATGCATTTTAGCTTCTTGAATTGCCATTTTCTAACAAACCTTACAAAGGTAATCATCATACATGATCTAAAAAAAACATACAAAATGACACACCGTCAGTATTAGGCTCCAAATAATGTATACGGATTGGGTCTTCTGTTTATTATTCCAGGATACTAAGACACATTGACTAAATAGTTAATTGGATACCGTGTGGATTTAGGGATAAATATAAAAAACCTTACGATTATGAGATCCACTCACTGATGACAGAAATGACTCTGGTGTCAAATCAAATCAAATCAAAATCAAATCAAAATATTCTTTATTCAAGTAGTCTTTTACAAGATCTTTTGAATCGTTAATTTCTGCTACCACCGCTTCGGAACGTGTTGTAGCTGTGAAGAAGAAACGGCGCAAGAAACTCCCTCAGCAACACGAACTGTCTTCATTTTTTTTTTGCTTGTCTTTTCTTTCTTTTTCTTTTTTTAAAGGCCAGTTTAAATTACAATGGTTGATTTATCTAAATATCACAGTATCGTCTGTATATATATTATTATCATGTCAATAATTGTTCTAATTTCATAGAAATTGAGCAATTTATTCCCAAGCAGTTTTGTCTTCCATATAGTCAGAGATACTATAATATGCCTTTTTACACAGCTTTACTTTAATTATATTTTTAAACTTGTTAATTGGAAGTTCTCTAATACCATTGGGAAGTTTGTTAAAAAAGCGTACACTTTGACCCATAAAAGAACTATTTATCTTGTGGAGACGAGTAACATGGGAGGCAAGATTAAGTTTGTTCCTAGTGTTCTTACTATGAAAGTCACAATTACGCTTAAAATGAGTTATATTTTTACGAACATACAGTAAATTTTCATAAATATATTGAGATGTTACAGTAAGAATATCTACCTCTTTAAACTTTTCTCTTAGGGAAACTCTGGGACCAAGTTTATAAATGGCTCTAACAGCTCTTTTTTGTAAAATAAAGATACTATTAATGTCCGCAGCATTTCCCCACAGAAGAATCCCATAAGACATTATACTATGAAAATAACTGAAGTAAACAATTCTTGCTGTTACCTCATCCGTTAAACGCCTAATGGTTTTAACTGCATATGCCGCTGAACTTAATCTACCAGATAATTTATTAATATGCGGTCCCCACTGGAGTTTTGCGTCTACCGTAATGCCTAGAAACGTCGTAGACGCAACAGGATCCAATTCCTCGCCGTTAATTTGTAAAGTGGTAGATCATTGCTTAACATTGGGCAATGTGAATTTAATACATTTAGTTTTATTAGCATTAAGCAATAAATTATTAATATTAAACCAGTGTACAACTTCACGAAGAGCACTGTTTACTTCATCAAAATTTAATTGTTGTCTTTTAATTTTAAATGTCAATGACGTATCATCCGCAAACAATACAACTTCGTGTCTATTCCCGACGTGATAAGGTAAATCATTTATGTAGACGAGAAACAGAAAAGGTCCCAGAATTGAACCCTGCGGTACTCCCATAGTGACCGCAGATCCTCGAGAAAGTTTTCCATTAATATCAACCCTCTGTACTCTATTGTTCAAATAGGAGGACAAAAGATTGAGAGCCTCGTTCCTGTTCCTCTAGTGGTGTAATTTCCTAACCAGGGTGTCGTGCTCTACGCATTCAAAAGCTTTAGATAAGTCACAAAATACACCAAGGGCATCCTGTGACTCCTCCCAAGCCTCATTAATTTGGTTTAGGAGATCGACTCCCGCGTCAATTGTTGATCGACCTCTCGTAAATCCAAACTGTTTCCTGTGTAGCAAGTTATTGGTGTTGAAATGGGTTAACAATTGAGACAGAATTATTTTCTCAAATAACTTGCTAAGCGTTGGTAGAATTGAAACAGGTCGGAAATTTAAAAAGAATTAAAAATTTAAAAAATTTAAAAAGAATTAAAGATTTAAAAAGAGGCACCACCTTGCTCTGTTTCATCAGGTCAGGAAATACACCAGACACCACGCAGCGGTTGAATATATCAGCTAAATAGGGTGCTAGATATTCAATGATTAAAGAAATATTAATAACAGAAATCCCCCACAAGTCCCCGACCTTCTTTAAACTAATTTCTTTAAAAGTTTTTAATATATCGCTGCTTTAATTTGATAACGACAGATCTCAAAAATGTACTTTTTTCAGGAGAGCAGTTTAAGTAAAACAAAAAAAGTAATTGCTTATATATTTTATTTTAATAATGAAAATGCTTTGATAATTGCTTAATGTTACTTATAATATATCAAATTTCTATTAATAATGAGCTGCTTAGCTCTTTCAGTACAAAAACAAAACAAAATCTTATAAAAAACAACTTGCTTCTGACATACGTCAAACAGTTTTTGGTATAATTATTTTTAACATTGACTTACACACTAATATGACCTTTAATTTGACAACATCCTTTTGTGAATAATGACACTTTTCCTAATAGAACATATGTTTGAGATAAGCAATTTTTATACAATGGCGCATTTATTTTTGAAACATTTTTTTTCAGAATCGTTTTTTTTAAATAATGTCACATTTAGAATTACATTAATATTATAAGGAAAGTTAAATACAAAACTAATGTATTTTTATTATATAATGGCATTTCTTGATTTGTATGGCTAACATTCTATCAGTCTTCAACGTTATAGAAATCACAAATAATACTATTTACTATTTAGTAAAACTTTCTCTCACATAACCTATATTACCTACTCTCAAAATTGTTATTTTTTTTTTTTCACGCGGGGAAAATCCCTTTACGGACCATCCCACCCCCGGAGGGGGCAGGGGTGTGTCGGACTCACCGGCGCCTTCCGAGCCCAGCGAGATGTTGTGCCGCCCGTGGATGTGGACGGGCGGCCGCTGGGTCGGGTCCCTACCATAAACCTACGCGCCGAAATACCGACTAAAAACCCCGCGTCGGCCACCATCGGTGCACTTGAGAGACGGCCCCGGGATACCGTTTAACAGACGCGCCAGGACCGCCTCTTTGTGCACCGCCGCTTAGCGACGCGGCAACAGACGCGTGTTGCGTCACGTCTCGGGGGCCGCCAAGGTAGGGGACGGCGGCCCCGTGTGGCCTCTGCGGCGCCGGGTTAGTTGGCGTCCCGGCGCCTCCTACGTCTCCTGTGGCGACGAACGGGATCGGTCTGCTTCCGATCCCGCTCGGCGCTCTCCTTCTGCGACATGACACGTTCGCAGAAGGAGAGCATGGCTCGCCACGAACTCCGGCTGCCGACCATGGCGGCGACCACGGCCGGCAGCGAAAGGTCGCTTCCCACGACCGCGACGAGAGCGCTGCGCTCCGCGTCCCAGGCTGGGCACTCTTCCAGCGTGTGCTGGGCCGTGTCCTCACGGCAGTTGCCACAATGGTGGCACACGGCGGACTCCTCGGCTCCGGCTATGCGACACAGGTACGCACCGAAGCAGCCGTGCCCGGTGAGCACCTGCGTCAGCCGGTATGTCGGCGCACAGTGGCGCCTGTCCAGCCACTGCTTGAGGACAGGTCGCACTGCCGCGACGGTCCTCGCACCAGCACTAGGGCTCTCCAGCCTGGAACGCCACCCCTCCACGGCAGTCCTGCGGAGGGAGGCCAACATGGCCTCGACCTCTCTGGGGACCAGCCTCTGCCCACGCCCGGACGCCTCCTCTCGTCGGAAGAAAGCCGACGAGAGGGTTTTCGCGTCCAGCACCCAGGGCAGAGTTCCCGCCAATACGCAGGCTGCCTCGTGCGAGACCGTTAGGTAGCCCCTGATAATTCGCTGCGCCACCATGCGCTGCGGACGATGCAGCAGGCGGACGCAGCGAGCGCTCAAGGACCCGGCCCAAACGGGACTCCCGTAGAGGGCCATGGACCGCACGACTCCAGCGTATAGGTTTCGGCAAGGGATGCCAGGACCATCAGTATTGGGCAGCAGGCGCCCAAGTGCGCCCGCCACCCTCACCAGCTTCAGCGACAACGTCTCGAAATGCGTGCGGAAGTCCCATCGGCTGTCGAGAATGAGCCCGAGGTACTTCATGCTCGAGCCGACAGGAATCCGCACGCCCTCCACCGTGATGTGGGCCCCAGGCGGAGGCCCACACCGAGGACCGTGGAAACACACGGCCTCGGTCTTGTTGAGGGCCACCGTGAGGCCCAGTCGCCGAATCCTGCCCGCCACCAGTCCGGTACCGAACGAGGCGAGCAGGGCGGACCTCTGGAATGTCCTGGCCGTCGCTGTCACCAACGTGTCGTCCGCGTAGCAGACGACAGCGACGCCCCGAAGGTTGGTACCACGTAGCACCCAGTCGTAGCCGATGTTCCACAGGAGTGGGCCGAGAACCGGCCCCTGCGGAACACCGCACGACACCGCTCTGCGGTGCCACCCGTCGGCGCCCGGATACACCACGCACCTGTCAGACAAGTACGCGTGCACCAGACGCCGGAGATAGGGCGGCATTTCGTGGTACCGCAGTGCTTCTTTGATGCAGGCCCAGGGCATGGTGTTGAACGCGTTGGCGATGTCGAGAGACACCGCCACCACGACCCTACCCCGGGACACCGCACGCTCCGCTTGTGCCTTCACCCGCAGAATTGCGTGGACCGTCGACCGGCCCCGCCAGAACCCGAACTGGCAGTCCGCCAAGTCCGGGCCCGCGTCCTCCAAATGCTCGACGAGGCGCGCGTGGACTACGCGCTCAAAGAGCTTGCACACCTCGTCGAGCAACACGATAGGCCGGTAGGCCGACGGTGAGTCTGCGGGTCGCCCCTCCTTGCGGAGCAGGACAAGCTTGCCCGTCTTCCACCGCGACGGGAAGATGCCCTGCTCAAGGTACGCGGAGAAAAGGCCGCGGAGCCTCGTACCCAGCGACTCGACGGCCAGCACCCAGACACGACCGGGCACCCCGTCGAGCCCCGGGGCCGAGTTCTTGCTCCGCAGCCGAAGCACGGCCGCCTCTAGCTCTTGCGGCGAAACCTCCGGGATATCCCTTACCGAAACCAACGACGATGACGCCGGTGGACGTGGCGCCATCGGTGGAGGAGTGAACTCCTCGGTGGCCGGAAAAAAGGCCGCGACGACGTCCTCTAAAAGTTTGGTCCGGAGACTCTGTGTCAGTGGGGGCGCCCATGGGCGGAGTTTCCTCAACGCCACACGGTACGGACGCCCCCATGGATCTCTGTCCAGAGACCTCCGGAACTCTACGTTCGCCGCGGCCTTCGCTTGCGCGATGGCCACCCGCAGCGCTCTCTTCGCCTCTCTGTGGAGGTCGAGAAGGTGCCGCCCTTGCTCGTCGTCGCCGGGTCTACGTGTCCGACGACGACGGTGCCTGGCGAGTCGGCGGCGCGCGACCATGCAAGCCGCGCGCAGCTCTGTGAGCTCGGCCGACCACCAGTACACCTGGCGCTTCGCCGGGAGGCGGGTGACCCGGGGCATGGCCGCGTCGCAGACTCGCGATATCGCCACCCCGAACCATTCCGCCTCTTGCTCGACCCTCACCGGCCCATCCGGTACGGGGAGCCACGCCTGAATAACAGCGGCTTCCTTCACGGCCTCCACATCGAGGCGCTTCGCGGCCCAACGTCGGCCGCCCGTGAATCGGGCAGTCGGACCACCACCGGACTGATGGGTGGAGACCTGGGAGGCCGAGACGCTGTACCGAATGTAGAGATGATCGGACAGCGTCTCTTCCTCGACCAAAACCCTCCAGTAACGAACACGGCGGGCAAGGGCCGGGGTGGCGAACGTCACGTCCACCACCGAACCGCCGTTGTGCCGCACGCACGTGTTCTCCGACCCCCGATTCAGGACGACCAACCCGATGGAGATCGCCCATTCCTCCAGGGCCTCGCCCCGCGCGTCGGTCACCGACGAACCCCAAGCCAAGGATTTGGCGTTGAAGTCGCCGGCTACAAGCACGGGGCGAGGCTGGCTGTCAAGCTGCACCAGGGCCCCCAGGCGCGCGAGAAAGCTCTCGAATTCCGCCTGGGACCTGTTGGGAGAGAAATAAACTCCTACTACCCACACCCCTCCCACCAAGACCGCCACGCATCCCGCACTCCCGGGCCTTATGGCCCGATTCACCGCAGCGGTAGCAGAGCCCGCTACGGTCGCACTCGCCGGTGCATTGGACCCGCACATGCCCCTTATAGAGGCAGCGGAAGCAGCGAAGAGGCCGGGCCTCGAGCAGCCGCACCGCCGCCGCCACCCAGCCCACCAGGACACGCCCCGCCTTCACAACTTTCTCCGCTGCCTTCGCTGGGCAGCGGAGCCACACCACACCCAGGCCCGAACGCTCGTCTCGGATCTCCCCGACCTTAACGTCGTCCGGGGAGCATTCGCCGAGACGGGCGATGGCTGCTGCGACTGCCTCGGAGGTGGCTGAAGCGTCCAGCCCCGAGACGCGCAGCTCCGCAGTCTACACGGGCCGGGAGACGCGAACGTCCTCCTCCGACCCGCGAAGGACCTCCCTCATTCTGGCACTGAGGGAGTCGGCCTTCGCCTCCGACTCAGGCCCGGGCACCTCGAAGAGATACGCCCCGGTGGCTATCCGCCTTGACTTCAGCCCGGCTGCGATGCCAAGGCTGGCCAGGTCCACCTTCGTCTGGATCTCACGCAGGACTTGGGCGTACGTTACTCCCCGCTTCAACGCCTCCGGCGTCACCGTGAGTGTCACGGCGGCTTTGCGCGGGAGACGGAGCTGGGGAGCAGCCCTGCGTGGGGCCTGGACCGGCTGTTGGGCCGCCCGGGACTTCTTCTTGCCCCTCTTTGCCACCACTGTCCACGGAGTCTCCGTGGATGTGGCGGCTTGAAGGGGCGGGTGTGGCGTCTGCGACCGAGGCGGGGCGCGCTTCCGGTTGCCTCGCTTGCGCCCGCGGGACTCCCTAGAGGCGACCGGCGGCGGAGCCGTCGAAGCCGTGGTCGGCCGGGCAGATGTTGCAGGGCGGCGAGCCGCCGCAGGGGCAGCCGGTGCGGGGCGGCCCACGGCCGCAGAGGCAGCCCTTTGCTTCCCCGCTCCTAGAGCCGGCCATGAGGCGGCCGGTATCCCCGCGACGGGTGGCTGCGGCTTCGGGGCTGCCTTGGCCCTAGCCCGGTCGGCAGCCAGCGGAGGGCGGAGAATCGGCTCTGGAGGCAGCCGCATGGCGATCGCTTCTAGTTTGGCGTCCACTTTCGCCATGTGCACCTCCAGCAGCTGCTTCAGGACGTCCGACCCCGGAGCGCCGGACGCCATTTCAGCCGCAAGCTACCGCTGCGACCCGACCGTCGCCATCAGGTCTTCGAGCATCCTGCCCTGCGTGGTGAGGGCCGCCTCCAACGCCGTCACTTTCTGGCGGAGATTGCGGTTCTCCGCCTCGACCCTGGCGAGCTCCGCAGAGGACGGCTCTTGCGCCAACGCCAGCAGCTCCGACACGCTCTTATTTATGTCCCGAACATAAGTGCCCTTAAGGTGTCGGGACGTGCGAGAGACGTGCTGGAGCCGCTTAGCCATCCGGATGAGGGCCTCACTGCGGGTGACCGGCGGCGCCTCCTTTGGAGCCGGCTTTGTCCATGGATGCGCCTCCTTGGCCTTCCGCAGATCGGCCTCATCCGCCTCCATCGCCTCGGCCTCTGCGATGCGCTCCTTTTCAAGAGCCGCCTCGTAATCCGCCTGCGCCCTGCTGACGGCGTCATCATCTTCTCCCGCGCTCCGGGCTGGAGCCGGGGGCCTTTGCTTCTGCTTCTTGGTGGCAGCACGGGAGTCCGTTTCCGTCGTACTGCCACCATCGCTAGCCCTCTGCCGCTTTTCCGTAGGACGCGGCCCGCGCGGCCTAGTGCGGCTTCTCTTCGCATGCGAAGAGTCGCTGCGCATCCCGGACTCCGAATCGAAGTCTCGGGATGGCGCGTTCCTCTCCGCAGACGCTCCCAATGCTGAGGGTGCCCGACTGGACGCTTCAGATGCATCCGAGCCTGGCAACCTCTCCACTACCACCGAACAAGTTTTTGATTTTAAAGAACAATTCATTTTATTCCCACGAGTATGGGGGAAAGGAAGGTCCGCCCAGGCAGTGCCCCCTGTACCTGGGTAAGCCTAGCGTAACCCGCCAGAGGGTCGGCCGGTACTCTGGCGGGGGTCGCACTAGAGACTGAACTGCCCATCAGCCATGCATCCCTTCGCGGTGCGCCGCCGCTTGGGATTCGGGGTACTTTTTATAGAGGCATCCTCCCTCGCGGTCCGGGCGGTTAAACCAAGACCCTCGGTCCGGCAGGAGTGCGAGACATGACCACAAACCTCACAACCGGATTACGATATACGACGGCGACCGTGGGAGGGACACTCCCACAGCCCGCCCGGCGGCGGGGTAAGCGCACACCGGGCCCACCGAGACCTCCGGGACAGAACCGGAGGGCGACCCAAATGAAGGGTCTCGCCTGCAACGACAGATGGAGGCGGCCGCGACAAAAGACAGCGACCGCCAAACCCCCTGCCCTCCCCGTCGGATATTCGCCGTCGGCCATGGTAGTTGCAAATCGCAACTACGATGACCCACGTTGCCCAGGGTGCACCACGTGGAGGTTCCCGACATAGCACCCCTTCTATTTAACTATTAAAATCACTAAAAACAACACAAAATCACAAAAACAAATAGAAACGTAAAAATGTTAAAATAGAAAAAAGTGACGCACACAGTTTTGAAAATGGTAAAAGACTTCGTATTGTATGTTAAAATCTTATGGAATATACGTTTATAGATTCTTAAAAAATGGGGCGTAAAATCTGGGAATAAGTTTTTTATCTAGCAAAGTAAGTAGGCCTTTTTTCTTTTTCTCACAAATCGTCATTTTAGTTTTGTAAATTTTCTTTAATGAAATATTTTTATTACTAGTGCTACTGTTTCTTGTCTTTCCAATATTTTCAACGATTACTTTTTTGAAATTATTACTTTCGTATGAATTTTTATAATAATATGAGTAATTTTCTGTATCTTCTGCTTCTACTTTTAAAATCGCAATATCTGTCATTTTCACAATTTCCTTTTCTGTATTTTTGGAATATTTTTTGCCTATTGATGTAGCTAAACTTTTTATATCAATGAAATCATCATGACTCAATTCATAAACTTTATATGGGGTACCTGTTTTCTTAGCATTCCTAATTATATGGGTGTACTGGTCTGGTGTATATATAGGACCTGATTTCAATGTCTTCTGTATTTGCCTATCAATCACAGAATGGGCACTATCGCCTTCATTCTGCGTGTGTCCTTTAATCAGAAATTTATGAGTAATTGTGTTAATATAATTAAAATTATGAACTATAAACATATAAAGTGCTATAATATAGTGATTTTTTTGTTGCCCACAACAATTATCGGAATAAAATACTAAATCTAACTTGGAATCTAGATTTTCAGCTGTTTGTTTCAAGTTTTCAATATATTTCAAAACGCAGGTCCCAATCTCAACAGCCCCTCTTTTTGCTTGACCTTCGTGCCAAAAAAAACAGCTAACTTCTTTATTTTTTATATTGCATACTGTAAAATTATAGCAGTTTAACTTAGAAACATAATAAAAATTAGATACCTCGCCCCTTGGACAACTCATTGCAGCTTGGAGATCATAAACACATACGATAGTACTATCGGCTGTCTGACACTTGTCATCATTTTTTGATTGTCTGCTTAGGTTCTTTTCTTCTAAATGTTTTTCATACTTCTCCTTCAGTTCATTTTTTTCTGCTTCGGTGGAATTAATATAGGCTGTGCAATGTTCGCACTGATCCTTCTTTGGTTGGAAAAAAGAAATATTATTTTCGTAGGTAAATATATTATAATACATAACGTAAGTTGCGCTCGGTAGACCTTTCGATTGGCATTCAGCTACATAATCTCTATGCAAATCTGCCACATTCTTACCACCGTCAATATATACCCGTTTAGTGTCTGCTCGACAATAATGACTTTCAATTTTAGGTATTGAATCGAGGTGTTTCCTGACACCCTCTTTAATTGCTGGATCTACAGCATGATGATTTTTGTGTTTGCCACGTTGATCCAGCTCCAATGATCCCGATTGTTGAATTTTTTCCATTACAGTTCTAATAGGGCGATCAGATATATCCAAGGTGGCCTTAAAATATTGTTTACATACTCTAATCCGTTCGTCATCTACTGTCAGATAAAAAGCTTTATTATTCCCGCGGTTACTATTATGAACTTTGTAAGAATATCTTGGTTTAATGGTTGAAGTATGTCGCAATATAAATTCCCTTTGTCTATGCAGGTCGCCTATGTTCCAATAAGTATCAAAAATCTCTTTTCGCTGGGTTTCTGTTATTTTATTTGTACATTTTTGTTTACACTTCTCACCACATGGAGCCTTCATTGATTTTTCCGGCACAATTTTACCACATTTTGATCTGTATTCCTGTCCTTTATTTCTTAATATTTTTGCTTATACGCATGCCCATTTTTCTGTGTTTAGTTTACGTTTTCGGGTTATTTTTATTGTCTTTAATGGGTTATCAATAGCATCTTTAACAACGCTTACATAATTTTCAGAATCAGTAGTGTTTAATAGAGTTCTAGAGTTAGCCGCTGAATTTAAGTTTTCAAGATTCTGGTTTGAAGGTGCAGTCTCAGTTGAAACACAGACTGACGTGATATTTTCTACCCTAGGGAATATATCTGACAAAATAACGCCCGCTACGTCACAGCTTTCTGATTCGGAATCCGATGAACTTGAATTGCCGGAATCTGAGGAACTACAAGTGCTAGATGAGCTACTTGAGCTAGACCTTTGCTGACTGTTGCTTAAAGTGGCAGTTGCTAAATCGGACTGATACTGTTCAATATTGTTGTCAGTTACTTTAGTTGAGTTTTGGCCAGCAAAACCAATTCCAATACTATCAGATTGCATATTTAATTTATTATCCGAATAAGAACGCTTAAATGATTGAAGACTGGTTTCGGGAACATAGTCTCTTTCGTTCTGTAACGGCTGAAAAGGCTTACGAACATCAAAATATAACTTTTTATTTGGTGTATTTTTGGTTTTCGAATATTTTTTTTGTCGTTGTTTTGCACAAATTTTATTAGCGTCAGTTTCAGAATTGGTCGATTCGCTTTTATTTT
The DNA here is from genome assembly GCA_949752805.1 of Deilephila elpenor. Taxonomy (NCBI): domain Eukaryota; kingdom Metazoa; phylum Arthropoda; class Insecta; order Lepidoptera; family Sphingidae; genus Deilephila; species Deilephila elpenor. Next base: position 5,067,777 of record OX457095.1, on the reverse strand, counting down.
CGTAGTCAGGATCCTTGACACTATCGTCTGAGCAAAAATCTTGTTCTTCCATTGATAATTCGTTAAATACTTTATTGTTTTCAATCGACAACGGTGATAATGCATTATTTTCTTGGTATTTCTCAGGAGCATCAGCTACCGATATCTGCAATTCTTTTGAGCTTATATTCTTTGTATTTTTATCCATGTTCATGTTTTTAAACATCTGAAGAGTACGCCGATTATACACTGTGAAAAATTGAAAATAACAATATTAGATCATAATTAAAAATATTATCAATATTGAATTTATTGCTTCCACACCATGATAGGTCACATTTAAAAAATATTCTTTGGGTTTATCTTGAATAATGGCACATTTAAAAACATCATTTAACAAGAGCATAAAAAAGCGACATATTTTGCAAAGAATAATCGTAAAAATGAAAACTTTAAAAACGAAATGGACATATTTCATATTAGTTGCTTGAACTACACAAAAAAATATTTGAACATAAACTCATCATGAAATAAGATACTTAGTTGTAGTACTTACTTGTTTTGATAATGATCCAACATAAAATACCACGTTCTTTAAGTGACACAAAAGAACTATACCATTAAAACTTTTTATAATATATCGTCACAACTCGAAATAGGACCTTATTTAAGAAAATATTTTACAAATCACTACGAATTATTTCGTTTTATGCCTATATCCTAGAGAAAATGCGAGTGTCACTATGCGAGAACTCAAAGCAACTGGCGTTGTGTAGATGTATGAACAAAATGGCGCAAAATGTTGACCAATCAGATAACGTCATTCAGTCACGCCACGCAGCCAAATTTATACACAGGAATATGAGTTTTATTCACATGACACTATAGATTAATTTGTCTTAAATGGTAACATTATCAAAAAAATGACACATTTAGTCATGTGCCACTATCAAATTAAAGCAGCGATATGCTGCGGCCCAATTTGCGAGAATTCAAACGCCACGTCACATTTAGGTACAAGTTTTTCAAGTATCGACAGTGCAGACCTCGAAGATGACTGAAGATGTTGAGTGGTATTTTTAGGAATGTCAGTAAAAAATCTTTCAAATTCAGTTGCTACTTCCAGATCTGCTGTAACTTTTTTATTATTTATTTTAAGATTAAATTCATTGTCGCGTACAGAGTTTCTACCAGATTCAATATTGATAATATTCCAAGTGGTTTTAATTTTATTTTTAGACATTTTAATTTTGTTTCTTAAATATAACGATATGGAACAGGCTCGTTTGAAAACTTTCGAGTAATATTTTACATATTGCTTAAAGGTCGGATTGTGGTTATACATTCTTTCATTATATAGATCATATAATTTATTCCGACTTTTGTATAAACCAGTGGTTGCCCACTCACTAAATGTTAGTCCCTTATTTACCATAATAGTTTTAGATTTATATATTTTTTTAAATTCACCTTTTATGAGTTCAAATAATGAACTATACAGTTTGTCTGGGTCTTGGTGAGGGGGCAGCATTGGTAGATTTTTTTGAATATTTATTCTAAATTTTTCCACACGATATATATTATTAGGAACAAACTTAATACTTTTTCTTTGTACTTTACATTTAGTGCTAGGCAATGAAACAAACTGACCACAATGATCAGAGTCTAACACGTTAACAACCGACTTTTCATGAATTGAGAAATTTATGAAAATGTTATCAATACATGTAGCACTAGTGGCAGTTATTCTAGTTGGTTCGAAAAAAACGTTTTGTAAGTTGTATGATTTAAATAGATTGATGAAACTGCAAGCTATAGGAGATTCCTCTAAAATATTAATATTAAAGTCTCCACAGACAACAATTCTCTTGTGTGAAACACATACCTTGTGCAAAGCATCTTCCAGAATATCAAAAAACGTATTTTGTGGTGCACAAGGGGGCCTGTATACACTTCTATATCTATATCAGCCCATATACGTCCCACTGCAGGGCACGGGCCTACTCTACAATCGAGAGAATCGATTGAGAGTGGTTAGGCCATATAGTCCACCACGCTGGCCTAGTGCGGGTTGGCGGACTTACATACCGTAGAAATTCGACGGTTGCTTTAAAAACATATATTCACTTATATACTCGTATTTCTCGCACGGAACAACAAAACTTAAACTTGGACACCATGCCGTGTCGAAGCCACTGACGATGGGCTGTCCACAAGGCTCGGTCTTGGGTCCTTATTTATGGAATTTGGGCTTCGACGATTTTCTTACAATTCCCTTACCGTCAGGGTGTTCTTTGATTGGATATGCGGACGATGGCTTCTTGCTTATTGAGTCAAACAGTAGGTCGGGACTCGAAAATATGGCCGACACGTGTTTAAAATTAATATCTGATTGGGGGGATCGAAATCGCTTACAGTTCGCACCACATAAAACGTTCCAATTACTTCTAAAAGGAATCCTAAAATCACCGCCGCGAATTAAATTTAATAATATTACCGTAAAGAAAAAAGAATCAGTTTGTTATCTTGGTCTAATTTTGGAAAGGAATTTTTCCTTTCTTGAACATATTAAGAAAGTCGGGGAAAAATCCAAAAATAACTTTTTTGATTTGACAAGAATATCAAAATCAACGTGGGGGCTTTCTTTCAATACATTAAAAACCATCTATGGAGCTACTTACTTAGGATGTATTACTTACGGATCCCCCGTATGGGCCGATAGGGCTACTGTCGGTGCTGTGCGAAGGAAATTGCTCCAGAGCCAACGTTTGGCGTTGATATTCTTGTGTAAGGCATATAGGACTGTTAGTACCGAAGCGTTGCCTGTCCTTGCGGGTGTACTTCCAGTTGACCTGGAGGTACAACGTCGCGCCGCGATGTATTACTCAACTAGAGAGAATATGGACAAAAGATTCTTAAATTCACGTGAACTTGTAAAAGTAGACAGATTATTTAAGCCGCTCTCAGTTGTATATAACGAATTAATAGATGAATGGCAGAATAGATGGGATGTATCTTTGAAGGGTCGGCATCTATACCAATATTTTCCATGCGTGCGTGATCGTTTGACAAAGACTTGGCTAGATATCGATTATTACGTATCACAGTTTCTTACGGGCCATGGTAACTTTAAGTCTAAACTGTACTCATTTAAGCTCGTTGAATTGCCTGCGTGCTCATGTTCAACACCTTATTGCGAATATGAGCAGTCCGCGCATCATGTACTTTGGGAGTGTAGTCTTTGGCAGAATGAGCGTAAAACCATGCTAGATAGTATGCAAATAACATCTGGTGTTGTATACTACATGGACCTTGTGGAGACTAGGAAGAATTTCCGTGCTTTCCGGCGATTTTGCCATACCTATTATTGGAATCAAGTATAACAGCTTACATATTAGGTCCCATTTAAATGTAATAATCACTATTCCGTGGTGCTTTACAGCTGGCTTCTCTGGCTGTAAATGTCTTTATGCGAGGTTGTTTGCCTCTTTAGTTCATTGTTTTGTCACCCGCTTTATTAGGGAGGGAAGTGGACAATAATTTATTTCCAACTCCTCCTATTAATTTAACTTTTTGATTGATTTCGTTGCGGGTTAAAGACAAGTTAGACATTCCCGGAGACGCGCTGAGCTTCAATGCTCAGTGTCATTAATATGCGTGCCACTGTTGATCCTGGCTTACAGGAGTTGCAGTGGCGGGTGTGAGGGCGGGACAGTCTCCTATACCGTAGAAATTCTTTAAAATCGCTACGGTATGCAGGTTTCCTCACGATGTTTTCCTTCACCGTTAAAGTGCGTGGTGATTGACTATCAATACACACATAACTCCGAAAAGTCAGAGGTGTGCCCTGGGATTTGAACCCGCGACCACCGGGAACATGTAGGCAGCCGCGTCTGGTCCGTTACCAACAGGCCACCACGCACTTAATGTGTATACACTTAATACAATATACTGCTCAATTTCTATACAAGCTATTTCCATAACTAGTTCAACAGACAGGCTCACAATGTCAAGTCTTTCCTTATATTTAATAAAATTATTTATAATTATTAAAGAGCCTCCATGTAAAATATGTTCTCTGCTGAACGAGCTTGCAACTTGGTGATTATTGAAATTAAACATGAACTGATGGCTTTTCAGCCAGTGTTCAGTAATACATAAAATATCAATTTTATTACAGTTCATGAACAACTCAATTTCTAGATTTTTATTTCTTATTCCTTGTATATTTTGATGCACCAAGTTAAAAGCCTGTTTATTATTATTACAACATTGTATAATAAATTTATTTTCATTAGCAGAGCCAGAGTTTATCTCTATTGTCCCTAAATCTAATTTAAAAAATTGTTGGATGTCAATTGTTTCAGATTACTATAATCTGAGTCATCATTTGTTTGCTCAATAGAGCTAAGTCGGTTAGCCAAGTTCTTGGCTGTTATATAAAAATAATATGATAGCGCATCAGCTATCTGTCTCTTTATAAAATGAGAAAGATAAACTTTATCTCTTGTCTTATTAAATATTTTATTACTATAATAATTATTTATATCAATCAAATGGAAATTGTTATTGCACGACAGAGTGTGCATTGTCAAATTTAAGCTATGCCTAATGCTATTTTCTTCCGCTGGCAAGTTGTAGTCGTCGGGTAATGTAAACATTACAATTTCCTTTAAATTTAAATTATTCAGACTGTCATAGAATTGTAATAATTCTTTTTTGTTTAAATTACCCCTATTTCCAACAAATATAATTAATTTTGTATCTGGTGATAAATTACTGCCCAAAATGCTCTTCATAACATCAGAATAGGAGGCATTAGGCATACAGTAATTGAGAAACTGTCCCTTCTCCAGACTTACCAACCTTCCCATGTCCCTACCTATGTCATCGCTGTACATTATTACAATTTGATCTTTGTGATTTTTATTACATTTTATATGGTTGAGAGGGAGCAAATTATTAATATTGTCATTATTGTTAAGTTCTAAGCTGTCACACAAAGTTGATCTATAATTAGATGATGTTGAAGGTCCACACATTGGCTGTGAGTCAGTGAGCGACCTATCTGTAAAAGTACACATATTGTTCTGTAAAGATTCAAAGCGCTCAGTATTATATTTACATAACTCAATCAAGTCTGTCATAGCCGATGAATGTTCCTCTATTTCTTTCTGAGCATTGTCATATTTTTTTGTCATTAGCTGCAAAGAAGTATGTAATTTTTCAATATCTGCATTTAATATTTGTGTGTCAGCTTCATACCTAAGCCTATTCTGTTCTAATTGATAGGCATATAAATCAACAGTATTTTTTAATGCTACTTTGTCTTTTAAAATATTAATAGATTTCTTATGTACCTTATTTTTAAATAATAATCTCTGAGTTTTCTTTATATACCTATTTACATTTATGTATCGTTTAAGTTTATTTTTGCTGCACCCAGCCATTGACACTTTAGTGGTACATTGAAAGGTGTCATCCCCTGTCAGATCTATAGTAGTGGGGGTAACATTGCTGGATGCAGCTGAAGCAAGAATGGAATCAGTTTTGATTAACTCATCGAATAGGGATTGAGTTTTATGTTCGTTAGCGATGAGGTTGGCCATCTCCAGCTGAGAGATGTGGTGTTGAGCCTCGCAGAAATCTTGTTGGAGAATCGTGACTTTGTGCAGCGCCGCCTCATATTCTTGCGAACATTGTTCGAACCCATCCACTATTGATTTGAACTGATCCCGCTCTTCACTAACTAATTCTAGCTGGCTATGAAGGCTTGTCAAGTTCCAAGACAACGAAGTGGCGGAGTGTATTAAGACGGATATTGCATTGAACACAATGCAAATATTTGTTGAGGGCTAAGGCACAGACTGTTGCTCCGGGTTCATGTTAGAAATATGATGATACTTCGCACTTTAAACCAAATCACAAAGAGTATTCGTTATCCAATGGTCAATCGTACAAATCGTAGAAATGCAAGGGTCTATCGGAGTCCATCATCAAAGCCAAGTCACAAATATAAACAGAGAAGTAACAGTAGTCGCAAATCGAAAATCACAAGAAAGCAGAATGGTGACAGCCCGCAGAAAAGTCACGTGTGTCATAAAAAATACCTACACTTTATTTTCAATTCAGCACTACCTTCAACGCTGCAGTTAAAACCTTATTTTAAAACAAAGTATGTCTGATGGAACGCGCTCACATGCGTTCAATATTATTAAAAACATTTTAAGTTTTTCTTTTTTATCCCGGTGTTTAAAAATAAATGGAAATATGCATTTTCATTCTATTAAATTATACTATTTTCTGATGTACCATTCTTAACTGTTCGCGTTCATTGTCCATTATGACCGATGTTCTTTTTACGCTAAAGATTAACCTACATAAATAGTCCTATAAGCAATGTGAATTTATGTGAAACAGATGAAAACTTTACGATAAATAGGGTACGGGCTCCAGAAGTCAGCCAGGCACCAGTACTCAGCCTTTTTTCACTTTAATCGCATGGGAATAGTCGATAGCGGGTTAATTCAATTTACCCAATAAAATTACATTCTATCGACGCTGTGACTTGTGGCTGAGCACCGTTGAAAATAGTTCCAGTAGTCAGCCTCATGAGGCTTGTGAACTTTGTTACTTGTAAATAAATAAACTATGTACTTTTATTTGTATTATAGGTAATTAAATAATGATCTAAAATTATAAGCTGTTAAATTTAAAGGTATCTTTTATAAGGGTTATTAAATTCTCTTTATATAGGGTAAGATTTTCAAGAGGGCGTGAATGGCCAAATCCGAAACTATGAACAATAGCGAAAAATACTGAAAGAAGTCTTAAACCCAATTTTGATAAAAAATAAAACTGCATACTTGGTTAATTGATAGATAAATATTCCTAACCAGGAATCGAACCCGATGATTTTGAATAAAATAACACTTGCTGTATTCGCCATACGATTTTATTACTAATAAGGATAACATTTTGGGAAGTAATAACATACGGCAAACTTAAGGAAAGATGTCATTTAGCAAAATACATTTTTTTCTTCCGTTACCTAGCCTCCCTTCGTTTGGAGAGACATTGTGTAGTGTAACTCGTGTTTTTGTTCTGAATAAATGCACTTTATGTGTTTTGTTCCCTATTAAGCGTCTCCAAAAAGGTAATAATTTATTAAACAAGGAGATAGCATTGTCAATGTAAACTAATAAAGCGAGGCATTTTTACCCAAGCGTTACATAACTGTATCGGCTAATTTTGGGTTATTTCCTGATAATTCCTCTCCCAATGCAAGGAGACTAGATATAAAGGCAACGGTAGAAAAAATATGTATTCTGCTTATAATCATCTCTTTCCTTTAGTTTGTCGTAGTTCGTTACTTCCCAGAATTTGATCATTATTATAAACATTAGCGAATGGTGTAGATAAAATAATACAGCGAGTGTTATTTTTTTTTTTAAATCATCGGGTTCGATTCCTTGCTAGTTCCTTCTTTCAGTATTTTTCGGTATTTCATCGGTTTCAGATTTCACCATCCACGCCCACTTGAAAATTCACACTGTAGATATATACATTTTTATTTGTTATTTTTCTAATTGAAAATTATGATGATGATGCTGACGAATATATTTTACAGTCAAGCGTGACCAAGTGTAAAAAATCTATTTATTAGAGAGGCCTCGAGCAAAACTAATCTATTCATCACTATCGTTTAATTTCCCATAAAGAAATTTACGTGTACATAGGCCTCCCTGAAAATATAATGTTGAGCATCACATTTTTTTTCTTTTCAGTGCCTCTTTGTCTATTTCAGATTTGAGTCATGTCTCTTCCGAGGCCAATCCTACAATATCCAGAGTAGAAGCTGTGACATTTAGAAACGAAAAAGAGCTTACTGATTTTTTTAACTTGAATACCAATTAATAAAATTATAAACAATAAGAAGAAGAGAATGTGGTGAGAAGAGAATGTGTGTTATAGTAACTCTCCAGGATTGCGAATTGACTATTAGGGTGCATTCACCCTTCCAATCCCCATCAAAAGACCAATGCCTTTTAACCACTTTCCATTTGACAAAAAATAATGCTAACAGATATAAAAGGAACCTGATTCGGCTCACCACGGAGCGTTGCAACATATCCACGCCACGCATATTTGTATCTATTTTGTTTACTTTTCTTATCTTTTATAGTATTTATTGCAGACACATTTATATAAGGACTTCTGTACAATTACTGTGTAGGCCGGTAGTGGTGTTAAACTTACGCAATATGTACTGTCTCTTTAATAAATGTCGCATATTTCGGTTGATACCAATAAAGCATTCAATATTATGGTTCTTATTCATTTACGGTGTTGAATTCCTTTGTAATTACATACATTTTATCTGCGTGTTTCCTTACACAATTATGATTACTGTATTTAAGGTTAAATATGGCAATTAATGGCTTAAAACTTTACTACCAAAATGTGCGTGGGCTACGAACTAAATGCCTTAATTTGTTTAATACAATGCGGCTATATGATTACGATATTTTATTTTTTACCGAGACATGGCTACAGAGTGACATATCAAATTCCGAATTTTGTGATGATAGGTATGACGTATTTCGTTCTGACCGCAATCTTCTTGCCACAGGTAAGAAGACAGGCGGCGGTGTAATGATATGTGTTGAACAATCTTTGGCTGCCTCCACGACTACAGAAGTTTTGTGTGAGCATGCGGAATTTGTGTGTGTCACTTTGTCGTCAAAGGCATTAGGAACTAAATTTGACACACACTTCCTCCTTGTCTATTTACCTCCAGATGCTTCTATTATACCTCAACAACTGGAAAATGTCAGGAAATATATTGAACGTATAAAAAATATTTATCCCAACGATAATGTAATTTTAGCAGGTGATTTTAATCTTCCTTGTTTGCGATGGACCAGCGATGATTGTTTCGTGGAACATATTGGTGCTCAAGATACTCATATTGCCGCTTCTACCTTCAATGAAGATATTACATTTTTGGGCCTTAAGCAGTATAACCTTTGGGTCAATAACAATGGCCGCATTTTAGACCTTATATTCGCAAACACTCACCTGTCAGTCGATAGATGTATGGATTCCCTGCTACCGGAAGATAAACACCACCCATCCCTAGTAATAGAAACTACAGATTTACATATTACACCCATGCGAGATGTTCCAATGCCACGTCGTGACTTCTACAAATGTGATTTTGATGCCTTAAACACGCGATTCAGTTCTATTAATTGGGATGAGGCACTGTCTGCCGGCACAATTGATGATGCCGTTGATAATTTTTATAAGCTTCTAAATAGTGTTATAGATGAGGTTGTGCCGTTTACCTATAAATGTAAAGGGAACAAATATCCTCCCTGGTATAACCTCTCACTAATTAAAAATATCAAAAGAAAATCTAAAATTCATAAACTATGGAAGAAATATAGTAACCCTCGTGACTACATCGAGTTCTCATTGCTCCGCGCTAGAGTCCATACACAGCAAAGGGAATGTTTTACTCAATATTGCTCACGTACTGAGAATCTGATTTCACAGAACCCTAGGGCGTTTTGGACTTACATTAAGTCAAAAAAGGGTGGTAGTCAATACCCCAAGCACTTTAACAAGGATGGTGTCACATTCAGTGATGGAAATCAGATCTGTGAGGCGTTCAATTCGTTCTTCCAAAGTGTATTTCTCAAAGACACACATGGCCAACATTTGAGGTCTCATGTGGAGGATAATAATTACATCAGCTCTTTTGGTTATGATGGGTTAATCAATAAGATATACATATCAGAGGATGTTGTACTTAAAAAGCTGCGTTCATTGGATAAAGCAAAGGGCCCTGGATGTGATGGGCTACCGGCAGTTCTTCTATGTAAATGTGCTAGTAATCTTGCTTACCCCATTACACTTCTATTTAACAAATCCTTAAATGATTGTGTATTTCCAAATTTTTGGAAAAGAGCGCACATTATTCCCATATATAAAAACGGGTCTAGGTCTCTTATTAATAACTACCGCCCCATTCAATGTTAAATGTAATTAGTAAAATTTTTGAAAAAATTGTTTATGACTTCATATACCCAGTAATATCTCAGCATATACCTGAGAACCAACACGGTTTCCTACGAGGTCGTTCTACAACAACTAACATGGCGACGTTCTGTAACTACGTTTTGTGTGAAATGGAAAGCACAGGTCAAGTTGACGTGATATACACGGATTTTGAAAAGGCGTTTGACAGGGTGGATCATAATATTCTAATATTAAAGCTTCAGCAACTAGGTATCCATGGAGATTTGTTAAGGTGGGTCAAATCATATCTTTCGAATCGTTCACAGGCTGTTGTTATCGGAGGCTTTAAGTCTAATTTCGTTAAAATCCCGTCTGGCGTTCCTCAGGGATCACACCTTGGGCCTCTGTTTTATTGTGCGTATCTATATGATATTGAAACCTGTTTTAAATATGCTAACCATCTGCTGTACGCCGACGATAAAAAAGTATACCTTCGCATACGCTCCAGAATGGATTGTGAACTAGTACAACGTGACTTAAACGCCTTACACATATACTACATAGCCAATAATATAAATATTAACATTAATAAATGTCAAGTTATAAGTTTTTGCCGTAAAAAGAAGCCTATTATATACAATTACAAGTTTGGTGATTGTGTACTTGAAAGAGTAGAATTGGTAAAGGACTTGGGTATATATTTAGATTCAAAAATGATATTTTCTCATCATGTAGATTATACAGTTAATAAAGCTTTTCGTAACCTTGGATTTATTATTCGAACTTGCGTACCTTTCAACAACGTCAAAACGTTAATAACTTTATTTTATGCGTATGTCCGAAGTATATTGGAATTCAATAGTCCGATCTGGTCGCCTCAGTATTATGTTTATAAACATAAAATCGAGCGTATTCAGAAGTTGCTTATAAAACACCTAAATATAAAATCTCGCAGACGCCATCATAATTATATCGTAGATTGCAAACACTACCGCTTCTTGCCGCTTGTTGATAGACGAGTAATGCATGATATGAGTCTCCTTCATGACATCTTAAGTGGCGGAGTGAGAAGCTCATATCTCTTGGGTACTATAAATTTTCGTGCACCCAAAAAACGTACACGAAACACACCGCTATTCTCTGTTCCTCACCACCGTACGAATTATGGTCGAAATTCTGTTATTGCGCGTTTACTTCGCACGTATAACGAAGAAATGTCTCACATTGATATTTTCCTACTATCCAAGGACAACTTTAAGAGGCAAATACGCCATTGCTTAGCTAATAAGTCTTAATTTAGTATGTAAATTTAGTTTTGGTTTGAACAATAATTATATGAACAGTTTGTGTCATTTCTTATTATTTTAGTATGTATCATTAGTTTTGAATTTTATTTTGTTTAATTTTCTTTTTCTTTTCTTTGATTTTCCATTTTACTTTTCTTTTTCTCTGTAAGTACGTTTTCAATTATTATTATCCTCTCTTTTGTAATCTTAACATTGTGTTATAGTCCACCTTGTATTCATTGTAATGTCGTGAAACTCTCTTATTGGCTTTAGACTTTTATTGTAAGATAAAATTAGATATAGCTGTTTTTGTATAAGCTGTTGAGTTTCCAAATAAATAAAATAAATAAAATAAAATAAATAAAAACATTAGGTACTCGCATATACAACGAGTAACAGATTTAAATGTAAAAGCCGAAAGTTGTACGTTCAGAATCAGCTACTGAATCGATATCAACATTTTTTTCTTTAGGTTTTTTTTTAATAATAAATTAAAACTAAGTAAATAACAGACACCCTTTCTTTTAATGCACCGAACAAACGAAATTGAAACGTAACTCTAGAGCATAAGGTCTTTTCTAAATAAAATAATAAACGAATACTTTAATAAATCAAATAATAAACAAATATGAACTTTATTTCGACAGTCATAAAGTTCCTTTCAAATACGTAAACAATCTAGCATTAAACAAACGCACACAACGATAGGCCTGAATAAACGTAATAAGCTACCAAAATAAATAATTACCATATTCTCTTTTCCGCATATTTAATAATGATTAGACAGAGCAAGACGCAGCTATTGTTCAATGAAATTTGAATCATCCGATAAATGATGGCGCGCGTTGGGTAGTTCCGCGAAAAAAATAACAATCCCGGTATTTGCAGGACCGGGCATTCTGAATCTCGCTCAATACATGTATTTAAATGAAACAAATTAAATTATAATAATTAATATGTAAAAAAAAAACCAAGTATTTCTATGGAACAGAACTGCGCGAGTCGTGTAGATAATGATGATTTAATTACATTAATTGTAATTTTGGTACAATGTATGCGGAATCCCGGTGTGTCGGACATCCCGGTATTGCAGTCCCTAAATGTCCACTAACTATGTAAATGAAAACTAGTCGTGCGCCTCTGTTATCTGTGACTACTTGTGTTTAAGTGTTAAGTAGATATTTCGATAATTTTCGCGCGTGATGTCTTTTCGGTATTCGAATATTGAATACACTGAAATGGTGAGGACTTTGGCAGTGTGTGATGATAATGTGTCATTGGCATGCAGGACATTTAACGATAGATATGGCACGAACGTAGATCGCAGGACTATGTTGGCAGCCACTCAGCGTCTCCGAGATCATGGAACTTTCAGCCCAATACGGCTATCGACAGGGGAGATAACGTACGAATACGTTCTCGTCTTCAAAACGATATACTCAATCATTTTGAAGAGAACCCCCATAGCAGTACCCGAAAAGTGGCGCCACATTTTAATGTTAGCCATATGTATGTGTGGCGAACGCTTCACGGTGACGGCGAGCGTCCTTTCCACCTGAGACGCTGTCAGGACCTAATTCCGCGTGATTACGCACCACGATTAGAGTTTAGCCAGTGGCTATCTGAGAATTGGCAGCGCAACATCTTATGGACAGACGAGAGCACTTTTACGCGCGTGGGTATGTTCAATCAACGTAATAGCCATTTGTGGAGCCACGAAAATCCTCACGCATGCAGGGTGGATTCATTCCAGCATCGTTTCTCAGTAAACGTTTGGGCGGGCGTCGTAGGTACACATTTACTGGGTCCTGTTTTTTTAGAAAGACTAACAGGAGAAAGTTATTTATTGTTTGTAAGAGAAATTTTACCGGCTCTTCTTGACGATATACCTCTAGTCAATTTACGGGAGTTGTTCTACCAACACGATGGTGCCCCAGCACATTTCACCTGGAGTGTTCGACACTATCTCGATGCTGAGTATGGAGAACGCTGGATCGGTCGCGCCGGGCCCGTGGAATGGCCTCCTAGGTCACCTGACTTGACGCCTCTTGACTTTTTTTTGTGGGGACGTATTAAATCTCTGGTATACTTCAGTGAAACTACTAGTGTGGAGGAACTAAAAAGTAGGATAGTGGCAGCGTTCCAAAAAGTTAAGAGTGACACTGAAGTTTTAGATAAATTACCTGACCAATTACGCAAACGTGCATTGAGCTGTATTGAGCAGGGTGGTGGACATTTTGAACATATTTTAAAAAGAAGTCGCCGTATGAGTGCCATTTAACATGTAAGTTAATTTTGTTTCTATTTTTTATTTTTTTGTTATTATTCCCAATCTAGTCTGCATTGTATGATATTGCGTTATGTAATTTACCAGCAATGCAAAATAAATAACACCTGCATCTTGCCTGCCTGTATGGACTAGGTTAAACGGAAGTTAAATTAATAATATTTAATAGCCGATCAATGCAAAACGTCTTGTGTTGGCTTCATGCCCATTAGAATGTAAGTTGAAATATTTCGTTTTATAGCTCAAATAAGAATGAAATGCGTACACAGTAAATAAATAATAATTTGTTTATAAAACTACCCGGTAATCAGTTACGTAGGTAATTTGTATTTCGTTTATTGTCGGCTGTTTCCGCCGCGCCGGCGCGGCGCGACGCGGCGTTCGGGCCAGCCGCGTAGGTACTCTGTGAATAGGCCTTGTGAACATGTGTGCGTGTCCGCTCCGCGCGCTTGTGTATTATACAGTAGTGTACTCTAAGTAGTATGATGACCATGTTGCGCGCCTATATTTGATATAACTAATTTCATTAATAAATAATATTTGTAATCTTCGGAGTACAATTTGAAACTTCCATTATGATTCCAATAATATTTTTAAGTTGGGGTGTCTGAGGTTGTGAATTATTCCTGTTACACGTTGTATAGATATTGTCAAATTATGATCCTAATTTATGCATATAAAAAAAACTACGTTTAAAAAAACCGAGTTCAACAACTAAAAAGTATAAAATAACTTAATAAAGATTTAATTTAATACATCTAAACGCAATTTTCGTTAACAACGCTCATAAGAGCAAACGCCTACAGTAACTTAATTTTATCACCCTGCTCCTCACCCCCACCACTTCTTCTGCCTCACGTTTGATACGTTTGACGTTAATACTGAACCTGTTAAAAAAGAACTATTGGAAACCTACTCAATTTTGAGAAGTTCTACTGTCTAGGTCCGAAGATATTCATCAGGTCTTCACCAATTTTTTATGGGACCAAATGACAACTATTCCGCATCAAACTAAAGATGAATCACTAAAATCGGTTCAAAGCTGCCGAAGATATTAAGTATTTACATTATTTTCATTTTCTCGCCCCCCTCCTCACCCCCACCCTTTTATCTCTACCTCACTAAAATTTAACTTTAATACTGAACCTGTTACAAAAAGAACCATTGGAAATCTACTCAATTTTGAGGAGTTCTACTGTATAGGTCCGAAGATATTCATCAGGTCTTCACCATTTTTTTAAAGAACCAAATGGCAACTTTTCCGCATCAAACTAAAGAAGAATCACTAAAATCGGTTCAAAGCTGCCGAAGATATTAAGTATTTACATGCATATTAATGGAAACTTACTCAATTTTCAGGAGTTCCGCTGTCTAGGTCCTAAGATATTCATCAGATCTTCAACACTTTTTTATGGAACCAAATGGCAACTATTCCGCATCAAACTAAAGAAGAACGACTAAAATCGGTTCAAAGTTACCGAAGATATTAAGTATTTGCTTGCAAAATGATGGAAACTTACTCAATTTTGAGCAATTCTACTGTCTAGGTCCAAAGATATTCATCAGACCTTCACCACTTTTTTATGAAACCAAATGGCAAGTATTCCGCATCAAACTAAATAAGAATTACTAAAATCGGTCCAAAGCTGCCGAAGATATTAAGTATTTACATGCATTTTATCTCACTAAAGTTTGATTTTTATTCTGAACCTATTGCAAAAAGAACCATTGGAAACCTGCTCAATTTTGAGGAGTTCTACTCTCCAAGTCCGAAGATATTCATCAGGTCTTCACCAACTTTTAATGGGACCAAATGGCAGCTATTTTGCATCGAACTAAAGAAGAATTACGTAAATCGACTTAGAAATCGCAGAGTAATCGGTGAACATACATAAGAAAAAAAAATGTACGAATTGATAACCTCCTCTGAAGTCGGTTAATAAAAAATGATTGTTCTTATAGATATAGTCAATGGCCGACTACTGGATTAGTATGGCTGAGAAGTGGATTTTGGGAGCTGAGCACTGGTAAAATGTGCCTTATTCTGCTTTAATTGAATTTTTGTTGTGTAAGACAATATAATTGTCATTTATGTTTTTTTTTTTTTTTTTTTTATTGCAATGAATGGCGAGACGAGCATGCCATTCGCCTGATGGTAAGCGATACGACCGCTCATGGACAGTAGCAAAACTAAACAACACCATGAATTACAAGGCAATGCTTGGAATTCCACTGCGCTCGCCATCCTGAGACATAAGATGTTAAGTCTCAATATGTCCAGTAGTTACTCTGGCTACAATGTCCTTCAAACCGGAACACAACAGCGCATTAACACTGCTGTTTGGCGGGAGAAATAGACATTGCGGTGGTACCCACCCAGGCGGCCTCTCACATATGAGAGACCTACCACCAGTAAAGTTCATTTTATACCGAACTATAATAAATACTTTACCTTTAAATTATACCCAAGTTTTATTTCACTCGTATATTACTCATTTCCCAGGAGTTTGAATTTGTGATTTGCGTTAAAAGGCTGACTACTGGAGCAGCTACCCTATAGTGATATACAACGTGTAACAGGATTAATTCACAACCTCAGACACCCCAACTTAAAAATATTATTGGAATCATAGTGGAAGTTTGAAAGTGTACTCCGAAGATTACAAATATATTTTTTTTATGAAATTAGTTATACCAAATATAGGCGCGCAACATGGTCATCTTACGAATAGAGTGCACTACTGTATAATACACACGCGCGCGGACACGCACACATGTTCACAAAGCCTATTCACACGAGTACCTACCCGCTCACATGTCCCAGGGGGAAGGGGGGAAATGTTATAATGGAACGTTATCATGCCCGAGGCGATTAACATAAACAACCGTAATCTGCCCGAGCGTTTTTAAACGTAAACAAACGGTTCTCAGAACTCAAGTGCTTTGTTTAACTATCAAGTGTTATGTTTTTTGTTTAGAATATGAGTGTGTTGAAATAATACTTCAGTTTGTTTATCAGATTATGACTCAAGTGAATTGTTATGCTGCGTTGAACTTTGAGATAGCGCGATTTAGGCGCGTCTTGTATTAAAAAAATCATATCTCGAAAATTGATTCGATGACATATGGTTTTTAATGTTTTTTTTTTTTTACTTATATAATATATTATAAGGTAAAAAGTAAAATCATACACCCGTCCATACAAAAAGAATTATTTATAGCCCTTTGATTGTAAACAAATATCTGGCGCCGCGCGGCCTAATTTATGTTCAATTTTACAAGGCCAAGATGCAAAAAACTACCACTATTTGGCTTGAAATAAAGGTACTACAGCATAAGTAGTCTAATATACTATTAATAAAAAATATACATACATTAAGAAAACACAGCCAAATACGCCAAATTTAAAGGCAATCATAACGATGTCGTGCGCCAAAATATACCTACAGTATATTTTGGGTTTCGAAAAAAAAGGCACATTAATGCGTATTTCATGCTTGAATTTTTATATCTACGTGGTAGTGGTTGACATCTTGCGAAAATAAACAGGAGCAAACACTTACGATTTATGAAATATGTCCAACAAAAAATCACTTCGCCGACACCCACTCAACACGCACTCGAGTGAACTTCAAAACGTTTTTTTTTTTATTATGTTCACGATGCGGGGTATTGTTTTTGCATAGTTTGAAGCGTAAACTAACGGAGAAGCGAGATGAATAATACAAATTGTCCATAGAACGACCGAAACGGATATATTTCCTTTTGTTCTAAGGCATTCGGAACGCATCGCCATGTCATGTACTACATGACACGGGCACACGACGGGTAAAATCGCATGTCATGTCCTACTTGACACGGGCATGTGAGCGGCTACGCGACTGGCCCGAACGCCGCGCCGCGCCGGCGGAAACAACCGACAATAAACGAAATATGTACAAATTTCGTACGTAACTGATTACTGGGTAGTTTTGTAAACCATTTATTATTTATATGTTGTGTAAGCTTATCATTATTATTTGAGCTACAAAACGAAATATTTTAACTTACATTGTAATGGGTACAAAGACAACACAAGACTTTTCTTGCATTCATCGGTTATTAAATATTATTAATTTAACTTCTGTTTAACCTAGTCCATACAGGCAGGCATGATATAGGCGTTATTTATTTTGTATTGCTGATGAATTACATGACGCAATGTCATACAACGAAGACTAGATTGGAAATAATAACAAAAAAATAAAAACGAAATTAACTTACGTGATAAATGGCACTCATACGGCGACTTCTTGTTAAAATATGTTCCAAATGTCCACCACCTTACTCAATACATCTCAATGCACGTTTGCGTAATTAGTCACGTAATTTATCTAAAACTTCAGTGTCACTCTTAACTTTTTGGAACGCTGCCACTATCCTACTTTTTAGTTCCTCCACACTAGTAGTTTCACTGAAGTATACCAGAGATTTAATACGTCTCCACAAAAAAAAGTCAAGAGGCGTCAAGTCAGGTGACCTAGGAGGCGGGGTGCTATGTCGGGAACCTCCAAGTGGTGCACCCTGGGCAACGTGGGTCATCGTAGTTGCGATTTGCAACTACCATGGCCGACGGCGAATATCCGACGGGGAGGGCAGGGAGTTTGGCGGTCGCTGTCTTTTGTGGCGGCCGCCTCTATCTGTCGTTGCAGGCGAGACCCTGCATTTGGGTCGCCCTCCGGTTCTGTCCCGGAGGTTTCGGCGGGCCCGGTGTGCGCTTACCCCGCCGCCGGGCGGGCTGTGGGAGTGTCCCTCCCACGGTCGCCGTCGTATATCGTAATCCGGTTGTGAGGTTTGTGGTCATGTCTCGCACTCCTGCCGGACCGAGGGTCTTGGCTTAACCGCCCGGACCGCGAGGGAGGATGCCTCTATAAAAAGTACCCCGAATCCCAAGCGGCGGCGCACCGCGAAGGGATGCATGGCTGATGGGCAGTTCAGTCTCTAGTGCGACCCCCGCCAGAGCACCGGCCGACCCTCTGGCGGGTTACGCTAGGCTTACCCAGGTACAGGGGGCACTGCCTGGGCGGACCTTCCTTTCCCCCATACTCGTGGGAATAACAATGAATATATCAAACACAAATCAAACTAAAACTAAATCTTGTTCGGTGGTGGTAGAGAGGTTGCCAGGCTCGGATGCATCCGAAGCGTCCAGTCGGGCACCTTCAGCATCAGGAGCGCCTGCGGAGAGGAACGCGCCATCCCGTGACTTCGATTCGGAGTCCGAGATGAGCAGCGACTCTTCGCATGCGAAGAGAAGCCGCACTAGGCCGCGCGGGCCGCGTCCGGCGGAGAAGCGGCAGAGGGCTAGCGATGGTGGCAGTACGGCGGAAACGGACTCCCGTGCTGCCACCAGAAAGCAGAGGCGAAGATCCCCGGCTCCAGCCCGGAGCGCGGGAGAAGATGATGACGCCGTCAGCAGGGCGCAGGCGGATTACGAGGCGGCTCTTGAAAAAGAGCGCATCGCAGAGGCCGAGGCGATGGAGGCGGATGAGGCCGATCTGCGGAAGGCCAAGGAGGCGCATCCGTGGACAAAGCCGGCTCCACAGGAGGCGCCGCCGGTCACCCGCAGTGAGGCCCTCATGCGGATGGCTAAGCGGCTCCAGCACGTGTCTCGCACGTCCCGACACCTCAAAGGTACGTATGTTCGGGACATCATTGAGAGCGTGTCGGAGCTGCTGGCGTTGGCGCAAGAGCCGTCCTCTGCGGAGCTCGCCAGGGTCGAGGCGGAGAACCGCAATCTCCGCCAGAAAGTGAAGGCGTTGGAGGCGGCCCTCACCACGCAGGGCAAGATGCTCGACGACCTGATGGCGACGGTCGGGTCGCAGCGGAAGCCTGTGGCTGAAATGGCGTCCGGCGCTCCGGGGTCGGACGTCATGAAGCAGCTGCTGGAGGTGCACATGGCGAAAGTGGACGCCAAACTAGAGGCGATCGCCATGCGGCTACCTCCGGAGCCGATTCTCCGCCCTCCGCTGGCTGTCGACCGGGCTAGGGCCAAGGCAGCCCCGAAGCCGCAGCCACCCGTCGCGGGGATACCGGCCGCCTCATGGCCGGCTCTAGGAGCGGGGAAGCAAAGGGCTGCCTCTGCGGCCGTGGGCCGCCCCGAACCGGCTGCCCCTGCGGCGACTCGCCGCCCTGTAACAGCTGCCCGGCCGACCACGGCTTCGACAGCTCCGCCGCCGGTCGCCTCTAGGAAGTCCCGCGGGCGCAAGCGAGGCAATCGAAAGCGCGCCCCGCCTCGGTCGCAGACGCCACACCCGCCCCTTCAACCCGCCACATCCACGGAGACTCCGTGGACTGTGGTGGCAAAGAGGGGCAAGAAGAAGTCCTGGGCGGCCCAACGGCCGGTCCAGGCCCCACGCAGGGCTGCTCCTCAGCTCCGTCTCCCGCGCAAAGCCAACGTGACACTCACGGTGACGCCGGAGGCGTTGAAGCGGGGAGTAACGTACGCCCAAGTCCTGCGTGAGGTCCAGACGAAGATGGACCTGGCCAGCCTTGGCATCACTGCCGGGCTGAAATCGAGGCGGATAGCCACCGGGGCGTATCTTTTTGAGGTGCCCGGGCCTGAGTCGGAGGCGAAGGCCGACTCCCTCAGTACCAAAATGAGGGAGGTCCTTCGCGGGTCGGAGGAGGACGTTCGCGTCTCCCGGCCCGTGAAGACTGCGGAACTGCGCGTCTCGGGGTTGGACGCTTCAGCCACCTCCGAGACAGTCGCAGCGGCCATCGCCCGTCTCGGCGAATGCTCCCCTGACGACGTTAAGGTCGGGGAGATCCGAGACGAGCGTTCGGGCCTGGGTGCGGTGTGGCTTCGCTGCCCAGCGAAGGCAGCGGAGAAAATTGTGAAGGCGGGGCGTGTCCTGGTGGGCTGGGTGGCGGCGGCGGTGCGGCTGCTCGAGGCCCGGCCTCTTCGCTGCTTCCGCTGCCTCTATAAGGGGCATGTGCGGGTCCAATGCACCGGTGAGTGCGACCGTAGCGGGCTCTGCTACCGCTGCGGTCAATCGGGCCATAAGGCCCGGGAGTGTTCCGCGGACCCGCACTGCGCAATCTGCGCGGATGCAGGAAAACCCGCGGACCATCGGGTGGGCGGCAAGGCCTGCGCTGCCTCCTCGGTCCCGCACCGTTCTCAACGCGGTGTGGGAGCCGAGGTTGCGACGCGGCCGCAACCGTCCCACCCCGAGACGATGGAGATCGCCCATACATAAATGGCGCTTAACTTCCTCCAGGCGAACATTAACCACTGCGTCGGAGCGCAACAGTTGCTTGTTCAATCCCTGGCGCAGTGGTCGATCCACGTGGCTGTGGTTGCCGAGCCATACTCTGTCCCTGCCCGCGACGACTTGATGGCTCGGTAGCCGTCATCACCCGGGGCGCCGCCGGCTCTCCGCCCTTCGAAAAAGTAGCGAAGGGTGCGGGATGCGTGGCGGTCTTGGTGGGAGGGGTGTGGGTAGTAGGAGTCTATTTCTCTCCCAACAGGTCCCAGGCGGAATTCGAGAGCTTTCTCGCGCGCCTGGGGGCCCTGGTGCAGCTTGACAGCCAGCCTCGCCCCACGCTTGTAGCCGGCGACTTCAACGCCAAATCCTTGGCTTGGGGTTCGTCGGTGACCGACGCGCGGGGCGAGGCCCTGGAGGAATGGGCGATCTCCATCGGGTTGGTCGTCCTGAATCGGGGGTCGGAGAACACGTGCGTGCGGCACAACGGCGGTTCGGTGGTGGACGTGACGTTCGCCACCCCGGCCCTTGCCCGCCGTGTTCGGGACTGGAGGGTTTTGGTCGAGGAAGAGACGCTGTCCGATCATCTCTACATTCGGTACAGCGTCTCGACCTCCCAGGTCTCCACCCATCAGTCCGGAGGTGGTCCGACTGCCCGATTCACGGGCGGCCGACGTTGGGCCGCGAAGCGCCTCGATGTGGAGGCCGCGAAGGAAGCCGCTATTATTCAGGCGTGGCTCCCCGTACCGGACGGGCCGGTGCGGGTCGAGCAAGAGGCGGAATGGTTCGGGGTGGCGATGTCGCGAGTCTGCAACGCGGCCATGCCCTGGGTCACCCGCCTCCCGGCGAAGCGCCAGGTGTACTGGTGGTCGGCCGAGCTCACAGAGCTGCGCGCGGCTTGCATGGTCGCGCGCCGCCGACTCGCCAGGCACCGTCGTCGTCGGACACGTAGACCCGGCGACGACGAGCAAGGGCGGCACCTTCTCGACCTCCACAGAGAGGCGAAGAGAGCGCTGCGGGTGGCCATCGCGCAAGCGAAGGCCGCGGCGAACGTAGAGTTCCGGAGGTCTCTGGACAGAGATCCATGGGGGCGTCCGTACCGTGTGGCGTTGAGGAAACTCCGCCCATGGGCGCCCCCACTGACACAGAGTCTCCGAACCGAACTTTTAGAGGACGTCGTCGCGGCCTTGTTTCCGGCCACCGAGGAGTTCACTCCTCCACCGATGGCGCCACGTCCACCGGCGTCATCGTCGTTGGTTTCGGTAATGGATATCCCGGAGGTTTCGCCGCAAGAGCTAGAGGCGGCAGTGCTTCGGCTGCGGAACAAGAACTCGGCCCCGGGGCTCGACGGGGTGCCCGGTCGTGTCTGGGTGCTGGCCGTCGAGTCGCTGGGTACGAGGCTCCGCGGCCTTTTCTCCGCGTGCCTTGAGCAGGGCATCTTCCCGTCGCGGTGGAAGACGGGCAAGCTTGTCCTGCTCCGCAAGGAGGGGCGACCCGCAGACTCGCCGTCGGCCTACCGGCCCATCGTGTTGCTCGACGAGGTGTGCAAGCTCTTTGAGCGCGTAGTCCACGCGCGCCTCGTCGAGCATTTGGAGGACGCGGGCCCGGACTTGGCGGACTGCCAGTTCGGGTTCCGGCGGGGCCGGTCGACGGTCCACGCAATTCTGCGGGTGAAGGCACAAGCGGAGCGTGCGGTGTCCCGGGGTAGGGTCGTGGTGGCGGTGTCTCTCGACATCGCCAACGCGTTCAACACCATGCCCTGGGCCTGCATCGAAGAAGCACTGCGGTACCACGAAGTGCCGCCCTATCTCCGGCGTCTGGTGCACGCGTACTTGTCTGACAGGTGCGTGGTGTATCCGGGCGCCGACGGGTGGCACCGCAGAGCGGTGTCGTGCGGTGTTCCGCAGGGGTCGGTTCTCGGCCCACTCCTGTGGAACATCGGCTACGACTGGGTGCTACGTGGTACCAACCTTTGGGGCATCGCTGTCGTCTGCTACGCGGACGACACGTTGGTGACAGCGACGGCCAGGACATTCCAGAGGTCCGCCCTGCTCGCCTCGTTCGGTACCGGACTGGTGGCGGGCAGGATTCGGCGACTGGGCCTCACGGTGGGCCACCGTGAGGCCCAGTCAACAAGACCGAGGCCGTGTGTTTCCACAGTCCTCGGTGTGGGCCTCCGCCTGGGGCCCACATCACGGTGGAGGGCGTGCGGATTCCTGTCGGCTCGAGCATGAAGTACCTCGGGCTCATTCTCGACAGCCGATGGGACTTCCGCACGCATTTCGAGACGTTGTCGCCGAAGCTGGTGAGGGTGGCGGGCGCACTTGGGCGCCTGCTGCCCAATAGCATCTGTCCTGTCTGGTCCTGGCATCCCTTGCCGAAACCTATACGCTGGAGTCGTGCGGTCCATGGCCCTCTACGGGAGTCCCGTTTGGGCCGGGTCCTTGAGCGGTCGCTGCGTCCGCCTGCTGCATCGTCCGCAGCGCATGGTGGCGCAGCGAATTATCAGGGGCTACCGCACGGTCTCGCACGAGGCAGCCTGCGTATTGGCGGGAACTCTGCCCTGGGTGCTGGACGCGAAAACCCTCTCGTCGGAAGAAAGCCGAGGCGTCCGGGCGTGGGCAGAGGCTGGTCCCCAGAGAGGTCGAGGCCATGTTGGCCTCCCTCCGCAGGACTGCCGTGGAGGAGTGGCGTTCCAGGCTGGAGAGCCCTAGTGCTGGTGCGAGGACCGTCGCGGCAGTGCGACCTGTCCTCGAGCAGTGGCTGGACAGGCGCCACGGTGCGCCGACATACCGGCTGACGCAGGTGCTCACCGGGCACGGCTGCTTCGGTGCGTACCTGTGTCGCATAGCCGGAGCCGAGGAGTCCGCCGTGTGCCATTATTGTGGCAACTGCCGTGAGGACACGGCCCAGCACACGCTGGAAGAGTGCCCAGCCTGGGACGCGGAGCGCAGCGCTCTCGTCGCGGTCGTGGGAAGCGACCTTTCGCTGCCGGCCGTGGTCGCCGAAGGAGAGAGCCGAGCGGGATCGGGAGCAGACCGATCCCGCTCGTCGCCACAGGAGACGTAGGAGGCGCCGGGACGCCAACTAACCCGGCGCCGCAGAGGCCACACGGGGCCGCCGTCCCTACCTTGGCGGCCCCCGAGACGTGACGCAACACGCGTCTGTTGCCGCGTCGCTAAGCGGCGGTGCACAAAGAGGCGGTCCTGGCGCGTCTGTTAAACGGTATCCCGGGGCCGTCTCTCAAGTGCACCGATGGTGGCCGACGCGGGGTTTTTAGTCGGTATTTCGGCGCGTAGGTTTATGGTAGGGACCCGACCCAGCGGCCGCCCGTCCACATCCACGGGCGGCACAACATCTCGCTGGGCTCGGAAGGCGCCGGTGAGTCCGACACACCCCTGCCCCCTCCGGGGATGGGATGGTCCGTAAAGGGATTTTCCCCGCGAGAAAAAAAAAAAAAGGTGACCTAGGAGGCCATTGCACGGGCCCGCCGCGACCGATCCAATTCTAAGATAGCCACTCTAATCGTGGTGCGTAATCACGTGGAATTAGGTCCTGACAGCTTCTCAGGTGGAAACGACGCTCGCCGTCACCGTGAAGCGTTCGCCACACGTTTTCCGCGGAACTACCCTACACCGACCGCCCAAACCTTTTAAGATTCCGCCGCGCGCGCCGGCGTTTATCGGGTAAACAATAGCTGCGTCTTGCTCTGTCTAACCGTTGATAAATATGCGGAAAAGAGAATATGGTAATTATTTATTTTAGTAGGTTATTACGTTTACTCAGGCCTATCGTTGTGTGCGTTTGTTTAATGCTAGATTGCTAGCGAATTTGAAAGGACCTTTATGACTGTCGAAATAAAGTTCATATTTGTTTATTATTTGATTCATTAAAGTATTCGTTTATTATGTCATTTAGAAAAGACCTTATACTCTGGAGTTACGTTTCAATTTCGTTTGTTCGGTGCATTCATGGAAAGGGTGTCTGTTATTTACTAAGTTTTAATTAATTATTAATAAAAAATAAACCTATAGAAAAAAGTGTTGATATCGATTCAGTAGCTGATTCTGAACCTACAACTTTCGGCTTTCACATTTAATTCTGTTACTCGTTGTATTTGTAATATTAATGCCTGAATATAGTTACATATATTAAACCTATATTATTGCACCTCTATATAACCCTGAAAAGGACATTTTGGTTTGCGTATTGTGTAACGAGCACACAACATCTCTGGTTTGAACACAAACTAATAATGGAATTAAGTAATAATGAATACCTACTATATTAAAACAACTTAAATACTATACCTTAGTGCAGCAGATCTTCTCTTCGTTCGAGTCAATGCCTCAAAATGACTAGACCGTTAAACCTTTACAGTTTCCCGGCCCAGTAGGTCGCTTCAGTTATGGCAGCGTCAGTAGCCTCCATTATATCTTTTCTTGTGCAGGTGGTAGGACACAGTGGGCACTTCAGTATATGTGACAGATTCTGATCTGGGGTGCCACAGTCACAATCGGACATTGATTCATAACCCCACCAAACCAGGTTTGTCTTGCAGCGGCACACACCTGTGCGAAGACGGAACAAGGATCTTGTTACCGTTGATTTATTTAAATTTCTCTTACTATACTCTTGCTTCATATCTATCTCTTCTTCTATATATTCTTTACATTATATCATCCGAATAAGTCGGGTTCATAGCCCAGTATACATCTTACTATAACTATCATATTTAATTTACTTTATTCTTCATATTTCAAGATCCTTATTCTTCATATGATCATAAAACTCAATGAGACCAGTAATGAAAACACAAAAAGTCGGTAATTAATGAACATCAATAGATATATATTGCCAAATAAACTTACTTAATTTCCTTGAACATCGTAAACATAATAAAACTTTTTTTAAGTGGTAGAGCCACGCTGTAGTCTGTCGACTACAGCATGAATGGGTCGGCTCAACCGGGGAGGTACCACTATCTTACAGAAAATCGACGTGAAGTGACAGTTCTACTGTCGCGTTTCGTTCGGTGAGTGAGATCGCCAGAGACCCAGCTATTCTATATCCTACCCCATCCCCATTTCTTCTTCTACCTAAAAAGATTTATAAAATCGTCTAAATGTCTTACCAAAGTTTGGTAGCCATATATGATCTTCCATCAGGAAACCCATTAGCCCGCGTTTGCCGCGATTGTGTAAAAATAAGTGGTGAAGTCGTGTAGGTATAAGTCTTAAAGACATAGGTTAATTATTTGTAAGGAAACAAAACGCAGAGTACCAAAGAAACAGTAGGCACGAGGGTTGATCGAAAGAGAGTATGTCTCTTATGCGACATTATTTAATTAACTTATTTTTCGTTACCATGGTTGAAAATTAAATACAAATTCTCATAATGTGTATATTTTTTTATTTATCAAGAACGATGAAATAACAGCCACAGGAAGGGCACTTGCCAATTTGAATGATGAAGTTTGAAATCACATTCGAGTGTATTAATATAAAATTCTCTTGTGTTTCTAAACCTTAACGATGTAAAGTATGAGACGCGTCTACGTTCATTTTGCGGCTATTCCTGTGGTAGTGCTTTGTCACTGCGACAGAGGGCGCTAGGATGAACAAACATCAAATCAATGTGGACGGGTCTCGTTCGTTTCATGTATATTTTCTTTGTGTGCCAAATTTGTTACATACCTATTTAATAATCCCTAATGATAATTTTCTAGAGGTTTCGCACGTAAACGAAGGCATTAATTAATTATGTTATTGTAGTTTGTTATAAACCTTCTTTATTATGTTCTATTGCAATTTAATGTACCCTAAACGTACATGATGATACATGTTCGAGTTTACTTATGGTCGAATTAATTTAAGACTCATCTACCTATAGGTGAATCTCATGCCATAAAAATAAATAAGAGCTGTACTTTTGATAATGAACATCTTTCATCCCTCGTTTTAAATGATGTTGCGCTTCGGTAAAGCCGTATAACTTTATTATATTTTATAGCATGTGTGCAAAAAAATAGTTTTAAGTAATAGCTATTAAGTTTCGATATTTATTCTCTTGCAAAGACCTAGATTAAAGAAGTATAATTGTCTATTTTACTCAAACGAAGTTCACATGGTTGAGGAAATAGGACAATTGCACAGCCAAAAAAAAAAAACACCTGATTATTGTGGCTGCATAAATATCGAACTTGGCTTGTACAATATAGAATAACAAATCGATGGTAACGTGATACCAGTAGGAACATTAGAAAAACTTTGCTATCCCTCGATTCTTGTCTTGATTCACTAACTATGTCTTCGTGTGTAACCGAATGGTACGCCATCTTCTGCCCACGTGATTCTTTCCATCGTACTATCATCTATTTCATATAATTAACATCACTTACTGGTGGTAGGTCTCTCATATGTAACAGGCCGCCTGGGTAGGTACCACCGCAATGTCTATTTCTCCCGCCAAACAGCAGTGTAAATACGCTGTAGTTTCCGGTTTGAAGGACATTGTAGCCAGTGTAAGTACTGGAAATATTGAGACTTAACATCTTATGTCTCAGGATGGCGAGCGCAGTGCAATGTCAAACAATGCTTTGTAAATCATGGTATTGTTTGGTTTTGTTACTGTCCATGAACGGTCGTATCGTTTACCATCAGGCGGACGGCATGCTCTTCTCGCCATACAACGCAATAAAAAAAACCTTAATTCAAACTTCAATCGCCATTATTTCATTCCCATGTCATCTACACATATAAATAAATAAATAAATAAATACACTCAACAGTCACATACATAGTCCTGACCCCACACTAAGATCGAGTCTTGTGTCGTGGGTATCAGAAGCTACGAGAGAATTTTCGGTCTCACAAACACCCAGACCCGAAACAAATACCTGTGGATCACACAAATATTTGTTTCGGAGCGGGGATCGAACCCGCGGCCTCTCGTTTCACAGGCGGCGTCTAACCAACTGCGCCACGGAGGCTGTCTAAATATATCTAAATATATCTATATCCATATCTTCATATTTCAAACTACGTCTCTGCCTGAACACTGCGATGTCTGCAATTTAGAAACCATACCAGCAACTAACCAATCATCTTTAAGTCCCGTATATATAAAACTAAATAATATCCAATGTAATGTCAAGGAAAGGTATTCAAACAACCAGCAGCAACATCTGAAATAAAGCTAATTTTATCCATCATATTTAAAACTACATTGTGGTTGCAGGCACTTACGATCCAAGTCCTATAGATGTTAAAAGACGGCAGTGCTCATTACCATCAAGTAAACGGCTGGTACAAAGCCACAATCGAAAACATAAAAGTCATCTCATTCCCATAAAATTAATTAATAAATTTTCTTCCTTTCATACTTCACGTGGGCAACTTCTCGATTCTCTTCTATCTTCGTATATCCTATTAAATAATATTCTTCACAAAAATCTAATATAACATACATAATTTTTATTACACAATAAATATTAAGTATATTATCGATGAATATTGTCAATATAGATATAGGCACCGATAAAATCAGTGGGTGGAACATCAACACTGTGTGCCATCGGGTAGGCCCCGGAATTAATACTTGCAATATTCATGCAACATTCACGATGTATGTGACACAGAAACTTGAATATCTCTCGTAACTAAAATATAAGAGACGTAAGAACAATAACATAATATGAAATCGTAAAACATTCTAAATCGGATTAGCCATGAGAGTTCAAACGAGTGCATCTTTATTAAGTTACTTGAAATCGAAACCATCTAAGATTGTACGTCGAACCGTATATTTGTGATGTGCAACCACTGTGGATTATCTTATTGTCGAAGAAAATAATTGTAATGACTATAAAACAAATTGGAATTTGAAATTATAATAATGTGTAACGCAAACCATCTGATACAGTACGTCAAACCTTGTATTTGTAACGTGGAACCACTCTGGATTATCTCATTGTCGACGAAAATAATTATTTTTGGAATTTGAAATTTTAATAATGTGTAAAGCAAACCATCTGATATAGTAATTCAAACCGTGTATTTGTAAAGTGGAACCACTATGGAATCTCTCAATGTTGAAAATAATAATTGTAATAAATATAAAACAAATTATATATTGTGTAACGCCAACCATCTGATATAGTTCGTTAAACTGTGTTTTGTAATGTGAAACCACTGTAGAATCTCTCAATGTTGAAAATAATAATTGTAATGACTATAAAACTAATTGAAATTTGAAATTATAATAATGTGTAACGCAAACCATCTGATACAGTACGTCAAACCTTGTATTTGTAATATGGAACCAGTGTGGATTATCTCATTATCGACGAAAATAATTGAAATGACTATAAAACAAATTGGAATTTCAAAATTTATTAATGTGTAACGCTAACCATCCGATATAGTAATTCAAACCGTGTATTTGTAAAGTGGAATCACGATGGAATCTCTCAGAGTTGAAAATAATAATTGTAATAACTATAAAACAAAATGGAATTTGAAAATTTAAGTGTTTAACGCAAACCATCTAATATAGTAATTCAAACTGTGTATTTGTAATGTGGAACTAAAGTGGATTATCTCAATGTCGAAGAAAATAATTGTAATGACGATAAAACAAATTTGGATTTGAAATTGTAATAATGTATAACGGAAACCATCTGATATTGTAATTCAAACTGTTAAAGTGAAAGAAAATGTGTTGCTTAGAATAATAGTTATAATCATAAGATGTAATTCGGCTCATACTTACAATTCACTCAGTTTCCGGTCCTCTGTCAAGAATAATTGTCGTAAACGAAATACCTACTGAAGGTAACATAAAAACCAAATGAGTGTGTAATCTTCCAGGCTCTTGAAATGACAACAATATTCCACACAAGCGATCGTTTATACAGAGATCTTATACAGATACATAAAAGAGGAAATTACATCAAAACAAATAACAAACGGAGCCTAGACATATGAGCATTTAGTCAATAAGCTACCATGTTTACGTCGCAAAACAAAGCGCATAGTTTTAAGTTATAGTATAAGGTTGTAACAGATAACTGTATGCATTATGATGCACGATAATGAATGAGATTTTTCATCAATCGGTGTACATATCACACGATTAAAGTACATGGTACATGCCTAACGTCAACAGTTTGAGTCGACACGCGCCTAATCTAAGGTTCAGTTGCACAAACTAACGTTGCCCATACCTTTGATTTTGAAGACGTCGACCCCATACATTAGTAATGTCAAATACGTCACAAATGTATGGGATTGACATTGTTAAAGACAAAGTTATGGGCAAAGTTAGTTTGTGCAATGAACAACTGAATATTCTCTTTAAAGACTTTTTTTTTTACTTATATAAAATCCTACTTTTTTGTACCTACCTTTCAGGTACCGTTCAGGATTTTAGGTAGTACCTTTTTTGTACTACCTAAAATCCTGAAAAGAATTTAGAACTGAATGAAATTATATTTCCAAAAAATGTTTCGATCAACTTATAGAAAAATAAAATCTGTCATTCATAATCGAACATCTAATGTGTTGTATTTGTAAAAAATGTAACACAGCAAATAATTTAAAAAAATAAAAAAATTGACAGAAAATTATTTGTTTTATTTTATTACTTTCCCCTTTCCGCCATTTCCAACTTCATCCCAAAAAGAAAACAGATTATTTTTTATACACATTTTTTTACTCTTATTCACTAGCCAATACATCTACAAGACGAGTTCGATTTCCGTGAAGTAACAAATGATGTTTCAATTCACTAACGTATCTTTCCAATTATATAGCCTAAACATAACAGTCCCACAAATTCCAGATCCTAGATCCTGCTAGAGATGTTTTGTCCCACAAAAGCCATGGTGGCGATCCGGAAATCGAACTGATAACTTCTCTTATTACACCTGGCTTCTCACAGTTCCTCATTGGAAGGAAAATATAGAATATAAATACACGATGTGAGATTTAGGACCTATATTAGTTATCGGATGTTTTGTGCTCTTCTCTTAAACTGAGTTTTAAAGTCGTTCGAAAGGAACAAAACATTCGATAACTAAAATAGGCTTTAAATCTGTCTATGAATAAGGCCGTTGGAGTATAACAGTAAATAATAAAATTCTAAGATTTAATAGTTGAATAGGTAGCACAAACACATTTTACTTCTGGACATTGACCTCTGTGAATACTGATCACACTCACACACAAAAATAAACATAGAATTAAATCACAGAAGAGTCGCCTCACTGCCACATACTTTACTGTCGAAAGTTTAAATCACATATTATGCTCATCACGATATTTTCTGTAAATTAACTTCACTAGATTTAATATTTATTTAGATATTAAAATTCACATATTCATCATCATCTTCAACGACAGAACCGCTGCCAACCATGGGCCTCTTTATACAGCGATCTATCTGAAGCGACTTGCATCCAACTACTTCCTGAAGTATGTTACATATTATACTACCATAAGTTAAGATTTAGGCTAGGCTAAGGAGGGCTAGACATTCCTTAGCAATGAGGTTCGAAGAAATTGACAAACCTTTAAAGTTCTTGGTTATACCTATCAATTATAAAGGTTACCGCGTGATGTGTCCCTTAAAGTGTACGATAATAATTATTCTTATTCATTATAATTACTGGAAACGTAGCTCCAAAGGGACGTAAGTGTCAGTAATGTAAACAAAGATTAATCATGCATTTTGGTATGGTCTGCAAAAAAACCTTCTGCATGTTTATGCCACTGTATGATAATGTTAATTGTTTAATGCTTTTGAATTAATATGTAGTGTCCGCCAACCCGCATTAGGCCAGCGTGGTGGACTATATGGCCTAACCACTCTCAATCGATTCTCTCGATTGTAGAGTAGGCCCGTGCCCTGCAGTGGGACGTATATGGGCTGATATAGATAGATAGATAGAATGAAAAAACATAACACTTTTTATATTGTAATCTTAGTTAATTTTTTTAAATTTTAACTGCTATCTTCTTCGTCGTTCGAGTGAATGACTCAAAATTACTAGACCTTTAAACCTTTACAATTTCCCGGCCCAGTAGGTCGCTAAAGTTATGGCAGCGTCAGTAGCCTCCATTATGTATTTTCTTGTGCAGGTGGTAGGACACAGTGGACACATCAGTAAGTGTGACAGATTCTGTTCTGGGGCGCCACAGTCACAATCGGACATTGATTCATAACCCCACCTAACCAGGTTTGTCTTGCAGCGGCACACATCTGTGCGAAGACGGTTAAGTGTCTTCCAGACAGGCCACTGAAGTTCTTTACCAGGGGGCAGGTGTTCCGAAGGTGGGATGTAGTCCGATGGGACGGGGTACTTCAAGCCCCAGAGATGTTTTTTGGTGTCCTTTGCATTTGTGATTGATTCTGTCACATCAAGAAAACTCTTTCGGCTTTTTAGACGCTTCCGAGGCATGACGTGGCCGAACAGTGGATGGCGATTGTTGGATTCCTGTTGGTGTTTTTCGATTTGGCATTTCCTGCAAGTGGATATAATAAATTTAAGGGGGTTGGTTTTAGGCAGCCCGTAATTGTCCGGCATGTCTCATTTAATGCGACGTCAACTTCTTTTGCGTGTGTAGAACGGTGCCACACTGAGCACGCGTACTCACCGACAGAGAAGGACAAAGCAAGACCAGTTGCCCAGGAAGTAGAGGTCAGACGCTGTAAAAGATAGTTCCGGGATCCAATCTTTTTTTTAACATTAATGCAATGGTTTTTAAAAGTCAATGATCTATCCAAAGTCATTCCTAGGTAGCGTGGGTGGGGGCAGTGCTGAATCTCGGCTCCTCCCCATGATAATTTTAGGGTACGTTTAGCGTGGTGATTGCGAAGATGGAAGGCACAGGACTGAGTCTTGGTTGGATTTGGTCTGAGAGCATTGTCACTATAGTATCTTCCCAGTGTATGTAATGCTTCCGCTAGTCTTTCTTCTGCTTCTTCAAAATGGGTCGTCTGTGCAGCCATCGCAAGGTCGTCAGCGTAGATGAAGTGCTTCATATTAGGAAGTATAGGTTGATCATTAGTGTAGATGTTGAAAAGCGCAGGAGCGAGAACGCTACCTTGTGGGAGACCATTTTTTTGGCAGCGCCAGCGGCATTTATTTTGGTTGAGGTGAACTTGAAACCGTCTATTATTAAGGAGATCGCGAAGAATATGCACAAACCGGATATCTTTTGTTATTTGATGAACTTTGGCAAGGAGATGTTTAATATTAACTGTGTCGTATGCTGCAGAGAGATCAACGAAAACAACGCCAGTTATTTTGTTTTCTTCAAACCCGTCTTCTATAAGTTGCGTGAGGTTTAAAGTTTGGCTAGTGCAGGACTTGCCCGGTCGGAGGCCAGCCTGTTGTGGGATTAGGTGGAGCTCTAAAACAGTTGTGAGGCGATTGAGAAGCAATCTCTCAAAAAGTTTGAAAGTATGGCAAAGAAGGGAGATAGGTCGGTAACTTTTTGGGTCTCGGGGGCATTTGCCTGGCTTCAAAAAGGGCCACAACTTTTGCCTTTCGCCAGTGCTTAGGGAACTTTAAGGTGTCCAGACAAGTGTTATAGAAGGTCAAAAGCCACGACACGGCTTTGGGTCCGAGGTGTTTTATCTGTTCAGTTGTTAAATCATCTACTCCTGCCGCCTTGCCAGTCTTCAGACTCCTAATGCTGTGTACTATTTCAAAAAGGTTGAAAGGCTTACTAACGTGGTTGGTATCTGGGAAGGATGTAGAAAGTGCCACTGGTTTCCGAAGTCGATGAGGTGGTTTGCCATTCAATAGAAGTTGATGGGCGACTTGGTTAGCCGTTACTGGACCAGGATTAGCAGCGGATGGAGGGTCATCGGTAAGTTTCTTAACTGTTTTCCACGCCTTTTTACTATTGTGCGTCATATTTACGCTAGATACAAGGTTCATCCAGATTTCCCGCCGGTTCTCACCTACTTGTTGCATAAGTTCTTCACCTAGGGCCAGTGTGTCTATTGCAAACGGATCCTTTTCAAATTGCGTTTGGTACAGCGATAAAAGATTTTTGCAGTCATTATTGAGCCCCGGGATATATGAGGTGCGACAGCCACGGAGGATAGTCTGTCGTGATGTGGTTTGTATGTGTTTTAGGAATGTATTGTAATTTTCAGGGACTGGTTTCAGATTCGATAATTTAGAGTCGACCCCCTGAGAGAAAGCTTCCCAGTCGGCTTTTGTAAAATTAAATCTGCGACGAAATGGAACGTTTGATGGTTTGATTGCTGCAGATATTGTACATGTTATAGGTCTGTGTTGGGTGTGAGGTATTGGTTGTCCAATGCCTTTCCTGCATAAAGAGCTAATTTTACCGCTTGCGAAGAGTAAATCCGGGTTATAACCTCGTCGCCATCGTCCGCTGTTAAAGGATGCGGGAAGCTTAGCATCATGTACCAGTGTTAAGCCTACTGCTTCAGCCCATTTTTCTACTGCATCACCATCACCATTTGTGGTGTTGTAACCCCATGATGTGCTGTGACTATTGAAATCACCCACAACTACTTTTATTGGTTGGTCATTAAAATTACTCGTTGGGCTAAATTGAAACGGTTGCTTTGGTGGTTTATATAGTGAAGTTATGGTACATGGTATTATGCAAGTCGTACTTACCCGAGACAATCATTTGGAAGTATACAGTACTTTTTACTTCCCAACACGACATAGCCATGCCACCAACACCATGTTTGCGACGCATTGCACTAGCCGCACGCCTCGAGACTTACTTATTAAAGTTGATCGTGAACGTCCTCTCACGTCCCTGTCGTCGGGCGACTGCAGAGTGCATTTTCTGTATGTACATTGTGCAATGCTAAGGCTCGCGCGGGCGCGGGCGGCGAGGCGCGCAACTGACCTGGTGTGCTGGGCGTGTCGAAGCGGGACAGAGAACTGTGCAAAGGCTTGTTACTTGTTGTTATTGTTATTAATTTGTATAAACTTTTTTATTTTATGTTTGTATATGTTGGTTACTTTAGATGTAGTCAAGGAAGTTTTTGTCATTCTTTTTTTTTATTATTATTGTTGTAGTAATTGTTTTTTCTTTTTTATTTATTAATGCATTAATAATACCTACAATGTTTTAAAATAATAATAATATGTCGGCTGGCGTTCGCATGTCACTCAAGGTGACCACTGAAAACCAGCGTTGCGCTGTGGCTCGCGCTGCAGTACAACATTAAGCTGAGTGGTCACCTACGTGTCACTTTTTTGCGACGTACAAACTTTTTTTTTTCTTTTATTTTCTTTTTTTTTTTATTTCTGTATGGTGTATGTAAATTTATGTTATATGAGTGTGTGCGTTGTGATAAGTGACAAATAAATGTGTTTTCTTTCTTTCTTTTCTTTCTTTACAGTTACCCGTATCTATGGAAAGGGTTTTAATATCGTTAAGAGTGTTGCAGGATACGGAAGATATCTTAATTGTGGGTCTAGCGAATATTGCACTGCCGTATTTCTCATGTGGAGTTTCTGCCACGAGTGTCATTCCATCTACTTTGGGTCTCAGTTGTAATTCGCTCCTATGGGTTTCTTGGAGGCATAACACATCGCAGGAATTTTCTATGCATAGGTTTAAAAGAAGGCTAGCTTTATTACTTGATAATCCTTCAATATTAGCGGATATAATAACTAATGCTGATTTGCGGGGTTGGTTCTTTTTTTTTTTTTTTTTTTTTTTTTTAACCTGGCACGGCATAGTGACTGCATTGCACCTGATGGTAAGTGCTAATGCCGTCCAGATAGAGTATCGAATGGTATCAAACGGTAGTCTCATACCATTCGATACAATCATGCCGGCCCGCTGAGATGCCTCTTCACGCTACGGCGGAAGGACCCAGGATTATAGGAAGGAGGGAACACGTGCGATGGCAAACCGTTCCACAGCTTGACTGTACGGCAGAAAAAAGAATTAGAGAACCTTTTGGTTCGCGCCGAAATGGATTGAACAGTCAAGCTATGGCTCCGCAAGCCAGCACGCGTGGTTCTGTTAAGGAAAGGAGAGGAGGGGATTAAATTGAACAAATCCTCAGAGCATTCGCCATGATACAGACGTTAGAACACGCTTAGAGAGGCGACATCCCTCCGTAACTGTAGCGACTCTAAGTTGCCCGTAATGTCTGCATCATTCACAATGCGGATGGCCCGCCGCTGCAATCCATCCAAGGCATCGAGTAAGTACTGGGCGGATCCATCCCAGAGGTGCAAACAGTATTCCATACCCGGCCGAACCTGCGCTTTATACAAGCGGTAGAGTTGACCGGGCGCGAAAAACCGACGCACCTTGTTCAGGACCCCAACCCTGCGGGAAGTGGCAGATATTACGCCCTCGATGTGATTCCTTGGATTAAGATCACAACGGATATCCACACCAAGGATACTCAGGTCATTCCGCATTGAGAGGGGAATACCCTGAAGAATGGGGAGGGGAGAGAACGGGGATTTTTTGCACGTGAACGCACACACCTGGGTTTTCCTGGCATTGAACTCAACCATATTCCTGGAGCCCCATGTAGAAATGAGATCCAAGGATCGATTGAGCTCAATGACAAGATCCTCGCGCCCACTCACAGTGTCGACCCGGCAACCTGGGGACCCATGGCAGTATCGCCCATGAACCGTGCTGTCATCTGCATAGCAATGAATGTTGCCAAGTGACAACATATCATTGATATGCAGAATAAACAGGGTGGGCGACAGCACCGAGCCCTGCGGAACTCCGGCATTTACCGACATGAGCGCCGAAGCGTGTCCGTCAACGACAACACGCATTCTACGCCCATGCAGAAAGCCAGAAATCCACGAACACAAGTTGCCGGGCAGACCGTATGCCGGAAGCTTGGATAGGAGACCACGGTGCCAGACCCTATCAAACGCCTTGGCTATGTCGAGGCTCACAGCAAGAGCCTCGCCACGCCGGTCTATCGTCTCACCCCAGCGATGCAGGACAAACGCCAGAAGATCACCCGTTGATCGGTTGTGACGGAATCCGTACTGTCTGTCACTGATCAACGAGTGATCCTCCAGGTAGCGGACCAATTGAGCGTTTATGATCCGCTCCATGACCTTACACATCACTGAGGTGATAGCGATAGGGCGATAATTGGTAGGGTCTGACCGATCACCCTTTTTGGGGATCGGTTGCACATTGGCCTCCCTCCAAGATACCGGCACAATACCTGTGCGGTAGGACACTCGGTAGAGGCGTGTCAGTGCAGGAGACAACTCCGCTGCGCAACTCCTTAAAACCACCGCCGGTATTCCATCCGGACCACTGGCTTTCCGCACATCGAGAGACCGTAGCTCACGCCGCACATCACACTGCCTGATGCGAATATCCGCCATTGAAGAACCGTGTTTAAAATGCTATCAAACAGTATGATACGTGTAGAACTTACGAAACAATAAAAAACCTACGTCATCCCATGTCGTCCTTTCTTTTTTCCACCATTTAGACTAATTTTTGTTTATACGTATACAATTTAAATTTAATAAAGTTATGCTATTGCAATATGTAAAAGAAAAACAAAAAACAATAAATATGTGCTAGCAAAAAATTAAAAACACATCTATATTCAACAGGTCGAATTTTATCTATATTAAAAGCAGGATTTCCTTGCAGACCAGTGTTATTCTTAAAGTCCCATACCTCAAAAGGAAGCGGGAAACCTTATAGCATAATTTCGTTGACCATCTGTTACGGGAACACGTAGAGGTGAAGATGAAATTAATATCAAATTCTAAGCATTATGTTTAATTGAAGCTTTAAAGAAATAAGCTTCTAAGTCAATGCGATAGAACGGATAAAAATAAATATTAATGCACAATTTTGACTTTATGATAACATTAGCAAATAAATCGACAAAGTAGGTGACCATTGATCTATATTCAAGAATCGTTTTCGAAAAAAAAGTTTTACCTGCAAGTAAGGGAAAAATCATTCGGAACAAATAAATTTAAAATACCCGAATAAAACAAAAGAATTTTAGCGGAATCATGTTTATTTATTTGACTGTGACATAAGTTAGGAATTCTATGTTATGGCCTAAAATACAACGGTTTTTTAACAAGTTAAAATTAAGTAATGAACGTAAATTTAATTTCAAGTCATGCTCTGTTTTTCTAAAGATAAATGTTCAATTATCTATATCTATATCGGCCCATATACGTCCCACTGCAGGGCACGGGCCTACTCTACAATCGAGAGAATCGATTGAGAGTGGTTAGGCCATATAGTCCACCACGCTGGCCTAGTGCGGGTTGGCGGACTTACATACCGTAGAAATTCTTTAAAATCGCTACGGTATGCAGGTTTCCTCACGATGTTTTCCTTCACCGTTAAAGTGCGTGGTAATTGACTATCAATACACACATAACACCGAAAAGTCAGAGGTGTGCCCTGGGATTTGAACCTGCGACCACCGTGAACATGTAGGCGGCCGCGTCTGGTCCGTTACCAACAGGCCACCACGCACTTTCAATTAATGTTCAATTAATTTATAGAAATTAAAAATACTGATTTCCTATTTCGTGTTTTTTTTTTTTCGCCAGGTGGCGCTGATCAAATACAGAAGCCGTTATTTTGTTACTTTTTATTTTAATAGTTTTCCTTGAAGAAATCAAAGTTACATACTAGTACTAGCGTTCAATAAGTGTACCGTTGCGTAATTATCCTGCACTAACGTTATCTTAACAAATCTGTGACTCTGTGCTGCGAAATTTATAGTTTATTACCGGTCACCATAAACTGACATCTTGGGATGTGTGAAGCGTACTAGTGTCTGCAAATTAAACTCTGGAACGATACACCCGCATAACAATCCACAGTGAGCATGTTTGCTGTTTTTTAACCAAGTAATCCTACTGAGAGAAAAATACTTGCCGTTATTATAAACTATATTGACACCAACGCCATCTAGTGACAGACACGCTGAAACGTATATGTCAAAATCGATCTGAGACCTAGCTGTCAAGGACACTCTCATATAGATTTCCCTAGAGGGCGTTACTTATACTAATACTTTTAATATTATAGAAAAATGGTGTGCGGAGCATGTAATAAGCCTTGCAGCAAAACTAATTTCGACGGTTCCCTTACCACACCCTGTTTTAAATGCTCTCAGGACTATCACGTCGCCTGTCTCAACATGTCTAGGGAAGAACTCAGACTAATGAGAAACAAGACCAACCAGTACCAATGCCCGAGTTGCCAATCCAAAAACAAAGCTCCAAAAACTGATAACACCCAATAAGACCTCTACACCAAGAATGCCCCGTAGAACCTCCACCTGAAGACTTCATTAACCTAACTGAAAACCTGGCATGCATGGAAGTACCTGCCTCCATCACCACAGCTTTTACGGCTGCGATCCGTTCACTCCAGGATATTTTTTCTTCAATGAAGGAAGAACTCAGAGAACTCACCGGCTCTCTCAAGTCTACATCCGAGGATATCATCCTATTCCGACAAGAACTTACGGACATGAAGCTGCAACTTGGCGATCTGGGTAAATATAAAAATGAGGTGGCCTGTCTCCGCGCTGAAGTATCTGAGCTTCGTCAGGAACTACAGGCAAAAGAGCAAAAACGCCTCTTGAAAGATGTAGAAATAACTGGCCTGACTGAAAACAAGGGAGAAAACCTGAACCAAGTTATAACTGTGCTTTCGACAAAACTTGGAGTCCAGCTCGAGCCTCAAGATGTGGACGACGTAAGGCGTATTGGCGCGCGCGGGAATGGAGCCGGCACAGCAGAACGACCAAGACCTGTGATCCTCACCCTCAAGTTGCGGGCACCGCGCGACCAGCTGATCCGGTCTGCTAGTGCGCGCCGTACTATTACAACCGACATGCTCGACATCTCTGGAAACTCCCGGCGGGCTTACATTAACGAACACTTAACTAAAGAAAATAGAGTGCTGTTTAGTAAAGCCCGAAAAACAGGATCTGAACTACATTTCAAGTATGTATGGTCTTCAAATGGCAATATCTTTATGAGACGGTCGGAAACAAGTTCTGTATTACATGTCACCTCGGAAGACATCCTCCACAAACTCACAACTCAAAACCAGCCCTTTATTCCGGCTACTAGCCCCACACAATGTTCCTAACACTTGTTTAATGTAATAAATTAACAATATATGTCTTACTATTATCAATCCTTTGAAATAAAACTATTTTATACGGATTTTATCGCGATTTGGTTTAATTTTTACATTTTCGGCGGCGCGACGGACAGTCCGCCCCGTGACCACGAAAGCTGTAAAGTAATCGAAACGTCGGGAAGTTAAAAAATGTAAAAATTAAACCAAATCGCGATAAAATCCGTATAAAATAGTTTTATTTCAATGTGTAACATTCGCGTAAATAACAGAAACCATTATATTATCAATCCTCCACAGTCCTACGTTCTGGTGCCCAAACATGTCCACTCAGTCTGCTACCTCCATGCAAAAATCAGTAGTGAACATAGTCTGTTATTTTTTCTTTCAAAACACTTTACAGATAAATTTTCAAAATCCACCCCATGACAATACAAAAACATGCCACATCCAAGTACAACCTATGTCTATTGTAAATACTACACATTCTACACATAAAAATAAAAAAGATACCATTTTAATAAAACTTTTCACTAACTCACTAGTACGAAATGCCTAATACAATTATTGGCAACGATATTGACTTCTTAACTAATAATTCTTGCCATGAAGTAGAAACACCTGAAGAATGTGTGAATATAATTACTAATAAATGTAAATTCATTGTGCTCACTTTAAACATACGTAGCATTAGTAAAAATCTAGACTCACTACTAGTGTTTTTAAAAAGACTAGTAATACTACCTAATGTAATAATTTTAAGTGAATGCTGGCTGAATGAATCCATTAACATTGAAAATATAATAGGATATTCACCGTACTTTACTATAAACAATATTAACCAAAATGGCGGCGTAGTCGCATATATAAAATCTTGCTGGTCGGCTACAGTCTCCGTATTACAGTTACACGAAGCGTGTGGACTACTGATCGATATACCGAACCAGACACTAATTTACGGAGTGTATAATAATAATAATAATAGTTTCTTTATTCAAGTAACAAAGGACTCAGTTTTGTGTTAGTATCACCGTATGTACCGTATGTTAGTATCACTGTATAGATCACCATCTTTCAAAAACACCACCAACTTCCTTTCTTCTCTTGATGTCTCGCTAAGTTCATACAAAGATAGAAAATCTATTATTCTAGCCGGAGTTATTAACATCGTTATTCTAGCTGTCGGATCGTCGGAGTACCTGTGCCTTCTAGCGGAGCACGGTTTAGAATCTGTAATAAATAAGCCCACTCGACAAAACACATGTTTAGATCACATATTTGTAAAATCCGACTGTTCTACCACAGGCGTAGTGTGCAATTCTATAATTACAGACCATAAAATTACAATATTGGGATTAATTTGCAAAACTAAACAAATGAGAAAATCAAGAGAACGTAATATAGTGGACTACGATAGTATAGCAAGCGAACTCAGTCGTGTAGACTGGTCTGAAATTAACTCCAAAACCGATGTTGACTCAGCAGCAACACTATTAACGATCATAATAAATAACGCTGTCAAAAACCATACAAAAACGATTAAAATTTCTAGATCCAAATTTACTCTCAATCCATGGATCACACCAGGTCTTCTCAGATGTGCACGTCACCGCAATCGCCTACATGCGAAACATAAAGCTAATCCTCAGGACAATATGTTAAAGATCACGTTTACGCGCTATAGGAATTTCTACAACGACCTTGTCAGGAAGCTAAAGCGACAATACGAATTTAATCTCCTACAATCAAATAAATCCAACACAAAACAACTCTGGAAGACAATCAAAAATATATGTAACATAAACACTAAACGCAACCCACCTTTAGACCTCATTACTCTATCAAATAACCAGACAGATTCATTAAACTTCGTCAACAGATATTTCTCCAACGTCGGACACAATCTTGCAAATAACATACTAACCCGAACTGGTGAATCCGAAGAAAGTCTCGTTTCTAAATTAGACTGCTACAATAAACCACTGAAATCCTTATTTTTTGAACCTACCAACCACCAAGAAATAATTTCTATCATAAACAATTTAAAACCTGATTGCGCACCAGGTATAGACAGCATTAACTCAGGCTTGATAATACATATCCAGCACCAAATTTCATCTGCTCTTGTCCATGTGTGTAATCTAAGCATAAGTTCTGGCCGCTTCCCTTCTCTCTGGAAAGTATCCTCTGTGACTCCAATACATAAGGCTGGTCCGAAAGATGTTCCTGGACACTATAGGCCCATATCATTGCTTAGTATACTTTCGAAAATCCTCGAAAAAGTAGTAAATACGCGCTTAATCAAATTCACTGAAGAACTCGGTCTTCTTTCTCCTCGTCAGTTCGGTTTTAGACAAAAAAGGTCCACCGAGGA
The DNA here is from genome assembly GCA_949752805.1 of Deilephila elpenor. NCBI lineage: Eukaryota > Metazoa > Arthropoda > Insecta > Lepidoptera > Sphingidae > Deilephila > Deilephila elpenor. Next base: position 5,025,433 of record OX457095.1, on the reverse strand, counting down.
CGCCACAGCTCTTTTATTAGATTTAATCTCTGGCTATCTGGATAATGGGAACTGCTGCGTAGGGGTATTTCTCGATTTAGCCAAAGCTTTTGACTCCGTTTCTCCAAAAATACTTTTAAATAAGCTAGAAAACATGGGGGTGAGGGGTATTGCTCTGAACTGGTTTGAAAGTTACCTATCAAACCGCACTCAGCTCGTCAAAGTCGGGTCACAAAAAAGTGAACAGCTGCCGATTTACTACGGTGTTCCGCAGGGTAGCATCTTAGGACCAAGTCTATTCATAATTTATATGAACGATATCCACAATTTAAAGATGTAAGATGCGGAAATAATTTGTTACGCTGATGACACCGTAGTCCTCTTCAATGCCAAAGACTGGACCAAAACTTTCGAACGTGCCGAAGTTGGACTATCAACTCTCACAAACTGGCTTGACAACAACCTATTATCCCTTAATCACAATAAAACCAAATACATATGTTTTCATAAAACTGCTGCATCCAAACCTCCGGTAAATAAGAATTTAACAATACACGCCTGTAACCCGAGACTCCAAGATAAATGTCACTGTAGTTACATAGAACGCGTTGAACTTGGTGTAATGGTAGATCAAAACTGCAATTTCAAAACACATATTCTTTGCTTGTCAAAACGCATAAGAAAAACAGCTAGTGTATTAAAAAGACTACGAGTTTCGGCAAGCAAAGAATTACTAAAGTATATTTATATAGCCATCTGTCAACCCCTTATAAACTACTGCATCGTTGTATGGGGCAGTGCAGCAAAGACAATCCTGTTAGACGCTGAAAGGGCGCAAAGATCTGTTTTGAAAACAATGCTTAAAAAGCCATTTAGACACCCTACTCACGAGCTGTATAATGAATTGAAGGTCCTCACTATTCGGCAACTCTTTGTCCTCCGTATAACTCTATCTACGCACAGCAACTTGATTGGCACGGAGTTGCATAAAACTATGATCAAGAAAAGAGTCTATAAATTTACTCTACCTACTATACAAACGTCTTTCGCTCGAAAATTCGGTGATTTTCTAAGGGCTTATACCTACAACTCTGTGGCCAAATTCTGCGATATTAAAAACTTGTGAGTACACCACGCCAAAAGTAAAATAAACAACTGGTTATATACCTTAACTTATAATAACACGAAAATACTACTAGAATAATATTATAATAAGTATTACTTTTGATCTCAATTAATAAGACCGTTGATGAAATTAAGTTGTTTTCTTTTTTTTTCGAATATTTATTTTATTGTTTAAATAATCTTTTAAGCACTTGTTTTAATTGTTCATTATTTTATAGTATAATTACATACTCATGTGAATACTTTATGTTTTTTTTTAAATGTTACGAAATGAACAGAATAATACTTTTAATACTGTTTTAGAATTTTGATTCTTTTATTATTATTTTTTTTCTATTATTTAGGATTAAGTGATTCATGTTTTTTTTTTTATTTTTTTTTAAACTGGCACGGCATAGTGACTGCATTGCACCTGATGGTAAGTGCTAATGCCGTCCAGATAGAGTATCGAATGGTATCAGACGGTAGTCTCATACCATTCGACACAATCATGCCGGCCCGCTGAGATGCCTCTTCACGCTACGGCGGAAGGACCCAGGATTATAGGAAGGAGGGAACACGTGCGGTGGCAAACCGTTCCACAGCTTGACTGTACGGCAGAAAAAAGAATTAGAGAACCTTTTGGTTCGCGCCGAAATGGATTGAACAGTCAAGCTATGGCTCCGCAAGCCAGCACGCGTGGTTCTGTTAAGGAAAGGAGAGGAGGGGATTAAATTGAACAATTCCTCAGAGCATTCGCCATGATACAGACGGAAGAACACGCTTAGAGAGGCGACATCCCTCCGTAACTGTAGCGACTCTAAGTTGCCCGTAATGTCTGCATCATTCACAATGCGGATGGCCCGCCGCTGCAATCCATCCAAGGCATCGAGCAAGTACTGGGCGGATCCATCCCAGTATTCCATACCCGGCCGAACCTGCGCTTTATACAAGCGGTAGAGTTGACCGGGCGCGAAAAACCGACGCACCTTGAAGCATGTGAAGTTTTCTCTCTCACTGTTTAAATTTTTGGATTTTATTATGTTTTTTTTTTATTATTTTATTTTTTATGTAAGCTTCAAATTCAAAATTTTCAAAGTTTGTATTGGTACCCCAAGATACAAGCCTAGTTTAGTTTGGGGACCCCTGTTCAAATTGTATGTACCTAACTGTGTTTTTCAATAAATATATATATTTTTTTTTTTTTTTTTTTTTTATTTCACCAAGTAAGTCCCATTAAGCAAAATCGAAGGATGTGTAACGGCCATATTGCTATGTAAGCACATGGCATACAGTGAGCAGTGACTCGATAGAGTGTTGTGTATCGTGGAGTCCGGCACTGTGTACACGCGTATAACTAATTATGTAAAATGTGTTTCTGTTGTTAATAAACTTTTATACTTTGACTACTATATTATTGTGGGGCACTCACGTACACCCTAATAATGATGACACCCTAACATTGGTGACCCCGACGTGATGTGCAACGTGAGGTGCAACGTGATGTGCGAAGTGATGTGCCTAAAGTAAAAATAAAGTTTCCAAGTGTATTGTTCTATATATAAAAAATGTCGGAAACTGAACAAAAGGAAGTCAAGGGTGAAGTAGACCAAATTACTATTACTTCAAGGATCGCAGAATTTTGGGAGGATCAACCCCGAACATGGTTCATCCACGTGGAATCTGTCCTTTTCAGCCGTAAGTTATCGGACGAGGCGAAATACCACCTAGTAATCGCAAAATTAGGCAAAAATGTCGTCCAGGCAGCAACAGACATTTTACTCAATCCGCCGGCAGAGAACAAGTATAATGCCCTTAAGGCTAGACTTTTAGCCGTATACGAAGAGTCGGAGAGTCGCCAGCTGCAAAAGTTAATAGGCGAAATGGAGCTCGGCGATCAGCGACCGTCGCAACTTCTTCGACGGATGAAAGACCTAGCCAGAGACAAAATCAAGGACGACACGCTACTTCTTTTGTGGCAAAACCATTTGCCGACAGCAGTCCGAGCTGTGCTTGTAGTTACGGACAGCAAGGATTTGAATACCTTAGCGTCAGTAGCTGACAAAGTGATGGAGACCGTCAAACCCATCAATATTGGAGAGGTCAGCACATCGGATACGACCTCATTAGCAGCGCAAATAGCCAGAATCAATGTCCGGCTCGATGAGATGCAGTCAAGGCCACCGGGACAACGCGGCAGGTTTTCAGCACGCAGGTCCCGAGAGCGCTACGGTAGGGATGCGCGATCCATTTCCCGCGGGCGTCGGAATTCTACACCTCGTGGTACACCAGCTCGTGCCGACTGGATGTGTTTTTATCACTACCGGTTCAAGGAGCGGGCGCGTAAGTGCGTGCCGCCGTGTGCTTGGCCTGCTAAGCAGCAGAAGCATGCGGAAAACTGAGCGCCGTGCAGTCAGCGGCGGGTGACAGCTGCATCGGAACGCGTAATTACCGTCTTAGTATAAGAGATAGATATAGCAACCTAAATTTTTTGGTGGATACTGGCGCGAACATTTCTGTTTTACCGCGTAATGTAGTTAGTAAGAGTAGCCTAAGTAAAAGTAAATCGGACTATACGTTGTACGCCGCTAACGGCACAACTATAGAAACCTATGGCACGAAAACCTTGAGTCTAGATTTAGGTTTAAGAAGATCCTTACGTTGGACTTTTGTTATAGCCGAGGTAAGCCAACCTATTTTAGGTGCCGATTTTTTAAAATATTACCAATTGTTAGTCGATTTAAGTTCCCGTAAGCTTATCGACCAATTAACTAAATTTAAGGTTTTAGCTTCAATTGTAAGTTCGCCCAATAGCCAGACCATAAAAACTGTAGATGTAAGCCATCCATTTTATGAATTGCTAGCGAAATATCCGGATATCACCAAACCGGTATCATTTAAGGAAACACCTAAACATTCAGTGTACCATCATATCGAGACAGTCGGACCACCCGTACATTGCCGAGCGAGACCGTTGCCACCGCATCGATACGCTAAAGTTAAAGAAGAGTTTAGAATCATGCAAGAGATGGGGATTTGTAGACCGTCGAAAAGCGCGTGGGCAAGCCCATTACATGTCGTGGAGAAAAAAGATGGTAATTTACGTCCTTGTGGTGATTACAGAGCGCTTAACGCAATTACCAAACCGGATAGATACCCTATACCGAGATTATACGATTTTACCTATATACTTGCAGATAAAAAAGTTTTCTCCCGTATAGATATTAATAGAGCGTATCATGTTATAATGGTCGCTCCTGACGATATAGAAAAAACCGCTATTATCACACCGTTCGGGCTTTTCGAATTCCCACGCATGAGTTTTGGGTTGTGCAACGCAGCGCAATCTTTTCAACGCTTTATGAATCACTCTGTTTTGCATGGTTTAGATTTTTTGTATACGTTTATAGATGACATAGTAATAGCTAGTGAAAATTTGGAACAACACAAAAAACATTTGGCAGAAGTTTTTGAAAGACTTAGCAAATTCGGTATTACTATCAATTTAAAGAAATGCTCATTTGGTAAATCCAAAATTGATTTTCTTGGTTACGAAGTTTCCACTGATGGTATTCGGCCACTTAAAGAAAAAGTAGATGCAATTAACTCTTTTCCCAAACCAGAAACCGTAGACCAATTAAGGCGATTTTTGGGAATGGTTAACTTTTATCGGTTACATTTACCTCACGCAGTAGAATATCAATTAGAATTAAATAAACATATAAAAGATTCCAAAAAGAAGGATAAAAGAAAAATTATTTGGGACGATAAATCGAATGAAGCATTTATACAATGTAAGTTAAGTTTGCAAAGTGCACCTGGTTTATCGTATCCGAAACCCGATACGCCACTTGCACTAATGACTGATGCATCGAATAGTTGTGTGGGTGCAGTTTTGCAGCATCGCGAAAGCAATGTATGGAGGCCGCTGGGATATTTTTCTAAAAAAATGACACCGGCACAAAAAAAATATAGTACATATGACAGAGAGCTTTTAGCTATTTATCTCGCTATTAAGTATTTCCGGAACATGATAGAGGGACAAAAGTTAGTTATTTATACCGACCACAAACCTTTGATTTTTGCTTTTAAAAAAATAGGTAGTGACAACGAGTTACCGCGTAGAGTAAGGCAATTATTATATATCAGTGAATTTTCTACTGACATTGAACACATTCAAGGTGACAATAATGTTGTAGCGGATGCATTGTCACGGGTCGAGTCCATTTCTGTTCCAATCGCATTAGATTACGCTGATATTGGCGCTCAAAGAAATGACGAGCAACTGACCAACTTGCGTAAGCAGACCGGTAAGTGGAATTTATTAGATATAGTATTACCGGGACATGACACTAGCATTGTTTGTGATATGTCCACACTAAAGCCTAGACCATACTTACCAGACCAGTTTAGGAGATTAGCTTTTCAATCTGTGCATAACCTTAGCCATCCAGGCATTCGTACTACGGGTAAATTAATAAAACAAAGATTTTTTTGGGTCAACATGAATAGAGACATAAGTGTATGGGCACGTTCTTGTAATGCATGCCAGCGTGCAAAAATACATAGACATGTTAAATCGGAATACGGTAAATTTCCATTGGCAGAACGTTTTACACACATACATGTTGACATAGTAGGGCCATTGCCAATTTCTTTGCACGACTACAGGTTCTTAGTTACAATCGTGGACCGGGCTACAGGCTGGCCGGAGGCCTTTCCGGTAAAAGATATTACCGCGGAGACCGTATCAAAAGTCATGTATGAGGGTTGGATTTCACGTTTTGGCTGTCCTTTTCAACTTACTAGCGACCAGGGCAGACAATTTGAAAGTTCGCTTTTCAAGGAACTCATGAAGTATTTAGGTATATGTAAAAACCGTACCACCCCTTACCACCCTCAAAGCAATGGTATGGTAGAGAGGTGGCATAGATCGCTTAAAGCAGCTTTGATGGCCAGATTAGATTCGAAGACTTGGGTTGAAGAATTACCTACAGTGTTGTTAGGACTCCGAGCAGCACCGCGCACCGATACTAGTGTAAGTGCTGCCGAGTTAACTTATGGACAAACCCTAAGGTTGCCCGGCGATTTCCATAACAACAACACAGAAATATCTAATTATTGTCAATATGTAAACAACTTACGTTCGTTAATTCGTAATTTAAAACCGAAACCGAAAACACATAAGGATAGTCGCACAGTATTTATATATCCGGAATTAAGCAATTGCAGTCATGTATACATTCGTAACGATGGTGTTAAAAAATCATTGCAACCACCTTACGATGGACCATTTAGAGTGCTAGATAGAAAAGATAAAGTTTTTGTAGTTCAACTTCCGAATCGCAAAATTAATATATCAATAGATAGGGTAAAACCAGCTTTTCAGGTTGATATTAAAAATAAAAATCACCTAGATACTAATAATAAAAGCAATGTGAACAACAAAAAGGATAATACTACTAGTAGTAGCGATAGTCAAGAGCATAACGCGACTAGAGTAGCGGAGAGCGATAATAAAACGCTCAGCTACACTACGCGTAGCGGCCGAATAAGTAAAAAACCCGTACGTTTCAATTTGTGAGCTTGGGTAAGTATAACATTCTCATCGGCAAGTAGTACATATCAGTATTGTCAATACAAATAAACAGTTCTTTACGTGCAAGTATATTACGTTTTGAATAATTATATAATTATGGGGAAAGCGGTATCAAAGGAAGAAATTGTTATCGCCCAAAACGGGGCTACTGCCAACATACAGGATACAACTTGGAACAATTATTTTAGTTGGTTTATCGTCGGATTTTTAGTTTTGAGCATAATCATGTACTTCGTGATCAAGCGCTGTATGTCTAAAGCTAGGAGCTGGTTGAATGATCATGTACGAAGTATACAAGTACAAGTTTTGGAAAGTGTAGAGGCAACAAGGGCCAGTTTTCGAAAAGGGAGAGAGCCCAATTCAAGCAAAGTTTCTACTAAACTTGATATTGTGTAAAAGTGTCAGTGTGTTCTCTCACAGTGGTGATACCGAGATGGCGCGTTAGCATTTCGTAAATCTTAAAAAATTAATATAATGAATATGTTATACAACCTTTATATATTTTTTTTATATACAACGAATATTTTGATATTTTGTGATTATAATTTTTTTGTGTAATTTTTTTTAATATAATTTTTTTTGCTGTATTCAGTATGCGATTGTATTGTATAATGTTATACTTTTGTATTATGTTTTGTTCATCTGTATTAAAAATTTTCCTATGTTTACACCCTAAATAAATAAAAAAAATTTAAAAAGGGGGAGAGTGGTGTAACGGCCATATTGCTATGTAAGCACATGGCATACAGTGAGCAGTGACTCGATAGAGTGTTGTGTATCGTGGAGTCCGGCACTGTGTACACGCGTATAACTAATTATGTAAAATGTGTTTCTGTTGTTAATAAACTTTTATACTTTGACTACTATATTATTGTGGGGCACTCACGTACACCCTAATAATGATGACACCCTAACAGATGTTTGAGAGAATTTCAAATTTTTTACACTTAGGAGTGATCAAATGGAGCCTTGATTAATAAATCTTTCAGCTCGAGACATTTCTGACATTACATATTCAAACAAACATAAAATCGCTCAAATGCTATTTCACACATTTGTAAAATGCATTGAACCAGCATGCACATGTATGTATTTAATGGCAAGATTTTGAAAAAAGCAACTGCCATTGTGTTAGTTTAAAAAATATTTTTAACAATAACAAATGGTTCGCACATCATTTTTTACAATTAAATTTACGTGCAACTCAATGGGAACACTTTCACTGAATAATACATATTTGTATTCATCCTTCCTTTTACAATAGGTAACCCGGTAATCAAATACATACATACATACATACATAAACTCACGCCTGTATCCCCGAAGGGGTAGGCAGAGGCGCCACTAGGACACCCACATTTCGCCATGCATGTTCCGTCCCACGATGTGATAGGGGGCGAGCCTATCGCCATATCGGGCACAAATTCCTGACTCCGGGCTGATAATGAATAGAAAAACCCAATATCACTATGCCCGACCCGGGACTCGAACCCGAGACCTCAGCTTTGTAACCGTACCGTAATACAACTAGTTATATATTTAGTTATATTTATATAATTAATGAGTTGATCACCAGACTATTGGACACATAATACAATGCTTCAGCTATGTCTATAAGTATAAATAGTTTATAATATGTTATAAATAACTATAGTGTGAGGGCAACATGGCATCATATGTTAATAAATGCACGTGTCATGAGAGCAATTAGAGATCAGAATATTTTACATGTTTAAAGTACACCTTCGCGCCAAATTGACAACAATTAAATTACATACACTGCTAAAGCTCTAAGTACGTGAACTATACAAACTAATATTATTATAAAATCAACTTATAAGCGTATTTTGTTATATCTACAGTAAATCGTGAGATTTTAAATAAATAAAATCCAGTACATACATCTCAATTTGGTGTGTTTGGTGTGACCTTAAATCTGGCGTCCCTCAAGGCGGTATACTCTCACCTCTTTTGTTTTCAATCTTCATTAATCTCATAACCCAGAAACTTCAATGTGCGCATCATCTTTATGCCGATGACTTGCAATTGTATGCTCAAGCGAATGTCAATTGTATTCACTTGGCAATAGATAAGGTCAATAGGGATCTGGCGCATATTAAAAGCTGGTCTGATGGGTTTGGTTTGACAGTAAATCCATCCAAATGTCAGGCGATCATCATAGGTAGCCAGCGATTATTAAACAGAATAGACATTACGAGTCTCCCACAACTTTTTTATAACGGGTTGTCAATTCCTTTGTCCCCTGACGTTAAAGACCTTGGCTTACACATCGACTCGAACATGACCTGGCGAACCCAAGTCACCTATGTTTGCCGACGAGTGACCGACACCCTTCGCGTTCTCTATCGCCTGAAGAATTTTCTTCCTCTTACAACTAAGACGATGCTTGTGCAAGCCTTAATCCTCCCGGTAATCGACTATGGCGATGTGTGCTATTTTGACCTGAATGCAGATCTTCTCAACAAATTAGACCGACTTCTCAATAACTGCATTCGTTTCATCTTTAATCTCCGCAAGTACGATCATGTATCGTCTTGCCGCTCCCAATTAAAGTGGTTGCCCATTCGCCAACGCCGTAGCCTGCGTGCACTTTGTCTCCTGCATTCTCTTCTTGTCTCGCCTTCTCCACCATCTTACCTAATTCCCTGCTTCCAATATCTTGGTAGCAACCACGACAAAAATCTTCGTTCATTAAATAGCTTACTTCTCAAGTGTCCTCCCCACAGCTCAGATTTTCTTCATTCTTCTTTTCATATCCAATCCATACTTCTGTGGAATGCGCTCCCTTCGGAAATTAGGACATGCAAGAATCGTCTTGCGTTTAAAGTGAAGGTTCGAGAATTGCTACTCAAACAAATGGCAGAATTGTCAACTTAAATAGCATTAAAATTTTATAGCATTATTTGTATTTTATGTATATATATAAGTATATATTTTATGCATGTACTTATATTGTAAGAATATACCTTGGTATAATATTATATTATTGTTAGTTTATATGTATTTAATATATTATCTACTTTTATTTATTTTTTTACAAACACCCTTTTTGTCTCATTACTGCATCTCCCAAAGGTTGACTGGTAGAAAATGCCGTTGGCATTAAGTCCACCTGTACAATTTCATTGTATGAAGTTTAATAAAATAAAATAAAAATAAAAATAAATTCACAACACTAATGTACATGGAAATAATACAAAAATACCTGAAATTATAATTAAAATCATAGTTTATTCCGCACTCTCTATCAACACATAGGCACAGAATTAAAATATACAATTCCATAAATGAATATATACATTTGTACCAAAACAAATTCTTAATCGAATGGAAGGCCGACGTTACATCTAACACACTAGCTAATTAGTTTCGCTATGAACAATTAAAGCTCTCGCCCGACCACTTGCATTCGAAGCCGTGCTGTAACAATGTAACTACATAGCTATACAGGGTATATCAAGACCGCGACCGAAAACGAAGCCAGGTGGTAGTATTAGTGACTTCAGATACAATGCAAGTAAAAATTGTGCAAAAAAATCGACAACTTTTTTTTTAATTTTTTAGTTATCGTCGTATTTGGGTGATTTATACATCTGGTTTCCTAAAATAATGATGTACACTTCTGTAATTCTAAACACGCAATGGTACGTAAGGGTTTAAATTAGTATTTTCGCAAAAACTAGATATTTACCACCCAAACATGATGATTTTAAAAAAAAAAAAAAAAATCTGTCACTGTTTTGGCGAAATTTTTATTTGCAGCGTGTCTGTAACCACTAAAACTACCACCTGGCTTCGTTTTCGGTCGCAGTCTTGATATACCCGGTATAACCTGTGTAACATAGCAATATCTTTCCTCATCTTTTGTGTCTTTTTATATTTTTTTCTTTTCTTATTTTGTAAGTGCAGTAAAATAGTAAATAAAAAAATTTATAAAGTATTATATATTATAAAACTAATAATAAATAAAATACTAACCGCACAAACGGACAAACCCATTTAATTAAAATCACGTTTATATATATTTGACGAGCCGCTGCGACAGGTATAACTACCGGCACGGATCTTGAGCGCTGACCGTTACTTGCGCAGATGTCGATTTTTGGGTCTCTTTAGAGGTATGATGAAGTAAGCGGGCGGGGGCATTATCGCATCGGCCAGTGATTGGTTCACTACGCAACGCCATATTGTTGTTATGCCTAATTCATTCATTGCGTTTGTTCAATTCATTCATTTATTTTGTCCTTAAGTTCACGATGCGCAAAGCAATCCCCACTCTGTCGCCGAGCGCTCAAGATCCGTGCCGGCGGTTATACCGGTTTCGAAACATCTGGCGGCCGTTACGGCTCACGTCACATCGTCTCGATCAGCTGCTCAGAACGGTTGAAACGTACAGTCACCAATATAAGTAGCTGAACACATTTAAAACGCCAAAAGTCATACACACGTCAAGCAACAGAAGTCGGTGACGAGTGTCGGCCACAAAATTTCATGAACACCTTAAGGTTACAAAAATTGATGAACAGCAAAAGTAACAAAATTGCTGAACACTTATAAAAAGTAAGATTGCCGTAGATGTGCTCACCTACTTTTGTCGCTTTGTTATGTATTTATTTTTAAATTTTATTTCACAGTTTTTTTTTGCTTTTTCTCTGCATTAACATATTGTTTTCTATTTTTAACCGACTTCAAAAAAAGGAGGAGGTTCTAAATTCGACTGTATGTTGCTTTCTTGAGAAATTATTATGTTTGCAGAGTTTGTCGTGTTCGTCTGTTATTGGCAAGTGTACTTTTATTGAACAATAAATTGTTAAACATCTAATAATACATACCTAATGTAATTGATATCATGCTGTTGGTGTTCCAAATATAGTAAATACATAAAATAAAACACATAAATAATTATTTGGGGGTCTTGTTCCGTGTATAATAAATAATAATGTATAACAATATTGGCAAAAAATTGTGTATGTATAAGTGTTATTTCAATTTTGTTTGTACCGACTTCGTGTGTACGGTTTGGGTACTAATTTAAAAAAGTAAATTTATAAATATTTTTTTAATTGACCTACTTCATCCCACTACTGGGCGAAGGTCTCCCCCCATTCCTCCACAATTCGCGCTCTAACGAGATTTCGGGTCACATGGGCTCGAAAGCATCCATGGTCGTCTCGCCAGCGTTTTTAGGTCTGCCACGGCGTCGTCGACCATTAGGTATCCATTGGGTAACGATATTTGCCCAACGATCTGGATGCATTCGAGTCACATGGCCTGCCCAGTTCTATTTAAGGAGTGCTGTTTTGCTTCCCACGTCTGCCACGCCGGTTTTTAAGCGAATTTCGCTGTTTCGCACTCTGTCAGTCCGCCTTATTCCCAGGATGCTGCGCTCCATAGCTCTCTGACAAACCTTGAGCTGGGACTTTTCTGATTCGATCAAAGACCAAGTCTGAGCTCCGTAGGTCAGAATAGGCAAGTTATACATGTCGATGAGTTACCTTTCTAAGGTTATTGGAAGGTTCCAGTAGCTCTTCCAGGCATTTTCCATCCGGCGATGAATTTCTAGATCTTGCCGGCCTTGGAAGGCAACTAACTGGCCCAGATAGATGTACTCATCGACATAGTGTATGACCTCTCCATCCACTTGGATGTGGACTTTTGTTTTATTTGTCATGACTTTAGTCTTTGACCGATTCATCATTAGACCCACCCGTAGGCTTGCCCTATTTAACGTTTCAAGCATTAATTGGAGGTCTTGCGCCAATGATGCAAATAGTACAATGTCATCGGTGAAGCGCAAGTTGGTTGGTTTCTTACCGCCGATATCGATACTCTTACTCCTCTTTGTATATGGTATGATGGACCAGTATGTTCAAGTTAAATAGTGGCTGTGCTGTGATCATAAATATGCTAGAGTAAATCAATGTAGATTTTATTTATTCCCTGTCTATGTAGTGCTTGGAATATGGTTGAGTGATATACGCTGTCGAATGTCTTTGTATAGTCTACAAAGGCAAGGTATAATAGTTTTTGATATTCCAGGTGTTTTTTCTATAATTTGATTCAGAGTGTGAAGGTTTTCTATTTTTTTTGGGCGGAAATCGGCTTGTTTTGGGGGTTGGAGTATATCAAGTGTGTTCTCTATTCGATTCTGTATTGTTTTTATGAACGCTTTGTACAAGTGTGATGTTAGGTTTATGGGTCTGTAATTAGCGATATCAGTTTTGTCTTCCTTTTTATGCAAAAGAATGATGTTGGAGTGGCACATTTCACGGGGAAGTTTTCCAGTTGCAAGGATATTGTTGAATAAATTTGCTAGGTAAGGAAGCAGCGTAGATGATCCGATTCGTAAAGCCTCAGTTGTCATGTCATCTGCTCCAGGACTCCTATTGAATTTCATTCTGCGGAGAGCTTTATAAGCCTCGCAGCCAGTTATGTAGGGAATAGTGTCCGGATTCGGGCTGGAATAATCTGATTGAAGTTCTTTGGTAGCGTCATAATAAAGTTTTTGGTAGAATTTCGTGCATATTTCAATAAGCTTAGTGAGGTTACTATGTTTCATTCCTTCTTCATCTTTTAAACTATTTATCCAACATCTTCCCGTAGATATCCGGTGTTTAGCTACCCAAAGCGGTGTATGTTTCTTTAAGGCCATTTCTATTAGATAACAATTATGCTTGCATAAATTATCCCTTATCCTACGTTTAACTTGTTTATTGATTTCGCGACATTCAACGGTATTTATTTTTGTATCTAATCTTTTCTGTAAAAGCTGAATTGTTTTGGGTTTTAATTTAAGTTTATTGTTTTTGTTTTGATCTTTTATCTTATTGTTAGTTTTATGTATTCCGTGTACTTTATTTCCATATTGTTTTTCAACGGTATCGGAAACGTCCTGTTCTAGAAGAGAAAAATAGTTAGAGAGTTCAATGTTGTATTTATCTGCGTTATTAAGAACATACATTTTGGATAAATTTTTCATCGGAAGGTGGACGATGCACTCTGTTATTTAGATTTAATGGAGAACACATTACTTCCTCCGGCCAGAAAGCATGTCGGAGCCGATACACTTCGTCAACAACAACAGCCCCGTGCATAAAGCAAGAAGGTGTCAAGCGTGGTTCTGCAATAATGAAAATGCGATTATTTTATTTTATTTTATTTTATTTATTTATTGGACAACCAGTAGTTGCTACATTATTGTTTATGTTAAAAATACAGTAAAACTAAAGTAATAAATTTAAATGCGCAACTTTTTAAGGTGTCACATCATGCACAGAATATAAGTAACATCAGTATTATTTGTGAAAGCTAAACCACAAAAATATTTAAAATCAATTAAACAAAACAATATATAGAGCACGCAGATAAACAAAAAAGAAACAAAAAAAAAACTATATACAAAACAAAATTAAAAAGAAAGAACAAATAAGCATACTTTAGAAATTAAGAAACAAAAACATTTAAAGGGCTTATGATTTTTTTTTTTTTTTTTTTTTATTGCCGTATAGGCAGACGAGCTAGCGGCCTGCCTGATGGTAAGCGGCTACCGCTGCCCAAAGACCTTCGCAATGCCAGGGGTCCAGCACAACAAAGTCGCTGCCTACCTTAAGGATAGTACTCTCTTTAAGCCTCGTTTGAAGAAGGACAGGTCATAGCGCTCAGGAAACACCGATGCAGGGAGTTCATTCCAGAGCTTGCACGTACGTGGTAAGAAAGAACGCTGGAAACGTACCGTTCGGGAGCGGTACGCTTCCAGGTGGTAGGGATGAACTCTGCTGCGGTGACGGGTGGTGCGATGGTAGAAGGGCGATGTTGGTACCATCTCAAACAATTCCTCGGAGCACTCCCCATGGAACAGACGATAGAACACACAGAGAGACCCGAAGTCTCTCCGCAGTCCTAACGGTTCCAATTTGTCCGTAAGATTGGGATCATCGACTATTCGACAAGCTCGTCGCTGTAAGGAGTCAAGTGGGTTGAGCTGGTATTTTGGGGCACCTGCCCAGAGGTGAGAGCAGCACTCCACGTGGGACCGGATTTGTGCTTTGTAAAGCGTCAATCTATGACCCGACGCGAAGTACCGCTTGGCTCTGTTCAGGATACCCAACTTTTTACTCGCCAGTTTGGCTTTGTCCTCCAAATGACTCCTAAAGTCAACATTGCTCGATATTTCGACGCCGAGGATCCCAATACTTTCGGATCTTTGGAGAGTAACTCCTTGGAATTGCGGCGCCATGACAAAAGGGTCCTTCTTCGCAGTGAATGCGCAAACTTGTGTCTTCGAGGGGTTAAATTGAACTAAGTTCAATTCACCCCATTCGGAGACCCGCCCCAGAGATCTCTCGACTTCAGACACAAGTTGAGACCGTCTTTCCTCAATGGAACCTCGAGAAAGACTCTGATGGCCGATGTATCGCGCGTCACACGTACTATCATCCGCATAACAATGCATGCTGTCGTTAGACAACATGTCATTGATATGCAGGATGAAGAGTGTCGGCGATAGCACCGATCCTTGTGGAACACCAGCGTTAATGGTCTTGGTCTCGGAGCAACAGCCGTCCACCACGACTTTTATGCTCCGACCATCCAAAAAACTGGCGATCCACTTGCAGAGTCCCTCAGGGATACCATACGCAGGTAGCTTCGCCAGAAGGGCGCCATGCCACACTCGATCGAACGCCTTCGCTATGTCAAGGCCGACCGCAATCGCCTCACCCCCACTCTCCAAAGCCTCCGCCCAACGGTGCGTGAGGTACACAAGAAGATCACCAGCTGAACGACCGTGACGGAAACCGTACTGGCGGTCACTAATCAGCTGGTGGTCCTCAAGATACCTCAGGAGCTGAGTGTTTATAACTCGCTCCAAGACCTTGGAGAGTAAGGATGTGACAGCAATCGGCTTGTAGCATAAAGGGTCCGATCTGTCACCCTTTTTGGGGACTGGGTGGACATGGGCGACCTTCCACGAAGCGGGAACCCGGTTGGTTTTGTAGGAAAGACGGTAAAGGCGCGTTAGCACGGGGGTCAACTCAGGGGCGCACGTCTTAAGAACCACTGCGGGGATACAGTCCGGCCCATTCGACTTATGGATGTCGAGAGCCATGAGCTCCCATCTGACAGCACGCTGGGTGATTTTTATATCAGACAGGAGACTCTCACACCAGGGGATGTTCGGCGGTGTGGCTCCCCCGTCATCCAAAGTCGAGTTCGAGGCAAAGAATTGGGCCAAGAGATCGGCCTTCTCCTTTGCACTATGGGCCAAACTGTTATCGGGTTTACGCAGTGGTGGGAGACTGGATAGGCAGAAATTGCCCTCCACAGCCTTAGCGAGCGACCAAAAAGCACGGCTTCCAGAGGGATAGCTTTGGAGCCGCTCGCCAATTCTGCGGATGTGCTCCGCCTTGGCCCTAGCTAAGGTTCTTTTGTTGGATCTAGAGGCGGCATTAAACTTCCGTTTCTCCTCCTTCGAATTTGGATCCCGACGCCTCCTGGCGTCTTGCCACGCCGCGTATGCGGATTGCTTGAGGCGCGCAGCAACGGCGCAGGCACGATTGTACCACGGCCTGCTGCGACGCCCTGCGGGTATTTTTGAGTTGGGTATGAATGTCTCCATACCCAAGCCAATTGTCTCCGCGACACAGTCCGCACAGGCGTCAGGATCATCAGAGGAGAAGCAAAGCCGCCTCCATGGGTAGGACGCGAAGAATTCTCGGAGTCCGTCCCAATCTGCTGACATATACCGCCAAACCTTGCGAGTTCCAGTTGTAGAAGAACGACTGGAACCCGCTGCAGGGGCCCACGAACGGACCAGGCAGTGGTCAGACGATCCCAGTGGAGCATCAACCACTATCCTGTATCCGTTCGGGTGTGTCGTCAGCAGAAGATCCAACATAGAGGGCTCATGGCTCTCAACATCTGGAACACGGGTGGGCTGTGTTACCAGCTGCGAGAGACCATAAGCCAAGGCCATCTCGTAAACAGCCCGACCGGGGAGATCAGTGGTCCTGGATCCCAACCACTCTTTGTGATGAGCGTTGAAATCACCGAAGACCACTACCTCCGCGGAAGGGAACTGCTCGAGAATCCGGTCAGTCCCCACTTGGACGCTCTCAAATAATTCAGTAGATCCCGTGTCACTGCCGTGGGACCTGTACAGGCATGCGTAGACTCGGGTCTTACCCTTGAGTTCTGCCCGCAGCCATAATAGGGACAGGTCCCGACGCTCGAGGCCCCGAAGGCGGTGACAACAGATATCACCCCTGACGAAGACGCACACCCCGGCTTTACGTAGGAATTGATGTTCCAATACGTAACCGGGGTAATTTAAGTACGATACATCGTCAGGGGCGGATATTTGCGTCTCCGTTAAAAAGAGCAGGGCAGGCCGCGCCGTCTCTAGATGGTGGTGGACGGCGTCGAGGTTGCTATGTAGACCCCTGACATTGCAGAAGTCCACAGAAAATGTGGATGCATTTCCCGCCGTGGAGAGCCTACTTTTGTTTTTCCTTCGCATTTTTATTTTTATTTTAAAGAGAGTGGGATAGGGAAAGGAAAAAAGCGTGGTTGACCCAAGACGATACCCGAGAAAGGGAGGATATAGTGCGGGACGGGCATACGGCAATAGGAGGAGCCAGCGAGAAGCACGGAAGGGCCCCCGGTGCCCCCCCGCGTGCAGTCGCCGGGATCCACTCCAGTCTCCCACTCTGGCACGACGACTGCATGACGGGATTTTCGCCGGTTGGCGGGACAGCTTCCCGGGGAGGGAGTTTGACAATAGTGGGCCCCCGGGTTCAGGTCCCCTACTGACCGGCAGGCGGCCGGCGGTGACCGTTCCCACCGGGTCTCCCTGTACTCCACACCAGCGTCCCCCAGCCTAATGCCCGCCCCGACACCCAACCACATCAACGAGCATCGCCTGGATCCACCAACACCTATCAGAAGGGTGGGAACGGATGAGGGGGGAACGGCTATCCAGCCCTTCTACCGGAACGCATTTCTACTTAGCGGCAGAAAAAAATACAATTTACTGCTATATTTAGAAACAAAACAAAAATTAATTTAAAAAATTATTGGGATACCGTTCCCACCGAAGAGTCCAGACTTGAATCCCGTAGAAAACCTATGGGGTCTCATTGTCCAAGCCTGAGAGCCCGACACGCACAAAGGAAGGCATTATAAGGCTCGTGGAACGTATGCGGGATTCCTTCAGAGGAGGTGATGTATGTGCAAATATGGCAAATTCTATGCAAAGCCGACTACAGGCCGTCATCGAAGCAAATGGAGGCCACACATGATTTTTACCATTATTTGCTTTGTATCAATATCCGGAATCCATCTTGAGTCAAGCACATGTCTTTCTTACCTTCTGGCAGCGTATTTCCAGTTCCCTCTCCATTTTACCCCCCCACAATACTCCCACTTTGGCATTACGCACGCGCCAGGTGGAGGTCCGAGTTTTAATCATTATAGCGTCGTTTTTCACGCCGCAAAGTTGTCAGCACTAGTGAATCTTGTAATATTGCATAAAAATATTCAAGTGTGGTAAAATATTAAATTTTATTCTAAAAATTACACTTATGCACTTAGTTATTGTAAAAATTGTGAAATCCCTCTCCGGTAATTATGGAAAACGAAGCAATGGAAGTGGGTAATTCCAATCCACGCAAACGAACACATGCTTCGTTAAGTTCTGATAGTGATGAAGATTCGTCGTCGGACATGGATATTAACCCTGCGAAGACTGAGGAAACCGTGAGCTATTTACAATATCAATTTCTATCACAACAAGTGGCATTTTTGACACATCTTGTTGAAAAACAATGTGGAAATAGACACACGGATTCGACCAGTGCAGACGTGGCTTCTAATAAATTTAATTTACAACGTCCGGACAATATGGGCAAAAATAATCAACTTAACATTTTGTCCGAGTTTAGTACAACGGTTAAAGATCCTATTTATCCAAAATCCGAGGATAAATATTTAACAAAATTGTCTCAGTTGCAACGTTTTAAATGTAATGATTGGCATTCGGTTCGTTTTTCGGATGCTCAGAAAAAATATTTAACTACCCCTGGTTTTATAGAACTCGGACTCAATGACGAATTAAAGCGATTTGAAGCTTCCATGTTAAAGGAAGACCCTCGTTCATATTTACTTGAACGTTCCTTTGCTGCATTAACTAATGCTTTACTTAACGAAAAATATGAGTTACATAAAACTCTACAAACATTGGTCAATTGGGCACATGATAACAAAGAATCATTGAATCCACATTCATTGTTTGATAAAGTGGAATCCTTATTTTCCAAAGATTCCGCATATAGCAAAGTGTCAGATGACCTTATTCAAATAGTGTGCGGAAGACGAGCCGATTTTATAAATTTACGCCGTGAGTGTTTGCTACATCAAATTCCTGAAGTTTTTCATCGGGATGTATTGGGAAAAATACCCCCTAGTTCTGAACACCTGTTTGATGATGAAGCTCTGCAAACTTATCTTCAAAAAATTGGGGGGGTGGATAAATTATCTACACCTTCTCGAGCTTCAAGTCATTTTCAATCGAAAGATTTTTATCAAAATCAAAAACCATCGACGAGCAAACAGCCCGAAGAGAGATTTTTTCGACAAAACACAACGAATAATAAGAAGCAACAATCAAATCGACGACCAAATCGCAAAGTTAAAACTGTCTATCGTGACAAGCCTAAAGGCAAAAAAGGACAAGCGCAATGTTCTTCTAATAAAAAACGCCGCGATTGACTATCGGTTATTTCAAGGCGGTTGTCTAAAACAATTTCAGTGTATTTGGAGAAATCTAGGCGCACCAAACAAAATTTGCAAACTTTTGAACGGTACACGAATACCATTTCTCCTAAAACCGCCTTTAATATTTCCCACATCGAGAGTTTTGCAATGCTACAAAACAAAAAACTCTCTCGAAATGACTACACAGATGCAAGCTATGTTGGAATCGGGAGTAATAGAACACGCGGAACAGAGTCCCAGCTACCTCTCCACGTTCTTTTTAGTGCCCAAACCAGACAAAACTTTTCGGCCAATCTTCAACCTGCGACAACTGAATCAATTCGTCATGGCCAAGCCATTCCAATTATTCAGCCATTTTCGAGTGCCCTCCTTTCTGCAAAATTCGGACTGGATGGCAAAAGTAGACTTGAGCCAAGCTTATTTTCATGTGCCTATTGCCCAACAACATCGCAGATTCCTGAGGCTGAATTATCACCCAGATCCAAAACAGAACCAACTACTCCAAATGACCTGTTTGCCGTTCGGTCTATCGTCGGCGCCAAGAACATTCGCCTCGATAACCAACTGGGTGGCGGAATATCTGAGGAGTCACAATATCAGGTGTGTGGTCTATCTCGACGATTTTCTTCTAGCGAATCAGTCGAAACAACAACTACACGACGATATAGCATTCACAACAAAAGTGCTGCAGTCGTTGGGCTGGACGATCAACTTTCAAAAGTCTGTACTGGCTCCGACACAATGCCTCGAGTTTCTCGGCATAACATGGGATACAAAACGCAACGCAAAATCCCTGTCGGAGCCAAAGTGCCAAACGCTACGCAAGGCACTTCAGGTACAGCTCACGAAACGCAAGTGGTCCCTCAAACAGTACCGATGTCTAATGGGAAGACTGAACTTTGCAACTTTCGTAACTCCGAGAGGTCGGCTTCACTGTCGTACACTGCAACACTTCAGCCGACAGTTTCCGACCGAACACCCGTACCGTCAGATGAGCATACCAATACCAGTTCGCTCGGAGATGGAATGGTGGTATCAAGCCATAGGAAAAACCACGCCGATTCACAAAAGTCCTGTCACTCATCTCCTAACGACAGACGCATCCGACATCGGTTGGGGAGCACAGCTTGGCGACAAATGCATAGCAGGGACCTGGACGAAACGACAACAGTCCTGGCATGCAAACAAAAAAGAAATGTTCGCAGTCTATGCAGCAATACGCGCAGAACAGCGTCAACTCCAATCTGCTCAGATACTGCTTCAAACGGACAATCGGACTGTCGTGTCCTATATAAACAAAGAAGGCGGCACCAAATCCAAAAAACTGCTGCAACAAACTCGACAGCTTCTGCAAATTCTGGACCAACAGGATATAGATCTGACGGCGCATTATATTCCCGGAAGATTCAATACCGATGTGGACGCTCTGTCTCGCCGAAAGTGTTGTCCCGAATGGGCACTAACCAGTACGGCAACGAATTACATATTCCAGATGTGGGGCACACCGGAAATAGACCTGTTTGCGTCCAAGACAGCTCATGTGGTACCCAGTTACGTATCCATGGACAGGGAGGATCGCGAAGCTCAAGGATGCAACGCGTTTTGTCACCAGTGGCATTACGGCCTAGCATGGTTGTTTTCTCCGCCGAGCCTCATCCCCAGAGTGCTCAGACATCTGATTCAAGCCAGCGGGAAATACATTTTGATCGCTCCGAAATGGAACAAAGTGTTTTGGCAAGCGGATGTTCAACGCCGAGCGCAGGAACCCCCATACACAATTCCAGACCTAGATCGCGTACTCATAGACACGAGAACAGGTACCCACCCGCCTCAAGTTCAAGAACTAATCTTGGAGGCATGGCTGATTTCGGGTGGCAAGACGTGTTAACTAACTGGACCGATCAAGAACAAAAACTGCTCATGACAAGCTGGAGAGGCTCTACGATAAAAACCTACAAGCCAGCATGGAACAGATGGAGAAAATGGTGTGAGTCAAATGCAGTTAATTACAAATATCCTAATGCTGACCAAGTTGCTCGCTATCTAGCCCATTTACACTGTGACATCGGTCTAGCGTATAGGACTATCTTAATGCATAAGTCTGTTATTTCTACATTCACACATGTAGATTCTAACGTAGACTTGTCTTCTAATTTCTTTGTAAAACACGTTTTGAAGGCTATTTCAGTAGCACGAGAAAAACCAACAAAGCCACCTGTTTGGAATCCAAAACATCTGTTACAATACCTTAATACATATGTTTTTGATGAAAACAATATTTTTCAAGTATCGAGACATACTGCCATTTTACTGCTACTGGCTTCTAGCCGACGAGTTCATGATCTCACTTTATTACGTATCGACAGTAACAGTCTAATTTATGAAAATGAAGATGTGGTATTGTGGCCAGCATTTGGGTCGAAAACAGATTCGGTTCAACACAGACAATCTGGATGGCGGCTTAAAGTTCACCCGGATAAAAAGCTAAACACAATTTTCTGGATCAGAAAATTATTACAATTAACCTAAACACGTAGAAAAAGCATAAACCACTTATTTATTACAACCTTGGGTGATGTCAAGCCTGCGTCTAGAACTGTGATTGGTGGCTGGATTAAATCTATTTTAAGAGCAGCAGGTATTACTGCGACTCCAGGATCTATACGGTCCGCAGTATCCTCATTGAACTTTGTAGAAAATTTTCCAATAGACCAAATTCTGGCAACCGGAAATTGGAAAGCAATCCATACGTTACGTACAATGAGGATACAATTTGTAGCAATTAAGCTCAATTTTAATTGTTACTTCAATCAATGTAAATATATGATTCAAAGTAAATTATATTCTTACACATTACAGCGTCTTTGAATTTAGCGCACCAGGTGATAACAAACACATTACTCAAGATGGATTCCGGATATTGATACAAAGCAAATAATAGAGAGTTTTTCCTTAAAATAAAACTTACCTATTATTTCTTAATCAATATCCGGAATCCAGGTAAGGGCTACCTGGTGCATCATGAGTTCCATAATGATTAAAACTCGGACCTCCACCTGGCGCGTGCGTAATGCCAAAGTGGGAGTATTGTGGGGGGGTAAAATGGAGAGGGAACTGGAAATACGCTGACAGAAGGTAAGAAAGACATGTGCTTGACTCAAGATGGATTCCGGATATTGATTAAGAAATAATAGGTAAGTTTTATTTTAAGGAAAAACTCTCTATTTTTATTTATATTGTTGATTTTTTTTTATTTAATAAATTTTATTTTTATATTTAATAAATTTTATTTTTATATTTCATAAATTTTATTTTTATATTTATAAATTTACTTTTTTAAATTATTACTCAAGCCGTACACACGAAGTTGGTACAAACAAAATTGAAATAACACTTATACATATACAATTTTTTGCCAGTGTTGTTATACATTATTATTTATTATACACGGAACAAGACCCCAAATAATAATTATTTAATTTCATGTATTTACTATATTTGGAACACCAATAGCACGATATCAATAACATTAGGTAAGTATTATTAGATGTTTATCAATTTATTGTTCAATAAAAGTACACTTGCCAATAACAGACGAACACGATAAACTCTGCAGACATAATAATTTCTCAAAAATAGAAAACAATATGTCAATGCAGAGAAAAAGCAAAAAAGAAACTGTGAAACAAAATTTAAAAATAAATACATAACAACGCGACAAAAGTAGGTGAACTCATCTACGGCAATCTTACTTTTTATTTAAAGTGTTCAGCAATTTTGTTGCTTTTGCTGTTCAGCAACTTTTGTAACCTTAAGGTGTTTGCATAATGGTTTCTTAGATTTACGCGAATGTTACACATTGAAATAAGACTATTTTATACGGATTGAAATAAAACTATTTTATACGGATTTTATCGCGATTTGGTTTAATTTTTACATTTTTTAACTTCCCGACGTTTCGATTACTTTACAGCTTTCGTGGTCACGGGGCGGACTGAGGTATTAGTCATCCGCTCAGTGACTGTTACAATTAAACTACCCTTAATTTATAATTATTAAATTAAAAATTTAATTTAAAAAGTTAGCTAGTATTTGCGATCCGATCTACGCAGAAGGAGCTCACTGTGTCTTGAGGTCTGGCAGCTGGTCTTTTGGGTTCCGATTTAATTAAATGTAGAATTGGATCCCATGATGGTGCAAGCTTCAAGCCATCTTCTCTATTGAAATTTGGATGTTTTTTGATTTCAATAGCCTCGCGAAACATCCTGGGCAGGAAACGGTGTTCTTTGGCAAGGATTTGGGGCTGGTCAAAGCGAAGGTAATGCTTGGAGCCTTCCTCTATGTGTTCAGCAACTGCAGACTTCGTTGAGTGTCGGTGTTTGACGTCAGCCATGTGTTCTTTTACGCGGGTCCCTATGCTTCGTTTGGTTTGGCCGATGTAAGAGAGGCCACAGTCGCAATTTATTTTATATGCTCCCGGTTCTTGTAAAGGTATATGACACTTGACAGGTGGTAAGAATTGACTAATCTTCTTAGGCGGCTTGTAGTATGTTTTAATAGAAGCACGCTTCAGGATGTAGCCAATCTTGTCCGTGACTCCTTTTATACATACATAAACTCACGCCTTTATCTAATGGTTTCTTAGATTTACGCGAATGTTACACATTGAAATAAAACTATTTTATACGGATTTTATCGCGATTTGGTTTAATTTTTACATTTTTTAACTTCCCGACGTTTCGATTACTTTACAGCTTTCGTGGTCACGGGGCGGACTGAGGTATTAGTCATCCGCTCAGTGACTGTTACAATTAAACTACCATTAATTTATAATTATTAAATTAAAAAAAGTTAATTTAAAAAGTTAGCTAGTATTTGCGATCCGATCTACGCAGAAGGAGCTCACTGTGTCTTGAGGTCTGGCAGCTGGTCTTTTGGGTTCCGATTTAATTAAATGTAGAATTTGATCCCATGATGGTGCAAGCTTCAAGCCATCTTCTCTATTGAAATTTGGATGTTTTTTAATTTCAATAGTCTCGCGAAACATCCTGGGCAGGAAACGGTTCAATAGAGAAGATGAATAGAGAATTTCAATAGAGAAGATGGCTTGAAGCTTGCACCATCATGGGATCCAATTCTACATTTAATTAAATCGGAACCCAAAAGACCAGCTGCCAGACCTCAAGACACAGTGAGCTCCTTCTGCGTAGATCGGATCGCAAATACTAGCTAACTTTTTAAATTAACTTTTTTAATTTAATAATTATAAATTAAGGGTAGTTTAATTGTAACAGTCACTGAGCGGATGACTAATACCTCAGTCCGCCCCGTGATCACGAAAGCTGTAAAGTAATCGAAACGTCGGGAAGTTAAAAAATGTAAAAATTAAACCAAATCGCGATAAAATCCGTATAAAATAGTTTTATTTCACGCCTTTATCCCCGAAGGGGTAGGCAGAGGCGCCACCAGGACACCCACATTTCGCCTTGTATGTTCCGTCCCATGATGTGATAGGGGGCGAGTCTATCGCCATATCGGGCACAAATTCCTGACTCCGGGCTGATAATGAATAGAAAAATCCAATACCACTTTGCCCGACCCGGGACTCGAACTCGAGACCTCAGCTTTGTAGCCGTACCGTAATACAACTACGCCACCGAGGCAGTAGATGATACTTTCACAATTTTACCATCTGACCAAGTAACTGCATTTTTAAATCACCTCAACTCCATTAACAATAAAATTCAATTTACTATGGAGTTGGAACAAAACAAATCTCTTGCTTTCTTAGATGTTTTAGTAATCCGTAATCCTGATCAGTCCTTAGGTCATACTGTGTATAGGAAAAAGACCCATACAGATAAATATCTGAACGGTGATTCTCACCACCATCCAAAACAGTTAGCTACCGTGGGTAAATCTTTGTTTCAGAGAGCACAAGGAATCTGTGACGAGAAACACCTGGCAACTGAGCTGCAACACGTCAAGCAAGTACTGCGAGACAACAAGCTCCAAATTCCACGCCGCCGTCACAGAAACCGAGTGAAACCACCACAGTTGAACGGGTCCCGGTTATATTGCCTTACATAAAAGGAGTCACGGACAAGATTGGCTACATCCTGAAGCGTGCTTCTATTAAAACATACTACAAGCCGCCTAAGAAGATTAGTCAATTCTTACCACCTGTCAAGTGTCATATACCTTTACAAGAACCGGGAGTATATAAAAAATAGATTGCGACTGTGGCCTCTCTTACATCGGCCAAACCAAACGAAGCATAGGGACCCGCGTAAAAGAACACATAGCTGACGTCAAACACCGACGCTCAACGAAGTCTGCAGTTGCTGAACACATAGAGGAAGGCTCCAAGCATTACCTTCGCTTTGACCAGCCCCAAATCCTTGCCAAAGAACACCGTTTCCTGCCCAGGATGTTTCGCGAGGCTATTGAAATCAAAAAACATCCAAATTTCAATAGAGAAGATGGCTTGAAGCTTGCACCATCATGGGATCCAATTCTACATTTAATTAAATCGGAACCCAAAAGACCAGCTGCCAGACCTCAAGACACAGTGAGCTCCTTCTGCGTAGATCGGATCGCAAATACTAGCTAACTTTTTAAATTAAATTTTTAATTTAATAATTATAAATTAAGGGTAGTTTAATTGTAACAGTCACTGAGCGGATGACTAATACCTCAGTCCGCCCCGTGACCACGAAAGCTGTAAAGTAATCGAAACGTCGGGAAGTTAAAAAATGTAAAAATTAAACCAAATCGCGATAAAATCCGTATAAAATAGTTTTATTTCAATCCGTATAAAATAGTCTTATTTCAATGTGTAACATTCGCGTAAATCTAAGAAACCATTATGCAAACACCTTAAGGTTACAAAAGTTGCTGAACAGCAAAAGCAACAAAATTGCTGAACACTTTAAATAAAAAGTAAGATTGCCGTAGATGTGTTCACCTACTTTTGTCGCGTTGTTATGTATTTATTTTTAAATTTTGTTTCACAGTTTCTTTTTTGCTTTTTCTCTGCATTGACATATTGTTTTCTATTTTTGAGAAATTATTATGTCTGCAGAGTTTATCGTGTTCGTCTGTTATTGGCAAGTGTACTTTTATTGAACAATAAATTGATAAACATCTAATAATACTTACCTAATGTTATTGATATCGTGCTATTGGTGTTCCAAATATAGTAAATACATGAAATTAAATTATAATTATTTGGGGTCTTGTTCCGTGTATAATAAATAATAATGTATAACAACACTGGCAAAAAATTGTATATGTATAAGTGTTATTTCAATTTTGTTTGTACCAACTTCGTGTGTACGGCTTGAGTAATAATTTAAAAAAGTAAATTTATAAATATAAAAATAAAATTTATTAAATTTAAAAATAAAATTTATTAAATAAAAAAAAATCAATATTATAAATAAAAATGGTAAAAATCATGTGTGGCCTCCATTTGCTTCGATGACGGCCTGTAGTCGGCTTTGCATAGAATTTGCCATATTTGCACATACATCACCTCCTCTGAAGGAATCCCGCATACGTTCCATGTGCCTTATAATGCCTTCCTTTGTGCGTGGCGTGTCGGGCTCTCAGGCTTAAATAATGAGACCCCATAGATTTTCTATGGGATTCAAGTCTGGACTCTTCGGTTGGAACGGTATCCCAATAATCGCATTTTCATTATTGCAGAACCATGTTTGACATCTTCTAGCTTTATGCACGGGCTGTTGTTGTGGACGAAGTGTATCGGCTCCGACATATGCATTCTGGCCATGTGCAAATGTGCCAGTCCAACATCATTCTTTTGGATAAAAAGGGAGACAAAATTGATATCGCTAATTACAGACCCATAAGCCTAACATCACACTTGTATAAAGCGTTCTTAAAAACAATACAGAATCGAATAGAGAACACACTCGATTTATTCCAACCCCCAGAACAAGCCGGTTTTCGCCCAAACTTTGCCACCGCGGATCACCTTCACACTCTGAATCAAATTATAGAAAAAACACCTGGAATATCAAAAACTATTATACCTTGCCTTTGTAGACTATACAAAGGCCTTCGACAGCGTATATCACTCAGCCATATTCCAAGCACTACATAGACAGGGAATAAATAAAATCTACATAGATTTACTCCGGTATATTTATGATCACAGCACAGCCACCATTCAACTTGAACGTACTGGTCCATCATACCATATACAAAGAGGAGTAAGGGTATCAATATCGGCGGTAAGAAACTTACCAACTTGCACTTCGCCGATGACACTATGTACTATTGATACCGATGATGTACTATTTGCATCATCGGCGCAAGACCTCCAATGCATGCTTGAAACGTTAAATATGGCAAGCCTCGGGATGGGTCTAATGATGAATCGGTCAAAGACTAAAGTCATGACAAATAAAACAAAAGTCCACATCCAAGTGGATGGAGAGGTCATACACTATGTCGATGAGTACATCTATCTGGGCCAGTTAGTTTCCTTCCAAGGCTGGCAAGATCTAGAAATTCATCGCCGGATGGAAAATGCCTAGAAGAGCTACTGGAACCTTCCAATATCCTTGAAAAGGAAACTCATCGACATTTATAACTTGACTATTCTACCCTACGGAGATAGGACTTGGTCTTTGACCGAATCACAAAAGTCCCAGCTCAAGGTTTGTCAAAGAGCTATGGAGCACATCATCCTGGGAATAAGGCGGACTGACAGAGTGCGAAACAGCGAAATTCGCTTAAAAACCGGCGTGGCAGACGTGGGAAGCAAAACAGCACTCCTTAAATAGAACTAGGCAGGCCATGTGACTCGAATGCATCCAGAGCGTTGGACACATATCGTTACCCAATGGATACCTGATGGTCGACAACGCCGCGGCAGACCTAAAAACGCTGGCGAGATGACCTGGATGCTTTCGAACCCATGTGGCCCGAAATCTCGTTAGAATGCGAATTGTGGAGGAACAGGGGGGAGACCTTCGCCCAGTAGTGGGATGAAGTAGGTCAATTAAAAAAATATTTATACATTTACTTTTTTTAAATTAGTACCCAAGCCATACACACGAAGTGCGTGGTGGCCTGTTAGTAACGGACCAGACGCGGCCGCCTACATGTTCACGGTGGTCGCGGGTTCAAATCCCAGGGCACACCTCTGACTTTTCGGAGTTATGTGTGTATTGATAGTCAATCACCACGCACTTTAACGGTGAAGGAAAACATCGTGAGGAAACCTGCATACCGTAGCGATTTTAAAAGAATTTCTACGGTATGTAAGTCCGCCAACCCGCACTAGGCCAGCGTGGTGGACTATATGGCCTAACCACTCTCAATCGATTCTCTCGATTGTAGAGTAGGCCCGTGCCCTGCAGTGGGACGTATATGGGCTGATATAGATAGATATAGATATAGACACACGAAGTCGGAACAAACAAAATTGAAATAACACTTATACATACACAATTTTTTGCCAATATTGTTATTATTATTATTTATTATTATTATTTAAATTTTTATTGTACACAGTTAACAACAAAAATACACAATATAGAAACAATAAAAAAAAAGTACAAATGGCGGTCTTATCGCTCTATAGCAATATCTTACAGACAACCATGGGATGGATGTAAAAGAAGGAGAGAGAGAGGGCAGTGTAAAAAATAAAGAATTAAAGCTATATAATAGTTATTAAACATATATAAAAACACAAAAATACTATGCATACATAACAGATAATCATAAATACATGTATACATATATACAAATAAATATAAACATACATAATATATACTACAAATAGCCAAATGATTTACTTGAAGAAAATTATACTAGTCTACTTAAAGAGAAAGGTAGTGCTCTTTAATTAGCCTCTTAAATGATGATAGCGTTTGAGCCTGTCTCACCGCAACAGGAAGCGCGTTCCACAATCGAACTGCTTTGACAGTGAAAGAATTATCCATAAATGTCGTGGTGTGCACAGGCATTCTCAGCTTAAGATTCTCAGACGACCTCAAGGATCTCGAATGTGAGTCATGAAGAAAAATAAATCGTTCTTTAAGATAAGAAGGGGTGAGAGGATTAAACAAAATATTGTAAAGAAGAGAAAGAATGTGAGTATTCCGACGAAGCCGTATAGGCAACCACTTGAGCTTAGCGGGAAACTCAGAAACATGGTCATATTTGCGAAGACCAAATATGAATCTTATGCAGAAATTTTGAAGGCGCTCAAGTTTATTAAGTTGGTCTTCGGTGAAATCAAGATAGCTGACATCGGCATAATCAAGGATGGGGAGAAGGAGGGTTTGTGCAAGCGTAATCCTCGTGGAAACGAGTAGAAAGTTGCGTAACCTTCGCAAGGACCTTGCCGAAACAAACAGCTTCCGGCTTAATTCCGAGAGCTGTGGACCCCAGGTGAATGATTTGTCTATGTGTATGCCCAGATTACGGACGGAGTCACTGAAAGGAATGGCGATACCATCACAATCGACACTAGGTAGTTGGGACAAGTCAAGTTTAGAAATCATCCTGGGGCTGCCGACAACAATGACTTGGGTTTTAGTAGGGTTAATCTTTAAACCATGAGCTTTACTCCAAACACAGATGTTGTGGATGTCTGTATTGATTCTAACAATCGCATCTGTCATCCTGTCTAAAGGAGCTTGAGTATAAATCTGGAGATCATCAGCGTAGAGGTGGTAGGAGGAGCGAAGAAGATTGGTAATGGAGTTAATAAAGATAGCGAAGAGAAGAGGAGATAGCACGCCGCCCTGAGGTACGCCAGCAGATACGGGGCACCAGGAGGAAAAGCTTTCCTCTACACGGATGCGTTGCCGGCGACCATACAGGTAACTACGAAACCAATCAACTGCCATTGGAGATATGTTAAGAGAACGTAGCATGGTAAGTAATACGTCATAGTCGACAGTATTAAAGGCATTGCTGAAGTCCATCAGAGCTAGGACAGTCAGCTTGCCTTCCTCCATGCCTGATCTGATGCCATCCGTGATATGTGTCAAAGTTGTAGTCGTACTATGTCCAGGACGAAACCCAGATTGGAGAGGATTTAATAGGTTATTCTTGGAGAGGAAATCATTGAGTTGGGTATGGATTAAACGTTAAATAACTTTGGAAAGGAAAGGAAGTATGGAAATAGGACGAAACTCAGAAAGAAGAGAGGCATTGGATTTTTTGGGAATGGGGATAATGTGGGCTTCTTTCCAAGCAGTGGGAAAGATCCCAGTGGAGATGGAGTGGTTAAGAATATGGGATATGATAGGAAGGGTTTCGTCTGAGACAGGGAGAATCATGTTGCGGCTGATATAGTCTCTACCCATAGCATTTGATGACAAAAGAGTAATGGTCTTCTTAACATCACAAGTGGCAAATTGTTGTATGACAAAAGTAGAACAAGCGGGAGACTGAAGGGTGGAAAGATGCTTGATAGTGTTATCTTTAGTTGTCCTATCAAAATAAGACAAGGAAGAAAAATGGAGGTTTAAGGAATTCAAATCTATGGATTTAGGAATAGAATCTTGTCGTGATTTACCCACTCCCAGTGTTTTCAGAAATTTCCAGACTTTGGCTGGATCACCGTTTTCGACTGAATTGTGAATGTATCGGCGTTGAGCATTCCTACACACCTTACTGCAGTGATTCCAGATGGCTACATATTTTAACCAGTTAGACTCGCTGGGACGACGATTGTATTCAGTCTTGGCGGACGCTTTCTTAAAAAAGTCTTTGACGTCATCTTACGTCACGTAAACATCAACTCCGTGTTAATTAATGTTTTAAAATTATTCCCCGAGAGTATTCTGAATGATAAAAGTGAAATAATAGTGCAACGCAACAGGCGTCATCGGTGTTAATGTGCGCAACTAGCAAAACTCATGAATTTATAAGATATCTGATTGGAAAACAGGTTACTCATAAGACTCTCTTCACTGCATATGTACTATACAAAAAGTGAAAACCATACTCAAAAAGTGCTCATACGACTTATTGCTCAAGTGCTAATTCAGGATAGTGCCTAGAAGTGCATTTAAATCTTAGTGGTGATAGAAACAGTTATCTCAACAATACCCTCAGTGCATTTTAAAAGAATTGAACTTTGGACCCTATAGCACTTCACCTATCAAGAAATCGAATGACAACAATGACTATGTTACTCAGTATTTCGACAAGTCTGTTAAGAGTAGCGGTGGCGCATTAGTCACGGTAACTATGAATAGCTTATGAGAGTCCCCCGATGTCCTGAGGTTCAAAACCTAAGTACAATCAGTTTGAAAAATATATTTTTTGAATTATAAATAGAATTTGATTTCAACAAAAATTAACATGAACAACAATAAAAATATTATTATGACACGTCGTCGTCGTAAACTAATGAATTTAGAATTAGATACAAATACGATAGGTGAAGATAATTTAAACATACCAGACGACAACACGCTAGATGGCACCACGAGTAGCGACGGTTTACCAGATATTTCAGAAAATGAAGAATGCAACGAAATAATAATGCTAAAAGACACAATAAAGGAATTAACATTAAAACTAGAAAAAGCTTATCGTGAGATAGAATTTTTGAAAACAACGAATAATGCTCGAAGTAACGCTCACACTGATGGCACAAATAATATAAATACACCGAAAAAACAATATACGGAAAAACTAAATGATACGTTAAGTGCAATGTCAAACAGCGAAATTCCCTCCAAAATAGTCTATTTAAATGATTCTGTAAATAATGTTGATCTCGTAGAGAATAGTATCAATATTGTGAGACATCTACGCGAAATGAGGGATAAATCAATTCAGTGTGACATCAAAACAAAGATCCCTAGTAATAATAATAAGAAGCAAAAGCCTACACTTTCTCAGCCACAAGGACTTAAAAGTAAGCTCTGTGTCATAAGTAGCAATAAAACAAACAAATTGTGCAATATCATTGAAAAAACCTTTACAACGTATGATTATTGTCACTACGTATATCCCAATTGTGGAATTGAACAGATCTTTCAAGGAATAAATACAAAGATTAAGGATTTTGATAAAGCCGACTATTGTGTAATATTAATAGGTGAAACTGATTTCCAAACAACTAACAACTATCATGATCTAATAATCTATATTAGAGACAACATTCAATCTATAAATCATACTAATATTATAATTTGCGCTCCTACGTACAAATGTGGCTCCTTCACAACAATTTATAACAAAAGAATAGAAATATTTAACAATATGCTATACCTGGACAACATGACTCACCAATATGCGGTTTTAGTAGATTCAAATGATAGTCTGATATATGACTATAGCATGTTCTCACGAAAACAAGGTCGGTTAAATGACGCAGGAATGGAAAATATTTTTATGAACATCAAAAATGCAATGAATTGTAGTGAAGTAAATAAGAACAATAACGAAGCTTATAATAAGATAACCAATGTGACGAAGAATATGTTTTTTCTATAAACACCTAACAATTATGCATCAAAATATTGCTGGTTTGATAAACAAGTCGGAGCAACTGATAATTCATTTACAAGAACTGTTGGAACGACGGGCAACCAATGTGGACGTAATTTGTATAACTGAACATTTTATGGAAAGCGGACATGAGGATCTACTAAATATACCTGGATATAGGTTGGCAGCATGTTTTTCTAGAGAAACAAAACGGGGAGGAGCGTGCATATTGGTAAAAAACGAGCATCAATATAAAGAGCTGGAAAAAGTGAAAAACAATTCATCTTCAGGAGTATTCGAATGTTGTGCAATAGAGATAAAGCATCATAACGTTACTATTGTATGTATCTATAGAACACCAAATCAAAATAATCTAAATTATTTTTATTCCAAACTTGACTATATATTACCATCAATCTGCTATAAACCACACAAAAAGGTTGTCATATGTGGTGACTTCAATATAAATATGTTAAAAAAAGACAAAACTAGTGCTGATCTTGAAAATTACCTACTTAACTATAACCTTAAATTGCAAATCTACCAACCAACAAGACTGCAAAGTCACACATGTATCGACAACTTTGCAACCAATTTCGCAGAAAAATGTAACCCTAGCGTACTTGACTTAAATTTGTCAGACCACACAGCGCAAACCATAAAAATTCCTGTAAAAAAAACTTATGTAATAAATAGTTGGAATATACAAAGACGCGACTACAGTTATGAAAACATGGTCAAATTTAAAACCTGCCTAAGATCTTTATCATTCTGCGATATTTATTCTTCAGATGATGCTGATGCCGCCTACAATTCATTCATCGAAATATTCCAACTACTTTATGATTTATGTTTTCCTATTATCAATGTAAAAATTAAATCAGGAAGGAATCCGAATTGGTTAACACCTGGTATAAAGCGATGCAGTAAAAACAAAAGACATCTTCTTTGGCAGCATAGATTAAATCCAAACCATCATAACCTTACAAAGCTAAAAAAATATTCATATAGGATCAAAAAAATTATAAAACTAACACAAAAAGCAAAAAACAATTATTTAATAAGTATATCAAAAAATAAGAGTAAAGATACATGGAAAATAATTAACGAAAGCAGACACTTTCAATATGATTACATATTGGAAATCAATAGCCATGGTGAATTAATAACAGATCCTACAGAAATAGCAAACGCTTTTAACAATCACTTTACTGACCAAGCTAAATTACTCTCAATCTCTTCTCTGTCCGTTTATCCTGTGAGTTCTAATATGTATTATCATTCTATGTTTCTTGCTCCAACTGTACCGCAGGAAATTCGTAAAATTATTCAATGTTTAAAAAACAAAGTTAGTGTAGGTTACGATGGCATTTCAACTAAAGTTTTAAAGTTCGTTTCAGAAGTAATATCGGGACCTATGAGTCACATAATTAACATAAGTATTGCTTCTGGTGTTTATCCAAATAAATTAAAACCAACCATTATCAAACCTCTATTTAAAAAAAATGACAAATGTGATCTAAATAATTACAGGCCTATTGCTCTTATCTCAGTAATGTCCAAATTGTTTGAAAAAGTCATATATAAATCTCTGTATTCTTACCTCACCAAACATAATATTCTAGTTAGAGAACAAAAAGGTTTCAGAAAAAACCTATCTATTAACATGGCAATATATGACTTTCTTAATATGATAATGACAGACATGAATGAAAGAATTCCCACCAGTGCAATTTTTATGGACATGACGAAAGCTTTCGATTTAGTAGACCATAATGTTCTATTGCAAAAACTTTACACGTATGGTATACGAGGTAATGTCTTATCACTTATAAACTCGTACCTTAGCAATAGAACTCAAACTACTGAAATAAGCAGAGTTTGTGTCAAAAGTAAACAAGAACTTAAATTTGTGTCCCATGAACGCAATATATCATACGGAGTTCCACAGGGCAGCGTACTAGGACCGCTGTTATTTCTAATCTACATAAATGATTTTCCAAAGCATCTGTCTTATCCTATGGTTCTTTTTGCTGATGACAGTACTGTTATTATAAGACATAGTAAAAACATTGACTACGATAACGAAATTAAGACTGCGTTGCACCAATCAGTGGAATGGCTAAATCGAAATAACTTGATACTTAACTTAGCAAAAACTAAGATTATGACTTTTAAGCAAAGAATTAACAACCCTGTCACTGATTTGACTTTTAATAATGACACAATAGAAGAAGTAACATGTACGAAATTCTTAGGCCTAACAATAGATAATAAATTAACCTGGAAAGATCATGCATCAGTACTAATGAAAAAAATAAACAAATTTGCATTCGCTCTCTATAAACTTAATGAAGTAGTTAACCAAAAAACCGTTCTCACTGCCTATCATGGATATGTCGGCGCTGTATTGCGTTACGGTATTATTTTTTGGGGCAACTCGTCTGAAAAAGACTCTATTTTTAAAGCTCAAAAAAGATGCATCAGATCCATATGCGGTCTTAAAACGACAGATACATGTAAACCACACTTTATATCGCTTAAAATCCTAACTTTGCCTTCCCTTTACATTTACGAAAGTGCAATATTTGTTAAGAAAAATAGCGAATATTTCAAAAAAGTGTCTGAGCAACATCACTCAAGCATAAGACAAAACTATTTACATGACATTTCCTTAAGACCCTCAAAGACAGCATTACTGCACAAGAGCACATTTTGTATGGCTCCAAAAATATATAATAAATTACCGTATCACATCAAAACGTTAAATTCGATACAATTCAAAAAACAATTATATACCTTACTAATTAGCAGGTGTTACTATGCAATTGATGAATTCCTTGCTGATGACTTTTCGGAACACTAAAGTGAAAAGATAAAGTCTTTTTTAAACAGACTTAATAATTAATGATATAATTAATATAAGATGTAATTTCTGAGCGACGATTTTGATTAATTTGATAAAAATTTGTACATTAATTATATATATATATATATTATGTGTGTGTTTATATTGAAATGGTTGATATATATGTTTTGTATTAATTATTTTGATAATCACAATGACAATTAATTTCAATTTGTAATTAAATTAAACATGACATTAATATGGTGAATTTATGTTAAGCAAATTTATTTCGATTTGTTATCAGCTTCTGACAGAAGTCACACTTGTAAGCCAATATGTAGGCAGATCATAGAGCACCTACCTATGTATTTACCAACCTTATAACCTATGTATCACAAGTGAAATAAATGATTTGATTTGATTTGAAAAGTAACTCTTTGATGTCAGCAGTGAGCCAAGGTGAAGGTAAATGCTTAAGTTTAATTGGCCTCACAGGAGCATGCCTATCAAAAAGGTCAGTCAGCTTGTGGTTAAAAATAAGCAGCTTGGTATCAATACAGTCTGTGTCAAGAAGCGAGCTCCAGTCAATGTTGTCGGCATCCTTGCGAAGATTATCAAGATTTATACCCCGAAAATTGCGTTGCAGGAGGACTTTGGGTGAGGCTTTAGCGGGACGGACACGGTAGGAAAGGTAAAGCAAATCATGAAAGGAAAAAGCATCGGCGGAACATTGTCCATGTTTTGCAACCAGGTTTGGGGAGGAAAGAATGATAAGGTCAAGAAGAGACGGAGTATTATTAGGGGAATGGTGAGTGGCTGAAAGAGGTAGGATAGAAAGATTGCAGGATTGGAAAGTATTTAAAAGGGAGGATGAACGACGGTCGTTCTTAAGGAGACAGGTATTGAAATCACCCATGATTATAGTTTGACTGTACGAAGGGACAAGATTTTCAAGAATAGTTTCGAAAGAAGAAAAAAAGTCAATACGAAGAGAGGGACAGTAGTATACACCGATTAAAAGTTTTTTAAGAGAAAATTCCACCTCCAAGAAAAGGTGTTCGCCAGCATTAGATGGTGGGGGTTGTGGAGATGCGCTAACAACCGAAAATCGGAACTGAGTTCGGAGATAAAT
Source organism: Deilephila elpenor (assembly GCA_949752805.1). Taxonomy (NCBI): domain Eukaryota; kingdom Metazoa; phylum Arthropoda; class Insecta; order Lepidoptera; family Sphingidae; genus Deilephila; species Deilephila elpenor. The sequence continues at coordinate 4,988,485 of OX457095.1, read as the reverse complement.
TGCGACTCCGCCACCGCCACGTGCCGTGCGATCATTTCTTATGAGGTGGAATCCTGGAAGGGAGAAAGCGGAAGAAGATAGACATGGTTTCAACCAAGACTCTGAAACAAGGATAGCATGTATATGAGTACAGTCAAAACTAGCCGGCATATCGGGGAAATGAGCCGGAATACTCTGGGCATTGAAATGGACCACATTGAAATTCCTAGGGACGTCAGAGAACTCGCTTGAGAGAGTGTGGGCAAGCGATGGAACACTAACAAAGCTATCGTCACTACAGGCGGAGAAGAACTCTTCACTGTCACTTGTATAATTGTTCACAGACATTTGTGAAATTCAAAAATAATATAGAATATGGTATGGCTATAAAAATTAAATATTAATAATAAACCTAATAATAAAATGAATATGCAAAGCTAACCAATATGAATGAAAGAAAGACAAAATAATAAAAATAACAAAAGTAATCAAATTACATATACATCTGCCGGTTGTAATAACAAAACGTAAAAAAACTATTCTAAAACTTAAACAACGTCACTTAAAGTAAACAAGAGAGACAAAAAGTAATATAACAAATAAAAAATTCTAAAGAAATAAAGAATAAAACGGAAAAAAAAACAAAAACGATTAACAAGAGTTTGTTATACATTATTATTTATTATACACGGAACAAGACCCCAAATAAATATTTATGTGGTTTATTTCATGTATTTAATATATTTGGAACACTAACAGCACGATATCAATAACATTAGATACGTATTATTAGATGTTTAACAATTTATTGTTCAATAAAAGTACGCTTGCCAATAACAGACGAACACGACAAACTCTGCAAACATAATAATTGCTCAAAATAGAAAACAATATGTCAGTGCAGAGAAAAACCAAAAAAAAATATGTGAAATTAAATTTAAAAATAAATACATAACAACGCGACAAAAGTAGGTGAACACATCTATGGCAATCTTACTTTTTATAAGTGTTCAGCAATTTTGTTGCTTTTGCTGTTCATCAACTTTTGTTGCTTTTGCTGTTCATCAACTTTTGTTGCTTTTGCTGTTCGTAAAATTTTGTTGCTTTTGCTGTTCATCAACTTTTGTAACCTTAAGGTGTTCATGAAATTTTGTGGCCGACACTCGTCACCGACTTCTGTTGCTTAATGTGTGTATGACTTTTGGCGTTTTAAATGTGTTCAGCTACTTTTGTTGGTGACTGTACAAGTATACAAGTACAAGTTACAGTAATACTAATAACTAAATTAATAAAAGGATGATTGCACAACTTACCCAAGTATGGGAACAACACTTAAACACTTATATCTTTAAGAGTTAATATAGTTATTTCATTTCATTTCATTAATAATACGCACCTAATGTTATTGATATCGTGCTGTTGGTGTTCCAAATATAGTAAATACATGAAATAAAACACATAAATATTTATTTGGGGTGTTGTTCCGTGTATAATAAATAATAATGTATAACAATATTGGCAAAAAATTGTGTATGTATAAGTGTTATTTCAATTTTGTTTGTACCGACTTCGTGTGTACGGCTTGGGTAATAATTTAAAAAAGTAAATTTATAAATATAAATATAAAATTTATTAAATGAAGAACAAATTCAACAATATAAAAAATATTTTAAAAATATTGATATTATGTATAGTATAAAATTGATATTATGTATATTATGTATAGTATAAAATATTATGTATAGTATAGTATAAAATGTATAGTATCCACTCCTACAGGCCATACTTCCCTTTCCCATAACATCCTCCACCCACAAACCCTATTTCCCTTCCCCCGGTTGATGACGGGCAGCAGCGTCATCAACGCGTCTTCCCCCACCCCCCCCTCTGCGCTCGCCAACCCGCCTGCCAAGCGTGGCGAGTATTGGCAAACTCCTCCTCAAATGATAAGCAACACCAGGACCAGGCCCCCAGTCCCCGGCAGCCCCGCTATTCCTGGCTATGGTAGCGGCCATGGTTACGGCGGGGCAGGGGGTGCTAAGAATCCCCGGGTTGGCCCCGGCTACCACCCCCGACGACGACTGGCCCTGGTAACACACAACATACGCACGTTGAGGACAGACGAGAAGATTGTCGAACTGGAAGAAGAATTGAGTGGGTTACACTGGGACATTTTGGGGTTATCGGAAGTCCGTAGAATCGGGGAGGATACGATAACCCTGAAGTCCGGTAACCTGCTCTTCTACCGGGGGGACGACCAACAGTCCCGAGGAGGTGTCGGATTTCTCGTCCACAGGTCTATCATCAACAACATCGTATCCATCGAAAGTGTGTCGAGCAGGGTAGTGTACCTTATACTCAGAATATCAAAAAGATATTCGTTGAAGGTCATACAGGTATACGCGCCGACCTCGACACACCCAGATGAAGAAGTAGAGGAGATGTATGAGGACATTAGTCGGGCCATACATACTTCCAAAACCTACTTCAATGTTGTTATGGGAGACTTCAACGCAAAGTTGGGCATGAGAAGCGATGCAGAGTTGAAAGTGGGGCAATTTGGACATGGGCAACGGAACCCCAGGGGTCAGAGGCTGGCCGACTTTCTGGAGAAAGAGGGACTCTTTGCGATGAACTCTTTTTTCCAGAAGCCGCCTCACAGGAAATGGACCTGGCTGAGTCCTGACGGTTCTACGAGAAACGAGATAGATTTCATCTTGACGACGAATAGACAGATGTTCAGTGATGTCTCTGTGATCAACAGGGTGAAAACCGGCAGTGATCACCGAATGGTAAGGGGCTCATTGAATATCAATGTCCAATTAGAAAGGCGTCGCTTGATGAAGTCTACGCTCCGACCTACTCGTGCCCATATCCAAAACCCCGAGAGCTTTCAACTTGAGCTGGCAAATCGCTTTGATTGTCTCAAAGAAAACTTTGCAGTGGACGAGCTAAACAGTGGTTTGGTAGAAGCTGTCCATACGGTGGGATCTAAGTATTTTAGACCTCGCCGTAGAGATAGACCACAAAAACTCTCGATCCACACTCTTGACCTCATGGCCGAACGTCGATCTATGGCGCTGCAGTCTTCCGATGACGCCGAAGCATATAGGCAGCTCAATAGACGGATCTGGAAGTCCTTGCGACACGATGTCCGTGCTCACAATACTGTGAGCATTAAAGAGACAATTGAGCGGAATGGAGGCTCCAAAGTGTTTGCAAGAGACTTGTCTATTGGGCAAAGCCAGTTGTGTAGGCTGAAGACGGACGGCGGCCGCGTAGTGTCGACGAGGGCAGAGGTTTTAAGGGAGATCGAGAGGTTCTACGGACAGCTTTACACCTCGGTTGCCGAACCTACTGTTAGCTCGGCCGAAGACCCGAGAGCCGAGTTGATCCGACACTTTAGCGATGATATCCCGGACATCAGCCTGTGTGAGATTGAGATGGCCCTGAAGCAGCTTAAGAACAACAAGGCGCCGGGTGAGGACGGAATCACTTCAGAGCTTCTGAAAGCGGGCGGAGCGCCGATACTGAAAGTCCTTCAGAGGCTCTTCAATTCCGTTCTCCTCGAGGGATCAACGCCAGAGGCATGGAGCAGGAGCGTGGTGGTACTGTTCTTCAAAAAAGGTGATAACACTTTGCTGAAGAACTACAGGCCCATCTCGCTCCTGAGTCATGTCTATAAGCTGTTTTCGAGGGTCATCACAAATCGTCTCGAACGCAGGTTTGATGACTTCCAGCCTCCCGAACAAGCCGGTTTCCGAAAAGGCTTTAGTACCATAGACCACATTCATACGCTTCGGCAAGTTATACAAAAAACCGAGGAATATAACTTGCCGCTTTGTTTAGCGTTTGTGGACTATGAGAAAGCCTTTGATTCGATCGAGACCTGGGCTGTGCTAGAGTCTCTCCAGCGATGCCACATAGACTATCGGTACATCGAAGTGTTGAAGTGTATATACAACAACGCCACCATGTCGGTCCGAGTACAAGATCAGAGCACGAAGGCTATTCCACTACAGAGAGGCGTGAGACAGGGAGATGTCATATCTCCGAAACTGTTCACTGCCGCGCTGGAAAACGCCTTCAAGCTCTTGCAGTGGAAAGGATTCGGCATCAACATCAACGGCGAGTATATCACTCACCTTCGATTTGCCGACGATATTGTAGTCTTGGCAGAATCACTGGAGAACCTTAGCACTATGCTCGAAGACCTCAATCGAGTCTCCCAACAGGTGGGTCTTAAAATGAACATGGACAAAACGAAGATCATGTCGAATGTCCATGTAGTGCCCACCCCCATTGGAGTTGGGGGCTCGACTCTTGAAGTTGTAGACGAATATGTCTATTTAGGACAAGTGGTCCGGTTAGGCAGGTCCAACTTCGAGAGAGAGGTCAATCGTCGAATCCAACTCGGTTGGGCAGCGTTCGGGAAACTACGCGACGTCTTCTTGTCCAAAATACCTCAGTGCCTCAAATTTTATTTATTTATTTTTTATTTTATTTTTATTTTATGCATGGAAGACTTACAGCTAAATAAATCGAATAGTTAAATAAAGTAGGTAACAAAGAGCCAATAACAAGTCTTCACTTATAGAACTAATATAAATATGACAGAGACAACAAAAAAGAAAGAAATACAAATTAAATATTTACAGTAACTTCAAAACCATTAAAAAACAATCAAATAATACTAATCATTTTGTTTGAAAAAAAAATTAAGACACAAACATCGCCTCGCCGAAGCAACAGTGGTCGTAAATGGGTCTATATCGTGCTGCTTACAAAGTTTATTAAAATTATTACCAGCTCGCACGATAAAACTATTTTGTCTATAATTGGTATTTGAATGTGGTACACATATAATTGGGTTAAACCGGAGTGGTCGGCATGGCACATTAAACATTATTTTAGAAAGGAGCTCCGGAGAATCAATGTCGCCTTTGATAATTCGTAATAAATATATAAAGTCAGTTATTTCTCTCCGATTTACAAGCGGAAGAAAGTGAAACTGCTTGCAAATCTTATGGTAATCTTTTGAATCATATAAAATCTTTTGATGAAAACAAAGGTAACGGATAAAACGTTTTTGAATATTTTCAATACGATCAATATATTTATCATACCGTGGATTCCAAATCGATGATGCATATTCTAAATGACTACGAACATAAGTACAGTACAATATTTTTAGAGTTTTAGCCTCAGAAAAACACTTAGAGATTCGTATTATGAACCCAAGTGATTTTGATGCCCTTTTGACTATGGTATCTATATGTTTGTCGTACAGTAAACTGCTATCCAGATGAACACCCAAATCGCGGGTATCGTTAGATCTTGGTAGGTTTTGATTCCTCAATGTATAGTTGGTATCAATAACTAAGCGTTTTCTCGTATAGGTTATTACACAGCATTTCAATGGATTAAGGTCTAGTTTATTATAAGAACAATAACTTTCCAATCGGTTTAAGTCAGCTTGAAGAGCAGACATGTCGTCGGTCGATGATATAGTGGCATAGATTTTCATGTCATCTGCAAAGCATAACAGATTAGAAGTATGCAGACAAGAAGCGATGTCGCCTATATAGACCACAAATAGTAATGGGCCAAGAAGTGAACCTTGCGGAACACCACTGGGCACAGAAACCCAATTAGACATGTAATTATTAAGAACTATCGCCTGGGACCTATTCTCAATGTAAGCGGAGAACCACCGAAGTAAATCACCTCTAACACCGTTATTGTAAAGCTTTCTCAATAAAATTACATGATCAATCCGGTCGAATGCTTTACTGTAATCTGTATAGACGACATCTACCTGCTTTCCCGAATCCATGGCATTGGTTATGCACTCATTGAACAACGCAAGGTTAGTTACTGTCGACCGTCTTCTTAAAAAGCCGTGTTGAAAGGAACTAAATGATAATGACATAGCAAAATATACCTGGTTATAGATTATTCTTTCAAACACTTTAGCAATAACACAGAGCTTAGATATGGGTCGGTAATTAATTATTTCGGTTTTTGGACCCTTTTTATGAACAGGTGTAATAAAAGCCGACTTCCAAATTCGTGGGACTACTCCAGATTTGAGTGATAATTTGAAAAGTAGTAAAATAGGCAATGATATGGTTGATGAACACCGAATCAGCAAATTAGCAGAAATATTATCAGGTCCAGTGCCTTTAGAAACATCGAGCTTGCGCAGCAGGTTTGATACGTTATCTAAGGTCACCTCTATGCAGTGTATATCCCCCACAGGGGCTTGAGCCAGTGAAACTGAGGAAGAAGATACGGTTGGATCAGTAGTATTAATGCTTGTAGTCGGTTTCAGAAAGGTTGAGTGAAAGTATGTCGAGAATGCCTCGCATATTTTTTCACCTGTTGTTAAAGACTTACCATTAAAATTCAGATTGTTGGGAATCGCATTTGAATTGTGTCTACTTTTCACAAATGTCCAAAATGCTTTGGGATTGCTTATAATAGATTTTTCGGTTTGATTAATGTAAATTTTGTAACAGAAGGCTTCCATATTTTTTACTCGATCACGTAACAATTTGTATGATAGTTGATCAGATTTGTTTCCATATGTATTAAATTTTTTTAAATACTTATATTTTTCTTTGATAACTCTAATAAGTGCCGTGCTGTACCAAATAGGATACTTTTTAGTTTTTACTATTTTTTGAGGTATGTATTTGTTTTGTAACTGAGATATGGTATAATTAAAAAACTCAACCGCTTCATCAACAGATCGCGAAGAAAATTCGTGTTGCCAATCAATAGCAAGAATTTTATCATTGATAGATTTAAAATCACCTTGACTGAAAACATATCTTGCTCTGGGAATACTATCTAGGACCCGCAAAACGCAGAAATCAAATTTAATAAGTAATGCTGGGTGGTGGGAATCTATAGGCAACAGGGGATCGGCACATTCATAAATAGTGGCTGGTTTATTCGAAATAACTAAGTCAAGAATTTTGCCATGCCTGTTGACCACACCGTTATATTGACTCAAACCCAACGCATCTAATTCGTCAGTTAGTTGGCACTCATCGCTAGTTGATGGATTAATAGGGACAAAACAACTATCATCTGATGATATCCAGCGTATGCCACTCAAGTTGAAGTCGCCTATAATAATATATGCATCCGAAGGATTATTATTGCTGGTCATTGAACGGGTTAAAGTTGACAAAAAATTGTTAAGTTGACTAGAGAACGAAAAGCCGTTATTTTGTTTACATAAATATATGACACAGAGATAAATATTTATATAAGCACAGGAGTTGGCCAACTTTAATCTCAGATGAACCCATAAATCTTCAGCGGAAGAATGCAATGATAGCGACGGCACAGCAGATAACTCCCTTTTCGTTGCAATGAGAACACCACCGCCTCGCGACTGACGAGTAAAGTCGAGGTCACGATCACGTCTCCAGACCATGTATCTGCTATCAAAAAACTCTGAGTCCATTATGCCATCAACCAACCAAGTCTCAGTCAAAACAATAATATCGTAATAATTCGTTGACATTTGCCGATAGAATTCATTTGATTTAGATCTAAGCCCACGCACATTTTGATAATATATGTTAAGCTTACCAGGAGTCATTTTTAAGACAGAGCAATAATTTCATAGGTAATAGTATACTAACAGATACTTTGTTCTTATTTTTAAAAGATCTAGTAGATAAAAGTAACTTTAGAAGAAGTGGGTAATTTTTAAGTAACATATAAAAGCAAACATCATTCGACTTATGAATAGCAGTAAGTACTGGACAGCTATAGGGCGAGCTACGCATGAGAGTGAGCAAGACCAATACAGTTTTGTGCAACAAGACTTTAAAGCAAACAGCGCGATAAGCGATACAAAAGAAATGTGCGAGACTCATTAGCGAAGCAGATGTTATAAACCTTTTACATTTAAATAAATTATTGATTGTATTTTTGCAAAGAGACATTGTTTTGGTTGGGTACGCAATATTACTAACATTTTTATAGCAGAAATTACGAGTATATTTTAGGAAACACAACAAGAAATTAGGCCTTATAATTACATAACGGATAAAACTCATGACAAGCGTATTAATATTGATGTATACTATCAAATAACTTGGAGTTAAGAAATACTTTGCTAGGAAGCACATTATACAAGTTTGTTTAAATCAGCGTCTTTCCTTATTATAAGGATTTTCGAAGCCTCGTTCTTCCTCACATGTATTTTACCATGCTTAACCCACACAAAGGCAATATTTTTGTCTTTAGCGATTGCTTTCACTTTACTTAATAATTTCTTGGACTCGATGCTTAGATGATCATTAATATATACACGTTGGGGTTTTCCTTGCATTCCCAGGTCCGATGTCAGCAGACTTTTTTCAGCTCGCGCCGCCGCTACAAAGTCTTCTTTGATGTATCTATTTAGGAAGCTAATTATAATTAACTTTTCATTAGAGTTTTGCATAGGTACGCGAGAAATATAATTAATTTGGCTTTTAGGACAAACGTAGTTAATCTTGCGTCCAACTGATTCAACAATCGAAAACAAATTCTCATCCTTCTTTACTGGAACTCCTTTAATTTCCACGTTATTCTGGCGGGATCTCTGATCATGCGATATTTGTTCAAGCTTAGTTTTCTGTATTTCAGCTTGTAAAGTATTAACCAAGTCATGTAGCTTATCTATTTCAGTAGTTCGAGATTCAAGACCTACGATTCGAGAATTAAATTCATCTAGTTTTCCGCTGATAAACTCACATGACGATTTAAGCTCAATTAACTCATCTTTGATTGTTCGTATGTCTTCAATGAGAGTAGGTAGGTCACATAGTTGACGCTTCAAATCACGTATCTCGGCGAGTATGGTATCCAGGGAGGCAGGTACTTCGGTGACAGCGTTAGGTGACAAAGCTTTACACTTGGAACACTTCCAATGGGACCTTCTATCAGTACCCAGCTTCCTCCAGCCTGCTTCAGATATACCTGCACATCCAAAATCCAAGTGTTTTTTGCAGTTCCCACATTGAACTCCTTCGCCAAATTGCGCACTACAAACTCCACACACTTTCATTACGACTTTTTATCTTGTGCACACAAACAAAAAAAAAAAAAAATGTTGACGATATATTTCCGAGCGGTCAGCGAGCTAGGCGTATGCTCCGATTGTGTGTTCACACGGTACTGAAAATCGGTACTAATCGAAAGTCTTCGATAGTTGTGTGTTGCCAGTGATGACATACGGCACCGAGACGTGGCCTCTCACTATGGGCCTTATTAGGCGGCTCAAAGTCACTCAACGAGCTATGGAGAGGGCTATGCTCGGGGTTTCCCTACGAGATCGAATCAGAAATGAGGAGATCCGTAGGAGAACTAAAGTAACCGACATAGCCCAGCGGATTAGTAAGTTGAAGTGGCAATGGGCGGGGCACATAGCGCGGAGAACTGATGGCTGATGGGGCCAAAAAGTTCTCGAATGGAGGCCACGTAGCGGAAAACGCAGCGTAGGACGTCCACCCACAAGATGGTCAGACGACCTGGTAAAGGTGGCGGGACGTCGCTGGATGCAGGCTGCCTCCAACAGGTCACTGTGGAAATCATTGGGAGAGGCCTATGTTCAGCAGTGGACGTCCTTTGGCTGATGGATGGATGGATGGATAGTATAAAATCATGTGTGGCCTCCATTTGCTTCGATGGCGGCCTGTAGTCGGCTTTGCATAGAATTTGCCATATTTGCACATACATCACCTCCTCTGAAGGAATCCCGCATACGTTCCACGAGCCTTATAATGCCTTCCTTTGTGCGTGTCGGGCTCTCAGGCTTGGACAATGAGACCCCATAGGTTTTCTACGGGATTCAAGTCTGGACTCTTCGGTGGGAACGGTATCCCAATAATCGCATTTTCATTATTGCAGAACCACGCTTGACACCTTCTTGCTTTATGCACGGGGCTGTTGTTGTTGACGAAGTGTATCGGCTCCGACATGCTTTCTGGCCGGAGGAAGTAATGTGTTCTCCATTAAATCTAAATAACAGAGTGCATCGTCCACCTTCCGATGAAAAATTTATCCAAAATGTATGTTCTTAATAACGCAGATAAATACAACATTGAACTCTCTAACTATTTTTCTCTTCTAGAACAGGACGTTTCCGATACCGTTGAAAAACAATATGGAAATAAAGTACACGGAATACATAAAACTAACAATAAGATAAAAGATCAAAACAAAAACAATAAACTTAAATTAAAACCCAAAACAATTCAGCTTTTACAGAAAAGATTAGATACAAAAATAAATACCGTTGAATGTCGCGAAATCAATAAACAAGTTAAACGTAGGATAAGGGATAATTTATGCAAGCATAATTGTTATCTAATAGAAATGGCCTTAAAGAAACATACACCGCTTTGGGTAGCTAAACACCGGATATCTACGGGAAGATGTTGGATAAATAGTTTAAAAGATGAAGAAGGAATGAAACATAGTAACCTCACTAAGCTTATTGAAATATGCACGAAATTCTACCAAAAACTTTATTATGACGCTACCAAAGAACTTCAATCAGATTATTCCAGCCCGAATCCGGACACTATTCCATACATAACTGGCTGCGAGGCTTATAAAGCTCTCCGCAGAATGAAATTCAATAGGAGTCCTGGAGCAGATGACATGACAACTGAGGCTTTACGAATCGGATCATCTACGCTGCTTCCTCACCTAGCAAATTTATTCAACAATATCCTTGCAACTGGAAAACTTCCCCGTGAAATGTGCCACTCCAACATCATTCTTTTGCATAAAAAGGAAGACAAAACTGATATCGCTAATTACAGACCCATAAACCTAACATCACACTTGTACAAAGCGTTCATAAAAACAATACAGAATCGAATAGAGAACACACTTGATATACTCCAACCCCCAAAACAAGCCGATTTCCGCCCAAAAAAAATAGAAAACCTTCACACTCTGAATCAAATTATAGAAAAAACACCTGGAATATCAAAAACTATTATACCTTGCCTTTGTAGACTATACAAAGACATTCGACAGCGTATATCACTCAACCATATTCCAAGCACTACATAGACAGGGAATAAATAAAATCTACATTGATTTACTCTAGCATATTTATGATCACAGCACAGCCACTATTTAACTTGAACATACTGGTCCATCATACCATATACAAAGAGGAGTAAGAGTATCGATATCGGCGGTAAGAAACCAACCAACTTGCGCTTCACCGATGACATTGTACTATTTGCATCATTGGCGCAAGACCTCCAATTAATGCTTGAAACGTTAAATAGGGCAAGCCTACGGGTGGGTCTAATGATGAATCGGTCAAAGACTAAAGTCATGACAAATAAAACAAAAGTCCACATCCAAGTGGATGGAGAGGTCATACACTATGTCGATGAGTACATCTATCTGGGCCAGTTAGTTGCCTTCCAAGGCCGGCAAGATCTAGAAATTCATCGCCGGATGGAAAATGCCTGGAAGAGCTACTGGAACCTTCCAATAACCTTAGAAAGGTAACTCATCGACATGTATAACTTGCCTATTCTGACCTACGGAGCTCAGACTTGGTCTTTGATCGAATCACAAAAGTCCCAGCTCAAGGTTTGTCAGAGAGCTATGGAGCGCAGCATCCTGGGAATAAGGCGGACTGACAGAGTGCGAAACAGCGAAATTCGCTTAAAAACCGGCGTGGCAGACGTGGGAAGCAAAACAGCACTCCTTAAATAGAACTGGGCAGGCCATGTGACTCGAATGCATCCAGATCGTTGGGCAAATATCGTTACCCAATGGATACCTAATGGTCGACGACGCCGTGGCAGACCTAAAAACGCTGGCGAGACGACCATGGATGCTTTCGAGCCCATGTGACCCGAAATCTCGTTAGAGCGCGAATTGTGGAGGAATGGGGGGAGACCTTCGCCCAGTAGTGGGATGAAGTAGGTCAATTAAAAAAATATTTATAAATTTACTTTTTTAAATTAGTACCCAAACCGTACACACGAAGTCGGTACAAACAAAATTGAAATAACACTTATACATACACAATTTTTTGCCAATATTGTTATACATTATTATTTATTATACACGGAACAAGACCCCCAAATAATTATTTATGTGTTTTATTTTATGTATTTACTATATTTGGAACACCAACAGCATGATATCAATTACATTAGGTATGTATTATTAGATGTTTAACAATTTATTGTTCAATAAAAGTACACTTGCCAATAACAGACGAACACGACAAACTCTGCAAACATAATAATTTCTCAAGAAAGCAACATACAGTCGAATTTAGAACCTCCTCCTTTTTTTGAAGTCGGTTAAAAATAGAAAACAATATGTTAATGCAGAGAAAAAGCAAAAAAAAACTGTGAAATAAAATTTAAAAATAAATACATAACAAAGCGACAAAAGTAGGTGAGCACATCTACGGCAATCTTACTTTTTATAAGTGTTCAGCAATTTTGTTACTTTTGCTGTTCATCAATTTTTGTAACCTTAAGGTGTTCATGAAATTTTGTGGCCGACACTCGTCACCGACTTCTGTTGCTTGACGTGTGTATGACTTTTGGCGTTTTAAATGTGTTCAGGTACTTATATTGGTGACTGTACGTTTCAACCGTTCTGAGCAGCTGATCGAGACGATGTGACGTGAGCCGTAACGGCCGCCAGATGTTTCGAAACCGGTATAACCGCCGGCACGGATCTTGAGCGCTCGGCGACAGAGTGGGGATTGCTTTGCGCATCGTGAACTTAAGGACAAAATAAATGAATGAATTGAACAAACGCAATGAATGAATTAGGCATAACAACAATATGGCGTTGCGTAGTGAACCAATCACTGGCCGATGCGATAATGCCCCCGCCCGCTTACTTCATCATACCTCTAAAGAGACCCAAAAATCGACATCTGCGCAAGTAACGGTCAGCGCTCAAGATCCGTGCCGGTAGTTATACCTGTCGCAGCGGCTCGTCAAATATATATAAACGTGATTTTAATTAAATGGGTTTGTCCGTTTGTGCGGTTAGTATTTTATTTATTATTAGTTTTATAATATATAATACTTTATAAATTTTTTTATTTACTATTTTACTGCACTTACAAAATAAGAAAAGAAAAAAATATAAAAAGACACAAAAGATGAGGAAAGATATTGCTATGTTACACAGGTTATACCGGGTATATCAAGACTGCGACCGAAAACGAAGCCAGGTGGTAGTTTTAGTGGTTACAGACACGCTGCAAATAAAAATTTCGCCAAAACAGTGACAGATTTTTTTTTTTTTTTTTAAAATCATCATGTTTGGGTGGTAAATATCTAGTTTTTGCGAAAATACTAATTTAAACCCTTACGTACCATTGCGTGTTTAGAATTACAGAAGTGTACATCATTATTTTAGGAAACCAGATGTATAAATCACCCAAATACGACGATAACTAAAAAATTAAAAAAAAAGTTGTCGATTTTTTTGCACAATTTTTACTTGCATTGTATCTGAAGTCACTAATACTACCACCTGGCTTCGTTTTCGGTCGCGGTCTTGATATACCCTGTATAGCTATGTAGTTACATTGTTACAGCACGGCTTCGAATGCAAGTGGTCGGGCGAGAGCTTTAATTGTTCATAGCGAAACTAATTAGCTAGTGTGTTAGATGTAACGTCGGCCTTCCATTCGATTAAGAATTTGTTTTGGTACAAATGTATATATTCATTTATGGAATTGTATATTTTAATTCTGTGCCTATGTGTTGATAGAGAGTGCGGAATAAACTATGATTTTAATTATAATTTCAGGTATTTTTGTATTATTTCCATGTACATTAGTGTTGTGAATTTATTTTTATTTTTATTTTATTTTATTAAACTTCATACAATGAAATTGTACAGGTGGACTTAATGCCAACGGCATTTTCTACCAGTCAACCTTTGGGAGATGCAGTAATGAGACAAAAAGGGTGTTTGTAAAAAAATAAATAAAAGTAGATAATATATTAAATACATACAAACTAACAATAATATAATATTATACCAAGGTATATTCTTACAATATAAGTACATGCATAAAATATATACTTATATATATACATAAAATACAAATAATGCTATAAAATTTTAATGCTATTTAAGTTGACAATTCTGCCATTTGTTTGAGTAGCAATTCTCGAACCTTCACTTTAAACGCAAGACGATTCTTGCATGTCCTAATTTCCGAAGGGAGCGCATTCCACAGAAGTATGGATTGGATATGAAAAGAAGAATGAAGAAAATCTGAGCTGTGGGGAGGACACTTGAGAAGTAAGCTATTTAATGAACGAAGATTTTTGTCGTGGTTGCTACCAAGATATTGGAAGCAGGGAATTAGGTAAGATGGTGGAGAAGGCGAGACAAGAAGAGAATGCAGGAGACAAAGTGCACGCAGGCTACGGCGTTGGCGAATGGGCAACCACTTTAATTGGGAGCGGCAAGACGATACATGATCGTACTTGCGGAGATTAAAGATGAAACGAATGCAGTTATTGAGAAGTCGGTCTAATTTGTTGAGAAGATCTGCATTCAGGTCAAAATAGCACACATCGCCATAGTCGATTACCGGGAGGATTAAGGCTTGCACAAGCATCGTCTTAGTTGTAAGAGGAAGAAAATTCTTCAGGCGATAGAGAACGCGAAGGGTGTCGGTCACTCGTCGGCAAACATAGGTGACTTGGGTTCGCCAGGTCATGTTCGAGTCGATGTGTAAGCCAAGGTCTTTAACGTCAGGGGACAAAGGAATTGACAACCCGTTATAAAAAAGTTGTGGGAGACTCGTAATGTCTATTCTGTTTAATAATCGCTGGCTACCTATGATGATCGCCTGACATTTGGATGGATTTACTGTCAAACCAAACCCATCAGACCAGCTTTTAATATGCGCCAGATCCCTATTGACCTTATCTATTGCCAAGTGAATACAATTGACATTCGCTTGAGCATACAATTGCAAGTCATCGGCATAAAGATGATGCGCACATTGAAGTTTCTGGGTTATGAGATTAATGAAGATTGAAAACAAAAGAGGTGAGAGTATACCGCCTTGAGGGACGCCAGATTTAAGGTCACACCAAACACACCAAATTGAGATGTATGTACTGGATTTTATTTATTTAAAATCTCACGATTTACTGTAGATATAACAAAATACGCTTATAAGTTGATTTTATAATAATATTAGTTTGTATAGTTCACGTACTTAGAGCTTTAGCAGTGTATGTAATTTAATTGTTGTCAATTTGGCGCGAAGGTGTACTTTAAACATGTAAAATATTCTGATCTCTAATTGCTCTCATGACACGTGCATTTATTAACATATGATGCCATGTTGCCCTCACACTATAGTTATTTATAACATATTATAAACTATTTATACTTATAGACATAGCTGAAGCATTGTATTATGTGTCCAATAGTCTGGTGATCAACTCATTAATTATATAAATATAACTAAATATATAACTAGTTGTATTACGGTACGGTTACAAAGCTGAGGTCTCGGGTTCGAGTCCCGGGTCGGGCATAGTGATATTGGGTTTTTCTATTCATTATCAGCCCGGAGTCAGGAATTTGTGCCCGATATGGCGATAGGCTCGCCCCCTATCACATCGTGGGACGGAACATGCATGGCGAAATGTGGGTGTCCTAGTGGCGCCTCTGCCTACCCCTTCGGGGATACAGGCGTGAGTTTATGTATGTATGTATGTATGTATTTGATTACCGGGTTACCTATTGTAAAAGGAAGGATGAATACAAATATGTATTATTCAGTGAAAGTGTTCCCATTGAGTTGCACGTAAATTTAATTGTAAAAAATGATGTGCGAACCATTTGTTATTGTTAAAAATATTTTTTAAACTAACACAATGGCAGTTGCTTTTTTCAAAATCTTGCCATTAAATACATACATGTGCATGCTGGTTCAATGCATTTTACAAATGTGTGAAATAGCATTTGAGCGATTTTATGTTTGTTTGAATATGTAATGTCAGAAATGTCTCGAGCTGAAAGATTTATTAATCAAGGCTCCATTTGATCACTCCTAAGTGTAAAAAATTTGAAATTCTCTCAAACATCCTTCGATTTTGCTTAATGGGACTTACTTGGTGAAATAAAAAAAAAAAAAAAAAAAAAAATATATATTTATTGAAAAACACAGTTAGGTACATACAATTTGAACAGGGGTCCCCAAACTAAACTAGGCTTGTATCTTGGGGTACCAATACAAACTTTGAAAATTTTGAATTTGAAGCTTACATAAAAAATAAAATAATAAAAAAAAAAACATAATAAAATCCAAAAATTTAAACAGTGAGAGAGAAAACTTCACATGCTTCAAGGTGCGTCGGTTTTTCGCGCCCGGTCAACTCTACCGCTTGTATAAAGCGCAGGTTCGGCCGGGTATGGAATACTGTTCGCAGCTCTGGGATGGATCCGCCCAGTACTTGCTCGATGCCTTGGATGGATTGCAGCGGCGGGCCATCCGCATTGTGAATGATGCAGACATTACGGGCAACTTAGAGTCGCTACAGTTACGGAGGGATGTCGCCTCTCTAAGCGTGTTCTTCCGTCTGTATCATGGCGAATGCTCTGAGGAATTGTTCAATTTAATCCCCTCCTCTCCTTTCCTTAACAGAACCACGCGTGCTGGCTTGCGGAGCCATAGCTTGACTGTTCAATCCATTTCGGCGCGAACCAAAAGGTTCTCTAATTCTTTTTTCTGCCGTACAGTCAAGCTGTGGAACGGTTTGCCACCGCACGTGTTCCCTCCTTCCTATAATCCTGGGTCCTTCCGCCGTAGCGTGAAGAGGCATCTCAGCGGGCCGGCATGATTGTGTCGAATGGTATGAGACTACCGTCTGATACCATTCGATACTCTATCTGGACGGCATTAGCACTTACCATCAGGTGCAATGCAGTCACTATGCCGTGCCAGTTTAAAAAAAAAAAAAAATAAAAAATAATAATAAAAGAATCAAAATTCTAAAACAGTATTAAAAGTATTATTCTGTTCATTTCGTAACATTTAAAAAAAAACATAAAGTATTCACATGAGTATGTAATTATACTATAAAATAATGAACAATTAAAACAAGTGCTTAAAAGATTATTTAAACAATAAAATAAATATTCGAAAAAAAAAGAAAACAACTTAATTTCATCAACGGTCTTATTAATTGAGATCAAAAGTAATACTTATTATAATATTATTCTAGTAGTATTTTCGTGTTATTATAAGTTAAGGTATATAACCAGTTGTTTATTTTACTTTTGGCGTGGTGTACTCACAAGTTTTTAATATCGCAGAATTTGGCCACAGAGTTGTAGGTATAAGCCCTTAGAAAATCACCGAATTTTCGAGCGAAAGACGTTTGTATAGTAGGTAGAGTAAATTTATAGACTCTTTTCTTGATCATAGTTTTATGCAACTCCGTGCCAATCAAGTTGCTGTGCGTAGATAGAGTTATACGGAGGACAAAGAGTTGCCGAATAGTGAGGACCTTCAATTCATTATACAGCTCGTGAGTAGGGTGTCTAAATGGCTTTTTAAGCATTGTTTTCAAAACAGATCTTTGCGCCCTTTCAGCGTCTAACAGGATTGTCTTTGCTGCACTGCCCCATACAACGATGCAGTAGTTTATAAGGGGTTGACAGATGGCTATATAAATATACTTTAGTAATTCTTTGCTTGCCGAAACTCGTAGTCTTTTTAATACACTAGCTGTTTTTCTTATGCGTTTTGACAAGCAAAGAATATGTGTTTTGAAATTGCAGTTTTGATCTACCATTACACCAAGTTCAACGCGTTCTATGTAACTACAGTGACATTTATCTTGGAGTCTCGGGTTACAGGCGTGTATTGTTAAATTCTTATTTACCGGAGGTTTGGATGCAGCAGTTTTATGAAAACATATGTATTTGGTTTTATTGTGATTAAGGGATAATAGGTTGTTGTCAAGCCAGTTTGTGAGAGTTGATAGTCCAACTTCGGCACGTTCGAAAGTTTTGGTCCAGTCTTTGGCATTGAAGAGGACTACGGTGTCATCAGCGTAACAAATTATTTCCGCATCTTACATCTTTAAATTGTGGATATCGTTCATATAAATTATGAATAGACTTGGTCCTAAGATGCTACCCTGCGGAACACCGTAGTAAATCGGCAGCTGTTCACTTTTTTGTGACCCGACTTTGACGAGCTGAGTGCGGTTTGATAGGTAACTTTCAAACCAGTTCAGAGCAATACCCCTCACCCCCATGTTTTCTAGCTTATTTAAAAGTATTTTTGGAGAAACGGAGTCAAAAGCTTTGGCTAAATCGAGAAATACCCCTACGCAGCAGTTCCCATTATCCAGATAGCCAGAGATTAAATCTAATAAAAGAGCTGTGGCGTCCTCGGTGGACCTTTTTTGTCTAAAACCGAACTGACGAGGAGAAAGAAGACCGAGTTCTTCAGTGAATTTGATTAAGCGCGTATTTACTACTTTTTCGAGGATTTTCGAAAGTATACTAAGCAATGATATGGGCCTATAGTGTCCAGGAACATCTTTCGGACCAGCCTTATGTATTGGAGTCACAGAGGATACTTTCCAGAGAGAAGGGAAGCGGCCAGAACTTATGCTTAGATTACACACATGGACAAGAGCAGATGAAATTTGGTGCTGGATATGTATTATCAAGCCTGAGTTAATGCTGTCTATACCTGGTGCGCAATCAGGTTTTAAATTGTTTATGATAGAAATTATTTCTTGGTGGTTGGTAGGTTCAAAAAATAAGGATTTCAGTGGTTTATTGTAGCAGTCTAATTTAGAAACGAGACTTTCTTCGGATTCACCAGTTCGGGTTAGTATGTTATTTGCAAGATTGTGTCCGACGTTGGAGAAATATCTGTTGACGAAGTTTAATGAATCTGTCTGGTTATTTGATAGAGTAATGAGGTCTAAAGGTGGGTTGCGTTTAGTGTTTATGTTACATATATTTTTGATTGTCTTCCAGAGTTGTTTTGTGTTGGATTTATTTGATTGTAGGAGATTAAATTCGTATTGTCGCTTTAGCTTCCTGACAAGGTCGTTGTAGAAATTCCTATAGCGCGTAAACGTGATCTTTAACATATTGTCCTGAGGATTAGCTTTATGTTTCGCATGTAGGCGATTGCGGTGACGTGCACATCTGAGAAGACCTGGTGTGATCCATGGATTGAGAGTAAATTTGGATCTAGAAATTTTAATCGTTTTTGTATGGTTTTTGACAGCGTTATTTATTATGATCGTTAATAGTGTTGCTGCTGAGTCAACATCGGTTTTGGAGTTAATTTCAGACCAGTCTACACGACTGAGTTCGCTTGCTATACTATCGTAGTCCACTATATTACGTTCTCTTGATTTTCTCATTTGTTTAGTTTTGCAAATTAATCCCAATATTGTAATTTTATGGTCTGCAATTATAGAATTGCACACTACGCCTGTGGTAGAACAGTCGGATTTTACAAATATGTGATCTAAACATGTGTTTTGTCGAGTGGGCTTATTTATTACAGATTCTAAACCGTGCTCCGCTAGAAGGCACAGGTACTCCGACGATCCGACAGCTAGAATAACGATGTTAATAACTCCGGCTAGAATAATAGATTTTCTATCTTTGTATGAACTTAGCGAGACATCAAGAGAAGAAAGGAAGTTGGTGGTGTTTTTGAAAGATGGTGATCTATACAGTGATACTAACATACGGTACATACGGTGATACTAACACAAAACTGAGTCCTTTGTTACTTGAATAAAGAAACTATTATTATTATTATTATACACTCCGTAAATTAGTGTCTGGTTCGGTATATCGATCAGTAGTCCACACGCTTCGTGTAACTGTAATTCGGAGACTGTAGCCGACCAGCAAGATTTTATATATGCGACTACGCCGCCATTTTGGTTAATATTGTTTATAGTAAAGTACGGTGAATATCCTATTATATTTTCAATGTTAATGGATTCATTCAGCCAGCATTCACTTAAAATTATTACATTAGGTAGTATTACTAGTCTTTTTAAAAACACTAGTAGTGAGTCTAGATTTTTACTAATGCTACGTATGTTTAAAGTGAGCACAATGAATTTACATTTATTAGTAATTATATTCACACATTCTTCAGGTGTTTCTACTTCATGGCAAGAATTATTAGTTAAGAAGTCAATATCGTTGCCAATAATTGTATTAGGCATTTCGTACTAGTGAGTTAGTGAAAAGTTTTATTAAAATGGTATCTTTTTTATTTTTATGTGTAGAATGTGTAGTATTTACAATAGACATAGGTTGTACTTGGATGTGGCATGTTTTTGTATTGTCATGGGGTGGATTTTGAAAATTTATCTGTAAAGTGTTTTGAAAGAAAAAATAACAGACTATGTTCACTACTGATTTTTGCATGGAGGTAGCAGACTGAGTGGACATGTTTGGGCACCAGAACGTAGGACTGTGGAGGATTGATAATATAATGGTTTCTGTTATTTACGCGAATGTTACACATTGAAATAAAACTATTTTATACGGATTTTATCGCGATTTGGTTTAATTTTTACATTTTTTAACTTCCCGACGTTTCGATTACTTTACAGCTTTCGTGGTCACGGGGCGGACTGTCCGTCGCGCCGCCGAAAATGTAAAAATTAAACCAAATCGCGATAAAATCCGTATAAAATAGTTTTATTTCAAAGGATTGATAATAGTAAGACATATATTGTTAATTTATTACATTAAACAAGTGTTAGGAACATTGTGTGGGGCTAGTAGCCGGAATAAAGGGCTGGTTTTGAGTTGTGAGTTTGTGGAGGATGTCTTCCGAGGTGACATGTAATACAGAACTTGTTTCCGACCGTCTCATAAAGATATTGCCATTTGAAGACCATACATACTTGAAATGTAGTTCAGATCCTGTTTTTCGGGCTTTACTAAACAGCACTCTATTTTCTTTAGTTAAGTGTTCGTTAATGTAAGCCCGCCGGGAGTTTCCAGAGATGTCGAGCATGTCGGTTGTAATAGTACGGCGCGCACTAGCAGACCGGATCAGCTGGTCGCGCGGTGCCCGCAACTTGAGGGTGAGGATCACAGGTCTTGGTCGTTCTGCTGTGCCGGCTCCATTCCCGCGCGCGCCAATACGCCTTACGTCGTCCACATCTTGAGGCTCGAGCTGGACTCCAAGTTTTGTCGAAAGCACAGTTATAACTTGGTTCAGGTTTTCTCCCTTGTTTTCAGTCAGGCCAGTTATTTCTACATCTTTCAAGAGGCGTTTTTGCTCTTTTGCCTGTAGTTCCTGACGAAGCTCAGATACTTCAGCGCGGAGACAGGCCACCTCATTTTTATATTTACCCAGATCGCCAAGTTGCAGCTTCATGTCCGTAAGTTCTTGTCGGAATAGGATGATATCCTCGGATGTAGACTTGAGAGAGCCGGTGAGTTCTCTGAGTTCTTCCTTCATTGAAGAAAAAATATCCTGGAGTGAACGGATCGCAGCCGTAAAAGCTGTGGTGATGGAGGCAGGTACTTCCATGCATGCCAGGTTTTCAGTTAGGTTAATGAAGTCTTCAGGTGGAGGTTCTACGGGGCATTCTTGGTGTAGAGGTCTTATTGGGTGTTATCAGTTTTTGGAGCTTTGTTTTTGGATTGGCAACTCGGGCATTGGTACTGGTTGGTCTTGTTTCTCATTAGTCTGAGTTCTTCCCTAGACATGTTGAGACAGGCGACGTGATAGTCCTGAGAGCATTTAAAACAGGGTGTGGTAAGGGAACCGTCGAAATTAGTTTTGCTGCAAGGCTTATTACATGCTCCGCACACCATTTTTCTATAATATTAAAAGTATTAGTATAAGTAACGCCCTCTAGGGAAATCTATATGAGAGTGTCCTTGACAGCTAGGTCTCAGATCGATTTTGACATATACGTTTCAGCGTGTCTGTCACTAGATGGCGTTGGTGTCAATATAGTTTATAATAACGGCAAGTATTTTTCTCTCAGTAGGATTACTTGGTTAAAAAACAGCAAACATGCTCACTGTGGATTGTTATGCGGGTGTATCGTTCCAGAGTTTAATTTGCAGACACTAGTACGCTTCACACATCCCAAGATGTCAGTTTATGGTGACCGGTAATAAACTATAAATTTCGCAGCACAGAGTCACAGATTTGTTAAGATAACGTTAGTGCAGGATAATTACGCAACGGTACACTTATTGAACGCTAGTACTAGTATGTAACTTTGATTTCTTCAAGGAAAACTATTAAAATAAAAAGTAACAAAATAACGGCTTCTGTATTTGATCAGCGCCACCTGGCGAAAAAAAAAAAACACGAAATAGGAAATCAGTATTTTTAATTTCTATAAATTAATTGAACATTAATTGAAAGTGCGTGGTGGCCTGTTGGTAACGGACCAGACGCGGCCGCCTACATGTTCACGGTGGTCGCAGGTTCAAATCCCAGGGCACACCTCTGACTTTTCGGTGTTATGTGTGTATTGATAGTCAATTACCACGCACTTTAACGGTGAAGGAAAACATCGTGAGGAAACCTGCATACCGTAGCGATTTTAAAGAATTTCTACGGTATGTAAGTCCGCCAACCCGCACTAGGCCAGCGTGGTGGACTATATGGCCTAACCACTCTCAATCGATTCTCTCGATTGTAGAGTAGGCCCGTGCCCTGCAGTGGGACGTATATGGGCCGATATAGATATAGATAATTGAACATTTATCTTTAGAAAAACAGAGCATGACTTGAAATTAAATTTACGTTCATTACTTAATTTTAACTTGTTAAAAAACCGTTGTATTTTAGGCCATAACATAGAATTCCTAACTTATGTCACAGTCAAATAAATAAACATGATTCCGCTAAAATTCTTTTGTTTTATTCGGGTATTTTAAATTTATTTGTTCCGAATGATTTTTCCCTTACTTGCAGGTAAAACTTTTTTTTCGAAAACGATTCTTGAATATAGATCAATGGTCACCTACTTTGTCGATTTATTTGCTAATGTTATCATAAAGTCAAAATTGTGCATTAATATTTATTTTTATCCGTTCTATCGCATTGACTTAGAAGCTTATTTCTTTAAAGCTTCAATTAAACATAATGCTTAGAATTTGATATTAATTTCATCTTCACCTCTACGTGTTCCCGTAACAGATGGTCAACGAAATTATGCTATAAGGTTTCCCGCTTCCTTTTGAGGTATGGGACTTTAAGAATAACACTGGTCTGCAAGGAAATCCTGCTTTTAATATAGATAAAATTCGACCTGTTGAATATAGATGTGTTTTTAATTTTTTGCTAGCACATATTTATTGTTTTTTGTTTTTCTTTTACATATTGCAATAGCATAACTTTATTAAATTTAAATTGTATACGTATAAACAAAAATTAGTCTAAATGGTGGAAAAAAGAAAGGACGACATGGGATGACGTAGGTTTTTTATTGTTTCGTAAGTTCTACACGTATCATACTGTTTGATAGCATTTTAAACACGGTTCTTCAATGGCGGATATTCGCATCAGGCAGTGTGATGTGCGGCGTGAGCTACGGTCTCTCGATGTGCGGAAAGCCAGTGGTCCGGATGGAATACCGGCGGTGGTTTTAAGGAGTTGCGCAGCGGAGTTGTCTCCTGCACTGACACGCCTCTACCGAGTGTCCTACCGCACAGGTATTGTGCCGGTATCTTGGAGGGAGGCCAATGTGCAACCGATCCCCAAAAAGGGTGATCGGTCAGACCCTACCAATTATCGCCCTATCGCTATCACCTCAGTGATGTGTAAGGTCATGGAGCGGATCATAAACGCTCAATTGGTCCGCTACCTGGAGGATCACTCGTTGATCAGTGACAGACAGTACGGATTCCGTCACAACCGATCAACGGGTGATCTTCTGGCGTTTGTCCTGCATCGCTGGGGTGAGACGATAGACCGGCGTGGCGAGGCTCTTGCTGTGAGCCTCGACATAGCCAAGGCGTTTGATAGGGTCTGGCACCGTGGTCTCCTATCCAAGCTTCCGGCATACGGTCTGCCCGGCAACTTGTGTTCGTGGATTTCTGGCTTTCTGCATGGGCGTAGAATGCGTGTTGTCGTTGACGGACACGCTTCGGCGCTCATGTCGGTAAATGCCGGAGTTCCGCAGGGCTCGGTGCTGTCGCCCACCCTGTTTATTCTGCATATCAATGATATGTTGTCACTTGGCAACATTCATTGCTATGCAGATGACAGCACGGTTCATGGGCGATACTGCCATGGGTCCCCAGGTTGCCGGGTCGACACTGTGAGTGGGCGCGAGGATCTTGTCATTGAGCTCAATCGATCCTTGGATCTCATTTCTACATGGGGCTCCAGGAATATGGTTGAGTTCAATGCCAGGAAAACCCAGGTGTGTGCGTTCACGTGCAAAAAATCCCCGTTCTCTCCCCTCCCCATTCTTCAGGGTATTCCCCTCTCAATGCGGAATGACCTGAGTATCCTTGGTGTGGATATCCGTTGTGATCTTAATCCAAGGAATCACATCGAGGGCGTAATATCTGCCACTTCCCGCAGGGTTGGGGTCCTGAACAAGGTGCGTCGGTTTTTCGCGCCCGGTCAACTCTACCGCTTGTATAAAGCGCAGGTTCGGCCGGGTATGGAATACTGTTTGCACCTCTGGGATGGATCCGCCCAGTACTTACTCGATGCCTTGGATGGATTGCAGCGGCGGGCCATCCGCATTGTGAATGATGCAGACATTACGGGCAACTTAGAGTCGCTACAGTTACGGAGGGATGTCGCCTCTCTAAGCGTGTTCTAACGTCTGTATCATGGCGAATGCTCTGAGGATTTGTTCAATTTAATCCCCTCCTCTCCTTTCCTTAACAGAACCACGCGTGCTGGCTTGCGGAGCCATAGCTTGACTGTTCAATCCATTTCGGCGCGAACCAAAAGGTTCTCTAATTCTTTTTTCTGCCGTACAGTCAAGCTGTGGAACGGTTTGCCATCGCACGTGTTCCCTCCTTCCTATAATCCTGGGTCCTTCCGCCGTAGCGTGAAGAGGCATCTCAGCGGGCCGGCATGATTGTATCGAATGGTATGAGACTACCGTTTGATACCATTCGATACTCTATCTGGACGGCATTAGCACTTACCATCAGGTGCAATGCAGTCACTATGCCGTGCCAGGTTAAAAAAAAAAAAAAAAAAAAAAAAAAGAACCAACCCCGCAAATCAGCATTAGTTATTATATCCGCTAATATTGAAGGATTATCAAGTAATAAAGCTAGCCTTCTTTTAAACCTATGCATAGAAAATTCCTGCGATGTGTTATGCCTCCAAGAAACCCATAGGAGCGAATTACAACTGAGACCCAAAGTAGATGGAATGACACTCGTGGCAGAAACTCCACATGAGAAATACGGCAGTGCAATATTCGCTAGACCCACAATTAAGATATCTTCCGTATCCTGCAACACTCTTAACGATATTAAAACCCTTTCCATAGATACGGGTAACTGTAAAGAAAGAAAAGAAAGAAAGAAAACACATTTATTTGTCACTTATCACAACGCACACACTCATATAACATAAATTTACATACACCATACAGAAATAAAAAAAAAAAGAAAATAAAAGAAAAAAAAAAGTTTGTACGTCGCAAAAAAGTGACACGTAGGTGACCACTCAGCTTAATGTTGTACTGCAGCGCGAGCCACAGCGCAACGCTGGTTTTCAGTGGTCACCTTGAGTGACATGCGAACGCCAGCCGACATATTATTATTATTTTAAAACATTGTAGGTATTATTAATGCATTAATAAATAAAAAAGAAAAAACAATTACTACAACAATAATAATAAAAAAAAAGAATGACAAAAACTTCCTTGACTACATCTAAAGTAACCAACATATACAAACATAAAATAAAAAAGTTTATACAAATTAATAACAATAACAACAAGTAACAAGCCTTTGCACAGTTCTCTGTCCCGCTTCGACACGCCCAGCACACCAGGTCAGTTGCGCGCCTCGCCGCCCGCGCCCGCGCGAGCCTTAGCATTGCACAATGTACATACAGAAAATGCACTCTGCAGTCGCCCGACGACAGGGACGTGAGAGGACGTTCACGATCAACTTTAATAAGTAAGTCTCGAGGCGTGCGGCTAGTGCAATGCGTCGCAAACATGGTGTTGGTGGCATGGCTATGTCGTGTTGGGAAGTAAAAAGTACTGTATACTTCCAAATGATTGTCTCGGGTAAGTACGACTTGCATAATACCATGTACCATAACTTCACTATATAAACCACCAAAGCAACCGTTTCAATTTAGCCCAACGAGTAATTTTAATGACCAACCAATAAAAGTAGTTGTGGGTGATTTCAATAGTCACAGCACATCATGGGGTTACAACACCACAAATGGTGATGGTGATGCAGTAGAAAAATGGGCTGAAGCAGTAGGCTTAACACTGGTACATGATGCTAAGCTTCCCGCATCCTTTAACAGCGGACGATGGCGACGAGGTTATAACCCGGATTTACTCTTCGCAAGCGGTAAAATTAGCTCTTTATGCAGGAAAGGCATTGGACAACCAATACCTCACACCCAACACAGACCTATAACATGTACAATATCTGCAGCAATCAAACCATCAAACGTTCCATTTCGTCGCAGATTTAATTTTACAAAAGCCGACTGGGAAGCTTTCTCTCAGGGGGTCGACTCTAAATTATCGAATCTGAAACCAGTCCCTGAAAATTACAATACATTCCTAAAACACATACAAACCACATCACGACAGACTATCCTCCGTGGCTGTCGCACCTCATATATCCCGGGGCTCAATAATGACTGCAAAAATCTTTTATCGCTGTACCAAACGCAATTTGAAAAGGATCCGTTTGCAATAGACACACTGGCCCTAGGTGAAGAACTTATGCAACAAGTAGGTGAGAACCGGCGGGAAATCTGGATGAACCTTGTATCTAGCGTAAATATGACGCACAATAGTAAAAAGGCGTGGAAAACAGTTAAGAAACTTACCGATGACCCTCCATCCGCTGCTAATCCTGGTCCAGTAACGGCTAACCAAGTCGCCCATCAACTTCTATTGAATGGCAAACCACCTCATCGACTTCGGAAACCAGTGGCACTTTCTACATCCTTCCCAGATACCAACCACGTTAGTAAGCCTTTCAACCTTTTTGAAATAGTACACAGCATTAGGAGTCTGAAGACTGGCAAGGCGGCAGGAGTAGATGATTTAACAACTGAACAGATAAAACACCTCGGACCCAAAGCCGTGTCGTGGCTTTTGACCTTCTATAACACTTGTCTGGACACCTTAAAGTTCCCTAAGCACTGGCGAAAGGCAAAAGTTGTGGCCCTTTTTGAAGCCAGGCAAATGCCCCCGAGACCCAAAAAGTTACCGACCTATCTCCCTTCTTTGCCATACTTTCAAACTTTTTGAGAGATTGCTTCTCAATCGCCTCACAACTGTTTTAGAGCTCCACCTAATCCCACAACAGGCTGGCCTCCGACCGGGCAAGTCCTGCACTAGCCAAACTTTAAACCTCACGCAACTTATAGAAGACGGGTTTGAAGAAAACAAAATAACTGGCGTTGTTTTCGTTGATCTCTCTGCAGCATACGACACAGTTAATATTAAACATCTCCTTGCCAAAGTTCATCAAATAACAAAAGATATCCGGTTTGTGCATATTCTTCGCGATCTCCTTAATAATAGACGGTTTCAAGTTCACCTCAACCAAAATAAATGCCGCTGGCGCTGCCAAAAAAATGGTCTCCCACAAGGTAGCGTTCTCGCTCCTGCGCTTTTCAACATCTACACTAATGATCAACCTATACTTCCTAATATGAAGCACTTCATCTACGCTGACGACCTTGCGATGGCTGCACAGACGACCCATTTTGAAGAAGCAGAAGAAAGACTAGCGGAAGCATTACATACACTGGGAAGATACTATAGTGACAATGCTCTCAGACCAAATCCAACCAAGACTCAGTCCTGTGCCTTCCATCTTCGCAATCACCACGCTAAACGTACCCTAAAATTATCATGGGGAGGAGCCGAGATTCAGCACTGCCCCCACCCACGCTACCTAGGAATGACTTTGGATAGATCATTGACTTTTAAAAACCATTGCATTAATGTTAAAAAAAAGATTGGATCCCGGAACTATCTTTTACAGCGTCTGACCTCTACTTCCTGGGCAACTGGTCTTGCTTTGTCCTTCTCTGTCGGTGAGTACGCGTGCTCAGTGTGGCACCGTTCTACACACGCAAAAGAAGTTGACGTCGCATTAAATGAGACATGCCGGACAATTACGGGCTGCCTAAAACCAACCCCCTTAAATTTATTATATCCACTTGCAGGAAATGCCAAATCGAAAAACACCAACAGGAATCCAACAATCGCCATCCACTGTTCGGCCACGTCATGCCTCGGAAGCGTCTAAAAAGCCGAAAGAGTTTTCTTGATGTGACAGAATCAATCACAAATGCAAAGGACACCAAAAAACATCTCTGGGGCTTGAAGTACCCCGTCCCATCGGACTACATCCCACCTTCGGAACACCTGCCCCCTGGTAAAGAACTTCAGTGGCCTGTCTGGAAGACACTTAACCGTCTTCGCACAGATGTGTGCCGCTGCAAGACAAACCTGGTTAGGTGGGGTTATGAATCAATGTCCGATTGTGACTGTGGCGCCCCAGAACAGAATCTGTCACACTTACTGATGTGTCCACTGTGTCCTACCACCTGCACAAGAAAATACATAATGGAGGCTACTGACGCTGCCATAACTTTAGCGACCTACTGGGCCGGGAAATTGTAAAGGTTTAAAGGTCTAGTAATTTTGAGTCATTCACTCGAACGACGAAGAAGATAGCAGTTAAAATTTAAAAAAATTAACTAAGATTACAATATAAAAAGTGTTATGTTTTTTCATTCTATCTATCTATCTATATCAGCCCATATACGTCCCACTGCAGGGCACGGGCCTACTCTACAATCGAGAGAATCGATTGAGAGTGGTTAGGCCATATAGTCCACCACGCTGGCCTAATGCGGGTTGGCGGACACTACATATTAATTCAAAAGCATTAAACAATTAACATTATCATACAGTGGCATAAACATGCAGAAGGTTTTTTTGCAGACCATACCAAAATGCATGATTAATCTTTGTTTACATTACTGACACTTACGTCCCTTTGGAGCTACGTTTCCAGTAATTATAATGAATAAGAATAATTATTATCGTACACTTTAAGGGACACATCACGCGGTAACCTTTATAATTGATAGGTATAACCAAGAACTTTAAAGGTTTGTCAATTTCTTCGAACCTCATTGCTAAGGAATGTCTAGCCCTCCTTAGCCTAGCCTAAATCTTAACTTATGGTAGTATAATATGTAACATACTTCAGGAAGTAGTTGGATGCAAGTCGCTTCAGATAGATCGCTGTATAAAGAGGCCCATGGTTGGCAGCGGTTCTGTCGTTGAAGATGATGATGAATATGTGAATTTTAATATCTAAATAAATATTAAATCTAGTGAAGTTAATTTACAGAAAATATCGTGATGAGCATAATATGTGATTTAAACTTTCGACAGTAAAGTATGTGGCAGTGAGGCGACTCTTCTGTGATTTAATTCTATGTTTATTTTTGTGTGTGAGTGTGATCAGTATTCACAGAGGTCAATGTCCAGAAGTAAAATGTGTTTGTGCTACCTATTCAACTATTAAATCTTAGAATTTTATTATTTACTGTTATACTCCAACGGCCTTATTCATAGACAGATTTAAAGCCTATTTTAGTTATCGAATGTTTTGTTCCTTTCGAACGACTTTAAAACTCAGTTTAAGAGAAGAGCACAAAACATCCGATAACTAATATAGGTCCTAAATCTCACATCGTGTATTTATATTCTATATTTTCCTTCCAATGAGGAACTGTGAGAAGCCAGGTGTAATAAGAGAAGTTATCAGTTCGATTTCCGGATCGCCACCATGGCTTTTGTGGGACAAAACATCTCTAGCAGGATCTAGGATCTGGAATTTGTGGGACTGTTATGTTTAGGCTATATAATTGGAAAGATACGTTAGTGAATTGAAACATCATTTGTTACTTCACGGAAATCGAACTCGTCTTGTAGATGTATTGGCTAGTGAATAAGAGTAAAAAAATGTGTATAAAAAATAATCTGTTTTCTTTTTGGGATGAAGTTGGAAATGGCGGAAAGGGGAAAGTAATAAAATAAAACAAATAATTTTCTGTCAATTTTTTTATTTTTTTAAATTATTTGCTGTGTTACATTTTTTACAAATACAACACATTAGATGTTCGATTATGAATGACAGATTTTATTTTTCTATAAGTTGATCGAAACATTTTTTGGAAATATAATTTCATTCAGTTCTAAATTCTTTTCAGGATTTTAGGTAGTACAAAAAAGGTACTACCTAAAATCCTGAACGGTACCTGAAAGGTAGGTACAAAAAAGTAGGATTTTATATAAGTAAAAAAAAAAGTCTTTAAAGAGAATATTCAGTTGTTCATTGCACAAACTAACTTTGCCCATAACTTTGTCTTTAACAATGTCAATCCCATACATTTGTGACGTATTTGACATTACTAATGTATGGGGTCGACGTCTTCAAAATCAAAGGTATGGGCAACGTTAGTTTGTGCAACTGAACCTTAGATTAGGCGCGTGTCGACTCAAACTGTTGACGTTAGGCATGTACCATGTACTTTAATCGTGTGATATGTACACCGATTGATGAAAAATCTCATTCATTATCGTGCATCATAATGCATACAGTTATCTGTTACAACCTTATACTATAACTTAAAACTATGCGCTTTGTTTTGCGACGTAAACATGGTAGCTTATTGACTAAATGCTCATATGTCTAGGCTCCGTTTGTTATTTGTTTTGATGTAATTTCCTCTTTTATGTATCTGTATAAGATCTCTGTATAAACGATCGCTTGTGTGGAATATTGTTGTCATTTCAAGAGCCTGGAAGATTACACACTCATTTGGTTTTTATGTTACCTTCAGTAGGTATTTCGTTTACGACAATTATTCTTGACAGAGGACCGGAAACTGAGTGAATTGTAAGTATGAGCCGAATTACATCTTATGATTATAACTATTATTCTAAGCAACACATTTTCTTTCACTTTAACAGTTTGAATTACAATATCAGATGGTTTCCGTTATACATTATTACAATTTCAAATCCAAATTTGTTTTATCGTCATTACAATTATTTTCTTCGACATTGAGATAATCCACTTTAGTTCCACATTACAAATACACAGTTTGAATTACTATATTAGATGGTTTGCGTTAAACACTTAAATTTTCAAATTCCATTTTGTTTTATAGTTATTACAATTATTATTTTCAACTCTGAGAGATTCCATCGTGATTCCACTTTATACACGGTTTGAATTACTATATCGGATGGTTAGCGTTACACATTAATAAATTTTGAAATTCCAATTTGTTTTATAGTCATTTCAATTATTTTCGTCGATAATGAGATAATCCACACTGGTTCCATATTACAAATACAAGGTTTGACGTACTGTATCAGATGGTTTGCGTTACACATTATTATAATTTCAAATTTCAATTAGTTTTATAGTCATTACAATTATTATTTTCAACATTGAGAGATTCTACAGTGGTTTCACATTACAAAACACAGTTTAACGAACTATATCAGATGGTTGGCGTTACACAATATATAATTTGTTTTATATTTATTACAATTATTATTTTCAACATTGAGAGATTCCATAGTGGTTCCACTTTACAAATACACGGTTTGAATTACTATATCAGATGGTTTGCTTTACACATTATTAAAATTTCAAATTCCAAAAATAATTATTTTCGTCGACAATGAGATAATCCAGAGTGGTTCCACGTTACAAATACAAGGTTTGACGTACTGTATCAGATGGTTTGCGTTACACATTATTATAATTTCAAATTCCAATTTGTTTTATAGTCATTACAATTATTTTCTTCGACAATAAGATAATCCACAGTGGTTGCACATCACAAATATACGGTTCGACGTACAATCTTAGATGGTTTCGATTTCAAGTAACTTAATAAAGATGCACTCGTTTGAACTCTCATGGCTAATCCGATTTAGAATGTTTTACGATTTCATATTATGTTATTGTTCTTACGTCTCTTATATTTTAGTTACGAGAGATATTCAAGTTTCTGTGTCACATACATCGTGAATGTTGCATGAATATTGCAAGTATTAATTCCGGGGCCTACCCGATGGCACACAGTGTTGATGTTCCACCCACTGATTTTATCGGTGCCTATATCTATATTGACAATATTCATCGATAATATACTTAATATTTATTGTGTAATAAAAATTATGTATGTTATATTAGATTTTTGTGAAGAATATTATTTAATAGGATATACGAAGATAGAAGAGAATCGAGAAGTTGCCCACGTGAAGTATGAAAGGAAGAAAATTTATTAATTAATTTTATGGGAATGAGATGACTTTTATGTTTTCGATTGTGGCTTTGTACCAGCCGTTTACTTGATGGTAATGAGCACTGCCGTCTTTTAACATCTATAGGACTTGGATCGTAAGTGCCTGCAACCACAATGTAGTTTTAAATATGATGGATAAAATTAGCTTTATTTCAGATGTTGCTGCTGGTTGTTTGAATACCTTTCCTTGACATTCCATTGGATATTATTTAGTTTTATATATACGGGACTTAAAGATGATTGGTTAGTTGCTGGTATGGTTTCTAAATTGCAGACATCGCAGTGTTCAGGCAGAGACGTAGTTTGAAATATGAAGATATGGATATAGATATATTTAGATATATTTAGACAGCCTCCGTGGCGCAGTTGGTTAGACGCCGCCTGTGAAACGAGAGGCCGCGGGTTCGATCCCCGCTCCGAAACAAATATTTGTGTGATCCACAGGTATTTGTTTCGGGTCTGGGTGTTTGTGAGACCGAAAATTCTCTCGTAGCTTCTGATACCCACGACACAAGACTCGATCTTAGTGTGGGGTCAGGACTATGTATGTGACTGTTGAGTGTATTTATTTATTTATTTATTTATATGTGTAGATGACATGGGAATGAAATAATGGCGATTGAAGTTTGAATTAAGGTTTTTTTTATTGCGTTGTATGGCGAGAAGAGCATGCCGTCCGCCTGATGGTAAACGATACGACCGTTCATGGACAGTAACAAAACCAAACAATACCATGATTTACAAAGCATTGTTTGACATTGCACTGCGCTCGCCATCCTGAGACATAAGATGTTAAGTCTCAATATTTCCAGTACTTACACTGGCTACAATGTCCTTCAAACCGGAAACTACAGCGTATTTACACTGCTGTTTGGCGGGAGAAATAGACATTGCGGTGGTACCTACCCAGGCGGCCTGTTACATATGAGAGACCTACCACCAGTAAGTGATGTTAATTATATGAAATAGATGATAGTACGATGGAAAGAATCACGTGGGCAGAAGATGGCGTACCATTCGGTTACACACGAAGACATAGTTAGTGAATCAAGACAAGAATCGAGGGATAGCAAAGTTTTTCTAATGTTCCTACTGGTATCACGTTACCATCGATTTGTTATTCTATATTGTACAAGCCAAGTTCGATATTTATGCAGCCACAATAATCAGGTGTTTTTTTTTTTTTGGCTGTGCAATTGTCCTATTTCCTCAACCATGTGAACTTCGTTTGAGTAAAATAGACAATTATACTTCTTTAATCTAGGTCTTTGCAAGAGAATAAATATCGAAACTTAATAGCTATTACTTAAAACTATTTTTTTGCACACATGCTATAAAATATAATAAAGTTATACGGCTTTACCGAAGCGCAACATCATTTAAAACGAGGGATGAAAGATATTCATTATCAAAAGTACAGCTCTTATTTATTTTTATGGCATGAGATTCACCTATAGGTAGATGAGTCTTAAATTAATTCGACCATAAGTAAACTCGAACATGTATCATCATGTACGTTTAGGGTACATTAAATTGCAATAGAACATAATAAAGAAGGTTTATAACAAACTACAATAACATAATTAATTAATGCCTTCGTTTACGTGCGAAACCTCTAGAAAATTATCATTAGGGATTATTAAATAGGTATGTAACAAATTTGGCACACAAAGAAAATATACATGAAACGAACGAGACCCGTCCACATTGATTTGATGTTTGTTCATCCTAGCGCCCTCTGTCGCAGTGACAAAGCACTACCACAGGAATAGCCGCAAAATGAACGTAGACGCGTCTCATACTTTACATCGTTAAGGTTTAGAAACACAAGAGAATTTTATATTAATACACTCGAATGTGATTTCAAACTTCATCATTCAAATTGGCAAGTGCCCTTCCTGTGGCTGTTATTTCATCGTTCTTGATAAATAAAAAAATATACACATTATGAGAATTTGTATTTAATTTTCAACCATGGTAACGAAAAATAAGTTAATTAAATAATGTCGCATAAGAGACATACTCTCTTTCGATCAACCCTCGTGCCTACTGTTTCTTTGGTACTCTGCGTTTTGTTTCCTTACAAATAATTAACCTATGTCTTTAAGACTTATACCTACACGACTTCACCACTTATTTTTACACAATCGCGGCAAACGCGGGCTAATGGGTTTCCTGATGGAAGATCATATATGGCTACCAAACTTTGGTAAGACATTTAGACGATTTTATAAATCTTTTTAGGTAGAAGAAGAAATGGGGATGGGGTAGGATATAGAATAGCTGGGTCTCTGGCGATCTCACTCACCGAACGAAACGCGACAGTAGAACTGTCACTTCACGTCGATTTTCTGTAAGATAGTGGTACCTCCCCGGTTGAGCCGACCCATTCATGCTGTAGTCGACAGACTACAGCGTGGCTCTACCACTTAAAAAAAGTTTTATTATGTTTACGATGTTCAAGGAAATTAAGTAAGTTTATTTGGCAATATATATCTATTGATGTTCATTAATTACCGACTTTTTGTGTTTTCATTACTGGTCTCATTGAGTTTTATGATCATATGAAGAATAAGGATCTTGAAATATGAAGAATAAAGTAAATTAAATATGATAGTTATAGTAAGATGTATACTGGGCTATGAACCCGACTTATTCGGATGATATAATGTA
Source organism: Deilephila elpenor (assembly GCA_949752805.1). NCBI lineage: Eukaryota > Metazoa > Arthropoda > Insecta > Lepidoptera > Sphingidae > Deilephila > Deilephila elpenor. The sequence goes on along the minus strand of OX457095.1, from coordinate 4,953,201 downwards.
AAGAATATATAGAAGAAGAGATAGATATGAAGCAAGAGTATAGTAAGAGAAATTTAAATAAATCAACGGTAACAAGATCCTTGTTGGTGAGTCCAATTTTTGTGTGATTAAGGATATTCTGATGTGTTTTACCTCCAGTTGTTATTGAGGCGCGGATGATACAATGCAGTCTTGAAATGACGATAGCCGAGGACATGGTCATTTCTCGTCTATCGTTATAATTCAGGCTAGAATATCAATGTTAGGGTTTGGAGATTTGGCGTAGTCGGTGTATGCTCACGTACAGGTTACGAGTGGCCAAAGAGATGATGCAAATATTCGTAAGCGAACTCCGGGGACCTAACGAACAAAAAGTGGCAAGTAAGCAGACGGGACTGAAGTGGTCTCCGCTGCTTAGACGCGCTCTCAATACCGGTTACGCTAGACGCATTGCGAGCGCGTGCCTGGGGAAAACAAAAACAACAGACTGGCTCTTCTGCACTCGTGCCGAAACACGCCGGCGGAGCCGACATTTAACGACCGACTCTAACAGAAGTGTGGTAGCTAGCCAGGCGGGCCGAGGATGCGGGCCTACCACCGTTATCGGGTTCATCGACTTCTACGATTCGCTTTCCCGACGGCGGAGGGGAATTGTATTCTTTCTCCGTCCCCCCACGGATAGAATACATTTCTGACATTGGGCGCGTGCTAAAATTAATCCTTATTTTATTTACACTAGGACTTAACTTTATATGCGATTGTGAGTGTTGTTTATCGCATGCGAGTTCGCAAAATTAAACATTCGCAACATCCTTGTAAACTTACTTTATTCAGATCATAATCTAAACTGTTTTTATGAGTCCGACAAGCGGGCTAGCGGGTCGTGCGATGGAAGGTGACCGCCGCTAATATACCCACCGTGGGTGGAGATACGTGGGTGCGTTATCGAGCTCGGAAAATATGAAGAAGGGGCGAGGAGGGGAAAAAGAAGGGGAGGGACAGCTGGGTCTCCGGCGATCTCACTCACCGAACGAAACGCGACAGTAGAACTGCCACTTCACGTCGATTTTCTGTGAGACAGTGGTACTTCCCCGGTTGAGCCGACCCATTCATGCTATAGTCGACAGACTACAGCGTGGCTCTACCACAACAGTCTTAAAACTATATTTAATTATAAATATGAATATATTTTATCTTATAATATAACATATTACTTAATCATAGATCTTTTTTCCAGCGTTGGCTACTCTTAATGGCTATCATTGACATTGGATAGACAGTTGGCGAAATTTACCGTTATGAGATGTACAGGGGAAAGGGGAAGTAGATTTAAAAAATATAAAGACGAAGAGAAACAAAATCATAAAGACAAATAAGGCGAGATAATCATATGCCAAAAAGTACAACATATTCATGTTAATATTTAAATTATTTAATAAACAAATATATTATGATAATGAAAAGTACAATATTAAACGCCAAGCATGAAGAAGGGTACGATCAAAAACCGTAAATTCCACAGATCTTAAATTCTAGGTTAGCTTTAGGCCTCTGATTATATGGTGTACTATCCTACAAGTTATATATAATCGCTTCATTTAATAATTACTATTCTAAGGGTTATAGAAGCTGATGATAAAAGCCAGAATTTACATATAGCATTTTTTTAAGTCTCTAATGCCACACGTTGTGAGTTTTTCGTTCAGACTCTAATTAGTACCCCTTATTATACGATTTATTATGATTTTTCAAGTGCATTAGTACTGTTAACTGCTTTAGCTTATTTATTTACCAGTATTTGCTTTAACCAAGAATTCATTATGTATATATACGATCATTATTTGTACTAATGTCGATATTTTAAAACGATTTTCAAGCACCAATGAAAATATTAATTATTATTGCTCATGATGTACGTTACTTATATTGACTGTTTGATTTTTGTCTGTATTACCTTAAATACACATTACCAATGACGTAGCGTGTTTGTGTGTGTTTTTGTGTGTATGTTTGTGTGTGTGTGTTTGTGTGTGTGTGTGTGTTTGTGTGTGTGTGTCTGTGTGTGTGTATGTGTGTGTTCTGAATGTAGATGACGTATCCAGCGTAACTTGTTGGTAATGCCTATCGATCATGACAAACGTATGTTTGATCCATCTACAAACGCATGTTTCGCAAAATTTCGTAGACAAACCCAATATCGATATGTTAATGACTACTATCCATGATGATCGGAGATGTTACAGATTGGTAAAAAGACTGAACAAACAGGCGCCGATTGCGACCCCCGTTGAGATGTTTACTCATGAGACCTACGAGTTGTCAGGTATTTCGATTTGAATGTAGTCAGATGTCATATTTTCTTATGCAAGAGGTAGGTATTGCGGTTCTACACTATACGTAAAACAATGTCAGCATATTTCTATTTTCTTATTATTTATTTATTTATTTATATACACTTTATTGCACACACACAAAAAATACAAATAAAAAGAAAATCACATACATAAAAAGTACAATTGGCGGTCTTATCGCTCAAAGGCAATATCTTACAGACAACCATAGGATGGATTTTGGAAAAGGATTAACAGAGGGCAGTTTAAAGTGTAAGAGATAGAAGCTAACACTGAATAATAAATCAAATAGAAATAATCTAATAACTACAAGTAATAAATATATATATACATATATACATATATATACATAATATATATAAAATAAAGCATAAATACACATACATACATAATATAAATATAATATAATACAAGTACATACAAGTAAGTGCGTGGTGGCCTGTTGGTAACGGACCAGACGCGGCTGCCTACATGTTCACGGTGGTCGCGGGTTCAAATCCCAGGGCACACCTCTGACTTTTCGGAGTTATGTGTGTATTGATAGTCAATCACCACGCACTTTAACGGTGAAGGAAAACATCGTGAGGAAACCTGCATACCGTAGCGATTTTAAAGAATTTCTACGGTATGTAAGTCCGCCAACCCGCACTAGGCCAGCGTGGTGGACTATATGGCCTAACCACTCTCAATCAATTCTCTCGATTGTAGAGTAGGCCCGTGCCCTGCAGTGGGACGTATATGGGCTGATATAGATATTGATATAGACATACAAGTAGGAAAAGTTATCCTCATCAATGTGACAATTCAGGGAGAAAGGTAGTGATCCTTCACCAGCTTTTTGAAAGAAGTTAGTGATCGTGCCCGTCTCACCGCAACTGGTAGTGCGTTCCACAATCGGACAGCTTCCACGGTGAACGACTTATCCATAAAGGTGGTGGAGTGCACGGGCATTCTCAACTCCAGGCTCTCTGATGACCTCAGGGATCTTGTATGTGAGTCATGGAGAAATACAAATCGATCTTTAAGATAAGAGGGGGTGAGAGGATTAAACAATATGTTGTACAGAAGAGAAAGAATGTGAGCATTCCGACGAAGCCGTATGGGCAACCACTTGAGCTTAGTACGAAACTCGGAAATATGATCATATTTGCGTAATCCAAATATGAATCTAATAATAAAGTTTTGAAGACGCTCAAGTTTATTAAGTTGGTCCTCGGTGAGATCTGGATAGCTGACATCGGCATAATCAAGGATAGGGAGAAGGAGAGTTTGCGCTAAGGAAATCTTCGTAGCAACCGGTAGAAGATTGTGTAGTCTTCGCAAGGACCTTGCTGAAGCGAACAACTTACGACTTAGTTCTTGAAGTTGCGGACCCCAGGTGAAGGACTTGTCCAGATAAAGTCCAAGGTTTTTAACTTTATCACTATATGTGACAATAGTACCGTCACAATAAATAGGTGGTAGCTTATCCCTATCAAGCTTTAAAATCATTCTGGGGCTGCCGATAACAATCACCTGGGTTTTAGATGGATTTACTTTTAGTCCATGAGTCTTACTCCATTCACAGATGTGCTGGATGTCCCTATTGATGTTAGTAATCGCATCGTTCATCTTGCCCAAAGGTGCCCGAGTATAAATTTGTAAATCATCTGCGTAGAGGTGGTAGGAGGAGCGAAGATTATTAGAAATTGAATTTATAAAGACAGCAAAGAGTAGAGGAGAAAGCACGCCGCCCTGTGGAACGCCAGCAGATAAAGAGCACCAGGAGGAATAACTATCCTCAACACAGATGCGTTGCCGGCGCCCATACAGGTAACTACGAAACCATTCAACGGCTGTTGGAGATATGTTAAGAAATCGTAGCATACAAAGCAATATATCAAAGTCAATGGTGTTGAAAGCGTTGCTGAAGTCCAGCAATGCTAAGACAGTCAGCTTGCCTTCCTCCATACCTGATCTGATGCCATCCGTAATATGAGTCAGGGTGGTGGTTGTGCTGTTGCCAGGACGAAACCCTGATTGAAGAGGGTTTAGGAGATTATTTTTGGCTAGGAAATCGCTCATTTGAGAATGGATCAGGCGCTCAAGGACTTTGGAAAGGAAAGGGAGAATGGAAATAGGTCGGAATTCAGATAGTATAGAAGCATTGAACTTTTTCGGGATAGGGATAATATGGGCTTCTTTCCAGGCAGTCGGAAAAATCCCAGTCGTCATGGAATGGTTTAGGATGTGGGTAATTATAGGCAGGATTTCGTCCAGGATAGGCAGAATCATATTACGGCTGACACAGTCGCTACCTATTGCATTAGAAGAAATAACAGTTATTGTTTTCTTAACATCACAAGCAGCAAATTGTTTGAAAGCGAAGGCCGAACAATTGGGAGTTTTAAGGGTAGAAAGATGCTTGATAGTATTTTCTTTAAGCGTCTTGTCGAAGGAAGACGAAGAAGAGAAATGATGGTTAAGAGAATTTAAATTTATGGAATTAGGAATCGAATCTTGTTGCGATTTACCCACTCCCAGTGACTTGAGAAATTTCCAGACTTTAGCTGGATCTCCGTTTTCAACAGAGTTGTGAATATGTCGGCGTTGAGCATTCCTACACACCTTACTGCAGTGATTCCGAATGGCTACATACTTTAGCCAATTCGACTCATTGGGGCGACGATTGTACCTTGACTTAGCCGATGCTTTTTTGGAGAGAAGTATTTTAATTTCATCGGTAAGCCAAGGCGATGGAAGATGTTTAATTTTGACAGTGCGAACAGGTGCATGCTTGTTATAGAGTTCAACTAGATTACAAGTAAAAATACGAACCTTATCATCCATACAGTCTGATCGAAAGAGCAAACTCCAGTCGATGTTATCAGCATCCTTGCGAAGATTATCCGGATTAATTCCACGAAAATTTCTCAGCGAAAGAATCTTAGGTACGGCCTTAGGAGGGCGTAGGCGATAGGATAGGAATAGGAGGTCATGGCAAGAAAAGGCGTCTGCGGAGCATTGCCCGTGTTTCGCAACGTGATTTATTGAAGAAACAAAGATGAGATCAAGAAGAGAAGGAGTATTGTTTGGAGAGTGGTGAGTTGGCCGTGTGGTGTCCGGCAGAGTAGAATAGCACCAACCCACAACACTTACGGGTGTCGTACAAGGCGACTAATGTCTGAGGCAAAACAACAGAAGCCTCCGCATGTCAGAGAATGGGCAGCAGCGTTTTCTGATATTTTTACGCACTGCGATCGCCAACCCGCTTGCCCAGCGTGGCGATTAGGGCATTACCTCCTATGTGTGACGCGCAAAATAAACGGCCCCGAGTTCCCGGCCGCCACACCAGGCTTGGCCACGGTAGCGGTCACAGCATCGGTGTGGCACGGGGTGCTAAGAATCCCCGGGTTACGGACGGCTACCACACATTGACCTTGGCTACGTATAACGGACGAACTCTGAGGCTCAACGATCATCTAGCCGAATTGGAGGTAGAGTTAGGCAACATTCGATGGCATGTTCTGGGGTTATCTGAAGTCCGTAGAGAGGGGGAGGACACAGTAACCTTGGAATCAGGCCATCTACTCTACTTCCGAGAAGGCGACAGCCTCTCCCAGGGCGGTGTCGGATTTCTCGTCAACAAAACCCTCACTGGCAACATTGTAGAAATATCCAGTGTGTCGTCAAGAGTAGCGTACCTCGTACTCAAACTGACCGAGAGATATTCTATTAAGGTCGTACAGGTATATGCGCCGACCACCGCACACTCGGATGATGAAGTGGAAGCTATGTTCGAAGACATAGATAAAGCCCTGCACAACACCTCAAGGGCCCACTTCAATGTTGTCATGGGGGATTTCAACGCCAAAGTGGGAGTACGCACGGACACCGAATCGGCTATGGGGCCACATGGTATTGGGAACAGGAATCACAGGGGGCAGATGCTGGTCAACTTCTTGGAACGAGAGGGGTTATTCTTAATGAATTCATTCTTTAAGAAGAAGCCCCATAGGAAGTGGACCTGGCAGAGCCCCGATAACGTGACGAAAAATGAGATCGACTTTATCATGACGGATAAGAGGCGTATATTCAGAGATGTCTCTGTGATCAACAGGTTCAACACCGGAAGTGATCATCGACTTGTACGAGGCACTCTGAATATAGACTTCAAGCTGGAACGCACCCGTCTGATAAAGTCCACGCTCCGGCCTACGCTGTTCCAAACCATTGCCGGCTCAGAAAGATTCCAAATGGAACTTCAAAACCGATTCGATGTGCTGGAAACCGAATGTGACGTTGACGAGGACTTAAGTAAAGTAGTAGAAGTCGTGAGGGATGTGGGTAACAGGTTCTGTCGGAATAGGCATGCGGGCAGGAAGTCCAAACTTTCAGACGAGACCCTGGAACTCATGAGGGAGAGACGCATCAATACGGAGGCCGCAGCGGCAGACCAGCGAGCACTCACGAGACGTATTCGAAAAGCGGTACGGCGGGATCTTCGAAGTTCCAACACACGCCTTATTAAGGAGGCAATAGAACAAAACCGAGGTTCCAAAGTATTCGTGAAGCGTCTTGGGAGGAGCCACATATCCAAGCTGACTGCCTCCGATGGTCGTCTCGTCTTCTCTAAGCCAGAGATCCTCTCAGAGGTGGAAGACTTCTATAGCCAGTTGTATGCCTCGCAATCTCCGCTACCAGAGCCTGTCCCTTCCGATCCCCGAGCTGCTTTAGTCCGACACTATTCCGACGAATTTCCCGACGTCAGCATTTATGAAATTGAGTGCGCCCTCAAACAACTAAAAAATGGAAAAGCCCCGGGCGAGGACGGAGTTACAACTGAGCTCTTAAGGGCAGGGGGAACACCTGTACTTAGGCAGCTGCAGCGTATTTTCAACTCCGTTCTCCACGAAGGGAGAACTCCAAGAGCGTGGAGCAGGAGCATGGTAGTTTTATTTTTCAAGAAGGGGGACAAGACCCTCCTCAAGAACTACCGCCCTATATCGCTCCTGAGCCACGTCTACAAATTGTTTTCGAGGGTCGTCACAAATAGGCTGACGCGACGGTTGGACGACTTCCAACCACCGGAGCAGGCCGGTTTTCGCGGAGGATTTGGCACCATAGACCACATACACACTTTGAGGCAGATTATACAGAAGACCCAGGAGTATAATCAGCCTCTGTGTCTCGTTTTCGTGGACTATGAGAAGGCCTTTGACTCCGTCGAGACCTGGTCTGTTCTGGACTCCCTGCAGAGGTGCCAGGTTGACTTTCGATACATCGAGGTGCTGCGAAGCGTGTATGAAGCTGCAACGATGTCCGTCCAAGTACAGAATAGTCAAACAAGACCGATTTCATTGCATCGAGGAGTACGACAGGGGGATGTGATATCCCCGAAACTGTTTACAAATGCATTGGAAGACGTTTTCAAGACTTTAAACTGGAACGGGCGAGGCATCAATATAAACGGCGAATACATCTCGCACTTAAGGTTTGCCGATGATATCGTAGTCATAGCAGAATCGCTGCAGGAAGTTCAAGAAATGCTGCACAGCTTAAATGAAGCCTCCAAACGAATTGGTCTCCGGATGAACCTAGACAAGACGAAGGTCATGTTTAATGACCTCGTCGCTCCGGGACCGGTTATCATCGATGGCACGCTTCTCGAAGTTGTCAAGGAGTATATCTATCTCGGGCAATTAATGCAATTGGGTAGACACAACTTCGAAAAGGAAGCCGACAGGAGGATTCAGTTGGGCTGGGCAGCGTTTAGGAAGTTGTACCACATATTTTCGTCGGATATACCACAGAGCCTGAAGACAAAAGTGTTTAACCAGTGCGTCCTCCCTGTAATGACGTACGGAGCCGAGACGTGGACACTGACTGTGGGGCTAATCCATAAGCTTAAAGTCGCTCAACGTGCTATGGAAAGAGCTATGCTCGGAGTTTCTCTGAAGGACAAAATTCGGAACGAGGAGATCCGCCAGAGAACCATGGTGACCGACATAGCTCTGAAAGTTAGTATGTTGAAGTGGCAATGGGCTGGCCACATATGTCGAAGAACGGATAACCGCTGGAGTAAGCGTGTTCTGGAGTGGAGACCGCGTCTTGGAAAACGTAGCGTGGGACGTCCTCTGGCCAGATGGCGGGACGACTTGCATAAAAGGGCCGGCAGCGACTGGATGCGTAAAGCAGCAGACCGGGCTCTGTGGCGTACCTTGGGAGAGGCCTATGTCCAGCAGTGGACTGCAACGGGCTGATGATGATGAGTGGCCGAAAGAGGAAGAGTAGTAAGGTTACAGGATTGGATAGTATTCAAAAGAGAGGAAGAACGATGATCATTCTTAAGGAGGCAGGTATTGAAATCACCCATGATTATGGTCTGACTGTACGAAGGAACTAAGTTTTCGAGAATAATTTCGAGAGAAGAAAAAAAAGTTGATGTGAAGTGAAGGACAGTAGTAAACACCGAGTAAGACTTTATTAAGTGAGAATTCCACCTCCAAGAACAGATGTTCCCCAGCATTAGATGGTGGAGGCTGCGGTGATGCACTAACAATTGTGTAGCGAAATTGTGTTCTGAGATAAATGGCAACACCGCCTCCAACACGTGCAATGCGATCATTTCTGATGAGGTGGAATCCTGGAAGGGAGTAAGCGGAAGAAGATAGACATGGTTTTAACCACGATTCTGAAACAAGGATAGCATGTATATGAGTACAGTCAAAACTAGCCAGCATATCGGGGAAATGGGCCGGAATACTCTGGGCATTAAAATGGACTACATTAAAATTCCTAGGGACGTCAGAGAACTGGCACGTGAGTGTGTCGACAAGCGAGGGAACACTAACAAAGCTATCATCACTACACGCCGAAAAAAACTCTTCACTGTCACTACATTCCTGTACATACATTTGAGACATTCAATAAAATAAAAATAAATGAATAAATAACAATTAAAATAAATATATATAAATAAAATAATAATAATAAGACTTAAACAAAATTAAAAAAAAAAAAAAAAAGAAACGTCCATCTGCCGGTTGTGATAACAAAACGTTGTAATCATATAAGAATAATAATAATAATTAAAACACACAAAAACTATTCACTAAACTAAAAAACATTATGAAGTAAATGAATCAGAGAATAAAGAGAAAAAAAAAACAATATTAATAATAATCACATAAGAAAAGAAAAAGAAAAAAAAACAGCTAAAAACTTAAATATATGATATAAACCAGGTAAACAAACGATTTAAACTAACAATAATTAATTAAAGAAACAATTATTATGTTAACATGAAACAATTTCTGAACGAATAACACCGACCAATTGTCAATGTTGAAAGTTGACATTTGTCAAAGCGTTGAGGTTATGTTGTTTATTTTATGTGGGTGGACCAAATAAGTTATTATTACTAAATTAAAGTAGGGCAATAGACACAAAAACAATATAACAAAAAATGAACATATAAGACAAAGTAAAAACAGCTTCTTCAAATAATAACAAACATACAACCAAATCGTTTACCTGGCATACGAGGACAATGAAAGAAAAAAGAACAAGCACACTATTTCTTGGCAGTCGCAGCTCGCCTGGTCTTGGGCACAGCTATGGTCCTCTTAACTGGCGTCGGTTTAGCAGGTGTGTCAGCGTTGATCTGACCCAGCAGACCAAGCGACACTATACGGTGCCGAACGCCAGAAGTAACAACATAAACGCTACCATCCCGTGTCCACGCGTTGGTGACGCCAAACTTTTCACGAGCCGCCATAAAAATGTCATGCCGTCTCTTGGTTAGGAACTCGGACAAGGTCACACCGGAACCCTTAAGCTTGGTTTTATTAAACCAGACCTTGTCTCTTATAGCGACGTCCTGGAACTTGACGAGCATGGGTCTTGGCTTCTTTGACGTGGATGAACGACCCAATCTATGGCAGCGCTGTAAGTCAGTAGCCTTGAAGTCTGTAATACCAAGGCGTTGCTTGACTACGCCAACAACCAGCTGCGCAGAGTTTTCGTCGGCTACCTCGGCTACACCGTGGATGAGTAGCATTTTTCGACGCCTCTGCATCTCCATGGTGTCTATAGTGTCAGACAACGAATCAATCTGTTGCTGTAGGAGATTGAGGGCTTGACTGATGAAAGCCTTGTACGTTGCAAATTCTGCAGCCAAGTCTGTAGAACCAGTTGGTGAAGTTGCAGTTGCCGTAGACTTATTATATTGTTGGATAGGACATAATCGCACATTATGTTACTCTTAAACGCTCCTAGTATACATACTTATTATAGTGCTTTACTTTTATAATATTATCTATGGCTTACATTAAACCAAAAATTAATAGAACGTGTAAATTAATATACTTTGGGACAATTATGACGGTAAAAAGTAATGGGCACTAATTATAGATTGTATTTTACTGGTCCATAAAAAGGGCACCGTGAAGAAACATGACTAGTACTACAATCCGACTGTGCCAAACGTACGTGCCTGCTGCAGCCAGATCATCTCCACTCAAAGTTATTTCTCACTGCCTTGAAAAAACTTTGTTGGAGTCCATCCAGGGCTAGCAGCAGTCAGTTTCGTGTTCAAATACATCTTGTAGGCTGTGTGTGGCCAACAACGAACCAGAGTGGGACGGCACTCTTTACGAATTTTGGATTCGACAAGCTTACATCGATGATTTGAACACAGGTGTTGTTCAATAACTAGTGCCCACAAATTAAACATAAAACGGAGGTGCGGCAAGCGGGCTACCGGATAACCTGTTGTGAAGTGGTTACCGTCACCCAGCGCTTTTGCAACTTCTGCGGATATGAAGTTGCACCGGATATGAAGTATGCGTTGCCACCCTCCGCGCCTGAGCCCCCGGCAATCTCACTCACCGGACGAAACACAACAGCGACACTGTTATTTCACGCCGATCTTCTGTGAGACAGTGGTACCACCCCGGATGAGCCTGCTCATTCAATTGTAGCCGATTGACTACAATATAGCTCTCCCACGTAAAAAAAAAAAACTTAGGTTCCGTCAATATTCAGGGGAAACCAAAATTAACTTTTTTTGTTTTTTTTTTTTTATATTTTTTAAAATGCAAATTAATTTAAATAAATTGAAGTTAAATTATACAAAATTGTCTTTGGGGCCAAACAATATGTAACAAAATAATACGATACCACATTAGCCTTAACTTAGGACGCTATGCTACGAATTTTTGGGTCCTGTACGGAGGATTTCATATTTTATACAAAAATATACTTTTGTAATAATATATTTACACATACGACTCTTCCTGGAACTCTCTCTCGGTTTTGGTGTCGCTGGAAAGTATGGTAACCTTGAAAAGTTTCAGGGAAAGTAGTATGTATCTCTGCATTTATGACTATTTTATATACATGCTACTCAGTTGATTAGAACGACTCGTTACCTCTATAATGCTACCTTACTTATTAATAGGCTAGACGACAGTTTCCCGCCCAGGAGGTAATATTGTGACTCATGTATTAACTTACTGCGCACTTAAATTAGGATGACTAATCCAATATTTCATGTAATACGAATTTTCTAAATCTAAATAATAGTTGATAATGACTGCCTCGGTGGCGTAGTTGTATTACGGTACGGTTACAAAGCTGAGGTCTCGGGTTCGAATCCCGGGTCGGGCAAAGTGATATTGGATTTTTCTATTCATTATCAGCCCGGAGTCAGGAATTTGTGCCCGATATGGCGATAGGCTCGCCCCCTATCACATCATGGGACGAAACATACAAGGCGAAATGTGGGTGTCCTGGTGACGCCTCTGCCTACCCCTTCGGGGATAAAGACGTGAGTTTATGTATGTATGTATGTATGTAAATAATAGTTATACAGGAACGTTTAGACTCCGATCAAATTAGCACACATGTGTTATTATTCCAATATGCGTAGACTGTACGGTAGTGAAAAGAGGTGGGAAAGTTTATGACACGTATTAATCTGTTAGAAGCATTTCATTCAACTATTGCTATGTTCTCCTTAACTACCGAGTTTAGTTTACTTTGTTATATTTTTGCTACCCCATATTAAAATATCAAAGGACTTACTCGTAGTTTATGTCGTTTTTTGGTCATGTCCGTGATTTTTGTATGTCTTCTGGCATTCGATGCGTTCGTAATGCTCTCTCAACTCGCTTTGGTCAACGAGCTCAAGTTCTTTTCAAGTGCTTACTAGTCTTCGTTGTGACGGCATGGCTTCATGGTAGAAATTAACTGCTGATGTTTCGTCGGTTCTACGATAGTTTTAAGTATTCGTCAAAGACTTGACGCCTCAGTGAAGACCAGGTTATGATTTCCTTATCGCCCCTCAATGACACGATCCCTCATAGGTATTTCAAGAATTTAAAATCCTATTGTTAGCGAGGATTCACTGGCGTAACTAGGAATGCCATGGTATGTGTCATTTGAGGCGTATAAACAAAACTTGCCAGCTTTAGCAAATAAGAATACAAGAGCTCGTTGTTTTGTTGATTGGAGAATGGTGTAGTTAGATTTCTTTATACCAGATGTTCTACGCCACTGAAGCTTTCGCAACGAAGTGGCATATCTCAAAACTCCAATCAATAATTATCAGATTACTGAACTTTCTGAGATCTTATTAAGTATGGGGTTGGTGAAATCACACTGTGTAAACTTAGGTGTTATTTTTAAGAGAGGCCAGAACAGATAATCCCAATGTAATACAAGTGTAGATCTTGCTAGATCTTGATGCAATGGCAAACTGAGTCGATGGAACCAAATGCCTACGAATTACAGAAATACTACACAATGAGAACTATAAACATTATCAGCACCATGGTATTTAGCCTAAGAGTATTTTAGTAGGCAGATGAGTTGGTATAAATGTCATCAGGCCACGATGATGATGATTGCTTATATGCTCCCAATGTTCAGTTTGCTGGAAATTCAGATGTTAATGGTATTTTGAATCCGCATATTAGCTCCTCCTACTCTGTTTCTATTAGATAGATCTTAAGTAAACTCAATATCACGTTAGTACTATCTGTGACTTGGGTGTCGAATTGAGTGTTATTCTTAAGTCTCAGAAACGATAACGTTAATGAAAATGAAAATGAAAATGAAAATAAAAATAATTTATTGAATCCATTAAAATGTTCAACATTGTTTAGACTCAGTCATTTTTTTAACTACCACCCGGTTCGGAAAGCGGTTTTCACTAGAGAAGAACGGGCAAGAAACTCTAGTGTTGCTCTTTTCAAAACCAGTTTACAATGTATGATTATTACAAAAATTACAAGTTGGTTTAAATCAGAGCAGTTCATTAATAACTTGTTTTGATTTGCAAGTAGGATATATTTGATTACGAATAAGTTTACTTTATATTTAATATGGCTGAGAGAAACGAAACGAAGTAACCCATAACGAAGAATCAGTATACTCTGTTTTGCCAACGCAATAAATAATTATAAAAGCGTTAAGTAATCTACTTATCAATTACAAAGTAAGCAAATCGGACAGACCAGTCCACACAAGCAGCACCCGTTCACGAGTATGACGCATGTGCCAGCCATCGGCCTCCTCAACCATGCTACAGGGAAGTGACCGACCCGGCACACGACGCCACCGCAAGCACAGACTTTTAAGCGAGCATGACTTATCCAATCGCTTACAAAGCAAAACAAAATAGTTTAAATTACTTAATATAAATGAAATTATACAGAGCACACTAATACCTCCGCTCCAAGATACTAGGATGGTGTTATCGACTAATCAACAGTTAAACGAAGAATGATCCGTGCAAACAAATTCAGATGAGGTGTGGTCCATGATATGATGAATTACAAACGGCCTTAGGGTATTGTTCGGCACATTATTATCTCCGTTCAGTATAAACGGGACGAGATGTATGCTGTTATGGATGACAATTGCTCGTTGGTCTAAATGCTGATGTTGGAGTTGTGTTTCTAGCCATCACATTTATAAGTCCTTATCCGGTATTTTTTGATTGGGGTAGCTGTTTGCTTATTTACAAATGCGTCTTCACGCATCAATGGTGTTATATGTGGTATTCATTAGTTTGGAGGCGAAAGTTCAGTTCGCCGAAGTGTTAAAAGTTTGTCCATTTTCTTCTTGGGGTATTGTTTTATTTTTGTGCTATTCGAAGTTGACTGAATGATGACAAAGGATCAACTGAATTTGATTTTATAATACCTACCGATGTAGACTGGACCAATAAATTCATTTCAAGCCAAAAGCGTATTTTGAGGTCCGCTTTCGCCTGGCTTAGTTTTGCTTTTTTTTTCTGGCACGGCACAGTAAATGCATTGCACCTGGTGGTAAGTGCTAATGCTGTCCGGATAGAGCATCGAATGGCATCAGACGGTAGTTTCATACCATTCGATACAATCATGCCGGCCCGCTGAGTTAGTTCAATAAACTGGAATAGTCTATTCAGGTATATAGGATGTTAGGGAGAATCACTTTGTTCGTCATTCAATCAACTCTCTCGTGTTATAATTTTGTCCAGATACGCCTGTTTACGTCAATTTAGCTTCTATATATTTTCGATTAAATTTTTTAGTACGTCAAGGACAAGACCTTTACGCGAATGACAATCAAGGCTTGTTTACATAATACTTACGGAATAATATTATGCAAACAAACCTGGAGATTGTCAAGATACTTATTTAAAGGAAAGTTCGAGGGCAGATGGTGAGTCCGAATGATTTTAATTATACCTTTCAACATTAATACCTCTGTTTTATTATTTCCAGAATCATGGATGTTTGACTTTCTTTTTACTCCTCTTACAAATAGTAAATAAATTAAAATTGTTGTAATTGTAAAAACAAACACATTTTCAATACTGATATTTTCGATTATATTAATATTAGTCAATTAGCAATTATCAATTACCAGCCCTGTTCCCAGCCCCCAGACTTTTCTCTACAGTTTCCGGCGACCAGACTCAACAAAAATAACCCTTTACAACTTGGTATTTCAAAGAGACTATTTATTTAGTGGATTTGAATTTATTTTAAGTTGTTGTTGATTATTGCATTTTAAGTTTAAAGTTGTAAAGGGTGCCTTAAACCTACCTTAAAATATATGAAATGTTTCGGGGATGTAATAGTAGTAAATTCCTAGCATCATAAACGTGTTCTACTTTTAATATACAGGTCTTAAGCTACTTATGACTATAGGTGCCGTCTTTGTCGCGTGTCTGCAGCGCAGTTACAGCATTGCTGCCCGAACGAGATGGTATATTCAGCCTAGTCCAATAACGACAGCGACCGATGAGCGCTATATTAGCTGCACCAGTCGCGGTTGCTATTCCACCTTCATAACTGGGTGTACACCGGCTGATCCTGGAACGCGAAACGCCGAAACGAATCACTATGGCGGGTTTTCCACCAAGTGTACGGTGGTAGCCACCCAGGCGGGTACGAATGACCCTCCCACCAGGCTTCTAATCTTGCAATCGCTTTTGACGTGTTACCCGTGGCGATTGGTGCCCCCAGAAGGAAGTATCGGGCAGCCTTAGAAGAACGGATAAACTGTGACGAAAGTTTATTCGTGACTAAATTGGGCTGTCTCTCTACTTCCTAATGACAACTGCGTTGATGCTGCGCTACGACACGAGGCAAAGGAAGGCACCGTATTGCGTGATCGTCGCAGGTGGCTCGTTTGCCTGCGCTATTAAGTTCTGTAGCGACCTACGACATGAAAGCGTGTGTATGCATCACTTTATTATCCACACAGTCTTGAATTATCGCTGCGTATGTAAACTCCTGAATTTAACTTTTTTCTTTGATATTGCTGTGATATTTACATAAGATCAATACAGAATGACGATTTAATCGAACTCCTAGATGTTAAAAGACCAGTAATTACTAGTCAAATGTTAAGTGGAATAAATGAATGAACGAAATGGCAGTAAGTACTCATTTTAGGTGGTATTATGGGTGGACATGTATACTTGTACATGTACCTGAGTTGGTTTGAGGTGTTCTTAAACTTGCCTTATTAGCTGAAGGCGTACGATATTTTTGGTAACAGATAATATCTGTAACTATTTTATTGATTTGATGTTGTATATGTAATTATGTTTTGGAAATGATTTATTTTATTTATTTATTTATTAGAATCTCCAACGAACATAACACATAGCATATATATATAACTACATAATATTTATCCTTCTGCGTGCATCTTCAATTACAGGAGAGTACAGCTTGCACAGAGTTAGTTAACAACATAAATATTAGAACAATAATAACAATTCCAATATGAATAAGGATGAACAGTCTGCTACTGAATTAGACTTATTGGCTCTTGAATAAAATAATTACATAAGGAAAAAAGAAATATATTTAACAATGAGAATAATTTTAAAGAGCACTAAAAATAAAAATAACAAAAATAATAATAATAATACACAACAAAACAATAATAGACTCTTATAAACGAAATTGAACAGAAAATATTATTAACCTTAATTTAGAGCTCTCAGTCTTTCATAGAGATACTTACAAATTAGAACATAAAATGAAATAAATATGGGTTAACAAAAATAAACATTAAGCTAAACTCAATTAGAGATAACATGATGATAAATGAAATAAGAAATAAGAGAAAAAATCGAAACATAACACAATAATTAGGTTACTTTAGATTAAATTAAATGACATTGTTATAGTGAGACTTAATTTTAGTTTTAAATTTGTGCAGTTTATCATGAAATATATCTATTTCAAGCGATCGTGGCAGAAAATTATACAATTTTATAATACGCGTTATTGGTGAATTGGCACCCAAATTCGTTCTATAATTACGAGGTTTGAACAGTTTATAGACATTAGGGTGTGGTAAAGTTCTTGGGATGGATATATTAATTTTGCTTATAAGTTGGGGACAGTCAATCTTTTTATTAAGTACTTTATGAAAGAATATTAGGTCACTCAATTTACGTCTAGTATTAAGAGATGTCATATGTAATGAATGTATGAAATGATGTTTTAGGAATTAATCACTAACGGTACATACTCGCGCGGCCTAAGTGTTGTGTTAAAAGAAACGCCATTTCGATTCTCTTATGTCATGATATTCAGCCCAATCATTCATGGTCCCTTATGGGTTCGCTGTAATGCAGAATCGTCGATCAGTCCGGTACGTCTCATTTCTTGGAGAAAGCAGAAAGTGAGAGCTGTCAGGTTAGACCAAGAATCTCATCCAGCACGTGGCTGCTCTATCTACAGGCCTAAAGGCTCCGTGGACTAGAGGCATTCCCGTAGCTGTCTGTATTTATCCTACCCTAGATACTCGTAAATACAGAGATCTCGCGTAGACTCGAGTTCTAGGCGGCGCCCATGGCTTACAAGGTCTCACGGTGGCCCGGTGGTTAGAATCAGCCCTGATGAATACTGAGTCTGTAGCAGACTATCGCTCACATTGACTGTGACATAACAGGTATTTGGACTAGGTGAGCATATTAAACCAAGGCTTAAATAGATGCTGAGATAGGCGTTCCAGGTTTGTTCAGTGTGTTGTTTGATTATAAGCGCGCCAGAATAATAGTATCAACCGGGGAGAGATGTCAGTCTGTTGTTGGTGGATACTCTATCTGGACTCAATGTAGTATGATAATATGATTAACCACCGAGTTGCCGCGTTTATCGATGTATCGAATTCAGGATTCATCACTAAGAATTCGGTGCAACCAACAAAAATCGGCTCCCCATATTTGGACTGATTATGCCTCGATTCAACAGAATCGACAACCATTTATAACCCTCGCCTGTCGCACTAAGGCAATGGCAACAATGGTTGTAATCCCGTCACCTCATTCTGCTAGCATATTGTGCCGCGAAAGAGGTGCCAGGATGGGAGACAATGATGATCATTAGTAACTCCCACGGACAATCAGTCAGACATTGGAAAGACGACTGGAGACCTTTAAGCCGGCCTGAGGAAGACGGGTGCTCGGAGCCACTCGTCTTCTATTCACGCGACCAGCAAGAGGGACGTTACAGCGATCAAAACGTGACTGTGATGGTCAAGTTCATATGTAACATTAGGGGGACGTCACGACTGCTTGATATCCCATCCCGCTCACTAGAGAAAATATGGGTTCACACACAAACACTTCTAAGTATTTGTTCCTGTTCCTTATTATCACCTCGTTACCGTGTCGTGTAAAGCTTCTTCTGCTACGGTGTATTCAGAATGCCCTCGATAACGCAACAACTCCTTGATAATGAAACATAATTCGTTTAATATTATCGAACTGGTCGTGTAGCCTGTGGGTGGAAAGTTTCAAGCAGTATGCCGACTCGGTGATCGTATTCGTTTCGCCGATGTATATCACGACCGCCTTGGGAAAAGGATGGTACACGTTCGGGACACACAATCTCGATACGCTGCTAACCAATATACATGACCAGTTCCACGAAATCAAGCCGTAATTCGTCCGAGTATCAAGAAGACGACGGAGAAGCGTGATCCTGAATCATTCTAAAGCTACTTGGTATATGAGAAGAAGCTTATGCGCATTTTAACACGACACGATTGGGTGATACTTTGATGTATTATGGACCAGAGAAAAGTGAACCCAGTTTTTCAATGCATTGTATCGCGACCACGTGTGATGAGCGCGTATTAGACGCGTCATCGATACAGATGCGATGTTCGGGTCGGTACAACTGCGCATATTATTACAAATCTTAAACACCAGGTAAGAAAATAACGGTTGTTTTAAGTTGAGAACGTCACTCTATTCTCTACGGAATGATCCTGTGAATATTTTAATGACGTACCTAACTCAGTACAACTCATTTTTGTGATGCGTGCTGTTTGAAGATATGTGAGGATATGCGCAGCCGCCGAGGGGTCCGATACGTGGGCGCAGTGCTCTACGCAGCCAGGCTCCACGTACTGAAGAGAACCAGCCTAAGGGACCCACTCATTCGTTACCAGGGGGCGGAAATATGCCAGCACATGACCCATGCATGATCCATCACGGGGATGCTCAATACTACGGTCTGCCTATTGTACGTCAATCCAGTGTTTCTAAAATCCTGCCGTACTTCAGCACTTCCAGGTAATAGATTTTAGCGCGGTGGTAACAAAAACCCGAAGTCGTTAAGGGTTCGAAGTTATATTATGAGTCCCAGAACGAATCTCGTACAATAAATGAGGCAAACCGTCATATCGATTGCAACTGACAATAGTTGGTTGAAGGATCAATATAGCGTCTCTCTGATTAGTGGTGCCACAAGGTGTTAGTACGGGACGTGCGTACCGTTTGCGCAAACCAAGACTGTATCGACGTGTAAAGTGTGCATACTTCCTAAATTTAATTAAATACAATTTCACTACTTGAGTACTGCACTGATAGCCCACCGAAGTCAAGTTGCTCATTTGCTGATTTGTTAAAATACATTTAATAATGGTTTCTTAGATTTACGCGAATGTTACACATTGAAATAAAACTATTTTATACGGATTTTATCGCGATTTGGTTTAATTTTTACATTTTTTAACTTCCCGACGTTTCGATTACTTTACAGCTTTCGTGGTCACGGGGCGGACTGAGGTATTAGTCATCCGCTCAGTGACTGTTACAATTAAACTACCCTTAATTTATAATTATTAAATTAAAAAGTTAATTTAAAAAGTTAGCTAGTTTTTGCGATCCGATCTACGCAGAAGGAGCTCACTGTGTCTTGAGGTCTGGCAGCTGGTCTTTTGGGTTCCGATTTAATTAAATGTAGAATTGGATCCCATGATGGTGCAAGCTTCAAGCCATCTTCTCTATTGAAATTTGAATGTTTTTTAATTTCAATAGCCTCGCGAAACATCCTGGGCAGGAAACGAAAGACCTTTCGTTTCCTGCCCAGGTTTTGTCAAGAGGTCTAAATTTTGCCGTAACTCCACGTAGGATACCGTATGAAGATATTATTTGTAACGTTGAGAACAGTCTCTTCATTAACAATTTGAAAAAGGAAGATTCGGAGGCGATACGTCAAGATATATCATCTTTATTACGACGAAACAAAGTGCCGAAACCAAATCTTCCAAAACATCTATTTATCGCTTTAAAGAACCTGCGATCTATGAAGGATTTAACTGTTCTCCGTGCAGATAAAGGGAATGCGATAGTAGTGATGGACACTTCAGATTACAACAACAAAATCGAACAACTCTTATCGGATGACACTACATACAAAATGGTCAAATCAGACCCGACCACCAGGATTTTAAAGGCCACTAGCTCTTTAATAATCAAGTACTCCGAGAAGTTAGATCTGAACGCTAAGTCACTCATCCCATCGTGTGCAAAACCTCCTAAATTGTATGGATTACCAAAAATACACAAGGAAAATGCTCCACTACGTCCCATTGTGAGCCAGATCGACACACCAACCTACAGATTGGCTCAGCACGTAGCACAAGTGCTTTCACCACTGAGAGGAAACACTAGAGCATCTGTGAAGGATTCATACCAATTTGTCAGTGATATTAAACACCTACAATTAGCTGATAATGAAACAATGGTTAGTTTTGATGTCCAGTCACTTTTTACAAGCTTACCAGTACAAGACTGCATCAAAATTGTCACTAAGAAGTTAACAGAGAATGACATGCCACTAGAATATGCAGAATTACTCAAACATTGTCTCACATCTGGCTACATGTTGTGGAACAATCAATACTATGTACAAATGGATGGTGTCGCTATGGGCTCACCTGTATCTCCAGTAGTCGCCGATATTTTCATGGAGGACTTTGAGGAGACAGCCCTTAGTACAGCCCCGGTCTCGCCAAGATTTTACAAGCGGTACGTAGATGATACTTTCACAATTTTACCAACTGACCAAGTAACTGCATTTTTAAATCACCTCAACTCCTTTAACAATAAAATTCAATTTACTATGGAGTTGGAACAAAACAAATCTCTTGCTTTCTTAGATGTTTTAGTAATCCTATAGATGATGTTTTAGTAATACTATAGATGATAAAGTGGACATGTTTAACACCCGTGTTCAAACACTGTTTGACATCCATGCTCCCGTCAGGAAAGTCAAATTGAAGCGAACTCCAGCCCCTTGGATGACGGATGAAGTTCGAGCGGCAATGAGGCGCAGAGATCGGGCCTTTCGAAAATTCAAGCGGTGCCGTTCAGATGACAACTGGAGTCTGTATAAGGCCGTGAGAAATCGGTGCAATCAGGTGATACGCAACACTAAACGCCGACATATCCTCGATAACATCATCTCCACTTCATCTGCTAATATCTGGAAATTCCTCAGGACGCTAGGTATTGGCAAACAGAACGACACTAACTTCCGGGGAACCATTGGCTTAGATGATATTAATCGTCACTTCACCACATCCACACCGATAGATCATCAAGCTAAATGTCGGACTTTGGAATTTATTGCCAATCTCCCCCAGCCGGATATAGATGACTTTAAGTTTTCTCCAACTACGCCGGATGAGATAAAAAAGATAATCATGTCCATAAGGTCTAATGCTGTAGGCTGTGATAACATAACCCGTCGTATGATAACTACAGTATTGGAACATCTCCTCCCCCCTCTTTCCCATATCATAAATTTCTCTTTTAGCAGTGGTGTTTTTCCGTCCTTGTGGCGGAAAGCCTATGTTATTCCTCTCCCCAAAATTCAAAACCCTTCTCTCGCTAGTCACTTCCGACCCATATCCATTCTTCCCTTCCTATCCAAAGTGCTAGAGGCCTGTTCCCACAAACAACTATCTAAATTTGTACACTCTAATAATTTATTGAGCTCTCTGCAGTCTGGATTTAGACCCGGCCACAGCACTACTACCGCACTCCTTAAAGTGATTGGCGATATTAGGGCAGGCATGGAGGACACCAGAATCACGGTGTTGGTACTGGTTGACTTCTCGAATGCCTTTAATAACGTCAATCACGACATCCTTTTGTCCATCCTTTCCCATCTTAAAATCTCACCCGTAGCGTTGGAATGGTTCTCATCTTATCTTCGAGGGCGCCAGCAGCTGGTGCGCATCAATGACTCTTCGTCTAGTTGGTGTGATCTTGAATCTGGCGTGCCTCAAGGCGGTATTCTTTCCCCTTTATTATTTTCATGTTTTATTAACCTCGTAACCCAGAAACTTCAATGTTCGTATCACCTCTACGCCGATGACTTACAACTTTATGCTCAATCTGCTGTAGACTGTTTGTCCACAGCCATCGACAAAGTTAATAGGGACCTGGGGTATATCAAGAAATGGTCGGACGAGTTCGGCATATCCGTGAACCCACTCAAATGTCAGGCTATTTTGGTTGGTAGCCAACGTTTAATGAACAGAGTCGATTTGACAACTACACCGGCTGTTATCTACGATGGGTCACCTATCGCTTGGTGTTCTGTCGTGAAGGATCTTGGGTTACTAGTAGATTCTACACTAAGCTGGCGACCCCAAGTTACTTCTATATGTCAGAGAGTCACTAGTATTCTCCGCATGCTTTATCGCTTGAAGCACTTTCTGCCTTGCAAGACCAAAGTAATGCTTGTCCAAACCTTAATCTTCCCTGTTATCGACTATGGTGATGTATGCTACTATGACCTGAATGCAGATCTTCTCAATAAACTCGACCGGCTTCTCAATAACTGCATTCGATTTATTTACAATCTTCGTAAGTACGATCATGTATCTTCTTATCGCTCCCAACTTCAGTGGTTACCCATTCGTCAACGTCGCAGCCTGCGCGCTCTTACTACACTCTTTTCTATATTAATATGTCCCACTGCACCATCCTACTTAACTCCTCACTTTCAATTCTTAGGGTTCAACCACGATAGAAGTCTCCGCTCGTCTCACAGTCTTCTTCTTCAATGCCCAACCCATCGCTCTGATTTTATACATTCCTCCTCCACGGTGCAATCTATTCTTTTATGGAATGCCCTCCCACTCGAAATTAGAACGGCCACCAACCGTTATGTATTTAAACTGAGAGTTCGGGAACTGTTTTCGGAGAACAGAAACTAAATTGACATAATAAGTTAGTTGTATATATATTGTGTATGTTTGTATATGTATGGATACTATTGTATATTGTATGTATATATGTATGTATAATTGTATATATATTTTTAAGTATGTGTATTTGTTTATAAATAATGTTTATTTTTATTTTTTGGTCATCTTAATTTTGCATAAACCTGCTTTGCTCCATTTCTGCTTCACCCAAAGGTAGACTGTAATAGAATGCCTCTGGCATTAAGTCCGCCTGTATACAATTTTGTATATAAAGCAAAAAAAAAATAAAAAAAAAAATAATCCGTAATCCTGATCAGTCCTTAGGTCATACTGTGTATAGGAAAAAGACCCATACAGATAAATATCTGAACGGTGATTCTCACCACCATCCAAAACAGTTAGCTACCGTGGGTAAATCTTTGTTTCAGAGAGCACAAGGAATCTGTGACGAGAAACACCTGGCAACTGAGCTGCAACACGTCAAGCAAGTACTGCGAGACAACAAGCTCCAAATTCCACGCCGCCGTCACAGAAACCGAGTGAAACCAGCCACAGTTGAACGGGTCCCGGTTATATTGCCATACATAAAAGGAGTCACGGACAAGATTGGCTACATCCTGAAGCGTGCTTCTATTAAAACATACTACAAGCCGCCTAAGAAGATTAGTCAATTCTTACCACCTGTCAAGTGTCATATACCTTTACAAGAACCGGGAGTATATGAAATAGATTGCGACTGTGGCCTCTCTTACATCGGCCAAAACAAACGAAGCATAGGGACCCGCGTAAAAGAACACATAGCTGACGTCAAACACCGACGCTCAACGAAGTCTGCAGTTGCTGAACACATAGAGGAAGGCTCCAAGCATTACCTTCGCTTTGACCAGCCCCAAATCCTCGCCAAAGAACACCGTTTCCTGCCCAGGATGTTTCGCGAGGCTATTGAAATTAAAAAACATCCAAATTTCAATAGAGAAGATGGCTTGAAGCTTGCACCATCATGAGATCCAATTCTACATTTAATTAAATCGGAACCCAAAAGACCAGCTGCCAGACCTCAAGACACAGTGAGCTCCTTCTGCGTAGATCGGATCGCAAAAACTAGCTAACTTTTTAAATTAACTTTTTAATTTAATAATTATAAATTAAGGGTAGTTTAATTGTAACAGTCACTGAGCGGATGACTAATACCTCAGTCCGCCCCGTGACCACGAAAGCTGTAAAGTAATCGAAACGTCGGGAAGTTAAAAAATGTAAAAATTAAACCAAATCGCGATAAAATCCGTATAAAATAGTTTTATTTCAATACATATAATCTTATATTATGTACAATGTCTACGCTTCCCTTATACCCTGATGCAATCTATGAAGTTCGGTCACGACGCAATTTCATAAACAATGTACATTTCGATATATTATAGGTGAGTACATCGCTAATTCAGATCACGTTACTCTTGGCACGACTCTGCTTTGAAACAAAGAGTGCAATAACTACAAAAGTAGCGTTCACAATTATCGCATTTAAAACTTTTGGCAATAAGTATGATATTCATGGAAACGTCATTTTGCCCTTACTGCCATCTTAGTTGCAAGCGCGGGTTTACAACTTATTAGTACTCTATATTATTGATACCTTTGCTGCCTCATTTATAACAATTTTGAAATATTTATGAACTGTCATTTTGCACACCCATATCCACAACTATGTCAATAAACCTATTTATTATCTTAACACTATTATTTTTTGGTTTTTTAGTTTTATATCAAAAAGCCTCTCTAATCTTACACAATATTTAAGTCTGAAATACGTTCCGATTATAGTTAGGGGAATAGTTTCAAATTAAACAACTAACCCTGCCTGGTCAAAGAAAGTTATATAGACGATAAACTTTGTTTAATATGCCCGTGTTATATTAAATTACACAAAAAATATTGTTCAGATATTTGTGGATGCTGTTATTGTTAGTGATATTTTATCTGCCCTGAAAGATATTTTAAATTGAGGTACTAGCTTATTTGCTATGATGACTCATACCGTAGTAATTATGCAAATAAGGTGGTTTATGATATCACGAAAAATAAAGGTACAGATTAACTTTTTTGGACCTCAAATTGCTATCTCGATATTGAATGCTTTAAATCGTTGTGAATTTTTTTATTTACATTTATGGTCATTGAAAAAGTTTATGATCGCAATTTTGGATTTCTTTATTGAGCTATTATTAGGGGCATATTAAAGCATTAATATTCTTCTTCTTATTACGTATTAATTTCCTGCCATTTTCCGTTTGTTCTCCTTCTTACTAACTTCTCCATTAATGCTTTAATATGCCCCTAATCTAGATAGATAGAGAACAAACGGAAAATGGCAGGAAATTTATACGTAATAAGAAGAAGAATATTATAAAGTACTTACGCCTATTTAATGAATTAAGTTGCAATGTTCGATTATTACCCGTGTTAAAGAGATTTTTTTTACCATATAGATCATGAATATTTTTTTTTTTACCAATTTGCCTTAAAAATTGTAGTAATCCAATTCACAGCTTTCGCCTTAAATTACAATTTAAACCTAATCAATGACTTACGCGCTTGTTGTTATCAGCTCAAGTAACTTCAATACTCATTTAAGGTATTTGATTACGTTTTTCTAGGCACACAGTTGCATTATTATGACGAGGTTGTTCTTATGTTGTTTTATGTGCGTGTCATTTAGTTGTTATAACAGAGAATATGACATCACAAAATATGATGGTGAAATCCGTGTAGTTCAAAAATGACGACTAGCCATGGAAACATTCTTACTCCCACGACTACTGGATGACCGGCTAGTACTGAAGGTCTAGGTCGTGAACTAAGAAAGTTAATCAGGTGGTTCACTGGCGGATCACAGTTCTTCGCAGGACTAAGAAATAACCAGACACACGAACACACATACACATGTACACACACAAACGTACATACGCGCACGCATTTACACACACTCACAGGCAAACACACATACCAGATACGCACACA
This sequence comes from Deilephila elpenor, assembly GCA_949752805.1. Classification (NCBI taxonomy): domain Eukaryota; kingdom Metazoa; phylum Arthropoda; class Insecta; order Lepidoptera; family Sphingidae; genus Deilephila; species Deilephila elpenor. The sequence continues at coordinate 4,926,841 of OX457095.1, read as the reverse complement.
GGCACACACGCATACACTCACACGCACAAGCACTCGCATTTAACCATAACGGACAAAAGGAATATACTGTGAAAATAACATTGCATCAGATGGTAAACATTCTAAAACTCGTAACCAACAATATCCATAGTTTCGCCGACTAGTTTAACTATTTATTAAGGTACCCGATGTTGTTGTTCAAAATGTCCACCCCTTTCCCTAATACACAGCCGAGCCCGCTTACGCATATTGGGGTCTGATTGGGATAGCACATAAGTGTTCTGTTTTATTGTATTCAAAGCACTTTCAATTTTGTTTTTTAGTTCATTTTCACTTTGCGGCTTCATAATATCTCATTGCCGTAGACACATTATCAAATCGCGAGACTACGCACTATCTCTGTATACTCAACGTTATTGTAACGAAAAGCCATCGCGAAATCGGTACGTGCGCGGAGTAGTCTATACAAAATCACGAAAGATGCGTACGCGCCGAAACTTCCGGGGTTACTAATTATTAGATCAAATGCACCGCACGCGCCGACGTAGGAAGCGTGCGGGAGTGGGGGAAGAATGGTGTCCTTGGCCTTGCATTTTGCATCGGCCGGCTGTGTAAGTACTTTAATAGGTATAGTTGAACGACCGACACGCGCTGGACTTTTATTAATCAACACGGTAAGCAGCTTGACGGAATTTTAATATGTTTTTGGGATAAAATATAACGTATGTTAAAATTTTGTGCAATGGATTGTGTTACTGATTCTCAACAAACTACTTTCGGCTTTGTAGTATACTAATAATAACCTTGAATACACCCTGTTATGATTATTAAAAGTGAACCAAATTTACCTATTAATGCTAAAATGTCTTATTCACTAATAATAATCAGATGTTACCTATAACATGTTTACCACAAAGTAAAATGTTACTTATAAAAGCGAATTATACTTAATAAAAATTATCGTGTTATTTACTTACTTATTATAGCGTATTGAGAATGCACATAGAATATATTCAATATTTACATTATTTATGCCATTTTCCTTTCTTTGGTTTTCCTATACTAATTCAAATGATTTGAGTTGGGTCATATTTGAGTGTCACGAGCCGAAATTATCCATACATTTGAAATGACGTATGAAAATGACAACTACCAAGGTTATGATAATGACTGCCACAATTGAATTAATGGATGTCGACAGATCGATGTGGAGATCCTTGGGGGAGGCCTATGTTCAGCAGTGGACTTCTTGAACGTAGGAATAGATTGATTGAATAAATGATATTTCTTTTATGGTGAAGTTGGAAGAAGTTAATGAGTACGCAGTAAATACGGAGTCCTCGAAACCGACGAGCGTGTAAGCAAAGATTAATGACAGTGGATGAAGCGAAAGAGGTATGTATGGACCGTAGCACTTGGCGCTCAATAGTCTCTGCCTACCCCAATGGGACATAGGCGTAAGTTTATATCTGTATGTATGTACCTATGTATGTTGGAAGAAGTGGGCAAGAAATGAAATGGAGTTTGTTGAATATTCGGTAATTATGAAGGCATGTTTTGTTTTATTACCAGATATGTTGTATATATTTGTACGTATTTAAGTCCAATACACACTGCAATAGCTAGAAGAGTTTCATGTGCCAGATCATGATATTTTTGCATAGAGTTTTGATTTTATTGATATTGAAGGTTTGTTGTGTTATGTGGAGATCCTTGGAGGAGGCCTATATTTAGCAGTGCACTTACTGTGGCTGGATACATAGATAGATAGAAAGGTCTGTTGTGATTTTTCATTATTTAAAAAAAACTGGAAATCGCCAATTCTATAGCAATAATTTAAATTGGCCGAGTAGAGAATGTTTTGATATATATTTGCAACGTACGTTTTTAATTTAAGAACAACAACTGACGAATATATTTGAGAAAATCTAGATGAAGTAAGTACAAGATAAGATAGATCGAATATAAGAATGAGTTTCAAAAGAGTCTAAAGTAGTGATAGAGTGAGTATAGATATTACGGTTTCTGTTGTTTTTTAAACATGTAAACGTAAGTCCACATATATTTACTATTTTGCAACTTTTTTTTGTATTATGATTGAAAAGTTCCTCGTGGCCTGTCAACGTGGTTGTAAATAGACATAAATACATACATAATATAGTTTAAATATATACATATGCCAATACTACTACATATACCGGGTATGTCAAGACCGCGACCGAAAACGAAGCCGGGTGGTAGTTTTAGTGGTTATAGATACAATGCAACCAAAATTTTCGCAAAAAAGCGACAGTTAATTTTTTGCAATTTTTTTAAAATCATCGATTTTAGGTGGTAAATCCTTAGTTTTTGTGAAAATAGTAATTTATACCCTTACGTACCATTGCGTCTTTAAAAATGAAAAGGTGTACATCATTATTTTGGAAAAAATATGTATTTATCAACCAAATACGATGATAAGTAAAAAATTGCAAAAAAAAAAGTTGTCGATTTTTTTTGCGAAATTTTTAGTTGCATTGTCTCTGAAATCACTAAAACTACCACCTGGCTTCGTTTTCGGTCGCAGTCTTGATATACCCTGTATAGTGTATATTATGTAAATAAAAATTCTACCAACTTGGTGACGCAGTCGGAAAACAATAGGACTCCTCATATCGATGAAATGTAAACCCATTATTCATTGTCATAATATGTTGGAATTACTCAATACAGTATGTTTATGAGATGGCAAAATGAGAAGGAAATTACAATGGATATGTTAGATATCGTTTAAATGTAGGGATAATTTTCGGGACGCTCTCTTCATTAACCTAATCTATATAACCTTAAAACTAATCTTTGGTATCAGACGCCATGTTATTTGCATAACTGGCAGTTAAACTAGACATTAAATATAGTTTAGAATTACTATTCATGTAGAATATGCACGTTATATATATATTTATAGTGATAGAAGTGTTTTAGGAGCATATGAAGATTATGAATGATAAAGAATTGTTTAGTGCTGTTAATATTGTTTGTAATTGTTGTGAATTTCAAAACTTCCTACGTATTGATGGTATACGAATTGTGTTAGTTATGCCTGTAATTGTTTGGGTATAAAAACGTAGAGATGGTGTTTACCATTTGAGTATTTTTAGTTATATGAATAAATGATAAGAGTATTCCGTTTCTTGCCATGTTGAGTTTGATTTGAAGAGCAAATTGTTATTTTAATAACAGTTTTAGATTATTATATCTGTCATTATTGTCTTTAGTTTAAGAAAATAATTTATTGTCTCTTCAGTATTCAGAATAGTTGACGTTATTAAGATATTTCATAGCTTTCTGTTATTATCTTCTTAAAATTCTTTCATTTACAAATATCTCTCGTATATTTAGCAATGAGTTAATCAATTCAGATGTTATTGAGAATAGAATTACGCTCATATGGCTGTAATCTGTTATAACGGATAGTAGAGAGTGTTCAAACGAGTGCACTATAATTAAAGACTAATAATTTACATCTATATCTTATCATTACGTACATATTCGAAATATAAAGATCCGTGAGGGCTATAGCGAAAACGATTGATTTAGTATGGTGACATTGAGACCTGCCCCTTATTGTTCTTTATTCAAAGAAATTTGAGGAGTTACCCCTTTAACTGGTGTTTCCGAGACTGTCAAAGATGTAAAGGAAAGGAAGAGAATATGTACAGGTGAAGGCAAAGCCCTGCCGCATCCCAATGTAGCTTGGGCATTGACTTTCAGAGACGCGATTGGCTGTGAATGGTTTTTAGTTGTGGCTTGGAGACCAACAGTAAATCAATTTTATTCTTTAGTTGGTGATGTTTTCTTTCTAGTTTTGCTTTTAATATATGACAGATATTTTTTTTTTTTTTGTATTTTGCCGATTGTACTCGGTTGTTACCGAGTGTCGGTTTTTACACCAACAAGTGTCGGTTTTTCTTCTTTTAGTACTTTTTCTTTTAGTTACTAGGTACAAGGTTTTAAGCCTTTGGTTGACTGGACTCAGTCAAAAATGCCCTTTAAAATCCCGATAGCAACTTTGACGGCATAATGTATTTTGAAGCAACGGTATTTTGCGAGGTCGAAGGTCCTGACGTGGTTTCGAAGAGTATACTCAAAATACATATTTTTGGACTGTGTTGTTTTTCATCAGCAATTTAGTACAGTTTTGTAACCGGCATAAAGCCACTATGACTCAAAGATCTGATGATTAATTATCTTAATGAGATCGTAGGTGCATTACCTGCCTGTAACATTTAATAGGGGGAGGGTAAGAAGGAAGTAGGAGAGGGGGAAGAGTTTGGGCCGCCGGATATCTTGCTCACCAAACGGAACGCGACAGTAGAACTGTGACTTAACGTCGGTCTTCTATGAGATAGTGGTACTTCCCCGGTTGAGCCGGCCCATTCGTGCTGTAGTCACCAGACTACAGCGTGGCTCTACCACTTTAGGGAAATTATCCCGATGGCAAGGATATAAAGTCCCAGATACCAATATAATGGGTTCTCCATGAAATTTCTGCCCGTCGACGCTAGAAATATCGTGAGTGCTACAGCCCTGTGCTATGAATGGAATACATGTATTATAGACCTATAAAAAACCATATATGTATATCTTGAATGTTTTGATATTAATTTCAATGGTACAGAAGTCCGAAGTCAACTTATAAATATTAAGTTATTATTCTTGTCAATCAGAGGTTATTTAATTGGTTAATATGAATCGATTATAAAGCCTGCGGTTGCGGGTGGCGGGGGAGAGATTTCTTACTAGCGGATTACCATGAACATGTATCTTCATTGTTAGTTTAATTTCTTATACATAAATATATACGCCTGTATCCTCGAGGGGATAGACAGAGGAGCCATTAATAAAACCTATTTTTGGATATGGTATTTCTGTTCCAAGACTTATTACACTTTTTGTACCAGTTCATCACCAAACTCTGAGACTGAATTTTTCAAACTGGCTTCCATACAAACTAGATTGTATACCTGGGAATCAAAACTAGGACTTATCGGTTTACGGCCCATAGACTCTACTTCTAGCATATGAGTAGTACTATGAATGGAGTTGAAGTTAAGTCTATCCATATAACTAGCATGAGTATTTGTTTTTTATTGTGACGAATGGCGAGACGAGTGTGCCATTTGCCTGATGGTAAGCGATATAACTGCTCATGGATAGTAGCAAAACCAAACAACACTATGCACTTCAAAGCAATGCTTGGCATTCCACTGCGCTTGCCATCCTGAGACATAAGATGTTAAGTCTCATTATGTTCAGTAGTTACTCTGGCTACAATGTCCTTGTGCCGGAATAAGACAGTGCATTTACACTGCTGTTTGCCGGCAGAAATAGACATTGCGGTGGTACCTACCCAGTTGACCTCCGACATATAAGAGACCTACCACCAGTAAACATTATCCAACAAAGTCGTTTTTATGTTACACTCTGGCAGTGTTGCATGTTTCATCAGATGTTATCAATTATATACAACTAGTTATCAATACATTTTATTTTTATACTGGCACGAGGAAATGAATGCAATGTAAATTATTAGTTGTTAGTATGTGCCGTGCAATTCAAATAGGTTATTTATCTTTGACCGAAACAATTATGTTATTCAAAGCCGGATTTACACAGGCTGAACCTGAATAGATATACTTGTGCGTTTCATTACCAAAGGTTTTCGACCAGGGCTCTACCGTTCTGTTAGTTTTGATGATACCCATCGGATACATGTTCATGCTTATAACCCTATTCTATACACCTACCTTAGTGGCCCGTTGTTACCCGTCGTTGTTTCAGGATCCCGACTGTCTGTCAAATCCCTCTACCATCACACTACCCGCACACCGCACGCCACATCACACATCCTATCCATTTCACTATACTATAAGGTTGTAACCGATTTATAATAAATAGAATAAACAGTACACCTATCGAAGTGCGGGCTTAAATTCGTTAAGACAGCTCCGCCTTCTAAATATAGACATAAATACTAATGATTAGCAAGTTATATTAGTAAACGTTAACATCGAAACCTTTTTTAGCTGCGATCGGTAGACGCTCGCCCATCAAGAAAGGATTGTCTACCTAGAAAGAAGGAAAAATTTACGTGAGGACAAGATTATTTTTGAAAGAATATTTTGAAATGTTAATGCTGGATCTATGCACTTAATTTCGTACTTTTTAACAGCTTTAATAGCTGCTGCTGTTAAGTAAAATATTCACTCGTCACATTTACAGCGATGGACCGGAGGGTTTCAAGCTCTCGAGTTTATATTTAATCTTGTTTAACATAATATATTGTCCTAATACCTACAACCAGATAAAAAGTTTTGTGTAGTCATTATCAGAAATCAAGAGAGCGTTAGAGGTCTCACAACAACTAAAGGCTAAAACAAATATTTATGGTTCGCGGAATCATATATTTATGGTTTCGGGGATCGAACCCAAGTTCTCGCGTATCACAGCACGCTTATTAACCAACTGCGTGACGGAAGCTATATAACTTTATACTGTGAATGTAAGACAACAACAGTGGTTTATTTGTAATGCTAAGTCCATCCTACGCAACTATAAGTACCTACATCATACATTCAATATACCGCGTTGATACGACAGATGGGCATTAAATTACACTACGTATACTATACGTTCTTAGTATTAATGCGACACGGCACAAAAATTAATAATACCAAAAATGAGATTTTGTTTGTTTCAAGCAAACTAAATAGCCTACAAATAAGAGTAAAACGCAACTATCCTTTGTAAATAAATTTCACTGACCATTGATAAACTGAACTGCCAACGTCGCGCGGAGCGTGTGTTATCGTCGTGTCGTGGCTAGTGGCGTTACTTCCATACAAGCCCAAAAGCCCGGCTTGCCCTTCTCAATACGTATATACTAAATTCTGAACGAAACCATTACATTCAATACAAAACAGTAATTACGAAACATCTACCATTTTTGAATTTACCGCGTTCCGTCGCGGCATGGCGCTCTTCAATGAAGCGCGAGCCGAAGCGCCGCCCGCGCTGCGCAACGCATTTAATAAATTCATTCAATAATTTTAACTCTCACGTTGAACGCTCCACGCATTTTTTAAAAGACGGTACGCGCAAAACATATATCTGCCTTCTTCTCTCTCGTGTGCTTTTACGAGGCTTTTGGCAACGCATGCTATCTCTTTCACACTGATGGGTGAAATACTACACTCTGGCACTACGAATGTATAGCTACAGATATCTATATACAACGTTAGTTTTTGTATACCATAAAGCCGAAACACCCAAATTAGATTTTGGTATAAAAGATCAGATAAAATAGAAAAATAATAATAATAATTAAAACTCACGCCGTGATAGGTTACGATAATTATCTCATTTCTTGAATAATGCATGGGAACAAGCGCGCGCCGCGCATCTGCGGCGCCGCGATGCGCCGCGCCGTGGGTTTCGCGCCAACACACGCACAACACTGGTACTATTTACACTGTTTCGTTTATAAACAACATTTAAACTACACGTCTGCGTTTCCACCAAAGATAATGCTTTGCGAGGGATGTGTGTGTTAAGAACAAATCGAAACTCGGCTTAATATTTACCACTTCATTGTTATTACAATAACAACTAAACATACCTAAGTAATTATTCAAAATGTCCACCCCTTTCCCTAATACATAGCCGAGCCCGCTTACGCATATTGCGGTCTAATTTTGGTAGCACAAAAGTGTTCTGTTTTATTGTATTAAAACTTTCAATTTTGTTTTTTTAGTTCATTTTCACTTTGCGGGTTTATAATATCTCACTGCCGCAGACACATTATCACCACAAATCGCGAGACTACGCACCATATCTGTATACTTAACATTGCTGTAAAGTGTAACAAAAAGCCATCGCGAAATCGGTACGTGCGCGGAGTAGTCTAAGCAAAATCACGAAAGATGCGTACGCGCCGAGACTTCCGGGGTCACTAATATTATTAGATCAAACGCACCGCACGCACCGCCGCGCCGTAGTTTGCGGGGCGTGGGGGAGGAATGGTGTGCTTGCATTTGGCATCGGCCGGCTGTGTAAGTACTTTAATAGGTGAACGACCAACACGCGCTGGATTTTTATTAATCAACAAGGTAACCAGCTTGACGGAATTTTAATGTTTTTTTGGGATAAAATATAACGTATGTTAACATTTTGTGCAATGGATTGTGTTACTGATTCTCAACAAACTACTTTCGGCTTTGTAGTATACTAAAAATAACCTTGTATAGCAATAAAGTACTAAACCAAAAGCCCAGCTTTTGACCACAGAATTGTTTTGACTGAACATCGTACATTTGAAGGTCGTCATGTGTAACATTATTTGTTAACTAAATTATTAAAACACGTTGGATATTCGCAACAAACTTTTTTTTTTTTTTTTTTTTTATACTTGACAATGAGGGACTGACATGAGAAAAGGAAAAACTAACATAGATTTTACATTTTGATACATACATTACTAACACCCCCACTTATCAAAATAAGCTAAATATTACTGAAAAAACTACACTGGCACAATACCAATCATTTTCATGAACTTGTAATGTTTAACATTACAAATGCCTTTAGTCAGCAGATCAGCAGGCATTTCCTCAGTAGGAATATATTTAATTTTAACAGTCTTATCATTAATGACATGTCTGATGTAGTGATAACGTATGTACATCAATGTGCTTTGACCTGTTATGAGTCTGGTGACTAGATGCCAATTTGATTGCACTTTGGTTATCACAATGCAAATTAATTGTGTACACTTTGCCTGTTATCTCATGTATTAAATTTTTCAGATACACAGCCTCCCTTGAGGCTTCGGACATAGCAATGTATTCCGCCTCAGTACTGGACAAACTAACTGTCTTTTGTTTACGGCTTTGCCTAAAAATTGCTGAACCTGACATGATGAAACAGAATCCAGTATAGGATTTCCTATCTATGGCATCTGATGCCCAATCACTATCCACAAAACCATGTAAATCCATATCATTATTGGTATACTTTAAACAATAGTTTTTGGTACAATATAAATATCTCAATATACGTTTTGCATAGTTATAACAGTTTACATTAAAACAACTATTAAATTGACTGAGATAGCTAACAGAGTAGGCAATATCCGGCCTTGTCAGTACAGCCAGATACATCAAACTTCCAATCAAGTTTTGATATGGTACACTAGACAAACATTCTTTAGGTTTGTTTATATTTAACTTTGGCTCAATTGGAGTATCTCGATTTTTACAGTCAGACATCTGGAACTTATGAACTAACTGTTCAATATACTGAGTTTGATCAATAATAATAACATTCCTATCTTTATTCATATTGATATTCATTCCCAGATATCTTCGGACTGGGCCTAAATCTTTTAACTTGAACTCCGAGGCTAATGCTTTTACTATTTTTTCAGTTTCAGTCTCATTGTTCGAAAAAATCAAAAAATCGTCTACATACAACCCAATTATTATTTTTATGTTACCTACAGTTTTAGCAAACAAACATGGCTCATATTGACTGTAATTGAAACCTAATTTACAAAGATAATCTTTAACTCTTTCATACCACGCTAGGGATGACTGTTTTTGGCCATAAATAGCCCGTTTTAATCTTAACACATTTCCCCCACTTTTGTTTGCAAAACCTTCAGGTATTGACATGTAAATATTTTCTTTTAAAACACCATTTAGAAAAGCTGTCGTTACATCTAAATGTCTTATGCTCATTCCTATTTTAACACTAAGAGCAAACAATAATCTCAGAGTGGAATGACGAATTACAGGAGCAAAAGTTTGAGTATAATCTATACCTGGCTTTTGTGTAAAGCCTTTTGCCACAAGCCTAGCCCGGTATTGCACATTATTGTCCACGTCAAACTTTTTATTGAACACCCAACGACACTTCACTACAGACACATTACCAGGATTTTTCTCAAGCTCCCACGCGTCGTTATCCTCAAATGACTGGAACTCATCAGCCATGGCACGCCTCCACTGCTCCTTCTCGGGCCCCTCTAGAGCCTCGGAGATTGATACCTCATCAGAAGTTGGTACAGTACTGGATATACACAGGTTACTAAAACCATACCTCTCAGGCTTTTTCCTTTGGCGCTTTGCTGATACAGAAACCTCTGGCACTGGTACTGATGTCGTCTGGACCTCCTGCATCGGGACCTCACCTGATGGGATATCTGGAAGTGTGTCCTCACCGTCAGTGTATACTGAAGTATCTGAGCTGTCATTTTGATCTTCTACAGCTGGAACGCAGGATTCCCCCACTGAATCATGACTCTCCTTCTCCACACTGTCTTCTGATATCTCCATACTACCATGTGCTGTCTCCTCACTTGGTACCCAGATAGCCTCTTCGCTGGTTGCAATAGCGCCCGTCTCGTCTTCCATGACAATGACATCTCTGCTAAAGACAATTTATTTATTTATTTATTTATTTATTTATTTATACACACTAATTACGTTAGTCACAGCCAGAGGACTTAAAAAAAACCAAAAGTTTTCTAATACTAATTTATTTAATAGATGTTACTTGATCGATGTTAGATACAAGATTGATTTATTTTTACAATTAAAACTTATAGCTACGAAATGGGGTCGCGGAGTCAGCGTTTTTACGCTGCCTCGTGCCGGATGTTTCCACACTTATTGATTATGGAAAATTTCCATTGCATTGAGGGCGTCAGCAATTTTGGTATCGGCGTCGCATGTAACACCTCCCCCCTCAGATCAGCAACTATTTGAGAACGTTGAGCGAAAATGTTGCTGGGTTGGAAGTCCGAATATTTCTTGTTTCAGGGGTCGCATACATATGATCCTGACTGGCTGCTGTATCCTTAACAGATTGTAAGGGCTCGTTTCCTTTGGATCTTTTCAGGTAATGCCGTGCAGTAACTCCAACGCTTATTGCGGTTATAACGAGAATCACAGTGTAGAGTGGTATTGTGGTATGGTATATAGCATGGTCCAAATTAACTGGATGCTGTGCTTGAATTTTATCTTCGATATCATGTAGTCCTCTCAGGTTTATTGATGTCAGCTCAAGGCGAGGGATGCTGGTATCATCTCTTGTAAGGTAATCACTCGGTATGTCCGCAATTTTCAGTGGCTGGCCTTTAATTTGTCCGTTGATGTTAATAAGGGTAAATTCGTCTGTGCGCAGCGAACATTTCGGTGGAATCGTGACGAGGTAGCTCCCACTTAGTGTTACGTAGTCCTGACGTCCACATTGTAGTTCAGCTTTCGTTGGTCTCGGGATGACGATCGTATAATGTTGATCATCTAGCTGCTCCATAGCTTCCTTAGTGAGAATGATTTCCGTCGGCTGGCATGATTTATGTAGGGGCTGATTGTTGATGAGGCTCTGGATACAATCTGCATGGCCTCGGGGTTGATGATTGATGCTCTCCTCGCATAGATGTCGACGATCAAACTTCGGGCATTCAGCCTCCATGTACATAAAACTTTTCCCATTGGTTGCCATAAAAGGGTATGAAGGAATAAAGGTCTGGTGGCGTTTATTAGGAACAATGGAAAGCCTATACAACTCAAAATTATCTGGGGAGACTATGGGAAATTTAAAAATAATAACTATTCTTTTACCTATGTAATAAAATCCTGGTTTAATTATGTTGTAATACTCTCTTAACTCCGCGTCTAATACTTGATCCTTATTGTATATAGATTTTAGCTTATCTATTATATTCACTAAGTTTTTCATATCTAACATACTATGATGAGTGCTCGATGCACTTATAAATGCTAAAGTATTTTCTAACTTAATTAACTCTAGAGATAAATCCTTCACATTATCGCCGATAATCGTTAATAACTGAGCAAATTTGGCAAATTTTATTAATGTATAATCTGCGTGAGCATTTTCGTCTAATAAAATTTCCAACGTCCTGTTAATTTTTTCCTGGTTATCAACGATATGTGTAATTAAAGTAGAATATTGCATCATCCAGTTTTTGTTAAGACTTATGTGTTCATTTAGCTCAGATAACATCTTGTGTTCATTATTTTCTAAGACATTAATAGCATGATTGTACCTTTCAGCATCGGAATGGTCCAAGTTTCCGGTTACACTCTTTATTAAGGATCCTAATCCGTCAATTAGGCCTCTCTTTACGCGGTTAGGTTCTAATCCTCTTAATTGTAAATTTAACGCTATTAATTTATTGCTAAGATAACCTATCTGTATTTCAAATAAAGCTAGTGTATGGTTGTCTAATGTATTCGTAAAATAATTAAGTTGATTTTGAATAGAATTAATTCTGTGCTCTATGTCGGATAATTCAATATACTGTAAGAAAGAGTGATAATGAGTAATAAGTCTTGTGGGTCCGAGGTTAAATGGTAGGAGGCCCGGTCCATCGTCAAGACTTTCAAGTCTTATGTCGGCCGCCAGGCTCAGTTGGACTATTAGTAGTAGTCGAATCCTGTAACAATCGAGATGACTTACATGTACGTTTAAGTCTAGACTTGGCGATGGGTCCTTTCTTTTTAGACGTATATATGTGAATTGGAAGGTCTGCAAGAACAGTGTCCTGAGTATAACGTGGCGCTAATTTTTGCCTACTCGCTAACGGGTTGCTTATAAAGACTTGTTGGTCGGGTTGATACTGTTCTTCTGGTTCTCTATTTTTATTTCGGTTATTCATTAAGTTAGTGCGATCGACCATGGCAGATTCGTTTATAAGATCATATACGATCTTCATCTGATCCCTGTGGTTTAAGATATACTGTTGCATGAGATGCCCTGTTAAGTCTACATCTAAGGGGTCCCTGGGGTCAAAATGACCACGTATAATATCATGAGGCCTGCACTTAGTGAAACTATGAACCGAACTATTGTACGCTAATACCGCATAAGGCATTTGGTTCACGACAGGTTCATCTTTTTGTTTTAGTCTTAATATACGCAAATGTTCTAATATGGTGGAATGGAATCTCTCTATAATGCCGTTATCGTTAGGTGAGTTCGCCAAAGTCTTATGGTGGTTGATTTTATGTAATCTTATAAATTCGGCAAATAACTGATTCGTGAATTCGGTACCGTTATCTGTTACAATAGTTAGGGGTAGCCCATGGTGAGTACAAAATGTTAACAACCCTTGTAGAATACTAATTGCAGTTCCATCACGTAAATGATAAGCCTGTCCGTACTTAGAAAATGAATCGACAAACGTTAGGTATTTTTCAGCTTGAGCGGTAAATAAGTCCATATGCACTATTTCGAAGGGTTTAGTGGCTGGGGGCACGATGTTAAATTGTGGCCTGATAGGGTTTCTATCATATTTTGATTGGCCACAAATTGTGCATTCGTTTATATATTTAGTTATCTCCTCTTTCATCTTCGGCCAATAATAGCGCCGAGAAAGTGATAAGTAACATTCGTTAATTCCCCTATGATTGGTCTTTCCTTCGTGATAGTGTTTAATTATTTCCTGCTGTCTCAAGTACTCTTTGACATCTTCTAGTTCAGTCTTTGCTAAGACTAAATTCATAGAAGAGCTTTTAAAATTATTTTGTATAATGGGAATTATGGAGTACATCCCCAATGGTGGTGTGATTTTAAGAGCAGTTTTAACCTTTGGATTAACGTATTCCTTAATAGCGTTAACTACGTCTTGTTCTAAATTGGATTCTGACACTTGAATATGAGTACGAGTATGTGTGTCAAATGGTTTTGTGGCGGTTGTTCGTCGTTTAATGTCACCTACTATTGTAAAACAAATCTGTCTATGAAACTTATTTAATGGCTCATCGGTAATTGGAACTTCGAGAATCGGATTTTCGTTACTAGTATGAACCGTCTCAGTTGATGAATCAGCGCGACTAGGTGGTCTCTCTGATGGGTTAACGAGCATCGAGTCGGTTTCTTCGTTATTAATTTCGACTCGAGATAAGGCATCTGCATTCGTGTTGCATTTGCCTTTTTTATAGACTATAGTATAGTCGTACTCGCTTAACTTGAGCCGCCATCGTGTTAACCGAGAATTCGGCTCCTTTAGGTTCATAATCCATTGAAGGGGCTTATGATCAGTCAGAATTTTGAACTTACGGCCGAATAAATAGGGTCTAAAATATTTGGTTGCCCATACTATGGCTAACAATTCTTTCTCTATAGTACTATAGTTTTGTTCACTGTCGTTTAAAGTTCTAGATGCATAACATATTGGCTTGTCTGATCCTATTGGTCCTTGCGAAAGGACGGCTCCTATGGCTACATTAGATGCATCGGTTGTCAAATTGAATTCTTTTGAAAAATCAGGGTACTGTAATATTGGATCGTTGGTCAATAAATTCTTACATTTTTCAAAACTCTCAATATACTCAGTGTCAAACGTTATCTTATGAGACTTTTTGAGACATTTAGTCATCGGTTTAGTTATACGCGCGAAATCCGGAATAAATTTTCTATAATAGCCTAACAGCCCTAAAAATTGTTTAATTTCCTTACTAGTTTTAGGCAGTGGATATTTCTGAATAGCCGTTATTTTATCAGGGTTAGGTCTTATACCCTCTCGACTAATTATATGGCCTAGATATGCTGTTTCCAATTTCAGAAACTCAGACTTATCCATTTGAATTTTGAAATTGGAATCGCGTAGCCTATCGAACACCTTTTCAAGATTAACTATGTGTTCCTGCAGGGATGTACTAAAGACGATAATGTCATCGAGGTAAACTAGACAGATTTCATTTTGTAGTCCCCTGAGCACATTGTCCATCACTCGTTGGAAGGTTGATGGTGAATTCTTTAGGCCCATTGGCATGCGTAAGAATTCAAAATGCCCATGCTCGACATTAAAAGCTGTCTTTTGAATATCGTCGGGATCCATCTCGACCTGATAAAATCCTGATGCTAAGTCCAAGGTCGTGAAGTACTGGCATCTACCTAGCTTATCCAAAACATCCGTGATGTTCGGGATCGGATACCTATCGTCTATGGTTTTGTCGTTTAATTTCCTAAAATCGACGACTATTCTCCACTTTTGTTTCCCTGAAGCATCAATCTTTTTAGGGACTACCCAAATAGGTGAGCTCCAGGCTGAATCGGATGGTCTAATGATGCCCTGTTCTAGCATTTTAGTAATTTGGTCTCTAACTTCTTGACGATGAATAAATGGATATCTATAATTTTTACTATAGACCGGTAATTCGTCTGTTGTCCTAATCCTATGCTTGATCTTATTCGTAAACGTCAAGGGTTCCCCGTCAAGATAAAATACGTCCGCATATCTTCCACATAGAGCCTCTAAATTACCTTTTTCTTCCGCGTTCAAGTGATCGGTCCGCAAACGACTTAAAACATTTTTAACGCGTTCTGAGTCCGGCCCTGGCCTTATGCATTCGATATTACATACCTGTACGCGCGGTTGTTGTTCAAATGTAATAGTAATATCATTACAGGTGGGGTTTTCTATTTCAATGGTGCCTATCCGATCCGTGACCTTGGTAACACACTCGTGGATAATGCAATTAGAAACTATTTGCTCGGGCACATGCACGTCACCGTCTGAGTCATATATCGGCACGTTAATCAGTTTGGATGAGTAGGCTGGGATCGTTTCGTGCGGGTTCGATTTCCGACACTTATAACGCATGAGAAGTATTGTGGCATGTTCCGTAATTAACAAATTATTTTTTAAGTCTATGTTACAATTCTCTAATAAATCCAAACCTATAAGTCCGTCAAAATGATTATGGAATCTATATATGAAAAATTTCGCATATCTTTGTTCGTTAAATTCTTGAAAATGGGGTATTGTAATTGAATGTTCGTGTACACTGGTAATTCGCGAATTAGTTACTTCAAATGGATCAAAATCACGCGGAACAGTGGGGAAAAATTTATCACATGCTTCAGGACTCAAAAAAGATTGATTCGCGCCGGTATCTACTAATAACTTAAGTGGGGGATCCGCTATCTGAATATAGCGTAGTTCCCTTTTGGAATGTAAATTTAATTCTATCTTTGTTCTTTGTTGGTACGGCCCTTGGAAAAATCCTGCTCATTGTCAACCGGACTTTGCGCCTCGCCGTCGGTAACGTTATTTGCGTTTGTATGATCATATTGCGAGCGATCGATATCATATTCATATTCCGAGTTGATATCGTGGTAATGTTCCAAATAAGAATATTGATATGGTTCATAATAATAATCGCCGTAATAATTATCGTAATAATCATTATAGTCTGCAATTTCGTTAAAATTCATCTCCCTACTTTTGAAATAGTTAGACGGCGGAGGGTTGCCATGAACTCTCCAATCGCGTCCCGTCAGGTTTGGTGGTAATACTTTCGGTACGTAATGGCTAACACCGCTCATGGGTTTTGGCCCTGCATTATGTGGCTGTACGTTCCTAGGGGGTGGTAATCTAAAATTGTTATTCGGATTATAGTTTGGCGGCAGCGCCCGGAATATTTGCTGCGTACGAGTGGGATATGTAGGCATACGTTGCTGTGGTTGAGAAATCTGAGCGTTAGGACGCCATTGCGGTGCTTGCTGCGGCATATAAGGGGGTGCAAACGCGGGTGGTGGTTTCGGCCAACCTGAACTAGGGGTAGGTACACTAAACATTTTAGGTGTGTTCACATTGAAACCTAAGGACGGTACTTTATGTGGTGTGCTCGCATGTGCCGGCGTGTTACGCCTATCAGGTACAGAATCATTTCGCTGCTGTAGGTACATCACATTTATTTCTTCTTGGACAAATTCCAGAGCCTTTTCGATTGTCTCGGGTCTCATACATCGAATACGTGACCCGAGGGGTTCTTTTAATCCTCTAACAAAGGCTTGTTTAGCTAATTTACGGTAAAGATCACGTTTAGCCTCTACTGTGGTTTTGACTGATTCGTGTAAGGATACATACGTCATAATTGTACTAAATAAGGTCTGGCATTTGTCATAGAACTCTTGAGGAGAATCATTGCCTTGAGTCGCGAGAGAAAGATCATTATAAAGGGCGGTTTCGTCCCTTTGATCGGCAAAATTATTTATCAAGGCGCTTTTTATACCAAGCCAACTGTCGGGGATGCCGTTAGCATTTATTGTTCTAGCGGCAGGACCCGTGATTTTATTTAAGATGCCATTAATTAAACACAAATTACTTAATTGGTAAGCCGGTTCATTTTTCATGTACTGTGTAACTATTTGGTCACAGATTTGGATGAACCGAGTTAAAACATTCGGGTTCCCATCGAACTCGGGGACCGGCCGCAAGACCTTATAAATGTTATCTGGGTCAAACGACATATTTTCTAAATTTCTACTACTGTCTAAAGCGTAATTCCTATGAACCTGTCTTGACGAGACAGATTCCTCCCCTTTATTTCTCGGGTGGAAAATTTTGGAAACAGGAGGCAACACTTAGGGTAAAATTTTAAGGTACTTACATAGGTTGGTTTTTCTTGGTACTGAAGTTCGAGTACGTCCCCGGCCGTGCCCTCGTAGGTTCGGATTCTAGACGATGGCTTAGGAGCCCGCCAGCGACTTTACGGAGTCAAGCTAGACAACGATTTTTGGAGCCTTTGACCGCCACGCACTGACTCTAGAATCCTACCGACTGCGCCAATTACGTTAGTCACAGCCAGAGGACTTAAAAAAAACCAAAAGTTTTCTAATACTAATTTATTTAATAGATGTTACTTGATCGATGTTAGATACAAGATTGATTTATTTTTACAATTAAAACTTATAGCTACGAAATGGGGTCGCGGAGTCAGCGTTTTTACGCTGCCTCGTGCCGGATGTTTCCACACTTATTGATTATGGAAAATTTCCATTGCATTGAGGGCGTCAGCAATTTTGGTATCGGCGTCGCATGTAACACACTTTATTGCACACACACAAAAAAAAATACAAATAAAAAGAAAATCACATACATAAAAAGTACAATTGGCGGTCTTATCGCTCAAAGGCAATATCTTACAGACAACCATGGGATGGATTTTTGAAAAGGATTAACAGAGGGCAGTTTAAAGTGTAAGAGATAGAAGTAACACTGAATAATAAATCAAATACAAATAATCTAATAGCTACAAGTAATAAAATAAAGTAAAGTAGTATATACAAATATATATATATATATATATATATAAAATAAAGCGTAAATACACATACACATAAATACAAAATACATACATACATACATACATACATATATACATAAATATAATATAGTACCAGTACATACAAGTAGGAAAAGTTATCCTCATCAATGTGACAATTCAGGGAGAAAGGTAGTGATCCTTCACCAGCTTTTTGAATGATGTGACTGATCGTGCCCGTCTCACCGCAACTGGTAGTGCGTTCCACAATCGGACAGCTTCCACGGTGAACGACTTATCCATAAAGGTAGTGGAGTGCACGGGCATTCTCAACTCCAGGCTCTCTGACGACCTCAGGGATCTTGTATGTGAGTCATGGAGAAATACAAATCGATCTTTAAGATAAGAGGGGGTGAGAGGATTAAACAATATGTTGTACAGAAGAGAAAGAATGTGAGCATTCCGACGAAGCCGTATGGGCAACCACTTGAGCTTAGTACGAAATACAGAAATATGATCATATTTGCGTAATCCAAATATGAATCTAATAATAAAGTTTTGAAGGCGCTCAAGTTTATTAAGTTGGTCCTCGGTGAGATCTGGATAGCTGACATCGGCATAATCAAGGATAGGGAGAAGGAGAGTTTGCGCTAAGGAAATCTTCGTAGCAACTGGTAGAAGATTGTGTAGTCTTCGCAAGGACCTTGCTGAGGCGAACAACTTACGACTTAGTTCTTGAAGTTGCGGACCCCAGGTGAAGGACTTGTCCAGATATAGCCCAAGGTTTTTGACTTTATCACTAAATGTGACGATAGTACCATCACAGTAAATAGGTGGTAGCTTGTCCCTATCTAGTTTTAAAGTCATTCTGGGGCTGCCGATAACAATCACCTGTGTTTTAGTTGGATTCACTTTTAGTCCATGAGTCTTACTCCATTCACAGATGTGCTGGATGTCCCTATTGATGTGAGCAATCGCATCGTCGATCTTGCCCAAAGGTGCCCGAGTATAAATTTGTAAATCATCTGCGTAAAGGTGGTAGGAGGAGCGAAGATTATTAGAAATGGAATTTATAAAGACAGCAAAGAGTAAAGGAGATAGCACGCCGCCCTGTGGAACGCCAGCAGATAAAGAGCACCAGGAGGAATAACTATCCTCAACACAGATGCGTTGCCGGCGCCCATACAGGTAACTACGAAACCATTCAACAGCTGTTGGAGATATGTTAAGAAAACGTAGCATACAAAGCAATATATCAAAGTCAATGGTGTTGAAAGCGTTGCTGAAGTCCAGCAATGCTAAGACAGTCAGCTTGCCTTCCTCCATACCCGATCTTATGCCATCCGTAATATGAGTCAAGGTGGTGGTTGTGCTGTGACCAGGACGAAACCGTGATTGAAGAGGGTTTAGGAGATTATTTTTGGATAGGAAATCGCTCATTTGAGAGTGGATTAGGCGCTCAAGGACTTTGGAAAGGAAAGGGAGAATAGAGATAGGTCGGAATTCAGATAGTATAGAAGCATTTGACTTTTTCGGGATAGGGATAATATGTGCTTCTTTCCAGGCAGTCGGAAAAGTCCCAGTCGTGATGGAATGGTTGAGGATGTGGGAAATTATAGGCAGGATTTCGTCCAGGATAGGCAGAATTATATTACGGCTGACACAGTCGCTACCTATTGCATTAGACGACAATAGTCTTTTTGATAGGATTATACAACCTATATCCTTTCAAATCCTCTCCATATCCGACTAAGATGTGTTGTACGGCCTTCCTATCCCATTTGAGACGCTTTTCTTTTGGGACATGTACCATCACCTTGCTCCCAAACAACCTTATATGACTTAGGTCAGGTTTTGATCCGTGCCACAGTTCATAAGGAGTTTTTGGTACTCCTGACACAATGGACTTGTTTTTCAAGTAAACGGCTGTATTGGCCGCTTCCGCCCAAAATCTCTTGTCCAACTTTGAATCATATAATAGACATTTCCCCTTTTCAACCACATTGCGATTGGCTCTCTCACAAACACCATTTTGTTCAGGCGTGTAACTATTTGTTTTTTGGTGAATAATACCAAATTGTTTCAAATATCGCTCAAATTCTTTACTGCAGTATTCAAGTCCATTATCAGTATGAAATATCTTTATTTTCTTACCTTGCTGGTTTTCTACCATCGATTTAAAGTCTTTAAATCTACTCAGAGCTTCATTTTTTTGTTTCAGAAAATAGATGAAAGTCATCCGACTATAATCATCCACAAACAACATAAAATATCGACTGCCATTTAATCAAATCAAAATCAAAATATTCTTTATTCAAGTAGTCTTTTACAAGATCTTTTGAATCGTTAATTTCTGCTACCACCGCTGTTGTAGCTGTGAAGAAGAAACGGCGCAAGAAACTCCCTCAGCAACACGAACTGTCTTCATTTTTTTTTTTTTTTTGCTTGTCTTTTCTTTCTTTTTCTTTCTTTTAAAGGCCAGTTTAAATCAACTGATACCTTTGATTCATTAGCAACAACGATTTCTGGTAAACACGACGTGAAGCTCATGTTTTTAATCCAATCCTTGTTTGCAGTCATGTGCGCACTCGCACCACTGTCGACGTACCATTCCGTCTCATTAAACTTTCCATTTATAAAAACAACATTGAAAACGCATTTACTAGCAGTTTTCTTTAGTAATGGGCATTAGTTTTTATAATGTCCATTGTTTTTGCATTTATAGCATACAATTTCTTTTCTTAAAGAATTTTTGTTTGACGTAGATGAACCGTCATTTTTTTCTTCTTTAATTGGCCTGACATTTTTCTTATGCTGACTCCATTTATATTTTTTTTGAAAACTACCAAAAGCAGCGCTGTCACCTCCACTAACTTCCGACTCCATATCTAATAATTTAGATTTAATGGCATCCGTTGTGATAGACATTCCAGAATGTTCGATGGCCATTATCATCGTAGAAAATTTTTTGGTTAAACCAGCAAGCAACAATGATCCGATCCATTCGTCACTTAAATTAAAACCAGTTCTAGACAATTTTTGACCTGTCTCCACTAACTGAGTGACGTAGGACTCCATTGAACTGCAACTTTCAAGTCTTATTGATATGAGGCTTCTCAGTAGACTTATTCTTCGCGTAAACCCCGAATCGTCATACAGAGATTTTAATCGATCCCATAATTGTTTCGAAGTTTTCACATCTTTAATATGCACATAAATGGATGGATCAATTGTCAGTATCAACTTGGCTCTGGTCATGGCATCTTCTGCAACTGTAATTGCTGCTTGACCTTGCTCTGGCTTAATACATCTTAGCGTGCCTTCCAACACTAAGAAATTCTCAGCCGCAAAGCACCACTCGCTGTAGTTTTGACGACCTTTCAGTTTTGGTACGCTTACGACATAGCTCGAGTTAGACGCCATATTTTTTTTACAACACGTCTGCACAAATATAACAACTAACTGTTCTCTTTCTGCAACTTGTTATTGATAATCCCAATAAACAAACTGTCGCAAAGATGAACTAGTTGACTTTTTCAGGAATAGCTCTGTGTCTGGGCCCATAACCTATTAAAACACGTTGGATATTCGCAACAGACTAACTTTTTTTTTTTTTTTTTTATACTTGACAATGAGGGACTGACATGAGAAAAGGAAAAACTAACATAGAGTTTACATTTTGATACATACATTACTAACATAAATTATATTTATTGTTAGTAAATTACGTTGATTCTTTTTTAAAATTATTTAATCATTTTTTAATACAAATAATGAAGTTTTTATATTTATTTCATAAATTATAATTGCATGTTGTAATGTTTATTTTTTCGTTTACTAGCAATACTGTACGAATTACTACTAACTTCATAAGTATTTTGATTTTTGACATTGTGCAATTGTAAATAGTTCGGTTGTAGGTTAATTATTCGTTTTTTTAATGTTATTTAAACTTTTTGATAAGAAAATGATTTGTATTGTTTCCTGTGATGGTTTTAGTGTGATGGTGAAAGTATTCATTGCCGTTATAAAGGTAATTTAATTCAATTATATTGAAACTAGCGCGAAAACTACGCCGAGTTTGTGCATTTCTTAAATTCGTGGTAAATCACAAGAGGCATTTTATCGGTTCAGTTTACTTCACTACGTTATTCGATTTCTAAATGCTCCCATTCATATACGTTTTTAAACAGTCGTGTTACATATGCTTTTCAAGGGACACTTGTGTATTAGAATGTTTGGATTAATTCTTATGATTTCAATGAGTTTGTGGTCCTTTCAAAAGGCATGCTATTACTTGTAATTAATATTACTTGTAAAAACTTAACCTTAATGTATTTATAACAATTTCTGTCCGCAATTTTGGTTAACTGCGCAGTCAAACACGGGAGCATAGTAGCTATCGTTGTGCTCGTGTAATGCCGGGTATTAAAAGTGCTCAGTAGTTAGTGCATTAAAAAGTTACGGTTGCATGACCACAAGCTATCTATATTTGTATTACCTAATCCTAATATTGTACAGATTGTGTGGTAGGTCTGCCGCCGCGCCGTAAATTCGATTTCGTCGTTCTTAGTATTTTTGTTCCTTCTAAATAAAATAATTAAAACTGTAACAAACAATCGTAAAACCAGCGCCACCTTTATTACTCAAGAACTAAAGTTTGAGTGTCGTTAAGAGATGGCACCACGATCGAATTAGATCGCGCTATAATTTTATGCACACGCATAGTATATAAGGACACCGAGATCACATCTTCATGAGTTGAGAGAAAGAGAGAGGGGAACGGTCCACAGTACGGACCCGCCTAAGGACAAGTACATACTACTACACAGTGTCGCGTGTGCTTTCCACCTGGAGACGCTCGCTTGACTTTGTTGCATTGTCGCGCTTCCGGACAGCTTCCACTGTGTGGGACTGCCTCGGGACACTACATCGAACCCGTGTAGATTTTTGATAAATATAATTATTGTGAAACCTATAGTGTATCAAGTTGTGTGTGAGTAATAAACTGTTTTTTTACTTGACTTGGTGTTTCAACGTCTACGCCTTGTGACAACCCCAACCACATCCCCGCCACAAACTGGCGATCAACGTGGGCGAATTCGAAGATACCCGTTACAAACTGGCGACCAACGCGGGCGACTCGCAGACACCAGGGATTTACGTCACAAGATCGGGACGAGTATCATCAGCAAGTACAAGACGAGCACCAAACATGGCATTGACGGCGGAGCAATTCCAGAAACTGTTAGACCATAACACCCGTCAACAACAGTCTCTCATTGATGCTTTAACTTGCAACAAAAGTGGGACGATGACGAGATGCAACAGTTTTTTCAACGGCGAAAAGGAGATAGAAAAAGTTGAATCGTTTTTGTCATCTCTGCGCCTGTTCAAAAGTTTGGAAGGAATATCGGACAACGATTTCATCCAGGGTCTACCATTGGTGTTGCACAACGATGCTGCAATTTGGTGGCAGGGAGTAAAACACGAGATTTCTAGTGTAGAAAACTTTGAATCGCGCCTGAGAGACAAGTTTACACCACTAAAATTACCTCATCTTGTTTACCAGGAACTAACAAGTATCAAGCAAGGTTCCTCTGAAAGCACTGAAGACTTCGTAACCCGGAAGAGGATGTTGTTTTCTTTGCTCCCCGAACCTAAGCATCCGGAAACGCAGCAACTAGACATGATATACCATTTGCTGCGCTTAGACATCAGGGATAAGGCGCCACGCACATCATTCAACACATACAATCAGTTATTGGAATCGGCAAAGGGCATTGAGAACATCCTTAACGAAAAAAAGTCACGTAACAGCGCGGAAACTGTGCCACGGGTTACTAAAGTGAGATGTTCTTTCTGCAAGAATCCCGGCCATACAGCTGAAGAGTGCCGTAAGAAGAAGACAGCCAACATTCACAGGCAGAGCCTTAATTCAGCGGTCAGGCAAGCTCATCCACAGGCAGCAACAACATCACAGCCAAAATTTTCGTGCTATGGCTGTGGCGCTCCAAACGTTGTTCGCACAAACTGCCCCACATGTGCTCGAAAATCTACATCCACCGTGAAAAACGAAGAAGTTGGATTTTGTTCACTGGGTATTCGAGTAGAGACCAGACCACGGCCTGTCATACCGGCTACAATTGGAGGCATTAAAGGTTATCCATACATAGACACCTGCGCTAAAACAAACATCGCTTCATATACTCTGTACTGTCGATTGCGTGAGTTAGGGTATACTTTCAATAAACAGCAAGTGGACCTCACTTTGGCGGATGGCGTTACGAAAAAGCATACCGTTCTGACAGTTAGAGCAGATGTGGAAGTATATGGACGAGTGTTTCCCACATCTTTCATCGTACTACCAGAGTCCCGAAGAAACAAAACATTACTTGGTATCGGATTTCTTACCAGAGCAATGATGGTACTCAACTTACCCCAATTCACATGGCATTTTGTGGACAACCCAAATGATACATATGAGTTGTTCACAGAAGACTTTGTTAAGTTTGAGGAGAACACGACACAGCCAAGCGTCCAACAACTAGGCCTAACGCCAAACACTGCTTATGCTCCTGGCCAAACAACGCTAACGAACATTGAATCCGAACCAGACAGTGTATCAATTCCCGATACGATGTCAGACGCAAGCCTTCCTAACCAGAATGCCACAATAAAAAGAGAGTACCAGCTGAAACCCATAGCTCTCGAGAGTCCTAAGCGAAGTAGGACACTATTCGATGGGTATTCACCTAGGTTTAATTACATGTACCGCGATGCACAATTGAACATTCAAAGACAAGAAGTAAATTTGTCACCTCGATCGATGGCTCTATTTCCCGAGACAACGGATGTTAGGATTGATACAATCGACATTGTATTACCCGCAAATAATGAATTAAGCATTGAGCAGCAAAACCAGTTAAAAGGTCTTCTCACCAACTTCGAGGATGTGTTTATATCCAAGAAGGAACCAGCAAGACACGTACAGCATGCTATTAATACAGGGGACCACGGACCAATATCAGTTCCACCATACAGATTATCTCCGCTGCGTCGGGAGACTCTACGCAAAGAACTTGACAAGATGCTGCAAGACGGAATTATTGAACCGCGGATTACGCCGTGGGCAGCACCGGTAGTTCTGGTTCCGAAGAAGAATGGAGATGTACGAGTTTGCGTCGATTATCGGCGCCTTAACTCCATAACAGTACCTGATTCGTACCCAATGCCAAGAATTGATGACTTACTACATGAAGCTAAGCCGACATCCTTCATGTCTAGTCTTGATCTCAAGGCAGGATATTGGCAGATTGAAATCAGCCCACAAGACGTAAACAAAACAGGTTTCATTACCCCATTCGGGATTTACGTTTTCAAACGTATGCCTTTCGGATTGCGGAATGCACCCGCCACATTTCAAAGAGTAATTGACAGATTTCGAGTAACTTTGACTGATGTCAAAATGCTCGCATATTTGGATGATCTCATTCTATTCTCCAGTTCATTCAGCTCACACCTCACCGATTTGTCGAAGGTTTTTACCAAAATGCGCGAATTTAACCTGACTGTCAATTTGGGCAAGTGTAAATTCTGTTGCTCTTCAATTAAATATTTGGGTCACCTTATCACGCCTCTTGGACTCAAAGTGGACCCCGAGAAAACAGCAACAGTAGCAAATCTTGCAACACCCAGCAATTTACAGCACTTAGTATCCTTCCTGCAAACTTGCTCATGGTATCGCAGATTCATTAGTAACTTTTCAACTATCGCACAACCATTAACCAAGTTGACCAAGAAAGGTGCGAAATGGACTTGGACACCAGCACAACAAGAAGCTTATGATGAGCTAAAACTTCGTCTCACTACGGCTCCCGTACTAAAACAAGCCGATGAAACAAAACCATTCATCATTAAAACAGATGCAAGCGGTTATGCCTTAGGGGCGGTTTTGGTCCAGGGGGAGGGTGAAGAGGAGCATCCGGTCGAATATGCAAGTCGTCTATTGACCGCAACGGAGAGAAATTACTCTACAACAGAACGCGAAGCACTTGCAGTTGTTTGGGCGGTAGCGAAGTTCAGAAGCTATATAGAGGGAGTACCAGTTACACTAGTGACTGACCATCAAGCTCTGAAGTGGCTTATGTCTTTGAAATCGCCTACCGGAAAATTAGCCAGATGGGCTTTACAACTGCAACCATACAATATCACTATAGAGTACAAACCCGGTCGTACTAACGTCATTGCAGACACCCTGTCGCGACCTCCATGCACTGAAGAAAACAGAGCAAATTGTGGCTCTTGCGCCATCACCATGGACATGCCAGTACGTAGTCAAAGTGACATACGTGAAGAGCAATTAAAGGATCCTGTTATAGCTCGAATTATTGAAGATTTTGAGAAGAATACCGTCGAGAATGTTACTTACTGGAGTAACAAAGGTTACTTCATGAACGACGGTATGCTTTACCGTTTAGCACCAGATTCTGAAGCCGATGATGCACAACTAGTTGCACCCGAGCATGAATGGGCAAATATACTTGCCGCGTATCACGACGATCCGATGGCTGGACATTATGGTGCAGAAAAGACGCACGCACGCATTTCAAAGAGATACTTCTGGAGAGGTATGCGCAAGTACATCGAGTCATACGTGCAGAATTGCATTCCCTGTCAGCGCTATAAGCCTTCTAACCGGAAACCAGCGGGCTTACTGCAAACAACTGCCCTAAATAAGAGATTTGAGGCTATATCATTGGACCTATTCGGTCTCTTACCTGTCTCTCCAGATAACAAAAATTGGATCTTGATAGTACAGGATAACGCCACACGCTGGGTCGAATTATTCTCCCTACAGAGTGCAACAGCGGAAGCATGTGCCGAAACCTTACTCAATGAGGTCATTCTGAGATATGGGCTACCACGACGATTGACAAGCGATAATGGGGCCCAGTTCATTAGTGCAGTTATGCAAAAGTTATGTTTTTGTCTAGGAATCAAGCATACGCTAACACCCATATATCATCCGGAAGCAAATCCTGTAGAACGACGCAACCGAGATTTGAAAACACAACTTGGAATCTTGGTTGAGGGAAACCATGGCAATTGGTCAGATAAACTTCCAAGCATTCGCTTTGCAATGAATACGGCTGTCTGCTCTTCAACAGGACACTCCCCCGCTTACCTAACCTTTGGGAGAGAGTTAAGGACAACAGATGATATCCAGCATGATTTTCGTCAGATAGTCGATTCTGAGAACTTCGTAGCTGAAATTACACCAAAGCTCAAAAGCATGGCTAATACTATGCAACATGTTAAAGAAGTTCAGGAGATGAAAGAAGAAGCTCGAAAGGAGTATATAGATAAACAGAGGAGGGAAAGTCCACATTATACAACTGGTGATCTAGTTCTAGCGAACGTGCACCCCATAAGCAGAGCAGCTAAGGGTTATAGTTCCAAGCTCGCCCCCAAACGGGATGGACCATACATGATAGTAGCTCAGAATGGGCCTGCATCCTACAAGCTTGCGAACATTGGAGATCCTGATACGATTATAGGCACTTATCACACCTCAGCTTTGAGGCCTTATACAAGAGCTGAGAAAGAACTACCAGTTCCGATCCAACCCTTACGCAAAAGAGGACGCCCACGCAAGGCTAAATAGGAAGACCGATTTTATTCAGTTTCCTCGTCGGGACGCCTTTAGAAACTGAGGGGGAGACTGTAACAAACAATCGTAAAACCAGCGCCACCTTTATTACTCAAGAACTAAAGTTTGAGTGTCGTTAAGAGATGGCACCACGATCGAATTAGATCGCGCTATAATTTTATGCACACGCATAGTATATAAGGACACCGAGATCACATCTTCATGAGTTGAGAGAAAGAGAGAGGGGAACGGTCCACAGTACGGACCCGCCTAAGGACAAGTACTACTACACAGTGTCGCGTGTGCTTTCCACCTGGAGACGCTCGCTTGACTTTGTTGCATTGTCGCGCTTCCGGACAGCTTCCACTGTGTGGGACTGCCTCGGGACACTACATCGAACCCGTGTAGATTTTTGATAAATATAATTATTGTGAAACCTATAGTGTATCAAGTTGTGTGTGAGTAATAAACTGTTTTTTTACTTGACTTGGTGTTTCAACGTCTACGCCTTGTGACAACCCCAACCACATCCCCGCCACAAACTGGCGATCAACGTGGGCGAATTCGAAGATACCCGTTACAAAACTAAAATAATATTGGGCTTGCCCTACTCCAAAACCCTAGGCACGCCACTGGTCGTGGCGGGACGCCGGCGCACCGCGCGTAGTTACGTAGTTTTGAAGGTAGTTTTAGGTCTAAAATTCGTTCTTCCCAAGCAGCGGGTATTTGCCTCGCTGGCACTCCCTATTGTTGCGGCACTATACTTTTGTTGTCTCGTATCTTTGTACTCCCAATGTTATTGTGCGGGCGTTCCTGAGGCAATTGTGGCTGTCACCATACCTTTCGCGGTATGTACACAGAGCTAAAGCTGTGTTTCCATGGCATTCGCTGTAAATAAAAACTAAGCAGTGTATTCTGACGCGGTGTAAATTACACGAGGCATTGTTAAACAGTTTAACTACAAACACAAACACAATTTAATTACGTGTCCTTGACAATAAAAACAGTCAATAACAAAAAAACATTAACTAATAATTATCTCAAGTTACGTGTCCTGTCACAATAAAAAAAAAAGAAATAATGTCTTAAACTCATTTAGTGTCCTATCCCAATAACAATACAAAATCACAATTGTCGGCGTGAGATCGACAAGATAAAAGCGGCGCGGCGCGGCGCGGCGGCGCAGGAGTTTCCGTGTTACATCTGTTCCGAAAGGATAGCGACAGTGCACTAAAATATCAATTTCTTTAGCAAACAGACAGCTTTGACAGCCTCCGTGGCGCAGTTGGTTAGACGCCGGCCTGTGAAACGAGAGGCCGCGGGTTCGATCCCCGCACCGAAACAAATATTTGTGTGATCCACAGGTATTTGTTTCGGGTCTGGGTGTTTGTGAGACCGAAAAGTCTCTCGTAGTTTCTGATACCCACGACACAAGACTCGATCTTAGTGTGGGGTCAGGACTATGTATGTGACTGTTGGGTGTATTTATTTATTTATTTATTTAAACAATTTTTATTTGTTAAGATGCAATAGGAACACACTGACCTATTTCTATTTCTTTTACGCGCGGGATGTTTTGCTATGATTTGTCTCTCTCGTAATGAAAGTGCAGGTGTGTATTTATTGCTTCCTTATTTGCATCGCCAACTTTTTAAGTAATTTAGTTGTACTTTTTTATGTGATTTGTGTAAGAGCGGCAACAGCGCGTAGATTTTAGTAGGATCTATCGTTTTAAGGTGCTTGACGTCTAACGCACAGGGCGTTAGACGTAATCAGCTGTTAGAAAAGCTACATCGTGTTCAAATGGGGCAAAAAATTACAAAATCATTTATTACTGAACTACTGCTCCTATTTAATTGATTTTTATTTATTTATTTATTTAAAACTTTCTTGTACACCAGTGATATACAAAATTACAAGTTAGAAAAGAGAAAAACAAAAAACGTACAAAAGGAGGTCTTATCGCTCAAGGCGATCTCTTACAGACAACCAACCATAGGATGGATAAGAGGGAACAACAGTTTTGGGGTACCATGAGGTGTACGACATAATAAATACATATACACATCTGTACCTGGTATGGAGGCGCGACCGAGACTATATACAGACGTCGCAATCGCTGGGCGGAGGAGTTATGATAGCAGTTAGGAAAGATTTGATAGTATTCGAAAGGTGTGAATGGCGAAGCTCAGCAGAGGACATTTGGGTAACTATTTCATTTAAGCGGAAACGATCATTGGTTACATATAACATAAATATTTGTGCCGTGTACTTATGTAGCGAAAATTTGGGTAATTCATATAGCACTCAACTTCGTAATTTCACTGATAATCTCAACAAAATAATTTGTAGCAGCCCGTTAGATAAGTTTATTGTAATAGGTGATTTCAACTTTGGTAATCAGGTAGAATGGTATGATTCCCCTGATAGTAATGAACTATTACCTAGACGTTATCAAAATAATTCACTCACTGACTTTTTCGATACTATGAACATATGTAATCTATCACAATATAATAAGGTACGGAATATCAATAATAGGCTCCTAGACTTAGTATTCTCGAATGATAATGTTAAGTTATTGAGTGCTCTGATTCTCTGGCTATACCCATAGATGCTCACCATAAGTCATTGCTTATTAACGCAAAATTTGTTGAAATACATAATCTACGATACAATATGACACCCAAATTTATATATCACAAAGGTAATTATGACTCAATTAACGGAGCACTTGCCAACATAGACTGGGAAGAATATCTAAAATGTGACACACTAGAAGATGCAGTGAGCAAGTTTTATAATAAATTGTACGAACTGAGAGATGAATTTATCCCATTGAAATTAGTAACACAGCAGGCCCACCCAGTCTGGTATAGTCGGGCCTTGATAAAAACACTAAGAGAAAAGTCCAAACACCATAAGAAGTACAAAACATATGGTAATCTATCTGATTATCAGTGTTTTACTTTATTAAGACGTAAAGCTATTGATATTGAGCGTACATGCTTTGATAAATATATGAATAGTCTTGAAACAGCAATTATTGATAACCCTAAAACATTTTGGTCGTATGTTAAAGGCAAGAAACGCTCGAGCAACTTTCCTAATATTATGAGATACCATGAATCTTGCGCTGAAACAGGCGAGAGTATAAGCAGCTTATTCGCGGAATACTTTCACTCTACGTTTCAAGAACCAACTAAAAATTTCAACTCGATAGATAGTAACAGCAGCACAGCTTATAACAATTCATTCATTAGCACTATTGAAGTATGTCCCATCACGATACTACGGCTTCTTCGTAAGCTTGATCTCAAAAAATCTGGGGGCCCAGACCTTTTACCGCCCATATTCATTGTCAATTGCGCTGAAAATATTGTTGTACCTATTTGTTTCCTATTCAGGCGATCATTATTGGAAGGAATTGTTCCAAAAATTTGGAAATCTGCTTTTATAACTCCTGTCTATAAAAAAGGCAATAAAGCAGATGTCACGAACTACCGCCCTATCTCAAAACTATGCATTTTCTCGAAAATTTTCGAAAGAATAGTACACTCAGCAGTTTATTCAGCATTATCCTGTAATTTTATTGATGAGCAGCGTGGCTTCCTCAAAAATAAGTCCACCACATCTAACCTAATTCTGTTCAATGAGCTGGTAACTGAATCTCTTAGTCTCTGTGCTCAGGTAGACGTAGTCTACACTGATTATAGTAAATGCTTTGATCGAATAGATCATCAGATACTCTTAAATAAGCTCATGACTGCAGGTATACACGGTGACCTCTACCGGTGGTTTGCGTCTTACATCGATAATCGCCCTCAGGCGGTGGTACTCAATGGACACACATCCTGTTGGAAGCCGATACCATCAGGCGTCCCGCAGGGTTCGATACTGGGTCCACTTTTATTTACTATATTCATTTCAGATCCTAAAAAATGCTTTCGTAATTCCAACATATTATTATATGCAGACGACATGAAAATTTTTAAGTCAATCCGAAAACAGTCTGATACTTTGGAACTCCAAGAAGATCTTGACAGATTTGCAATTTACTGTAGTCATAATAAGTTACAATTAAATGTATCTAAATGCTATAATATTACATTTTCTAGAAAAAAAGCTATCATAGACTTCAGTTATACCTTTCATAACGACGCTATTATTAAAGTAAATTGTATAAATGATCTAGGTATTACGCATGACAGTAAATTACTCTTTGATAAGCACATCGAAGAAGTTACTTGTAAGGCATCTAAGGCGTTAGGCTTTGTAATGAGAACCACTTCTGGCTTTCGATCTATAAAACCCCTAAAGGTCTTATATTCTGGAATCCCCATTATGATACATATATAAAGAGGTTAGAATGTATTCAAAAAAAATTCTTAAAATATCTTGATTTTAAAGCACATCAATCAACACATGGATATTATAATCGCTGTCGAAAATATCACTTTCTGCCGCTTAAATTTAGACGCCAAATAAACGATATTTGTTTTCTAACAAAGGTAGCCAATGGCACTATTGACTGCCCTGATTTACTTGCAAAAATATCACTTCGCACGAATTTGTTAGGCTTAAGACAAAGAGGAATATTAGGAGTACCATTTACTAAAACCAATTACAGAAAAAAAAATCATTTATGACTCGTAGTACCAACACCTTCAATGGACTGCCTCTGAACTTAACACAACAGTTCTTTAAAAACATTGAAACAAATTCAGTTTAGATTGTATGGATACGCATTTAACCGATTTGAATTGTAACTAACATTGTAAATAACATTAATATATTTTAAGACACATGTTTAAAACTTATTTAGTTTTAATTTGTATAATATAAGGTGCTTATTTAAAATATGTATTGGTGGAGGCTTGTTGTCAGCAATTTAGTTACATTACATTTATTTCTACTGTTTAATTAGTCTGTAAGCCTTTCTAAAATAAAATAAAATAAAATAAAATAAAAATAAAAAATAAAATACATATTATTTATTATTTATTTAATACTTTTTTGCACTAAATGGACATATACAAATGCAAACTTATACAATACAAATAATAGTACAAGTGGCGGCCTTATCACACTAGGTAATTTCTTACAGGCAACCATGGGATGGATATATAAATAGGAGAAAGAAAGGGCAGTCTAAAGCGTAAAATAAATAATAATAATGTATTACTCTAAATATATATAAATATAAACATAAACACATGTAAAAAAAGAATACACACATACTTACAATACATACATACATACATACATACAAACATACAATACATACAATACATAGATATACGTAAACATATTATATACTTATCCTAACATTCATTAAAGGAATAGTACTCAGCGACAATCTTGTTGAGAGAGGAAATAATTCTTGATCATTTTTTTAAATGATGGCAGTGTTCGTGCCCGTCTTACCTCAACTGGAAGTGAGTTCCACAGTCGGACAGCTTGGACAGTAAATGATTTGTCCATGAATACTGTGGAGTGCATAGGCATTCTCAATTTCAGGTTCTCCGACGACCTCAAAGATCTCGAATGTGAATCATGGAGAAAGATGAATCGATCTTTAAGATAAGAGGGCGTGAGAGGATTATACAAAATATTGTACAGAAGTGAGAGAATATGAGTATTCCGACGAAACCGGATGGGTAACCACTTGAGCTTAGCACGAAATTCAGAAACATGGTCATATTTGCGGAGACCAAATATGAATCTGATACAAAAGTTTTGGAGACGCTCAAGCTTATTAAGTTGGTCCTCGGTGAGATCTAGATAGCTGACATCGGCATAATCAAGGATGGGGAGAAGGAGAGTTTGTGCAAGTGAAATCTTCGTTGTGATGGGTAGAAGATTGCTCAACCTTCGCAGGGACCTTGCCGAGGCAAACTGCTTCCGACTAAGCTCACGAAGCTGCGGACCCCAAGTGAGTGATCTATCAAGAATTAGGCCTAAATTCTTGACAGTGTCACTATATGGTATAATGGTGCCATAACAGGTGACGGGTGGTAGTATATCCCAATTTATTTTAGAAATCATCTTGGGGCTGCCGACTACAATGATTTGGGTTTTAGATGGATTAACCATCAATCCATAAGTCTTGCTCCAGTCACAAATCTGTTGAATATCGGAGTTTATAATTGCAATAGCGTCAGCCATCTTATCCAAGGGCGCCTGGGAGTAAATTTGGAGATCATCTGCGTAGAGGTGGTAGGAGAAACAAAGATGATTGGTTATGGAATTTATAAAAACTGCAAAAAGTAAAGGAGATAACACGCCGCCCTGTGGAACGCCAGCAGATATGGAGCACCAGGAGGAAAAACTTTTCTCGACACAGATGCGCTGCCGGCGTCCAAACAGGTAACTACGAAACCAATCAATTGCCAATGGAGATATGTTAAGAGAACCTAGTACACTAAGCAACACATCAAAATCGACAGAGTTGAAGGCGTTGCTGAAGTCTAGCAGTGCTAAGACTGTCAGCTGACCTTGCTCCATGCCCGATCTGATGTCATCCGTAATATGAGTCAGGGTGGTGGTGGTACTATGGCCAGGACGAAATCCAGACTGGAGAGGATTTAGGAGGTTGTTACTAGAAAGGAAATCATTAAGTTGGGTATGGATCAGACGTTCGAGGACTTTTGAAAGATGGGGATTATATGGGCTTCTTTCCACGCTTTAGGAAATATCCCTGAGGAGATGGAATGGTTCAGGATGTGACAGATGACAGGAAGGATTTCGTCAAGGATAGGAATAATCATATTACGGCTGACACAGTCACTTCCCATGGCATTTGATGAAATATGCGTAATGGTTTTCCTAACATCACAAGTGGCAAATTGTTTAAGAACGAAAGTAGAGCATTCAGGAGTCTTAATGGTAGAAAGATGCTTGATAGTATTATCTTTAATTGTCGTGTCAAAATGGGATTGACAAGAGAAGTGCTTATTTAGAGAATTTAAATCAATAGATTTCGGAATTGAGTCTTGTGTAGGTTTACCCACTCCTAGTGTCTTGAGAAATTTCCAGATTTTAGCTGGATCTCCGTTTTTAACTGAACTATGGATATGTCGGCGTTGTGCATTTCTACACACCTTACTACAGTGATTCGGAATGGCCACGTACTTCAGCCAGTTCGACTCATTGGGACGGCGTTTGTACTTGGACTTGGCTGACGCTTTTTTACACAGCAGCTCCTTGATTTCGGCAGTAAGCCATGGCGACGGTAGATGTCTGAGTTTGATTGACCGAACAGGTGCATGTTTGTCGTAGAGTTTACCTAATGTCCTAGTGAAGATATCGACCTTGGCATCAACACAAACCGACTGGAAGAGCGTACTCCAGTTAATGTCGCCGGCATCCCTGCGAAGATTGACAAGATTCATACCCCGAAAATTACGCTGCAACAGAACTTTAGGTGAGGACTTAGGAGGACGAACACGATAAGATAGGAATAAGAGGTCGTGATTTGAAAAACCGTCAGCAGAACATTGACCATGTTTTGCAACAAGGCTTGGAGAGGATACAAAGATAAGATCTAAGAGAGAAGGAGTGCAGTTAGGAGAATGATGGGTAGCAGAAAGTGGAAGGATAGAAAGGTTACAAGATTGGATAGAATTAGTGAGGGAGGAGGAACGATGGTCGTTCTTGAGGAGACAGGTGTTGAAATCACCCATGATTATGCTTTGACTGTACGAAGGAACTAAGTTTTCGAGAATGGTTTCAAGAGAAGAAAAGAAATCAATGCGAAGCGAGGGACAATAGTAAACACCGAGTAAGAGCTTCTTAACGGAGAATTCCACCTCCAAGAAAAGATGTTCACCAGCATTTGGTGGTGGAGGTTGCGGTGAGGTACTAATTATGGTGTAACGAAAATAATTTCGAAGATAGATGGCGACACCGCCTCCACCGCGTGCCGTGCGATCATTCCTAATGAGGTGGAACCCAGGGAGGGAGTACGAGGTCGAAAGAAGGCAAGGCTTAAGCCAAGATTCAGAAACAAGGATAGCATGAATAATAGTACAGTCAAAACTAGCCAGCATATCGGGAAAATGGGCCGGAATACTCTGGGCATTGAGATGAACCACATTAAAATTTCTTGAGACATCAGAGAACTGAAAAGTGAGGGTGTCAGCAAGTGAAGGGACACTGACAAAACTATCATCACTATTAGCGTCGCTACATGCCGATAGAAACTCGTCACTGTCACTACTTGACATAATAATAATAATAAAAACTATTTATAATTACAATAGACTAATAAAATTAAAATAATAATAATATGAAAAATATAACACAAAACAAACAAAAAATTACAAATCTAATAAATCATCCATCTGCCGGTTCTGAGAAAGCAAAAATTAACAAATAATACAAAAATTCAAATACAAAATTAAAAATAAAAGCATAAAAAAAACACACACAAACTAATATTTAAAACCAAAAAAAAATAATAAAACAAAAAGCAAGGCTAGTCCAGGCATGCCACGGTCTATATACAAAAAGAAATGTAAAACATAACGATTCCGAACGAATCACAACTGTCAAAATTGACAACTACTCAATAGGTTATGTTTATAAATTACGGATGTCGGGTGTAATGAGAACAATATGAAGGCAAAAGACACAAAACAAGTAAACAAACTGATTTAATATTGAAATGGAGACTAAACAGTTACAGTAATAACAATAACAACACCCAAATGAAATAGTGAAAGAAAATTAGCAAATACAAATAATAAGAAAATTGTAACATTACCTGGACTACACGCTAACCACAAAAGTATACAACATAGCTCATTTTTTAACAGTCGCAGCTCGCCTGGTCTTGGGCACAGCTATAGCCTTCTTGGGAGGACTCGGCTTTGGAGTGGTGTCCACATTAATCTGGCGAAGCAGAGTAAGGGACGTCACGCGATGCCGAATGCCAGAGTTCATGACGTAAACGACTCCTTCCCGCGTCCAAGAGTTGCTGACGCCAAACTTCTCTCGTGCAGCCATAAAAATATTATGCCTGGTCTTGGTCAAAAACTCAGAGAGAGTAATACTGGACCCTTTCAGTTTTGTCTTGCTGAACCAGATCTTGTCTCTCATTGCAGTGTCTTGAAGCTTGACTAGAATGGGTCTTGGTTTCATTGACGAAGATGGTTGACCCATCCTATGGCAGCGCTGGATGTCATCAACACTGAAATCTGCAATGCTAATGTGTTTTTTCACCACATCCACAATCACCTGCGCAGGGTTTTCATTAGCCACCTCAGCAACACCATGGAGCAAAAGAATTTTCCGACGCCTCTGCATCTCCATGGTGTCAACAGTCTGTGCCAGGGCCTCGATTTGCTGCTGCAGCAGACCAAGTGTTTGGGTGACAAAGGTTCTGAATGACCCAAACTCGGCAGCCACATCAAGAGTTCCTAAAGCACCAACTGGGGACTTCTGCAGGTTGGCTTCAAAAGCAGACATTCTCTTGTGGAAATCCGTCTTCATTTCCTTCAATGTTGTTCTTAATGCAGACTCCATGGTGACAAACACAACAAGTGATAAGCAGTGTTGTAGTGTAGTGAAAAAAAAGTGATGGGAAGAAAGGAAATAATTACAAATACCGGCAGGTACACAGTTTAACTGTTGTTATTTAACATTAGTTGTAGGAAAGTAACAATCAAATGTATTTTAAAATAAAATAATTTATAGAGCAAAAATTTGTACTACTACTTTTCACAACTACCCCCGAAGAAAAAAAAAGAGTACATACATACATACATACATAACAATATACAGGGTATATCAAGACCGCGACCGAAAACGAAGCCAGGTGGTAGTATTAGTGATATCAAACACGATGCAAGTAAAAATTTCACAGAAAAGAATCGTATTTTTTTTTTTTTGTTGTTTTTTATATATCGTCGTATTTGAGTGACAAATACATAGTTTTTCTAAAATAATGACGTACATCGCTTTATTTTTAAATACGCAATGGTACGTAAGGGTTTAAATTACAATTTTTTGCAAAAACTAGGTATTTACCCCTCAAAAACGATGATTTTTAAAAAATTGTAAAAAAAATCCATCGCTGATTTTGCAAAATTTTTAGTTGCATTGTGTCTGTAGCTGCTAAATCTACCACCTGGCTTCGTTTTCGGTCGCGGTCTTGATATACCCTGTAAATACCTATATATCATATATATTATATATATATACAACGTGTAACAGGATTAATTCACAACCTCAGACACCCCAACTTAAAAATATTATTGGAATCATAGTGGAAGTTTAAAATTGTACTCAGAAGATTACAAATATTATTTATTTATGAAATTAGTTATACCAAATACATATAGGCGCGCAACATGGTCATCTTACGAATAAAGTGCACTCCTGTATAATACACACGCGCGTGGACACGCACACATGTTCACAAGGCCTATTCACAGAGTACCTACGCGTCTGGCCCGACAATAAACGAAATACAAATTACGTACGTAACTGATTACCGGGTAGTTTTGTAAACAAATTATTATTTATTTACTGTGTAAGCATAATATCATTATTATTTGTGCTACAAAACGAAATATTTTAACTTACATTGTAATGGGCACGAAGACAACACAAGACTTTTTTTGCTTTCATCGGTTATTAAATACTATTAATTCAACTTCCGTTTAACCTAGTCCATACAGGCAGGCAAGATACAGGCGTTATTTATTTTGCATTGCTGATAGATTACATGACGCAATATCATACAACGAAGACTAGATTGGGAATAATAACAAAAAAATAAAAACAAAATTAACTTACATGATAAATGGCATTCATACGGCGACTTCTTGTTAAAATATGTTCCAAATGTCCACCACCTTACTCAATACATATCAATGCACGTTTACGTAATTAGTCACGTAATTTATCTAAAACTCCAGTGTCACTCTTAACTTTTTTGGAACGCTGCCACTATCCTACTTTTTAGTTCCTCGACACTAGTAGTTTTACTGAAGTATACCAGAGGTTTAATACGTCCCCACAAAAAATAGTCAAGAGGCGTCATGTCAGGTGACCTAGGAGGCCATTGCACGGGCCCGCCGCGACCGATCCAATTCTAAGATAGCCACTCTAATCGTGGTGCTTAATCACGAGGAATTAGGTCCTGACAACTTTTCAGGTGGAAACGACGCTCGCCGTCACCGTGAAGCGTTCTCCACACGTTTTTCGCGGAACTACCCTACACCGACCGCCCAAACCTTTTAAGATTCCGCCGCGCGCGCCATCGTTTATCGGATGATTCAAATTTCATTAAACAATAGCTGTGTCTTGCTCTGTCTAACCGTTGTTAAATATGCGGAAAAGAGAATATGGTAATGATTTATTTTGGTAGGTTATTACGTTTATACAGGTCTATCGTTGTGTGCGTTTGTTTAATGCTAGATTGCTTGCGAATTTGAAAGGACCTTTATGACTGTCGAAATAAAGTTCATATTTGTTTATTATTTGATTCATTAAAGTATTCGTTTATTATGTCATTTAGAAAAGACCTTATACTCTGGAGTTACGTTTCAATTTCGTTTGTTCGGTGCATTAAAGGAAAGGGTGTCTGTTATTTACTAAGTTTTAATTAATTATTTAAAAAAAATAAACCTATAGAAAAATGTGTTGATATCGATTCAGTAGCTGATTCTGAACCTACAACTTTCGGATTTTACATTTAATTCTGTTACATGTTGTATATATATATATATATATATATATATATATATATATATATAAACGTACACACATATACATATAAATATATACTCATATGAATATTATAAGATGTATGCATTTTTAATAAAACATAAAATAACCAAACGTATTAAATAAAAAAAAAAAATAATTACATGCAATGTCTTCAGCTTGTTTGTGAAAGATAATGCTGTTTGATTAATCGTTTAAATATGGGCAGGGAATTTGCCTGTCTCACTGAGATCGGTAATGAATTCCACAGCCTAGCAGCTTGTACAGAAAAAGATTTATCAAAAAATGAAGTGAAATGCACTGGGATTTTTAGTGTTAAGTTCTTTGTTGACCTCAGGGATCTAGAATGCGTAACATGAAGAAACTCGAATCGGTTATTAAGATACGGGGAAGAGAGAGGATTATAAAGAATAGAATAAAGAAGAGATAGAATATGTGTATTCCGGCGAAACCTGATGGGTAACCACTTGAGCTTTTTGCGGAATTCGGAAACGTGATCATATTTGCGCAGTCCAAATATAAATCTAATGCAAAAGTATTGAAGACGCTCAAGTTTATTAAGTTGCTCCTCAGTGAGATCAAGATAACTGACATCCGCATAATCAAGGATGGGGAGCAGGAGGGATTGAGCAAGCGATTTTCTCGTGGCGATGGGCAGAAAATTGCGCAACCTTCGCAAGGACCCAGCCGAGGCGAATTTCCTTTTTTTTTTTTTTTTTTTTTTTAACCTGGCACGGCATAGTGACTGCATTGCACCTGATGGTAAGTGCTAATGCCGTCCAGATAGAGTATCGAATGGTATCAAACGGTAGTCTCATACCATTCGATACAATCATGCCGGCCCGCTGAGATGCCTCTTCACGCTACGGCGGAAGGACCCAGGATTATAGGAAGGAGGGAACACGTGCGATGGCAAACCGTTCCACAGCTTGACTGTACGGCAGAAAAAAGAATTAGAGAACCTTTTGGTTCGCGCCGAAATGGATTGAACAGTCAAGCTATGGCTCCGCAAGCCAGCACGCGTGGTTCTGTTAAGGAAAGGAGAGGAGGGGATTAAATTGAACAATTCCTCAGAGCATTCGCCATGATACAGACGGTAGAACACGCTTAGAGAGGCGACATCCCTCCGTAACTGTAGCGACTCTAAGTTGCCCGTAATGTCTGCATCATTCACAATGCGGATGGCCCGCCGCTGCAATCCATCCAAGGCATCGAGTAAGTACTGGGCGGATCCATCCCAGAGGTGCGAACAGTATTCCATACCCGGCCGAACCTGCGCTTTATACAAGCGGTAGAGTTGACCGGGCGCGAAAAACCGACGCACCTTGTTCAGGACCCCAACCCTGCGGGAAGTGGCAGATATTACGCCCTCGATGTGATTCCTTGGATTAAGATCACAACGGATATCCACACCAAGGATACTCAGGTCATTCCGCATTGAGAGGGGAATACCCTGAAGAATGGGGAGGGGAGAGAACGGGGATTTTTTGCACGTGAACGCACACACCTGGGTTTTCCTGGCATTGAACTCAACCATATTCCTGGAGCCCCATGTAGAAATGAGATCCAAGGATCGATTGAGCTCAATGACAAGATCCTCGCGCCCACTCACAGTGTCGACCCGGCAACCTGGGGACACATGGCAGTATCGCCCATGAACCGTGCTGTCATCTGCATAGCAATGAATGTTGCCAAGTGACAACATATCATTGATATGCAGAATAAACAGGGTGGGCGACAGCACCGAGCCCTGCGGAACTCCGGCATTTACCGACATGAGCGCCGAAGCGTGTCCGTCAACGACAACACGCATTCTACGCCCATGCAGAAAGCCAGAAATCCACGAACACAAGTTGCCGGGCAGACCGTATGCCGGAAGCTTGGATAGGAGACCACGGTGCCAGACCCTATCAAACGCCTTGGCTATGTCGAGGCTCACAGCAAGAGCCTCGCCACGCCGGTCTATCGCCTCACCCCAGCGATGCAGGACAAACGCCAGAAGATCACCCGTTGATCGGTTGTGACGGAATCCGTACTTTCTGTCACTGATCAACGAGTGATCCTCCAGGTAGCGGACCAATTGAGCGTTTATGATCCGCTCCATGACCTTACACATCACTGAGGTGATAGCGATAGGGCGATAATTGGTAGGGTCTGACCGATCACCCTTTTTGGGGATCGGTTGCACATTGGCCTCCCTCCAAGATTCCGGCACAACACCTGTGCGGTAGGACACTCGGTAGAGGCGTGTCAGTGCAGGAGACAACTCCGCTGCGCAACTCCTTAAAACCACCGCCGGTATTCCATCCGGACCACTGGCTTTCCGCACATCGAGAGACCGTAGCTCACGCCGCACATCACACTGCCTGATGCGAATATCCGCCATTGAGGATCCGCAATCAGGCAGCACCGGCGGGGGGCGGGAACCACAGTCCTCGAGGCGGGAATTAGCCGCAAAGAGATTTGCCAGTAAGGCGGCTTTCTCTTGCGGCTTGTGGGCCAGCGAACCTTCCGGGTACCTCAGCGGTGGCAGTGCTGGACGGCAGAAGTTAGACTGGACGGCCCTGGCCAAACTCCAATAAGCACGACTGCTAGTTGGGTGATTGGCCAACACACGCCCAATCCTGCAAACGCGCTGGGCATCCGCTCTAACGTAGGCCTTCTTGCAGGCCTTGGCGGCTCGATTATAGGCTTCCTTGAGGGAACTGATATTAGGATCCTTGTTAGCGCGACCCCTGATCCAAGCGCGATACGCCGCCTGTTTGTCACCGACAGCATCGGCGCATGCCCGATTGAACCAGGAGCGTCCACGGCCTACTCAACTCTCGAAGCTGGGGACCCCAGGAAAGAGATTTGTCAAGAATGATACCTAGATTTCTCACAGTGTCGTTATAAGGAATAGATATCCCATTACAAGAAACCGGCGGTATGAGCGACCAGTTCAGTCTAGACATCAACCTGGGGCTGCCGACAACAATGACCTGCGTTTTACTCGGGTTAACTGTAAGTCCATGCTCCTTAGTCCAATTAGAAATGCGACAAATGTCGTCATTAATAGCTAAGACAGCAACTTTTAGCTCGTCTGGAGGTGCTTGGGAATATATTTGGAGATCATCTGCATAGAGGTGGTAGAATGAACGAAGAGTATTTGTGATTGAGTTGATAAAAATAGAGAAGAGTAGAGGAGATAGCACGCCACCCTGTGGAACGCCAGCAGAAATAGTGCACCAAGAAGATAAATTATCCTCAACACATATCCTCTGCCAGCGTCCGAACAGGTAACTACGAAACCAATCAACCGCACCTGGAGATATGTTAAGAGAAGATAATACACTGAACAACACATCAAGATCGACCGTGTTGAAAGCATTGCTGAAGTCAAGCAGAGCTAAGACTGTCAGCATGCCTCTGTCCATGGCCGATCTGATGTCATCCGTAATATGAATAAGCGTTGTAGTAGTACTGTGTCCAGGACGAAAACCGGATTGAAGAGGGTTAAGGAGCTTGTTATGGTAGAGGAAATCTGAGAGTTGGGAATGGATCAATCGCTCGAAAACTTTGGAGAGGAAAGGTAGAATGGAGATAGGACGGATGATTTTTAGTACAGATCTTGGAAATGGTACCTAGTATCTGCAGTTTAAAAAAATGCCCATCAGTCGTATCAACTTTGTATATGTTCCTTTCATAATTATGATCCTCTATATATCAAATTAATGTACCTACTTCAACCTAGCAATTAGCTTCCCGTCTGTAATTTGATTAACTTTACTTACATCGGGCTTGTACTTCTTAGCGACCAGGTTCTTGTGGTGCTCGTTAAATGAGAGGCCGATGTCGGAGGCGGCGTCGGGAGGGCAGCTGAACATGTGCTCCCCGTCGCACATGCAGCGCTGCGACAGCTGATACTCGCATGAGAACGCCGCCGTATTCTCGAACTCGATGATGCAGCCTTGCTCCTCTGAGAAATAAAGGTTATTGTTATTTACTGATTTAGCAAACTCAGTATGTCTAATAAGTATTTAGCTGAATGTTGATTTGAATTGTAAAATTCTGTTTCATGACATGATCGATAGGCAATTCCGTTACGTTCCACCAGTTAATTGAAATCTCACACAACATATCGACGGCGGAAAGCAATCTTGTCGTATCTCGAAAAATGCAACTTTACACCAGAGCCAAAAAACTATTTAAAAAATTCATAACTTCTAAACTAGAAGACTTAGGAATACCATTTTTTTAGTGATAACATTTTAATATAACACCTTCCATTTTCAATTCTCAGGGTCACTCTAAGATTTGTATTATTGGATTTAATACCAGATACAGCAATTGATTTTTAAAATACAAACATCGAACATTCTGTATCTCAAAAGACAAATGTTTGGGCCAACACCTACTTGTTCAAAATGACTGGCATCAAACTTACTGTATCTAGATACAAGTATAATAATGATGACAGTTAATTTGTTGTAAATGAATATATTATTTTTTTGTGGCTTTGCTA
The DNA here is from genome assembly GCA_949752805.1 of Deilephila elpenor. Taxonomy (NCBI): domain Eukaryota; kingdom Metazoa; phylum Arthropoda; class Insecta; order Lepidoptera; family Sphingidae; genus Deilephila; species Deilephila elpenor. The sequence goes on along the minus strand of OX457095.1, from coordinate 4,882,848 downwards.
TTTGTTGTAAGTAGTATTACAATAATTGGTGGATCACAAATAAAATGCTGTATGTTAGACTATGTATTTATTTAATGTAAACAAAAATGTAAGAGCAGAATTTCAGCCCTTTAATAAACAAAATGCAAACAATATGATTAAAAATATTGGCCATTCTTAAAATATTTAAAACGAAAAATTATGAAACTGAATAAAAAATTGTAGGTAATTGAACAAAATAAAAACTAAATTAATTTATTATTATTTCTCTTTTTTTGCAAATAGTTTTTTTTTTTATATTTAAAAAAAATATACAAATAAAAATATAAAAAAAATATTTACTCTTCGGTGCCGAAGCTCAAGACCCAATCCTCCTCAGATTACGTGCCGTGTCCAGTAATACTGCCTTCTGTATCTGACTCTTAACCCAACAGCCAATTGAAAGCCTCTGTAGATGTTGGTCGAGGCTCTTGGTATCAGCCAATGAGCAGAAACGACAATCGGGACAATAATTGTTGAGTCATCCCACATGTCGGTAACCTCGTGTACCAAATCTAAATATTTAGACATTTTGTCTTTCTAAGCTTTAATGATGGTAACATCAACAAGTATTGCGCGTCAATCAAGCTATTATCTCAATATTAGGCTTATTGACAACAATAGTCCTGTCTGTGATAATAGGCCGATCCCAATACAGCGTTGCATGACTATTTTCAAGAACTGGTTGGGGAACATACTGTTAATATGGCACTTTAAGAATCACAAATCCATATTGAAGAGCAATCTGCAAGTACTCGCCGTTGGCAAGATACCTACAAACAACCCGAGATAACATGCCTGGTTGATTCGCCAGGACAGTGGCATGCTTGACAGATGTCGACTGCACCGTCCTTCAGGATGTATTTTCTATATTCTATATCAGCCCATATACGTCCCACTGCAGGGCACGGGTCTACTCTACAATCGAGAGAATCGATTAAGAGTGGTTAGGCCATATAGTCCACCACGCTGGCCTAGTGCGGGTTGGCGGACTTACATACCGTAGAAATTCTTTAAAATCGCTACGGTATGCAGGTTTTCTCACGATGTTTTCCTTCACCGTTAAAGTGCGTGGTGATTGACTATCAATACACACATAACTCCGAAAAGTCAGAGGTGTGCCCTGGGATTTGAACCCGCGACCACCGTGAACATGTAGGCAGCCGCGTCTGGTCCGTTACCAACAGGCCACCACGCACTTTTCTATATTAGTTCGTCTTAATAACTTCGTCCATAATTGCAAGGACAAAACCCTCAGTTTCACCGAAGAGGTTACCGATACGTAGCCAGGATACAGATGCAGGCTGGACCACATCAGGCCCATTGAGGTCCCGATAGAACCGACCATGCTCTTCCATACTTCCTCGCGATCTCTAACGCTCATCACACGAGGTTTCCGCCAGTACTCATTTGCCAATGAGAGCGGGGCTAATCCTCTATCCACTGTAACTACAGCCCTGTGCATATCCACGCCACTGTGAATGAAATAGTCTCTGACATTGCACACCTCGCAATTATGCAGGTCAGCATTAAGAATGCCTCGGCGCCCACAGCTTCGCGGGATTTACAATATCATCACTGACGAACTTGGATGCGTACAATGTGCAGTCAGTAGTGTTCGGACTTAACGATCCATACAATTTAACTATCTGAGTATGCCAAATGAGTACAGGCATAACCCAACCGTTGAAAACGCGAATCTTGTTTCCTCCGTACAAAAAACTGTTGAGAACTTTTGTCAAGCGGCCAAAGAAACGCTCTTTCACCGATTGCTTTACGTCTGCATTCAAAATATCCAGTGCCTCTGGCATACCCAGATATTTGTAGGTTTCCGTCTCAGAGAAGGTTATGAGTCTTACAGTCTCTGAGACTTGTATGCCATCAGAGACTGCAACTTCCCTCACTTGACATGGATAACCGCTCATTTATCTACACCAAACTCTCTTCTGTTTGTTTTGATGCAAATAATTTGAGGTCATACATGTAAAGCAAGTGAGAAATAGGCTCAAGCCACAGGGCCTGAGCCGTAGATGGTAGCCTAACCCCGAATCCGATAACAAAGTGCTGAGAGGATTCAGAGCCATGCAAAACCATAGTGGACTCAAACTGTCACCCTGGAATACTCCCCGCTGAGGAAGGGAGAAGGCACAAAGAGGTGGAATGCATGGGCACGACAACACCTAAAGAGAAGGAAAACAGCGCTTTGAGGAAGGATGATGACAGCAGGAGAAAAGGAGAGCAGGAGCTCATCAAAAGGATTGATGAGCATAGTGAATTGCTCAGAAGAAACAAAGAAGAGATGGCGGCGTTGACGGAAGCGATCCGGCAACAGAAAGAAGACTGGGACCAACGACAGAGCTACGCCAGCGTTCTGACGGGACCTCCGAGGCCAAGGCCGAACCAGGCAGCGATGCACTCGGTGGTCATCGCCTCGGAGGACAAGAACGAGACGGGCGAGCAGGTCCTAGAACGGATCCGCAAAACCGTCAACGCCAGGGATGAGGGATTACAAATCGACAGGATAAGGAAGGCTAAGGACAGGAAGGTGATTCTAGGCTGTAGTTCGAAAGTTGAGCTGGACAGGGTAAAAGAAAAGATAAAGAAAGGGGAAGGACGTTTCAAGATGGAGGATATAAAGAATAAGGATCCTCTAGTGATCCTAAGAAACGTCCTTAGTCACAACACGGACGAAGAGATCGTCAAGGCACTCCGATCACAGAACCGGAACCTGATTGGGGATGTGAAGGGGGACTGCGCGCGCATGTCCGTAAAGTTTCGGAAGGGCGCGCGGAACGCACTCACATCGCACGTAGTGCTACAAGTCTCTCCAGAGTTGTGGAAGAGACTTACCCAGCAGGGGTCGGTTCATATAGACGTCCAACGGGTGAAGGTCGAGGACCAATCCCCTCTAGTCCAGTGCTCGCGTTGCCTCGGATATGGCCACGGGAGGCGGTTTTGTGGAGACCAGACTGACGCATGCAGTCACTGTGGGGGTGCGCACCTGGGTAGGGACTGTGCCAAACGCTTGGCACAGGCGCCCCCCACATGTTGCAACTGCGTCAGGTCGGGTCTCGATAGAGCCGACCATAATGCTTTTGGCAGCGAATGTCCGGTGAGGAGAAAGTGGGATGCCCTGGCGCGGACGGCGGTAGCGTATTGCTGAGGTTGTCCCCAGGGTAAGTGAGCAAAACGATCCCCCAGCAGGAGCACGGCCACTACTCGTGGCCCAGGCTAATCTCCAGCGAAAGCAGTTGGCTACGCAGGAGATTATGCTGGAGGCCGCGAGCAGAAAAATGGCGTTCGCTCTACTCCAGGAGCCATATGTGGGTGCTCAAGGTAGGGTGAGGGACTACGGCGGCGCGAGGGTTTTCCAGTATGTAGGCGTGGACAATACTACGGTTAAGGCCGCTATTGTAGTATTTGACGATAACACCAAAGTCAAGCCATGTCCAAAGTTCACCACGACCAACATCTCAGTGGTGACCATATATGCTGGAGGCCGGGAAATCGCCGTGGTCTCCGTCTACTTTGAGCCGGATAAACCCATAGGGCCATACTTGGAACAACTGGGGAGGATCGTTAGCGAACTGGGTCCCACCAATGTCCTCATCGGCGGTGACTTCAATGCTAAAAGCATGTGGTGGGGCAGCGCGGGTACTGACAGCAGGGGAGAGGACCTAGCAGAATGCATAGGAGAATGGGGCCTCCAGGTGCTCAATGAAGGCGACGTGCCCACGTTCGATACAATTAGGGGTGGTAAGCGCTTTACAAGCTATGTGGACATTACATTATGCACAGAGGACCTTCTCGGCCAGGTGAACGATTGGCGGATCAGTGAAGGCCTTGTGAGCTCCGACCACAACACCATTTTATTTAACATAAATTTTGGCAAACTAGATCAGATTCAAATCAGTAGAACCACTCGGATTTTTAACACTAAAAAAGCTAATTGGGCCGAATTTAGTGATAAATTCGCCCAATTAAAATTAGATTCAAAATTTAATACCTGCAATATTGTAAATTTAAAAAACAAAAGTGAAATAGACGGAATAGTAGAAGATTACACGCAAGTAATTCTGGAAGCCTGTAAACAGAGCATACCAAAATTCAAAATTAATAGGAAGCCTACTATTCCATGGTGGTCTGATGAGCTAGCCTCACTGAGAAAGGCCATGGTCACCAGGAGGAGAAGGATCCGCTGGGCAGCAGCAGTCCGCAGGGATTTCGTCGTCGGAGAGTACCTGAAAGCAAAGGAAGAGTATGAGACAGCAGCTAAAAAGGCCCAAACTAACAGCTGGAAAGCATTCTGCGAACGACAAGCAAAAGAAACCGTTTGGGACGGCATTTATAGAGTGATAGGGCGAGTGTCGAAAAGAGAGGAAGATCTCCCCCTGAACAAAGACGGAGTTACCCTTAGTCCAGAAGAATCGGCGAAGGTTTTGGCGGAAGTCTTCTACCCGGAGGACCGGGTGGAGGACGATAACGCAGAACACCAGCGGATTAGGGCAGAAGCTCATAGCATAAATGACGGATTAGCGGATAGTGATTATCACGATCCGCCATTTACCATGGATGAAACCTTGGCGGCTGTGAACAGCTTCAACCCTAAGAAAGCCCCCGGAGCAGATGGTCTAACAGCCGACATCTGCAAACAAGCTATCCTTAAGGATCCGGAGTTGTTCCTCGCACTGGCTAACAAATGCCTCGCAAATGGCCACTTCCCGACCATCTGGAAGGAGGCCACGGTCGTAGTCCTCCGTAAACCCGGAAAGGAGGACTACACACACGTTAAATCGTACAGACCGATAGGCTTGTTGCCGGTGCTGGGAAAGATTCTGGAGAAGATGGTAGTGGGAAGAGTGAAGTGGCATCTGCTACCTAGGATGAGTACACGACAGTTTGGCTTTATGCCCCAAAGAGGCACGGAAGACTCCCTCTATACCCTACTCCAGTACATCAGGGGTAAAGTGAGTGACAAGAAAATTGTCACACTGATCTCACTGGATATAGAGGGAGCCTTCGACAGTGCTTGGTGGCCCGCCATAAAGGTCAGACTGTCGGAGGAAGGTTGTCCGAAAAATATAAGACGGTTAGTAGATAGCTACTTCGAGAGCCGTAGAGTTAAAGTTCGCTACGCCGGAGTAGAACACACGAGAACGACCACCAAGGGATGTGTACAAGGGTCTATTGGTGGTCCTATCATGTGGAACTTGCTCCTCGACCCACTACTAAAGGAGCTCGACAAGCGGGGCTTTTACTGCCAAGCCTTTGCCGATGACGTTGTGTTAGTGTTTCACGGAGATGAGACACTAAAAATACAGAAACAGGCCAATGAGGCGCTAGCGTATGTGCGGGATTGGGGAGTTCGGAATAAGCTGAATTTCGCTCCTCAGAAGACGAAGGCTATGGTCGTAACACGACGACTAAAGTACGACTCCCCAATCCTGCGCATGGGCGGAGTGGACATTGGCCTGTCACATGAAATCAAAATACTGGGCCTGACTGTGGATGACAAATTAACATTCAACACGCACGTCTCGGAAGTTTGTAGGAAGGCTATAGGCTTCTACAAACGACTGGCTACTGCAGCAAAGGTGCAGTGGGGACTGGGACCTGAAGTGGTGAAAACCCTGTATACGGCAGTCGTTGAACCCACGATATTATATGCGGCCAGTGCTTGGGCGCCAGCGAGCAATAAGATCGGCATACAGAAGAAGCTCGCTAGGGTTCAGCGGGGTTTTGCACAGAAAGTGGTAAAGGGCTACAGGACCGTTTCGCTAAACTCGGCCCTGCTGCTTGCCGGGATCCTTCCGCTAGACATTCGTGTCCGAGAAGCGGCGCTTCTTTACGAAGTGAAAAAGGGACATACTCAGCAAGTGGTGGGTGACCGGGAGGTGGAATGTCCTGTGCCCTTTGCTATTTCGAAACACCCGGCTCACCGTAGAGCGTTGCAGTTCGAATGCGTGGTGAACGATGCAGAGCTGAACCTCAAGGCTGCAAATACCGTCAAGGTATTCACAGATGGCAGCAAAATTGGTGGCCAAGTCGGAGCATCGGTGTCCTTATGGGACGGCGATGCCGAGACGAAAGCCACCAAAATGAAGCTGGAATCGTTCTGCACCGTTTACCAGGCAGAGCTGCTCGCTTTGCGGAAAGCTGTGCAAATGGCCTTACAGGGCAGTCGTAAAGACTACAGCATCTTCTGCGATTCGAGGGCCGCGCTCGAGTCCGTCGCGAGCGGAAACTCCCTCCACCCCATTGCATTTGGCATCAACGATTTGTTGAGTAAGACCGTAGAGTGCGATAAAACCATTAACCTCTTTTGGGTTAAGGCGCACGTGGGGTTGGCTGGGAATGAGCGCGCAGACGAACTCGCTAAAGCAGCGGCCCAAACGCTGAAAAAGAAGCCCGACTACGACCTATGCCCCGTATCATTCGTCAAGCGACAGATCCGACAGGCGTCGATTGACGAGTGGAACGAGCGCTATCGGGCGGGAGAAACAGCTTCAGTGACCAAGCTGTTTTTCCCTGACGCCAGACAAGCATACAGCGTAATCCGGAAGATGCCAACGGACCCGGTTCTCACGCAAGTTTTCACGGGTCATGGGGGATTCTCTGAGTACTTGAATCGCTTCAAGTGCAAGGAGAGCCCCTCATGCATCTGTGACCCAGCGGCCATTGAAGATGTCTTGCACGTGTTGACCGAATGCCCAGTATATCTGTATCAACGTCTGAAAGTCGAAAGCGAAATCGAAATGAAAATTTGTAAAGATAACCTAAGCAGTATACTGGAGACCGGTGAAATAAGATGTAAATTTTTAAGATACTGTAGAGATATAGCATGTAAAGTGTTGAATAGGAACAAATAGATGGGGCAACTACTTAATATAATATGATATTATATAAACCTAGTTGCCAAGGAATGTGGTTTTGACGAAGAAGACATGCTATATCTAAAAATGTATAAATTATACAATGTTTTTACTCTTTAACAAGTATGTAAATCTCTGTTTTAATGTTTATTTGATATTGTGTACATGCTTGTAATTTTATTGTATTATAGTAGTATCTTGTAGTTGTCGGATGACTGTAATCGTTCAGATAGGTAGATTAACATCAGACGAAGCACTTTATGTGCGATATTTTTACTTTGTGTAACTTTTTATTTTTTCTAGTCGTTTTTAACGAATGTATGTTAATCATTAAATTTTTGTAGCAAAAACCTCTGAACGGTATCGGAGGGACAAGTATTTAAAAAAAAAAAAAAAAAAAAAAAAAAAAAAACTCCCCGCTTAATTATAATGGGCTCATCACAATCAAGGAGACTCGAACCACCTGGATATCTAAGGTCTGTGGTCCACTGTCCCATACAAGACTATACAAGAAAATACTACATTGTCTTTACACTACGTAATCGCATTCACACTTAGGCGGTCGAGTGCTGGATCACGAATAAGCCGTACGCGCTGCATCTGCGAGCGGTCGCGAGAGAGGGATAACAAATGCCGTGTATATTCCAGTAGCTATCTAATATTAAATCCTTTAAAATGGGATAAGTATAATATTTTTATAGAAAAGTACACTTTAAAATGGTGTAATTGTAGACATTGCTTAAATTACTGAATGCGAACTTGGTAATATCTCAAGCCGGCGTATAAATCCCGAGCGGCAATTTTACTGTAACTAAGTAAAATTATATTGCGATGCCCTTGTGAACGGTGTAACTCGTTACAAGCACTGCATCTCGGCCGACGTATATGTCGTACTCCGTGAAGCATAAGCAGCAATTTTGTTGTATGTACTTTAAATAATAAAAAAGCGGATTTTGTTCGAGTTACAACATTTTTTCGTAGTTACTTCGAAATATTTATGTAAAAATCAATGTAGTATCTAAAAAAAAATAGTCATAGAAAAATGAAACCGAGACCATTTGATGCGGTATTTTTTTCTGAATGATGTATAAAACTCATTTTCGCATTTTTTCGAGATACGACAAAATCGCTTTCCAGCGTCGATATATTGTTCTAGTAATCTATGTTCTGCCACTATTAATAAAATGGAATTATATTTTCTGAGATTGCGGAAGGCCCTATTTCCCGTAGTCTTTATGTCTTTTTCCTTCCCCTTTCCCGTCCAGTTTTTAGCATACCTATCTAATGGTGCAGACATTAGAGGGCGGTCGATAAAGTGAGTCGTTTAAGCAAAAAAAATATCAATAATTTTACATGATTTAACTTACCGGTGTAGCCAACGGGGCAGGGGTTGGGAGGGTTGCAGTAAGCTGGCAGCACAGCATCTGTCTTCACCATCTGACGGTTAGGCACCACTCCAGAGGGCTGCAGGCGCTGTTCGCCCTCGCCGGCGCCTCCAGTCACATACTGATGACCCCACAGAGAGCTGACGACAAACATCACGCTTGACACATGTTCTAACATCACATTTCAACTACAGTGTCATATCGTTAGCAACTATGAGTTTTATCATAATATTAAGTATGTTTCATTTGCTGGTACGGCAAAGTGACTACATTACATCTGATGGTAAATACAGTCCCTTAAAGCGACTGGCGAGTTAAGATTATCTCTCAACTATCGACAGACTAGTTTCAGAGAGCAACAAGCAAACAATATTGTATTGTGGCTGTTCGCAGAAAATATCACGTTTCTTTGTGTTTGTACAGCTCGTTTTACTTGCGAGCTATCCGAGCGAATAGACTTCTATCAACAAATAGCCAACACAATCAACTAATATTTACCTATGCTGCAGATATTCTTGATCGCGGAGGCTGGGGTTGGGATTTCCGTCGAGCAGAGAGTCATAGTCGAGTTGTTCGTTTTCCAAGTCCTTATTGGCGCGAGCCATTGGAGCAAGATGGCGGTCGCTGGCTGGGAAGTCAAGGTAGGAGCCGCATCGTTGAACTTTTTGCCCATACGCTCCACTACTTCACGGAGTAAAGCCTCCGTTAGTGTAGGCGGCTGCAAAAAAATATTGATAAGTACCTCTCTCTCTGTCTTTCGTCAGCTACAAGAAGTCCACAGCTGAACACAGGCCTCTCAAAGATTTCCATATCGACCTGATCTTGTTGGAAGAACATGCATTCGAAATATACTTTAGTAGTTAAATATTCTTAAGCTATGTGGGTGTCTTTTTAAAAATATGGCTGAGATACAAAAAATATTTTATATCAATTATTTTCGTAAAACGGAACGGCAATAATATGACCCAGTATTAGTGTCCCTACTTTCGATGGTAATCCCTATTTTCTACAATGACTATTGCAAGCTTTCGCCTTGAGTGAGTTATTTGTTTATTTTTATATTTTACATTCTTCACAATACATCAGTGGAAATTTTTATTTCAATCTCTTGTACGTTACAATAGTCTTTGTTTTAATATCGCAGATGAAAACATAATTTCTATCTTGTTATAAACTTTTGTTGAAAAATACCTTCTATAGGCCTCTGCATAGTTGCGAATATTTTGGAAAGACTAACAGCTGGTTGACCTACTTTCAATACCATTAGGATTATATATTGCCATAAATCTCGAGATATCTCGCGCTCCGATGGATTGTCGATAATGCGAGTACTTTATTGAAAACGAAAGTGCCAGTAAAAGCTAAGAGCACGGAATACAGGGCACTTGGCGCTTTATTATTATTATTATTATTTAAATCTTTATTGTACACAGTTAACAACAAAAATACACAATATAGAAACAATTAAAAAAAAAAAAAGTACAAATGGCGGTCTTATCGCTCTATAGCAATATCTTACAGACAACCATGGATGGATGTAAAAGAAGGAGAGAGAGAGGGCAGTGTAAAAAATAAAGAATTAAAGCTATATAATAGTTATTAAACATATATAAATACACAAAAATACTATACATACATAACTGATAATCATAAATACATGTATACATATATACAAATAAATATAAACATACATAATATATACTACAAATAGCCAAATGATGTACTTGAAGAAAATTATACTAGTCTACTTAAAGAGAAAGGTAGTGCTCTTTAATTAGCCTCTTAAATGATGATAGCGTTTGAGCCTGTCTTACCGCAACAGGAAGCGCGTTCCACAATCAAACTGCTTTGACAGTGAAAGAATTATCCATAAATGTCGTGGAGTGCACAGGCATTCTCAGCTTAAGATTCTCAGACGACCTCAAGGATCTCGAATGTGAGTCATGAAGAAAAATAAATCGATTTTTGTACGGTAAAAATAGCAAGTTATTCTCGGACTGTGTATTAAAATAAAATATATTATAAATACACACAACATTCCCGACCATAATCGTTACTGATCTTATGATACAAATGTTATATCGGGGGTATCATTTTTGAAGCACATTTTTAAAAGTCTTAAATTGCTTAACCAAAGAAGTTGAATATTTTCTTACATACATACATACATAATCTCACGCCTTTATCCCAGAAGGGGTAGGCAGAGGCGCCACCAGGACACCCACATTTCGCCTTGTATGTGGTGAGGTGTTGCTACATCTCTTTGGTTAGAAATTTGTGCACTTATTGTTTGTACCACTTGTGTCATTTCACTAGACTGATTATTTCCAGTCGTACTCTGCTTTGCACTTACACTCACATCACTATTCACTGCACTTTGTTGCGATGCTGCGGCTCGTATCCTCTTCCAAAGGTGGACATCAGCAAGTACAATTGCTGCGGCCAGTAAACCATAGCTGATAGCGTATTGGTGAACATCATGTGTGGATAAATCGTTGTCCATGGTGCCTGAAGCGTCGGACTTCAACATATTTATTTGATTTGACAATTTTTCCAGCGTATCATTCAATTTATCATTTTCAGACTCAGAGAAGTGGTCAAGAGATATGTTTATTATGCGGTTGAGCTCTGTTAATTGTGGAGTTGTTATATTAGGACTAATCTTAATAGTGTTAGCTAGATTAGACCGAGGATACAGGGCGAAATCTCTTCCCTTTATAATACACTTGGGCTCTATGTGTATTATACCAGCACCGAATAGTGGTTCAACGGCAATGTTGTCCTGGCATATGATTCTTAGTGAATATGTTTCGCAATAGACATATAAATATGTCGAAGGGTAGTTTAATTCCACCCAACTATCCATACATCGCGATTTGCGTATCCTGCATTGATTGGTACTTTTGTTTATCTCACAGAATTTTTCCTCCATGGAGAGATATTTTATGGGCGGATGTAAGTCACACAAACAGGTTGGTCCGTGGTGTAAACATAATTGTAGCTCCATTAGTGAAATAGCGAAGTACGTGTGTACGGGCTAATGCCCTACATTTGGTCTTGTCAGCATATTATACACCGCGAGCGCGGTACTCGTGTTTTACGTAATTAGTACGCAATTAATTGTCATCCGCGACGCGTGTACTTAAGCTAGCAATTTATCTTATCATATTTTTATAGTTATAAAATCATCTCCATCTCTAATTACTTGTTAATAAACAGTGTAAAGCAAGCTATTATCTTTTACTAAACTCTACATGGTCCTTCGAGCCTCCGTACAGGTGGACCTATTTTTTTTTCGCGTGTGTGGAGGAGCCAGCGTGGTTTGGAATTGCAGTTTCCAGTTCCGGCGTAAGCAGCAAGCAACGTGTAACGCAAGTAAGATCTTTCTAATTTTATCTACTAGCCATGGAGGATCTACTTGTCAGCCAAAGTACGATTATTGATGCTATCAGAAAATTCGGTATCAACTTAAGCAAAGATGGAGCAGAGCGAAAGTCGTTCCAGGATTACTTTAAGCGGAAGTTAGACACATTAGAGAGTTACTGGAAGGAGTTCGAAAATAATCACGTCGAACTCTCGAGCTATGATATCCGGGACGAGCCGTATTATATAAACGGAGACTATGTACGTACGAAGTCACTTTACAAAAGTGTTAAGGAATCTATTATTCAGCAACAAGAAAAAATGGTGGTGCGATCTAAAATCGCGCTTGGTCAGCCAACTATACAGGCTGTACCCTCGGAACCATCTAATGCCGAGACCAGCGATTATGCAGCTGAACAGGGTCAACAGTCTGCGAGTACTTTATCGCGACAGCAGATATCTAAGGGATTGTGTAGTAAGTTGGATGACATGCTGCGTAAACAATATATTAATTTCAAGGCATTCTCTAGAACGGTAGCTAGCATTGATTTAGACGATATTGAGGAAAAGTGGGAGTTCGAGGATAAACTGAAAAATCTGACGTCTCGGTGGACTACAATTGACACGCTCCATTGGGAAATTGAAGCTGAGCTGGACGGTGAGGAAAATTCTTATCATGGAGTTTTTCTTACACACGAAGATACGTTCTGTCGTTTGAAAAGACAAATCTTCAGAAAGATGTGGTCCAATAATCATCGGGAACAATCTACACCAATTTTGGATATTCCGACATTTGCCGGTCAATATAATGAATGGACTTCTTTTAAAGATTTATTAATGGCCGATGTTAATAAACGATCTTCGTTTCTATCTAAAGATCGATCGCGAAAATAAACCAATGGGCTCAAGGTATTGCCGACACGCTCACATTTGATGTGTTCTGATTGGTCTATTTTCCGGATCGATCCTTAGATAGGGATTGGGATTGCTTATTAATTTTGTGTGTTAGTGAAGCTGTTCATTGTAACCCCACATTATCTATGGCTCAGAAGATGCAGCATCTAAAAACTAAATTGAAAGGCGAAGCCCTTGGGTTAGTGCGACATTTGAACGTGACAACAGAAAATTATGCTGTGTGTTGGGAAATCTTAAATAACCGGTATGACAACAAAAAGCAAATATTTACGGCTCATATGAACTTACTTCTGAGCACGCCGAACGTGGATCGACGCTCGATAGCCTATTACAAAAAAAATCATGACGCAGCTATAGAAAATCTTCATGCTCTGAAGACTCTTGGAATAGATACTGAAGCATGTGGGCCGATGGTGGTCCACCTTTTATCCCAGAAACTGGATTCGGAGAACTATACGGAGTATCAAAAATACGCGAAGAATTCACGGGAAATACCGCAACTAGCAGATTTTATCGATTTTCTTGAATTTAAATTTACCACTCTTGAATCATCTCAAAGGAAATTACATCCACAATCTTCTAAAGCAAGCTTTTCCAAGGTTAACTATTTTAACGGAAAATCAAAAAATTATCAACACAATCAATTTTATAGATCCGAACCCACTAATTTTAATCGAAAACATGCGTGGAAATCTGCACCTCAGGTACTTAGCGGATGTGGTGACAAGTGCCCCTTGTGTAAACAAGTTGATCATTTATTATACCAATGTAAAAATTTCATAAACATGTCGAATGATTTGAAACTAAAAACAGTCAGCGACCTAAATGTTTGCAAGAATTGCTTATTTGACCATAATGGCAAAAATTGTATTTCAACTGAAAGATGTCGCAATTGTAGAGGCAAACACCACACTATACTACACGACGCGTATGCACTAACGCAACCTTCTACGTCATCAGGCATCAGAGTGTCTGAGCACGTGGCTGGAAATACGCATGTATCTCAGGAGGATCAGTCGCAAGTACTCTTAGCAACAGCATTAGTTCGGGTAACGGCAGCAAACGGAGTTAAATATACAATGCGTGCCTTAATAGATCAAAGCTCTCAAATTTCCCTGACCTCGGAAAATGCAGCTCATCTATTAGGTATACAACGAAGAAAATGTAGTGGAGTAATTATTGGAGTAGGAGAAAGGGAGAACAACAGCAAAGGCGTTATAAATATTTTATGTTCATCGATATACAGCGATTTCAGTTTTAACACTGATGTAATCATAATGAATAGCTTGATCAAAGATCTCCCAACGCAATCATTCGTCAAACCCAACTGGCCACAATTATGTGGCATCCAACTAGCAGATCCTGAGTTTAACGTAAGCCGTCGGGTGGACCTATTATTCGGAGGAGACATCTATTCACATATTATACTTAGCGGTTTTCTGAAGAGCGAGAATAGTCCACAACCGATTGTGCAGCAAACGCAGTTAGGCTGGATTTTATGCGGAGGATTAATGCCCAATAGCTTTCAATGTAATGTGGTACTGAACAATATTGAAGACATCAGAAAATTCTGGGAAGTGGAGGACATCGACGATGATTCAGAAATGACGAGCGAAGACCAGGAGTGCGTCCAATTCTACAAATCAACAACGGAGCGCCAATCAGATGGTCGGTATGTTGTAAGATTACCTTTTAAGTCGGCGAAATTACATACTCTCGGATCTTCTAAAATATAGCTATGGCACAATTATGCAACCTTGAAAAAAGACTTAGCAAACAAAATCAGCTAAAACAACAATATAAAGATTTCATATCAGAATATAAAAAATTAGGTCATATGGAAGAACACTATTCCCCGATGGAGACGTCGATAGCATGTTATCTCCCCCATCACTGCGTACAAAAACCAGGCGAGCGTAATTTAAATAAATTCCGAGTTGTTTTTAATGCGTCGTCAAAGACTTCAAATGGAGTTAGCCTAAATGACGTCATGCTTCGGGGACCGAATCTACAAAAAGATCTTCAGTCACTGATTATAAAGTGGAGACAGTATCCGTTTGTAGTAACTGCCGATATTGAAAAAATGTATCGGCAAATTTTAGTGCACAAATCCGACCGCAAACTACAAAAAATCGTTTGGCGAGATAATCCTAGCGAACCAATCAAATCATATGAACTGACGACGGTCACTTATGGGACAAAATCGGCGCCATTTTTGGCAATGATGACTTTGCATCAGCTAGCACAGGATGAAAGAACCGAGTTTCCAGCAGCAGCAAAAATACTGGAAGAAGATTTGTTTATGGACGACTTATTAACAGGCTTTTATTCTGTATACGAAGGAAAGGCTTTAGTGGCTGACATAAACAAATTATTATTATCGGGTGGATTCTTATTGCGAAAATGGTCGTCGAATTGCCAAATGTTACTTGAAGACTTAGAAGAAGACCAAAAATGAACAAACAACCAATTTAATTTCAAGTCAGAAGATACGAAAACATTAGGCCTAAGCTGGAATATGACAAATGACAAATTTATTTTCAAACACCATCTTTCGGAAGTAACTTTGCCCAAGCTCACTAAACGAGTTTTGTTAAGCGAAATTTCAAAAATTTTTGATCCGCTAGGGTGGCTTGCCCCCGTTGTAATCAACTTAAAAGTCTTATTTCAAAATCTATGGAAAACTAACCTAAGTTGGGATGAGCCGGTACCCAACGACATTTTAGCAGAATGGACTAAATTACGAGCGGATATCGATAGCATAAAATATTGTGAGTTACAAAGGTGGATTGGGAGCTGTAAAGGCGACTGTATTCAACTACATGGATTCTGTGACGCTTCAATGCGAGCGTATGCATGTGTGGTGTATGCACGAGTAGAAAGACAAAGTCAGACTACAGTTGTTTTGGTGGCAGCTAAAACCAAGGTAGTGCCCCAGTCGAAGAGTATAACTTTGCCAAATCTTGAGTTGAGTGGAGCACAATTACTAGCTAAGTTGATGAAGAAGATTTTGCAAAGTATATGTGGTAACAAAATTGAAGTCTTCGGATGGTGCGACTCCAAGGTTGTAATAGGTTGGCTACAAGGCGACCCAGGCAGATGGAAGCCGTTTGTCAGCAACAGAATAAAACTTATAACTCCGATAATGCCACCTCAGTGTTGGAGTTACGTAAGGTCAGCGGAAAACCCCGCTGATTGCGCTAGTAGAGGTCAGTTAGCTTCACAACTAAGAGAAAACACTTTATGGTGGAAGGGTCCAACATGGTTATTGTCATTCAAACATGAAGCGCAGGAGATATTTGCAACAGATCTAGAACTAAATAAAAAAATCATAAACGTTACGCAAATAAAATCTGCGGAACCCACCATAATAACGGAGCTTCTAAATAAATTCAGTACATTGCGCAAATCAATATTTATTGCTGCATGGTTACTACGCGCTCTAAATATAAATAAAAAACAACTACCAAGCTATATCACGTTACAAGAATTACGCAAGGCTAAATTGCTAATAATCAAACATGTACAATATATTGAATTTTATGAAGATATCCAAAATTTAAATAAACACAAAACAGTCAAGATGAACAGCAAGCTTCTGAATCTGGACCCATATATCGATGAAAATGGGATCCTTAGAGTTGGTGGAAGACTAAGAAAGTCATCACTAAAAATTGAAACGAAACACCCAATAATATTACCGCATGATTGCCGCTTCACTACATTGCTTATAGAGGAGGTGCATCTACAAAGTTTTCACGCGGGAGCTCGACTTACAACTACACGCTTACGTCAAAAATATTGGATTCTTGGCGGAATTAGGGCAGTCAAGAAACAAATCAGGAAGTGCGTTATCTGTACAAAGTATAATCCTCAACACCAACATCAAATAATGGGGACGCTTCCTGAACAACGTATTACGGAAGCACCACCTTTTTTCCATACAGGCGTAGATCTAACAGGATTCATAGACGTGAAATCGAGCCGTGGTCGAGGTGTAAAACAACTAAAGGGTATATAGTTTTATTCATATGTATGGTGACTAAGGCTGTACACATCGAGCTAATATCGGACCTGACTAGTGCGGCATTCTTATCAGCGATGAAGAGGATGGCTGCCAGACGAGGAGCTCCACATCATGTCTATAGCGACAATGCAACCAATTTTATTAAAAGTAACCGAAATTTACAAGAGGAATACTTCGAGCTACAGCAAATTATAGATAGCAATTTTCTCAGAGAGATTACTGACATGAACATCGAATGGCATTTTCAGGCTCCGTCGTGGCCAAGTGCATCTGGACTTTGGGAAAGAGCAATTCGCAGCGTCAAAAGTCACTTAAAGCCGGTCATCGGCCAACAAAAATTAACATTCGAGGAATATACTACCCTTTTAGCCCAAATAGAAGCGTGTCTTAATTCTAGGCCACTATGTCCGCTAACTGAAGATTCTGAGGACCTGGACATTTTGACACCTGCTCATTTTCTTTCGGGCAGAGGTGATTTGACTATCATTGAAACCGAGAAGGATGCAAGAACTAGATGGCAACTGGTCAGAAAATTATTAGAAGATATCTGGAAGAGATGGAAATCTGAATATTTGTCTCAATTAAATGTAAGAAGCAAGTGGTTCCGGCGACATCCAAATATTAGTATCGGCGATATCGTTTGCATACATGACGAGCAACTCCCACCGGGAAAATGGTCGCTTGGAAGAGTTGTAGAGATACACCCCGGTAGTGACGGAATTGTGAGAGTCGTTACCTTAAAAACTAAAAACGGGTATATGAAATGCCCCGTACTAAGGCTATCGGTACTCCCTCTTGAACCTAGACAGTCAGATAAACAGATACACCCTAAAGTTACAGCTTTTTTTTTTTTTTTTTTTTTTTTTTCTTTTTTTTTTTTTTTTTTTTTTTTTTTCTCGCGGGGAAAATCCCTTTACGGACCATCCCACCCCCGAAGGGGCGAGGGTGTGTCGGACTCACCGGCGCCTTCCGAGCCCAGCGAAGATGTTGTGCCGCCCGTGGATGTGGACGGGCAGCCGCTGGGTCGGGTCCCTACCATAAGCCTATGCGCCGAAATACCGACTAAAAACCCCGCGTCGGCCACCATCAGTGCACTTCAGAGACGGCCCTGGGATACCGATTAACAGACGCGCCAGGACCGCCTCTATGTGCACCGCCGCTTAGCGACGCGGCATGAGACGCTTTTAGCGTCACGTCTCGGGGGCCGCCAAGGTAGGGACGGCGGCCCCGCGTGGCCTCTCCGGCGCCGGGTTAGGTGACATCCCGGCGCCTCCTTCGTCTTCTGTGGCGACGAGCGGGATCGGTCTGCTCCCGATCTCGCTCGGCGCTCTCCTTCTGCGACATGACACATTCGCAGAAGGAGAGCATGGCTCGCCACGACCTCTTACTGCCGACCATGGCGGCGACCACGGCCGGCAGCGAGAGGTCTCTTCCTACGACCGCGTAGAGAGCGCTGCGCTCCTCGTCCCAGGCTGGGCACTCCTCCAGCGTGTGCTGGGCCGTGTCCTCACGGCAGTTGCCACAATGGTGGCACACGGCGGACTCCTCAGCTCCGGCTATGCGACACAGGTACGCACCGAAGCAGCCGTGCCCGGTGAGCACCTGCGTCAGCCGGAATGTCGGCGCACCGTGGCGCCTGTCCAGCCACTGCTCGAGGACAGGTCGCACTGCCGCGACGGTCCTCACGCCAGCACTCGGGCTCTCCAGCCTGGAACGCCACTCCTCCACGGCGGTCCTGCGGAGGGAGGCCAACATGGCCTCAACCTCTCTGGGGACCAGCCTCTGCCCACGCCCGGACGCCTCCTCTCGTCGGAAGAAAGCCGACGAGAGGGTCTTTGCGTCCAGCACCCAGGGCAGAGTTCCCGCCAATACGCAGGCCGCCTCATGCGAGACCGTGCGGTAGCCCCTGATAATCCGCTGCGCCACCATGCGCTGCGGACGATGCAGCAGGCGGACGCAGCGATCGCTCAGGGACTCGGCCCAAACGGGACACCCGTAGAGAGCCATGGACCGCACGACTCCAGCATACAAGTTTCGGCAAGGGATGCCAGGACCATCAGTGTTGGGCAGCAGGCGCCCCAGTGCGCCCGCCGCCCTCACCAGCTTCGGCGACAACTCCTCGAAGTGCGCACGGAAATCCCATCGACTGTCGAGGACGAGACCGAGGTATTTCATCCTCGACTCGACGGGAATCCGCACGCCCTCCACCGTGATGTGGGCCCCAGGCGGAGGCCCACACCGAGGACCGTGGAAACACACGGCCTCGGTCTTGTTGAGGGCCACCGTGAGACCCAGTCGCCGAATCCTGCCCACCACCAGTCCGGTACCGAACGAAGCGAGCAGGGCGGACCTCTGGAATGTCCTGGCCGTCGCTGTCACCAACGTGTCGTCCGCGTAGCAGACGACAGCGACGCCCCGAAGGTTGGTACCACGGAGCACCCAGTCATAGCCGATGTTCCACAGGAGCGGGCCGAGAACCGACCCCTGCGGAACACCGCACGACACCGCTCTGCGATGCCACCCGTTGGCGCCCGGATACACCACGCACCTGTCAGACAAGTACGCGTGCACCAGACGCCGGAGATAGGGCGGCACCTCGTGGTACCGCAGTGCTTCTTCGATGCAGGCCCAGGGCATGGTGTTGAACGCGTTGGCGATGTCGAGAGACACCGCCACCACGACCCTACCCCGGGACACCGCACGCTCCGCTTGTGCCTTGACCCGCAGAATTGCGTGGACCGTCGACCGGCCCCGCCGGAACCCGAACTGGCAGTCCGCCAAGTCCGGGCCCGCGTCCTCCAAATGCTCGACGAGGCGCGCGTGAACTACGCGCTCAAAGAGCTTGCACACCTCGTCGAGCAACACGATGGGCCGGTAGGCCGACGGCGAGTCTGCGGGTCGCCCCTCCTTGCGGAGCAGGACAAGCTTGCCCGTCTTCCACAGCGACGGGAAGATGCCCTGCTCAAGGCACGCGGAGAAAAGGCCGCGGAGCCTCGTACCCAGCGACTCGACGGCCAGCACCCAGACACGACCGGGCACCCCGTCGAGCCCCGGGGCCGAGTTCTTGCTCCGCAGCCGAAGCACTGCCGCCTCTAGCTCTTGCGGTGAAACCTCCGGGATATCCCTTGCCGAAACCAACGACGATGACGCCGGTGGACGTGGCGCCATCGGTGGAGGAGTGAACTCCTCGGTGGCCGGAAACAAGGCCGCGACGACGTCCTCCAAAAGTTCGGTCCGGAGACTCTGTGTCAGTGGGGGCGCCCATGGGCGGAGTTTTCTCAACGCCACACGATACGGACGCCCCCATGGATCTCTGTCCAGAGACCTCCGGAACTCAACGTTCGCCGCGGCCTTCGCTTGCGCGATGGCCACCCGCAGCGCTCTCTTCGCCTCTCTGTGGAGGTCGAGAAGGTGCCGCCCTTGCTCGTCGTCGCCGGGTCTACGTGTCCGACGACGACGGTGCCTGGCGAGTCGGCGGCGCGCGACCTGACAGGACGCACGCAGCTCAGTGAGCTCGGCCGACCACCAGTACACCTGGCGTTTCGCTGGGAGGCGGGTGACCCGGGGCATGGCCGCGTCGCAGACTCGCGACATCGCCACCCCGAACCATTCCGCCTCTTGCTCTACCCGCACCGGCCCATCCGGTGCGGGGAGCCACGCCTGAATAATGGCGGCTTCCTTCGCGGCCTCCACATCGAGGCGCTTCGCGGCCCAACGTCGGCCGCCCGTGAATCGAGCAGTCGGACCACCTCCGGACTGATGGGTGGAGACCTGGGAGGTCGAGACGCTGTACCGAATGTAGAGATGATCGGACAGCGTCTCTTCCTCGACCAAAACCCTCCAGTCCCGAACACGGCGGGCAAGGGCCGGGGTGGCGAACGTCACGTCCACCACCGAACCGCCGTTGTGCCGCACGCACGTGTTCTCCGACCCCCGATTCAGGACGACCAACCCGATGGAGATCGCCCATTCCTCCAGGGCCTCGCCCCGCGCGTCGGTCACCGACGAACCCCAAGCCAAGGATTTGGCGTTGAAGTCGCCGGCTACAAGCACGGGGCGAGGCTGGCTGTCAAGCTGCACCAGGGCCCCCAGGCGCGCGAGAAAGCTCTCGAATTCCGCCTGGGACCTGTTGGGAGAGAAATAGACTCCTACTACCCACACCCCTCCCACCAAGACCGCCACGCATCCCGCACCCTTCGCTACTTTTTCGAAGGGCGGAGAGCCGGCGGCGCCCCGGGTGATGACGGCCACCGAGCCATCAAGGTCCCCTGCCCAGTCGTCGCGGGCAGGGACAGAGTATGGCTCGGCGACCACAGCCACGTGGATCGACCACTGTGCCAGAGACTGGACAAGCATGTCCTGGGCTCCTTTACAGTGGTTAATGTTCGCCTGGAGGAAGTTAAGCGCCATTTATGTATGGGCGATCTCCATCGTCTCGGGGCGGGACGGTTGCGGCCGCGCCGCAACCTCGGCTCCCACACCGCGTTGAGAACGGTGTGGGACCGAGGAGGCAGCGCAGGCCTTTCCGCCCACCCGATGGTCCGCGGTTTTTCCTGCATCTGCGCAGATTGCGCAGTGCGGGTCCGCGGAACACTCCCGGGCCTCATGGCCCGATTGACCGCAGCGGTAGCAGAGCCCGCTACGGTCGCACTCGCCGGTGCATTGGATCCGCACATGCCCCTTGTGAAGGCAGCGGAAGCAGCGAAGGGGCCGGGCCTCAAGCAGCCGCACTGCCGCCGCCACCCAGCCCACCAGGACACGCCCCGCCCTCACAACTTTCTCCGCCGCCTTCGCTGGGCAGCGGAGCCACACCGCACCCAGGCCCGAACGCTCGTCCCGAATCTCCCCGACCTTAACGTCGTCGGGGGAGCATTCGCCGAGACGGGCGATGGCCGCTGCGACTGTCTCGGAGGTGGCTGAAGCGTCCAACCCCGAGACGCGCAGTTCCGCAGTCTTCACGGGCCGGGAGACGCGAACGTCCTCCTCCGACCCGCGAAGGACCTCCCTCATTTTGGTACTGAGGGAGTCGGCCTTCGCCTCCGACTCAGGCCCGGGCACCTCAAAGAGGTACGCCCCGGTGGCTATCCGCCTTGACTTCAGCCCGGCTGCGATGCCAAGGCTGGCCAGGTCCACCTTCGCCTGGACCTCACGCAGGACTTGGGCGTACGTTACTCCCCGCTTCAACGCCTCCGGCGTCACCGTGAGTGTCACGGCGGCTTTGCGCGGGAGACGGAGCTGGGGAGCAGCCCTGCGTGGGGCCTGGACCGGCTGTTGGGCCGCCCGGGACTTCTTCTTGCCCCTCTTTGCCACCACAGTCCACGGAGTCTCCGTGGATGTGGCGGGTTGAAGGGGCGGGTGTGGCGTCTGCGACCGAGGCGGGGCGCGCTTTCGGTTGCCGCGCTTGCGCCCGCGGGACTCCCGAGAGGCGACTGGCGGCGGAGCCGTCGAAGCCGCAGTCGGCCGGGTTTTTGGTGCCGCCGCAGGGGCAGCTGGTGCTGGTGCGGGGCGGCCAGTGGCCGCAGGGGCAGCTTTCCGCTTCCCCGCTCCTAGAGCCGGCCATGAGGCGGCCGGTATCCCTGCGACGGGTGGCTGCGGCTTCGGGGCTGCCTTGGCCCTAGCCCGGTCGGCAGCCAGCGGAGGGCGGAGAATCGGCTCCGGAGGTAGCCGCATGGCGATCGCCTCTAGTTTGGCGTCCACTTTCGCCATGTGCACCTCCAGCAGCCGCCCCAGGACGTCCGCCCCCGGAGCGCCGGATGCCATCTCAGCCGCAGGCTGCCGCTGCGACCCGACCGTCGCCATCAGGCCTTCTAACATCCTGCCCTGCGTGGTGAGGGCAGCCTCCAACGCCGTCACCTTCTGGCGGAGGTCGCGGTTCTCCGCCTCGACCCTGGCGAGCTCCACAGAGGACGGCTCCTGCGCCAACGCCAGCAACTCCGACACGCTCTCATTGATGTCCCGAACATACGTACCCTTGAGGTGTCGGGACGTGCGAGAGACGTGCTGGAGCCGCTTTGCCATCCGCGTAAGGGCCTCACTGCGGGTAGCCGGCGGCGCCTCCTTTGGAGTCGGCTTTGTCCAAAGATGCGCCTCCTTGGCCTTCCGCAGATCAGCCTCATCCGCCTCCATCGCCTCGGCCTCTGCGATGCGCTCCTGATCAAGGGCAGCCTCGTAAGCCGCCTTCGCCCTAATGACGGCGTCGTCATCTACTCCCGTGCTCCGGGCTGGAGCCGGGGGTCTTCGCATCTGCTTTTTGGTGGCAGCACGGGAGTCCGTTTCCGCCGTACTGCCACCATCGCTAGCTCTCTGCCGCTTCTCCGCCGGACGCGGCCCGCGCGGCCTAGTGCGGCTTCTCTTCGCATGCGAAGAGTCGCTGCTCATCCCGGACTCCGAATCGAAGTCACGGGATGGCGCGTTCCTCTCCGCAGTCGCTCCTGACGCTGAGGGTGCCCGACTGGACGCTTGAGAAGCATCCGAGCCGTGCAACCTCTCCACTACCACCGAACAAGATTTTGTGTTTGTTTTATTTGTGTTAGAGTTCATAATTGTTCCCACGAGTATGGGGGAAAGGAAGGTCCGCCCAGGCAGTGCCCCCTGTACCTGGGTAAGCCTAGCGTAACCCGCCAGAGGGTCGGCCGGTACTCTGGCGGGGGTCGCACTAGAGACTGAACTGCCCATCAGCCATGCATCCCTTCGCGGTGCGCCGCCGCTTGGGATTCGGGGTACTTTTTATAGAGGCATCCTCCCTCGCGGTCCGGGCGGTTAAGCCAAGACCCTCGGTCCGGCAGGAGTGCGAGACATGACCACAAACCTCACAACCGGATTACGATATACGACGGCGACCGTGGGAGGGACACTCCCACAGCCCGCCCGGCGGCGGGGTAAGCGCACACCGGGCCCGCCGAAACCTCCGGGACAGAACCGGAGGGCGACCCAAATGCAGGGTCTCGCCTGCAACGACAGATAGAGGCGGCCGCCACAAAAGACAGCGACCGCCAAACTCCCTGCCCTCCCCGTCGGATATTCGCCGTCGGCCATGGTAGTTGCAAATCGCAACTACGATGACCCACGTTGCCCAGGGTGCACCACTTGGAGGTTCCCGACATAGCACCCCAAAGTTACAGCTTCAGCAACCAAAACCAGCTATAAACATACCAAGAAAATTAATATCGTAAGCACATTGTTCTCTATCATCCTGTTTATGAATATTTGTACATCGGTTCAGAGTAAATTACATGTAAACCAGTTCTATCAAAATCAGAGTCTGTACTTGGACAAAATCGCAAATGTACGACTGATTCGAGATGAGTGGAAGCTGGTTGTATACTACGAAATGGAACCATTTTGGAGTGGGTGCTATGCTTTGAACAAATATATCAAACAGTTGGAATCCACTTGTTCGAAGTTAAATGATACACCTTATTGGGGTGCTATGTCGGGAACCTCCACGTGGTGCACCCTGGGCAACGTGGGTCATCGTAGTTGCAGTTCTGCAACTGCTATGGCCGACGGCGAATATCCGACGGGGAGGGCAGGGGGTTTGGCGGTCGCTGTCTTTTGTCGCGGCCGCCTCCATCTGTCGTTGCAGGCGAGACCCTTCATTTGGGTCGCCCTCCGGTTCTGTCCCGGAGGTCTCGGCGGGCCCGGTGTG
This sequence comes from Deilephila elpenor, assembly GCA_949752805.1. Taxonomy (NCBI): domain Eukaryota; kingdom Metazoa; phylum Arthropoda; class Insecta; order Lepidoptera; family Sphingidae; genus Deilephila; species Deilephila elpenor. Next base: position 4,858,620 of record OX457095.1, on the reverse strand, counting down.
CGCTTACCCCGCCGCCGGGCGGGCTGTGGGAGTGTCCCTCCCACGGTCGCCGTCGTATATCGTAATCCGGTTGTGAGGTTTGTGGTCATGTCTCGCACTCCTGCCGGACCGAGGGTCTTGGCTTAACCGCCCGGACCGCGAGGGAGGATGCCTCTATAAAAAGTACCCCGAATCCCAAGCGGCGGCGCACCACGAGGGGATGCATGGCTGATGGGCAGTTCAGTCTCTAGTGCGACCCCCGCCAGAGTACCGGCCGACCCTCTGGCGGGTTACGCTAGGCTTACCCAGGTACAGGGGGCACTGCCTGGGCGGACCTTCTTTTCCCCCATACTCGTGGGAACATCATGCATAAAAATCATAAAAAAACAAATTGTAAAGTTGTTGTGGAAAGGTTGCTCGACTCGGACACTTCGCAAGCGTCCAGTCGGGGACCATCCATGATGGGGCCTCCTGCGGAGAGGACCGCGCCACCCCGCGACTTCGACTCGGAGTCCGGGGCGTGCAGCGACTCTTCGCTGCCAAAAAGAAGCCGAGTTAAACGGCGGGGCTCTCGTCCAGCCGAGAAGCGGCCCAGAGCCAGCGATGGAGGTAGTGCTGTAGAGACAGACTCCCGCACTGCCACCAAAAAACTGAAGCGGCGCCCTGCGGCTCCTAGTACGATGACGGATGACGCTGTTGCCAAGGCGCAAAGCGAGCTCGAGGCTGCCTTGGATGCGGAAAGCATCGCCGAGGCCGTTATGTTATTTTATTTTGTTTTGACCTGCCTAGTCGATATAGCCATACTGGATATAGTAATGATTTGCGAAGCCCCAGCCGCACGCTCTGGGCCAAATGTTACATAACTGAGAAGCGTCCTCTCACGCTCCTGCCGTCGGACGACTGCATTATGCTTTTTATTTGATTTTTGTTGTGCAATGTATATACTCGCGCAGATGTGCCGCGTCGCGATAATGGGTAATACGCATGCGCATTGCGCAAACTAGTTGGTATGGCGTGTGAAAGCGGGACGGAACATTTAAGTTATTTGTTTGTTACTTATACCCATATATATATATATGTACTTTTTATTCATTTATTGTAACTTTTTCTTTATATGGGTTGATTGTATAAAATTGTGTTATAGGTATTTTGTTACGTATTTGGTTATTAACTTTGTTTTATTTTAATCTTTAATTATAAGTTGTTATCGTAGTTTAGTGGCCGACGTTCGCATGTCACTCTAGGTGACCACTGAAAATCAGCGTTGCGCTGTGGCTCGTGCCTTGGTGCAACATCTAAGCTGAGTGGTCACCTACTTTGTCACAGCGATGCGACGTGCATTCTCATTTACAATAAATATTATTGTTTTTATTTTTTATTTTTTATTATGTATGAACATTGTATATATAAATTTTTGTTAAGCGTTGTATGTGCGTTGTATGTTGTGACAAATAAATATACCTTTCTTTCTTTTCTTTCTTTCTTAAATGCTGGAGGCGGAAGAGGCTAAGCTTCGGAGGGCCAAGGAGGCGAATCCTTTGACCAAGTCGGCACCAAAGGATCCTCCTCCAGCCACCCATAATGAGGCCTTGATAAAGATGGCAGAGCGGCTCCGACACGTTGCACGTACGGCCAAAAATCTTAAGGGCACGTACGTAAAGGAGATCAAAGACAGCGTGTCGGAGCTGCTGGAAATAGCCCAGGAGCCGCCATCAGCGGAGCTCTTCAGGGTCGAGGCGGAGAAAGCCGAACTCCGCAAAAAGGTTACGGCGCTGGAGGCGGCCCTCACAACACAGGGGAAAATGATCCAGGACCTGATGGCCACAGTCCGGACGCAGCAGCAACCAGCGACTGAATCGGCATCCGGCGGATTGGAGGCGGAGGCCGTGAAGGCGTTGCTCGAGGTGCACATGGCGAAGGTCGACGCCAAACTCGAGGCGATCGCCATGCGGCTGCCTCCGGAGCCGATTCTCCGCCCTCCGCTGGCAGCCGACCGGGCTAGGGCCAAGGCAGCCCTGAGGCCGCAGCCAGCCGTCGCAGGGATCCCGGCCACGTCATGGCCGGCCCTAGAAGCAGGGAAGGCGAAAGTTGCCCCTGCAGCTGCTGGCCACCCCGCACCAGATGCCCCTGCGGCAGCTCGTCGCCCCGCACCAACCACCCGGCCGACCGCGGCTTCGACGGCTCCGCCGCCGGTCGCCTCTCGGGAGTCCCGCGGGCGCAAGCGAGGCAACCGGAAGCGCGCCCCGCCCCGGCCGCAGACGCCACACCCGCCCCTTCAACCCACCACATCGACGGAGACTCCGTGGACTGTGGTGGCAAAGAGGGGCAAGAAGAAGTCCCGGGCGGCTCAACAGTCGGCCCAAACCCCACGTGGGGCTGCTCCCCAGCTCCGCCTCCCCCGTAAAGCCGCCGTGACTCCCACGGTGATGCCGGAGGCGTTGAAGCGGGGAGTTACCTACGCACAAGTCCTGCGTGAGGTCCAAAAAAAGGTGGACCTAGCCAGCCTCGGCATAACAGCCGGGCTGAAGTCTAGGCGCATAGCCACCGGGGCTTTCCTCTTCGAGGTGCCCGGGCCCGAGTCGGAGGCGAAGGCCGACTCCCTCATCAGTAAAATGAGGGAGGTCCTTCGCGGGTCGGAGGAGGACGTACGCGTCTCCTGGCCCGTAAAGACTGCGGAGCTGCGCGTCTCTGGATTGGACGCGTCAGCAACCTCCGAGGCAGTCGCAACGGCCATCGCCCGTCTCGGCGAGTGCTCCCCAGACGACGTCAAGGTCGGGGAGATTCGCGACGAGCGCTCGGGCTTGGGCGCGGTGTGGCTCCGCTGCCCAGCAAAGGCAGCGGAGAAAGTCGTTAAGGCGGGGCGCGTCCTCGTCGGATGGGTGGCAGCGGGAGTACGCCTACTTGAGCCTCGGCCAATGCGCTGCTTCCGCTGCCTCTACAAGGGGCACGTTAGAGTGCAATGCACCGGCGAGTGCGACCGCATCGGGCTCTGCTACCGCTGCGGTAAACCGGGCCATAAAGCCCGAGAGTGCTCCGCTGACCCGCACTGCGCAATTTGCGCAGATGCCGGAAAACCCGCGGACCATCGGGTGGGCGGCAAAGCTTGCGTTGCCTCCTCGGTCCCGCACCGTTCTCAACGCGGTGTGGGAGCCGAGGTTGCGACGCGGCCGCAACCGTCCCCCCCTGAGGCGATGGAGATCGCCCATAAATAGATGGAACTTAATTTCCTCCAGGCGAACATCAACCACTGCGTCGGAGCGCAACAGTTGCTCGAACAGTCTCTGGCGCAGTGGTTGATCCACGTGGCTGTGGTCGCCGAGCCATACTCTGTCCCTGCCCGCGACGACTGGGCAGGGGACCTTGATGGCTCGGTGGCCGTCATCACCCGGGGCGCCGCCGGCTCTCCGCCCTTCGAAAAAGTAGCGAAGGGTGCGTGATGCGTGGCGGTCTTGGTGGGAGGGGTGTGGGTAGTAGGAGTCTATTTCTCTCCCAACAGGTCCCAGGCGGAATTCGAGAGCTTTCTCGCGCGCCTGGGGGCCCTGGTGCAGCTTGACAGCCAGCCTCGCCCCGCGCTTGTAGCCGGCGACTTCAACGCCAAATCCTTGGCTTGGGGTTCGTCGGTGACCGACGCGCGGGGCGAGGCCCTGGAGGAATGGGCGATCTCCATCGGGTTGGTCGTCCTGAATCGGGGGTCGGAGAACACGTGCGTGCGGCACAACGGCGGTTCGGTGGTGGACGTGACGTTCGCCACCCCAGCCCTTGCCCGCCGTGTTCGGGACTGGAGGGTTTTGGTCGAGGAGGAGACGCTGTCCGATCATCTCTACATTCGGTTCAGCGTCTCATCCTCCCAGGTCTCCACCCGCCAGTCCGGTGGTGGTCCGACTGCCCGATTCACGGGCGGCCGACGCTGGGTGGCGATGTCGCGAGTCTGCGACGCGGCCATGCCCCGGGTCACCCGCCTCCCAGCGAAGCGCCAGGTGTACTGGTGGTCGGCCGAGCTCACTGAGCTGCGTGCGTCCTGCCAGGTCGCGCGCCGCCGACTCGCCAGGCACCGTCGTCGTCGGACACGTAGACCCAGCGACGACGAGCAGGGGCGGCACCTTCTCGACCTCCATAGAGAGGCGAAGAGAGCGCTGCGGGTGGCCATCGCGCAAGCAGAGGCCGCGGCGAACGCGGAGTTCCGGAGGTCTCTGGACAGAGATCCATGGGGGCGTCCGTACTGTGTGGCGATGCGAAAATTCCGCCCATGGGCGCCCCCCTTGACCCAGAGTCTCCGGACCGAACTTTTAGAGGACGTCGTCGCGGCCTTGTTTCCGGCCACTGAGGAGTTCACTCCTCCACCGATGGCGCCACGTCCACCGGCGTCATCGTCGTTGGTTTCGGTAAGGGATATCCCGGAGGTTTCGCCGCAAGAGCTAGAGGCGGCAGTGCTTCGGCTGCGGAGCAAGAACTCGACCCCGGGGCTCGACGGGGTGCCCGGTCGTGTCTGGGTGCTGGCCGTCGAGTCGCTGGGTACGAGGCTCCGCGGCCTTTTCTCCGCGTGCCTTGAGCAGGGCATCTTCCCGTCGCGGTGGAAGACGGGCAAGCTTGTCCTGCTCCGCAAGGAGGGGCGACCCGCGGACTCGCCGTCGGCCTACCGGCCGATCGTGTTGCTCGACGAGGCGTGCAAGCTCTTCGAGCGCATAGTCCACGCGCGCCTCGTCGAGCATTTAGAGAGTACGGGCCCGGATTTGGCAGACTGCCAGTTCGGGTTCCGGCGGGGCCGGTCGACGGTCCACGCGATTCTGCGGGTGAAAGCACAAGCGGAGCGTCCGGTGTCCCGGGGTAGGGTCGTAGTGGCGGTGTCTCTCGACATCGCCAACGCGTTTAACACCATGCCCTGGGCCTGCATCGAAGAAGCACTGCGGTACCACGATGTTCCGCCCTACCTTCGGCGTCTGGTGCACTCGTACCTGTCTGATAGGTACGTGGTGTATCCGGGCGCCGACGGGTGGCACCGCAGGGAAGTGACGTGCGGTGTTCCACAGGGCTCGGTTCTTGGGCCGCTCCTGTGGAACATCGGCTACGACTGGGTGCTACGTGGTACCAACCTTCGGGGCGTCGCTGTCGTCTGCTACGCGGACGACACACTGGTGACAGCGACGGCCAGGACATTCCAGAGGTCCGCCCTGCTCGCCTCGTTCGGTACTGGACTGGTGGTGGGCAGGATTCGGCGACTGGGCCTCACGGTGGCCCTCAACAAGACCGAGGCCGTGTGTTTCCACGGTCCTCGGTGTGGGCCACCGCCAGGGGCCTACATCACGGTGGAAAGCGTGCGGATTCCCGTCGGCTCGAGGATGAAGTACCTCGGTCTCGTTCTCGACAGTCGATGGGATTTCCGTGCGCATTTTGAGGAGTTGTCGCCGAAGCTGGTGAGGGCGGCGGGCGCACTGGGGCGCCTGTTTCCCAACACTGATGGTCCTGGCATCCCTTGCCGAAACCTTTATGCTGGAGTCGTCCGGTCCATGGCCCTCTACGGGTGTCCCGTTTGGGCCAAGTCCCTGGGCGATCGTTGCGTCCGCCTGCTGCATCGTCCGCAGCGCATGGTAGCGCAGCGAATAATCAGGGGCTACCGCACGGTCTCGCACGAGGCGGCCTGCGTATTGGCGGGAACTTTGCCCTGGGTGCTGGACGCGAGGACCCTCTCGTCGGCTTTCTTCCGGCGAGAGGAGGCGTCCGGGCGTGGGCAGAGGTTGGTCCCCCGTGAGGTCGAGGCCATGTTGGCCTCCCTCCGCAGGACCGCCGTGGAGGAGTGGCGTTCCAGGCTGGAGAACCCTAGTGCTGGCACGAGGACCGTCGCGGCAGTGCGACCTGTCCTCGAGCAGTGGCTGGACAGGCGCCACGGTGCGCCGACATACCGACTGACGCAGGTGCTCACCGGGCACGGCTGCATCGGTGCGTACCTGTGTCGCATAGCCGGAGCCGAGGAGTCCGCCTTGTGCCACCATTGTGGCAACTGCCGTGAGGACACGGCCCAGCACACGCTGGAAGAGTGCCCAGCCTGGGACGAGGAGCGCAGCGCTCTCGTCGCGGTCGTGGGAAGCGACCTTACGCTGCCGGCCGTGGTCGCCGCCATGGTCGGCAGCCGGAGTTCGTGGCGAGCCATGCTCTCCTTCTGCGAACGTGTCATGTCGCAGAAGGAGAGCGCCGAGCGGGATCGGGAGCAGACCGATCCCGATCGTCGCCACAGGAGACGTAGGAGGCGCCGGTACGCCAACTAACCCGGCGCCGCAGAGGCCACGCGGGGCCGCGCTCCCTACCGTGGCGGCCCCCGAGACGTGACGCAACACGCGTCTGTTGCCGCGTCGCTAAGCGGCGGTGCACAAAGAGGCGGTCCTGGCGCGTCTGTGAAACGGTATCCCGGGACCGTCTCTCAAGTGCACCGATGGTGGCCGACGCGGGGTTTTTAGTCGGTATTTCGGCGCGTAGGTTTATGGTAGGGACCCGACCCAGCGGCCGCCCGTCCACATCCACGGGCGGCACAACATCTCGCTGGGCTCGGATGGCGCCGGTGAGTCCGACACACCCTCGCCCCTTCGGGGGTGGGATGGTCCGTAAAGGGATTTTCCCCGCGAGAAAAAAAAAAAAATACACCTTATTGCGACGTACTACCAGCACAATTACGTCATGGCCAGTCGGAATTACAATATTACAACAAAGTTTTACTAAATCAGCATATTAATACACACACTAGACAGCGTCGTGGATTAGTCAACGGGGTAGGCTATTTATCAAATTATTTGTTTGGCGTATTAGATGAAAGATTCGCTGAACAATATCAAAGAGATATAGATCAAATCCATCTGAATCAAAACCATTTAGTTAACCTGTGGAAAAATCAAACCTCAATTGTCGAAGCTGAATATAACCTTTTAAAGCGCACTGAAGAAGCAGTGAGTAAGCAGCATGACTCTATCCAGAAAAACATCTATACTCTTACAAGAACTTTGAATAATGTAGCAAGTGAAAGCAATCGTAATAATATTAAAAATATTTTCGTCCTTGGAGCACTCTCAGCTAGCAATATGTTGAATAATCTAAGAGGAATCCAAAGCATGCTTATAAACCAGGTTACGGATGTTTATCACGGCAAATTCGACTTTCACCTTATTTCTCCGAACCAACTTGTTCACGAGCTCAGTATCATTTCCTCACAGCTGCCGTCCGATCTAAGCTTACCAATAGAGAATGTACATGATGACTTACGTGACATCTATTCTTTACTAAAAATTAAGACAAGAATATTGGAAAAATATGTGATGTTTGAAATACGAATTCCACTTACTAGTCGCGATCCCTATGAGCTATACGAGCTGATAGCTATCCCACAACGAGTTAGAGAAGATTCCATGACCACTTTGATACCTAAATCAAAATACATGGCGATAAATTTGCGTAAGGAAACTTACCTAACTATAACGAAACACCAAATAAATGAATGTCTACATCGCCGAACCGATACGTATCTATGTTACCTTCAGTCTCCTATCAATCAGCTGAGAGGGGACTACGACCTGTGTGAATCTGCTGACAACACAAGGACGTCGTGTCGTCTAATTACCGCTCCGTGCAAAACTGCATGGATCAACTTACACAACACTAATACATATATGTACTTTTGTTGTCACACTTGTGTCGCCCGAGTTCATTGTGGTGACACTCAAGTTACGTCATATCAGCTGGTTCGGGCAGGAATTGCCGTTATCGACGAGGTGTGCAAGCTCTTTGAGCGCATAGTCCACGCGCGCCTCGTCGAGCATTTGGAGGACACGGGCCCGGACTTGGCGGACTGCCAGTTCGGGTTCCGGCGGGGCCGGTCGACAGTGCACGCGATTCTGCGGGTCAAGGCACAAGCGGAGCGTGCGGTGTCCCGGGGTAGGGTCGTGGTGGCGGTGTCTCTCGACATCGCCAACGCGTTCAACACCATGCCCTGGGCCTGCATCGAAGAAGCACTGCGGTACCACGAGGTGCCGCCCTATCTCCGGCGTCTGGTGCACGCGTACTTGTCTGACAGGTGCGTGGTGTATCCGGGCGCCAACGGGTGGCATCGCAGAGCGGTGTCGTGCGGTGTTCCGCAGGGGTCGGTTCTCGGCCCGCTCCTGTGGAACATCGGCTATGACTGGGTGCTCCGTGGTACCAACCTTCGGGGCGTCGCTGTCGTCTGCTACGCGGACGACACGTTGGTGACAGCAACGGCCAGGACATTCCAGAGGTCCGCCCTGCTCGCCTCGTTCGGTACCGGACTGGTGGTGGGCAGGATTCGGCGACTGGGCCTCACGGTGGCCCTCAACAAGACCGAGGCCGTGTGTTTCCACGGTCCTCGGTGTGGGCCTCCGCCTGGGGCCCACATCACGGTGGAGGGCGTGCGGATTCCCGTCGAGTCGAGGATGAAATACCTCGGTCTCGTCCTCGACAGTCGATGGGATTTCCGTGCGCACTTCGAGGAGTTGTCGCCGAAGCTGGTGAGGGCGGCGGGCGCACTGGGGCGCCTGCTGCCCAACACTGATGGTCCTGGCATCCCTTGCCGAAACTTGTATGCTGGAGTCGTGCGGTCCATGGCCCTCTACGGGTGTCCCGTTTGGGCCGAGTCCCTGGGCGATCGTTGCGTCCGCCTGCTGCATCGTCCGCAGCGCATGGTGGCGCAGCGAATAGTCAGGGGCTACCGCACGGTCTCGCACGAGGCGGCCTGCGTAATGGCGGGAACTCTGCCCTGGGTGCTGGACGCTAAGACCCTCTCGTCGGCTTTCTTCCGGCGAGAGGAGGCGTCCGGGCGTGGGCAGAGGTTGGTCCCCCGTGAGGTCGAGGCCATGTTGGCCTCCCTCCGCAGGACTGCCGTGGAGGAGTGGCGTTCCAGGCTGGAGAAACCTAGTGCTGGTGCGAGGACCGTCGCGGCAGTGCGACCTGTCCTCGAGCAGTGGCTGGACAGGCGCCACGGTGCGCCGACATTCCGGCTGACGCAGGTGCTCACCGGGCACGGCTGCTTCGGTGCGTACCTGTGTCGCGTAGCCGGAGCGGAGGAGTCCGCCGTGTGCCACCATTGTGGCAACTGCCGTGAGGACACGGCCCAGCACACGCTGGAGGAGTGCCCAGCCTGGGACGAAGAGCGCAGCGCTCTCATAGCGGTCGTGGGAAGAGACCTCTCGCTGCCGGCCGTGGTCGCCGCCATAGTCGGCAGTAAGAGGTCGTGGCGAGCCATGCTCTCCTTCTGCGAACGCGTCATGTCGCAGAAGGAGAGCGCCGAGCGGGATCGGGAGCAGACCGATCCCGAAGACGAAGGAGGCGCCGGGATGTCACCTAACCCGACGCCGGAGAGGCCACATGGGGTCGCCGTCCCTACCTTGGCGGCCCCCGAGACGTGACGCAACACGCGTCTCATGTCGCGTCGCTTCAGCGGCAGTGCACAAAGGCGGTCCCGGCGCGCTCTGTATCAACGGTATCCCGGGGCCGTCTCTGAAGTGCACCGATGGTGGCCGACGCGGGGTTTTTAGTCGGTATTTCGGTGCGTAGAACACGGTAGGGACCCGACCCAGCGGTCGCCCGTCCACATCCACGGGCGGCACAACATCTCGCTGGGCTCGGAAGGCGCCGGTGAGTCCGACACACCCTCGCCCCTCAGGGGGTGGGATGGTCCGTAAAGGGATTTTCCCCGCGAGAAAAAAAAAAAAAAAAAAAAAAAAAAAGGAATTGCCGTTATGACGAGTGATTGTATGCTTAAAACGGATGAGTCATTTATCTACTCACATAAGTTGTTTCGACAAGACATAGTCCACGTACATCCAGATATCATTGCCCCAGATGTACCACCAATAAACCAGCTAATTAATATATCAATCCCATTACTTGATATGAACGATTCTGATACCGAAAACAGAAAGAAGGCTTTAGTAAAAATAGAAAGTAGCCTCCAGCAACTGAAAGATCATGCAGAGGAGGATGAGATCTCTGTTCGTGACATCCACCATTATACAGCAATCTACGTTCTGTTGGCGATAGCAGCTATCACCGGTGCAACTTTAGCATGGAGACGTGTGCAACAGCGATGGAATGTACCTTCGCCAGGCAACGCCCTCGTTCACTCAGCGGCGGGGCCTGGAGGCCTCAGTCAACCTGAAGGCGCCAGTAACGGCAATAGTGCAAGTGAAAATTTACGATGTGTATCAATCAGTGCGGATCATTGTCAGTGTAAGAGTGATATAGAAAGGCAGTGTTTGCGTAAACAGGATCGAGGCACGATGCCTGATCGTCGCCAACCAGTGTTTACTATCAGTGAAAGTGTCTAGAATTTATTATAGAGGTTTTCATTCATTATCCTATAAGTGAAAATGCCTTCACCTTGTCTCATCGCCATTATTATCATAAGTTATTTGTCTTAATAATATTATACTCAATAATTTCAATCTCCCCCGGGAGGATGTACGGGCTAATGCCCTACATTTGGTCTTGTCAGCATTTTATACACCGCGAGCGCGGTACTCGTGTTTTACGTAATTAGTACGCAATTAATTGTCATCCGCGACGCGTGTACTCAAGCTAGCAATTTATCTTATCATATTTTTATAGTTATAAAATCATCTCCATCTCTAATTACTTATTAATAAACAGTGTAAAGCAAGCTATTATCTTTTACTAAACTCTACAACGTGTCCTTTTTTAAATTGCTCGCGATATACAGGGTATATCAAGACTGCGACCGAAAACGAAGCCGGGTGGTAGTTTTAGTGATTACAGACACAATGCAAATAAAAATTTCGCAAAATAAGCGACACATTTTTTTTTGGAATTTTTTAAAAATCATTGTTTTTGGGTAGCAAATACCTAGTTATCAGTGGCGTGCCTAGGGTTTTGGAGTAGGGCAAGCCCAATATTATTTTAGTTTTAATACATATTTATTTAGAAGGAAAAAAATACTAAGAACACAATCTCCTAAATCCTTTCCAATCTGGATTTCGGCCTGGGCATAGCACGACGACCACTCTAACTCATATTACGGATGGCATCAGATCGGGTATGGAGGAAGGTAAGCTGACTGTTCTGGCATTGCTGGACTTCAGTAATGCCTTCAACACCGTAGATTTCGACGTATTACTTGGCGTAATGGGTTCTCTTAACATATCTCCAACGGCAGTTGGTTGGTTTCGTAGTTACCTGTATGGTCGCCAGCAACGCATCTGTTTAGAGGAATGCTTTTCCTCCTGGTGCTCTGTATCTGCTGGTGTACCTCAGGGCGGCGTGTTATCTCCTTTACTCTTCGCTGTTTTTATTAATTCCATTACTAATGATCTTCGCTCATCCTACCACCTTTACGCCGACGATCTGCAAATTTATACTCGGGCACCCTTGGACAAGATGGTCGATGCGATTGAATCTATCAACACCGACATCCAACACATATGTACATGGAGCAAAGCCTTTGGACTAAAGATCAATCCTTCTAAAACTCAGGTCATTGTTGTCGGCAGCCCCAGGATGATATCAAAACTTGATTGGGACCAACTACCATCTGTGTCCTGTGATGGTGCCACTGTACCATACAGTGATACGGTCAAGAACCTTGGCCTTTATATGGACAAGTCTTTCACCTGGGGTCCGCAGCTTCGGGAGTTAAGCCGTAAGGTTTTTGCCTCCGCTGGGTCCTTGCGAAGGTTACAAAATTTTCTACCCATTACCACGAAGATTTCTCTTGCACAAACTCTCCTACTCCCCATCCTTGATTATGCCGATGTCAGCTATCTCGATCTCACCGAGGACCAACTTAATAAACTTGAGCGCCTTCAAAATTTTTGTATTAGATTTATATTTGGTCTACGCAAATATGATCATGTTTCCGAGTTTCGTGTTAAGCTCAAGTGGTTACCCATACGACTTCGTCGGAATGCTCATATTCTTACTCTTCTTTACAATATCTTGTTTAATCCTCTCACCCCACCATATCTTAAAGAACGTTTTGTATTTCTTCATGTGTCACATTCAAGGTCCCTGAGGTCATCGGAGAATCTGCAATTGAGAATGCCAGTGCATGTCACAACTTTCATGGACAAGTCGTTTACAGTCCAAGCTGTTCGACTGTGGAACGCATTACCAGTTGTGGTAAGACAGGCTCAAACACTAAACTCGTTCAAAAAAATGGTTAAAGATCACTACCTTTCCTTCTGAACGGACATATTGAGTAGTTTAATTCCCTGCATTTGAACCTAAAGGTAATTTATAGTATGTATGTATATATATATTTATCTATTGAAATATTTATGTGTGTATGTATATCATGTGTATATGTTTATGTATATATTTTGTATATATTAATATAAATAAGTTGTTTATAATAATTATTATTTTTTCTTTTTTTATTGGTGCTTGTATCCTTTAAATTCTAGACTGCCCTCTCTTGTTTTCCTTTTCTTAAATCCATCCTAAGGTTGTCTGTAAGAAATCGCCTAGAGCGATAAGACCGCCATCTGTACTTTTTTTTTGTTAATCTGTAATATCTTTAAGTGTTTTTTTTCCTTTTTTTTATGTGCAGTTAAGAATAAAATAAATAAATAAAATAATAAATAAGAACGACGAAATCGAATTTACGGCGCGGCGGCAGACCTACCACACAATCTGTACCATATTAGGATTAGGTAAGACAAATATAGATAGCTTGTAGTCATGCAACCGTAACTTTTTAATGCACTAACTACTGAGCACTTTAAATAGGTACTCGGCATTACACTAGCACAACGATAGCTACTATGCTCCCGTGTTTGACTGCGCAGTTAAGCAATATTGCGGACAGAAATTGTTATAAATACAATAAAGTTAAGTTTTTACAAGTAATTTTAATTACAAGTAATAGCATGCCTTTTGAAAGGACCACAAACTCATTGAAATCATAAGAATTAATCCAAACATTCTAATACACAAGTTTCCCTTGAAAAGCATATGTAACACGACTGTTAAATAACCTATATGAACGGGAGCATTTCGAAATCGAATTACGTAGTTTAGTAAACTGAACCGATAAAATGCCTCTTGTGATTTACCACGAATTTAAGAAATGCACAAACTCGGCGTAGTTTTCGCGCCAGTTTCAATATAATTGAATTAAATTACCTTTATAACGGCAATGAACACTTTCACCATCACAAGAAACAATACAAATCATTTTCGTCTCAAAAAGTTTAAATAACATTAAAAAAACTACTAATTAACCTACAACCGAACTATTTACAAATTTACAATGTCAAAATACTTATGAAGTTAGTAGTAATTCGTACAGTATTGCTAGTAAACGAAAAAATAAACATTACATCATGCAATTATAATTTATGAATTAAATATAAAAACTTCATTATTTGTATTAAAAAAATGATTAAATATTTTTAAAAAAGAACCAACATAATTTAATAACAATAAATATAATTTAGTTAACAAATAATGTTACACATGACGACCTTCAAAGTTCAAACGTACGATGTTCAGTCAAAACAATTCTGTGGTCAAAAGCTGGGCTTTTGGTTTAGTACTTTATTGCTATATATAGATATCTGTAGCTATACATTCGTAGTGCCAGAGTGTAGCATTTCACCCGTCAGTGTGAAAGAGATAGCATGCGTTGCCAAAAGCCTCGTAAAAGCACACGAGAGAGAAAAAGGCAGATATATGTTTTGCGTGTCTTTTAAAAAATGCGTGGAGCTACGTTCAACGTGAGAGGTAAAATTATTGAATGAATTTATTTAATGCGTTGCGCAGCGCGGGCGGCGCTTCGGCTCGCCGTCGCAGGCACTTCATTGAAGAGCGCCATGCCGCGACGGAACGCGGTAAATTCAAAAATGGTAGATGTTTCGTAATTACTGTTTTGTATTGAATGTAATGGTTTCGTTCAGAATTTATTATAAACGTATTAAGTAGGGCAAGCCGGGCTTTTGGGCTTGTATGGAAGTACCGCCACTACTAGTTATTGCGAAAATAGTAATTTAAACCCTATCGTACCATTGCGTCTTAAAAAATAAAAAGGTGTCCATCATTATTTTAGGAAAACTATGTAATTATCACCTATATACGACGATAAGTAAAAAATTACCAAAAAAAAGTTGACGATTTTTTTTGCGAAATTTATCATTGCATTGTGTCTGAAGTCACTAATACTACCACCTGGCTTCGTTTTCGGTCGCGGTCTTGATATACCCTGTATTCAGCTGCCGGAAGTACAGAGATCATTTCATTTCCAATGTGGTGAGGAACAGGTACAATTTTTTATAGTTTGTATGACTCTCTATCGGTCAATGGAAACGATATTTCAAATATAAAGTAGTTCTCTGTGACTCTCGCGTTAATTCTAAGCATACTATAGACATATTTGACCTCTAATTGGAGGCTATCAATAGGCAATGTAATATCCTTTGTCAATTGACTTGAGATCATCTGCAATTCATTTTTCAGCTGCTCGGGTGTTAGTAGATGTGCATTAAACTTTCCGTGTGAGATGTCTGTTACAGTGTCTAGCAAAGTATCTTGAATATTCTTTAAGTTATGGATGAGATTACTAGCAGTTAATGCTGATAGTGTAAACTCTTGAACTTTTATTAAGCCTTCTACTTCTGTCTTTACTGTGTTAACTGCATAATCCAGTTCATTCAAGTGCTTATTTATTGTTTTATGCTGGATTTGAATAGTCTCCTCCATTCTTTTAACCAAGTTGTATTCCGCTTCGATTACAGAAGTTTGGTTTTTTAATAAGTTGGCAAGATGACGTTCATTGTGCCTTACGAGCTCAATATCCTTGCTATACTGTTCCGCGAAATGTTCGTCTAATACTCCGAATAAACTGTTTGCAATATAGCCGACTCCGTTGATTAGCCCGTGACGCTTTCTGGAGTGTCCGGTAAACTGCTGATTCCGAAGTAAGCGATTGTAACGTTGCAATTCTTGGTATTCGTGACGTAATTGTAATAATATTGTATTACACTGTCCTTTATCTGGCAAGGTGTCGCACGACCTTTCTATATAGGTCAAGAATTTTGTTGCTGCTGTGGTTCCTTCCCAGTATGGGGTCATGTCATAATAAACTATTACGGCCTTATTACAAAAAGATAGCTTAGTACTGGATTTAAACCAGAACTAAAAAGTTTAGGATTGTTACGGTATTAAAGTCAGTTCTTAGACTAAAATTCATTCTTATTACAAATCCAAGACCAACTGAGGACTTTATAGTACCGCAGATAGTTCTTGATTTCCACAGATTACAAGCAAAAAATTTAACTGATCCATTATTTCATTCACTCACCGATATATGCACCGTTCCATTTAACATAAACTTGTGCATAGAAATATTAAAATGTTAAATAAAATGTAACTTTTATGGAGATCATCATGCTAAATATATACAATTTTACCATTAGAATATGTATATACATATATCCCTAATCAAAATAATTTGAAGTGGCGTAATTTTGGTTTTGTTTCACTGTTGAGTTATTTATATAACTAGCGTAAAAAGGAATGAATTGTGTGGCGCGCGTACTTGAATAATAGCGAAATGTTTACATATCGGATTATTATTGATTCTATTTAACAGTACTTTAAGTAATATAAATAAACGTTGTTCATTATTGAATTGTTTGGCGTGCATACTTGCATATTATCGACATGTCGGCTTATTATTTGTTATTTTTAATAGCAGTTAAAGCAACATAAAGAAATGTTGTTCTTTTTTAATATATAAGCTCGGCAACAGCGTCACAAGTGCAATAGTTTTTGTGAAATCTCGTACGCAAAGTATACGTCAGTTAATCAAGTCGAAATATGGAGCATTCAAAGAAGAAAAGGGGTGAAAATTGGACTTCTGAAGAAAAGGTTAGTCCAAAGCCATCATCTTGTTAATAATCAGTGTAATAAATAACTTTTGACCCAATCAATACGAATTTCGTTATTATTCCAGGAAATACTACGCCAACTTATTTCCGAGTCAGCTCACATTTTGGAAAATAAGTCTACCAAGACGAATGCCAATATGTTAAAATGCAAAGAATGGAAAAATTTAACAAATAAGTGAGTAATATTTGTTGTTAATTGTGTTCAATAATAATAAGTTAACTAATTTCCAGTGAATATGTAGATAAAAAATTTCTTAGTATTAATTATGTAACACATATATCTTTCAGACTAAACGAACTTATGGGAAAAAATCGAACTGATGCAGAGATCAAGTTGGCTTGGAAGCGGATGAAATTAGCAGCCAAAGCCAACTTGTCTTTCCATAATAAAGAACTATCACGGACGGGAGGTGGCCAAAAACCTCCGTCACCTTCTCCAGAGGACTTGGCAGTCATGTCCATTGCACCTCTTGATTTTGTCTTAGAGGTCAATCATTATGACAGTGATGCTATGGTAAGCAGGAAATATTAAAATTGACATACACACAGTTTTGCATTATGATTTTTTAAATAAAATACTACTTTATAATACATATTATAATAAAATAATAAATAAAAAGTAATACACCAAGAAATAATAAGAACAAACTATTTAACAGAACTCTGTACAAATATCAGACAATTTCCCAGGATCAGGCTAATTTTAAAAGTAGGATTCAATAAGTGGAATGACCATAACATCTATTTAATATTTATTTACTTGTTTCAGATTACAATCCCACCTGAGTCTATTGCAGGCCCTAGTTCCACTACTGATTCAGTTACATTAACTGATGATGTTATAGAATCAAATAACAAGGAAAAGCAAGGTGAAATTAATTCTTAGACAGTAAAACACAAGTTTGTTATAATATAATTTTATTTTAGCTACCATTTTTTTCCAGTTAATGAAAATTTAAAAAAAATGTCAAAAGGTACAGTAAATAAAAGCAAAACGGTTTCCCAAAAAAGGTATACAATATCTTGCTACACTTTAATACACAATAATCTTAGTAAACATGTATAATTTGGCTATAGTTAATTAATTAATTAAAATGCATTTTCACTTTTCAGTAGCAAACACGGCCATCAGGCTATTATAGACAGTAATGTAGAATTTAAGAACAGGCAACTGGAAATGTTGGAAGTGGAACACAAATACAACATACAAATTGCACAATTTAAAATAAAAAACTTGCAACTTCAAAATCAATTATTGGAAAATCAAATTAGACATTTTACTGAAGTACTAGAGATATCAGAGATACCAGATCAGAATAATAAAATGTGAGTAATACTAAAATTTATAATAAAAATACAAAGTTGTACAACAATAGAACTAGATAGAGTACTATTTTGGCATCATTCTTAGTTCTGCAAGTACTTTAATAGCAATCCAAAGCTTTTCAGAGGCCTACTCTAAGTCATGACAGTTTATTTACAAACAAGTAAAACTGAATAATTATGTTTACAACACATTTTTGGACATGTATACTACTAATGTAAGATTTTTTTTTTCAGGTAATTACCAGCGTACCTAATTCCTATCATTATATTATCAATTATAATTTAAGTCTGATTCCAATGTATGACTGTGACATATTAAAATTGTTATTGATGATTATTTGAGAAATAATATATTATGTGGTGAAATGAGTTTCAATGAACTGCCTTCTTCTTATACTACCTCTTGTTGCGTTAGAAATATAAGTTGGCACTTGTATATTTGGTTCCCTGGAAAGATGCTCATTATCGAGATCATCCCCAGGAAACAAGTCTTCCCTCATATCTATGGCGATATTGTGAAGAACAGCACATGCAACAATAGTCTTCCTGGCTGTTTCTATATCTCCATACATTCCTCTCAGTAAGCAACGGAAGCGTTGTTTCCACAGACCTATGCATCTTTCAATGGCATTTCTGGTGCTGATGTGGCTCCTGTTGTACCTTTGTTCTGCTCCTGTTTCTGGTCTGAGCAACGGAGTGAATAGATATGGTGTGCAGGGATAGCCACTGTCACCCAATAGTAAGCCGGAAAATGCACCAGCTTCAAACCTCTGCTTTAAGCGGGACTCCCTGAAGATTCTCGAATCATGAACACTACCACGCCATCGTGTTACAATGTCCATGATTTTAAGATCTGCATTGCATACCACCTAAAATGACAATATAAAAATTAGTAGAGGAACAATATTCTTGTCTCCATATTTATGTAATATTTAAAAATATAATGGTAATGATTCAATATTTTCACACAGTTACCTGCACATTGATCGAGGGATATCCTTTTCTGTTAATATACATCTGACCTTCATCAGTATTAATTTTTTTTATTCTTATATGTGTGCAGTCTATGGCACCTATAACTGTTGGAAAATTTGCAATACTGCGAAATTTTCTCATCCCTTCTTCTTGGCCATCCAAAGTAGCAGGCATCTTTATAAAATTGTGAGATATACATGCTAAAGCTTCAGATACTTTTTTGCAAGTCTTGCTAATAACTGGCTGGGATACACCGTGTAAGTCCCCAGTATCATCTTGAATCTGCAAAAAAAAAACAATTTAGTGTTTGAAATATTTTTATTTGTTCATTTATTTTAAGACAAAACAGATTACAATCCTAAAAGTGTGACAATAGTTACGAATAAGGTTTTCTATCTTAACCCAAAACTTGTGTTTTAGGAAAAATAATATAATACTATACAATTATTATGCTAAGAAGTAAACAACAATAGGGCAAAAAATTACTTACAACGTAATATATGTAGCTGCAAATTAAAATCATTTAAATATTTTCGTACCAGTTTCTTGTAATTAGTTATATTACTATTTAATCAATCTACAGCGGGTTTATTTAACAAGATACCGTAACACAATCATCGAATCGATATTATAGCAATGTTTTTAATTTAGGTAAGTAATTACAAAGTTTGTACACTTACTTCATGACGAGCCCAGTTGCGCAATGCGCAAACCACTTGCAACTCAGGAGTAAGAGCTTGTCCTCGAGGGTCGTAGGCTAACTTCTCACGCAATAAATCCACTATTTTAAGTGCAAACCTTTTAGTGAACCTATATTTATAGCGAAAATCTTCATCGCTTAAGTCAAAAGGATTCACGCGACTACGGGGTCTGCACCGCCGGCCTGTTCCCAACACTTCCAAATCTTCCAAATCCATTAAATCCATCGAATTTATGTCCATTTTTCTATTTTTGTAGTTAAAACAGGTAATAACAAAACTGCGACGCACAAGTCAACTTAAATATTAATTGACGTTTCGAGGTTAGTACAGGAGCTAAACTAGGGGTCTCGGTGGTTTAACTTTTGGTACCATAGATAATGCTCGCACTCGCCTTAAATCTTGTTTTGTAATAACGTTTCATTTGGTTCGTGGTCTAAACCTGATACTAAACTCGGTACTTTAGTTAGTTCACGTTTTGTAATAAGGCCGTTAAAGTCCATTTGTCTCGGATTAATTTTATGTCGTGAATGGGATCAAAATATAATGACATGTTGCTAGGCAGTGCTGAAAATTTATAAGCGCCTTGTGTATTTCCCAATAATGATATGAAAAATACTAAAGACAGTGCCATTGCTGCTAGTTTTCCTCTGGGTGGGCTACCCTTGGCATTAGATTGTTGGCTTGTTGCCTCTTCCTTGCGCTCCTCATGTGATGATTTATTACTACTGTCTTCAATCTCTGGCCGAATAGGTAAAACCGATAGTTTTACGATCGGTCTTTTCATAACTCCATCTTTTGTTTTCAAAGTTACCACTCTTACAAGCCCATCGGCGCCCGGATGCAATTCTGTAATTCGACCCATCCTCCATTTTCCCGGTGGTAAGTTGTCATCTTGTATGGTTACTAAGTCGTCAACTTTTAAGTTTCCTTGAGCTTTAAGCCACTTCCCTCGGATGGACAGTTGTGGAGGTATTCTACTTTCCATTTTTTCCAAATATCATTTGTAATTTTTGCGGACAAATACCATCGGGTTCTAGCATCCTTCTCCGTTTCAATGACCGTTGTTCCTGATCTCCCAGTTAAAAAATGTGCTGGCGTTAAAACTTCCAAATCTTCTGCTGTTTCAGATAACGCACATAGGGGCCTCGAGTTTAGACATCCTTCTAACTGTGCTAAAACCGTACAATACTCCTCAAAAGTCAGTTTTTGATCTCCAATCACTCGTTTCAGGTGGTGCTTTAAACTTCGAATGGCTCTCTCCCATAAACCTCCAGCGCTTGGCCAGGACGGTGCGTTGAAATGCCATTCTATATTTAGGTCTGTTAATTCAGTTAACATGTTGTTGCCGAACATAGCTTGTAGATCATGATATTGTTATTTTATTATCCTATTGGCTCCTATAAAATTTGTCCCGTTGTCGCTGTATAAGTGACGCGGGGCTCCCCGTCTCGCCGCCATTCTACGCAGCGCTGCTAAGAACGCTGAGCTGCTCAGGTCGGACACTAATTCCAGATGTATCGCCTTAGTCACCATACAAATAAACAAGGCAATATATCCCTTCGTCGTTTTTACTCCCCGTCCCCGGCTGCTTTTAACGTCGACGTATCCCGTATAGTCGAGTCCTGTGTGAAAAAATGGATGAGCGAAATTGCATCGAACCTCAGGCAAGTTACTCATTTGCTGATAACGCTTCATAGGTTCATGCTTTCTGCAGGTTACACAATTCCTAATTTCCCTTTTTACTGCTCTGTTTCCACCCATAGCCCAATATTTTTGCCTCAGAACGCCTAATGTTACGTGGGGACCGCCGTGAAAAGTACGCTTGGCTTGGTTGGGCTTGGTTGATTAGCAGGGTGGTTAATCGATGCCGATTAGGTATTATTGCGGGATATTTCATCTCTACCGATATATGCGCATTTCTAAGTCGACCGCCTACACGTTAAACTCCTTCTCTGTCAATAAATGGATTTAATTTGAGTAGATTGCTTTTCTTGCTAACGTTGTTGAATTTTTTCAAATGTTCAATATCTTTTACAAACTCAGTTCTTTGAACGTGCTTAATAATTAATATTTTTGCTCTCTTGAGCTCCTTTATGGTAAGATATCCTAGAGATGACCGTTTTTTAGATATACATCCCTTTCCACCGCGCCTGAAATTAATTAACCTTGCTGCCCTTAAAATCCATGCTAATATTTTTGTTATTTTGATAAAGCAACTGTGGTTTTCTAATAACTTTGTGACAATGCTTTCATCACAAAGATGCTGTATAGTACTAGCTTGATTAATTCTTCGCGTCTGCTTCGCTTCTATGATGGTCGAATAAATAATGTTTTCATGCTCCGATTTGCTATCAAACACCTCCAGTGAACGTGGTCCATTCCACCAAAGCTCATTGCTTTTCAATTGACATACTAAAAGTCCCCTGCTTGCTGCATCCGCTGGGTTCTCTTCTGACTTCACATACCTCCAGCAGTTTGGTTTCATAATTTCAATTATACTTCTTATCCTATTTGCGACGAAAGGTTTCCACCGATGGGGATCACCTTGAATCCAACCCAAAGTGATCTTTATCTGTCTATACATTTATTCTTTGTCTGACGTATAGGCATATTGATATTGACGCCATTTCAAGATAAGCCCTTGCAGATCTTGTTGTAAGTTTAGCCCTATACGTAGCACGCTGCACGGCATCTCTCGCGCCACTTCCCGCGCCGCACTGACGAGGCGCACGAGACAACACCCGCTTATATTTATTACCTCCGCTCGAGAGGTCAGATCATGCTGTCTCTTTCTCTCCGAGGCGCGCTGCTGCCCGCGCGCACCTTTCCTAACAACACACTGAAGAGCCGCACGATTGTGGCACCAATATTTATAACCTTCGGTTGAGACAACCGAACGTGCTATCTCATTCGGCGTGTATAAATATAGGATCGCTAGCTAAATAAATTCACTCTCGTTTTCTCGAAGATCACTGGTGTTTCATTTACCTGCCTAAGCGCTACAACTGGTGACCCCACGACACGCAGATTTCACCATGGCTGAGAATGAAGCGAAACCTCAGGAAGAATCGGCGAGCAACGATTACATCAGCGCCGTCTCCGTGCAATCAAGACTCCTTCCATTTTGGCGCGAATATCCAAGAGCATGGTTCATCCAGTTCGAAGCAGTCATCGACCCGTTAAAGACGTCCGATGATCAGAAGTTCCGCTACCTGCTTCAACAATTGCAATCTACAGATCTTCAACATCTTACTGATATTTTATACAACCCACCGGCTACAGACAGGTACGGGACAGTAAAAAAGCGCCTACTCGCCGCCTACGAGCAATCTGACGTCAAGAACTTCCAGAAGCTCATCACAGGCCTTGAACTAGGGGACCAGAAGCCGTCTTATCTGCTAAGAAAAATGAGAGAACTGAGCAGCGGGATGATAACCGACGAAGGCTTGAAGATTGAATGGCTGAACCACTTACCCATGCAGATGCGAGTAGTACTGTCGGTTAATACCGAAGCTACGTTAGATACTCTGGCTGCAATGGCTGACAAGATGGCGGAGTACACAGAACATCCAACCGTAGCCGCAGTATCACCGTCGTGCTCCTCATCGTCCTGTACTGCTAATGCCGACGTCATGCTCCTGTCGAAGCAAATCGAGAAATTAAGTCTCGAAATTGCCGAACTCCGACGCGATCGCACACCGTATCACCGCTATCGCCGTCCATTTCGCACACGCTCCCGTTCACGATCTCACTCAAGAACCCGCAAGAGCGTAGCACCTAAGCCGGGTGATGAAGCATGGGAATGCAAATACCACTTTCGATTTGGCGATAAAGCAAAGCGATGTGAATCGCCATGCTCGAGAAGGAACAAGAAGTCGGAAAACTAAAGCTGACATCGACCGTGGCGGACGTCGATGTCAAGAACATCAATAATCGCCTTTGTGTACACGATCGCAACACTCACGAACGTTTCCTCGTGGACACAGGCGCCGATATATCTGTGTTGACCGCCACGCATAGGAAGAACGCGAAGCTCGCCAATGATTTCGCACTTTACGCGGCAAACAATTCACCTATCAAGACGTACGGGACTAAAACCATTAACCTCAATTTGGGACTGCGCCGTAACTTCCAATGGACCTTCGTCATCGCTTACGTCAAGACTTCCATACTGGGTGCTGACTTCCTACGTCACTTCAAATTATTGGTGGATTTAGACAGGAAGAAACTAGTCGACAAAGTTACAGCGCTCGCAATCGACGCCCTTGAAACCACGGTGTGTTCGGAAAGCATCCACGTCATCAGCCAAAATCAAGCTTATCATGACATCCTGAAGCAATACACCAATGTGTTGCGACCCATGTCATTGAAACAACCACCTAGACACGAGATAGTTCACCACATCGAGACGACTGGTGCACCTCTTTACGCTAGAGCGCGTTCTCTCCCACCTGAAAAGTACAAGGCAGCGAAGGAAGAATTTGACCGCATGATTGAAATGGGAATATGCAAACCTTCAAAGAGTCCTTGGGCAAGCCCGCTCCATGTTGTTAAGAAGAAGGACGGAACCCTGCGAGTCTGTGGCGACTACAGGCGGTTAAACACGGTCACTCTACCGGATCGCTACCCCATTCCTCGTGTTCAAGACTTCACCTATCAACTGAACAACAAGAAAATATTTTCAAAATTGGATCTGAAAATGGCGTACTACTCGATACCTATTGCTAAGGAAGACGCGCAGAAGACATCCATCATAACACCCTTTGGCCTGTTCGAATTCAACTGCATGACCTTTGGGTTACGCAACGCTAGTCAGACATTTCAACGCTTCATGCACGAGGTCCTGAGAGGGATTGAAGGATGTTTTTGCTTCGTCGACGATATATTAATATCAGCGGAGAATGAAGATGAGCACAGACAACTCCTTCACTCAGTTCTTCAAAGATTAGACACGTACGGCGTCACGCTAAATATCGAGAAATGCGAATTTGGAAAGAAACAAATCAACTTCCTTGGTTACGAGGTGTCGGCGTTTGGCATAAAACCCACGACAGATCGAGTGCAAGCCATTTTGGCGTATCCCAAGCCCAAGACCATTATCGAGTTAAGACGCTTTCTCGGCATGATTAATTTTTACCGTGACTGTCTACCTCATCAAGCAGATCTACAGTTCGAATTAAACAAGTACTTGCACAACAAGAATAGAAACGACAAGACGCCCATTCTATGGACCAGCGAAGCAGAAAAAGCCTTTGAAGAATGCCGACAAAGCATCTCCAATGCAACCACCCTCAGTCATCCTGTTCAAGGTAGCCCCCTGGCCATATTTACCGACGCATCCGACCACAGCCTCGGTGCTGTTCTCCAACAGAAGATACATTCAGTTTGGAAACCTCTGGCATTCTTCTCGAAATCCATGAGTGCCACTCAACGACGTTACAGTGTGTACGACCGTGAACTCCTGGCAATCTACGCAGCTACGAAGCATTTTCGTCGGCTGATTGAAGGCACCGACGTAGTCGTATACACGGACCACAGACCGCTTGTTTATGCACTCACAAGGACGGCAAGCCCGACTGACACACCCCGCCGGGAACGTCAACTGCACTTCATAAGTCAATTCTGCTCCAGTATAAGATACGTCAAGGGGGACGAAAACTCAGTCGCCGACGCGCTATCAAGACTGGAGGCAATAGACTGTCCCACTACAATAGACTTCAAACAGCTGAGTATTGATCAAAACAAAGATGAAGCATTGAAGAAGTTAAAAAGGCAACAAAACTTGAAGTTCGGCGAGCTGACATTACCAGGTCTCAATCAGCCAATCACATGCGAGTTATCTACGGCGACTCCACGACCATATTTACCTGCAGAGTACCGTTACGAAGCCTTCAAAGCTCAACACGGGCTCTGTCATCCAGGCGTGAGAGCCACTCGAAAGCTAATGGCAAGCAAATTCTTCTGGCCGTCCTTGAACCAAGAAGTGGCAATGTGGACGAGAGCCTGCATAAGCTGTCAACGAGCCAAGATTCACCGTCACGTTATTACGCCCTTAGACAAGTTTCCACCATCAAAACGATTCGAACACATACATATAGATATCGTCGGGCCGCTACGACTATCAAATGACCGCAGATATTGTATAACCATTATAGACCGCTTCACCAAGTGGCCCGAGGCAGTACCTGTACGAGACATTACAGCAGAGATCGTAGCACAAGCGTTGTACGAGAACTGGATCGTGCGTTTCGGCTGTCCGCTTAGAATAACAACCGATCAAGGGAGACAGTTTGAATCGGTCCTATTCAACTCACTCATGAAGAAATTTGGCATTACAAGAATACGCACAACTGCCTATCATCCGCAGTCAAACGGCCAAGTCGAAAGATGGCATCGCACAATGAAAGCTGCACTAATGTCACGCGGCGCCACGACACAATGGACAGACGAATTGCCTACAATTCTATTGGGCCTACGCACCGCCCTACGACAAGACAACAACTTAAGTCCCGCTCTGATGACTTACGGCGCAACTTTACGCATACCGGGAGATTTTTTCATACAGACTGAGTCAAAATTGACGATGCAGAATTAGTACAGCGTCTAACTCGCACGATGGCATCTATAAAACCAGCACCTGAGCGCCCATACACCATACCGCAGCCGTTCATACATAAGAATCTAGCGACGTGCACCCATGTGTTCTTAAGAAATGACTCAGTCAGGGCTCCCCTCACTCCTCCTTACGACGGACCATATGAAGTGTTGAAGAGACATGACAAGTATTTCAAGATACAATTACCACTGCGCACCACCATCGTGTCATTGGACAGATTGAAACCAGCTTTCTTATTGAACGAAACGACAAATCTAAACTCAAGCGCATCGAGTCCCAGCCATAGTACATCAAGAGACAGTGGTATATCGACTCCTGCCGAGATAGCCCAGCCATATGTTACGAGAAGCGGCCGTACAGTCAAGAGAGCAGTACGTTTTTCTTGAGGGGGAGTGATATACGTAGCACGCTGCACGGCATCTCTCGCGCCACTTCCCGCGCCGCACTGACGAGGCGCACGAGACAACACCCGCTTATATTTATTACCTCCGCTCGAGAGGTCAGATCATGCTGTCTCTTTCTCTCCGAGGCGCGCTGCTGCCCGCGCGCACCTTTCCTAACAACACACTGAAGAGCCGCACGATTGTGGCACCAATATTTATAACCTTCGGTTGAGACAACCGAACGTGCTATCTCATTCGGCGTGTATAAATATAGGATCGCTAGCTAAATAAATTCACTCTCGTTTTCTCGAAGATCACTGGTGTTTCATTTACCTGCCTAAGCGCTACAGCCCTCTAAACATCAAGTCATTAAAACTGTAGCCGCTAGACGTTCTGGCAGACCCATTGAAAACTACACGTAACTTCGTAGTAGCTGACTCAGCTCGATGTACGGCATGGTGCGGGAAGTAACAAGATAGTGTTTTATTATTGTTGTCGCTATTAGTCACTACCATATGTCCTAAGGCTATCTACTCATTTATAAATACCTTATATTGATGTGCTAAAGTTGGTTCCTTTGAAAATTTATTTTCTAGACTCTGAAATTGCGCAAAAGCTATTTCCCTTGTCGATCCTAACTTCTCTTCAATGTCGGGTTTTAACGGTGATTTAACCTCATACTGGCCATTACTACCCCGTTTTGTTGTGGCATGATAGTAATTTATATTTTATACATTGTTGATCTTCTACTGATAGATCTGAATCTTCCTCGATGTCCTCTATTTCGCAAAATCTTTGTATATCCTGGATTTTATTCAAAACAATGTTACATTGAAATTACTCTATTTCGCCGCCGCCATATACTATCCACCCGAGCTGAGTCTGCTGTGCTATTGGTTGTGTAATCCATTCACCTTTGAGTACCCTGCCTAATAATATAGTACTGTACACTCGCGCATCAAGTAATATGTCCACGGGTCGGCTTACGTGAAAGTTAGGATCTGCTAATTTTAAAATTATTCGTGTGTGACCAATTTGTCGGGTCAAATGACCTGCTCGGCAAGTTTTTAAGGAGATTATTCATGATGAATACTTCAGTCGCAAACGCAAAATCGTTTGTATTGGATAAACATTTTAATTTCAAAGTGCCCCTGCAGTTATTTTCCATTTCACCGATTCCGTAAATTATCCCGGTACACTTTGATCATTTTAAGCCCAGTTTTTTAACTACGCTTTCTTTGATAAGCGACACCTGGGAACCTGGATCAATGAGAGCTCGCAGTACGTGGTACGAGCCGTCTATTACTGCAACTTTTATTAAAGCTGTAGCCAGAAGAACCTCATTAGATTCAGTTTCTTCTCGGGCAACATGCGAGCTCACGATGACACGTGCTTCGGACTGGCCTGGTTTTGGGTTAACGCCCGACACCTTTGCTTTTGATGAACACACGTTTGTAAATTTGCACGCATCGTGTAAAATTGTGTTATGATTTTCGGCACATTTGTGACACCGTTTTGTTGAAATGCATTCATTGCCCTTATGATCGAATAAGCAATTTATGCATAATTTCAACCTAGCAACTGTTTGTAATTTCACATCATTTTGTTATTCTAGAAATGTCTTGCAATGGTATAAGCTATGTTGTTGACTACACAATTGACATATTTTATAAGTTGTTGTTTGCTTGCTGCTTGACTTGGGTCCATTTGTGACATTAGTAACGAAACGATGTGGGTTCGATCTTGTAGCCGAGTTTTGCGGCATATGGGTGTTATGCTGGTTACTTAATTTCGACGCGACTTGATCTTGTTTTTTGCGGCCCGCAGAAACTTCCAGATTCATAAACTTTTTCTCCAAAGTAGTCCAGAAATTCTTGAAGTACGGGTAGCTGACGCGAATTTTTTAACGAATCCACGTAATCGTCGTATGTATCGCTATCTAATTTTTGAGACAATAACTGTACTATAAGTGGATCCCAAGAACTTATGTCTACGCCTAAATTTTTTATTGCGTTTAGATTTTGCTTTGTCGAGTCATGCAATTGTTTGATTTGTACCAGAGACTTATGCTGCATCGCGGGTGTTCCAAATAATGCATTTACGATATTTGAAAAAATAAGTCGCTTATTATCGTAACGCTGATTAAGAATATCCCAAGTAGTGTGATAATTATCAGAACTAATAGATAAATGCTGAATTAACCGTTCTGCTTCACCTTTCAGTTTCGCTTTTAAAAACTGCATTTTCTGTGCGTTTGACAAGGCACGATTGTTATGAATTGCTTCGTTGAAAAGATCTTTAAAGGATATCCATTGCTGATAGTTGCCTAAATATCGGAATGTCCATTTGAGGCGCGGATGATTCACGGTGTGCTACCGACCACATTTTTTTGTTTATTAATCTTTTCAAAGTCGTAAATGTATGCTCATGCTCTGTAAATCTTTCTTCATATTAATCATCTATCTATCTATCTATATCAGCCCATATACGTCCCACTGCAGGGCACGGGCCTACTCTACAATCGAGAGAATCGATTGAGAGTGGTTAGGCCATATAGTCCACCACGCTGGCCTAGTGCGGGTTGGCGGACTTACATACCGTAGAAATTCTTTAAAATCGCTACGGTATGCAGGTTTCCTCACGATGTTTTCCTTCACCGTTAAAGTGCGTGGTGATTGACTATCAATACACACATAACTCCGAAAAGTCAGAGGTGTGCCCTGGGATTTGAACCCGCGACCACCGTGAACATGTAGGCAGCCGCGTCTGGTCCATTACCAACAGGCCACCACGCACTTTTATTAATCATCATCTCCTGCTAATTCTCCGTCGATCTCCCAATGAAGGGAATCAATTTGTATCCACCGTTGCCGCAGTGTCTTTAAGACATCTTCCAATTCCCATTTTTAGTCAATATATTCTAAATTGATGCCTGCTACTGTTCTTCTAAAAGCTTTGAAGTTTGCTGTTCGTCCTCGCAACATATCATCCAATCGGCTTGTTGAACCCTTCGATTTCGTAGTACGAAATCGGCTGGATTTGGATCCTAATTGTTGCTTATCCTCATCTTCTTGAAGTAGTTTTCGCGAGTTTTCCTCTCCTACTTGAGTACGCTTGACACCGGGAGTTCTCTGCTTTAGTTCTTGCCACTGCTCGTTAATTAAATTTTTAGTAGATGTATATAGTTTACTAGCTTTTTCATGCTCACCGTTTTGAAAATACATAATATGCTCCTGACCCTTGAGCCCATAATGACATATATTCATATGATTGCTCTGATAATCTGACCAATAGTTCTCCAATAGTTCTAACCGACGTTTGAAATAATCTTCGGATTTCCTCTCAACGCTATCTTTTTTTATATTCGCCGCTAATTTCCTGATAGCCTCGCTAATCTCAAGTTGCTGATTATAAAGATCCTCCATGTTGCTGGTTATTTATTATTTAAAAAGGAAAGATCTTACTTGCACGCCTCGAGACCGTCTCCAACCTGATACTGCTGCCGTGACCGTGGGATTTTGCTGCTAATCCGTGTAGCTGCTGCTGCTGAATCGCTCAAACACTTATGCTGATTGTCCGTGATGACACAATAAACACTTATGCTGGTTACAGTTCACACACGTGTATTGCAATATTCCTGATTATGTTCTAACAAGTCTACAGTGCTGATAGATTCACGAAACGCTCACTAATGCTACTCGCGAAGTTTCGTGCGTGGCTCGAAGGACCATGTCCTAAGGCTATTACCATGTAGGATTTAGTAATAGATGTAGACTGAATTGTTAGAAAAGTGTTTATTACGCGATCACCATTAATTGTTAAACAAAGGAGCGAGGGAGCACGCGCGGTGATTGCTGCTTACGTACTAATGCTAAATTCGGTCAGCCACAGAAAGCCAAAGAACCTTAGTTTTTTTTTTTTTTTTTTTTTCTATTGCAATGAATGGCGAGACGAGCATGCCATTCGCCTGATGGTAAGCGATACGACCGCTCATGGACAGTAGCAAAACCAAACAACACCATGAATCACAAGGCAATGCTTGGCATTCCACTGCGCTCGCCATCCTGAGATATAAGATGTTAAGTCTCAATATGTCCAGTAGTTACTCTGGCTACAATATCCTTCAAACCGGAACACAACAGCGCATTTACACTGCTGTTTGGCGGGAGAAATAGACATTGCGGTGGTACCTACCCAGGCGGCCTCTCACATATGAGAGACCTACCACCAGTAAACAGTTAGTGTGCTGACTAAGATATGTGCGGTTCACCGTACAGTTGGTTTGAAACATAAAATCATATATACAAAGTACGTACATTTTCCCCAATGGACCCATGGGGGATAAAGCCCATTCCGCCTACGAAGCTTATCGCCAAAATTATGACAGCGTACTGGGCCATTGTTGATCTGGAAAGAAGGAGAAACAATTTAATAAAATGTTCAGTTAATTAATTAACTAATTATACGATCAATCATCATGATTATCAGAACTTTGTCTCTTTAGAAGTTAAATGGACAGTTGAGGCTAACGCGATCTTGAAGCTAGGGCAAACATCCTTGAGTTTTCATTTCTTAGTGAATGAGTATAAAGTAAGTATATACATAGTTTTAAGACTTGTTTTTTTTTGCGAAAATAAAGCGCCTTAACCGGCCCTTCCGATACCATTGACCATTGGGACGCAAAACAAAACAGTCCTATATTTCATACAAATATTTGTCTTGCTGCTAGAATCTAACACGCAGCCTCTCGTTTGAAAACAGGTCTCATAGTCAACTGTGCCAATACATAATCCTGGCAATCATGGTGTGTTTTTGTCATATTCATAAAATATGAACATAATTTTTGAAATGTCTTAAGCGCATCCCGAGAAGTCTCAGAGAGACATCGGATAAAAAAGGCCTCTATACATTATAATGTATTGAGACTTTGACTGATATAACAAATCAATCAAACAGTGACGTAACATCATTGTTATAGCTTTTTGTATGAAAATAATATTCTCAGCTCGTCCCATTGTGTGGGCTAGTGTGGGCGTGGGCATACAATTGGTTTTGACGGGCGGCATCTTTTTGATCAGCACTGATAGAACGATTACACTAATGGCCAATTAATTTATGTTTCATATTATGACGGATGAGACGTGACAAGTGGTGCAAAAAATATATTTGTATGAATTATTCAAATGGCAAAGTCTTATATAAAAAAAACTTAATAAAGTTATATGTTTACTTCTTAATAATACACCGACACAGATAGGCTTAGAACTTATGTTCTAAATTCACTGGCTGTTTTGTATATTGTCTCCTCCTTCTTCTTCTTCTACCTGGAGTTAATCCCGGCTATTGCCAGGGTCCGCCTTCCGACTGAGCTTCTTCCACTTTGCCCCATTTTCAACATCCTTTTCAGTCAGGCCATTGGCTCTCATGTCGGACTTGACGACGTCTAGCCAGCGCTTGCGAGGGCGACCACGGGACCTAGCCCCAAGGACAGCCATATTCATGCATCTCTGACCGACGTACTCCATAGGGCGGCGCATCATGTGGCTATACCATCGAAGACAACACTCTTGCAGTTTTTCCCCCACGTCACGGACACCAAGACTACCTCGGATGAATGAGTTGCGTATGCGATCGGATCGCGCTACACCGCTCATCCATCTCAGCATCTTCATCTCCGTGACGCGAAGCTCCTGGGTGTTTCTGCTTAGTGCTGGCCAACATTCAGCGCCGTATAGGAGGACAGGCCGTATGATACATTTATATATCTGCCCCTTGAGCTTCGGAGGCATTTTGCCAGACTCGTGCAGCTAGGACCCAAGGTACCTGATCGTTTCGGACCTTGTGATCAGGTCCGAACCTATCAATAGACCTCATACTTCGATTTTTGAAAATTACATGAATATTATTTATTTTTTGTTTATTACAAACATTAGTCCAATAACAAATCGCGATAAAAGCCTAAAAGATTTATCCAGAGCAATACACTGAACAATGGAGTCTAGTAAGTAATGACTCAGCATCACAGTAATGTAGCAACAACATCGCTGTAAATTGTACTCAACAAAATGCACGAAACTTGTATGCGTATAAACTACGATTTTAAGCCTCTAATAAAATGAGTTGAAACGCTACCGTATACTTATATTCTATAGATTAAGAGTAACAAAATTTTGTAACAAAGTTTTGTACTGTCTGGTATGGCGGTTGAACGCGTATTGAGAACCAGATAAAGTACCGGTTTCTGGAGCCCTGCTGCTCGATAAACATGATCCAGACATCGGCTAGGCACCCTGGGATTTACATGCTGTCCATTCACTAACGTTCATTCAAGCTTTCTAGCGCCAAAGATTAAAATACAGATTGCACAACTGCTTTGAAGAATTTTTGATGAATTATTTATTTCGTTGGCGTAAATTCCTCATGACACTAAGTGTGGGCTCAGTAACTTGAGGTATGGGTTCGTCTCCCAGGTCGGATGATTAAATTGTGTGAGTTTTTCGGTTTGAAAAATTGCAAGGGAATATAACTTGAATCCGATATGACAACAGGCTCGACACCTATCACATCTAGGGGCGGAAATTAAGCTTGGCGAAGTGTGGATCAGGCGGCACCTGCGGGGGCGCCGGTGCCCGGCCGTGGGCGGTCGGTCTGTCGGCGCTCGTGCGCCCGCACCGTCGCGTCGCGCCAAATCAGAATAAGTTATAGTTTATTGGAGGTGTTATTGTTAGAGTTGATCTCACTGGTGTGCAAATGTATCCTTCATTTCTCTATCTATTGATATTAAAATGCTAGTTTTGTGTCGTTAGTACTATCACTAACAACGGCTTGGCATAATTTGGCATATTAAGAAACTATAACTTGTTAACGGCACACGCATTCACGGTGTAAAGATCGAACCCAAATCCTCTCATTTCACATTCACCTTTACGTCCACACTGTACATCGAGATATGTATTTGCTCGTTATGCAAAACACGAAAGGCGCAGGTCCTACATTCAAAACCATTTAAACATTCAATATATTAAGGATGCGACAAGTATCGACTCTGATGCGATATCGATAGAATAAAATATCGATAAGTCGGTGTTAGCAGCGTCCAAAGCGTTTTGTACATGGCTGTAAGTATACCAGCGGATAGTGCGGGGGCGCGACTGTACTATAAAGTATTTCTAATTTTATATCAGTTCATGGGACGGCTTTGAGTTATTTTAATGTGGGCACAATCAGTTCTGACAAATATTATTTTTTTGTAACAAAATTTTACAACTTAATGGTTTCTTAGATTTACGCGAATGTTACACATTGAAATAAAACTATTTTATACGGATTTTATCGCGATTTGGTTTAATTTTTAAATTTTTTAACTTCCCGACGTTTCAATTACTTTACAGCTTTCGTGGTCACGGGGCGGACTGAGGTATTAGTCATCCGCTCAGTGACTAATACAATTAAACTACCCTTAATTTATAATTATTAAATTAAAAAGTTAATTTAAAAAGTTAGCTAGTTTTTGCGATCCGATCTACGCAGAAGGAGCTCACTGTGTCTTGAGGTCTGGCAGCTGGTCTTTTGGGTTCCGATTTAATTAAATGTAGAATTGGATCTCATGATGGTGCAAGATTCAAGCCATTTTCTCTATTGAAATTTGGATGTTTTTTTAATTTCAATAGCCTCGCGAAACATCCTGGGCAGGAAACGGTGTTCTTTAGCGAGGATTTGGGGCTGGTCAAAGCGAAGGTAATGCTTGGAGCCTTCCTCTATGTGTTCAGCAACTGCAGACTTCGTTGAGCGTCGGTGTTTGACGTCAGCTATGTGTTCTTTTACGCGGGTCCCTATGCTTCGTTTGGTTTGGCCGATGTAAGAGAGGCCACAGTCGCAATCTATTTTATATACTCCCGGTTCTTGTAAAGGTATATGACACTTGACAGGTGGTAAGAATTGACTAATCTTCTTAGGCGGCTTGTAGTATGTTTTAATAGAAGCACGCTTCAGGATGTAGCCAATCTTGTCCGTGACTCCTTTTATGTATGGCAATATAACCGGGACCCGTTCAACTGTGGCTGGTTTCACTCGGTTTCTGTGACGGCGGCGTGGAATTTGGAGCTTGTTGTCTCGCAGTACTTGCTTGACGTGTTGCAGCTCAGTTGCCAGGTGTTTCTCGTCACAGATTCCTTGTGCTCTCTGAAACAAAGATTTACCCACGGTAGCTAACTGTTTTGGATGGTGGTGAGAATCACCGTTCAGATATTTATCTGTATGGGTCTTTTTCCTATACACAGTATGACCTAAGGACTGATCAGGATTACGGATAACTAAAACATCTAAGAAAGCAAGAGATTTGTTTTGTTCCAACTCCATAGTAAATTGAATTTTATTGTTAAAGGAGTTGAGGTGATTTAAAAATGCAGTTACTTGGTCAGTTGGTAAAATTGTGAAAGTATCATCTACGTACCGCTTGTAAAATCTTGGCGAGACCGGGGCTGTACTAAGGGCTGTCTCCTCAAAGTCCTCCATGAAAATATCGGCGACTACTGGAGATACAGGTGAGCCCATAGCGACACCATCCATTTGTACATAGTATTGATTGTTCCACAACATGTAGCCAGATGTGAGACAATGTTTGAGTAATTCTGCATATTCTAGTGGCATGTCATTCTCTGTTAACTTCTTAGTGACAATTTTGATGCAGTCTTGTACTGGTAAGCTTGTAAAAAGTGACTGGACATCAAAACTAACCATTGTTTCATTATCAGCTAATTGTAGGTGTTTAATATCACTGACAAATTGGTATGAATCCTTCACAGATGCTCTAGTGTTTCCTCTCAGTGGTGAAAGCACTTGTGCTACGTGCTGAGCCAATCTGTAGGTTGGTGTGTCGATCTGGCTCACAATGGGACGTAGTGGAGCATTTTCCTTGTGTATTTTTGGTAATCCATACAATTTAGGAGGTTTTGCACACGATGGGATGAGTGACTTAGCGTTCAGATCTAACTTTTCGGAGTACTTGATTATTAAAGAGCTGGTGGCCTTTAAAATCCTGTTGGTTTTGTTTCAGAGAGCACAAGGAATCTGTGACGAGAAACACTTGGCAACTGAGCTGCAACACGTCAAGCAAGTACTGCGAGACAACAAGCTCCAAATTCCACGCCGCCGTCACAGAAACCGAGTGAAACCAGCCACAGTTGAACGGGTCCCGGTTATATTGCCTTACATAAAAGGAGTCACAGACAAGATTGGCTACATCCTGAAGCGTGCTTCTATTAAAACATACTACAAGCCGCCTAAGAAGATTAGTCAATTCTTACCACCTGTCAAGTGTCATATACCTTTACAAGAACCGGGAGTATATAAAATAGATTGCGACTGTGGCCTCTCTTACATCGGCCAAACCAAACGAAACATAGGGACCCGCGTAAAAGAACACATAGCTGACGTCAAACACCGACGCTCAACGAAGTCTGCAGTTGCTGAACACATAGAGGAAGGCTCCAAGCATTACCTTCGCTTTGACCAGCCCCAAATCCTTGCCAAAGAACACCGTTTCCTGCCCAGGATGTTTCGCGAGGCTATTGAAATTAAAAAACATCCAAATTTCAATAGAGAAGATGGCTTGAAGCTTGCACCATCATGGGATCCAATTCTACATTTAATTAAATCGGAACCCAAAAGACCAGCTGCCAGACCTCAAGACACAGTGAGCTCCTTCTGCGTAGATCGGATCGCAAATACTAGCTAACTTTTTAAATTAACTTTTTAATTTAATAATTATAAATTAAGGGTAGTTTAATTGTAACAGTCACTGAGCGGATGACTAATACCTCAGTCCGCCCCGTGACCACGAAAGCTGTAAAGTAATCGAAACGTCGGGAAGTTAAAAAATGTAAAAATTAAACCAAATCGCGATAAAATCCGTATAAAATAGTTCTATTTCAATTTTACAACTTGTATAAACGACATTAAATAATTATGTTTTGTTTCAGAATTAATTCCGTAATCACTCTATGTTCATGAATTTTTACTTTGCTTATGCTATAAGACTGACGAATACGAAGTCTCTGGGAAGTACCGATTAATTTAGAAGCTTGATTTTCGCAACGCTAATCCGCCACAATGCTAAAGTATGTCGTAGAAATTCAACTTGATACTGGCGCGTCCTGACAGATTCACAAATAACAAAGTGATCCTTAAATATTTCTTTTTTTACATACGAAAGTTTAAAAGCCGATCAAAATTGTTTAAACAGGGGTCGTGAGCCCTCAAGAAATAGAAGACTCCGGCCCTGTGCAGGAAGTAAAACGTGGGGGGTGTTTGATGGGCCACCGGTTCCTATCTTATATAGCCCAGTGACAACTTTGATTATCTCTGAATCACTGTGAATGTTGTTTGTACCTTATTTCAATCTGCTTAGACTGTTGCGATAATACGATAATTATTTCGACAACTTGCCTGTAGGCGAGAGGCTGCGAGTCAAATCCACGGACTGAGAAAAATTAATTGCCATTTTTTAACTGCATGTTTCGGTATCGCATATGAAATTTGTGATACCCAGGCCATGACTCTTATATGACATGTATATTATTGATGGAAACAATGTTTTATACTATTTATGAATCCTATTTAGTTTAAAAAGCTGTTTTTAAGTCTATTTTCGACTCTCAGTACTGTGCCGTACTGTATTAGTCCATATACGTCCCACTGCAGGACACGGGCCTCCTCTACAATCGAAAGTACGATTGAGAATCAGACTCTCAGCGATATTCATTAACTTATTTGGCTGTGGGAGTGTCCCTTCCACGGTCGCCGTCGCATATCGTAATCCGGTTGCGAGGTTTGTGGTCATGTCTCGCACTCCTGCCGGACCGAGGGTCTTGGCTTAACCGCCCGGACCGCGAGGGAAGATGCCTCTATAAAAAGTACCCCGAATCCCAAGCGGCGGCGCACCGCGAGGGGATGCATGGCTGATGGGCAGTTCAGTCTCTAGTGCGACCCCCGCCAGAGTACCGGCCGACCCTCTGGCGGGTTACGCTAGGCTTACCCAGGTACAGGGGGCACTGCCTGGGCGGACCTTCCTTTCCCCCATACTCGTGGGAATACAATGGATACATATATTTCAAAAAACAAAACCAAATCTTGTTCGTTGGTAGTGGAGAGGTTGCCAGGCTCGGATGCATTTCAAGCGTCCAGTCGGGCACCCTCAGCATTGGGAGCGCCTGCGGAGAGAATCGCGCCATCCCGTGACTTCGATTCGGAGTCCGGGATGAGCAGCGACTCTTCGCATGCGAAGAGAAGCCGCACTAGGCCGCGCGGGCCGCGTCCTGCGGAGAAGCGGCAGAGGGCTAGCGATGATGGCAGTACGGCGGAAACGGACTCCCGTGCTGCCACCAAGAAGCAGAAGCGAAGGCCCCCGGCTCCAGCCCGGAGCATGGGCGAAGATGACGACGCCGTCGGCAGGGCGCAGGCGGCTTACGAGGCTGCCCTTGAAAAGGAGGGCATCGCAGAGGCCGAGGCGATGGAGGCGGATGAGGCCGATCTGCGGAAGGCCAAGGAGGCGCATCCTTGGACAAAACTGACTCCAAAGGAGGCGCCGCCGGTTACCCGCAGTGAGGCCCTCATGCGGATGGCAAAGCGGCTCCAGCACATCTCTCGCATGTCCCGACACCTTAAGGGTACATATGTTCGGGACATAAATGAGAGCGAATGCACATGGCGAAAGTAGACGCCAAATTTCAGGCGATCGCCATGCGGCTGCCTCCGGAGCCGATTCTCCGCCCTCCGCTCGCTGCCAACCGGGCTAGGGCCAAGGCAGCCCCGAAGCCGCAGGCACCCGTCGCGGGGATACCAGCCGCCTCATGGCCGGCTCTAGGAGCGGGGAAGCAGAAAGCTACCCCTGCGGTCGCTGGCCGCCCTGCACCAACTGCCCGTCCGACCGCGGCTTCGACGGCTCCGCCGCCAGTCGCCTCTCGGGAGTCCCGCGGGCGCAAGCGTGGTAACCGGAAGCGCGCCCCGCCCCGGCCGCAGACGCCATACCCGCCTCTTCAACCCACCACATCCACGGAGACTCCGTGGACTGTGGTGGCAAAGAGGGGCAAGAAGAAGTCCCGGGCGGCCCAGCAGCCGGTCCAGGCCCCACGCAGGGCTGCTCCCCAGCTCCGTCTCCCGCGCAAAGCCGCCGTGACACCCAGGGTGACACCGGAGGCGTTGAAGCGGGGAGTAACGTACGCACAAGTCCTGCGTGAGGTCCAGACGAAGGTGGACCTGGCCAGCCTTGGCATCGCAGCCGGGCTTAAGTCAAGGCGGATTGCCACCGGGGCGTATCTTTTTGAGGTGCCCGGGCCTGAGTCGGAGGCGACGGCCGACTCCCTCAGTGCCAAAATGAGAGAGGTCCTTCGCGGGTCGGAGGAGGACGTTCGCGGGTCGGAGGAGGACGTTCGCGTCTCCCGGCGCGTGAAGACTGCGGAGCTGCGCGTCTCGGGGTTGGACGCTTCAGCCGCCTCCGAGGCAGTCGCAGCGGCCACCGCCCGTCTCGGCGAATGCTCCCCCGACGACGTTAAGGTCGGGGAGATTCGAGACGAGCGCTCGGGCCTGGGTGCGGTGTGGCTCCGCTACCCAGCGAAGGCAGCGGAGAAAGTCATGAAAGCGGGGCGTGTCCTGATGGGCTGGGTGGCGGCGGCAGTACGGCTGCTCGAGGCCCGGCCCCTTCGCTGCTTCCGCTGCCTCTACATGTGAGGCTTCAATGCACCGGCGAGTGCGACCGTAGCGGGCTCTGCTACCGCTGCGGTCAATCGGGCCATAAGGCCCGGGAGTGTTCCGCGGACCCGCACTGCGCAATCTGCGCGGATGCTGGTAAGCCCGCGGACCACCGGGTGGGCGGCAAGGCCTGCGCTGCCTCCTCGGTCCCGCACCGTTCCCAACGCAGTGTGGGAGCCGAGGTTGCGACGCGGCCGCAACCGTCCCACCCTGAGGCGATGGAGATCGCCCATACATAGATGGAGTTTAATTTCCTCCAGGCGAACATCAACCACTGCGTCGGAGCGCAACAGTTGCTTGTTCAATCCCTGGCGCAATGGTCGATTCACGTGGCTGTGGTCGCTGAGCCATACTCTGTCCCTGCCCGCGACGACTGGGCAGGGGACCTTGATGGCTCGGTGGCCGTCATCACCCGGGGCGCCGCCAGCTCTCCACCCTTCGAAATAGTAGCGAAGGGTGCGGGATGCGTGGCGGTCCTGGTGGGAGGGGTGTGGGTAGTGGGAGTCTATTTCGGCGGAATTCAAGAGCTTTCTAGCGCGCCTGGGGGCCCTGGTGCAGCTTGACAGCCAGCCTCGCCTCGCGCTTGTAGCCGGCGACTTCAACGCCAAATCCTTGGCTTGGGGTTCGTCGGTGACCGACGCGCGGGGCGAGGCCCTGGATGAATGGGCGATCTCCGTAGGGTTGGTCATCCTGAATCGGGGGTCGGAGAACACGTGCGTGCGGCACAACGGCGGTTTGGTGGTGGACGTGACGTTCGCCACCCCGGCCCTTGCCCGCCGTGTTCGGGACTGGACTGGAGTTACTGGACTGGTTTTGGTCGAGGAAGAGACGCTGTCCAATCATCTCTACATTCGGTACAGGGTCTCAGCCTCCCAGGTCTCCACCCATCAGTCTGGTGGTGGTCCGACTGCCCGATTCACGGGCGGCCGACGTTGGGCCGCGAAGCGCCTCGATGTTGAGGCCGCGAAGGAAGCCGCTATTATTCAGGCGTGGCTCCCCGTACCGGACGAGCCGGTGCGGGTCGAGCAAGAGGCGGAATGGTTCAGGGTGGCGAT
Source organism: Deilephila elpenor (assembly GCA_949752805.1). Lineage (NCBI taxonomy): Eukaryota > Metazoa > Arthropoda > Insecta > Lepidoptera > Sphingidae > Deilephila > Deilephila elpenor. The sequence goes on along the minus strand of OX457095.1, from coordinate 4,818,945 downwards.
GTCGCGAGTCTGCGACGCGGCCATGCCCCGGGTCACCCATCTTCCGGCGAAGCGCTAGGTGTACTGGTGGTCGGCCGAGCTCTCAGAGCTGCGCGCGGCTTGCATGGTCGCTAGCCGCCGACTCGCTAGGCTCCGTCGTCGTCGGACCCGCAGACCCGGCGACGACGAACAGGAGCGACTTCTTCTAGGCCTCCACAGAGAGGCGAAAAGAGCGGGTGGCCATCGCGCAAGCGAAGGCCGCGGCGAACGTGGAGTTCCGGAGGTCTCTTGACAGAGATCCATGGGGGCGTCCGTCCCGTGCGGCGTTGAGGAAACTCCGCTCATGGGCGCCCCCTCTGACGCAGAGTCTCCGGAATGACCTGGTCGAAGACGTCGTCGCGGCCTTGTTCCCGGCCACCGAGGAGTTCACTCCTCCACCGATGGCGCCACGTCCACCGGCGCCATCGTCGCTTTTTTCGGTTAGGGATATCCTGGAGGTTTCGCCGCAAGAACTGGAGGCGGCAGTGCTTCGGCTGCGGAGCAAGAACTCGGCCCCGGGGCTCTACGGGGTGCGTCACTGGGTACGAGGCTCCACAGCCTTTTCTCCGCGTGCCTGGAGCAGGGCATCTTCTCGTCGCGGTGGAAGACGGGCAAGCTTGTCCTGTTCCGCAAGGAGGGGCGACCTGCAGACTCGCCGTCGGCCTACCGGCCCATCGTATTGCTCGACGAAGTGTGCAAGCTCTTTGAGCGCGTAGTCCACGCGTGCCTCGTCGAGCATTTGGAGGATACGGGCCCGGACTTGGCGGACTGCCAGTTCGGGTTCCGGCGGGACCGGTCGACGGTTCACGTGATTCTGCGGGTCAAGGCACAAGCGGAGCGTGCGGTGTCCCGGGGTAGGGTCGTGGTGGCGGTGTCTCTTGACATCGCCAACGCGTTCAACACCATGCCCTGGGCCTGCATTGAAGAAGCACTGCGGTACCACGAGGTGCCGCCCTATCTCCGGCGTCTGGTGCACGCGTACTTGTCTGACAGGTGCGTGGTGTATCCGGGCGCTGACGGGTGGCACCGCAGGGAGGTGACGTGCGGTGTTCCACAGGGCTCGGTCCTCGGGCCGCTCCTGTGGAACATCGGCTACGACTGGGTGCTACGTGGTACTAACCTACGGGGCGTCGCTGTCGTCTGCTACGCGGACGACACGTTGGTGTCAGCGACGGCCAGGACATTCCAGAGGTCCGCCCTGCTCGCCTCGTTCGGTACTGGACTGGTGGCGGGCAGGATTCGGCGACTGGGCCTCACGGTGGCCCTCAACAAGACCGAGGCCGTGTGTTTCCATGGTCCTCGGTGTGGGCCTCCGCCTGGGGCCCACATCACGGTGGAGGGCGTGCGGATTCCTGTCGGCTCGAGCATGAAGTACCTCGGGCTCATTCTCGACAGCCGATGGGACTTCCGCACGCATTTCGAGACGTTGTCGCCGAAGCTGTTGAGGGTGGCGGGCGCACTTGGGCGCCTGCTGCCAAATACTGATGGTCCTGGCATCCCTTGCCGAAACCTATACGCTGGAGTCGTGCGGTCCATGGCCCTCTACGGGAGTCCCGTTTGGGCCGGGTCCTTGAGCGCTCGCTGCGTCCGCCTGCTGCATCGTCCGCAGCGCATGGTGGCGCAGCGAATTATCAGGGGCTACCGCACGGTCTCGCACGAGGCGGCCTGCGTATTGGCGGGAACTCTGCCCTGGGTGCTGGACGCGAAAACCCTCTCGTCGGCTTTCTTCCGACGAGAGGAGGCGTCCGGGCGTGGGCAGAGGCTGGTCCCCAGAGAGGTCGAGGCCATGTTGGCCTCCCTCCGCAGGACCGCCGTGGAGGAGTGGCGTTCCAGACTGGAGAACCCTAGTGCTGGTGCGAGGACCGTCGCGGCAGTGCGACCTGTCCTCGAGCAGTGGCTGGACAGGCGCCACGGTGCGCCGACATACCGGCTGACGCAGGTGCTCACCGTGCACGGCTGCTTCGGTGCGTACCTGTGTCGCATAGCCGGAGCCGAGGAGTCCGCCGTGTGCCACCATTGTGGCAACTGCCGTGAGGACACGGCCCAGCACACGCTGGAAGAGTGCCCAGCCTGGGACGCGGAGCGCAGCGCTCTCGTCGCGGTCGTGGGAAGCGACCTTTCGCTGCCGGCCGTGGTCGCCGCCATGGTCGGCAGCCGGAGTTCGTGGCGAGCCATGCTCTCCTTCTGCGAACGTGTCATGTCGCAGAAGGAGAGCGCCGAGCGGGATCGGGAGCAGACCGATCCCGCTCGTCGCCACAGGAGATGTAGGAGGCGCCGGGACGCCAACTAACCCGGCGCCGCAGAGGCCACGCGGGGCCGCCGTACCTACCTTGGCGGCCCCCGAGACGTGACGCAACACGCGTTTGTTGCCGCGTCGCTAAGCGGCGGTGCACAAAGAGGCGGTCCTGGCGCGTCTGTTAAACGGTATCCCGCTGGGCCGGAAGGCGCCGGTGAGTCCGACACACCCCCGCCCCTTCGGGGGTGGGATGGTCCGTAAAGGGATTTTCCACGCGAGCAAAAAAAAAGGCTCGCGAGTCAACCTGTTGCGTGTCGTGAAGTCGTAAGCTATCGGAGTAAAAAATCATAACGTGTTTGTAAAGACTAAATGTATTGAAAATTAAAACCAATTCTTTATGAAGACAGTCATAGAGGGGTGCTTCTGAATGCTTAGGGAATATATTTAATTATTTATAAAAGAATAAAATTGTACCTGTTGAAGACTTACTCAAACGGCGCAGTAACTTTTTATCACTGTCACTTCTAACATTTAGCTGAATAAATTTTAGAAACACTTTCAACTGCTTAGTGGAAAAGCTCTCGCACTGACAGCTGCACAGGTAATGGCCGTTGCAAGTGCTGGATGCAGCGGGTGCAAGTGGGGAGGGCGGGGGGAGCGGGCTCCAGTATACCGAAATTGCGCAGGTCTAGACCCGGCCGGAGAGCTCAATCGATCGGTTAATATTTATAGGTCAGAACTGAGTGCCCGGGCAAACAAGGGACAAAGAAAATGTATATTACATAAAAATTTAGAATCTATGGTTGATGCTAACAACATAAAAATCATTTAAAGTTGGTTATTGTTTTTATATATTTCATAAGTGACAAAGACAAAACTTATTAAAGGCGGATACATATGAGCTAAGAAAAAGATACGAACAGGCTCGCGAGTCAACCTGTTGCATGTCGTAAAGTGCCGGACTATCACAGAGGCAGAACATTTCTTGAACTGTCAAGATTTAATGTTTTTCAATTATTATTAATGCCTTATGAAGACTATCAAACTGGGGTGATTATTTGAAGACTTATAAAAAAGATCTAAACATCAAAATTGTGTTGATTAAAACTTACTTTCAATCTCAATGTGAAGTCTTGTTATCACTATCACTCCTTAATTATGAATTTTTGAATAACTTATTAAACTGAAAAAATAGCTCTCGCACTGACAGCTGCACAGGTAATTTTTTTATTTATTTATTAAAATACAAAGTTAATAACAAAAAATAAATATTATTTCCACGAAACCGGGCTTCGGTTTGACCGTGGAGGTGGTGAGTCTCATTTACACATGTTCAAAACATTTTCATTGGACATTAAACAAAATAAAAAAATAAAAACAAAGTAACACTTATGAAGTTAAAATTTTAAACAAAGATAAACAAAGTATCACCCATAAACTATATGATATAGCTATAAAAAAAGGCCGGTGCAAGTGCGGGATGCAGCGTGCGGACTTAGGGAGGGCGGGGGGAGTGAGCTCCAGGACACCGGTACTGCGCAGGTGTAGACCCAGCCGAAGAGCTCTATTGATCGGTTACTATTTATAGGTCCGAGCTAACTGCCCGGGCAAACAAGGACGAAGAAAATGTTTACCTCATAATGATCCCCAATTTACAGTATCAACGTTACAACGGGAAAAAGTCATATACAGTTGTTAATTTGTTCCGATGTATATTATAAGTGATAAAGACGGAGACTACTAAAGGCGGAAATGCAAGAGCTAAAAATACGATAGGGACAGGCTCGCGAGTCAACCTGTTGCGTGTCGTGAATTCGTTTGCTATCAGAGTAAAAAAACCATGACGTGTTAATTTAGACTGTGTGTATTGATATTTTAAACTAATTCTTTATGAAGACAATCAGAGTGGGGTGCTTTTGAATACTTGGGGAATATATTTAATTATTTTTAAAACAATAAAAGTGTAACTGTTAAAGACTTACTCAAACGGCGAAATTTCTTTATATCATTGTCACTTCTAACATTTAGCTCAATAAATTTTAGACACACTTCAATCGCTTAGTGAAAAAGCTCTTGCACTGACAGCTGCACAGGTAATGTCCGGTGCAAGTGCTGGATGCAGCGGGCGCAAGTGGGGAGGGCGGAGGGAGCGGGCTCCAGGATACCGAAACTGCGCAGGTCTAGACCCGGCCGGAGGGCTGTATTGATCGGTTAGTATTTATACCTGCGTGACTGTCCAGGCGAGTAAAGGTTAAGATGTTATAGGAATGGAAGATGCTACAGAGAAACGTACAGACAAGTTTGTGAGCCAACCTGTGGCGTCACGTTAAATGGCTACCAACCAACAAAGTATTATTTTCTAAAGATTTAATTATTTAAAAATTTGACCATCTCTACATAGCCTATTAAAATCAGATGACTTTTAAATATTGTGAGAAAAAAAAATGAAGGAATGAGGACTTAGTTGCAAGGCACAGTTTCTTGTTGTCACTATCACTCTTAGCATATTGTAAATGTATGAAATGTATAAATGTATAAAACTTCTAATAACTAACAAAAATAGATCTCGCACTGACAGCTGCACTGATAATGGCCGGTGCAAGTGCGGGATGCAGCTTGCGGAAGTGGGGAGGGCGGGGGTAGCGAGCTCCGGGACACCGGATCTGCGCAGGTCTAGACCCGGCCGGAGAGCGCTATTAATCGGTTACTATTTATAGGTCTGAACTAACTGATAGGGCAAACCAGGGACATAGAAAATGTTTAACGCCTAATATTTTCCATGGTATGGTATCAAAGTAATACCGGGAAAAAAGTGATTTACAGTTGTTTATTTGTTCCTATGTATTTTATAAGCGATAAAACAAAATTTATTAAAAGCGAATACACAATACAGCTAAGGAAAAGATACGAACAGGCTCGCGAGTCAACCTGTTGCGTGTTTTTTTACTATCAGAGTCAGAAACCACGACGTGTTTATTTAGATTAATAATCCTTAATAATCCTTAATAATAAAAAATGTTTCTGTGATATATGATGCTATGTGGTCCTATCATTTTCCGCTTGTTATAAAATGTAACTTAGATTTAATTTCTCCAAAGATGTATACTGATACTTCGTGTCATTTTAATGGGTCGTGTGGGGTAATAGATGTCGTCAAGACATAGAAAAATATCAAAGAGAATGTCATAAGAGATTACGTCTAATAGACTTTCCATCTCAGTTTATTAACTGCTGTGATAAAACTTGCAGTGACAACTCGCACGAATCTATTATTGACCAGTTATATAATAACATTGTACGAGCCATTACTGAGGCTGCTGTGGTGGGTCGGGGGAGCGGAGGTAGACGAATAGGAAAAAGAGTGGTAGTGGGCTGGAACAAATATGTGGCCGGGGCTCACGAGCAGGCCAGAAATAAGTTTCGCGAATGGATTTGGTGTGGTGAGCCTTTATCTGAAAAGGTTTATACTGAAATGCGAGAAGCCAAAAGAATTTTCAAATCGCGGTTAAAATGGTGTCAAGATAACGAAACACAAATAAAAATGGATATATTAGCTTCGCATCATTCGAGAAACGACTTTCGTGATTTTTGGAAACATACTGTCGGAACTTGTTATAGGTCGTATGTGGGTTAAATAAAAGATGGTACAGTTCACACCAATATTATATTGACTTGATTTAAAACTAATTACAAACGCGACCCGACAAGCCCGCGACTGCCACGTTGCATAAATGGAACGTTGCATACCTATGTCATGGCGTTGTCGTCTCTACAATACAAATAAACTAAATAATAAACCTGGACTGCCCGTGATCGTTGGGGGTGTGTCAGAGCCGAAGGAAATAGCTAATATAGATTAGCTAATACATGAATAGTAATGGAACATTTTTATGTGAAGTCCAACTTAGGACCCTCTAGATCGATGCTTAGTGTTGAGACTGGCAAGATTCCGGGCATCAGTTTCAAGGCTAAAGATATTGACCTCTTAATAAAATCAATGACCAGAGGTAAATCCCCGGGTCATGACGGTCTCAGCATTGCGCATCTTCAATACGCGGGCCCACACTTACCCAGAGTGTTATTCCTTTTATTTACTTTTTGTATCAATCATAGTTATATACCCAGAGATATGTTACGTACCATAGTAGTGCCTATTGTAAAAAATAAAACAGGTAACCCATCTGACAAAAACAATTATCGACCTATTTCTTTGACTGCCTCGGTGGCGTAGTTGTATTACGGTACGGTTACAAAGCTGAGGTCTCGGGTTCGAGTCCCGGGTCGGGCAAAATTATATTGGATTTTTCTATTCATTATCAGTCCGGAGTCAGGAATTTGTGCCCGATATGGCGATAGGCTCGCCACCTATCACATCGTGGGACGGAACATACAAGGCGAAATGTGGGTGTCCTGGTGGCGCCTCTGCCTACGCCTTCGGGGATAAAGGCGTGAGTTTATGTATGTATGTATGTTCTTTGGCCACTGTCATAGCCAAGGTACTTGACGGCATACTTAATGCGCAATTGAATAAATACATTAGAATCCATGATAATCAATTTGGTTTTCGTCCAGGGCTGTCTACAGAGAGTGCTATTCTATGTCTTAAGCATGCTGTCAATTATTACACAAAGCGCAGTACTTCGCTCTATTGCTGTTTTCTCGACCTTTCCAAGGCTTTTGACCGGGTCTCGTATGATATTTTGTGGAAAAAACTGGATAAATCTAATTTACCAATCTCGATTATAAACATCTTAAAATATTGGTACTGGGGCCAGGTCAATAGCGTACGATGGACCGGGGCGCTATCACGATCTTATGGGATGGAATGCGGGGTTAGGCAGGGAGGACTGACTTCGCCTACGCTTTTAAGTGAGGGGATTTAGGGATTTAAGGATTTAGGGATTCGGTGCTCATGTAATCTAGCGAAGACAACCAGATACCAAGTTTCTGTTTAGCCTGGCGTACTGACAAATGTTTGATGTCACAGTGTTTCACCACAGCATTATATGTGTGTGTCATTAGGAAGGTACCGAATTTGCATGCAAATGACGTTTGTATAATTGGCAGTGGAAGTTTATAGACTCTTCGATTGAGCATGGCTTTGTGTGTATCTGTTCCGATTAGATTTTTGTGCATAGATAAAGTAAGGCGAAGAATAAAAAGTTGCCGGATTGTAAGGACCTTTGCTTCTTTGTATAGATCGTGAGTTGGGTACAAAAATGGTTTTTTCAGCATTGTTTTTAGGACTGATCTTTGCGCTCTTTCGGCGTCTAACATGGTTGTCTTAGAAGCGCTGCCCCACACCGAGATGCAGTAGGTAATGAGGGGTTGACAGATAGCTAAATAGATCATCATCATCATCATCAGCCCTTCTGCGTCCACTGCTGGACATAGGCCTCTCCCATAGCACGCCACTGGGCTCGATCTTCAGCCCATCGTCGCCAACCGCTACCAGCCACCCCACGAATATCGTCGCTCCACCTGGCTGGAGGGCGTCCTACACTACGTTTGCCGAGGCGCGGTCTCCACTCGAGAACACGTCTACCCCAACGGTTGTCGGTTCTCCGACAAATGTGACCGGCCCACTGCCACTTCAACTTGCTAATCCGTTGGGCTATGTCGATAACCATGGTTCTCTGTCGGATAAGCTCATTTCTGATTTTATCTCTCAGAGAAACACCGAGCATAGCCCGCTCCATAGCTCGTTGAGCGACTTTGAATTGGTGGATCAGTCGCACCGTCAGTGTCCACGTCTCAGCACCGTATGTCATTACGGGTAGGACGCACTCGTTGAAGACTTTCGTCTTCAGACTTTGCGGTATTGGCGACGAAAAGACTCGACGGAGTTTCCCAAATGCTGCCCAGCCCAGCTGGATTCTTCTACGAGCTTCACTCTCAAAGTTGTTTCTACCCAATCGCAATTTCTGCCCGAGGTAGATATATTCCGAAACAACTTCAAGAGGAGCTCCGTTGACAACAATCGGCTCCAGATCAACATGTTCATTAAACATGATTTTGGTTTTATCCAAATTCATCCGAAGACCGATGCGTGCTGAAGAATCAGCTAAGCTAGTCAACATATGGCGCAAATCCTGAGCGGTTTCAGCCACGATGACGATATCGTCCGCAAATCTTAGGTGGGAAATGCATTCGCCATTGATGTTGATGCCGCGTCCTTTCCAGTTTAGGGTCTTGAACATATCCTCTAATGCATTTGAGAACAATTTGGGGGATATAACGTCCCCTTGTCTCACACCTCGATGCAGAGGAATATGTTCAGACTGCTCATTCTGTACTTGGACGGACATAGTGGCGGCTTCGTATAATGATTTCAACACTTGGACGTATCGCCAGTCGACTTGGCACCGTTGTAAGGATTCCAGAACAGACCAGGTTTCAATGGAGTCAAAGGCTTTTTCATAGTCCACAAACGCCATACAAAGGGGCTGATTATACTCCTCTGTCTTTTGCATAATTTGCCGCACTGTGTGTATGTGGTCTATGGTGCTATATCCTCCTCGAAACCCGGCCTGTTCCGGAGGCTGAAACTCGTCGAGTCTTCGCGCGAGACGATTTGTGATGACTCTCGAAAACAACTTATAGACATGACTCAAGAGAGAAATCGGTCGGTAGTTCTTCAAGAGGGACTTGTCTCCCTTTTTGAAGAACAGTACAACGACACTCTTGCTCCATGCCTTAGGAGTTCTCCCTGAAAAGAGGACGGAATTGAAGATCCGCTGAAGCTTACCAAGTATAGGAATTCCTCCTGCCTTCAATAGCTCAGTCGTAATCCCATCCTCACCAGGGGCTTTTCCATTTTTAAGTTGCCTAAGAGCCATCTCAATCTCGTCTAGGCTGATTTCTGGCAGTTCTTCTGAATAGTGGCGTATAAGAGGGGCTCGTCGATCCTCAAAATCAGGTTCTGGACGGGACATATGAGATGCATAGAGTCTCCCGTAGAAGTCT